>CM070777.1:87393383-88845258 GCA_036346955.1 Dipus sagitta | reverse complement strand
CTAGAGAGCTAGCTGAATGGTTAAGGAACTTGCCTGTGAAGATGAAGGACCCAGATTTGACTCCCCAGAACCCACGTAAGCCAGATGCACAAGGTGTCACATGTGTCTAGAGTTTATCTGAAATTGCTAAAGGTCCTGATATGCCCATTCTCTCTCTCTCTCTCTCTCTCTCTCTCTCTCTCTCTCAAATGAAAAAAATAAATAAAAATGTTCTGTGTACAAGCGATAGCCAAAATAAGGTGGACACATGCCACATGACCACAACTTTGGATCTGATAGCCCAGAAAAGGACTGTCAGGAGTAATAAGGATGTTAGCAAAGGATATGAAGTGGCATGTGTGAACCCTTAACCTTGTTCTGCTTACCTTGGAGAAGTACCTGGATATATCATGCTCCACAAGATCTGGGCCACCCAGAAAATCTCCAAGATGATTGACAAGTCACAGAACCACATCTATCTCACAGCTTACAACCTCATGCTGAACCTATCAAACAGAAGATTTACCCAGGAAAATGGCACCTCATCAATGGTAAGAAATGAGAATGGCCATCAACAAGTCCATCTCCAGAAAGCAAGTAGATGTGTTTCTCCTCCACTTTTTGAGGAGCCAGTTAGGGGGTCTAGCACACCCTACCCTGGCCCCAGTATCATGTAATGGCCCTCCTATACCCATCCTTTTCTTGAATTAAGAAAGACTAAAGACCAACCCTTTTGGAGGGAATAACTTTCTTCCTTTCTGTATTGGCCCAGGGTAGGGCTGGGACAGTGTGATTTCTCAGTGATTTCCTATGGTGTTGCTCCTGAGAGACCAAATATAACCATTTTAAGTAAAAAGGCCCAGGCCTGACTTAGATTGAGAACTAGGCAGCTAATGCGCTGACTTCTGCTTCTGTAAACTTTGCTTGCTTGCTCAATTGCTGCCTTTCTCCCTAAAGTTTCTGGGGAATCTTCATCTCCACTGCGGGGCCTCCGACCATCTGCTAAGATAAGAAACTGAGGAATCTCCACTTCAAGGGCCTTCCAGAAACACCCCACTGTGGGGGGCCCCTGGCCTCGACTACCTGCATAGACTGTTTGCTTAGCAGATCACAATGGAGATTACCTCATCTGCCTGGAGTGCCCCTAGCTCCTGCCCCAACTTTGCTTGCTGAAAACCCAAACCAATCAGAACTGTTTAAATCAACCAATCATGTATCTATCCCCTATCCTGGTCAGGGGACTTGGCACAACAGCTCCCTTTTTCCATGTGGGAGTGTTGTGCCAAATCCTCTGACCAGGAGCCAAGACCCCCGGTCACCCAGGAGTCACCCAGAGAACTGCCACAGAAGCCAAGACACTCGAATGTAAAAGCAACAGGTTTCTTTATTGCAAGCCTAGGCCTTACCGACTCCATGAAGTGGAGATTCCTTAGTTTCTTATCTAAGCAAGTGGTCGGAGGCCAGAGGCCTCCACAGTGGAGTGTTTCTGCAATGTCCTTGAAATGGAGATTCCTCAGAAACTTTAGGGAGAAAGGCAGCAAGTTAGCAAGCAAGCAAAGTTTACAGAAGCAGAGGTTAGCACATTAGCAGGCTAGTTCTCTATCTAAGTCAGGCCTGGGCCTTTTTACTTAAAATGGTTATATTTGGCCTTTCAGGAGGAGATAACCAACCCCCCAGAAATTCTCAATAAATTTTTATTAAGCCAAAAAAAATTCTCTCCATTCCTTTTTTATGTAAACAAAACTTTATTCCTCTCCTTCTCTCTCCCTTGTCACCTGACCAGGCTAGCCTTTGGATTGTAGAACTGTCATAGAAATTAAGTGAGTCACTGAGTAATCAGGCTAAATCTACTTCAGAGAAAGGGAGAGAGGCTTTTTTCATGGGCAAATCTCTGCTAGCTAACAAAGACAGAGGTCCTGAACTCAGATTGTGCTGGAGTTATATACCTCTTACAATCCTGTGTCTGAATTTTCCCACACTTGGAGAGGGGGAGAAATTTACATCCATGAGTATAGGGTTCAAATAAGACAGGCTGCTGTCTCCCAAGATAAGGAAGTTACTTATTGTCCACAGGATCAGGCTCAGATTCACAGAATTCTCATTAGCTAGCATCAAAGGACTCTCCCCCACTGCAGTTTCTGAAGAGGGAAGTGCAACATCTATTACTTCACTGAAAGTCCTAAGAGCATTTATATTTCTTATAAATACATTGATTTTAGTCTAAACTAGCATAAACTAAAAACATTAGAGCTAAAAACATTAGAAATATGATGTTTCTTCAATAGAACTACCTCCTGGTATGGTAATTGAAGGCACCTCTGCACTAAAATGAGAGAAGTATACTTCTCTCTAACCCCTACTTCCTGCACACCACCTAAGCCCCCTCCTCACAGAGCAGTTTCTCACCTCTTCATAAAACTCCTGTGGTGGTTTGAACTGATGTCCCCCAATTGATTCAGGAATTTACTAAAGCTTGTAACTTAGATCTCCAGCCACCTGGCTGGAGGAAGTGTCACAGTGGGTGGATCCTAGGGTCCAGCACTAAGGTGTGGGGGTCGATTTAGAACTCCAGTCTAAAGACATGCAAAGTGCTAGAACTTTGTCTGGGTCCAGTAGTGTGTTTACTTGTGCTGGTGATGATTGCTTTTCTTTTTGGAGGAATGGACATGGACTTGATGCTTGCAACTGAAGATACCTTCTGGAGTGGTAAGTTAAGTTTTATCAACTATACTGATGAGAGTTTGAGAATGCTAAGTGCAGACAGTATTGACCTTTGAGGCTTGGCTTATGAGCTTTATAAGGAGAAGAAAAGACTGCAGAGGACTTTGTTGGAACAGGGCTACTGGCATAAGGGCTGGCTGCATACTGCTGCCCAAGACCAGAGAGTTTGATCAAGGTTAAATTTTTAATGGACTGATGTGCTTGGCTAAAGATAATGGACTGAGAGATTTGAGATTTTAAGTTGGCAAACATCAAACAAGTTAAAATTATAGGCACTGAGACTGGTTTTGGTTACAGAACCTGCTACTGTCAAACATATTAGCAATTTTAAGGAAAATAGCCCAACTGCTTTACATTAAAACAATGGAGACAATGCCTGAGGAAAGACTTTTAGAAATGCAAACTCTTTTGGAAAGTGATGGAAAAGGAACCTGTTTTTCAAGGTTATGACTTATTTCATCCCTGAATCAAGAACATGGCTGTGTCCTGCACACCTCGTATTGGTTTTGGGAAGCATATAAAAAAATGCATGGAGTGGTCACGAAGTGCACACAGTTCCAGGAGCTGCTGATGAGATGCGGCATGAGGCAAGGTGTGATGCCCGGATAGGCTAAAAGAGCCTTTGGAAGATGGACCATGGTTTGCATGAAGACCTGTAGATGTTTTGGATATAACAGGACTGTGCAATGGCTACCATGGTGTGCTCTGTTGGCCTGGAATAGAAGTGTTCCCTGGATGCTTTGCTCAGCTGAAGGGATGGAATTGGAAAATCTGGAGACTGTCAGTCTCTGTTGTATTGGACTTGAACTGCAGAAGTTTGGTGTTTGTTTGATGGTGGTTGAGTTTGCACTGTTTATTCTCTCTTTGCTATGCCTTATGCCAGTTGAAAATGTTTACTCTGTGCCTTTATATGTTGAAAGTATTTAACTTGTTTGATTTTATAGGACTTACTATCTTAAGTTGGTCAAGATTGTGGTGACCTTTGAATTGGATTGAGTACAATTCACAATGTATGATGGTTATAAATCTATTGGGGGCCAGGGGAGGAATGTGGTGGTTTGAATATATGGCTCCCAATATCTTCATCATTTTATTAGTTTGTAGTTTGCATAGGCACCCAACTGCCTGGAAGTGGTGTCACTGGGTGGATCTTAAGGTGTGGGGTAGGTTTGAGATTTCAATATAAAGATATGCAAAGTGTGCTTAGCTGGAGCTCCTGAAGTGTGCTGTGCTGTGTAGCTTTTACTTGTGCTTCTCTCTGTGTGTTTGGTTCTATGAAAGCAGGCCAGTTTCTTCTGCCATTATGGAACTTCCCCTGGATCTGTAAGCTTCAATAAATCCCTTTCTTCATAACTGTGCGTGGTCTGGAAGTTTCTCTCAGTGAACCTGAAGCTGTATGCCACAGTGCACAATCCTGAACCCAGCATAGTCTTTGTCCTTTAGTGAAGCCACTATTGCTACACTCTCTGTAAAACAAAGGGATTGTCTCTACATGGACAAAACCCAACACAAAACCACACAACAAAGCAAGGCATGATTTCCTCTTCAAGTATTTATTCCTAGTACCATAGTTGAAACTTCCAACAAAAACTACTAGAGGAAATTCCAAATAAATGATCCCAAAACATGATCATAATAGAAATATACAAGAAAGGAGTCAAGGAAAAAAAAGCATCTAAATGAATTGCAAGAGAATCAACTGAAGGAGCTCCATAGTCACTTGAATTAATTCAAAAAGGACATAAAAAAATGCCCAAATGAATACCAAGAGAACATAATCAACTAAATACTATGAGAAAGTCAAATCAAGAAATGAAAATGGGCCTGGTGTGGTAGCACACAACTTTAATCTTAGCACTCAAAAGGCAGAAGGCTGAGGTTTGAGGCCACTCTGAGATTACAAAGTGAATTCCAGGTCATCCTAGGCTAGAGCAAGATCCTACCTCAAAAAAAAAAAAAAAAAAAAAAAAAGAAAGAAAGAAAAGAAAAAAAGAGAAAAAGTTAATGACAATTGAAATTAATAAAGGTATGTTGATGCTGAATAAATACCAAATGGAAAGGAAAAATGAAATAATTCAATAAAAAAGCTCTGTGGAAACCCATACCAATAGAATAGGTCATATAGAAGACAGAATATCAGAACTTGAGGACAAAGCAGAGGAAATAGATTGGGAAGCCAAAATCAATTACAAGTTTAAAAATAAAAAAGCATAACCAGAATATGAGAGAAATGTAGAGCACCATAAAAAGGCCAAATGTTTGAATGATGGGCATAAAAGAAGTTAAGGTCAAGGTCATAGAAAATATTTTCAATAAAATTATAGAAGAAAAATTTCCAGATCTTATGGAAGTGAGGTCAATCCAGGTACAAGAGGCATACAGAATGACAAAAAGGCAGAACCAGATAAACAATTCCCTACAACACATTATAGTAAAAACACTACAAAGAGAGAGAGAGAGAGAGAGAGAGAGAGAACTTCAAGAGAGAAATACTTTGTCACTTTTAAAGGAAAGCCTATCAGAAATAACACTTGGTTTTTCAACGAAACTCTACCAGCCAGAAAGGCACAGATACCAATTAAGTCTACTATACCCAGCAAAATTATCCCTCATAATAGGAAAAAGAAAAACTCTTCAGTATAAAAGCAGGCTTCAAGAACATGGTAGCACTAAGCCACTCCTACAGGGAATACTGAATGGAATATTTCATACAGAAGATTATATATATGTTTATGTGTGTGTATTTATATGTACACACACACACACACATTATATATATATATATATATATATATATATATATATATATATATATATATATATATATATTCAAGAGCCTACAGCTTGGCATTCTTTGCAGTGCAGCTGTTTCTAAAATAATTTTTTGTTACCAAGACTAATAATAATTTGGGATAATTTGCTTTCAGAAAGTTTTTGGTAATATTTTGAATTGTCTGTCTTTCCTTGCTCATTTTTTCTTCCTTGATTTCTACTCACAAACATTTAACAATTGCTGTATATCAGACATGTGTTTGAAAGTGATGTTAGGAAAACATGTAAAGTCTTGTAGAGAACACAAAGTAGGTCAGTCATGTAAAGTAAATAGGTGTGTATCTGTGATATGTCAGATTTTTACATAGTGACAAAAATGTTCTTTTAGAGAATTTATGGATGTCACTCACAGATCAACTTTCAGCACAATACTAAGACTTATTGCAGATAAGTTTACGTCGCTGGGATGAACATCTGTGCCAGGCACAGTTTAGAGGAGGAAGGGATTTAAAGTTTACAGATCCAGGGAAAGTTCCATAGATGGTGGAAGAAGCTAGCAACATTTCACTGATACAGAGTAAAAACTGCAGCAAGCAAAACACCATCACCATCACATGTACCAAAAAGCAACAAGCACACTGGTAGCAAGCAGGAACCTGCCAGAGCTCACACTGTTCTCATATACATTTTGCATGGAATCAGATCCACCCCCAAAAGCTCCTCTGGGATGGACCCCAGGATGCAGCCCCAGTTATACTGCCTCCAGCAAGATGGCTGGAGTCCCAAAGTATAAGCTTAATAAAACACCTTCAGTCTATGGAGACATACATTGAAACTACCACACTAATGAATTTTTTTATCATATGTATTTTTTTATTGACAACTTCTATAGTTACAGACAACAAACCATGGTATTTCCCTGCCCTGCTCTCCCCTCCCCAACCTTCTCCTTCATAGCTCTGCCCTCTGTCATATCCCCTCCCTCTGTCCATTAGTGTCTCCTTTAATTTGATGTCATCATCTTTTTCTCCTATTATGAGGGTCTTGTGTGGGTATTGCTAGGCATTGTGAGGTCTTGGATATTGAGGAAAAATTCTGTCCGAACAGTTGTATGTAGGGAGTGGTGCCCTTCCTTTGGCTCTTACGTTCTTTTGCCACCTCTTCCACAATGGACCCTGAGCCTTGGAGGGTGTGAGATGTTTCAGTGCTGGACACTCCTCCATCCCTTCTTCTCAGCACTATGTTGCCTTTTGGGCCATCCCAGTGGTCATCTGAAAAGAGAAGCTTCTCTAACCAGAAGTGAGAGTAACATTAATATATGAGTATGAACATTAAGTGTAGTGATTTCAGGGCAATTTGGTGAGAGTAATATATGCATTTATCCAGACAACAGCAAGCTTTATACTCTCCTGCCATAGGCTTTTGATTATGTTTTCAGTACCAGGCATGTATTCCCTCCCATAGAGTGGGCCTTCAGTCCAATTAGAGAGCAGTTGGTTTCCCGCAGGGCAGACATGCCACTATTGCACTTGTTCAAACATTTGGCCTATATGGCCAAACTTGAGGTTTCCAGTGTCCACTGTTTTCACCACTGATGACTTCTGTCTCACATAAGACTGCATACAGTGCAGCTTTTTCCAGGTTTCAGTTTGCTGGTCTACAGGGAGAAGGTTTTCTGCTCAGCACCACCTTGATTTCTCAGTGACTTTGCTGCTCAGGCATGTGACATCTTCAGCAATAGGGTCTTACCATCTCTTTCTCAGGGGAACCAAGGGCCTTGGCAATAGCCTGTGATGTTTTGGAGGCAACATAGTCCTCCCTGGCCAATGACTCACTGGGAGGTATCCCATCTCAAGCACTGAAAATTTTCTAGTAACAATCTATGTCTTCTTGATGTGCCATTATTTAGAAAAGTCGATTTTCATATATCTTATTCAGAATATCTTGAATGTTGATTGACTGTCTCTCTCCCCCCATCTTTCTTTTATACAATCTCTTCCCCTGACCTTGCTTAGGCCTTTCCCCTCCCTGTAATCTGTTCTACTACGTACATGTATACAATATCATCCTCTTAAGGCCTTCCCTCTCCTCCCTCCCTTACAGCCTTTTTCTAGCTTATGGGCCTCTGCTACTCTAGATCACACATAAGTCTATACCTTTGTAGCTAGGATCCACATATAAGAGATGCAACATTTGGCTTTCTGGGCCTGAGCTACCTCACTTAGTATAATCCTTCCCAGATCCATCAATTTCCCTGCAATCCATAATTTCATTTTTCTTTATTGCTGAATAGAACTCCATTGTGTAGAGGTACCACATCTTTATTATCCATTCATCTGTGGATGGACTTTTAGGCTGGTTCCATTTCCTAGCTGTTGTGAATAGAACAGCAATAAACATGGTTGGGCAAGTATCTCTAGGGTAGTGAGAAGAGTCATTAGGATATATGCCTAGGAGTGCTATAGCTGGATCATATGGCAAATCTATTTTTAGCTGTCTCGAGAATCTTCACACTGATTTCCACATGGCTGTACAAGATTACATTCCCACTAACAGTGCAGAAGCACTCCCCTTTTACCACATCCTTGCCAACATTTATTGCCATTTAATGGAATCTCAATGTAATTTTAACTTGCAATTTTTTAGATGTTCATATGCCATCTGTGTTTCTTCCAGTGAGAACTCTCTATTTAGTTCCATAGTGCAGTTTTTGATTGGGTTGTTTTATTTCTTTTTGTTCTGTTTTTTGAGTTCTTTGTATATTCTGAATATTAATCCTCTGGCAGATGTGTAACTGGAAAACATTTTCTCCCATTTTGTAGGTTGTCTCTTGGCTCTATTCACAGTGTCCTTTGCTGTACAAAAGCTTTGTTATTTCATGAGATCCCAGGAGTTGATTAGTGGTTTTATTTTCTGAGCAATTGGGGTTATATTCAGAAAGTCGTTACCTATGCCAATATGTTCAAGAGTTTCCCCTACCTTTTCCTTTAGCAATTTCAGAGATTCAGGTCTGATATTGAGGTCCCTAATCCACTTGGATTTGATTATTGTGTATGGGGAAAGACAAGGATCTATTTTCATCTTTCTACATGTAGATATCCAGTTCTCCCAGCACCACTTATTGAAAAGGTTGTCTTGTCTCCAATGAATATTTTTGGCATTTTTGTCAAAAATTAGGTGGCTGTAGCTGCCTAGATTAACATCTGGGTCCTCGATTCTGTTCCATTGATCTACATGTCTGTCTTTGTGCCAATACCATGCTGTTTTTGTTACTATAGCTTTGTAATATAGCTTAGAATGAGGTGTGGTGATACTACCAGCCTTATTTTTATTGCTCAAAATCGTTTTGGTTATTCAAGATTTTTTGTGCTTCCAAATGAAATTTTGGTTTTTTTTTTTTTCTATTCCTGTAAAGAATGCCATTGGAATTTTAATGGGGATTGCATTAAATGTGTAGGTTGCTTTTGGTAAGATTGACATTTTGACAATATTGATTCTTCCAATCCAAGAACATAGGACGTTTATTCAATTCCTAGTGTCTTCTGCAATTTCTCACTTGAGTGTTTTAAAATTCTCATTGTAGAGCTTCTTCACTTCCTTGGTTAGGTTTATTCCAAGGTACTTATTTGTTTTTGAGGCAATTGTGAATGGGAAATATTCCCTGATTTCATTCTCTGCAAATTTGTTGTTAATATAAAGGAAAGCTACTGATTTCTTTGTATTTATTTTGTATCCTGCCACATTGCTAAAAGTGTTTATCAGCTCTGACAGTTTTCTGGTAGAGTTTTTAGGATCTTTTCTTTATAGAGTCATATCATCAGCAAATAGTGATCATTTGATCTCTTTCTTTCCAATTTGTATCCTTTTATGAGTGTCTCTTGCCTTATTTTTATGGCTAAGACTTCCAGTACTATATTAAATAAAAGTGGAGACAGTGGACACCCTTGTTTTGTTCCTGAATTTAGGGGAAAGACTTAAAATTTTTCTCCAGTTAGTATTATGTTGGCTGTAGGTTTGTTATAAATAGCTTTTATTATGTTGAGATATGTTCCTTCTACTCCCAGTTTCTGTAATACTTTTACCATGAAAGGATGTTGGATTTTGTCAAATGCCTGTTCAGCATCTATTGAGATGATCATGTGATATTTGTCCTTCAGACCATTTATATAATGTATTACATTTATTGATTTGCCTATGTTGAAACATCCTGGGATAAAGCCAACTTGGTCGAGGTGAATAAACTTTTTGATATATTCTTGTATTCTGTTTGCCAATATTTTGTTCAGAATTTTTGCATCTATGTTTGTGAGAGAGATTCGTTTTAGTCTCGTTTGTAAATTTCTTCTTTTGTTGTTGTTCTGTCTTTGCCTGGTTTTGGTATGAGAGTGATGCTGACTTCATAGAAGGAGTTGGGTAGAATTCCTTCCTTTTCAATTTTATGGAAAAGTTTGAGAAGCACTGGTGTTAGTTCTTCCAAGAAGGTCTGGTAAAATTCAGCACTGAATCCATGTGGACCTGGGCTTTTTTTACTTGGGAGACTTTTTATAACTGCTCAGACCTCTGTACTTGTTATAGGTCTGTTTAAATGGTATATCTCATCTTGATTCAATTTTGGAAGGTCATATGAATCAAGGAAATCATCCATTTCTTTCAGATTTTCAAACTTAGAGGCATATATACTCTTAAAGTATGTCCTTATAATTGTCTGAATTTCTTTGGTATCAGTTGTAATGGTGCCTTTTTCATCTGTAATTTTATTAATTCTTGTCTCTTCTTTCTCTTTCTTCTGGTCAAATTTGCTAAGGGTTTATCAATCTTGTTTATCCTTTTAAAGAACCAACTCTTTGTTTCATTGATTCTTTGAGTTGTTTCTTTGGTTTCTATTGCATTAATTTTTGCCCTAATCTTTGTAATTTCTTCTCATCTACTGCTTTTCAGTTTGCCTTGTTCTTATTTTTACAAGGCCTAAAGGTGGAGCATAATATTGTTTATTTGTGAACTCTCTAATTTCTTAATAGAGGCACTTAGAGCAATAAATTTCCCTCTTAGGACTGCCTTCATGTGTCCCAAAGGTTTTGGTATGTTGTATTATCATTATCATTTGATTCTATGAATTTATTGATTTGATTTCCTTTTTGATTTTTTCAATGACCCACTGACCATTCAGTAGTGTACTGTTTAGTCTCCATGAATTTCTGTATGCTCTGTAGCTTTTCTTGTTGCTGATTTGCAGTTTAATCCCACTGTGGTCAGACAGAGAACAAGGGATTACTTCAATTTTCCTATATTTGTGGAGATTTGCTTTGTGTCCTAATATATGGTCTATTTTAGAGAATGTCCCATGTGCTGCTAAGGAAAATGTATATTCTGCAGCATTTGGAAGGAATTTTCTGTAGATATCTGTTAGGTCTATTTGTTCCATGACATCATTTATTTTTTGATTGTCAGTTTTCTTTAATAATTTCATTCCTCAGTGAATACAGTAAGTTTTGTGCCATTATTAGGCTCATCTGTGACCTAACCCCTCCCCTTGATCCCTCCTTGTTGGGGTATATGGGTTATGCATTCTGGAGTTAGCCCACAGTTATGGGTAGGAGAAATATCGCTGTGTATCATGACCCAGTGTGTGGCTCTGACATTCTTTCTGCCTCCTCTTCCACAAAATTTCCTTGAGCCATGTTGGGTTCATTTTTGGTCTGCTTCAGTGATGAGGTGTTGGGGGCCTCTGCGTCTCTGGACCTCTGGTTTGGTAGGAGTTGCTTTTTCTCTGTGTTGATCTCCTTCACCCTTGTGCTGGTACCCGGTTCACCAAGAAAACAGCACCCTTGCTTGTTTCGCCAATTTTTCTTAGTTTCAGCTGGGGCCCTTTTGAGGTATGATGGGGTGGCTCTCTCCTTAGGATCTACATCTATCTGAAAAAAGAGAAGCAGATTCTCCAACAGAGAGTAAGTTAGCACCAGACAAATGAGATAACCCTTACTTTTTTTTTATAGAGAATTTAATAGGTGTAGGCCCTCTTGTAGGCCATGACTGATGGTAGCTTGATAATGGAGAGTAGGCTTATGTTTGGATATGGTTCTGACTTGTTTCCCAGATCCAGCAATGGGTCCCATACCACTGAGGGGATCAGTTAGCTGAATCAAGAGCAGTTGGTTCCCCACCATGGCTGTGTGCCACTATTGCACTTGGGTGGGCACCACGACAGGTTATTTGCTGCTAAGTAGTTTAGACCATGAGTTGCTTGGACCGATATTGGTCAATTTCCCCCAGTCGCCTATGTAGCACCTTCTGGCACTAGATGCACTGACTGTCTGGGGACTGACTTTCTTCCAGCTTCTAGCCATGCCATTCCATTTTACATGTCAACCGCATGAGGTGTCTTCAGCAGTAGGGTCTTATCACTAGCCTTTGGTGGGTCATCAAGTACTCTGACAGAAATCTGTCTTTCTTTTAGGAAACCTTGCAGGTCTCTCTGATCAAAAGCGCATCGTGGATGATAACCACATGCTGGTACTGGGAGTTACAGGTCAGTGCCCACTAAGAAAAGGAAGAAAAATATAACTAATATAAAAGAGTTACAGAGGAGAGAGACAGAGAGGAAGAGAGTAAGAGAGAGAGAGAGAGAGAGATTGAGAGAGGGATAGAAGCTGTAGAAGATTAAGGTCAGTCTTCACCATACCTTCTCCAGTGTCTTGTGGCTCAGGTGTTCCCTCTAAGGGCCTGGTGAAGGTTCAGCCATTTGGTCTGCCTTTTAGGATGTAGAATTTTATGGTACCATTGCCTTTTGGGTGTAGATTTGTATTTCCCACCCCCTCCATTGTCCTCCCCTCCATCCCCACCCCTCCTACTGACTAGTCCATGGGTTGCTTGCTGGGTATGTAAGGCATCTTAGTTAGATTCAGGTTAGGTGCTGTAGATGAGTGATTTTGTCTGTTTGGTGTTCTAAAAGCATTTTGTATCTGTATTGGCACTTCTTTCCCAATTTGAGGAAAATTTTCTTCTATGATTTTGTTGAAAACACCTATTAAGTCTCTGGATTGAAATTCTTCTCCTTCTGTTATACCCTGAATTCTTATGTTTGATCTTTTCATAGTATACAAGATATCTTGAAATTCCCACTCATACCTTGCTATTAGCTTGTCTTTCTCTGTGTTGGACTGTATTAGATCTGCCATCTGGTCTTCTAGTTTAGATATTCTGTTCTCTCCTTCATCCATTCTACTGGTGAGACTTTCCACAGAGTTTTTTATTTCATTGACTGTATTCTTCAGAGCCAGGATTCCAGCCTGGTTTTTCTTCACTATTTCTATTTCCTTGCTCATGTCTTGTAATGACCTCTTTATTTCATTAAGTTGATTTCCTGTGTTCTCTGTCAAAAGTTTGTTTCTTCTTTAATTCATTTGTTTTCTTCTTTGATTCCCTTCATTTATTTTCTGATTTGTTTGAGCATAGGTACCATCATTTTCTTGAAATGTTTGTCAGGCATTTCATCTAAAACAGTCTCATTGGTGATCATTTCTGATGGATTGATAGTTTTTGGTGGGAATGCATTGTCATGATTCTTTGAGTTTCTTGTATTATATTGTGGTGACTTTTGCATCCTGAATTGATTTAATGCTTGGGTTTTCTACCTATATGAAGTGTTCCCAGATGTGGCAATCCACCTCTATATACCCTCAGGATATGCTATCAAGGTGCCAGGTATAGCTCTTGTCTTCTAATCAAGCCACAGAAGTAATCTTCGGTGTTGAGTTCACTTGCTAAGCAAGTATCATAGTGGACTGGGTGGAATAATTTACTGGCAAATTCTAAACTTCAACCAAGTAACATACACAATCAATAAAAACCAGCACAAAGTATGCAATTGTGGGAATTAAAATAAACAGATAGCCATATAAAGCCAAAATCCCTAAGGGTGTGTGTTGTTCTACACCCTGAATCTTGTCAGCGATTGATGTTCTGAATTGGTTCCAGGTCAACCTGGATCTGGATCAGACCCTGCCCCCAGTGATGACAGAAGCAAAAAACAAAGGCGATATATATATATATATATATATATATATATATATATATATATAAAAGCACCAAAGGCAATAAAATTCAACCTCCAAATAGGTTATTTGCAAATGGTAAAGCCAACCAAGAAAATATACCCCATAACCTGCCCTGACAAGGAAAGAGAGATTAGCTCTTGCAGGACTGTGTACCTGTTTTTTGTTTGTTTGTTTGTTTTGTTTTGTTTTTTGTCAGTCAGCCTCGTTGCCTTTTGGGGTTGCTTCCAATCTCACCGATGCTGAGTGCCTGCCTTGATCCCTCCATGTTGTGCTGTGCAGCTGTACATCTGATCCACTCTGCTGGCTGTGCTGCCACTGGGGGCTGAGTGCTGGAGGTTCACGGTTCTGATGGTGGGGGATGGGAGAGTTCAGCCTTCTGGAGTTGCTCACACTTTAAGTAGCTCTTTAGTTGAACTCAGCTGTCTTTCCTTAAAATTTCTTAACTTTGCAAGAAGGCTGATGGAGTTGAAACATCTGTTGTTTGGTCTCTGCTGCTGGTGCTGCTGCCTGGTATGCCTGGCAGGACTGCCCCAGGCAGGCACTCATGGATGGTGGACCCGATTGCCTTGGTGGGACTCTGGTCATTTTCCTCCTTTCTGGTTGGTCTTTGTCTCTCCAGCTTCTCTGCTGTGTCTAAGATAACCTATACTCCTTCAGTTTTCAGAAGAAGAGTGTATTTTGCTGAGGTTTTGCTTAAATCCCTCCCTAGGCTGGTTTGGCATGGCTCCTAAGCTGCCATATTACCCAGAAGTCTCCACACTAATGAATTTTGATAGGAACTAATCTATAAGTACTCCTTATAGAATAAGGTTAGACTAGGGTTTAAATAAGCTAAGCTCAGGAACATTTAATATATACATATATAATTATCCAAAAATCATGATTAAAACAATAAAAGTTGGGCTGGAAGAATGGCTTAGCAGTTAAGGCATTTGCCTGCAAAGGCAAAGGACCCAGGTTCAATTCCCTAGGACCCACATCAGCCAGATGCACAAGGAGGTGCACGTGTCTGGAATTTGTTTGCAGTGGCTGAAGGCCCTGGTGTGCCCATTCTCTCTCTTTCTCTCTCTCTCTCCCTCTTTCTTTGTCAAATAAATAAATATAAAATATTTTAAAAGAAACAATAAAAGTTTCAAAAAGGTGCTATCAGAATCCTGAGATTTCTTTCAGCTGTAATTTTTTTTTTAAAGACTATATGCAGAAAGCATTTTGTACTGCTTCTTGAAGACTAGAAATCATTTGGACTTGTGGTAAAGAAATTGCTAGCAGCACATGCAAAGCTACAAATTTCTATATATACAGCAATGAATAAAATAACTGATCTTCCCTAAAGTATCATAGGAAGAATTATATTTATAATGGTTAAACTGAAATTAAGTAATTTCTTTCTTTATGCTATGGCATTTAGCATATATCTTTATTCATCATGTTCATTATAATCATATAAGCATATTGTTTACATAATTCATTTTCATTTTAAGCTGGAGATTTCTTCAAGATTCCAGACAGATTCTTCATAATTAAAATGTTTGGGTCCAGGTCACTTTCGCAAAAAATGTGTGATTACTCACTGCAAGACAGAAGGTCAGATGTTCTAGAACACAGAACTGAAAGAAAAACAAAACAAAAAAAATATTTTGGATACCAATAAATTATTGAAATATCTTTTAGCAGTAGAAGAATTACAATTTTCAGTAACACAGACCTCACTGTTAAGGTGATATTTGTGCTCGGACTTGAAAGAGAGGCAAGACATTCATGCTGACATTTAGTGAAAGGAAAAACAGAAGGAACAACTCTGACACCAACATATATACATAAACATAATGTGTTGAGGGCAGTAGTTTTTACTGGAAAACTTAGATGCAATAGGTAGACACCATTTAGATAAATCATGACTGAAATCATGGTTCACATACATTATATATGTAATTATGTGGAAATATTTTTATATATGTGTATATATACACTCATTCACAACAACTAAGAAAATGTTATTGCTGCCTGTGTTGCAGGGTTGAGTGCCAAAGTACTTGGTTACCCACCAGAACTAGATGGTGTTAGGTCAGGACAAAATGGTGTCATAGCAGGATGGTGACAGAGATATGAGGAATTGGGTCATCCACATTCCTCAAGGAGCCACTCAGCCATTATCGCTTCCTTGCCTAACAATGACCCAGGTCTAGGTTTACTGCTTCCTTATGTCCCACCTGGTCACTGCTCTGGTCTCACACCCTAGCTATTTCCCTTCCACACCTTCCCCCCAACTAAAGAACTCTATACAGCCCATTATCTGTAATCTCAAAAGTGACTGTGCTCTGCTTTTGAGAGTCAGTCCTGGCAGCTTGTGATTTTCCCAAATAAAACCTTTCATTTTTGCCTCAGAGTGGTCTCCATAGTCTTGGTCACTCCTGAACCTTACATCTGGTGCCATGACTCAGATAGGAAGGCTTCTGGTTATCCCCTTGGGCATCCAGACCTCCTTTTCCATGACCAGACAACCAAGCTGCCACTTGACCCACTGAAGGCTTCAGACCATCCCTGCCTGGTAATTTGGCCTCACTGTTCTTCCCTTTTACTTCCCCTCCCTCCTTCTCAGGTTGGCCTACTCTTGGGTTTCATCCCTCCCCATGGAAGCTGTGCCAGCAAGCCAGGCTATGCCCTTTCTTTAGCCATTAGACCCCCCCAACCCCAGGTCTCAAGAAAAAAGGCACTCTCAACACCTTGGGTCTCTCACTGTCTGGTCTACCATACTCTAAGGGGCACCTTTTGGTTTGGTTACCATCTCAGGATTCCTCCTCTCCTTCCCTCCTTTCCCTCTCCTTCCTGAGCTCTCATCTTCCACTGCCAGCTACTTTCATCTTCCACAGCCAGATGCTTTCACCATCGGGAGCACAGTTACCCTCCTTGCCCACTAACAGGCTACAAAGCCAACAGTTGCAACCTGTACAGCCTCTGCCCATGTGGGAGGTGCAGGCCCTATTCACCATAACAAGCCAGGGGATCATATGGGTATTCTATGTAAACCCAGCTTAAGCTCTGGTTTATTTTTCTCTCACCCTTATTTTGCTCTTTTCCTGTCTTTTTAAGAACTTAAAGCCTCCATGATTCTTGGATGACATCTTATCTTTCTTTGCAACTCTGCTTGGCCACATCTATAAACTGGATAATGGGTCCAAATGGCCTGTGAATGATACTTTTGATTTCCAAATTCTCACTGATTAAAAAAGAAAAGCTGGGCATCATGGCTCACTCCTTTAATCCCAGCACTCAGGAGGCAGAGGTAGGAGGATCGCCATGAGTTCGAGGCCACCCTGAGGCTCCATAGTGAATTCCAGGTCAGCCTGGGCTAGAGTGAGACCCTACCTCGAAAATCCAAAAAAAAAGAAGAAGAAAATAAGAACTTCTGTCAATGCAGAGGCAAATGGTCCAAAATACCCTGTTTTTCATTCCATGTGTAGTGTATGGCCTCCTCTCTGCTCCACCTGCTTTTCTTACCTGGTCCTTCTAGCCACCTCACCCCAACAGCTCCTCTGGCTTCCCCAGATCCTTCAGCCTCTCCTGACACCCTGCCTGGTAACAAGGTTTGATTTTAGTCTCTGGAGTTGTAAATAAAATAGAAATATAAAATGGGAATGCATAACTTCTGAATAAATAAATGAATGAAGGGGAAATGCTTGTCTAGAATCTATATGAAAAGTTCACTTAAAATGAATGTGTATGTGAATATGTATGGGGCTCACAGCCCTAAGGCTGCAGAATGATTTCTGTTCTGAGCAGTGCCATTTCATTGTGGGGATGTTTTCCACCAAGTCCACTCTACTAGATGGCACAGCCAATTTTTACTGTTGAGTGTTCCCCAGAAGGAACACTAAAAGCAATTAAGACCATAGAAAAACATACAAGATTCTCCTACTCTTCAAGAGTTGTAAAATGGCATAATAGAAAAGCAGCCTATAGCCCTGAGAAAAGTCAAAAACTCTTCCTGGAATTTTTATCTATCTATCTATCTATTTATTTATTTATTTATTTATTTATGAGTGACAGACAGACAGACAAAGAGGCAGATAGAGATAGATAGAGAATGGGAGTGCCAGGGCCTCCAGCCACTGCAAACGAACTCCAGATGCGTGTGCCCCCTTGTGCATCTGGCTAATGTGGGTCCTGGGGAGTCGAGCCTCGAACTGGGGTCCTTAGGCTTCACAGGCAAGTGCTTAACTGCTAAGCTATCTCTCCAGCCCTCTTCCTGGAGTTTAGAAAGGGAAAAAAAGGCTCTTTCTTAGCTTCCCTGCCTTGCAGATCTAGGGGGCTGCAAGCACAGGGAATCTTAGGATCCTGGCTCCAGCATGATGATGAATGAATGCCAAGTCACAGTAAACAGATGGGGACTTCTTATAAGAAATTTGTGACTGTTTTACGTTTACTTTATCTTTCTGTGCTTCTATGGAACTACTAACAGACTCAAGATTTACATTTAAATTTAAAAGTACTCAACACTAAATTTGTAAAAAATTGTAAAAAAAATTATAAAATTTCTAATAATGTTCAAATCTGCTTTCATATTTTTTTAAAAAATGTTTTTCAGAAAAGTTATCAGAAATAAAGTTACAAAATCTGTATGTTTATTCTGGACAAATAGCATAAGTCAAATCTGATCTACTCTTTCTTTTAAAAAGTTATTTCAAAAGGCCTTCTAAAAAATGATCATATTGAAAGTTTTATGGTAAGGACAATAAAAGTTGTTGTTGTAGTTATAAGATTAACTAACTAAAGAAGATAAACTAGAGAGAAAACTTTATATGTTGGATGTTAAATGTTTGATGAAAAAGATTGTTACAGAATTGGTTAGATTGTAAAGTAAAAGTATGTAGATGAAGGTATGAGTAAAGTATTTAGATGAAGATATGAGTAATCTTAAACAGAAGGTTAAAGACAAAGCACTTAATCAGATTACAGATTTCTTGAGATGTAAAATGACTATTAGCCCAGGGCTTATATCAGACTAACAAAGTAGGGCCCTGGCTGATGATAAAAAATACTTATTTAAGAAATTACTTTGTATCTGTCATATTGTCTTTAATGTAACTCAACAATGACCAATAACTCACTCCTTGAAGCTTTTATTTAGGTTTTTTTTACATTTTTTCAAGATGAGGTCTCACTCTAGCTCAGGCTGTCCTGGAATTCACTATGTAGTCCTAGGCTGCTTTCAAACCCACAACAACCCTCCTATCTCTGCCTCCCAAGTGCTGGGATTAGAGGCTTACACCATCATGCCTCCCCCCCAAATAGAATTATCTTAAAATGTTCATTTCAGCCAGGCATGGTGGTGCATGCCTTTAATCCTAGCACTCTGGAAGTACAGGTTAAGAGGATAGCCATGAGTTTGAGGCCACTCTTAGACTACATAGTGAATTCCAGGTCAGCCTGGGCTAGGGTGAGAATCTACCTTGAAAAACCAAAACCAAAACCAAAAGAAAAAAATATGTTCATCCCTCACTCCCAAATCCTATGTATTCTTTTAGCTATTGTTTCTTTAATATTTTACTTATTTATTTGCAAGCAAAGAGATAAGGAGACAGATGGGCATGCTAGAGCCTCCTGCCAGTGCAAATCGAACCCAAGATGTGTAGCCACTTTGTGCATCTGACTCTAAGTGGGTATTAGGGAATCAAACCTGGCCCATCAGGTTTTACAAGCAAGCACCTTCAACCACTGAGTCACCTTTCCAGCCCCCAGACTTTGTTTCTAATACTGTGTGATACTGTATATCTACCAACTAGAGATTTCATTAAGTACTAATATTCTGTTGTGTTTACTACCACATTTTTTTACAATTAAAAATATTATCTCTCTCTGTCTCTCTTCCTCTTTTTCCTGCTTTTTCAAGTATTTTAAATTTCCTTTGGATGTTTCACAGTATTTTTTGCATAATGTAAAAATGAGTTAACAGTTTAAAAGTATTCATAGAATTATCAAACTTTTATGAAAGGTCATGACACCCTTTCCATTCTTGGAAATAATGCATTTACATTGCCAGCCTTGGCTATATTGTTAACATGTGTTTTAAGAATAGTGGGCCTGGGCTTGAGAGATGGCCTAGCAGTTAAGGTGTTTTCCTACAAAGCCAAAGGACCTCTGTTCAATTCCCCAGGACCCACGTAAGCCAGATGCACAAGGGGGCACATGGTGCGCCCATTCTCTCTTTGCCTCTTTCTCCCTGTCTCTCTCTCTCTCTCTCTCTCTCAAATAAATAAATAAAAATAAAAGTTAAAAAAAAGAATAGTGGACCTTAGCCTATTGTTTCAATTTTACATATTCACTTAATTATGACATATAATATTATTTTTGTGTCCAGTTGTAAACTTGACTTAGTGGTATTTTAATGCTGTCTTTATAATAATTTGTATGCCCACTTAAGGTAATCTTTATGCTGTTTCCTTTAACAATATTTGAAAATAATTATTAATTTTAATATAGAGCTTACAGTTAACTGTCTTAATCATGTTTCACATGATCCTACTTCAATATTAATTATGTATACAACTTTACATATACTCAACAATTCAAGAATTGATGTTTACAAAACTCTAGACAATTTATTGAAGGAATATAGATCAACTGGCACAGTTTAGAGGTGACAGAGTCCTGAAAGCAAAAGTATGGAATATTCTTGAGCCTGTAAAGGAGAGTTTGGGGTTTTGGTGTTTTTTGTTTTTTTTTCTCATATATTTTCCCCTAAAACCTTACCAGAAGAGATTAATTGGCACCTCTAGTCTTATCTCTCCCTTTCTTAGAAAAAAAAAGAAATGTAATGGGATTATTCCCTTCCTGAGAACTTGGCAGCATCCAGACAACTGGCTTCAGAACTGATCTGACCAGTTGAGTCTCTGTCCAATGTGGTCCATTAAAAGACACCAATTTGGGTTGCTATGTGGACTTTTCCATTTCCCAGGAATCCCACTTCTGCCCATTTCTTAGACAAGATCTCTGAATTCTTTCTTCCTCTTAAGCTCCACCTCTATAATTTCTATAATAAAATCTTTCTAAACTTTATCCTCTGGTCTATTGGTTTCATTCATTGAAATTTATAAGAAAAGAACCCAGAAGATCACCAAGTAAGTGGAAAATGTGTGACTGTGAGTATTTGGCACCCCAGCTCCTAAGTTATTTTTCACCTAAGAGCTGAGAAGGGCTCTGACATTCTCCAAGATTCTCAAAAATTCCCATATCATAACAACCACAGTTATTATTATTATTATTATTATTATTATGTCTAAAGTTTATAAAATATGTATTACGTATAAACCTAAAAACTCATAGGACTGTTACTGAAAGACCTGGAAACCAGACTGGCACCATGACAGGCTTCAGTAAGGCACTATCCCGGCTAGGCCTCATACGTTTGGTTCTCCTTGGTGGTCACTGGGGGCACCGAGAACTGGGCATAACATTTGGGGGCTCATTCCGGGATCCCCTCAAAGACCCCTGAGGACCACCAACATGTGGAGCTCAGGTTGCCAGCTGGTAAGTGTGCTTCTGTTTGTGCTTCTGTGTTTTGTCTTTCCTGAAAACCTGTCCTTCGTCTTTCCTTTCATCAGAAAATTGCGGTTTGGCGGACATGCCCCTGGAGGCCACTCTGTTTGGGCAGCAGGTCCTGGGTGCCCTGGCCCACCTGAGGAGGATTTCATTCCCCTGGTAGATTTGCAGAGGCAGTGCGGGTCGCTACCATGGAACAGCAAGAAGCCATTGTCTCAGTTTCAGTTTTGTAGCTGATGGCCAGATGAACTTTTTTGCTCTTTTTCCTTTTCTTTGTTGGAATTACTATTTGTGTGATTAGACAGATGGGACAGACCAAGACTACCTCACTTTATTTAATGATGGATCACTTTCAGGACCTTAAAATTAGGGCTCATAACCTCAGTGTAGAAATAAAGAAAACTAAACTTATCACTCTTGGCAGGAGTGAATGGCCCTGCTAGAGGGCACCTTCTACTTACTGATCATGCAGTGAGTCCAGAAAAACATCTTTCAGGGACCTCCTGGCCACCCAGACCAAATCCCCTATATTCTGGTCTGGCAGGACCTGGCAGAAGACCCTCCCTCTTGGGTTAAAACTTTTCTTCCCCCTCCACAGACCACCACAATTATGGCAATTAAGAAGAAAGATAAACCAGATGATTCCTTCTGTTCTTCCCCTTCCACTCCTCTACATCATGTACTCCCAAACTCACAGGAGGAAGAAATGATCTTCCCTCCTCCCTACCCTCCCCCACCTATGAACCCATCTCCACCCACAGGACCACATCCTCAAGGCCCTCCACCAGCAGCCCAACCTCCACCCATACAAAGCCCTCCCCTCACTCATAGTAGGGCCCCTCAGAGTCAAGCCCTGGACCCACAGGCCATAGTATTCCCCCTCCAGGTTATGAGCCCCCCAGACCAAGATGATAATCAGCCAAAATACTACTGGACATTCCACTAGTGATCTTTATAATTGGAAAATGCAAACTCCTAAATTTTCTGAAAAACCACAGGGACTTATTGACCTTCTGGATTCTATTATTTTCACCCACCTACCAACTTGGGATGATTGTCAACAATTGCTACAGATTCTCTTTACTACAGAGGAAAGAGAGAGAATCCAGACCGAAGCCCGGAAATTGGTTCCGGGCACTGATAGGAATCCCACCAATAATCAGGCTATCATTGATACTTTCTTCCCCTTGACTAGACCAGACTGGGATTTCAACATGGCAGCAGGTAAGGAAAGAGCTGTTCAACTTTATCCCGGGAGTGGCTTTCTCTCCTCACATGCTGCCCCATCCCTGGTTGCCTGGATGCCTTCAGGGTGAACCATGGCCGGCTCCCTGAGCAAAAATCCAAAAACCCACAGCTAGTGCCTGAACCTTATGAAATGGACAGGGTGGGTGAGTGCTCTCCCAGAGGGACCGGGAGACATTGACCCATGTGGCCTTGCCTCCACGTTTTTGAAGGCTGGCAGGTTTCTCTTTCTTCTCCTTTATTTTCAGTTTGCACCATCATATGGGATCAGACACAACTAACTGGCAACTAATGTCTCTTCAGCTGAGGCCACTCTTTGGTATTGACTGAAGGCCAGCTGTCCTCTCCCTGGGCCCTGACAGCCCATTGGGTGTTGTCAAAAACCCTCTATCTATTTCTCTCCGACACACACACATAAAAAAAAAAAAAAAAAAAAAAAAAAAAAAAAAAAAAACAGTAACACATTGACCTCTTAAAAGCCTGTAGGGCAGGTCGCTGGCCTCTTAAACTTCTGGACAGGCTCACACCTGGATCTTTGGGGAATCCCCCATGTGCTAATCAGCCCTCAGGAACGTTGCCCTCTGGTCTTAGCATTTCTTTGTTGTTGTTGTTGTTGTTGTTGTTGTTTTGTTTTGTTTTGTTTTTCAAGGTAGGGTCTCACTCTGGTCCAGGCTGACCTGGAATTAACTATGTAGTCTCAGGGTGGCCTTGAACTCATGGCGATCCTCCTACCTCTGCCTCCAGAGTGCTGGGATTAAAGGTGTGTGCCACCACGCCCAGCTTGGTTTTGGCGTTTCTAATCTTTCTCTGTCATGGGTAACATTGCCTCCCACCAAAAAAAAGTCATAGATTCATGGAATAAGAGCTCTTCTGAAAGTTAAGGGAATTAAGCTCTCACAGAGGGAAGCAGGCTCCTTTTGGGAAGAAGTCCTCCAGGTCATTTCTGGATTTCTGGGCATCCACAAGGCCCAGACATGTGGACCTGCATAGCTTATCTGGCTAGGAAAGGGTTCAGGAAGGAAATTTCCCCTCACTCCCTTTAAGCAGCAAAACTACAAGCCAAGCGCTCCAAAGCAGTCAGAGTCAGGTGGCAGACAGACAATGGCGCCTCTGCCCATGCAGGTGCCATGTCTCCACCTCCTCTCCCAGTGGCCCCGGAGAAGGGTCTCCTCTTTTCCCAGTGGCCCCCAAGTGGGCCTCCTCCTTCTTCAGCAGCCTCCCACCAGGCCGCCTTTCTCAGAGGCCTCCTGGCAGTTCTGGAGGCCCCCTCTTTTCCTAATGGTCCCAGGGACCACCCCCTCCCTGTCCCCTTCAGGTAGCCAGAGTCCTTGGCCTACTGGCCGTCTTCTTGGCCATTGCCTCCTTGTGTACTAGACCAGACCATGGATGAGTGCCAGGAGTAGGGCAGGGCTGATCTAAGGTGTATGCAAGCCCTGCCCAGCTGCCACAGAGCACCAAAAGCATCAAGAGACAAAAAAAAAAAAAAAAAAAAAAAAAAAATGGTCATGTTTAACTACAACCGTAAAAGAACCAAAGTTTCATGTAAAAGATGTCATACTTTGTTACATGATATCATAACTATAATTACTGAATTTATGTTCTAGGTCAACTTCAAGTTACATAGAGAATTATTAAAAACAACAGAATTCTCTAAAAAGTGGTAATTTATAATTCATCAGGTATTAAAAAAAAAAAGATTATAATGTCCTTAATGTACTTAAAAGGAGGAGGCAACTGACCTGACTTCTAGGCCAGCCTGCCTTCAAGATAGCAACAAAATTTGCCTTAGTTACTCCTAATAAAATCATTTCCAAATTCAAAATTGTTTTATTGGTCTTAATGACATAAAATTATCTTTAGACTACTCGTTAGTGAGTAATAGGATTAATTAATTTGGTGTAGTTTTTTATAATAGCCTTATAAGAAAGATGGTTAATAATGGAGTGAGATGAATTGATTGAAGGAACTGGGAAGGAATTTTTCAATGTTGGGATGTAGAATGCTTGTTAAAAATGCTTTTTGAGTGGTACTTAGATTAGAATGTTAAAGTATGTGGATAAAGATGTTCATATGTACGAAAGAATTTTCAGGCTAAACCTAAATGCCATGCCTAAAGTTAGAGATTTTTCAACTGTTTACAAATTCTTAAGGGACAAAAAACTAATTTTCAGACTAAAATATGTTGGGATAGCTTGCTTAAGCTTTATCAAATTTAAGTCATGGATAAAACATAAGATTGTTTTATGCTAATAAAAATTTCTGTGGTACATAAAATAGATAGCTATCAAATTTAAGCCAAAATCATTGGTTGTCAAATAATGTTTTTTCTTTCACAAAGATTTATCAAGGGTTATATTAGAATTTAGCTAGCTGTTTTTGCTTTAAAAAAAGACCAGAATCTGCTCTATTGTATGTAAGTCCAGTACTTATAATAAAATTAACTCTTAAGACATATTCCCTACTTTAGGGTACAGCCTCATGCTCAAACAATGGTCCTCATCTGAGGAAAAAAAAAATATTCAAGCTCTGTGGTTCTGTTTCCAATGTTTTCTGGGTAATTTGTACCCACACAGGTATCTGAACTAATTAAAGATATTTTCAAACACAGGTGCTAAGACTTTATACGGTCTTACTTGTCCTTTTCTGACAATTTCTAGGTTAAACTAGTTAGTTTGTAAATCAGTTGGCACTGTTTTCAAGACTGGCAACAGGTTCTGCCTATATTTATAAATGTTAGATATTTAAAATATGAGATGTGTCCACTTTCTATACCTCATATATAATGCTTATGCTGCCACAGTACAACAAAAATTATAAAGATTGGACAAAATGATTTTAGAAGCCCTTATGCCATTCTTTAACTAAATCTACTTCAGTAATCAAATGTGCTCTATGTACATACATCCAGGCTGGTGTAACTTCCTTTCTAAGTGTGTTAATTACCTATGTAGAAGCCAAAGCCAATTGGAATCATCAGAGCAAGAGGCACCAATATTTTGGCCTGTGCTCCCAGGTTGTGAGGCCACTGGAGATGATGGGACACTTCTACACTGGCCCCCTGGTAAGTCACCTGTCTTCCTGAGCAGGGAGGATATGGAGACCCAAACAAAATTTGTATGCAGTCTGAAACAGGAGAGTCACAATTGAGGAGCAATCAGTCCTCCTGACTTCCCAAAGAAGGGAAAACTACTTGGCCAGCATGGCCCTGACTCATCCTTACAGACAGAAGACACCAGTAAGCTATGGGCCACTCCTGTGTCCCTAAAGTCTCTTTGGGGAGCCATTAGTGACCTTCAAAACTAATCCTTAATTAAAATTTAGCTATCTGCATGGTCTTAAACACTCAGAGAGAAATTATAACCAAAGATAAAAAGATACCTTAAATATATGAATGGCCTATTAAGTAATACAAGAGCTTTCCAAGAGGGGAAACAAACATTAAGAGATCTTTTCCTCATAGTTCTAATTCTATAATAAAGAAAAACAGCTATAGATGTTCAAGGGTTATTTTCAAATCTAAAATATGTTCTGAGACCAAAAAGTATATTTGTACAGCCTTTAATGGCACCTAATAGCTCTCTACTATCAAGGTTAAATGTTGTGTATATGTTTCTGATAACTCTGCTAATATCTCATATATTTTATGAGCCATGTTGAATAGTACTGTGCCATTTAATGAACAGTTTTGGAAGAAAATCTCAGCCAGCTCATCCTCAAATGGTCCTGAGACAATACACGCCTCTCTACCTGGATTCCCTCAACCTCAGAAAGGACCAGTTTGCTGTGTGCTCACTTCTCATTAACTCCTTACTTTTATTCTTTCTCCCCAATGTTCTCTTACAAGACTATCTTCCTACACTCTGGGGTCTATTAAAATAGTTCCCCTCTCTGGGAGAGACTGTCTAACTGCAACAAATTCCCACTTCGTGTCCCATTCAGCAGGAAATAGTAAATGATCTGAAGTCTTTGTCTCAGTCCCCCAAAGCAGTTAGAGTGTCTTCTCTTGAGAGGGAGAAATAAAGAGGATTAGATCTACTCTTCCTACAACAAGGAGGACTATGCCAAGCCCTGGGAGGGCAATGTTGTTTTTATATCAACAATCCAGGTATCATTAGAGATAGCTTAGCCATGGTCCACAAGAAACTAGAGGAAAGGGCTAAAGCTAGACAACAGAATCAAAAATGGTATGAATCCATGTTTGATTGGTCCCCATGGCTAAAGACCTTGCTTTCAGCCCTAGCTGGACCCCTGATTCTATTATTGTTGTTACTAACCCTTGGACCCTGCATAATCAATAAACTAATCTCTTTTGTCAGGGAACAAATTAACACAGTACAACTCATGTTGCTAAGAACCCAGTGCCATCCTTTACAACCTCTTCCCTAATAAAGACACAAGATTGGGTCCTCTTAAGTTACAAGTAGAGGGGGAATGAAAGACCCGGAAACCAGACTGGTGCCATGACAGGCTTCAGTAAGGTGCTGCCCCAGCTAGGCCTAAGTTTCAAATTCCCACTTAGGCAGAGGACCTGAGTCAGCCCCTAGACATGTTCAGGCATGCCCAAGACTTGTCCCTTCTGCCTCTCTGCCCCAGCCAATCAAAAAGAATACAAGTACAGTTACTGTTTAAACCAGCCAATCATGTAACCGCCCCCTACTTCTTTGTTCAAATCCCTATAAAAACCCTGCCCTCCTGCTACTGGGGGCTCTTGTATGGATCCACTGCATTAGTGAAGTCAAGAGTCTAAGCTTAAGCCCGAAATAAAGCTCCTTGCCTTTGCATGCATGCTTGGTTCTCCTTGGTGGTCACTGGGGGGCACTGAGAACTGGGCATAACAGTTCCACAACCTTCTAAGCATTAAAACTGAGTGTGTCAAGGTTTCCATTGAAGTAACTGAAAGTAGGTCATTTGACACTGTGGACACAAAAGTGCTTAAGAAATAATTAGATACAGAAAGCCAAGGTTATTCTTCTGGAGGAAAATGTTAAAAAGATTTTTACTGTTACTAGTGAGTCTTTTCTATGTGAAGAAAAAAAGTAGAATTTGAACTTCAGAAATTTTGCTTTTTATTGTTTGGATGATGTGACCCTAAAACAAGCAACATCCTCACCCCCATTTAAGTGTTTTCTGTTGTGATAACTCTTCCTCTGGATTTTCATTTCCTAGTCCTTCACTATGAACTGCTGATGCACTGTGGGTAAAAGATTCGGGCTGTTGTAAAAATTGAGATCAGTCATTTGCATAAAAATATTCTCACTGGGAATCCTTTTTTTCTGTGAATACACAAAGCTGACAAGCTGAGACTGTTACCTTTGACAACTCTTTCTCTGGTTTATCTGGAGTGGAAAGTACTGACCTCTGAAATGACTGCCACTGAGCACAGAAAAAAAAAAAAGAATTTGATCTTTTGATGTCACTGCGAGTGAATGTGAAACGCATATTTTTAACTTGACTTCAGCAAACTGATCAGATAAGCAAACTACTTTTAACAAGTGTTCTAAAGCACAAACTAGTTTACATAGACAAAACTGTTACACTTTTTTTAAAGTAACATTTGTCAAAAAGCTATAGTTCGATCACATATTTGTAAACTCTATTCTTTTGCTGAGATCATTTTTTTCTTTTCTTTGGTTGAAAACATGCTGAGTGTTTTTGCCATGAGTGGAATTACTATTGGCCAGATACTGTGGGAATAGTCTTTGCTGTACATAAATTAATAGATGAGTATAGGTCATTTTTCTTTGTTTGTTAGGCCAAATAACAAAACACTTTGTACCCAGTTCTGATAGCACTTGTACTTGACAGTGTGGTATAAAATTGCCATTTCATTTGGTTCACAATCTTGGTTTTCTCTGCTAGACAAGTAAGTGCTAGGTACTGGAGAGTACTGAATAGTCAAAAGAGTGTGGGGTTCACAAAGACCTGGTTCAGAGGTTATGTAAATGAGAGCAATGAGATTAGAAGTAAAAGGGTTTGGAGACGAGACAAAGGTGATTTTCATAGAAGAAAGAAAAATCTTACTCAAAGATTATGATTTTGCTTGTTTTTCTTGTCCCATTGTGTTTATTTAAATTGATTTGGTCATATATAATACTTCTGTGTAAGAATGTGAAACATTATATACAGTGTGATTATTTGGCAGTGTTTAATTTCTATGATGAGAATTGAAAGAATATTTTCAATTTTTATTTGCTTTTTTTTTAAATTTTGGTTTATTTTTATTTATTTATTTGAGAGTGAGAGAGAGAGAGAGAGAGAGAGGCAGATAGATAGAGAATGGGCGCGCCAGGGCTTCCAGCAACTGCAAATGAACTCCAGATGCGTGCGCCCCCTTGTGCATGTGGCTAACGTGGGTCCTGGTGAATCGAGCCTCGAACCAGAGTCCTTAGGCTTCACAGGCAAGCGCTTAACCGCTAAGCCATCTCTCCAGCCCTATTTGCTATTTTTAACTGAAGTGCTATTTGTTTAGTTAGACAGACAAATAGTACCTTAATGACTATAATGAAAATCAGAAGCCTTCTGCCTCATTTCTCCCATCACTAATGACCACTACTAGAGAAGGTAGAGGATGATTTCCAGAGGTGGAAAGATGGCTCAGAGGATAATTGTGTCTGCTTAAAAAGCCTATGGCCTGGGTTCATTTCCCCAGTACCCATGTTAAGCCAGATGCACAAAGTGGTACATGCATCTTGAATTCATTTACAGCATCAGGCAACCCTGATATACCCATACACATACTCCTGCTATCTCTTTCAGATACATAAATTAAAATAATAAGAATAATTTCCAAAAGTGGAAACAAAATCATGATTCTCATGTACATATTAAATAAATACCATAACTTATATTTAATTCTCAATTTACAAAGAAACTAAGAGAGAATCATAATACCAGATGTGATGGTTCATATTAATTGTCAACTCCACAGGACCTAGACTTTTCTGTGAGGAATTACGTAGATTTGGTTAGCCTCTGTGTATGTCTATGAAGGATTATCTTGATTAGGTTGATTAAGCTGGGAAAACATTTTAATTTTGAGTCTCACCATTTGATGGGCTTGGGTCCTTCTTATATAAAAAGAAAAGGCTGGCTGAGCAGCATAATAATTATTCTCTGCTTCCTCACTGTAGGCTGTGTGACCAGCTGCCCCAAGGTCCTACTGCCATACCTTCCCCACCATGATGGATTATAACCTAGAACTGTAAGATGAAGTAACTTTTCCACCTATAAATTTGTCTGTGTTGGGTATTTTGCCCCAGTAATGAGAAAGTAAGGAAAACCCTAGACAAATAGGTTGGCCCATCAGGAAGTACCAGCATTGCTATTAATGTGCAACAGATTCCTTCTTTCTCTACGAAGCTACAAAACACTTGAGAGACAATGAAATATACTGGCCCTATAGAATCTTTAACCTGGAAGGATAAGCTGTGAACAATGCAGATCTCCTTTGCTGAAGCTACCTAATGATTTTTACCATTCCAAAGTCTTTCACCTGTTATCCTTACTCATGAAATCACTTCCCAATTTGGTAGCTATTCTAGCACTCACCTTCAAATTTTAAAACAACATAGTCCATGGAGCAAAAGAGGGAGTGATTCTCTTCATGTCTATTGTATAGGGTCATGGCTGATATCCCTATATCAAACAATGGTTAAATCAGGCATGGTGGGTCACGTCATTAATTCCAGCACTGGAAGGCAGAAGTAGGTGAATAACCAGGAGTTCAAGGCCACCCTGAGACTACATAATGAATTCCAGGTCAGCTTGAGCTACAGCAAGATCCTACCTCAAAAAATGAGGAAAAAAAGTGAAATGTGATTATTATTTTATGTGACAGGGAGGACCTTCAGATGGAAGACTCCAGAAGCTCAGGGCCTATGATCCATTTTTACACAGAAGCATGGAGAGCCATGTTACAACTGTGAGTGGACAGAATGGGTGTGAGCAGGTAGAACTGGCTGCATGGGAACAGGGCTACATTTCAGACTCCCTTAGCTTCTTTTACTCTGTGAAAGTTTGTCCATCAAGAAAATAGTTTTATGTTATTTCTTTCATTTTCCCTCTTCTATTTTCCTTGCTTTCTCAACTGCTTTTATGCTGATTGAAGGTTCCATGCTCTTACTTTCTTCTATTTTAGATATGTTGTTCAAATTTATATCCTGTATCTTTTTTTTTTTCTTCTTTTTTTTGGTTTTTCAAGGTAGGGTCTCACTCTAGCCCAGGCTGACCTGGAATTCACTATGGTGTCTCAGGGTGGCCTCGAACTCACGGCGATCCTCCTACCTCTGCCTCCCAAGTGCTGGGATTAAAGGCATGTGCCACCACGCCCGGCTCTGTATCTTTTTTAATGTCATAATTATTTCAATCCAGGAACTTTCTTCCATTTTCTGCTGATTTTTCTTTATTATCTTTTTTTTCTTTGACAAATGCAATAGCATATCTATCAGATAATACTATTGACTACTTTTACTTTTTCGTTCTTTGATATTTTGTTTTTGGTTATTTGCTCTGTGTTTTCCATTGACAGCTTTCATCAAATATCCTGTGCTACAAGAGTAAATACTTCTTGTCAGGAATAAAAGAATGTGGCTCCTTGAAATTAGGAACAATATTTTCTTTCTTGAAATTCTATCACTTAGAATAGTTTTTGGTGCATGCTTGTCTCTGACATTAAGAAAAGTGTCCTCCATGGAGGGAATATTGATAAAGAGAACAAAAAGAAAAGGCAAAGAACATATGGACTCAGGCGGCCATCTCAATTTGGTTTTGTTTAGAAGAGAAAAGCACATAAAAGGAATGACTACAAAAATATATTGAGCCCTGCAAGTTGTGAATCCTTAGCATCAAAGACTGATTTTTTCTTTTTTTTTTTTTTTTTTAGCTTTTCTATGAGAGAGAGAGGGAGGGAGAGAAAGAGAGATAATTAGCTTTCCAGGGCCTCCAGTCACCGAAAACAAAGTCCAGATGTGTGCAACCACCTGGTGCACATGTGCCACCTGTGCATATGTGTCATTTTGTGCATCTGGCTTATGTGGGTCCTAGGAGTGGAACCTGGGTCCTTAGGCTTCACAGGCAAGTGCCTTAATCACTAAGCCATCTCTGCAGCTCAAGATTGATTTTTTAAATGGGAAAATGAACAAAATGTTTTCTAGTTTCCTAGATTTCCAGTGGGCCATTTCTTCCAATGTGTGCAAGTGTTGCCATGGAGGCTATTCCCTGTGTGATATCCTGTGTTTTCTGTTTCATATCAAAACTTCATCACATGAAGTAGAGATTAATCCCTCACTTTTATTCTAGAAATTGTAGAACTGAGGCTTAGTGTTTTAAAACCTTATTTATTTGTATATTTGTGCATAGAAAGCATATGCCAAGGCTTGTGTGTGAAGTTCAGAGGACAACCTTGAGGTTTCTGTGCTCCATCTTTTTTGAGTCTCCTGCAGCTACAAAGGAACATCAGACCAGATGGCCTTAAATCTCCACATCCATTGTCAGGATTACAGATCCATGTACCACTTTACCTCTGGCTTTATGTGGGTGCTAGGAAATTGAACTTGGGCCTATATGCTTGCAAACAAATGTCTTCAACCTCTGCACCACATCCCCAGCCTCTTTAAAAAGCTTAGATTTTAACCTAAGGAATTTAAGGCTTTTGGTGAATGAATGAGACAAGATCTAGAGGAGCCTAGGTCCTTCTCGAATCCCCAAAATCATCCTCTGTAATGGTGTGCAATTTGCCTACATGTGACACAGTTGAACAAGAGACAAAATTTCCATAGAGATCTCTGAGGCAAAAAGAAGCTGTTATTATGCATTATGGCAATGTACCTCAGGAGAAATGTTTTTCAAAATGCATGCTGGATTTCCCCTCTCAACTTCTACGAACTTCTTTTCTGTAAGATCATCTCAAATGTGGGTTTACCAAAATTAGCCTCCAAAAGTCAAAATGAGCTGACCTCTGATCCTTTAGCCCAAGTATCATAAAAATTCAAATACTAGATAGCATGTATTTTTGGGAATGGAAGATAAGGACTTCACCTATGTATAGCAGGACCAGAGGAAATAAAAATAATTAGGTAATATTACAGGGGACTAATTAAGAGAGCCAAAAGAAAACTAAATAGAATGTATTTAGTCTAAGACAACATGAAACTTCATTCCTGAATAAACAATGTAATATTATTCTGAAGAATGTACTAAAAGTAGTTCAATGAGAATTAATACTGCCTTGAAGACAAATGAAGCAAAATTTATTCATCTTTTCTTTGTATTTATGACTTGATGCCAAAAACTTAGGAATATTTGAAAAATCTAAGTGCTTGTCCACAATAGCCAATCCTGATTTGACTTCTTTACATCATTGTGCTTCTAGAGGGTTCTGTGATATTCTGTTTCCACTATATGCAGGATGAGAGGCCAGGTGGGAATGGTGGGAGGACAATGGTAATGGATCTCAGGACTCTTACCTTGTCTTCAGTTGTAGGTCATTAGAAATGGAGAAATCCCCCTTCTAAGCATATAATTCTACCTGGCTTTACCTCTTTAAAAGATAAAAATAAAAATCTAGGACTATTTATATGCATTTCTAGAAAAATTTATGAGTAGTTACAATATAAAACCAGTAAAAGTAATTATTTTGATGTTTGGTAAAAAGAAGTCTTAGGAGAGAAATGTTCTGAATGTATTCCTGGAGAAATATCCATAGTATGACTATTCAGTTATCAACTATCAGAGACATTAGCACCATTCACAGAATTCCTAGTTTGGTCTCTGTGTATTCTCTCCCTTGATTTCTCCTTATCTAATTTCATCTAAACTAGACTGTATAGGAAAATGTAAGCTCATAACACTTTTTCAATGTGAAATGATCATTGGCCTATCATCTGTTTATAATTGCTTATTTTCCAACAGTGTCCTCATAGTCTAGGCTGTATACACAGTTCGTAAATTTAATGCCTTCCCTGGGACTCAAGTACCTGTCTAGGACCAGAGCTCTACTTTGTCTGCTTCCTGAAAACTTTGTTTCCTGAAAACAAGAATTCTGACTCACATCTTCTGCTTTAAATGACAAGAATCTACTATGTAATGAAGGCTTCCTGACATTGTTACTCTTCCAATGTTTTATGAAGAGAATATTTTCTTTGAGATGGTTCTCTAGATAGTCTCTATTCACCAGATTCACTATCTTTCTTTTAATTTTTTTAAAAATATTTATTTATTTGAGAGAAAAATAGGCAGGGAGAGAGAGAGAAAAAGAGAGAATGGGCATGCCAGGGCCTTTGGCTGCTGCAAACAAATTCCAGATGCATGTACTCCCTTGTGCATCTGGCTTACGTGGGTACTGGGTAATTGAACCCAGGTCCTCTGGCTTTGCAGGCAAGTGCCTTACCCACTAAGTCATCTCTCCAACCCCCAGATTCACTACCTTTATATTATTATCAATGATTGACAAAAAATAAAACAAATGTACAAATAAAGAAAACCTAACCTGGAGACATTACATTACTTCAATACTGCCTCTGAATCCAACCTCTGATGTATGGCTTCTTTCTTTGCATCTCTTCCCGATCTTCCATTCAATCTGAACCTCTCTCAAGATGTTTGAGAATGTTTTACATTCAAACTAACCCTCATCTCAAGAAGAAACCACTATTCTTCAAGTACAATTAATGATCATTTTCATTATTAGTAAGCTTTTTTTTTCACAAGTTACTAACTTTCCCTTTACTTTTGAATGGTCTGTTGTTCATTTCAGTACTAGAGTTTTTGATCTGAAAGAGGTCTATTGTCTTCAGCTGGTGGTGTTTGCATGTGTGTAAGGTGCCATGTTGTGTGTCCTTACCGTGATTTTTCAGCTTCTAGAAGATGGGGGATTTACATATTAAATGATTCAGTGAATACATAGGATTAGTATTCTTACTAATGGTTATATCACTAACCATCTCTGTGTTAGCATTGTCCCTTTACTCCTTTTGGTACATGCTTCCTTTAGTATACAATGAAAGTGATTCTCTTCCTGAATCCACTCCTAATTTCTCTATAAAATTAAAGTCAAATCCTTTATTGTAAGATTACTTTCTCAAAGAATCTGTAGGAATACCATCAGACTGAAGCCTTCAAGACCAAGTCATAACAATGACACTTAAATAGTAGGCATTTCTATCATTTACATGCTTTGAATTCCTTTAAAAGTGTCTGGTTTTCTATAGCTCAGTTTAGCTCTCCTCTGGCACCTTCAGATTCCACAACCATGCTTTTAATTTTACTAAGCTATGGAGAAGATGTCCCCCAGGGTTAAGGAAACTGATAAGCACAAAGTGTCCTTGCTGGTGTGAAAAAAACATGTTTCTCCTTGATTTCATGTCATAGTCCTCCTAAGAAAAAATTTAGTCTTGAGACAGGTTGGTATAAAGAAAGAATTTGTGTTGAGACAGAAACACCTGCACTGGAACAGTTGAACAGATTGTGCAGTTCTAGTCTGTGACAACCAGAAGAAAGGCTTGGAAACTGCTAATTCAATAGAGAACTTTTTAATGCAATTTGACAGATTTATATTATAAATTGGGCTGTGTTGCTATTTGGAAATTGGGGACAGAGTGAAATTTTTCTGGGCTTCCTTCCTGATGAGATTGAGAGTGAACAGATCTGTTCTCTAGTCAAATCTCAACTACAAAACAGTGAATTAGAAGAAAGCAATTAGAAAAGTATTTGATGAAGAATCCAGTGACTTTTATGATAGCAAAATACTTGACAAACTGTAAGTTCCACTAAACAGAAAAAGTTGTACACTTCTCCCTGTTGTATGTCCAGGACCAAATAGTGAAGCTATTTGCTTTATATAGCAAAAGGTAATAAAACCAATGGAAAAGTCACTGCCTCCTCACTTGAGATCCTGAAGAACAAGTGGAGAAGTAGACTACTTTTAGACAAAAACAACAACAACAACAAAAACACCACATTGTATCTAAGCTTTATAGAACACCTGGGAATAGCTGAGGCATACTAACTTTATAAAAAATAATGTTTTAACTAATTCATAGTTTTGAAGACTAAAAGTTCAAGCAGCATGGTGCAGGCTCTGGGGAAAGCATCACTTAGCTGTGTTGTCCCATGGAAGATGGCAATGGTGGGAGGAAGAGATCCCATCACCAAATAGGAAGGCAGAAAGGCTGAGGTCTCACAGTCCTTCTGAAAGCATGTAATCAAGGGCTAAGGATTTCCCACTAGACCCTACCTCTTTAAGTTTCCACACCACTTTCTAATACCACCATCCCACGAACAGTGGCACCTCCAACACTTGAACTTTGGAGGTGCACATTCAAACATATCTAAAGCATAGTCATTACCACATCTTAATGCAAGAATTTCAAATTGAAATTTAAGTTTCAAAAAATAATGTGATAGGTTAACTGCAGAAGTAGTATGTCCTGCCAGCACAAGGTATATATATTTGGCCCCAGTATAAACTCGTGAGTTTTCAAGAAAAACCAAGAGCCAACAATATGTATATGAGAACATTCAAATGTTCAACATCTATTTCAACCTAAAATAAAAACAACACCTTCCTTTTAAATATTTTATTAGTATTTAATTATTTGAGGGAGAGAAAGAATGGGCACACCACAGTCTCCATCCACTGCAAAGGAACTCCAGATGCATGCATCACCTTGTGCATCTGGCTTTCGTAGGTCCTGGGGAATTGAACCTGGGTCCTTTGGCTTTGTAGGCAAGGGCCTTAACCACTAAGCCATCTCTCCAGCCTGGACAACACCTTTTCAAATTAAAACATAGTCCTCTACCCTGTGATGGTTTCAGGCTCACTGTACTTCACAAACTTCCCTTATAACAGAGACAATGACTGCTACATACAGTTCTTTGAAAAGAAATTCTTATATTTGGAATGTTGCATGTTTTAATATTTTGACATATATTGTCATTTTGCCACAGCAATTATAAACAGTTTATTCTGCCACAAGCAATGTAAAATGTAACCTGTTTTTATAAAAATAATGTTGACTATAATTAGACATGCGTTCTAAAATTCATTAAATTTTTAAAACTTATGAGCATCATTATTTCTAATTATAAATAAAGTATATTCTTTTTGATACAGGGCTTGATATGTAGCTCAGCTGGCCTGGAACTCATTGTGTAGCCCAAGCTAGCCTTGAACTCAAAGAAATTCTAGCTCAACTGCCTGAGAAGGAGGATTACAGGCATGTACTACTACATCAGGCATAAATTACATTTTTAAAGGAATAATCATTGAAATTCAGAAGTCTGGATGAGAGAATATTTTGTTATTTGCTAATTCTTACAAAACAGGATGTCAGAGAGTTAATCTGCATCACTAGTAATAAGGGTATATTATCTCATTTGTAATGACTATAATGTAGGGTGAATGAATGCCTTTATTCAAAGAAGTAAAATAAAAGAATATTAACCAAACCCTAATCTGCTTAATGGTTAAGCTTTAAAACAATTAAGTGACATATATATATATATATATATATATATATATATACTATATATATATATGTATATACATATAATCTATACACTTAATCACCTGACAATTGTCATTTTAGAAATAATTTCCTAAGGCATAGTGGATATGCAGTTAAATTTTAGTAAATATTTTCAGATTACTTTCAAAAGGGATCTTCCAACATTACTATTGGAGCAGTCTATATTTACCTTTGGTGGATTTATATGCTATTCTTTTCATTTGTATTATTAATTTGATAGATGGAAAGTAATTAATTTTGTACTTCCTTTTTCAGTTAGTGAAGTTGAACTCTTTAATGTTATATAAAATTGCATTTCCTGAATTACCTACATGTGTTCTAGGTTCATGTTCTCTAGTGATATATAAGAGTTCCTTATATAATAGAATTATTCATTCCAACCTTTGTCAAATGTGCTGCACATAATATTATTCTCTCAAAATAGGATTTATCTTACAATGTTGTAAATGCACATTTTATCAGTTTAACTCATATCTATTCTACAATTAAATCTACAGTACTGATTGTTACAGTACTGAATGATTTTGATTTTTAAAATTTTATGTAATGTATTTTATAAATAAGGAGATAAATAACTAAAAGTTTCTCAGTTTGTCATAATTTCTCTTGTTAGAAATGCATAGTTCTAGGAGAACTTAGGGATAGTTTGTCTAACATGAAAGACATTACTTTTGCATTGTTTATTTATTATTTATTTATTTATTTATGAGTCAGAGTAGAGAGAACAGGTGCACCAGGGCCTCTAGTCACAAACAAATTCCAGACACATGTGCCACCTTGTGCATCTGGCTTATGTGGGTACTGGGAAATCGAACCTGGGTCCTTAGCCTTTGCAGAAAAGTGCTTTAACCACTAAGACATCTCTCCAGCACATCATTTGCATTTTCACTGAAATTTTATTGTACTTAGAGATTAAGAAAGTCATACCTTTATAAGATTGATTCTTCCTTGTCAAGAAAGCAATTATATTTTTCCATTTATAGAAATATATATGCCACTTAATAATGTTTTTCATGCTTGTAAATGTTTTGTTATACATATTCTGAGGTTTTTTTTTTTGTTTATTTTTTACAGAGAGAGAGACAGACAGACAGAGAATTGGTGTGCCAGAGCCTCAGCCACTACAATCCAACTCCAGATGCATGCGCCACCACCTAGTGGGCATGTATGACCTTGTGCTTGCCTCACCTTTGTGCATCTGGCTTACATGTGATCTGGAGAGTCAAACATGGGACTTAGGCTTAACAGGCAAGCACTTTAACCTCTAAGCCATCTCTCCAGCCTGCTGAGTTACTGTTTTGGTTTTTTTTTTTAATTATAATTCTATTAAATGTCATGTTGATTTTAAATTAATGAACACATTGTTTTGAATCTCAATATTCAACCATTCTTGCATTTAGAGTTTTATACACATGTTCTTATTTAAATTTAATTTAATCAACATATTGCATAGTTACTATAACTATTTCCAAATACATAAAAAGGGATCTTACCATATGTTGAGTGCTAATATTACAATTCTGTAAAATGAATTGTATTTTTAAATTTTCTTGTATTTATTTTTATTTTCCTTATTAATACATGTACTGTTTTTTTGGTTAACCCTTCCCATTCCTCTTCCCACCTCCCTGACTCTTTCCTGCTTTCAACACCTTATCCTCAATATTTCTCCTTTGACTTTCATATTACTTCAGAGTTACCTTCCCCACTCTTCTCCCTTGAAGCCTCCACTTCTTCCCACTCATGGGCCTCTTCATATTTTTCTGGCATCTATGTGCATACTCAAGCAATAACACAAATATATAAAGGTTCCAAGCTATGATCCACATTGAGAAAGAACATGCAACTTTTGTCTTTCTGTACCTGGGTTAACTTGATACAATATTTTCCATTTCTATCTACCTTACCAGAAAATTTAATCATTTCATTTTGCTTTATGGCTGAATAGAATTCCATTCTATAAATATACCACATCTTCATTATCCATTGCTTGGTTGATGGACATCTAGGCTAGTTTCATTTCCTTGCTATTGTGAAGAGTCCAGAAATAAACATGGATACACAAATATCTCTGAGGTAAGGTATAAATTCTTTTGAATATATGAGTGGTATACCTGGGTCATATGGTAGTTCTATCTTCAATTATTTGAAAAACCTCCACACTAATTTCCATACTGACTGCATTTATATTCCCATCAAAAGTCACCATGACCAGCATTTGTTTTAATTATTTTTTGGATGAAAGCCATCTGACAAGGGTAAGATGAAATCACAAAATGGTTTAAATTTGCATTTCTCTAATGACTAGAGATGTTGAGCACGTTCAAAAACATTTATTGGCCATTAGTATTTCCTCTTCTGAGAACATTGTTCAGTTCTTTTTTATGACAAAGAGAGTGAGAGAGAGAGAGAGAACTGCCATGCCAGAGCCTCCAGCCACTGCAATCGAACTCCAGACACATGTGCCACCTCATTCACATGTGCAACCTTGCACATGCATCACTTTGTGCATCTGGCTTACATGGGATCCGGGTAGTTGAACATGGAACTTAGGCTTTGCAGGCAAGTGCCTTAACTTCTAAGCTATCAAACATCATCCTGTTTAAGAATTTCAGATTTCATGTTGGTCCTTGATCCTTTGGCATTGATTTTTGTACACAGTAGGAGACAAGGATTTAGTTTCATACTTCTGAATATGAATATTCAATTTTTTCAGAACCATTTGTTGAAGAGGTTGTTTTCAGTGTATTCTTTGGCATCTTTGTTAAAAATCAGGTGGCTGAGAAATAGATGGCAAGACCCTGTGGTAGTTTGAACATATGGTCCCCAATTTATTCAGTGTTTTATTACTTTGTAGTTTGCATCTGCAGCCACCTGGCTGGAGGCAGTTTCACTGGGCTTATCTTAAATTGTGGTGGTAGGTTTGAGATTTCAATCTAAAGATATGTAAAATGTGCCTTGCTGGAGGTCCTGAACTGTGCTGGGCTGTGAGGCTTTTGGTTTTTAGGCTTGTGATTCTCTGTGTGTGTGTGTTTGATCCTGTGAAAGCAGGCCAACTTCTTCTGCCATTATGGAACTTCCTCTGGATCTGTAAACTTAAATAAATCACTTCCTCCATAACTGTGCCTGGTCTGGAAGTTAATCTCAGTGAATCTGAAGCTCTCTGCTACAGAAGTTGGTACCAAGAGTGGGGTGACATAAACCTTGCCATATGGATGTTGCTCTTTTGGAACTTTTGTTTTGGAGGAATAGGCATGGACTTGGTGCTTGCAACTGAAGATGCCTTGTGGAGTGGTAAGCCAAGTTTTATGGACTATTTTGATGAGAGTTTGAAAATGCTAAGTGCAGACAGTATTGAACTTCGAGGCTTGGCATATAAACTTTCTAAGGGGAAGGAAAGACTGCAGATAACTTTGTTGGAACTGGGCTACTGGCATGAGGGCTGGTTGCATTCTGCTTCCCATGCCAAGAGAGTTTAATCAAGGTTAAATTTGCAATGGACTGATGTGCATGACTAAAGATAATTGGACTGAAAAATTTAAGATTTTTAAGCTGGAAAACCTCAAGCAAGTTAAAATTACAGGCACTGAGACTGGTCTTAGGTTACTGAACCTGCTATTGTCAAACACAAGAGCAATCTTAAAATTACAGGCACTGAGACTGGTCTTAAGTTACTGAACCTGATATTGTCAAACACATTAGCAATCTTAAAGAAGATGGCCTGACTCTTTTACATTAAACCAAGGGAAAGGATGCCTGAGGAAAGACTATCATAGAAATGTAAACTCTTTTGAAATAGTTAACTGGAGAAGGAAACTGCTTTACAAAGTTATGATTTATTTTGTCCCTGAATTAAGAATATGGCTGTGGCCTGCACAACTTGTATTGGTTTCAGAAGCATGAAAGATGTCAGGAGTGGTTATGAATTGCACATGGTTCCAAGAGCCACTGCTGAGATGCCGCATGAGGCAGGGCATGATGCCCTGATAGGCTGAAAGTGCCTTTGAAAGATGGACTGTAGTTTTGCATGGAGACCTGAAGACATTTTGGATATACCAGGACTGTGCAAGGGCTACCATGGAGTGCACTATTGGCCTAGGGTGGAAGTGTTACCTGGCTATTCTGCCCAGCTGGAGGGATGGAATTGGAAAATCTGGAGACTGTCAGTCTCTGGTTAAAGAGAATTTGAAGTGCAGAGGTTTGATGATTGCTTGATGTGGTTGAGTTTGCATTGTTTTAGTCTCTCCTTGATATGCATTATACAAGTTGAAAATGTTTACTCTGTGTCTTTATACATTGGAAGTATTTAACTTGTTTGATTTTATAGGACTTAACTATCTTAAATTGGTCAAGACTGTGGGGACCTTTGAAATTGAACTGAGTACAATTTACAATGTGTAATGGTTATGAATATACTGGGGACCAGTGGTGGAATGTGTAGCTTGAATAGATGGCCCCCAACATATTCAGTGTTTTATTACTTTGTAGTTTGCATCTGTATCCACCTGGCTGGAGGTGGTTCCACTGGGCTGATCTTAAGGTGTGGTGGTAGGTTTGAGATTTCAATCTAAAGATATGCAAAATGTGCCTATCTGGAGTTCCTGAAGTGTGCTGTGCTGTGCTGTGCTGTGAGGCTTTTGGCTTTTAGGCTTGTTCTTCTCTGTGTGTGTGTTTGGTCCTGTGAAAGCAGGCCAGCTTCTTCTGCCATTATGGAACTTCCCCTGGATCTATAAGCTTCAATAAATCTCTTCCTCTATAACTGTGCCTGGTCTGGAAGTTCATCTCAGCAAACCTGAAGCTGTCTGCTACAGACCCTATTGCTGAAGATTCCACATGCTTGGGCTGCAAGATCACTGAAAAATCAAGCTGGAGCTGAGCTGAAAACCTCCTCTGTGTACAGCAGCTAACAGAAATCTGGAAAAAGCTACGCTGCATGCAGCTCCATGGGAGAAAGTGGAGTCATCAGTGGAGATAAACAACAGTGGACACTGCAAGTCTTAAGATGGGCCAGCCAGGCCAAATGAGACAATGGATGCAATAGTGGCATGTCTGTTATGGGAGAAACCAACAACTCTATAATTGGACTGGAGGCCTGCTCCAGAGGAGGAAATGCATGTCTGATACAGAAAGTGTATGACAGGGGAAGTCATGATCCCTAAGAGTGTAACACCTGCTGATGTCAGGCTAAATACTTCTCTTTTCAAATGCCAGTAACCTCTGGGACTCAAAAGGTACCATACTTCTGAGAGGAAGTGACAGAGGAGTGCTCAACAATGAAACTTCTCTATCACACCTTCCAAGGCTCAGGATCCATTGCAGAAGAGGTGATGGAAAGAATGTAAGAGCCAAAAGAAGAATAGCACTCCTTAGAATACATTCTTCCAGACACAAAATGTCCTGGATATTCATGACCTCACAGTGCTTAGCACTACTTACATAAGACCATTATTACAGGAGGAAAAGATGATGATATCAAAATAAAAGAGAGACTGATTGAGGGGGAGGACATATGATGGACAGTGGAGTTGTGAAGGGGAAAATGAGAGGGATGGAATTATCATGGTTTATTGTATATAACTATGAAGTTGTCAATAATAAAAAATAAATTTTTTTTAATTGGATGGCTATAGATGCATGGATTTATATGTAGATGTTTTCTTTCATATGTCTAACTGTTTTGTCCCAGTAAATGATATTTTTATTACCATGACTCTTTAATACAGCTCAAAACCAGATATTTTGATACCTCCCACCACATATTTTTGCTTAGGATAGCTTTCCAGTCTTTTGTGCTTCCAAATTAATTTTAAGATTTTTTTCTATGTCTGTGAATATGACATGGAATTTAAAATAAATTTAAAATTGAATCTGGGAATTGCTTTTGATAAGATAGCCATCTTTACCATATTGCTTCTTACAATCCATGAGCATGCTGATTTTCTTGTTTGTTTGTTTGTTTGTTTGTTTGTTTGTTTTTGTTTTTTGAGGTAGGGTGTCACTCTAGCCCAGGCTGACCTTGAATTCACTATGTATTCTCAGGGTGGCCTTGAACACATCATGGTCCTCCTACCTCTGCCTCCTGAGTGCTGGGATTAAAGGTGTGTGCCAGCACACCCAGCTGAGCACACTGACTTTTGACTTGGCTTATTCTTCTTTTTCCAAGGTCCTAAAATGCATCATTAAGTTATTCATTTGAGAGCTTTCAGATTTCTTAATGTAGGCACTTAGAGCTATAAACTTCTCTCAGGACTGCTTTCATTTTATCACATAAGTTTTGGTATGTTGTGATTTCATTTTCATTCATTTATTATAATTTGTTGATTTGCTCAATGGTCCATTCAACATTGACTATTGTAGTGTTTAATCTTTATGAGTTTGTATATGTTTTATTGTTTCTCTTGCTGTTGATATATAATTTTATTCCATTGTGATCAGATATAATACAAGAAATTCTTTTGACTTTCATATATTCATTAAGATTTGCCTTGTGTCCTAATATGCAATTAATTTTACAGAAAGTTCCATGGGCTACTGAGCTTTACAGGTGACAGTCACAAGGCCAATCTATTTAACTCTCAGAGATAAGAAGTCTTAATTGTTTTTCCTTTTGCTTTACACAATGAATGTGTGTGCAGTTCTTCTCAGAACATTATAGATACTTTCAAGCTAAATTACATGTATATGAATTGGATTAAACTTCCTAATAATTAAGAAAAGTTAAATATTGGTATAAAATTTCTATTGGTGTTTTATTGGCAATATTGCTGTATTTTCTGCTTTTATAATAAACATCACACAGCTGTGTAATTTATTGAACCAATAAATTACTTAATGGATATCATTGTAAATTGTCCCAATAATAAAATCTAATAATTTAACTTTAGTGTACTCATGTTTTAATGCTTTAATGATATGATTTATAATTTTATTTGAACATATATATGTGCATATCTTTGTTTTGAATTTATCTATGTATTGAGTTGATCTTCCAGGTTTTCTGTTCCAAAAAATATTTTTGGAAGTTAATTATGTGCTTTCTGCACCATTAGTTCAGTATTCACACAAGCCAAGACAGCATCATTATTGCTAACATCACACATTATGTTCTCAATAAAATTCTTCTTGGCCCAAGCTAATGATTAAAACTTCCAAAACAGCACCAAGTTCAGATGATCCCTGTGGATTACATAATGAAATTTTAATTACATTGAATGAAATAAATGCTTGGATGCTCTCTATAGAGAAACAATGATGGGTTTTAAACTAATGGATGAGAAAAATGGAATCACAGAAAGAATGGTTAATGATTAAAATGAACCAACTGCATTTTTGATCATTGTGTGGCTCTGAGAGAGCATCTTTGGATCATAGCCTTTTGAATATTGCTTCCACGATGAATCCTATGGGGCTGACTGTGACAGCTGGGAATTGAAGTTTCTGAATATTATTGAGAAGAGATTTTATTAAAGAGATTAAGTAAGAACATCTTCCTTCTCTCCTAGCACTTTTTCTTGTATGTACAGCACTTTCCCCCTTTTTAATTTCTTTTTCTTCCCTAATTACTGAAAGTATAATAAGTTTCAGAATATAACACACCAAATTAGTTATAACATTCATATAATTACTGTTGGGAAAAATAACTTTGTAATATGGAGCTAATTAGAATTCATTCATGTATGATACTTATTAATCATATATCTTTCAAGAAATTGTGCACTTTAAAATTGACTTTAGTGAATTATTAATGAGCTGAGGTGCATCTGTTAATATAAATAAGAAAGCAGAATGTTTAATTCATATGTAATAACTAGTGTAAAATAAGTTGAAATACTAGAAATGACAACATGTACTGGAAGAATATTAAAACAATGAAAATAGGGCTAGAGAGATGGCTTAGCAGTTAGGTCGTTAAGCTTGCTTGTGAAGCCTAAGGACCCCAGTTCGAGGCTCAATTTCCCAGTACCCATGTAAGTCAGGTACACAAGGTGGCACATGCATCTGGAGTTTGTTTGCAGTGGCTGGAGGCCCTGGTGTGCCCATTCTCTATCTCTCCCCCCTCCCTCCTTCTCTGTCTGTCTCTCTCAAATAAATAAATTAATCAAATAATGAAAATAATTTTGTAATTAAAGAAAGATACCAACTGTCACATAATAGTACTAAAAATAGAAATGTAAAATTTTTTGGCAGGTTGGCTGATATAAAAGTTCTTATCTCAAGCCGGGCGTGGTGGCACACGCCTTTAATCCCAGCACTTGGGAGGCAGAGGTAGGAGGATCGCCGAGAGTTCGAGGCCACCCTGAGACTACAGAGTGAATTCCAGGTCAGCCTGAGCTAGAGTGAGACCCTACCTCGAAAAACCAAAAAAAAAAAAAAGTTCTTATCTCCTTGTCAGGTAACATTGGAGGAAAGGGTGACCTATCCCATATCCAAACTTTATGAAATAATTTTTATAAAGATGTCCAATTACATTTTTCTTTCTGATTTTTTTTGTGATAGTGGGCATTGACTCATGTCTCGTGCATAATAAAAGTGCTTTACCACTGAGCTGTGTCCCCAGGCCTACTTTTAGGTATTATACTACTGCTGGGGTAATGTGGTAGTTTGTATTAAATGTTCCCCATGAACTCATGTGTTTTGACTGCTTGGTTTCCAGCTATTGGCAGTTTTGGAATTGGAGCCATGCTGTAAGACATGTGTTGTTGAGGTAGGACTTTGGGGTGTTATTTCAAGCTCCCCCTTGCTACAGTTTAACTCACTCTCTTGATGCTGCTTCCATCTGCTATGGCAGACATATCAAGCCTCTGCTCATGCCATCTTTTTCCTGCCATTGTGGCACTTCCGCTTGAGACTATAAGTCAAAATAAACAACCTTCCTCACATCAGATCCTTTTAGTCAGGTGCTTTGTACCAGTAACAAGAAGGTAACCACAACAGGTAATGCTTTACAAGGGAATTTTATACTTGTCAAAATGAATCCTTAGTCCTCTTGGGGGTACTTATTTCAGAGAAATTAATTTATTTCAGTTCATTAAGAAAATTCATCAAGACTTCTGGTTAAGATGGCAGCATAGGAACCACACCAAAGCAGCCTAGAAGAGACAAAGCAAAAAAAAAAAAAAAAGCAGCAAAATACACACTTTTACTAAAACATGAGGAATATAAGAAATTAAAACAGCAGCAGAGAAGTAGGAGAGATCCAGAGCATCCAGAGCCCACACAGGCAGGTAGAAGTGCCTCCAGCAGCGGCGGCCCAAGGTCCACGAGGCCACAGTGGCCAGGCTCGGCTTGAGCCACAGGAAAAGCCAGGTGAGGGGATTTTCTACTCACACCAGAGCTCTTTGCAAACTCAAGAGACATGAAGAGAGAATGGCAGTGAACAACAGAGGAGCAGATCATGAGGGAGAGGATCACATGGACCAGGGAGAGAACTAGAGCCACCATCGATAGCCCCCCCTCCCCCACCACCAGTGCACAGCTCCGCCAAACAGACCAGCAGTCCAGTGACCCAGCCAGCCTACTTGAACACACAGTGCACCAAAGAGGGACCCAAGCAGGAGAGCAGCATAACTGAGACAAAATCATCCCAAAAGGTAACTGGGATTACACCAGGTGAGTACCCGCTAATAAACCTGGTATATAGCCCTGAACCAGAAGTGCTAATTGCACCTTCCATAACAGGATAAATTATATGTTAAATCTGATGGATGGTCAGATTTGCCATTCTTAAATAAGCTATTTTGGCCTTGTTATTTGTTGCTTCTTGATTTGTAGTGGCTTTGTTTCCTCTTCTGTTATACATTAGGTAAGGGTCTCACTTGGTCAGAAGCTGACTTGGAACCCTCAACAGACCAGAAATCTTAACCTCCTTGTTGTCAGGATTAAGGGAGTGGGTGAGGCACCACACAGCCTAAGGGACAGACAGAGGATCTGGTTGTCATAATACCCACCTTGAATAAATACTCTGTGCTGTTTTTCATTGAAAGTGTACAATGTTTAGTTAAATTTTAGAATCTGCCTGTATTTTGTTCCACTCAGCCTACTTGAATACTCTCACAGCAGGCAAACCCAACACGTTTGTAAATACTCTGAGAATCTTGAGAGCCACACCTGGAACTTTAAGCTCCTACCCTGAAGATATATAACATCAGATTGATTGATAAATCTAATAATACCCAGATAACTAGAAAATCCAAGCATTAAATTAATCCACAATGCAAAAATATATGCATTATAACACAAGAAACACCAAAAATCAAGACAATATAAATCCACCAAAAGGTATTAATGCATCAGAAATGACCTCCAGTGAGAACAAGTTAGAGGAAATGCCTGATAAAGATTTCAAAAGAATGATTATAAATATGTTCAAAAAAGTCAAAGAAAAAATCAAAGGAATAAAAGAGGATATCAAAGGAATCAATGAAGACACAGGGCATCAATTTAATGAAATAAAGAGGTCAATACTAGACATAAATAAGGAAATACAAATAATAAAGAAAAACCAGTTAGAATTACTAGCAATAAAGGCCACAGTTAATAAAATAAAAAAACTCTGTAGAAAATCACATGAGTAGAATGGACAAAGGAGAGGACAGAATATCTAAGCAAGAAGACAAGATATTCAGGACATTATGAAAAGGTCAAACATAAGAATTCAGGGTATAGTAGAAGGAGAAGAATTTCACTCCAAAGGCATAGTAGGAGTCTTCAACAAAATCATAGAAGAAAACTTATCCCAAACTGGGAAAGAGGTGACAATGCAGATACAGGAATCCTTTAGAACACCAACCAGACAAAACCTGGAAAGAACCTTTCCACACCATATCATAATCAAACTACCAAACACACAAACCAAAGAAAAAATATTGAAAGCAGTTAGAGAGAAAAATCAAGTTACCTACAAAGGCAAGCCTATCAGGATTACATCAGATTACTCAATGCAAACTTTAAAAGCCAGAAAGGCTTGGAGTGATTAATTCCAAGTTCTGAAAGATAACAACTGTCAACCAAGGTTACTTTATCCTGCAAAGCTATCCATTCATAGAGACAGAGAAGGAAGGACATTCCATGACAAAAGCAGGCTAAAGGAGTATTTGAAGACAAAACCAGCTCTACAGAAAATACTTGAAAGAATCCTCTATGCTGAAGAGAAAGAAAAGCACACATATAAGGAACCTAGAAAAAAACAAACAATACTTGGGCTGGAGAGATGGCTTAGCAGTTAAGTGCTTGCCTGTGAAGCCTAAGGACCCTGGTTCGAGGCTCGATTCCCCAGGACCCATGTTAGACAGATGCACAAGGGGGCGCACGTGTCTGGAGTTCATTTGCAGTGGTTGGAAACTCTGGCACACCCATTCTCTCTCTTGCTCTCTATCTGCCTCTTTCTCTCTCTGTCCCTCTTAAATAAATAAATAAAAATCTTAAAAAAAAAAAAACTCAAATACTAGTTAACACAAGAAAGGAAAGGTAAAACTGGAAGAACCACAAAAAAATGGCAAAAATAAATACACACCTTTTAATAATGTTTCTTAATATCAGTGGCCTCAATGCCCTAACCAAAAGACATAGGTTTGCAGACTGGGTTAAAAAGCAGGATCATTCAATTTGTTGCCTCCAATAAACCCACTTTGCTACTAAGGATGGACACTACCTTAGGGTGAAAGGTTGGAAAACAGTATTTCAGGTAAATGGGCCAAGAAAATAAGCAGGGGTTGCTATCCTAATATCTGACAAGGTAGACTTCAGACCAACATTAGTTAAGAAAGATAAGCAAGGTCACTTTATACTGATTAAAGGCACACTCCAACAGGAGGACATGACAATCCTAAACATATATACACCTAACATGGGAGCTCAAAACTTCATCAAACAGGGGCTGGAGAGATGGCTTAGTGGTTAAGCACTTGCCTGTGAAGCCTAAGGACCTCGGTTTGAGGCTCAATTCCCCAGGACCCACGTTAGCCAGATGCACAAGGGGGCGCATGCATCTGGAGTTCCGTTTGCAGTGGCTGGAAGCCCTGGCGCACCTGTTCCCTCTCTCTCTCTCTGTCTGCCTCTTTCTCTGTGTCTATCGCTCTCAAATAAATAAAATTAAAAAAAATTCATCAAACAAACACTATTAGAACTAAGGTCACGGATAACATCAAATGCAGTGGTAGTGGGTGACTTCAACACCCCACTCTCATCAATTCACAGGTCATCCCTGGAAAAAATAAACAGAGAGCCATCGGGACTAAATGAGGTCATAGAAGGATTAGACCAAACAAATATATACAGGACATTTCATCCAACTGCTGCAGAATATACATTCTTTTCAGCAGCACATGGAACATTCTCTAAAATAGACCATATATTAGGACACAAACAAAATCTTAACAATTGCAGGAAAAATGAAATAATTCCTTGCATTCTCTCTGACCATAATGGAATCAAACTACAAATCAATAGCAAGAAAGGCTATATAGCATACACAAAATCATGGAAATTAAACAATACACTACTAAATGAACAATGAGTCAATGAAGAAATCAAGAAGGAAATCAAAAAATTTTTAGTCAAAAAATAATGAGAACACAACATACCAAAATCTCTGGGACACAATGAAGGCAGTCCTAAGAGGGAAATTTATTGCTTTAAGTGCCTATATTAACAAATTAGAAAGTTCGCAAGTTAATGACCTAATGTTTCACCTTAAAGCCTTGGGAAAAGAAGAACAAGGCAAACCAAAATCAGTAGATGGGAAGAAATAATAAAGATTAGGGCTGAAATTAATGAAATAGAAACAACAGCAACAAAAAAAAAAAAATGCAAAGAATCAATGAAACAAAGAGTTTGTTCTTTGAAAGGATAAACAAGATTGATAAGCCCTTAGCAAATCTGACCAAAAGAAAAAGAGAAGAGACAAAATTTAATAAAATACACCTGAAAAAGGCAACATCACAACAGATGCCAGAGAAATTCAAAAAATCATAGGGACATGCTATAAAAACATATACTCCACTAAGTATGAAAATCTGAAAGAAATGGATGGTTTCCTTGATTGATATGACCTACCTAAATTAAATGAAGATGAGATTAATCACTTAAATACACCTATAACAAGTATGGAATTCCAAGAAGTTATCAAAAATCTCCCAACTAAAAAAACGCCAGGCCCAGATGGATTCACTGATGAATTTTACCAGACCTTCAGGGAAGAACTAACACCACTGCTTCTTAAGCTTTTCCATAAAATAGAAAAAGAAGGGATCCTACCAAACTCCTTCTACAAAGCCAGCATCACCCTGATACCAAAACCAGGCAAAGATAGAGCAAAAAATGAATATTACAAACCAATCTCCCTCATGAACATAGATGCAAAAATTCTCAACAAAATATTGGCAAACAGAATACAAAAATATATCAGAAATATCATTCACCCTGACCAAGTAGGCTTTATCCCAGAGATGCAGGGATGGTTCAACATACACAAATCAATAAATGTAATACATTATATAAATGGATGGAAAGACAAAAATCACATGATCATCTCATTGATGCAGAAAAAGCATTTGACAAAATCCAACATCCCTTCATGATAAAAGTCCTATGGAGACTGGGAATAGAAGGAACATATCTTAATATACTAAAGGCTATTTATGACAAGCCTACAGCCAACATATTACTAAATGGGGAAAAACTTGAAGTTTTTCCACTAAAATCAGGAACAAGACAAGGGTGTCTAGATTCCCCACTTTTATTTAATATAGTACTGGAAGTCTTAGCCATAGCAATAAGGCAAGATACACACATAAAAGGGATACAAATTGGAAAGGAAGAGATCAAGTTATCATTATTTGCAGATGACATGATTCTATATATAAAGGACCCTAAAGACTCTACCAGCAAACTGTTAGAACTGATAAACAACTACAGCCATGTACCAGGATACAAAATAAATACACAGAATCAGTAGCCTTCCTATATGCTAACAACAAACACACAGAGAATGAAATCAGAGAATCACTCCCATTCGCAATTGCATCAAGAAAATAAAGTACCTTGGAATAAACCTAACCAAGGAAGTAAAGAGTCTCTAAAATGAAAACTAAAACACTCAAGCAAGAAATCGCAGAGGACACTAGGAAATAGAAAAACATCCCTTGTTCCTGGATCAGAAGAATCAATATTGTGAAAATGGCAATCTTACCAAAAGCAACCTACATATTTAATGCAATCCCCATCAAAATTCCAACAGCATTCTTCAGGGAAATAGAAAAAACAATCCAAAAATTCATTTTGAATCACAAAAAAAACCTTCAATATCTAAAATAATACTGAGCAACAAAAATAAAGCTGGTGGTATCACCATACCTGATTATAACCTATACTACAGAGCCATAGTAACAAAAACAGCATGGTACTGGCACAAAAGCAGACATGTAGATCAATGGAACAGAATAGAGGACACAGATGTAAGTTCAGGTACCTATAACCACCTGATATTTGATAAAAATGCCAAAAATACTCATTGGAGAAAAGACAGCCTCTTCAGCAAATGGTGCTGGGAAAACTGGATATTTATCTGTACAAGTATGAAAATAGATTCTTCTCTCTCCATGCACAAGAATTAAGTCCAAATGGACTAAAGACATTAACATCAGACCTGAAACTCTGAACCTGCTAGAGGAAAACGTAGGGGAAACCCTTCAACATATTAGTCTTGGCAAAGACTTTCTGAATATAACCCCAATTGCTCAGGCAATATAACCACAGATTAATGGCTGGGACATCATGAAATTACAAGGATTTTGAATGGCAAAGGACACTGTGAATAAAGCAGAGAGGCAACCTACAGAATGGGAAAAAGTCTTTGCCAGCTATGCATCTGATAGAGGATTAATATCTAGGATATACAAAGAACTAAAAAAATTAAATAATAAGAAATTGGACAAGCCAATTATAAAATGGGCTATGGAACTAAATAGAGAGTTCTCCAAAGGAGAAATACAGATGGCATATAAGCATTTAAAAGAAAGTTCTATATCTCTAGTCATCAGGGAAATGCAGATTAAAACTACATTGAGATTCCATCTCACCCCTATCAGATTGAAACCATCATGAAAACAAATGACTATAAATGCTGGCAGGGATGTGGAAAAAGAGGAACCCTTCTACACTGTTGGTAGGAATGCAATCTGGTCCAGCCACTGTGGAAATCATTGTGGAGGTTCCTATGACAGCTAAAAATTGATCAACCTTATGACCCAGCTATACACTCCTAGGCATTTATCCTAAGGACTCATCTCATTTCCTTAGAAATACTTGCTCAACCATGTTTATTGCCACTCAATTCACAATAGCTGGGAATTGGAACCAGGCTAGATGTCCTTCAACTGATGAGTGGATAATGAAGATATGGCACATTTATACAATGGAGTTCTACTCAGCGGTAAAGAAAAATGAAGTTATGAAATTTGCAGGAAAATGGATGGATCTGGAAAGGATTATACTAAGTGAGGTAACCCAGGCCCAGAAAGCCAAGCGCCACATGTTCTCCATCATATGTGGATCCTAGCTGCAGACTATTGGGCTTCTGTGTGAGAAGGAAAAACTCAGTAGCAGAGGCAAATAAGCTAGAAAAGAGATATAAAGGGAAGAGAAAGGAAGGGAGGGGGATACTTCATAGGATGGTATTGTATATATGTAAGTAGAAGAATAGATTAATGGGGGTGAAAAGGCCCAAAGTGAGGTCAGGGGAACAGATCAAGTAAAGGAATGGTGGAGGGAGGGCTAATCAAAATCTAAGAGGATATAAATAAATCATATGGAATCCTCCAGTTTTGGACAATGGTACACTCAGGAGGCATAGATTGGTGCTAGAAAATTTTCAGTGCCTGCAATGGGATACCTTCCAGTGAATTGTTGGCCAGGAGGTCTCTGATGCCCCCAAAACATTATAGGCCATTTCTGAGGCCCTTGGTTTCCCACGAGGAATAGATGGTAAGACCCTATTGCTGAAGACTCCACATACTTGGGTTGCAAGGCCACTGAGAAATCCTGCTGAAACTGAGCTGATAACCTCATCCATGTAAACCAGCTGACAGAAACCTGGAAGAAGCCATTCTGCATGCAGTTCAATGGGAGAAAGAGATACCACCAGTGAAGATACTCAACAATTGACACTGCAAACCTTATATTTGGCCAGCCAGGCCAAATGAACCAATGGGTGCAATAGTGTCATGTCTGCCATGGTAGAAACCAACTGCCCTCTAATTGGACTGGAGGCCCGCTCCATGGGAGGGAATACATCCCTGATAGTGAGAACTTAAAACAGGGGTAGTCATGAGGCCTAGGGGTATAACGTCTGCTGCTGTCTGGCTAAATGTATATACTATGCTTATCAAACTGCCCAGTAAGTACTTCTCTTAATGTTCATACCCTTATATTAATGCTGATCTCACTTTTGATAGAGAATCTTCTCTTTTCAGATGGAAGTGACCTTGGGACAACTCAGAAGGTATCATGGTTCTGGAAAGAAGTGACCGGAATGCTCAGTACTGTAATATCTCTATCACACCTTCCAAGGCTCAGGGTCTAATGTGCAAGAGGTGGCAGAAAGAATATAAGGCAGGGTAGGACTCCTTACAACATGCTCCCTCCAGACACAAGATGGCCTGGATATCCATGACCTCACAGTGCCTGATACTACCTACAGAAGACCACCATAAGAGGAGGAAAAGATCATGACATCAAAATAAAAGAGACACTGGTTGAGATGGGGAGGGGATATGATAGAGAATGGGGTTTCAAAGGGGAAATTGGGGGGGGGAAAGGGTATTAACATGGGATGTATTTTGTAAATTTTGTTTGTTTATTTATTTATTTATATTTGGGAGTGACAGACAGAGAGAGAAAGAGGCAAAGAGAGAGAGAGAGAATGGGTGCACCAGGGCCTCCAGCCACTGCAAATGAACTTCAAACGCGTACATCCCCTTGTGCATCTGGCTAATGTGGGTCCTGGGGAATTGAGCCTCAAACCAGGGTCCCTAGGCTTCACAGGCAAGTGCTTACCCACTAAGCCATCTCTCCTGCCCCATGGGATATTTTTTATAATCATGGAAGTTGTAATAAAAATTTGAAATATTAAAAAAAAGAAAAGAAAATTCATCAAGCTTTGTTAACAGGAATTAGTCCACAGAGCCTTATCTACTTATATCTTAGTAACTTGGCACCTTGTGAGTAATTGAAGTGTAGAATGGCAATGAAAGAACAATATAGAACATCCTCCCCAATACATGAGCTCATTGTGCATGCAAACACACACACACAAACACACACACACACAGAAAGTGTGCACACACACATACTTAGTGTTTACTTGTAGATACTACTCTTTACTCTTTTCTTAAAGTAATTGAATTAATCCTTACAATAACCAGTTGTACTGAGTTCTTTAACATATTTATGTGTGGTAGGCATATTCTTGCACAGGCTGTTTTTTCATAGAAATAGTTCTTCTGAGCTGGGCATGGTGGCACACACCTTTAATCCCAGCACTTGGGAGGTAGAGGTAGGAGGATTGCTATGAGTTTGAGACCACCCTGAAACTATGTAGTGAATTTCAGGTCAGCCTGGGCTAGAGTGAGACCCTACCTTGAAAACCAAAAAATAAAAAATAAAGAATAAAAATAAAAATAAAAAAAGAAGAAGAAAAAGAAAAAGTTCTTCTGTCAACTATGTGCATGTCTGACAAACTTCCGCAAATTGTTCCTGTTTTGTTTTGTTTTGTTTTGTTTTGTTTTGTTTTGTTTTGTTTTGTTTTGTTTTGTTCTGTTCTGTTCTGTCTTGTTTGCTGACATAAGGTCTTACTATATAGCCCTGGCTGGCCTGGAAGTGTCTACATAGACTAGGATGGCCTTGAACTTGCAGAGATCCTCTGGCCTTTGCCTTCTAGATACTGGCACATGTGAGCCACCACTGGATTTTGTAAATTGCTTCTTAAAAGCCATCTTTTCAAGAAGATGTACCCTGACTACTCTAAGGCAATTTGTAATCATTCTATTCCTGATCACCAGACTTCCCTGTTGCCCTCCCCAGTCTCTGGTTTTGCCCCCCAGCTCTAATCATATTTTCTTGTTCAGTCTGCTTGTTAATTGTTGTTGATCTCTCTCTTCCTCAAAGCAGAATAGAAACCCCAGGAGAGCTGGAATGTTGCCCATTATATCAATCTTGGTATCCAGACACTTGATGATAAATCAATTTGTTGCATGAATAAATAATGGTGCTTGATCAATGCTTACTTTTTCCTGGAAGGGTCCTAGCATTTTGACTATTCATTTAATCATCACAGCAAACCTATGAAGTATGCTACTCGCTAACACACATCTACAAATAATTAGCAAAATAAAGGGTTTTATTTTTTTGTTTGTTTGTTTTTGTAGCGTTGACCACAGAAGCAACGAGGAAAAGGACAGATGATTATCATCTAGGATTTTGAAATTTCTAAGCCTTTGATTAGAAAGGAATTATTTAAAACAATTTATTTTGATTGATGAAATATGGCAATATTTTTTAAATAAGAAAGTGAAGCATTATTATACAGATTCTAAAGAAAAGTCTTGTTCTAAACCCTGATCTTCCATTGACTTGTTCCATGAACCTGAGCAAGGACTTGCCTTAGCCTGTTTGTCCTCCTAAAATTTGTAAACTGAAATCCTAATCTGAGTGATGGTATTTGGAAGTCTTTGAGAAAAGCCTGAATGAGAGCAGAGCCCCCTCCACTAGGTGGGGTCATAACTAGAGGACACTCTGTGTGAACTACATAAGGGTTCCTCATCAGCCACTGAATCTGCCAAAGACTGACTTTCTAACATCCAGAGTTATGAACAATAAATTTTAGTTATTGATAAGCTGCTAAGTTTAATGGTACTTTGCTAGACTGTTTTCACCCCTGTCCGCTAGCTGGCACCGCAACTTTTTGTACCATAATAAACATCATAGGACTCAAAGAAAGTTAGATTTTTGCATAAAGGAATGCTACCAGTATGTCATCACATTGTTAACTGAAGAGCTAAGAGAGAATTCTTATTCTCTGTTAAAAATCTGTTTGGGGGGCTGGAGAAATGGTTCAGTGGCTAAAAGCACGTGCTTGAAAAACCCGATGGCCCAGGTTCAATTCCCCAGTACCCAAGTAAAGCCAGATGCACAAAGTAGTGCATGCATCTGGAGTTCATGTGCAGTGGCAGGAGGCCCTGGTGCACCTATAGTCTCTCTCTCTCTCTCTCTCTCTCTCTCTCTCTCTCCCTCTTTCTCTCAAATAGATAAATAATTAAAACTATTTTAAAATGTTTCTTCAGACGCTAAATGCATTTTTGCCTTGTCTTCAGTACATTTTCATCCATGGAACACCAGTAACATATTGTACTTCCAAACACATAGGCAAAGCTGTGATAGGAAATGAGCACTCTTGTAAAAGGAAGAAGAATTGATGACCATGGCGTGACATGGCATTATTATTCATCGTGTGCACTCTGCCTGTTTTGACCTTGTCAGAGCATATGCATGGTAACTGTTGTGATTTCAGTGTGAAATGACCCCATAGGCATGTGTTTTAACATGGGTCCTAACTTGGTGTTGCTGTTTAGGAAGACTGTGGAACTTTTAGGATGTGCAGCCTTTCTGGGGGAAGTGGGTCACTGGGTGTGGCTCTTGAGTGTTTGTGTACAAGTTGCCTTTCAAAAGCTGATTTTTTTTCTTAAGGCTGTTTGTTTCCATAGCGCAAAGTATAGGTCAGCCCCATGACTCATTTTAATGTGTAGTGTGATCAGGCTTGAAACTTTCCCCACATGATTTTAAAAATATCACAGACAATTTCCTTTGCTGACTCCAGCAGGAAAATAGCAAGCATTTTGGGGAGCTTACAGAATCTTTAGTTTACTCAGTACTATAAATTTTCCAAGACTAGAAGTCACAATTCTCTGCTTCAGACCTTCTCATGAGACCCATGGGTGTGGCACTCTTAGAAGCTTGTTTCAGATTATGTGATTGGACACCTATGCATTTTCAGGTCTTTACAAAAGTCTCTATTAAACTCTGATAAATGAAATTATGTGGGCTGGAGAGATGGCTTAGTGGTTAAGCACTTGCCTGTGAAGCCTAAGGACCCCGGTTCGAGGCTCGTTTCCCCAGGACCCACGTTAGCCAGATGCACAAGGGGGCACACGCGTCTGGAGTTCATTTGCAGTGGCCGGAGGCCCTGGCATGCCTATTCTCTCTCTCTCTCCCTCCCTCTCAGCCTCTTTCTCACTCTGTCTGTCGCTCTCAAATAAATAAATAAACAAAATTAAAAAAAAAAAAGAAATTATGCTGCCTAAACAGGAGTTCATACCCTGGTATCCAAGGACATCTAGGCAAGTCTTTGAATAAGCTACATGCACCCTATAAACATTGAAATTATAGGTGCATTTACTTGTGTATATTTTCATAAGATAACAGCTTTGATTGACATCTCAAAGGGGACTATGACTGTGAAACTGTTAAGAGCATTGCTGAAAACTTATGTTTTAAGCAACATGCATTTTTAACTTCTCACTCTAAACAATTAGGGATGAGAGAAATATCCAAAATTAGTAAAGATCAACAACAGTTCTCATACTGCTAAGGAATTTCCACCTGTTCCTTCAGAGTTAAAAATGATAAGGAACATATTATTTAATCTGTCAAAAGAAACAGAAAAGAAAAAAATCTCATTTATAAGAAAAGGGTATGTTATCTAAGAAATGTAGATGCTTACTATTTCTAAATCTAAACAAGTAAGTGAATAAGGTGTCCATTTCTCTCACCCTGAAATTACTATTAATGTGAAGAAAAAGAATGAGTGTAATAAAACATTAACTGCAAATATAGAATGTTCATCCCATTGTAATACACTGTTATAGACTGGATGGTTTAAACAATGGAAACTTATTTTCTCAGAGTTCTGGAAGCTCTAAGTCCAAGATCAAGAGTCTAGGCTATTTTCTTCTCCCCTTGCTCAAGGGCACACAGGTGTTCGGAGACAGCTCCCTCTAGTGTCTCTTGTTATAGGGGCATTACTTCTACTGGATTAGGTTTCCACTTGCTGCGAAGCTATTGTCTCCAAAATCAAACATTTCTTCTTGGAGGGAGGTTCATAAAACTCAGGGAGAAAATCAAAGTTATGAGGCACAGGAAGATCAGAAAGTCACAAAGCTTATAGTATCCCTCCCCAAGGTTCTTAATTTACTCTTCTTGGAGTCTATTTTTCTTTTTCTTTTTTTTTTTAATTTTTTTTTTTTTTTTTGAAAGTGACAGACAGAGAAAGAGGCAGACAGAGAGAGATAGAATGGGCGCGCCAGGGCCTCCAGCCACTGTAAACAAACTCCAGACGCGTGTGCCCCCTTGTGCATCTGGCTAACATGGGTCCTGGGGAATCGAGCCTCGAACCGGGGTCCTTAGGCTTCACAGGCAAGCGCTTAACCGCTAAGCCATCTCTCCAGCCCCCGGAGTCTATTTTTCAATTCCTTACTAACACGGAAAAAAAAATCCAAAAGTTGAGGTCCACAAGCCTGGGATCTGCTGCATCTGGATAGGATTTAATCCTTTCCTGGACCCAAAAATCCTGCACCAATATGATTATAATTAAATAGCTGAGCACACATAAGCACTCAGAATAGTGTTTGGCATGCTGCAAGAATCTAGAAAATGTTAGGTGTTTCTAATTCATGTTTGATTTACTACACATGTGTGGTTATGTCCATGTTTATTATTTCTTGAGGTACCTTGTCTTTTTTAAAGCCTTCTGGAGTAGAACAAAACTACCATATAGTAAAGAGTCTTGGGGTTTCTTGCCAATACACTAGTATGCCAACACACCTGTAAATTCATGGTATCCCTGGATCCTTGTCTTATGAATTTAAGGAAGTTAAATCCATAGACTAGAGGGTAAGATTTAGAGAAAATATGAGATTAACAGAAGGAAAGAGCAGAAAGTACAGAGAGCTTCTACCATGTGGAAGGCTGGCGGGGGTAGGGAGCCCATGTGGGAGTAGGGTGCTGAGATGGGGTGGGGGTTGTTACCAGAGCAGGGACCTGGAAGTTCAAGAGAGGTGAACAGCCAATAAAAGGCCTTGCCTACCTGATAAGCATCTATTTATAATCTCATGATGGGTTTTACCCTCAGGTCAAGGTGAGCCTGAAAGAGAGCTTATTGTTCCAGACTCGGTAGGCTGTCTCAGGAAGAGGCCCCCATACAAGAGTGGGGCTGGGGAGAGAGAGTTAATTGGACAGGCTGATCAGATGCTGAACTGTGTTTCTGCTGAAGCTGAAAGGCAGGTGTTTCCACTTTGGACCCTCTAACTGCTACCTGACAAATTGCACCTCAATATGATCTAAAACTGCAGGCTGCTGAGTGGAAAGAAAGAAAGAAAGAAAGAAAGAAGTTGTAAAGCAGCTCTACTCCATGTAAAACCTCCTGAGAAGCGTAGCGATCACCTCCCACCTTCAGAGAGGAAATACAGACACGTCACAGGTAAGAACTTCTAGGCTTCTTGATAGGAAAAAAGCACAGATGCTGTTAGCCTCACCAAGGATAAGTAGAGAACATGGAGTTGCACAGCTCGGAGTGAAGGCTCTCACATGTGCTTCAAGATGAAATTGGTACTAGAGGAAATCATGCAGCTTTTCACTGGACAAAGTGATATCACAAAGTAAAAAACAATTCTGAATTTGGGAATCCACATAATCTGATTAAAATGTCAACTCACAAACTCAGACCACTTGGGATCTCACCTGTATTTTGTAATACTTGTTTTGTTTTTTTAAGTCCATAATTGCATCATTGAGTCAAGCACATTGTTGGTACAGGAATTTTGGGATGTCCTCTGCTAATGCACCAATATATCTGAACACAACAATAATTTTTGGGTGTCCCTAGATTCTTGTCTTATGAATTTGAACCTCAAGATTTGGACTGGGAATTTTCATGTCAGTACCATGGATGTGCTGCTGGCCTAGCCAGTCTAGCCCTGGCATCAGATGTCTAGTGTCAGGAATGCTGGAAAATGGAAATCTTCCCATAAACTTTAACTCTCTAGGAAGGGCCTTCTCAGAAGGGAGTGGAAGGACTCCCTAAAGGGCCAGAGGTAAGGAGGGGTGAGAACCCTTCTGACATTTCCCACCCATAGTAAAGTGTAATGACCTAGATTTTCCTCTATGGGCCCAAGGACAATTACCACACTTAATGAGAGAAAGCTACTCACTTCAAGGTCCTGTCACTGTTATTTCCCACCCTTAGTAGAGGCAGGGATGTAAAACCATGCAAAGGAATCTAGTGATTTTCTGGACTGAAGGATATAATGCTATAAGAATTCAAGAGAGGGCTGGAGAGATGGCTTAGTGGTTAAGCGCTTTCCTGTGAAGCCTAAGGACCTCGGTTCGAGGCTCAATTCCCCAGGACCCATGTTAGCCAGATGCACAAGGGGGCACACACATCTGGAGTTCGTGTACAGAGGCTGGAAGCTCTGGTGTGCCTATTCTCTCTCTCTCTCTCTCTCTCTCTCTCTCTTTCTCCCTCCTTCTCTCTGTCGCTCTCAAATAAATAAATAAACAAAAAAAATTTTTAAAAAGAAAAGAATTCAAGAGACTTTCCTTCCAACCTTTTCTTTCATCCTTCCCTCATCCCACTTGGCCCTACTCTAACTTAGTTACCTATTGTTGCAGTCAGGTTCACATTGCTGGTAGAAATCACCCAACTAAGAGCAGCTTGTGGGAAAAAGAGGTTTATTTTGGCTTACAGGCTTGAGGGGAAGCTCCATGATGGCAGGGGAAAACGATGGCATGAACAGAGGGTGGACATCACCCCCTAGCCAACATAAGGTGGACAATAGCAACAGGAGAGTGTGCCAAACACTGGCATGTGGAAACTGGCTATAACACCTATAAGCCTGCCCCCAACAATACATCACCTTCATGAGGCATTAATTCCCAAATCTCCATCAGCTAGGAATCTAGCATTCAGAACACCTACGTTTATGGGGGACACCTGAATCAAACCACCACATAAGTTGCCCAAATGCTTATGGTTGGTACTCCTGTTACAATGCCTTCTGTTCCCAAGCATGCACCTATGGCATCATGGGGTGTGCCCTATGATCAATTGACTGAGGAGGAGAGGTCTAGGGCATGGTTTACAGATGGTTCAGCACGTTATGCAGGCACCACCCAGAAGTGGACAGCTGCAGCATCACATCCTCTTTCTGGGACAACTCTGAAGAACTGTGGTGAAGGGAAGTCTTCACAATGGGCAGAACTTTGGGCAATGCACATGGTTGTGCATTTTGCTTGGGAAAAAAATGGCCAGATGTGCAGTTATACACTGATTCATGGGCTGTGGCCAATGGTTTGGCTGGATGGTCTGGGACTTGGAAGGAGCACAATTGGAAAATTGGTGAGAAGGATATTTGGGGAAAGTGTATGTGGATAGAACTCTCTGAATGGGCAAAGGATATAAAGATACTTGTGTCCCATGTTAATGCTCATCAGAAAGTGACCTCATTAGAGGATGACTTTAATAATCAAGTAGATAAGCTGACCCATTCTGTGGATAGTGGTCAACCTCTTTCCGCAGCCATTCCTATCATTGCCCAATGGGCCTATGAACAAAGTGGCCATGGTGGCAGAGATGCAGGCTATGCATGGGCCCAACAACATGGACTTCCACTAATTAAGGTTGACCTGGTTTTAGCTACTGCTGCAAGCCAAATTTGCCAGCAGCAGAGAGCAACTCTGAGCCCCTGATATGGTAGTATTCCTCGGGAGTGACCAGCCAGCAACCTGGTGGCAGGTTGACTACATTGGACCATTTCCATCATGGAAAGGGCAGCGTTTTGTCCTTACTGGAATAGACACTTACTCTGGGTATGCATTTGCCTTTCCTGCATGTAGTTCTTCTGCCAAAACTACCATCCATGGGCTTACAGAATGCCTTATTCATCATCATGGCATTCCACACAGCATTGCTTCTGACTAAGGAACTGACTTCACCACCAAGGAAGTATGGCACTGGGCTCATGATCATGGAATTCACTGGTCTTACCATGTGTCCCACCATCCTGAAGCAGCTGGCTTCATGGAATGCTGGAATGGCCTTTTAAAGAAACAGCTACAGTGCCAACTAGGTGGCAATAGATTGGAGGGTTGAGGGAGTGTCCTCCAGCAGGTTGTATATGGTACTGTTTCTCATATAGCCACATTCACAGGTCCAGGAATCAAGGGGTGGAAATGGAAATGGTCCCACTTACCATCACCCCAAGTGACCTATTAGCTAAATTTTTGCTTCCTGTCCCACAACCTTATGCTCTGCTAGCCTACAAGTCTTGGTTCCAGAGGGGGTAGTGCTTTTTTTTTTTTTTTTTTTTTTTTTTTTTTTTTTTTTTTGAGAGACATGAAGAACATTCCATTAAACTAGAAGCTAAGACATCCCCCTGGCCACTTTGGGCTCTTGATCCTTGAACAGGGTGTGAAAGGAGTTACAGCGGGGATGATTTATCCAGACTACCAGGGGGAAATTGGACTGCTCCTCCACAATGGAGGTAAGGAAGAGTACAGGATCCTTTAGGGCATCTCTTGGTGTTACCATGCCCTGTTATCAAAGTCAATAGATGATTGCAACAACCCAATAGAGGTAGTGTGATAAATGGCCCAGACCCTTCAGGAATGAAGGTATGGGTCACCCCTGAAGTGCTGAAATGCTTGCTGAAGGTAGAGGAAATACAGAATGGGTAGTAGAAGAAGGCAGTTACAAATACCAGCTAAGGCCATGTGACCAGTTACAGAAACAATGATTGTAATTGCAGTGTTTCTGTCCTACCTTAATACAGAGTGTACACATCTACACCAATATTAAGATTATATCACTAGCTCACTCTTGAATTTATATTAGACCTGTTATATTAGAGACTAAGAATGCCTCAAGGAATCTTGCTTTGTGTTGGGGGGGGGGTTAGATTTTGTGGTTCCAGTTGTATGTGGAATAGTTATACCATGTTAGGAGAAATTATGAGCTTGTTACTGTTTTCATTTGGAAATTAAGTATATAAGGAGATATGGTTTGGGTGCCAAGGTGACAAGGGGTGGACTTGTGATTGTTAAGGTGTTGTCAACTTGATCTGTTTAGTAATCCACAGAAATCCCTTTCAGATGGGTCTCAGAGGTTGCTTCCAGGAAGGATCAACTAAAGGAGGAAGTCCTTCCCCCAGAGTGAGCCCTTCCCCCAGAGTGGGTGGCCCCTCTCAGAGGTGGACTTTATATAAGGAAGCTCTGGGTGAAGAGAGCCCCCTTCTTTCTTCCCACTTGGCTGCTGGAGCTGCTTGCTGCCTTCTAGTGTGAGTTGAAGACCAATGTGGACTGAAGACCAGCATCAACTGAAGACCTGCATGGATGGAAACCCAGCAGCTCCTCAGGAAGCCTCCAGGCCTTCTCGCACCATCTGCAGTGCCAGATCCAGACTGCTGAGGCATCTGGCCACATGAGCAGCTACCATGTTCCTTGATTCTTGTGCCTGCAACTACTATCGCACTACCGTAAGCTAATTCAACAAATTCATTTTTTAAAATAATTCATTCTATCAGTTCTGTTCCTGTAGAGAACCCTGACTAATACACCTACTATTATGAAAATTGAGGTTTCAAAAGAGCTGTTTTCCCTTATTCTCTGAGGGTAGGACCAGATTAGACTTAGTATCTTTTCTAGTTTGGTTTTTTTTTTTTTTTTTTTTTTTTGACAACTTCCATAATTGTAAACAAAATACCATGGTAATTCCCTCACTCCCCCCACTTTCCCTTTTGAAACTCCACTCTCCATCATATTCCCTTACACTCTCAATCAGTCTCTCTTTCATTTTGATATCATGATCTTTTCTTCCTATTATGATGGTGTTGTGTATCTGTTGGGGTAATGCCTAGGCTTTCCTGTGTCTGTACTAATAGGAAAACAACTTCTCTATCCCTGGCCACCACCCCACTGTCCCAGATACCCCATACAACTCAGTTTAGGACCCTCCCCTTTCTACTTCTCCCCAAGAAAGACTTAAAACCATTTTTTCTCATACTGGGTGGTTCAGAGCACCCTCCTCTCCTTTTCACTCTCTGAACTCTGCCAGTCTCTTGATGGCAATAATAAGATTTTGAGCCCAAGGAAACTATCTGCTTCAGTGGTCTTATAAATTCTGAACCTGGGCTGGAGAGATGGCTAGAGATTGTGAAACTTGCCTGTGAAGCCAAAGGAGCTCAGTTTGATTCCCCAGGACCCACGTAAGCCAGATGCACAAGGTGGTGCATGCATCTGGAGTTCATTTGCAGTGGGTGGAAGCCATGGCACACTCATTCTCTCTCTCTCTCTCTCTCTCTCTCTCTCTCTCTCTCTCTCTCTCTTTCTGTCTCTCTCTCTTTCCCCTCTCTCAAATAAATAAATAAATAAAAATAAAATATTTTTTTTTAAATTCTGAGCCTAACAAATGCTTGGAAATTTCACTCATGATGAGCCAGATAAACACTGCCTTGAAACCAGAAGAAAGGATCATAGGCAGACTAGAATATTGTTGTGCAAAAGTAGATAGTATCAAAGCTAGTATGTATTTTCTTTTAAATTATTATTAAACCAAAAGTAAAGAAGTGAGCCCAGTTTGAACACTACTGAAAAGAAACTGAAAATCAGCCTTCAATATGAATGAAACAGATTATTCCAAAACACTTGTTTCCAGATGATAGATTTATTAGTAGGCATCCTTCCAGGCAGCTTCTTGAGACTGGACATTGTACTTGTAGTCACACATTTTTATCTCTCATACTTAGTATCATAAAGGGGGTAAATTAAAACTTGAACTACCTGCCTAATAGATTTTTTTTTTTCTAGTGCCCAGGTAATTAAAGATAACACCTAGAGTTCCAATATATTTAGGAAGAAAAAAAAAAAACAAGATCCTTGACCAACATGAGGTAATCCCAACTGGAGTAAAGTGGCTTTCCACAGGAACAGTGATTAATCTGAGCTCTGAAGAATTCATAACATTCTTCTCTGTGGATTTGACAATTTTATGGTAAGCTATGACAGGTTGCAAATACCATACTCATGTTCAATAACAAAAACATCTCTTGAAATTTTTCTGTGGTCAAAGGATTCACACCATTATCTTAAATAATAAACATGAATTTGAATAATTCTAAGCAAGAGTGAATTATACCTATCAGTCTTACAATAGAGCTGTGATTTTTTTTTCCAGAAGCCATTGGAAATAAAAGCAACATGAGACTTAAATGGGTATTGTCTATTTTTTTCTTTTTAATCCTTTTGGGCACCTAGGTTACAGTTTAATTTGTGTAACTGGGGTGATTAAAAATGTCAACACATTAATACAATCAATTCAAACATAAGGAGAATGCTAATGCTCCTGTAAGCTTTCCTTTTAGGCCATCACTTTGAAGGTAACTTGGTTTGTTCTACTGTATCAATAGAAATCTGTTGGACATTTTATTTTAACTCTAGCTCTTTGGGATAATTTTAATGCCAGAAAGGACCCTTGCTCTTGTTTTATAAGGGATGACAGTGAAGTTATCAGTGCTCAAATGCCAAAGTGTATAATAGCAAAAAGAAATTGTTGCTTTAAGTTCTGTTTAATTGAGACATAAAATGATTAAATGCAAATGAGGATTATACAAATATTTGATTTGCAAAAGCTATGGATTCTTTGACATGTAAAGCATTGTAAGTTATAGATTTTTTTGAAAAAATATGGAAAATGGAGAATGATATTTGGGAAAGCCAGAAGATGGAAAGGGGCATATGTTCATGTAACCATGAGTAAATGCTCTCGGGACTTTGGATGCATCCAAAAATCCCGCATCTTCACACAAGTGCAGCATCAGTGTCAGTGTTTACGTTTTTAAATGGTAAATTCATTTGTGTTACTTTCTGATGCTGTGCCATTTACTTGGCCTCTATGATCAGCCACAATTTTTACAAGCATTTGAGAACTGTAAAAATGAAAGCTTCAAGTTCTATGATAAAAACATACTTAAAATATTTATCTCTTTATATTTGTTTTAAAGGACATAAAGAGATATAAAATCCTAGAATAGGATAAAGAAAATGGAATATCAAAATTATGTTTGCCAGCATCAATATTTGAATAAAATGATAAGCCAAGGGAACCAGTCAATAAACATAAATTAAGTACTGACTAAATGATATTCATTTGGCTCCTAGATGTACAAAGCACAATAAACTTGCTAAGATCCTTGCCCTAAAAAATTCCACTACTGCACAAGAAGTTCATAAAAGAAATAAGAATTAAAGTTTAAGAGTGGCTTACTTTTATGGTTGTTATTTTGACTAATGCTTGTTTTGGACATCTAGCTTTCTAACTGTTACTCTTCCAACAAAAGAAAAAGTTTATAAAAAAGTACATTTAAAAAAAAATTGACTCGGGATGCAGGACTGCCAAAGTAAGCAATCTAACAAATTCCTGTTTACATAAAAGATGGTTTTTTATAGTTAATAGATGTAATGGTTTATATTTATTGCCAATTTGAGAAGACATAGAATCACCTGTGAGGGGTTATCTTGATAAAGTTAATTGATGAGGGAAAGCCCACTTTAATTGTGAGTGGCACCATCCCATGGGCCAGGATCCTTTCCCATATACAAAGGAGAGAGCCTTCTAAACTCTGCATTGATCACTCCCTTCTTCTCCACTGTACACTTAATGGGGCCAATTGCCTCATGCTCTTGCCATCATGCCTTTCTTACTGTAATGGGCTATAACATGGAAAACTCTTACACCCTTAAACTGGTTTTTGTCAGGTATTTTGTCCCAGCAATGATAATGTAACTAACACATTAGATAAGGAATCTCAATAAAAAGTTTGAGATTATTAATAAAATACTTCCCCTATTCCAAAAAGTTCTAAACAAATTAACTTCTTTTCATCTTGTGTTTTATAATAGAAAGCAAAACTCAGGGCTGGTAAAGGGCTCAGCTTATCTGGGGCTTGTGAGCACTGGGCAGGTGAGGGGTTCAGCGTGTCTGGAGCCTGTGTGCTCTGGGATGTTGAGGGACTCCGTGTGTACAGGGCCTGTGAAGTCTAGGTGCCAGCATATTGGGGGACTGTGAGCCAAACCTACAGATAATACTTCAGGGAACACTCCACACAGAAGAGTCAAATAACCAATCTCAAGAACCCACAAGAGAAAGAGCACAATAACCTAAACTAGAGAATGCTCAAAAAGTACAAAGCCAGATGGGTGTGGTGGCACACGCCTTCCTCAGCACTTGGGAGGCAGAGGTAGGAGGAATGCCATGAGGTTGAGGCCACCCTAAGACTACATAGTGAATTCCAGGTCAGCCTGGACTAGAGTGAGACTCTACCTCAAAAAAAAGTACAAAGCCAAAGAAAGTACCAAATCCCATAAAGCCTCCAACATGACAGGGGTAAAATTGAACCTCACAGTTATAACCTTAAATATTAATGGTCTTAACTCAGCCATCAAAAGATACAAGTTAACAAGGTAGATCAAAACAATGGACCCTTCTATCTTCAAGAAACCTACCATACCGCTGAAGACGATAACTCCTCAGTATGAAAGATGGAAAATTATTTTCCAAGCAAATGGGAATAAGAAACAATTGAGTATGGCTATATTAATATCTGATAAAAATAGACTTCAAACCAAAAGTAATCAAATAGGACAAAAAAAGGCCACTATTTAACCTTCAAGGGAACAATCCAATAAGATCACATCACAATCATAAATCTATATGCACCAAACACAGGTGCACCACAGTTTATAAATCAAAACCTACTTGATAACAAACCATAAATAAACCCCAATGCCATCATACTAAGGGACTTTAATATCTCACTATCATCAATCAACAGATCATCCAAGCAGAAAATCAATAGGGAAATAATAGAGCTTAACAACAGCATAGATCAACTGACCTAACAGGCATCTACAGAGCATTCCAACCTAATTCTACAGAATACACATTCTTCTCACCAGCTCATTATGAAGAGATCAAACATAACATTTCAGGGTATGGTAAAAGAAAAACTTCATTCCAAAGGTATAGTAGGTATTTTCAACAAAATCATAGGAGAAAATTTCCCCCAAGTAGGGGAAGAGATGCCATTACATATATAGGAAATCTTTAGAATGCCACACAAACAAAATCGGGAAAGAACCTCTCACAACCATATTATAATTAAACTACTAAACACACAAAGCAAAAAATATATATATATGTAGAAAGCAGTTAAATATATATATATATATATATATAAAGCAGTAATATATATATATATTGAAAGCAGTTAGAGAGAAAAATCAAGTCACATATAAAGGCAAGCCCATCAGGATAACACCAGATTACTCAACACAAACTTTATAAAATCCAGAAGGGCTTGGAGTGATATATTCCAAGTTCTGACGGATGACAAGGGTCAACCAAGATTACTTTATCCAGCAAAGTTATCCATCCAAGTTGACATAGAAATAAGGACATTCCATAACAAAAATGGGCTAAAGGAACATATAACCACTAAACCAGCTCTACAGAAAATACTTGAAGGGATCCTTCTTGCTGAAGAGAAAGAAAAGCACACACATGAAGAAACAGGAAAAAATAAACTATGCTCAACTCATATTAATACAAGGAGTAAAGAAAACAGGAAGAACTACAAAAGAAGAAGAATGGCAAGAATAAGTGCACACCTTTCTTTTCTTTTTCTCTTTATTAGTTTTGTATTCAGCAAATACAGTCAGTTTGGTACCATTATTAGGCTCATCCGTGACCTACCCCCTCCCCTTGGCCCCTCCTTGTTGAGGTATACGGGTCATGCATTGTGGAGTTAGCCCACAGTTATGGGTAAGATAAATGTCTCTGCATATCATGACCCAACATGTGGCTCTGACATTCTTTCCGCCCCCTCTTCCACAAAATTTCCCTGAGCCATGTTGGGTTCATTTTTGGTCTGCTTCAGTGATGAGGTGTTATTATTATTATCTTTTTGTTGTTGTTGTTTAAGATAGGGTCAAACTGACTATGTAATCTCAGGGTGGCCTTTAACTCATGGCGATCCTCCTACCTCTGCCTCCTACCTCTACCTCTCCCTCACAAGGGATTAAAGGCATGAGCCACCACACCTGGCTTTTGTCAATAATAACTCTTAATTTCAATGACTTCAATGCCCCAACCAAAAGACACAGGGTAGTACACTGGGTTAAAAGGCAGGATCCTTCTATTTGTTGACTCCAAGAAAATTGCCTTTCCATAAAAGATGGGCACTACCTTTGGGTGAAAGGATGAAAAACAATATTTCAAGCAAATGGGCCTAGGAAACAAGCAGGTGTAGCTATCCTAATATCTGACAGGATTGACTTCAAACCAACATAGGTTAAGAAATATAACAAAAGTCACTTTATATTGATTAATGGAACACTACAACAAGAGGACATTACAATTATAAACATATATGCACCTAACATGAGGGCTCCCAAATTCATCAAATGAACATTATTAGACTTAAGGTCACAGATAAAACCAAACATATTTGTAGTGGCTGACTGCAATACCCCACTCTCATCAATTGACAGGTCATACTGGCAAAAAATAAACAGAGAAGCATCTGGATTAAATTAGCTCATACAACAAATGGACAAATATGTATAGAACATTCCATCCAAATGCTGCAGAATACACATTCTTTTCAGAAGCACATGGAATATTCTCTAAAATAGACCATATAGTAGGACACAAAGCAAATCTTAATAAATACAGGAAAACTGAAATAATTCCTTGCACTCTATCTGATCACAATGGGATCAAACTACTAATCAACAGCAAGGAAAACTATACAGCATACAAAAAATCTTAGAAACTAAATAGTACAATACTAAATGATAAATGGACCAACGTAGAAATCAAGAAGGAAAAAAAAATTTTAGAATCAAATGATAATGAGTACACAACATACAAAAACTTTTGGGACACAATGAAGGCAGTCCTAAGTGAGAAATTTATAGCTTTAAGTGGCTACATAAGACATTAGAAAGGTTGCAAGTAAACAACTTAATGCTTCACCTTAAGACCTTGAAGAAAGGAAAACAAGACAAACCAAAAATCAGTAGATGGGAAGAAATAACAAAGATTAGAGCAGAAATTAATGAAATAGAAACCAGAAAAACAATACAAAAAAAAATCAATGAAACGAATATATTTTTCTTTGAAAGGATAAACAAGATTGATAAACCCTTAGTAAATAAGAGATGAAAAGGCACCATTAGAACACATGCCAATGAAATTTAGAAAATTATGAAGACATACTTCAAGAACATATACTAAGTTTGAAAATCTGAAAGAAATGGATTATTTTCTTGATTTATATGACCTACCAAAATTTAATCAAGATGAAATAAACCATTTAAACAGACCTATAACAAGCATGGAGATCAAAACAGTTATAAAAAAACATCTCCCAGCTGCTGTGTGTGGTGGTATACCCCTTTAATCCCAGCACCTGGGGGTCAGAGGTAGGGGGTTTGTTATGAGTTCAAGGCCAGCCACCTGAGAATAAATAGTGAATTCCAGATCAGCCTGGACTAGAGTGAGACTCTACCTCAAAAGGAAAAAAAAAAAAAAAACAGAAAGAAAGAACTCTCTCGACTGAAAAATTCCAGGCCCAAATGGATTCACAGGTGAATTTTATCAGACCGTCATGGAAGAATCAACACCAATACTTCTCAAACTTTTCCATGAAATAGGAAAGGAAGGAATACTACCAAACTCCTTCTACAAAGCCACCATTATCCTGATATCAAAACCAGACAAAGACAGAACAACAACAACAAAAAATTACAGACCAATCTCCTTCATGAATTTGGGCACAAAAATTCACAATAAAATACTGGCAAACAGAATGTAAGAACAATTAAAAAGATTATTCATGCTGACCAAGTAGACGTTATCCCAGAGATGCAGGAATGAGTCAACATTTACAAATTGATAAATGTAAAGCACCATATAAATGGACTGAAAGACAAAAATCACATGATCATCTCAATAGATGCAGAAAAGGCATTTGACAAAATCGAACATCTCTTCATGGTAAAAGCCCTAAAGAAACTGGGAAAAGAAGGAACATATCTCAACTTAATAAAGGCTATTTATAACAACCTGCAGTAGACAGTTTCAGGTTCGCTGAGATGAACTTCCAAACCAGGCACAGTTATGGAGGAAGGGATATTTATTGAAACTTACAGATCCAGGGGAAGTTCCATAATGGCAGAAGAAGCTAGCCTGCTTTCACAGGACCAAACATAGAGGGAGAAAAAAAAAAACCATAAGCCAAAGGCCAAAAGCCACACAGAACACTGCAGGAACTCCAGAAACTTTGCATATCTTTAGATTGGAATGTCAAATCCACCACCACACCTTAGGGCTGAACTGCCCAGTGAAATCTCCTCCAGCCAGGTGACTGGAAATCCAAGTAGTTTAAATAAACTCCTAAATCTATTGGGGGGCATCTATTCAAACTACCACACAAACCTACAGCCAACATAATGCTAAATGGGGAAAAAACATGAAGCTTTTCCACTAAAATCAAAACAAGACAAGGGTGTCCACTGTCCCCACTTTTACTCAATATGGTACTGGAAGTCTTAGCTATATCAATAAGGCAAGAGACACATATAAAAGGGATACAAATTGGAAAGGAAGAGATCAAATTATCACTATTTGTAGATAATATGATTCTATACATAAAGGACCCTAAAGACTGTACCAGCAAACTGTTAGAGCAGATAAACACTTTTAACAATATACCAGGATACAAAATAAATACACAGAAATCATAACCTCAACAAACATGCTGAGGATCAAATCAGGGAATCACCCCCATTCACAATTGTTTCAAAAAATAATAATAATAAATAAAGTACCTTAGAATGAACCTAACCAAGGAAGTAAATGATCTCTACAATGAAAAATTTAAATTACTCAAGACTGAAATTGCAGAAGACACTAGGAAATGGAAAGACATCCCATGTTCTTGGATTGGAAGAAACAGTATTGTGAAAATGTCAATCTTACTAAAAGGATCTACACATGTAATGTGAGCCCCATCAAAGTTCCAATGGCATTCTTCATGCAAAGAGAAAAAATAATCCTAAAATTCATTTGGAAACACACACACACACAAAAAAACATGAATAGCAAAAACAATTTTGAGCAACAAAAATAAGGCTTTTAAGCTATATTACAGAGCCATAGTAACATAAACAGCATGATACTGGCACAGAGGCAGACATGTAGATCAATAGAACAGAACCAGATGTAAATCCAGGCAGCTATAGCACTCTGATTTTTGACAAAAAGATGTCAAAATATGCATTGGAGCAAAGACGGCCTCTTGAACAAATGGTGCTAGGATAACTGGATATCTATATGTAGAAGGATGAAAAGAGATCCTTGTCTTTCTCCATGCACAAGAATCAAGTCCAAATGAATCAAAGACTTTAATATCAGACCTGAAACTCTGAAACTGCTAGAGGACACAGTAGGGAAGACCTTTCAACATATTGGCATAGGCAAAAATTTACTGAATATAAGCCCAGTTGCCCAGGAAATAAAACCACTAATCAACCACTGGGGCCTCATGAAATTCAAAAGCTTTTGTACAGCAAAGGACTGATCTAGACTGGTTTAGTGCACATGTGCAGTAAGACAAACTGGGCCCTTAAAAAAGTGAACTTTAAAAGTGAACTTTTAAGAAGAAACCCCTATTACTATTTTATGCCTATGTATAATTAACCACAAGTATCATTAAAATCAAATGCATCATGGGACAGAGGCATGCACAGTAGAGAAAGGTTTATATAAGCCTAAGCTGTCAAACAAGTCAGTGAACCACACAAACTATGCCTATAAGCAGCTCCTTTTTTCCCTAGACCCCATAATGAGAAGCTCCAGGCAACACCTTGGGGCCTCTGAATACTCTGGCTTGGGTAGACTGCTGCCTATCTGGGCTATGTATCCAAGTTTGTACTTTGCTTTACTCTTTAATAAAGTTTCTTGCTGTTTCACTTTTTGTGTCACTGAAAGAACCTGAAAACACCCAGACAGAGACTACTGGTGACACATATGTTTGTTGTATGCATATGGGTATACGTATTTGTGTGGGTGTGTTTACATGTCATATGTATGTGCATGTGAAAGCCAGAGGTCAATGTCAGATGTCTTCCTCACTCACTGTCCATTTTATATTTTGAGACAAGGTCTCTCTCACTAAACTTGGAGCTCTCCAATTCAGCTATACTAGCTAACCAGTAAGCCTCAGTGATCCCTGGTTTCTGTCTCCCAAACACTGGAACTACAGAAACTCACTGCCATGCCTGGCAATTACATGGGTGCTAGCGATCCAAACTCAAGTCCCTAGAATTGCACAGCAAGCACTTTATTAACTGAACCATCTCCCCAGTCCTGGAAGGATTTTTTTTTTTTTTTTTTGGTTTTTCAAGGTTGGGTCTCACTCTGGCCCAGGTTTACCTGAAATCCACTATGTGGTCTCAGGATGGCCTTGAACTCACAGCAATCCTCCTACCTCTACCTCCCAAGTGCTGGGAATAAAGGTGTATGCCACCATACCTGGCTGGAATGTTTTTTTTAAATAAACAAATATGTCAGCATCAAACTGAGTTTCAATTTTGACTGTGACACAGGAATCAATATAATCTTAATTTCATTCACTATCATTATGCAATTTATCAGCTACTTCACTTTTGTAGGCATAAATTAAATGAAATAATAAACATCATTATATAACACTTGGCAAATATAAGGCATGAATCAATAATAGCTGTTATTATTGAAAAAATTAAGCTAAATAATAAAATAAATTAGACCAGAGGAATATAAATTAGTAGCTGGTAAACCTCTACATAATCAGTTTCATAAACATTCTAGAAAATTCAAGATCATTTGCCTCCCATGACATTCATGAGTGTGTATTTATAGTACTAGATACAAATTGTGAATTTTGGAATTCTACTGTTATGGCTCAGATCCTAAGTTGCCTGTGCCCCAATTTTTTCTTTCTTAAAGGCTGGGTCTCCAGCCTGTGGTGCTATCAGGCAAGTGTTAGAACCTGTAAGACATGATACTTAATGGAAAGAAGCTAGGTCACTAGAAGCATGATCCTAAAGGGGATATTAAAGTTCTGACCCCTGGGCTGGAGAGATGGCTTAGCGGTTAAGCGCTTGCCTGTGAAGCCTAAGGACCCTGGTTCAAGGCTCAATTCCCCAGGACCCACATTAGCCAGATGCACAAGGGGGCACAAACGTCTGGAGTTCGTTTGCAGTGGCTGGAAGCCCTGGCGTGCCCATTCTCTCTCTCTCTATCTGCCTCTTCCTCTCTCTGTCTGTCACTCTCAAATAAATAAATAAAAACAAAAAAATTAAAAAAAAAAGTTCTGACCCCTTACTCTCTCTCTGTTTCCTGACTACCACAGTGGAGCAGCCTCCTATACTATGTTCCTACCATAATGTATTAAAGGTCTAAAACAATGTGGCCATGTAATCATGGACTGCAACTTCTAAAGTCATGAGCCAAATAAATCTTCCCTTCTTTTAAATGGCTTATATCTGGTATTTGTGACAGCATAGAAAGATGATACATCTACCTTAATTCAAATGCTATTGGTATGACTTTAGCTAAGTTATTTAATTTTTATGCTTCAATTGCCACATAGGTAGAAATGGAAGAGCAATGGTCAATGTATTTGGCTTAAGGATTAGATGAAGCAGTTAAGGTAAAGTCCTGGCCTCAATGCTTGGTAAGGAAAGCACAAGATACATGTTATCTATGAGATGAGTCATCTGGCCAGAGTCTCCTAGACTTTGCTGCAGATACCTTTGGCCTCACTAAACTACCAGTTGCAGTTGCCCAATAGTCCTTTTGTTTTGTGCTTCCTTTCCTCCATAAGCATTACTATTGCCTAGAATTTCTTCTGTACTTGCTCTACCTGGCTCACTCTTACACACTTCTTTCTACTTAGAAGCCTCCCTGACCATGTTTCTTCACTACTACTCACAGGCGCTGTCTGTTCCACTAAGATTCAGTGTGTATATGGGCTTTGAAGCTTAAAGGATTGAATAAAATCCTGGCATGCTATTTGCAGATAGGTAGCTTTGGGGGAATTAGATAGTGTGTGGGTCAGTTTCTAAACTGTAGAAGAAAGATGCAAATAGTACAGATTTCATGGGTGGTTATTGGGTGTTCTGGTCAATGTCTGATTGTCAATTTGATAGGAATCATCTAGGAAAGAAGCGTCTGGGCATGGCTGTGAGGGAGTATCTTTCTTGATTACCTTAACTGAGGTGGACAGACCTCTCTAACTGTGGGAGGCACCATTCCATGGGCTGGAGTCCTGGACCGAACGGAAGTTGAAAGAGCTCTGAGCACAACAATTCCTCGTTCTCTCCTTCCTCACTGTGTGTGTGCAATGTGACCAGCTGGAACTTTGAACTGAAAACCAACTAGACCCTTCCTTCCTTAAGCTGTTTCTTGTCAGTTATTTGGTCATAGCAATAAAAAAAGTAACCAATGCTTTGATTAGTGCCTGGTGCAGAGAAGCCACTCTACTAAAGTTAGCTGTTCAATAGGGACTGCAAAAAAAGAAAAAGAAAAAGACCACCAGGAAATGAGGCAAAAGGTTGACAAAGTGGGTCAAATGGTTTGAGGATAGATTGATGTCTAATGTAAAAGCAATGGTATTTGTTCTGTAGAAGTTTAGTTAGCTCCAACTGTCCAGGCTAAGGGGCCAAAGACTGGTCTGAGACTCCAAATGTCACAAAGACAAGTGATGAGCATGGCCAGTCCATTCAATGTCAAACTCATTTAAGAAGTTTTCTTAAACTAAATATGTCATGATGAATTTTCCTCTTCTTGAAGAAACTAGAAAAATATTTTTCACCTTTTATATGAGAGTAAGAGAAACTTCCTAGTTCAATGTTCAGAAAGCCCTTTATGATGGATACAATTTCTAGCCTGTGAGCTAGGCAGAGCAACATTAGAAAATTATTGAGTTAAATGCTAGTCTTGCTCTGTTTTCACCAGAAATATTCCTCTCTGGCTAGGAGATTGGGAAAAATGAGCCCTGAGAATCACTTCAGAATAAAAGTACCTATCATGTAAATTTATGAAGCTCAACATGTCTTATCATCTAGAAAAAATCCAAGGGAAATAATAAAAACTAGATGAAATTTTTATTGTAGACAATTTTAATAAAAATGCATAGTAAATTTCACTATTGAGTATTATCAGTTTCTAAAATAATGAAGTTAACATTACACAGGGCAAGACAGACCCTATTAAAAAATCACTTGACTGCAATAAATTTAGACAAATGAACAAATGAAAAAATACCAAAATGAAATAACAAATTCACAGTGTATTGAAACAATAAGTTCCTAAGGAATTATCTCAGAGAGTGACACTCACTCCACCGCTGTAGATAATGATTTCCCCTACATTCAGAGGATTTAAAAAAAAAAGTGTTTTTCAGTTTAAAGAGATGTCAGAGGAACTATAGGTGAGCTTAATCTTACTCATGTGCAATATTGTGTCAGATTTCATGGAACATATCTGATTCAACCTCTCACTGCTCTCGGTGCTTACTCAACTTGGATAATCAGGAATGTCAGTATTTTCCTATAATTGTCAACCACCCATATTCCTCAGAAGTGCCAGTATAGTTATATGTGCAATAAATTTCCTCTACTCTCCATCAGTTTGAGTCTCAGATGAGGACATGAACCCTCCAGAAGTGACTGGGCATATGTATGGGCTACAGGCACCAGAAGCTCACTGCAGTTGCTGTCTCTTATGGCATTGTTTGTAGTTCTCCTGACCAACTGCTGCCTGTATCATCGACCTTAACCTGGGGCATATTCTTTATTATTTACATATTCTTCTGTTTAGTTCTTCCAAACTTCTGGGCTTTCCTTCAGTCTAAGATTTCCTTCTTTAGAGTTAATGCTATGTTATCCCCTGTACAGTCCTTCAGCTACATTCTATGGTAGTCCAAACTGTTCCTCAGGGCCTGAGAAGATTGCTCAGTGGTTAAGGGCACTTGCTTGCAAAGCCTGAAATCCCAGGTTCAATTCCAAAGCCATCCATGTAATAAGGTGGATGAAAAAAGTGGAGCAAGTATCTGTTACTGGTTTGCAGTGACAAGAGGCCCTGGCACACCTATACATACATGTGCAAATAAATACCTGTTCTTCAGTGTCAAGGTGCTTCCCCTTCCCAAACCACAGGCTGGCCACAGAATCTTATTCATGCAGAAGGATAATTGTTATTTTAATTTTTCTTGGGTACTAGAGATTGAACCCACTGTATTACACATGCTATGGGTTCAGTATACCACTGAACTGCAACCTCAGCTCCAGGGAGAGCATTTTGTTCTCAGTTTTAAAAAGAATATTTATTTGAGAGAGAGAAAAATGGGGAGAGAGAGAGAGAATGGGTGTACCAGGTCTCCCAGCCATTGCAAACAAACTCCAGATGAGTGTGCGCCCCTTGTGCATCTGGCTTACATGGGTCCTAGGGAAACAAACCTGGGTCCTTTGGCTTTTCAGGCAAGCACCTTAACCACTAAGCCATCTCTCCAGCCCTGTTTTGTTCTCTTATGCCCCAAGAATGCAGTTTCTTTAGAGATCTATGTTCTGTACAACCCTGAGCCCCACAGCTATAGTGATATTCATGCTGTCTTCTCTTGGGCTCAAATCACAGACCCTGCTCTAAACACCAAAGCCTGTACTCTGACATGGAAAACACAACATATGAAACACTCTAAAATCGAACAGATATTGTTCTGCATAGAACAAACATGTATGATGAAACATAATTTGTTTTGTTGTATGACTCCTTCTTGTGATCAACTGCCAAAGTAACATAATGCCACTTCCCAAAGGTCACTTACCTTGTAGCTAGAAAACTGGAAATCAAATATGAAGAGAAAACAACAAGGTGCACTTAATGTTCAGTTCCTCAATTTAAAAACAAAAAGATATGAATCAAAGCAACCTGAAATCCACTATGACACTAAGCGTCAACATTAGCACTGTGATGCAGTTTCATTTTAATAATGACTATGAATTTAGGAGGGAAATAACTTTGAAAGTCATGATGGCAATATATGCTTATGAGATATAAAAGGCTAGAATACATAACTCTGATGTTGACACATCCATTTGTAAATGGCACTCATGAATAATCTCATCATGTAAATATGGAGAGGAATCATTGAATATGCTATACCTCGAGGTATAGAGTATGCAATTCCATTCAGTCAGGCATGGTGCTTTGATGATGTCAAAGTACATTTTAAGGATAAGACATTGTATACCCATTTCATCTGTACCTAGTAGCTCTGAAGGAACCAGTTCTAACAAGATGTAAATAATGAGGGCTGGGAACATCATAGCTCCAGTGGTAGAACATTTGCCTTGATTGTGCAAGGACCTAGGTTCAATCCACAGTACCACAATAAAAAGTAAAAGATGGGCTGGAGGGATTGCTTAGTGGATAAGGCATTTGCCTGCAAAGCCAAAGGACCCAGGTTCGATTCCCTAGGACCCACGTTAGCCAGATGCACAAGGGGGTGCACACATCTGGAGCTCATTTGTAATGGCTAGAGGCTCTGGTGCACCCATTCTCTCACTCTCTCCCCCTCATTCTCTGTCAAATAAATAAATAAATAAATAAAATATTTTTTAGAAAATGCAAAAGGTGAAAAAATAGAACAGTATTCCTTAGTAATCATCAGTACTTGGAGTATTACTAGTTTTTTTATTCTTAAAATTTTTTGCAAGAAACTATGTTCATCAAAATTAATTTATATCTAAATTCTGAATAAATAGTCTATTAGCTTATATTTTTTTCTGTACAACTAAAATGGTATAACAAAAACAGGCAAAAATGAATTAATCACCCAGTGTTCACTGTCATCATTGTAGTACTCATTCATATTGTTGGAATTATCTTCTGCTCTTAATAAAGATACTTGCTGAGTGACTTTAAGCAGTGAAAGTGAGGCAGTTTAAGTTAGACCTGCAGGATGTGGCACAGCCTATACAAAGAATTGGAGGTACACCATCTCAACATAGGAAGCAACTTTTTGGAGAACCTGAATATGGTGGAGGACATGTGTGAGGTTTATTCTCCCTTTTCCCCATTGGCTGGGTACTTGAGGAAGTACAATCTATCCTGGAGGTCTTGTTACATTTATATTTATTAATTAAGATTTTTTTGTGAGTTCAGACATCCCCCAACATGGCACATGCTTTAGCCTGATGGTTGTTAGTGATTCTCTACACTAAACCTTTAGTTTGGGTGGTGGAGGTAGTGGGCCCCATGTCTCTAGTTTATCTATATCTGAGCCTAAGCTGACTTAAGGCATTTTGTCTTGAAAATAAACTATCATATTTTTGTTTCCACACATTTACTTTTTTTTAAATACGTGGGTCTATCTAAACTTACAAGGATGTTTGTTTAATATTCTCTTTCTGATGACTTGAAAATTTGACCTCATAGGTTTTCAAATATTTTATTACTGCTTTTTTCCTGTAAGTTCAAATTAAGTCTAAAAAAAATGTATTGAATGGGAGCAGGGGACATGGGTCAGTACAGAGCACATACCTCAAACATAAGGGCTTGAAAGGGCCTAAAACTGTCTGAATTTGATTCCGTAGGATCCACATAAAGAGTAGTACATGGCCAAGCATGAGGGGAACAGAGACCCGAGAACTTCTGGATCTTACATAAACTGAAGCCCTGCTTTCATATGCATACTCCACATGCATGCACGCACGCGTGCGCGCGTGTACACGCACACACACACACCACTATTACCACCACCACCACCATCACTACCCTCAAAAGAAAATATATTGAATATGAACAAATGACAAATGTTTTCAAAAGAAAACTTGTGTCTCAAATGAAGTCAACAGTTAAAAATAGTGTAAGTCCTAAGTTTTAAAAAAAATTGGGATTCTGTCTACTGAAGACTTTTTTATTCAAATTCATTGGGTTATGATTTTTTTCAAATATAATCAATTAAATTTGTGTTATTAGGTCAATTAAATTTTATGACAATTGAGAAGGTTATGCACTAAACAGAAACATATACATACCATATTGTTAAATGAAATAAGAATACAATGAAAACATCTTGTCTTTACTACAAAATTATCTGAATGAAAAGGAGTAAAATTAAATTGAAATGGCAATTGTTGTGAACATGGTGGTGCTCAGGATGAACCCCTGTATTTATTTTATAACTTTTTTTGCTATTATGTTCACTTATAACTTTATAATACGGATATTTAAAAACTCTTATGATATGTCCTTGCTATATACTTAGAATTCTTTAAAAGTTTCTAAAATTGTCTGCTTATGTCTGCCTTCCTATGTATTCAAAGGAAGATATCCACTGACTCCTTTTTTGGTTGACTAACAACTGATATTTACTGAACAATCTGTGTTTTTATCACAGAGTGATTAACTCCATTCCTGCCTCTTTTCACTGACAGCTTTTTCCCCATCCTTGTATTTATTCTAAGAATAGCTATTATAAACATTATCTCCCTAAAGTCAGCATGGAAATAAATTGTGTGGGTTTGTGCTTGTGTGTGCATAATGGATAGCAGGATACATGTTAAGAAACACCTGTTCATAGAACTAGAGTAACGCATGTAGCTCTGTTTCCAAGAGCTTCCATCAACTTTAACATCAAAAATGCATAAAAATTCAAGACACTGGGTGTGGTGGCACACACCTTTAATCCCAGCATTCGGGAGGTAGGAGGATCGCCACGAGTTTGAGGCCACCCTGAAAATATAGAATGAATTCCAGGCCAGCCTGGGCTAGAGTGAGACCCTACCTCAAGAAAACAACAACAAAAAAAAATTGGGGCTGGAGAGATAGCTTAGCAGTTAAGGTACATGCCTGAGAAGCCTAAGGACCCAGGTTCAATAAGCCAGATGCACATGGTGGTGCATGCATCTAGAGTGTGTTTGCAGTGGCTAAAGGCCCTGGTACACCCATTCTCTCTCTTTCTCCCCCCTCTCTCTGTCTCTAATAAATAAAAATAAATCTTGAGCTGGAGGGATGCTTAGCAGTTAAGGCGTTTGCCTGTAAAGCCAAAGGACCCAGGTTCAATTCTCTAGGACCCACATTAGCCAGATGCACAAGGGAGCATCTGGAGTTTGTTTGCAGTGGCTAGAGGCCCTGGCATGCCCATTCTCTATCTCTTTCTCTCTCCCTTTTTCTCTGTCAAATAAATAAAAATAAAATATTTTTTTAAAAAAAGAATAGCAAATCCATCAGATTTAACATATAATTTACCCTGACATGGAAGGTGCAATTAGCACTTCTGATGCAAGCTTATAAAAACAAAATAAATCCTTTAAAAATTTCAGGACATTTTCTGGTAATGATAAAATGCTATAAATACTGCATATTGACATTATTTTATAAAATGCAGAGCTACTTAATGCATTTTCTTTTCACACAATAGATCAATATAAAGCAAGCATAATTAGTTTTTTAAATTATGTTAGTAAATATATCCATTGGTTCTGTATAATAACTCCTGTTTTCTCTTTTTGCCACTATTTTCTTCTTGTGGATAGGATAGAAGTATATAAATATATCCCTGTACTGTAGGCATCCTATTTGTTCTTGAACATAGAATCAGTTAAAGTATGATGCATTTCCATGAAATTCTCTGTGTAGACCTTGAAATTAAAGAATCAGAATGATTTTATGAAACACTCAGTTTACGTTCACAAGAAGCCTTGTTATCATGAGTATCGCTGTGATTGCTTCCCTTCAGGACAAACTTGAATGCCCCTGACTGGCTTGAATGATTTTATGAAGTACTTGATTTATATTCACAAGATCTTGTTATAATTAATATCACTCTGGTAGTTTCCCTTCAAGATGGTTTAGATTAAAATATAAAAGCTGTTGGCTGAAAGTCAGGGATTAATCATTTTGGACACAAGTATTTTCACGTGACCTAAAGGACTCTCAGACATTTGGTCTATGCCTATAAAGGAGGCTTCAAGTGAAATGAGAGGAATTTGAGCTAACACTATTGCCCACTGGTTTAATTAATGATCACAGTTTTCTGAGAGAAATAATTGGTACTCATAATTGCCAAAAAGGAAAACCAAAACATAAGAGAACATACTTTGAAGAACGTATGCTATAACATTATGAAATACTGCTTTGGAGTAGTCAGCTTTGTGAGGGAAACAATCAGGCTGACTATGAAATCTGTAATACCTAACATGTAGCCAAGCACACCTAGATTCCCAGGAAATTCTAACTATCATGAGACATTGCCTGCACTGCTATGATGCCTGATCAATTCTGTCACACTGCCCTATATTTCTCAGCCTGTTTTCCTTATATTGCCATCAGATACTATCAAATGTCATCCAGTTATCGTACCACATAATAAGGTTAAAAGTGGTTCCTCAAAGTTTGCCCCCATTGTAATACCAGAACCCTGTGAATATGACCTTCCTGGGAAAAATAGTTATTACAGTTGTAATTGAGACTCTTTAGGGGAAACTACCTTAAATCATATGAGTGGACCCAAATTCTATAACAAGTGTCTGCTTAAAAAAAAAATAGACAAGGAAAAAACATGGTCACAGAGAAAGCCAGTGCAAATGGAGACAATGGCCTGGCTTGGGCTGTAGTCACAAGCCAAGGACCTCGTAGAGCCACTAGAAGAATAAAGATAGAGGAGTCATGTGAGAACTCTCTTAGAGCAGAAGGACAGAGCATGCTCTGTCCACACCTTTGTTTCAAAATTCTGGCTTCCAGAATGGTAAAAGAAGAAATGTCCTTGTTATAAGCCATCTTCCCGCTTGTGGAAAATTATTATAGCAGCCCCATGAAACAAATACAATCCAAAGAAAACGTATTTAAGTTATCCAACACTTCAGGTAAAGAACAAACAGGTATATATAATATAGAAAGGAATAGCTTTTTATTAATTGACATGTAAATAGAAGTTGACTACAGATGTTAGAACATTTTTTCAGTAGGTTACTTTATCTCTTCAACAGCTACTAGTCAGCACAAAGAAATAAAATCAAATATACGTCCACCTCCACTATTTCACTAAATAAGATAATAAAGGGATAATTATTTTCTTCAAATAATGTTCTCACCTACTTCTAATTCCTCTACCTTTGTGTACAAGGAATAGTCATAAGAATGGTAACTAGAAATTCTATTTGCATGCTAAAGAAATAAACTTTGCCTTGTTGTGGAAAAGTTCAAGTCTAGTCCTAGGCTTAAAAAGAAAAAAGAAACCAAAAACCAGATTATTTGACATGTAAAATGTGTCTGTTGCCTAAGGTTTTGGCCATTTGATGTTATACTCAGAAAAAGGTATAGAGCTAGCAGAATGTTTTGAATATCAAACCAAATGTTATATTTCTGAGAATAAAATTTTCTGAGCTACAGGAACCATTTCTTAAAAGTGTAACTAAGACCCATGGTGACCTACAAAATAATAAATTCCTAAGCAGCCAATCTCACTGTAAGCCTTAGTATACATACACACCAAACCAGTGGCTAGTCAAAGAAGGTAGCACTATCGCTTATACTTGATTGAAATTTCTCCATCCAACAGTAACTGTTCAAATAGAGCTGAGAGACATTTGTCCAAACTGAGCTTTGTTTATGATTTTCTTGTGGCCATTTGATCAGGAACTTATTCAAACATCTCCGGGCACCCTTACTTTGGACTCCAGTGCTTAGAGCACAGCTGTATGGGGCACTTGCAAATCATTTGCTTTCCTCAGTTATTTCTCTATATCACAAGCTTTGTCAATGGACTTTGAAGTTTGTTTCATTTCTTATTTTGGTATGTTATTGTAGTTTATCTGTGAAAAGATATTGACTTTTTCCAAGGTTGCATTGGCTTGCCAGCATTGTATACAGATTTCTCTGTTTTATTCTTAGTGAAGCCCTTGACAGTAAGTAAGGAAAGCTGACAACATGACTGATTAAGAAATAAATCAAAGCTGGGTATGGCGGTGCACACCTTTAATCCCAGCACTCGGGAGGCAGAGGTAGGAGGATCACCGTGAGTTTGAGGCTACCCTGAGACTACATAGTGAATTCCAGGTCAGCCTGAGCCAGAGTGAGACCCTACATCAAAAAAAATCAAAAATAAATAAATCAAAAATTAAACTGGGTTATTTGGAAGAACCAGAAACCAAGTTACCCTCAGGATACCAAGTTTAGCTCCAGCTATAGTTGGGTGGAATTACTGAAAGGATATTACTTCTCTATGGCTCAAACAGTATCTCTTCAAGATGAGTAGGCATTACTTTAAATCTATATAAGGGTTAATACCCTCCTAGGATCATAGGACAGTTTTCTCATGTGTAAATGTCATTATTACTTAATTACATAATATATTGTATATTAATATATATTAATTATAAACATTTGAACCCCTCCTTGTGGGATTACAAGTGCACTAACTTATACAAATCTGCCTTGCATTTGGCTCCAGTCATGTCCCACCCAAGTAAAGCTGAAGGCTAATCTTGAGTCTTGAGGTCTTAATTCATTTAACTGTTCTTGTACTCATGTAAATTGCCTTACCTTACTTAGCCTTGTGAGGTCTGGAAATAAGTATAGGCCAACACATCTACCTTCAATTCATTTCTACTACAGCAAATGAGGAGTCTTGGACTGGAATTGTGACCTATATAGGTGTTTGTGAAAATCTATAGAAGTAGTGCTATATTATTAGCTATCCTAAAGTATAAAAACAAGTAACCATATTAGTCAATCAAGACTTGATTAAATTGTATACCCTTCAAGTAGAAAGCATCTTCCTCATTTTCTGTTAATAAATTCAGTTTTCCTTTTTTAATATTTTATTTATTTATTTATTTGAAAGAGAGAAAAGCAGATAGAGAGAGAAAGAATGGGAGCACCAGGGCCTCTAGTCACTGGAAACAAACTCCAGATGCATGTGCTACCTTGTGTATCTGGCTTACATGGGCACTGGGAAATCAAATCTAGGTCCTTAGGCTTTGTAGGCAAGTGCTTTAACCGCTAAGCCATCTCTCCAGCCCATAAATTCAGTTTTCTATTCAAAACTTTAGCCTTGCGAGACATAATTTGATCACATGAACCCAGTTTTAGGTAGACTTTTTACATGACTTTTCTCTCCTCAGATATAATTAGAAGACTTTATTAAGTGAGCTCTTATGAAGTATATTCAGGACTTATAACACAGTTTTTCTATTATTTGCTTCTACAATATAATATTCTTTCATTTAGTTAGGTAAAAAATGTAACTTATTGGCAATTTCACATGGCATTTTATGTCAATATATTGCATTATTATTTCTTTATTATTAGAACTATGACATTGTATTATCTGTCTCCTTGGGCCTGTAGACAAGTTTAGATAGGTCTTTGTGTGTGTGTGTGTGTGCGTGTGTGTTGGCATGTTCGTGGGTGTGACTGTGGGTTCATGTGTGCCATAGTGCTTGTGTAGAGGTCAGAGGACAATTTCAAGTGTCAGTCCTTGCCTTCCACCTTGTTTGGGGTAGTTTTTCATTCTTCACCACTGCATTTATTTACCAAATAGCTGCCTGTTAACTTTCAGGTGGTTCCCCTGTCTCTAGCTCCTTCTTCACTCTAGGAGTGCTGGGATTGCAGATTGCTACAGCATCTTACTTTACTGGGTTCTGGAGATCCAGCCTCATGTACTTATATTTGTACCACAAACACGTTACCCACTGGGCCACCTCTCCAGCCCAAGGTCACAATTCTTTAAATAAGGTTATTTATCTTCAGTACTCTCTTCTACAAGATTCCATCAATTTTAGTTTTCAGTCATAATATAGATCAGAGTTCCAAATCAACATTCTATATATAATTTAATGTTAATGAAATGGATTTAATAACAAGCCCAAGAAAATTCTATGCTGCAATTATTTCTGATGTGCTCTCTTTTGAGAGTTACTGAGTTACTGGTACTACTAAATGAAATGTCATCCAAGAACTCCAGTTGCTTCCTTTTATTTAAGATTCATTGTTTGTTATCATTGGACATTTTTGTTTGTCACAATTTCTTTAAAGTATAAATTCTCAATTATTTATTACTAAAAGTCTATTTTGCACAAATTTTAATTTTTCAACATTTTTAAAATATCATATGGAAATCATAAAGTTAAAGCACTATCATTTTGCAGTCTAGTAAGCTTTCAGGAACTAAGAATGTCAAAAGAGCCAGCACCCAGATTAAGAAACAGAATAATATCACACTCTTGAAAGACCTTTCCTGTCACATATGCCAAAGGCATATTCTGATTGAATAGCACAGACTTGTTTGATATGTGTATGCAAATGGAATCATGCAGTATGCGCTCTGATTTCTGTATTGTTGTTATTTGTTGACTATTATATTAATGAGATTCATCCATCATCTTGTGTGTTATTGCAGTTAATAATGATGCTATAAGACTCCTCATGTAGACATGTATGATTTGATTGTTTTCTTTTGCTGAATCTGTAGAAGTGAATTGATTATATATAGAGTATGATTTTATAGCTTTAGAAATTACCAGTTTTTCAAAGGTTTTAGGCAACTCAATGTTCCTTTCAAGTGTGTTTGAATTCTATTTTCTTTATATCCTTGTAATATTTAGAATTTTCTATAGGTGTTATTTAATCTACTCTTATGGGTATAGAGTGGCATCTCACTAAAAACTGATGGCTAATGATATTAAACTCATTTTTATGGCTATTGCCCATTTGAATGCATTTTTTGTGTTTAATGAGAATGAGGAAAGTTGGCACTTTTGTCTTGTTCCTAATTTTAGTGAAAATGGCCTGAGTTTTTAACATTCAGCATGTTGATGGATATAGATTTATTACAGATAGCCTTTGTTACATTGAGATATGTTCTTCCTATTACCATTTTCTTTGGGACTTTTATCATGAAAGGATGAATGTTGGGTTTTTGTTTTGGGGTTTTGTTTGTTTGTTGTTTGTTTTGTTTGTTGAGGTAGGATTTCAGTCTAGCTCAGGCTGACCTGGAATTCACTATGTGGTTTTAGGGTGGCCTTGAACTCACAGCAATCCTCCTACCTCTGCCTCCCAAGTGCTGGGATTAAAGGAATGCACACCGCACCCAGCAAGAATATTGGTTTTTGTCAAAGGTCTTTTCTGTATCTATTGAGAAGATATGTCTTTGAGTGAATTTATTTATTTTGTTTTGGTTTTGGTTTTTTTCCAGGTAAGGTCTCACTCTAGCTCAGGCTGCCCTGAAATTCACTCAGTAGCCCCAGGCTAGCCTTAAATGCTCAGTGATTCTCCTACCTCAGCCTCCTTAATATAAATTTATGTGATACATTACATTTATTGATTTGTGTATGTTGAATCATACCCAGATTCCTGAATATATGTAATAAAGTCAACTTGATCATCATGAATGATCTTTTTGATGTGTTTTTGATTCAGTTTTCAAGTATTGTGTTGGTTAGTTTTGATCTATGTTCATCAAGGATATTGACATATAGTTTTCTTATTTTTTTGTTGTTGTTGTATTTTTACCTAGTTTTGATATCAAATAATCTCCCTTCATAAAATTAATTATGCTATGTTCTTTGTTTCTAGTTTACGGGGGTAATTATTATACCAAACAAACAGTTTCCTGCTATGTAAAAACCATAGTTTAGGAAGCATTGGTAGTAGCTCTTCTTTGATGTCTGGTAGAATTCATCAGTGAATCCATCTGGGTTTGGACTTATTTTTGGTCTACATGTGGGTGTGTGTAGAGTATATATGATGTATGTGTGTGTGGTGTAGACACATGTGTGTGCAGATATATGTTACAAAGACCAAATGAAACTGTTGGGTGGCCTCTTTTTAGTCATCTGCCTGTTTCCTTGAAGCAGTCTCTCAGTCAACCCAGACCTGCCATTTTTAACATTTCCTTTCTTTCTTTTTCTTTTTTTTTTTTTTTGGTCAACGTGCTCCAGTGATTCTCCAGTCTCTGTCCTCACATACCACCTCCCCCGCCCCACATACACACACAGGATTGAGGTTACAGACTTGCATGGCCATTCCCAGCTGTTTGTGTGGGTGCTGAAAAGTAAAACTTGGATAGTTTCAGACCCTTGTGCTTATAGAGCAAGCAATCTTAACTGCTGTGCCAGCTCCCAAGTACCTTGGGCCTAGACTTGTTTAGCCAAGAGATTATTTTTGTTGTTGTTACTGTTTCAGTCTCAGTGCTTTCTATAGCAGTTTAATTATTTCTTGTCTTGGTTTAATTTTGCTAGGTCATATGCATCTAAAACTTCATCAGTTTCTTTTATTTTTCAATATACTTGAACATGTGTTTGTTTTTTTTCAAGGTAGGGTTTCACTCTAGCTCAGGCCAACCTGGAATTCACTATGTAGTCTCAGGGTGGCCTCGAACTCATGGCAATCCTCCTACCTCTGCCTCCTGAGTGCTGGGATTAAACACATGTGCCACCATGCCCGGCCCTTCAACATATATTTTTAAGGAATGTCCTAATGATTCTGTGACTCTCATTGGTATCTGTCATAATGGCTCCAATTTCATCACTAATTTTATCAATTTTATCAACTTGAGTATTGTCTATTTCTTTTGGTTAATTTGGAGAAAACTCTGCCAATCTTTTTTATATTTTCAATGAATCAATTTTGTTTCATTAATTGTTCATAATTTTTATTTCCATTCCATTATTTTCTGCACTCAACTTAAGTATTTCTTTATATATACTTATTTTTGTTGTTTTTCAGGCATACTACTAAGTTACTTTTTAGATATTTCTAATTTCTATAAAATGTCCTCTTGGAACACTTTTCATTGTATCTAGTATTTTAGGTGTAGTGTGTTTTCTTTATTGTTCAATTCCAGGAATTTTTTTCATTTCCTTCTTGATTTCTTCAATGACCCATTTAGTATTCAGTAGTATGTTGTTTAATCTTCATGAGTCTGTGTATGTTGTATGGGTGTTATTGCTGTTAGTTCTTAGTTTTATTTCATTATTATGAGAAAGAATATATAGAATTACTTCAAATTGCTTATGTTTGTTAAGAATTTCTTTGTGTTCTAGTATATCATCCATTTAGCAAAAGCTGTATGCTGATAAGAACATATATTCTTCAGTGTTTGGATAAAATGTTCTGTAGATCTCCATTAAGTACATTTGACTATGATGTCTTTTAATTCAGAAATTTCTCTATTTTTGTTTCAAGATGACCTGTCAGTTGTTGAAAATGAGGTATTGAAGTCATTCACTGTTATTGTACTGGAATTAATCTTTGACTTTATATCTACTAGTATTTGTTTTATGAATTTAGATAGTTCTATGTTTGAAGCTTATGTATTTAAAAATGTAATATACTCTTCATTGATTGCTCCCTTAATCACTATGAAGTAACTTTCTATTTTATTTAGTTATGGGAAAAAGAGAAGCCAAAACAGAGAGAGAAAATGGGTGTGTCAGGGCCCTTGGCCACTGCAAAAGAACTCCAAGTGCATGCACCACCTTGTTCATCTGGCTTTACATGGGTACTGGGAATAGAACGTGGGTCCTTGGGCTTTGCAGCCAAGTGCCTTAACCACTAAGTCATCCATCCAGGTCTTTTTTTTTTAAATCTCTTCTGACTACTTTTGGTTTGAAGTCTATTTTGTCAGATGCTAGAACAGTCAATGCCACCTATTTCCTAGATTCATTTTCCTACTATGAAATTTTCCATCCTCTGGCCTGCAAGTAGCATCTGCCTTTTATGGTAAGGAGCATTTCTTGGAAGCAACAATTAAATGTATTCTGCACTTAATGCATTCTGCTAGGTAACAATTTACAGTCAAATGATGTATAACATTTCTGTCTCCAGAAGCTGAGATACAAAGATATGCAAACCTGGCTTACTTTTCTTCTTTGGGAGAGGAAAATAGAAAGTAAAAGAGAGGAGAAAATGAAGAAGAATGGCAGTATAGCGTATGGAAGCCATCTAGCCTTTTTTGCTGGATTGCCTCAGGCAGCAGTGTACTGCTATTCCTGCTTCTGCATGCATTCTCATGTAATGTGCTCTGAGTTTCTTGAGAGTAGGTTTACAGAGAGTCCAAGAGGTTACCATGCTACCAGATCAACACGGCTATTTTTTTTGAAAAGGCATCTGCTTCTTACACTCCAATGGCCACCTGTTCAACCCTGACTGGAGCCACCTAGTTACTCTCAGACCTGCTGCTATCATTCTAGGACCTGCAATGCCATATGTAGATATGCAGTGTTGCTCTCAGCTCTTCCCTCAGTATACTCTATGACACGAGGTCTCCACCCTGCTGGACCCCATGTTGCAGCTGTACCCTACTTTTGGTTGTCTACTCTCCCACTCCAACATCCGCTCAACACCATACAGCCCCACTCCACACTCTGCATTTTTAGGGTGGTTTCAGTTTCTACTCCCTTAACTTGGGAGCTGTGAAGCTACAGCTGTGTTTGTCTTTTCTTCAATCTCTGTTTATATATTTTTCTCTCCATTCCTTGCCCAATCTCAATGGTGGCAATCTATTTCTTATATAATTGTAGCTGAAGCTTTTGCAATTTCTGTGCCTGGAATCTGAATTTGTTCACATTCTGCCAAATATACCAGTCTATCACTTTTCATTCAGTGTTGCTCAGTGTTGCAGTCAGGTTCACATTACTGGCAGAAATCACCCAACCAAGATCAGCTTGTGGGGGAAAAAGGTTTATTTTGGCTTACAGACTCAAGGGGAAGCTCCATGATGGCCCGGTAAATGATGGCATGAGCAGAGAGTGGACATCACCTCCTGGCAATAACTAACCTGTCAGGCAAGCTGTACACGCTGGTGCAATACTGGAATATGTATTATGGAACTAACTAAGCACTTTCTGATTGGAATTGAGTTCCACTACATAGGAAAAAAATTTTATGTCTAGTCCTGTAAGTCTAATCAAAAGCCCATGACTGGGGATATCACAGGTCCTAGTGAGGAAACTGCTACAGTGGTTTATCTAAATGGACATTCTGTGCCCATAAAATCTATTCTTATATCCTATGCTCATAGAATAGTGCTTCTCTCAGTTTTGATCAGAGAAATTTGTTTTGAAGTGAGTGGTGGTTACTACAAAAACTCATTACTGCTCAAAGTGCAAGAATAAAGGTGACTGATGAATGTTCAACACTAAATGGGACATCTATATTACCTTCTCCAAGACTCAGGGAATATCATGGAAGAGGGGACAGAAAAAAATGCAAGAGCCAGAAGATTAGGAGTATGATTGTGGTACTCTTTCTTCCAGCCACGACACTTACTAGCTCACATCAGTTGTGGTTAAAAGCATAAGACCTATACAAGTTTGGTCCAATCAACATTCATCGTAGATGGTTGAGGGACTCATGAAGCCCACTCCTCCATGAGGATATATTGGCAGTTACTGGGAGAGATGGAAGCATTTTCTTTGGTGAGGTAGACACTTGGTGATGTCACCCATGCTCTAGTAAATAATCCCCACCTCATGCTTATGAAAACATCTTTAACTAAATCCAATGAGTTACCAAAAAATGACATCAAAATAGAAGAGGAACTAATTGGAAACACAAATGGCAGTGTCCACATAAGTCTGTATGCAAAGTGGTGCACACATTTGTGATTCCAACATGCCTACCACAGTGGGAGGCAAGGCCAGGAGACTCTAGAAACTTACAGGCCAGATAATCTCATGAACACAGTGGAGAACAATAAAAGACATTGTCCTAAAGAAAGTTAAATTATAGGATGAACACCTTGAAGTTGTTCTCTGGCCTCCATGCACACACTATGACATGCATTTATATACACATATACATGCATGCATACACAGAAAAAATAAATATGAAAACATGACTACAATGTAGTTCCACTTTTCAGAAATGTCAAGGATAGCCCACTTACTGAGTGTCTGACACCAATACAGTGTAACTAGCCATTGGACTTACAACTGTAACTTATTCTGTGTGAGAAAAGCAATCTTACATGTATGGTTGTTTTAAAGTTTTGTCAGGAAGTTCACACCCTTACTCTTGGATTAGCATTGAAGTTGAAAGTTTTGCTCCTCTAAATTCCAAACAAAGCTAACCTGAGGCAAAAGGTAAGTGCTATAAAAGATGTTAAGGGAACAGCTTCTTCAGCTTTTATCTGGGAGTTCCCTGGTACTGACTTATTTCATTCTGCTAATGACTATCAAAAATTAATGCCCATGTTCTTCTGCTAGACTGGACAAGGATCATATATTTTTTGGCTCGTGTTGTACTTAACTTCACATTGCTGGGATAAAGCACAAACCAAGCTTCACAGTTCTTTCTGCATTTGGATCTTTCAAACTCTGACCAGAATGGTCCAAGCAAGCTCTATGCAGAGCACTGTAAGGCATCTCTTAATCCAAGGTTTCATATGCTTCCACATTCCTCCCATAAGTCAGTCCCAAAAGACTCAAAACCACAGTCAGGTTTCTAGCATCAAAGACCAATTTTTCTGTGGTTGGGACAAAGTACTCTATACAAAACAGCTGATGGGAGAGAAGTTTTTATTTTGGTTTACAATCTTGAGGAAAGTTGGCATGAGCAGGGGCTGGTAATCACCTCTGCCACAGTGGGTGAAAACTAGCAGTAGGAAAGTGAGCCAAATTCTGGCAAGGGGGAGATGGCTATAACAATAAAAAATAAGTAAATAAAATAAAGTATATTAAAATTGAAGCCTTATTAAAAAGGCAAAAAACAAAAGAAATATTTCCACTCTGATAGGTTACTCTCTAATTTTCCTTGACTTGATAATGTATTCACATTTGGTAGTAAATATAAAAACACATACGAAATAAAGATGCTGTGAGTTTGAGGCCATCCTGGAACTACAGAGGAGATCCACTTCAGCCTTGGCTAGAGTGAGACCCTACCTTGAAAAAAAAAGTAGCCAGACAAGTATCCATTCCAGTAGCATAAATATGAGTTTCTACCCAATTCAAACTGTCAGTAACATTTCACTTACTGTCTTGTACCTCATGTTTAGGTTTTTGTTTTTTGTTTTGGGGTTTTTTGTTTTATGTTGTTTGTTTGTTTGTTTGTTTGTTTGTTTGTTTTCAAGGTAGGGTCTCACTCTAGCTCAGATTGACCTGGAATTCACGATGTACTCTCAGGGTGGCCTCGAACACACAGCAACTCTCCTACCTCTGTCTCCCAAGTGCTGGGATTAAAGGCATGTGCCACCACACCCGGCAGGTTTAGGATTTTCATCAAAATGATGACGGAGGGCTGGAGAGATGGCTTAGCGGTTAAGCGCTTGCCTGTGAAGCCTAAGGACCCCGGTTCGAGGCTCGATTCCCCAGGACCCACGTTAGCCAGATGCACAAGGGGGCGCACGCATCTGGAGTTTGTTTACAGAGGCTGGAAGCTCTGGCGCACCCATTCTCTCTCTCTCTCTCTCTCTCTCTCTCTCTCTCTCTCTCCCCCTCCTTCTCTCTGTCACTCTCAAATGAATAAACAAAAAAAAAAAATGATGACGGATTGGAACTCTGGGAGGGATTACATTTTCATAATAATTCAGGAGACCCTAAGATCATAAACCCTACTTTGAGTTTTTGTCAAAGTTACCAAAAACATGGATACAGGCAAGAGTAAGTTATGAGAATTTATTAAGGAGAGTATAAAATAGGGGAGCAGGAAATAAAACAGTGAAGAATTCCTCCCTTACCAGGAATGTTGGCAAAGAAAGGAAGAAGAATTTCCTTGACGTGGAGTATACAAATCTGGAAGAAGGAAAGGGGAGAGAACTCAAGCCTATATCTCAGGCCATTTATATGAAACAGGCACCAATTAGAATGAGACTCATCATCAGAATCAGGTGTACAGGAAGGAACCTGATTGTTTGGTAGGCCCTGAAGGAACACTCACTGAGGAAGGGCAAGCCCGCATGTGCTAAGCCTGAAAACTTGGGGAAGAGTCAGGAAGGTGTGGCTGTTGCTAAGGAGAGATTAGGTTGTTGCTTACAGCCATCTTGGATGACACTGAATCAGACATAAGACAAGGTGGCATCCATGTTTATGTGGGCCAGTCTCTAGCTAACAACCTCTCAGGAAAAGCTACCTTGATCCCAATTCACATCATAATCAGTTTAGTTATTGAAACTTGACTTCCTATAAGATAGAGGTTATTTGAGATTCTGTATTGACTTTACCATATTTTTCTCACTTCAAAATATGATGAATTAGCCTGATCCATGTGGCTGTTCAATGCCATAACTAAGCCACACCCTGCTAATATGAATCTCCTACTCAAACCATTATTCGTGCCAATATCGATTCAGAGAATTCTGTTTTAAATGATGTCTATATCCTCTTGCCTGCACTAAAGTGAGATACTATAGAAGCTTCCAGAGCCACTGCTTTACTTATGACTCTCTGTATTTTAAAATACATTTTATTCATCAATATTTCATCCAAAATGCTTAGAATAAACCATGTTGCAAGTGATGGACATTCTTTTTCAGATTTTGACATATTTGCAGCTTGATATATAAATCATGAGATACCTTGGGGGAAAGGAGCTAAGTTTAACTAGGAAATTCATGTATGTTTCATGAACATCTTATAGCCTGAAGGTGAATTTATTCAACATTTCGTGCATTTAGGTTTTGAATGTTGCCAATTACATGAGGTCAGATGTGGAATTTTGACCATGTCAAGTAGCATCATATCATTTAAAATTATTGGATTTTTGGAGCAGAATTTTAGATTTGGGGATTTAGATTAGGTATTCCCAGTCTGTAATAACAAATTCTACTAGGTTCTTGACTTATCATTACCTCTCATGATCTACTATTTCCACCTAGGTTGTGGTTCTTATTTTTTTAATTGCTAAAGCCCATCCTCTGAGCGATGATTTATGAGTGGCACACATGATAATCCCTTTTATATCTGAGTGCATCTATAATTATTCTCATATATTTAAATGACTTGTTGACTGAACATGAAATACTGAACCTCATATCATAGAACATATTGCCCCTTAGTATTTTTGTCTCCCATGTAGCTGATAAAAATATCTGATGATAGTCTGTCTCTTGCTTCTTTACTGGTAATGCCTCCCTTTGGTATCTTTAAAGATGGTTGATATCATTATTCATATGTTGTTCAGTTTTTGAATGTATCTCTTAAAAGTTGATATGCCCTTTGGATATAAGCCTTTTTGTCTTCCTTCCCCATGAGGAAACTGTTTGCCATCTGTTTGAAGGAGATGGCTCCTTTTGTTGTCTCTATTTTTTTCACCTGGAACATTGCTAGATGAAGTCTGCAGTTTCTATGTATTTCCTCTAGACATCATGTCTTTTCACATATTTCTTTTATTTAAACTAGTGATTTGCTATTCAGCTATGTAAGTTTTGCTATTCAACCATATAAAGCCCTAATCTCTAACTAGTTCTTTTGACCTAAGTGGCTATATCAGTTATTTTCATTGCTGTGAATAAATATCTGACCAAAAGCAACTTAGGAGAAGGAAATACTTATTTTGGTCTAGACTTCCAAAAGGTAGAGTCCATCATGTCAAGGCACTGCAGGCAGGACCAGAGCTGGTCACATTGCACTCTTAGTAGGGAATGAGGAGAAGAACAGGAAGTGGGGCTAGGTCACATAATCATAATGTCGATCCCCCAGTGATCCACTTCCTCCATCATAGTTCCACCTCCTATACATTCCACAATCTTCAGGAAAAGGATCAGGTGATCCTGTGGAGATCATTTTACATTCAAATCACCACATTCCCACCCTACCCCCATATACTCCATGGCTTCCTCATAATGTAAAATGTAGTTAGTCCAATTTGAACTAATATATTTTATTTTATTTTGTTTTGTTTTGTTGAGGTAAGGTCTTGCTGTAGCCCAGGCTGACCTGGAATTCACTACATAGTCTCAGGGTGGCCTCCAACTCATGGCAATTCTCCTACCTCTGCCTCCTGAGTGCTGGGATTAAAGGCATGAGCCACCACGATCTGCTATATTTTTTTGATTATTGATTTACAAGGACAGAAAGAGAGGAAGAGGGGAGAGAGAAAGAATGGGCATGCCAAGGCCTCCTGCCACTGCAAATGAATGCCAGACACATGAACCACATTGTATACCTATCTTTATGGATAGACCAGTGTGTACTGAACAAATTATCCTGAATGATTAGGCTTTGTAAGCAATCACCTTTAAAAGCTAAGCCATCTCTCCAACCTCTTTAGTCCAATTTGAAAAATCCCCATAGTCTTTAACAATCCCAACACTGTTCAAAACTCCAAAGTCTCTTCTGAGTCTCAAGGCAGTCTCTTGACTATCAGCCCTATAAAATCAAAACACAAATTATATACTTCCAACATATAACAGAATAAATAGTCCCATTCCACAAAGGAAGAATGGGAGCATAGTAAAAAAGATTGGACCAGAACCCAGGAGTGTATACATCAAATCCTACAGTTCCATGCCCAGTATTTGAGACTTGTTATGAAATCATCTGAGCTCCACAAAGCTCAGGTAGACTCACCCTTTCAGCTCTGCAGCTATAGCCATCTGATTTTTGACAAAAAAAATAAAAAATAAAAAAAATAATAAAAAGCCAAAAGTATTTACCAGAGAAAAGACAGCCTCTTTAACAAATGGTGCTAGGAAAACTAGATATTTATATGTAGACAGATGAAAATAGATCCTTATCTTTGTCCATAAACAAGAATCAAGTCCAAATGGATCAAATACCTTAATATCAGACCTGAAACTCTGAAACTGCTAGAGGAAAAATTAGGAAAAACACTTCAGTATATTGGCACAGGTAACAACTTTCCAGTTGCTCGGGAAATAAAACCACTAGTCAACCATTAGGACCTCATGTAATTAAAGTTCTTTTGTACAGCAAAGGACACTGTGAATAGAGCAAAGATGGGAGCAAAATGACAGAAAAATTTTGCCACCTATATATCTGAGAGAGGATTAATATACAGGATGTACAAATAACTCAAAAATCTAATTAATAAGAAATCAAACTCAATCAAAAAAATGGACTATGGAACTGGATAGGGAGTTCCAAAAAGAAGAAAGACAGATGGCCAATAAACATCTAACACATGTTCAATATCTTAGCTGTCATGGAAATGCAAATTAAAACTACTTTGAGAATCCATCTCACTTCTGTCAGAACAACTATCATCAAGGAAACAAATGATAATGAATGCTGGTGAGAATGTGAAAAAAGAGGAAACCTTATGCATTGGTGGGAATGTGGCAGGTGATGACTGGAAAGGGGTCTCATTCCTCTCCTCCTTCAAGCCCTGGATCAGTAAGGCTTCATTCATTTACATAACATTAAGAACTACAAAATCACAGACTTTGGAGGTGCCACTATCACAGTTGTGGAGAGTATAAGAGGGAATAGCTCTCTTGAAATCTAACAGCTGTCAATATGAGAGATATCTTGATAAAGTAGCAGATATATGTTTAAGTCTTGAATGTATATGACCATGGCATGCACCTCATTCCTTTCACCAGACTGTCTGAGAATGCCAAATAAGTCTGTTATTTGCAAAAAAGATATCTTACCTTCCTACATCGCTACTGTGGTGTTGTGAATCAGTTGTCCTATATAAACTCATGTATTTTGAATGCTAGGTCCCAGATGGTTACAATTTGGGAAGTGGAGCCTTGCTGGTGTAGGTGTGCTGTTGGGTGTGGGTTATGGGGTTTTATAGCCATCTCCTTGTTGCCACAGATTGGCTCAGTCTCCTGCTGCTGTTTTCCACCTACTGTGGCAGAGGTGATGACCAGCCTCTGTTCATTCCATGCTTTCCTGTGCCATTATAAAGCTTCCCCTCAAGACTGTAAGCTAAAATTAAGAAGAAAAAAATAAAACTTTCCTCCAATCAGATGCTTTTGATTGGGTGAGTGATTTATCCTAGCAGTGAGAAGTTAACTACAACAGAAAAATTGTTACCAGAAGTGGGGTTGCTGATGCTAGAAACTTGATTGTGTGGCTTTTGAACTTTTGGCACTGATTTATGGGAGAAATGTAGTCTAAGAGATACCTTCCAATGCTTAAGGCAGAGTTTGATGGGCCATTCTGTTCAGAATTGAAATATTTAAATGCACAAAGAAATGTGGACTGTGTAGGCTTGGCTTATGAGAGGAATAAAGAGCTTTGTTCGGACTAGGCTTTGTCCAGACTGGAAACACTTTGTATGAGAGTCTTGGAGTATGGGATTTGATGTTTGCCCTGTTTGTTTTAGCTCTTGTATTGATTCAAACTTTCCTTGCTATGATCAATCAGTGCCATATTTTACTGTGTAAATGTTCATGCCATTATGTTTTTGGTTTTATGGGCTCACAGTTAAGAGACTTTAGACTATGGAGGTGTTTGAACAGACATGGGATTGATTAAAAAAAACTATGAGGATGGGCATGGTGGCACACACCTTTAATCCCAGTACTCAGGAGGGAAAGGTAGGAGGATCACTGTGAGTTTGAGGCCAGCCTGACACTTCATAGTAAATTCCAGGTTAGTCTGGGCTAGAGAAAGAGACCCTACTCAAAACAAAGTTTGCTTTTGATGGGTCTGGTGGTGTATGATTTAATCCCAGAACTCAAGAGGAAAATGTAGAAGGATCACTGTGAGTTTGAGACCAGCCTGACACTTCATAGTAAATTCCAGGTCAGTCTGGACTTGAGCAAGACATTACCTCATTAAAAAAAATGGCAATGTGGGAACTTTTAAAATTGGCCTGAAAATGCATTACATTTTATATCATGAATGTTCATCAGTTTGTGGAGTCCAGGGGTGGAGTGGAATGTGGTGGTTTGAATCTAATGTCTCCCATAATTTGTGTGTTCTGAATACTAGGTCCCCAGCTGATGGCAATTTGGGAGGCAGAGCCTTTCTGGGGAAGGTGCATTGTTAGAAACAGGCTATGAGGTATTATAGTCGGCTCCCCAATGATAGAGCTCAGCTCATTCTCCTGCTGTTGTTTTCCACCTGCTGTGGCAGAAGTGATGTCTAGCCTCTGTTCATTCCATGCTTTCCCCTGTCATCATGAAGCTTCCCCTCAAGAATGTAAGCTAAATTAAAAAACTTTCCATCATCAACTGTTGTGTGTTAGTTGCTTCATCCCAGCAATAAGAAGGTAACTACAATACTAAAATCTAATTAACTATAGTCCTATCGGGTGCTTTTCAGGAACTACTCATTTAGATTCTTTGCTAACCCTTTCAAGATAGTATCTTCAAATCCCACCAAAATCCTACACATGACTACCATCAAGACAATGGAGTGTGACTGTTCTTTGAGAAGTCTACCTATACTCACTCTCATGTGTATCTTGTGTTCTTTCTGAGTATCTCTCTTTCACTTAACCCCCATGTTTAAACATACTTTGTCATGGGGCTGGAGAGATGGCTTAGCAGTTAAACACTTGCCTATGAAGCCTAAGAACCCCAGTTCAAGGCTTGATTCTCCAGGACCCACGTAAGCCAGATGCACAAGGGGGCGCACGTGTCTGGAGTTCATTTGCAGAGGCTAAAGGTCCTGGTGCTCCCATGCTCTCTCTCTCTCTCTCTCTTTCTCTCTCTCTCTCTCTCTCTCACTCTCAAATAAATAAATAAAAATTTAAAATTTTTATTTAAAAACATGCTTTATCATTGTATCAGACAGCTTCAGGTTGGCTGAGATGAACTTCCAGACCAGGCACAGTTATGGAGGAAGGGATTTATTGAAGCTTACAGATCCAGGGGAAGTTCCATAAAAGCAGAAGAAACTGGCCTGCTTTCATAGACCCAAGCAGAGAAAGGGAGAAGCACAAGCCTAAAGGTCAAAAGCCACAGCACACTTCAGGAACTCCTGTTAGGCACACTTTGCATATCTTTAGATTGCAATCCCAAACCCACCATCACACCTTAAGATCCACACAATGGCATTGCCTCTAGCCTGATGGCTAGAGATGCAAACTACAAACAAATAAACAACTGAAATATATTGGGGGCCATCTATTCTATTCCAACCACCACATTCTGCCCCTGGCCCCCAATAGATTTATAACCATCACACATTGTAAATTGTACTCAGTTCAATTTCAAAGGTCCCCACAGTCTTGACCAATTTAAGATATGAAGACCTGTAAAATCAAACAACTTAAACACTTCTAACATATAAAGGCACAGAGTAAACATTTTCAACTGTTATAAGGCACAGCAAGGAGAGACTAAAACAATGCTAACTCAACCACCATCAAACAAACATCAAACTTCTGCAGTTCAAGTTCAATATATCCAGAGACTAACAGTCTCCAGACTTTCCAATTTTGCCCCTCCAGCTGGGTAGAGTAGCCGGGGAACACTTTCATCCCAGGCCAACAATGCACTCTATGGTAGCCCTTGCACAGTCCTGGTATATACAAAACATCTTCAGGTCTTCATGCAAACCACGGTCCATCTTCCAAAGGCTCTTTCAGCCTATCAGGGCATCATGCCCTTCCTCATGCTGCATCTCAGCAGCAGCTCCTGGAACCATGTGCAATTCATGACCATTCCTCACATTTTCCAAAGGCTCTTTCAGCCTATCAGGGCATCAGGCCCTACTTCATGCCACATCTCAGCAGCAGCTCCTGGAAGCATGTGCAATTCACGACCACTCCTTGCAATTTTCATGCTTCTGAAACCAATACCAGGTGTGCAGGACACAGCCATATTCTTAATTCAGGGACAAAACAAATCATAGCCTTGAAAAGCAGGTTCCTTCTCCAGTCAACTCTTTCCAAAAGTGTTTGCATTTCTATGATAGCCTTTCCTCAGGAATCCTTTCCATTGTTTTAATGTAAAGCAGTTGGACCATCTTCCTTAAGATTGCTAATGTGTTTGACAATAGCAGGTTCAGTAACCTAAAACCAGTCTCAGTGTCTGTAATTTTAACTTGCTTGAGGTTTTCCAGCTTCAAATCTTAAATCTCTCAGTCCAATATCTCTAGCCAAGCACATCAGTCCATTACAATTTTAACCTTGATCAAACACTCTGGGCCTGGGCAGCAGGACGCAGCCAGCCCTTATGCCAGTAGCCCAGTTCCAACAAAGTCCTCTGCAGTCTTTCCTTCCCCTTAGAAATCTCATAAGCCAAGCCTCGAAGTTCAATGCTGTCTGCACTTAGCATTCTCAGACTCTCATCAGAATAGTCCATAAAACTTGGCTTACCACTCCAGAAGACATCTTCAGTTGCAAGCACCAAGTCCATGCCTAGTCCTCCAAAACAAAGGTTGCAAAAGATCAACATGCACATGGCCAGGTACGTCTCAGCCCACTCCTTGGTACCAACTTCTGTATCAGACAGCTTCAGGTTCGCTGAGATGAACTTCCAGACCAGGCACAGTTATGGAGGAAGGGATTTATTGAAGCTTACAGATCCAGGGGAAGTTCCATAAAAGCAGAAGAAACTGGCCTGCTTTCATAGGCCCAAGCAGAGAAAGGGAGAAGCACAAGCCTAAAGGTCAAAAGCCACAGCACACTTCAGGAACTCCTGTTAGGCACACTTTGCATATCTTTAGATTGAAATCCCAAACCCACCACCACTCCTTAAGATCCACACAATGGCATTGCTTCCAGACAGATGGCTAGAGATGCAAACTACAAACAAATAAACAACTGAATATATTGGGGGCCATCTATTCTATTCAAACCACCACAATCATATTCTTATTAAACACAAATTCTCCTTCATAAACTAACTGGTCTTGAAATTCTCTTCTGAAGAAAGCCACAAGTTCTAGTTAGACCTGAGTCATGGCCCCTGAATATCTAGGGAAACTCTTCAATCTGATGCTGATGTCAGTGGGGAGCTAAGCCTGTTACGTCTGCGCATCAAAATGCTGGCATGAGGGATTGAAATGTACTTTTTCTTTCTGAGAAGTGCAAAACCAGTCTCCCAAGTTAGTTCAAGAATATCTTTAGGTAAAAGACCCTGACATGGGTTTTATATAACCATAAGGCAAAACTGGAGTGTCTCTGCACATGATTTGAACTTCCTGAAAATGCCAAAGGAGGAAATGTTTCTTGTCATCTAGCCAAATGTAGGACAGAGGAGAGGAGGGAAAAGTGCAAACTAAAATCTACTAGGAAACAAATGTTAAAAAGTTAAGCTATTTATTGCACAAGTTAAATGGAATGAAACTTTTGAGAATAAAGTTATGTATGTGTGCTACAGGATACGAATTTTCACTAAATATAATATTATTTTGCTTTCAAACTTCGACCTAACAGTCTTACACCATTTTGCATAACAAAATTGATTTTGCTTTGTTTATTAATAACAAAATTGTGGTCATTTCTTCCTACAACAGTATTGCTTTTTTTCTCAATTTTTATTAACATTTTCCAAGATTATAAAAAATATCCCATGGTGATACCCTCCCTCCCCCCACTTTCTCCTTTGAAATTCCATTCTCCATCATATCCCCTCCCCATCTCAATCAGTCTCTCTTTTATTTTGATGTCATGATCTTTTCCTCCTCTTATGATGGTCTTGTGTAGGTAGTTTCAGGCACTATGAGGTCATGGATATCCAGACCATTTTATGTCTGGAGGGAGCACGTTCTAAGGAGTCCTACCCTTCCTTTGGCTCTTACATTCTTTCCGCCACCTCTTCCACATTAGACCCTGAGCCTTGGAAGGTGTGATCGAGATGTTACTCAGTACTCCAGTCACTTCTTTCCAGCACTGTGATACCTTCTGAGTCATCCCAAGGTCACTGCCATCTGAAAAGAGAAGATTCTCTACCCAAAGTGAGAGTAGCATTAATATAAGGGTATAAATAGTAGGAGAAGTGCTTACTGGGCAGTTTGATAAGCATAGTATATACATCTTTCCAGACATCAGCAGATGTTATACCCCTAGTGCTCATGACTACCCCTGTTTTAAGTTTTCAGTATCAGGGATGTATTCCATCCCATGGAGAGGGCCTCCAGTCCAATTGGAGGGCAGTTGGCTTCCACCATGACAGACGTGCCACTATTGCACCCGTTGGCTCATTTGGCCTGCTGGCCAATTATAAGGCTTGCAGTGTCCACTGTTGAGTATCTTTACTGGTGATATCTCTTTCTGCCATTGAACTACATGTAGAATGGCTTCTTCCAGATTTCTCCCAGCAGGTCTACATGGAGGAGGTTATCAGTTCAGTTCCAGCAGGATTTCTCAGTGGCCTTGCAACCCAAGTATGTGGAGTCTTCAGCAATAGGGTCTAACCATCTATTCCTGGTGGGAAACGAAGGGCCTCGGCAATGGCCTATAATGTTTTGGGGGCATCAGGGACCTCCCTGGCCAACAACTCAATGGAAGGTATCCCAACCCTGGCACTGAAAATTTACTAACAACGATCTATGGCTCCTGACTGTTCCATTGTCCAAAACCGGAGGATTCCATACGATTTATTTGCATCCTCTTAGATTTTGATTAGCCCTCCCTCCACCTTTCCTTTACTCAATCTCTTACCTAACCTCACTTTGGGGCTTTTGACCCCTGTTACTCTATTCTTCTACTTACATATATACAATACCAACCTATTAGGTACCCTCCCTGTTCCCTTTTTCTTCCCTTTATATCTCCTTTTTACCTTACTACTCTGCTACTGAGTTTTTTTCCTTCTCACACAGAAGTCCAATCATCTGTAGCAAGGATCCACATATGAGGGAGAACATGCGGCGCTTGGCTTTCTGGGCCTGGGTTACCTCACTTAGTATAATCCTTTCCAGATCCATCCATTTACCTGTAAATTTCATACCTACATTTTTCTTCACCGCTGAGTAGAACTCCATTGTATAAATGTGCCAAATCTTCATTATCCAGTCATCAGTTGAGGGACATCTAGGCTGGTTCCACTTCCCAGCTATTATGAATTGAGCGGCAATAAACATGGCTGAGCATGTACTTCTAAGGAAATGGGATGAGTCCTTAGGATAAATGCCTAGGAGTGCTATATCTGGGTCATATGGTAGATCTATTTTTAGCTGTCTTAGGAACCTCCACACTGATTTCCACAATGGCTGGACCAGATTGCATTCCCACCAACAGTGTAGAAGGGTTCCTCTTTTTCCACATCCCCACCAGCATTTATGATCATTTGTTTTCATAATGGTTTCACCTGATAGGGGTGAGATGCAATCTCAATGTAGTTTTAATCTGCATTTCCCTGATGACTGGGGATGTAGAACATTTTTTTTATGCTTCTATGCCATCTGTATTTCTTCTTTTGAGAGCTCTCTATTTAGCTCCATAGCCCATTTTTTAATTGGCTTGTTTGATTTCTTATTATTTAATTTTTTGAGTTCTTTGTATATCCTAGATATTAATCCTCTATCAGATATATAGCTGGCAAAGATTTTTTCCCATTCTGTAGGTTGCCTCTCTACTTTATTCACAGTGTCCTTTGCAGTACAAAATCTTTGTAATTTCATGAGGTCCCATTGTTTAATCTGTGGTTTTATTGCCTGTGCAATTGGGGTTATATGCAGAAAGTCTTTGCCAGGACAAATATGTTGAAGGGTTTCCCCTACTTTTTCCTCTAGCAATTTCAGAGTTTCAGGTGTGATGTTAAGGTCTTTAGTCCATTTGGACTTAATTCTTGTGCATGGAGAGAGAGAAGAATGTATTTTCATCCTTCTACAGATACATATCCAATTTTCCCAGCACCATTTGCTGAAGAGGCTGTCTTTTCTCCAATGAGTATTTTTGGCATTTATATCGAATATCAGGTGGATATACTTACTTGGACTTATATCTGCGTCCTCTGTGCTGTTCCATTGATCTACATATCTGCTTTTGTGCCAGTACCATGCTGTTTTCGTTACTATGGCTCTGTAGTATAGGTTATAATCAGGTATGGTGATACCACCAGCTTTATTTTTGTTGCTCAGTATTATTTTAGACATTGAAGGTTTTTTTGTGATTCAAAATGAATTTTTGGATTGTTTTTTCTATTTCCCTGAAGAATGCTGTTGGAATTTTGATGGGGATTGCATTAAATGTGTAGATTGCTTTTGGTAAGATTGCCATTTTCACAATATTGACTCTTCCAATCCAGGAACAAGGGATATTTTTCCATTTCCTAGTGTCTTCTGCAATTTCTCGCTTGAGTGTTTTATAGTTTTCATTGTAGAGATTCTTTACTTCCTTGGTTAGGTTTATTCCAAGGTACTTTATTTTCTTGATGCAATTGTGAATGGGAGTGATTCTCTGATTTCATTCTCTGTGTGTTTGTTGTTAGCAGATAGGAAGGCTACTGATTTCTGTGTATTTATTTTGTATCCTGCTACATGGTTGTAGGTGTTTATCAGTTCTAACAGTTTGCTGGTAGAGCCTTTAGAGTACTTTATATATAGAATCATGTCATCTGCAAATAATGATAACTTGACCTCTTCCATTCCAATTTGTATCCCTTTTATGTGCATCTTTTGCCTTATTGCTATGGCTAAGGCTTCCATTACTATATTAAATACAAATGGGGAGAGCAGACAGCCTTGACTTTTTCCTGATTTTAGTGGAAAAGCTTCCAGTTTTTCCCCATTTAGTATATGTTGGCTGTGGGCTTGTCATAAATAGCCTTTAGTATATTAAGATATGTTCCTTCTATTCCCAGTCTCTGTAGGACTTTTATCATGAAGGGATGTTGGATTTTGTCAAACACTTTTTCTGCATCAGTGAGACGATCATGTGATTTTTGTCCTTCAGTCCAGTTATATAATGTATTACATTTATCGATTTGCATATGTTGAACCATTCCTGCATCTCTGGGATAAAGCCTACTTAGTCAGGGTGAATGATGTTTCCGATATATTCTTGTATTCTGTTTGCCAATATTTTGTTGAGAATTTTTGCATCTATGTTCATGAGGGAGATTGGTCTATAATTTTCTTTTTTTGTTCTATCTTTGCCTGGTTTTGGTATCAGGGTGATGCTGGCTTCATAGAAGGAATTTGGTAGGATTCCTTCTTTTTCTATTTTATGGAAAAGCTTAAGAAGCAATGGGGTTAGTTCTTCCCTAAAGGTCTGGTAAAATTCAGCAGTGAATCGATCTGGGCCTGGACCTTTTTTGGGGGGGAAAGTTTTGATAACTGCTTGGATCTTCATGATTGTTATATGTCTATTTAAGTGATTAATCTCAATTTAATTTAGGTAGGTCATATAAATCAAGGAAATCATCCATTTCTTTGAGATTTTCATACTTTGTGTAGTATATGCTTTTATAGTATGCCCCTATGATTTTTTGAAATTCTCTGCCATCTGTTGTGATGTTACATTTTTCATCTCTAATTTTTTTAATTAAGTAATTGTTTATTAATTAGGTTTATACTCAGCAAATACACTCAATTTGGTACCATTAATAGTCTCATCCATTACCTACCCCCTCCCCTTTGCCCCTTCTTGTTGAGGTATATGGGTAATGCATTCTGGAGTTAGCCCACAGTTATTGGTAGGATAAGTATATCATGACCCAACATGTGGCTCTGTCAGTATTTCCACCCTCTCTTCTGCAAAATTTCCCTGAGCCATGTTGGGCTCATTTTTGGTCTGCTTCAGTGATGAGGTGTTGGGAGCCTCTGGGTCTCTGGATCTCTGATTTGGTAGGAGTTGATTTTTCTCTATGTCGATCTCCTTCACCCTTGTGCTGGTACCCAGTTCACCAAGAAAACAGCACCCTTGCTTGTTTCGCCAGCTTTCTGAGTTTCAGCCGGGGCCCTTTTGAGGTATGATGGGGTGGCTCTCTCCTTAGGCTCTACATCTATCTCAAAAAGAGAAGCAGATTCTCCAATGGAGAATAAGTTAACACCAGACAAATGAGATAACCCTTACTTTTTTTAAATTTCTATTTATTTATTTTTCTTTTCTATTCTTTCTTTCTTAGTTAGTTTTGTATTCAGCAAATACAGTCAATTTGGTGCCACTATTAGGCTCATCTGTGACCTACCCTCTCCTCTTGGACCCTCCTTGTTGAGGTATATGGGTCATGCATTGTGGAGTTACCCCAGAGTTATGTGTAAGATAAATGTCTCTGCATATCATGACCCAACATATGGCTCTGACATTCTTTCGCCCCCTCTTCCACAAAATTACCCTGAGCCATGTTGGGTTCACTTTTGGTCTGCTTCAGTGATGAGGTGTTTGGGGCCTCTGAGGCTCTGGCTCTCTGATTTGGTTGGAGTTGATTTTTCTCTCTGCTGATCTCCTTCCCCCTTCTGCTGGTATCTGGTTCATCAGGAAAACAGCCCCCTTGCTTGTTTCGCCAATTTTTCTTAGTTTCAGCCAGGGCCCTTTGGAGGTATGATGTGGTGGCTCTCTTCTTAGGATGTGATATACATCTATCTGAAAAAGAGAAGCAGATTCTGCAACAGAGAGTAAGTTAGCACCAGGACAAAAGAGATAACCCTTACTTTTTTAATAGAGAATTTAATAGGTGTAGGCCCTCTTGTAGCCCATGATTAATGGTAGCTTGATATTGGTGAGTGGGCTTATGTTTGGAAATGGTTCTGACTTGTTTCCCAGCTCCACTATGGGTCCAGTACCACTGAGGGGATCAGTTAGCCAAATTGAGAGCAGTTGGTTCCCCACCATGGCTGTGTGCCACTATTGCACTTGTGTGGGCATCACAACAGGTTATTTGATGCTAAGTAGGTTAGACAATTAGTTGCTTGGACAGATATTGGTCATTTTCCCCCAGTCGCCCATGTAGCACCTTCTGGCACTAGACACGCTGACTGTCTGGGGACTGACTCTCTTCCAGCTTCAAGCCAGGCCATTCCATTTTACGTGTCAACACCATAAGGTGTCTTCAGCAGTAGAGTCTTACCACTAGCCTTTGGTGGGTCATCAAGTACTCTGACAGAAATCTGTCTGTCTTTTAAAAAACCTTGTAGGTATCTCTGATCCAAAGCTCATTGTGGATGTTAGCCACATGCTGGTACTGGGAGTTACAAGTCAGTGCCCACTAACAAAATGAGGAAAAAGAGAACTAATGTATAAGAGTTAGAGTGAAGAGAGAGAGAGAGAGAGGGAGAGGGAGAGTGAGAAGGAGGGAGGGAACATGTAGAAGATTAAGGTTAGTCGTGATCCTACCCTCTCCAGTGTCTTTTGGTTCAGGTGTTCCCTGTAAGGGCCTGGTGAAGGATCAGCTATTTGGTCTGTCTTTTAGTAAGTAGAATTTTATGGTACCATTGCCGTTTGGGCCTAGATTTGTGTTTCCACCCCTTGATGCCCTCCCCTCCCTCCTCTTCCATCCTAGTGTCTAGTCCATGAGATGTTTGCTGGATATGTAAGGTATCTTGGGTAGATTTAGGTTAGGTGCTGTAGATATGTGAGACTATGTGGCGATTATGTTTCTGTGATTGGGTAAGTTCACTCAGAATGATCTGTTCCATGTTTAACCATTTCTCCTCAAATTTCATTGTGTCATTTTTTCTTATTGCTGTATAGAATTCCATTATGTAGATATACCACATCTTAGTTATCCATTCTTCTAGTGATGGACATCTGGGATGACTCCAGCTCTTAGCTATTACAAATTGAGCTGATACAAACATGGTTGAGCAAATCTCTCTAGCCTGTGGTTTGAAGGTTTTAGGGTAGATGCCCAGTAAGGGAATAACTGGGTCTGTTGGTATCTCTATACTCAGCTTTTTCAGATGTCTCCATATTGCTTTCCAAAGGGGTTGTACAATCCTACATTCCCACCAACAGTGGATGAGTGGTCCTACTTCGACACGTCCTCACCAGCATTTATTTTTATTTGATTTTTTTTCAGTTACTTTTTTTTTCTTCTTTTCTTTTCTTTATTAGTCAGTTTTGTATTCAGCAAATAAGGTCAGTTTGGTACCATTATTAGGCTCATCCATGACCTACCCCTCCCCTTGGCCCCTCCTTGTTGAGGTATACGGGTCATGCATTGTGGAGTTAGCCCGGAGTTATGTGTAAGATAAATGTCTCTGCATATCATGACCCAACATGTGGCTCTGACATTCTTTTCACCCCCTCTTCCACAAAATTACCCTGAGCCATGTTGGGTTCACTTTTGGTCTGTTTCTGTGATGAGGTGTTGGGGGCCTCTGAGGCTCTGGCTCTCTGATTTGGTTGGAGTTGATTTTTCTCTCTGCTGATCTCCTTCCCCCTTCTGCTCGTATCCGGTTCATCAGGAAAACAGCCCCCTTGCTTGTTTCGCCAATTTTTCTTAGTTTCAGCTGGGGCCCTTTTGAGGTATGATGGGGTGGCTCTCTCCTTAGGATCTACATCTATCTGAAAAAGAGAAGCAGATTCTCCAACGGAGATATGCAGATTAAAACTACATTGAGAATCCATCTCACTCCTGTCAGGTTGGCTACCATCATGAAAACAAATGATCATAAATGTTGGCAGGGATGTGGAAAAAGAGGAACCCTTCTACACTGTTGGTGGGAATGCAATCTGGTCCAGCCATTGTGGAAATCAGTGTGGAAATTCCTAAAACAGCTAAACATTGATCTACCATATGACCCAGCTATAGCACTCCTAGGCATATATCCTAAGGACTCATCTCATTTCCTTAGAAGTATGTGCTCAACCATGTTTATTGCTGCTCAATTTATAATAGCTGGGAAATGGAACCAGCCTAGATATCCCTCAAGTGATGAGTGGATAATGAAGATATGACACATTTATACAATGGAGTTTTACTCAGCAGTAAAGAAAAATGAAGTTATGAAATTTGCAGAAAAGTGGATGGATGTGGAAAGATTTATACTAAGTGAGGTTACCCAGGCCCAGAAAGTGAAGTGCCACATGTTCTCCGTCATATGTAGATCTTAGCTACAGATCATTGGGCTTCTGTGTGAGAAGGATAAAAGCTCAGTAGCAGAGGCCAGTAAGTTAAAAAAGGAGCTAGAAAGGGAAGAGAAAGAAAGGGAGGAGGGCTTTTATTAGGTTGGTATTGTATATATGTAAGTAGAAAGATTGAGATGGGGAGGGGATATGATGGAGAATGGAATTTCAAAGGAGAAAGTGGGGGGGATGGTACTACCATGGGATACTTTTTATAATCATGGAAAATATTAATAAAAATTGAGAAAAAAAAGAAATACCTCTGGAGGCATCACCATACCTGATCTAAAGCTATATTACAAAGCCATAGTAATAAAAACAGCGTGGTACTGGCGTAAAAACAGGAGAATAGCCCAATGGAATAGACTTGAGGACCCAGGCCTTGGGTCAAGCAACTATAGCTACCTGATATTTGATAAAGGCCCAAACAATATGGGCTGGGAAAAAGACAGCATCTTCAACAAATGGTGCTGGACAAACTGGATAACCATATGCAAGAAACTGAAACTTGATCCATACATTTCAACATACACTACACTCAAGTCCAATATCAGACCAGAAACTCGAATACTACTGGAAGAAAATTTAGGAAGGACTTTCCATGATATAAGAATGGAAAAAGATTTCCTGAACAAAGCCCCAGTAGCTCATGAACTTAAACCATTACTCAACCAGTGGGATCACATGAAGCTGAAGAATTTCTTTACAGACAAGCATACAATAAGCAAAGCCAATAGATTACCCTCAGAATAGGAGAGAATATTTGAGGGTTATCCAACCGATAGATATCTCTAGAATCTACAAAGAACTCAAAAATCTAAAGAGTAAGAAGTCAAACACCCCACTCACAAAATGGGGCAAAGAGCTGAACAGGCAGTTCACAGAGGAATAAATACAAATGGCAAACATACACTTAAGAAAATGTTCATCATCCCTAATCATCAGAGAAATGCAAATTAAAACAACCATGAGATTCCACCTTACCCCAATAAGGATATCAAACATCAAAAAATCAAATAAGAGACCTACAAGGTTTCCTAAAAGAAAGACAGATTTCTGTCAGAGTACTCGATGACCCATCAAAGGCTAGGTGTAAGACCCTACCGATAGATAGAGGCCTAATCTGCATTTCCTGATGACTAATGATGTAGAACATTTTTTTAGATGCTTATATGCCATTCGTATTTCTTCCTTTGAGAATTCTCTACTTAGGTCCATAGCCCATTTTTTGATTTGCTTGTTTGATTCCTTATTATTTAACTTCTTGAGTTCTTTGTATATCCTAGATATTAATCCTCTATCAGAGCTGTGTGTATTGCCTTTATTAGGTTAAGATATGAACCAACCGTGCCAATTCTCTCCAATGTTTTGAACATGAAGTGATGTTGTATCTTGTCAATGGCCTTTTCTGCATCTATCAAAATGATCATGTGGTTTTTATGTTTAACCTTGTTTATGTGGTGTATTACATTGACAGATTTTGGTATGTTGAACCACCCCTGTGTTCCTGGCATGAATCCCACTTGGTCAAGGTGGATAATGCTTTTGACTGTGTTGTTGGATTCGGTTTGCGAGGATTTTGTTCAGGATCTTTGCATCTAAATTCATCAGTGAAATAGGCCAGTAGTTTTCTTTTCTTGTGGCATCTCTGCCTGGGTTTTGGAATTAGGGTGATGCTAGCTTCATAAAAGGAGTTGGGTACCTTACTCTGTTTTCCAATTGTGGGCACAGTTTGAGGAAGATTGGTTTGAGTTCTTCCATGAAGGTTTGATAGAATTTAGCTGAGAAGCCATCTGGTCCTGGACTCTTCTTTTATGGGAGGTTTTTTTTTTTTATTACTTTTTCAATCTCCATGAGTGTGATGGGTTGATTGAGGTGATTAATCTGCTCTGAGTTTAGCTTTGATAGATGGTATGCATCCAGGAATTTATCCATCTCCTCCACATTATCCAGTTTTGTGCAGTAGAGGTTTTTGAAATAAGTCCTGATGATTCTCCCAATTTCACTTATGTCTGTTGTGATCTCTCTTTTTCATTTTGAATTTTGTTATTTGAAGCTTCTCTTTTTTTTGCTTGATCAGATTGGCCAGGGGTTTCTCAATCTTGTTCTTTTTTTCAAAGAACCAGCTCTTTGTTTTGTCAATTGTCTTAATTGTTTCCTTGGTTTCCAGTTCATTGATTTCTGCTCTGATTTTAATTATGTCTTTCCTTTAGGAGCTCTTTGGGTTGGATTTTTCTTGTTTTTCCAGTGCTTTTATGTGGATGGTTAGGTTATAGATTTGGGACTTTTCTGGTTTTTTTTTTTTTTTTTTTTTTTTTTTTTTTTTGGTTTTTCGATGTAGGGTCTCACTCTAGCCCTGGCTGACCTGGAATTCACTATGGAGTCTCAGGGTGGCCTCGAACTCACAGTGATCCTCCTACCTCTGCCTCCCAAGTGCCACCATGCCTGGCTTTTTCTGTTTTTTTTAATGAAGGCATTGAGTGCTATGAATTTTCCCCAGAGGACACCTTCATTTTGTTCCATAAGTTTTGGTACGATGTGTTCTCATTGTCATTGAATTCCAGAAATTTTGCAATTTCTTTTTTTTATTTCATCCACTATCCATTTATTGTTTTAAAATGTGCTGTTCAGTTTCCAGGTGCTGTTGGGATTCTTGGTGGGTCTTTTGTTGTTATTTTCTAGCAGTATAGCATTGTGATCTGATATCATGCAGGGAATTATGTCAATCTTTCTAAATATGTGCAGGCAGTCTTTGTGACCCAGTATATGGCCTATTTTAGAGAATGTTCCATGGGCTGCTGAGAAGAATGTGTAGTCTGTGGATTTGGGATGGAAAGTTCTGTAGATGTCCGTTAGGTCTAAGTGACCTGTGGTTTTGTTGAGCTCTCTTACTTCCCTGTTGAGTTTCTGTTTGTATGATCCTGTCTATTACTGATAATGGTGTATTGAAGTCCCCAGCTATGATGGTGTTGGTGGTTATTTCTCTTTTATTGTAAAGTAGGTTTTGTTTTATGACCTGTGGTGCCCCTGTGTTTGGTGCATAAAGATTTATGATTGTAATATCTTCTTGATGGATCATTCCCTTGATAAGTAGGAAGTGGCCTTCTTTGTCTTTTTTTATTATTTTTGGTTTGAAGTCTATTTTATCTGATATTAATATAGCTATGCCAGCTTGCTTCTTATTCCTTTTTGCTTGGAATATTGTTTGCCACCCTTTCACCCTGAGGAGGTGTGTGTCTTTAGGGGTGAGGTGGGTTTCTTGAAGGCAACAGTTTGAGGGGTCTAATTTTTTGATCCATCCTGTTAGCTTGTGTCTCTTGATGGGTGAATTAAGGCCATTAATATTTAGGATAATGACTGTGAGATTTGAATTGATCCCTGCCATATTGTGATGGTATATGTGAGTTGGCGTTTTCATGGACTTTGAAGTTTTTTGTGCCTACTCTGAGTTTGGTTGTTGTGATCTGCTTCTTGTAGGTATTTGAGTTTGATTATTTGTTTCTTCTCTGTGGAGAATTTCCTGAAATACTCTGTAGGTTTGGTTTTGTGTTCATATAATTGTAAAGCTGAGTTTTGTCATGGAATGTTTTTCTTTCACCATCTATTATGAGGGATACTTTTGCTCTGTAGAGTAGTTTGGGTTGGAAGACATAGGTTCTTAGACTTTGCAGTGTTTCATTCCAGGCCCTTCTAGCTTTCTGGGTTTCCATTGAGAAGTCTGAAGTAATTCTGATGGGGTTACCTTTGAAAGTGGTGTGCTGTTTTTCCCTGCCTGCTTTTAGGATTTTCTTTTTGGTGTCAATGTTTAGAGTCTTAATGACTATATGTCTTGGAGAGTTTCTTCTTTGGTCCAGTCTGTTTGGAGTTCTGATGGCTTCTTGTATCTTGATGGGCCTTTCTTTTAAGAGACTGGGGAAGTTTTCTTCAATTATTTTCTTAAATAAGTTCTCCATGCCTTTGTCTGAATTTCTTCTCCTTCTGGTATTCCAATGATCCTTATATTAGGACGTTTAAGTGTATCCCACAATTCCCTCATGTTCTGTTCACAGGAACTTTTGAACTTACTGAAATTTTTGAACTCTCAAACTGTTTCTTCCATCTTGTCTTCCAGATCAGAGTTTCTATCCTCCACTTGGCTGACTCTATTCTTGAGAGCTTCTTGGGAGTTTTGGACTTGTTCAATTAGGTTTGCATTTTCTACTACTTTTCTGTGTATAATTTCTACCCCTCTTTCAAGCTCCCTTTTCACATCATTTTCTGATTTTCTTGATGATTCTTGGAATTCATCTGTGCATTTCTTTATGTCTTCATTTAGCAAGGCCAGCTGATTTTTAAGGTCTTCTTTCTTTTTCACTGTCCCTCAAATCTCTTAACTCTCTTTGAACTCCTTCCAATTTCTTATCTATTAGTTCTAGGTTAGTGATCACAGCATTCACATGATTATCGGTCCTTTGTTGCTTTCCTGCAAGTTCTACCAGTACGTTGGTCAGGGTTGCATTGCTCATAGCTTCAATTTGGTGTTCTCTTCCTAATGGTTCTTCTATGTTTTGTTTAGATGTATTCATTGTAGTACTGGGTGATCTAACTGGATTTTCTTGCATTTGATTTTTTCGTGTTATTTCTTTTGTGCTTTGGTCTGCCCATGATAGTGTACGGGCACGTAGGTGGGCGTATCAGCCTGGGCTCAAGCACAATGGGAATCTGAGGCAGCCTGGGGCAGTTGCCAAGCAGCCTGGGCTTTGGCTCTCACTTGCCAAAGCCGCCTATCTACTGCCTGGCAGGGGCAGTTGGAACTAAGTAAACTGAGACTCAGAAATGTCCAGATGTTAGATTGTTGCCGGACAATCTGAGTGCAGACCAACTACAGACAAAAGAAGATAAAGTTAAGACAGTAGTTGGATAAATATGGTCTAAAAATTAACAAGATTACTGTCATCTAGAAATCCATTTCTAAAGCTATTCACCACCATGGTGTCTGACATGATCTGATCTGTTTTTGTAGATCTTATAAAGCAGATGAACCATTAGCAAAATTATCAGAAATATAAACATAGCATTTAACCCTGACAATGGACCCAAAACTATTCAGACCATTGCCAAAGCACCTGGTAATCTACCAGAATTAGGCAGTAAGACCCTATTGCTGAAGACGCCACAGGCTTCAGTCACAGGAAATTGAATGATCAAGCTATAACTAAGATAGAGGCCAGCTCCCTGCCAGCTGTTATAGTGCCTAAAAAATGCTATTCAAGAGGCTGCAGGATAAGTCACCAACAGTGTGAACAAGCAGTGGATTCTGAAACCTACAAAACTGACCAGCTAGGCAAGATGAAACTGCCAGTACAATAGTGGCACATAAGTTATGAGGGTAATCAACAGCTTTCTGGTTGAATATGGAGCCCATAAGCCAATGAATTGGAAGGTCATAGACCCTAGAGGGAAGCTATAGAGAATATAAGAATGTAAGAGCCACTGCATGGGACAGTATGCTAAGACAATTTCCTCCCAAATGCATTCATGAACCCACAGTGATTACAGATAGCCACACTGAGGAGAACTCTCAGTGGGATGAGGACCAGGGACAGAGGAAATAAGAGAATAACCTAATGGAAATTCAACCAGTTTGCAATATGTTCATATTTTAAAATTCCCAGTAAAATTTCTTATTCATAAAAGAAAAGCTCATACATGGGTGAGTCTAGAAGACCTTCATGGGTCAGGTAAACCTCACCTGACATAAAGAATTTGAGAGAATAGGAAATCATGGAGCATTTATATAGTTTACAAAGACTTCAGAAGTTCAAAGTCACAATGAAATAGTGCTAGAAATCAGTATTAATTGTGAATTCTGAATTAAAACCTCTTATGCTGACTTGATTCAAAATGGGTGTTATTGAACTCATCAATATATTTAAAAAGAATCTCTGCAATAGTCAAGCTTAATATTCTGGATTGTTGTATTTTCCACTTATTCAAATATTTTTATGCCTATTACTTGTTCTTCTTGTTGTCTTTAATGCTTTATTCTAAAAATTTTCAATTAAAGGTATTCCTGATAATTTTGTCTTCTGGTGTGGGTAATTTTTCTGATGCAAAAGAGCATTTTTTTGCTGATTACAATTTTCTTTCTTGGATATTATTTCTTTAGCATTTATATTGTTTTATTATTTAAAAAACATTGGGGTTTCCCAGTGACTCCTGTAGGGTGGGTAGGGTCCAGCTTGCACATGGTATGGGTAGGTCCAAATTCTTGGATTCCCCAGTGGTTCTTGTGGGGCCCTGGGTATGTGGGGGTGTTGAGTGGTTCACAGCTCCGTAGCTCCTCATTTCCCTGTGGATGCACCCATGTGGGGCAGGTAGGCCCTGGATGTCCTGCTCCCTGGTGGCACAAAATCAGGGATCTGCCTGCAATCATCTTGATCCCAAATGTGTGACCCATGTAGAGCCCATAGCTATGATGACTGAAGTTCATCCCCCAAAGCAGGAACCCCACTATCCCCTCACCTTGCATGCCACCAGTTGTTACAGCCAAGCCCACCACCAAGGTCCAGGAAGAGAATGCCAGAATACAACAGGACCCTCCCTGGTGACTGAGTTGTCCAGGCACTTCAGAGTCCCACCCAGAATTCCCAGGAAAGTGAATACATAAGAATGACCCAGCTCATGCTCAAGAGCACCCAGTCAAAACCTATGATTATATGATCTTTCCACTCCTACCTTTAACAAACCTGAACAAGGCAAGCAATTTATATTCCATAAGAAATACTAACTGCTATGGTCCTGGTAAAACAAGACGACAACCTCAAGGTGGCCAAACCCAATGCAAAACAAATAATGTAAGATACCAAGCCAAAATATACCCACCTAGGACACCTAGTCCCATAATGGAGTCCTCTATTGAAAACCTAGAGGAAACTCAATAAATAGTACCCCAAAGTGAAGCTATGACAAGCATATTCAACAAACTTAATGAGACCATAAACAAAAGTAAGGAAGAATTAGTTGAAATCTGAAATAAATAACTCAAAAAGATTTTAAAGCATGGCTGAATGAAGAAAATCAACAAAAAAGAACTCAAGAATGGTATTTCTGAAGACTTCACATGCTTTGCCTGCAAGGTAACTGAGAAATCAAGCTGGATCTGACCTGAAAACCTACTCCATATAGACCAGCTGACAGAAATCTGGAAAAAAGTTGCACTGCATGCAGCCCTATGGAAAAGAGAAGTCATCAGTGGTGAAAACAGTGGACACTGAAAGCCTTAAGTTTGTCCAGCCAGGCTAAATGACCAAATGGGTGCAATACTGGCATGTCTGTCATTGGGACCCAACTGCTCTCTAATTAACCTGGAAGACCACTCTATAGGAGAGAATATATTCTTAGTACTGAAAACCTAATCAAAAACCTGTAACAGAGGAGGTCATGAGCCCTGGGATTATAATGCCTGCTCTTGTCTGGCTAAATGCATATACTGTGCTCACCAAACTGCCCTTTAAGTACTTTTATTAATGTTTATACCAATATAGTAATGCTACTTTCAATTTTGGTTAGAGAAGCTTATCTTTCAGATAGCAGTGACCACTGGGATAACCCAAAAGGAAGGGACAGAGGAGTATTTAGCACTGAAACACCTCTATCATACTTTCCAAGGCTTAGGATCCATGTGGAAGAAGTTACAGAAAGAATGTAAGACCCAAAGTAAAAGTAGGACTGCTTATAATGCAATCATTCAGACACAAATTGGCCTCTATATCCATGACTTCACAGTGTCCAGCACTACCTTCACAAGGGCCTCATAATAGGAGGAAAAGATGATGGCATCAATTTAAAAGACAGACTAATTGAGAGAGGCAGGGAATATGATGGAGAGTAGATTTGTGAAGAGGAAAGTGGGGGAGAGGAAGAAATTATGATGGTTTATTCTCTATAATTATGAAAGTTGTAAATAAAATGTTTAAAAAGAGAATTCAAGAATGAATTCTGGGCGTGGTGTTGCATGCCTTTAATCCCAGCATTCAGGAGGCTGAGGTAGGAGGATTGCTATGAATTTGAAGCTATCCTGAGACTAATTTCAGATCAGACTGGGCTATAGCAAGACCCTACCCTGAAAAAAAAAAAAAGGATTCAAGAATAAACTTAGCCGGGCGTGGTGGCGCACGCCTTTAATCCCAGCACTCGGGAGGCAGAGGTAGGAGGATCACCATGAGTTCAAGGCCACCCTGAGACTCCGTAGTGAATTCCAGGTCAGCCTGAGCTAGAGTGAAACCCTACCTCGAAAAACCAAAAAAAAAAAAAAAAAAAAAAAAAGAATAAACTTGAAGCATGGCTGAAGAAAATGGAAACAAATCAGCTAAAGTAACTTAATACACTTCTCAAAAAATTGAAGATGATAAAGAAGAATGTGATACTTCTATAAGTGAAATGGAGAACCAACAAAAAAAAAAAACTGACTGCTGTGAGGCATGATGGTACATAGCTTTAATCCCAGCACTTGGTAGGTCAAGGTAGGAGGACCACCATGAGTTCAAAGCCACCCTGTGATTACAGAGTGAATTCCAGGTCAGTCTGGGCTACAGTGAGACACCACCTCAAAAAAAAAAAAAAAAAAGAAGCTGGGCGTGGTGGTGCATGCCTTTAATCCCAGCACTCGAGAGGCAAAGGTAGGAGGATTGCCATGAGTTTGAGGCCATCCTGAGACTACATAGTGAAATCCAGGTCAGCCTAAGCTAAAACGAGACCTTACCTCAAAAAACCAAAAATGCTAAATAAAATAAATTCAATGGGCAATAGAATAAACTCAATGAAGATATAATTAAATTCAGGAATGAACTCCAACAAACAACTAATAAATCTAATTCAAAAATGAAATTGAAATTCCAGGAAGAGATGGAGATGCTTAAAAAATGTAATAGACGACAATGAAATAACTCTTGGTAAAGGATTCACCAACAGAGTAGATCATATGGAGGATAGACTATAATTACTTGGGGAGAAAGCAGAGGAAATAGTCCAGAAGTCCAAGAACAAGGATAAATTCAAAATAAGATGTGCACAAGATATGGGCAAAATAAGGGACACCTTCAAGAGACTAAATAGTCAGATGATTGTCAAACATGAAGGGGAAGAAATACAGACCAAAGGCACAAGAGAACATCTTCTATAAAATTATCAAAGAAAATATCCCTAACCTCACAGAAGAGAATCCTATTAAAGTACAAGAGGTGCTCAGAACATAAAGCAGACAGGACCAGAGAATAAATCCCTCCCATCACATTATAATTAAAACTCTCAACACTTAAAACTAAAAAGGGGGGGGGGGTTCTAGCTGGGCATGGTGGTACATGCCTTTAATCCCAGCATTTGGGAGGCAGAGGTGGGTGGATCACTGTGAGTTCTAGGCCACCCTGAGACTACATAGTGAAATCTAGGTCAGCCTGGACTAGAGCAAGAGCCTACCTCAAAAAAACAAAACAAAAGTGGGGCGGGGGGAAGTCTAAAAGCTTTAAGAGAAAAACCGCTTGTTATATACAAAGGAAAACCCATCAGAATTACCTCTAGTTTTTCAGTGGAAATTCTAACAGCCATAAGGGATTGAAATGAAGCATTTCAAATCCTAAAGAGCCATGGCTACCAACCTAAGATATTATATCCAGCAAAACTATTCCTCATAATTTAAGGCAAAAGAAAAACTTCCCATGATAAAAGCAAGCTATAAAATTATATCAGCACTAAGCCAATCCTACAGAAAATATTGCATCAAATATCCCAAATTGAAGAGACAAATCACACCCAACAGTCTACAAGAGGGAAAAATAACCATGAGTAGAACAGATATTAAAACATATAAAGTAAAAGAAAACACAAAACTCCACAAAGCCTCCAACTTGACAGGGATTAATTTACACCTCACAGGTATTACTCTAAACATCCATGATCTCAGAACTTCAATCAAAGGGCATAGGCTTAAAAGCTGGATCAGAAAAATAGACCCATACATTTTCTGTCTACAATAAACCCTCCTTACTGATAAATATAGAAACTACCTTAGGGTGAAAAAGAAAAAGATATCCCAAGCTAATGGAAATTAAAAAAAAAAAAAGCAGGGGTGGCTATACTGATATGACAGAAAATGGTCTTAAAATGAAAAGTAATCAAAATAAAGAAGGCTACTTTATACTCATTAAAGGAACAATACAATAAGAGGATATTATAAGCATAAGCCTATATGCACCAAATACAGGAGCACAAAATTTTATAAAGCAAAAAGCATAAATACCCCCAATACAATTATAGTAGAATTTATTTATTTATTTTAATTTTTATTGACAACTTGCACAATTGTAAACAATACCAACATCCCATGGTAATTCTCTCCTTCCCCCCACTTTCCACTTTGAAACTACACTCTCCATCATATCCCCTCCCACTCTCAATCAGTTTCTTCTTTATTTTGATGTAATGATCCTTTCTTCCTATTATGATGGTCTTCTGTAGATAATGTCAGGCACTGTGAGGTCATGGATATCCATGCCATTTTGCATCTGGAGGACCATGTTGTAAGGAGTCCTACCCTTCCTTTGGCTCGTACATTCTTTCCGACACCTCTTCAGTAATGGGCCCTGAGCCTTGGAAGGTATGATGCAGATATTTCAGTGCTGAGCACTCCTCTGTCACTTCTTCTCAACACCATGGTGCCTTCTGAGTCATCCCAAGGTCACTTCCATCTGAAAAGAGAAGCTTCTCTAACCAAAAGTGAGAGTAGCATTAATTAATGGGTATGAACATTAAGAGAAGTGCTTACTGGGCAGTTTGGTAAGCATAGGGTACACATTTAGCCAGACAACAGCAGATGTTACATGCCTAGGGCTCGTGAATGCCTCTGTTGTAGGTTTTCAGTATCAGGGCTGTATTCCCTCCCATGGAGTGGGCCTCCAGTCAAATTAGAGGGCAGGTGGTTTCCCCCATAACAGATATGCCACTATTGCACCTGTTGGCTCATTTGGCCTGGCTGGCCAAATATAAGGCTTGCAGTGGTGTCCATTGTTGAGTATCTTCACTGGTGATTTCTCTCTCTCCTATTAAACTCCATGCAGCATAGCTTTTTTCCAGATTTCTGTCAGCTGATATACATGGAGGAGATTTTCAGGTCACTCCAGCAGAATTTTTCAGTGACCTTGCAGTCCAAGTATGTGGAGTCTTCAGCAATAGAGTATTACTATCTATTCCTGGTGGGAAACCAAGGGCCTCAGCAATGGCCTATAATTTTGGGGGGCATCAGGGACATCCCTGGCCAACAACTCACTGGAAGGTATCCCATCCCTTGTTGGGAGCTGTAGCTGCTCTTTGACCATGGGAACTGCAGCTGGTCTTGGATCTCCGGGCACAGAGGCCTTATCGTACAGCCTTGGTAATACAGACTTCAGACACAGAGGCATTGACGGCCTTGGTGGAGCAGACTTTAGGCACGTAGGCATTGTCAAGAAAATTTTATTTCTGTATATAAGCTTGTGCTTGCCTAAATAAATTTGAGATCTTGATCAGACTCTAGATTTGGTCTCCTTCTTGGTGTCTGTCTCTCATCCAGGTTAATTTCCCCTCGGGTCCTTGTTTAACTCCCCACTGGCCGGGGCAATCCCTGGCATGGAAAATTTTCTAGTAATAATCTATGGCTCCTGATTGTTCCATTGTCCAAAAAAGTAGGTTTCCATATGACTTATTTATATCCTCTTAGATTTTGATTAGCCCTTCCTCCACCTTTCTTTTACTCAATCTCTTCCCCTAACCTCACTTAGGCCTTTTCACCCCCATTAATCTGTTCTTCTACTTACAAATGAGGGGGGACTTACTAGGATGGTATTGTATATAATAGAAGAATTTGGTACTGCACTATCATTAGGCAGATCATCAACGAAGAAAATTAACCATGAAATAAGGGAGTTAAATAATACCATAGATCAACTGGGCTTAACAGACATCTACAGAATATTCCACCCTAACTCCACAGAATACACATTCTTCTCAGCAGCTCCCAGAACCTTCTCTAAAATAGACCAACTATTGGGACATAAAACATCTCTCAACAAATTCAGGAAAATCAACATAATTCCATGCATTATATCAGACTGCAATGCAATAGAACTAGAGATTAACAACAAGAGAAACAACAGAAAAGCCACCAACACCTGGAGGCTGATCAAATCACTATTAAATAATGCAATGAGTAGTCAAAATCAAAAAGCAATTAAAAACTTTCTGAAACTGAACAATAATGAAAACACAATATACCAAAACTTATAGGGCACAATGAAGGCAATCTTAACAAGGAACTTTATATCACTAAATGCTTTCATTACAAAAACAGATCTCAAGTCCATAACTAAGACATCCAGCTGAAGACATTGTAAAATCAAGAACAACCTAAACCCAACAGTACCAGATATAAATAATCAAGCCAGGTGTGGTGGCGCATGCCTTTAATCCCAGCACTCGGGAGGCAGAGGTAGGAGGATCACTGTGAGTTTGAGGCCACCCTGAGACTACATAGTAAATTCCAGGTCAGCCTGGGCTAGAGTGAGACCCTACCTCGAAAAACCAAAAGAAAAAGAAAAAAAAGAAAAGAAAAGAAAAGAAAAAATCAAGATCACAGCAGAAATCAATGAATTGGAAATCAAAAACAATTTAAAAATGATGAATCAGGGGCTTGACAGATTGCTCAGTGGTTAAGACACTTAACTGCAAAGCCCAATGGCCAGGGTTTAATTCTTCAGTACCCACATAAACCCAGATGCACTATGTGACGCATACAGCCGCTAGAGGCTTGCACCCATTCTCTCTGTCTCTCTTCTCTCTATCCCTGCTTACCAATAAATAAATAAATAATGTTTCTTTTTTTTTTAAATTAAGACAGCTTTCTGTCAAAGCACTTAATTATCTGCCTGAGGCAAAAGATAAAACCTGGGGCTGGAGAGATTGCTTAGTGGTTAAGGAACTTGCCTGCAAAGTCTAAGGACCCATGTTCAACTCTCCAGATCCCACATAAACCAGATGCACAAAGGTGAGGCAAGCACAAGGTAGGATATGCTCACTAGATGGCACAAGCATCTGGAGTTCAATTGAAGTGATGAGACCCTGGCACACCAATTCTCTCTCTCTCTCTCTCTCTCTCTAATAAAAATAAAAAGGTAAGACTGAAAGACCTGGCTGGCAACCAGAAGAAAAACAATCCACAGACAGTTAGCCTGTCTAGTGCTGGAAAGCACTATATGAGATACTAAGAGAAAGTTGCCAACAATGGTCTGAGCAACAACAGGATAAGCTACTTAGAAACAAACACCCTGACAGCATGTACACACCAGTGCAATAGTGGCACACAGCCTTAATGGGTGACCAATAGCTTTCAGGTTGGCTAAGAGATCAGCTCAATGTAAAGGAACCCATATCTGGAATTGGGAACAAGATCAGAATCCTATGGAGACAAATATTATGTTCTCCCATATCAAGCTATAATTAGTCTTTGGCTAATATAGGGGTTACATATACCAAAGTCTTCCTAAATTAATAATGCTTATCCCACTTAATCTATGCTGACTTCACTCTCCACTGGAGCATCTGTTCTTCTTTTTCAGAAGGTAGTGAGACCAGAGAAGATAAACTACCCCTCACACTTCCACTAAGCCACAGCTGAAACCACAGAGGAACTGGGGAGACTAGTATGAGTGCTGTTTCCATGCTGAACCTGATAATCAGTACCACAGTGAAGGAGACAGACTGAGGATACTCAACACCTAACAAAAGCATAGATCCAGACACTCCTAAAAGCTCATCACTAAAGCAGACTTAAAACTCACCAACCATGGCTCAGGGAATTTTGCAGGAAGGGGCAGAAAGATTGCAAGAGCCACAGGTTGAAACATCATGCCTAGAAGCATCCCCTTCCCCTAAAACAATAACTGAATGTTGCTCCCACAATGCATAAGCCACAACCCCATAGGGAATACCTGAAACCCCACTGAGGATGGTCCCCAATGAAATGGGGGCTGGGATGAGGGAAAAGAGGGTACCAAAACACATGATGTATCTATATAAAATATGTCATTAATAATAATAAGAAGAAGATTAAAGGGAAAGAAAGAGGAAGAAGGAAGAAGGAAGGAAGGAAGGAAGAAAGATTCTTAAAAATTGATGAAGCAAATTGCTGATTCTTTGAAAAAATAAACAAGACTTATGAACCCCTAGCAAATTTGATCCAAAAAAAGGGGCTCAAATCAACAAGATCAGAGAGAAAAAGGGAGATGTTATAACAGACCCTAATGAAATTGGGACAATCATCAGGATATATTTCAAATATGTATGTTTCACAGAATTGGAAAACCTGGAAGAAATGAATAACTTCCTTAACTCCTACCACCTACCAAAACTAAACCCAGACAAGGTAAAATAGAGACATAACATCAAATGAGATTGGAGCTGTAATTTAAAGGCTCCCCACAAAAATAAGTCCAGGAGCAAATGGTTTCACTGATAAATTCTCAAGTTATTCCACACAATTGAAAAGGAAGGAATACTCCCTAATTTCCTCTATGAAGCCAGCATTACGCTAACACAAAAACCAGACATAATCATATCATGAAAACGGAAGTACAAACTGATACCCCTGATGAACTTAGATGCAAAAAAATTCTCAATAAGATTCTTACAAAGCAAATGTAAGAACACATCAAAAGTATCATCCACCTTTATCAAGTAGATTTCATCCCAGTTCAACATATGGAAATTGGTAAACGTAATACTTCACATTAACAGATTCAACCACATGATCATCTCAATAGATGCAGAAAAAGCCTTCAACAAAATTCAACATAACTGTGGGCTAACTCCACAATGCATGACCCATATACCTCAACAAGGAGGGGCCAAGGGGAGGGGGTAGGTCATGGATGAGCCTAATAATGGTACCAAACTGACTGTAAAAAAATAAAATAAAATAAATTAAAATAAAAAAATTCGGGCTGGAGAGGTGGCTTAGCGGTTAAGCGCTTGCCTGTGAAGTCTAAGGACCCCGGTTCAAGGCTCGATTCCCCAGGACCCACGTTAGCCAGATGCACAAGGGGGGCATGCATCTGGAGTTCTTTGCAGTGGCTGGAAGCCCTGGCATGCCCATTCTCTCTCTGTCTCTCTATCTGCCTCTTTCTCTCTCTGTATGTCACTCTCAAATAAATAAATAAAAATTACCAAAATATTAAAAAAAAAAAAATTCAACAGCCCTTCATGATTAAAACACTAAAGAAGATAGTGAAGGAGGGACCATATATTAGCATACTAAAGGCAATATACAAAAGACCTAAAGCCTATATCATACTAAATGGGGAAAAACACAAAGCATTACCATTAAGGTCTGGAACTACATAGTCATGCCCGCTCTCACCACTGCTTTTCAACATAGTACTTGAAGTCTTAACTCAAGCAATAAAACAAGAGAAAGAAATAAAAGGAATACAAATTGGAAAGAAAGAGGTCAAATTGGCCTATTCACAGATGATGTAATTCTATACTTAGAAATCAAAAAAAAATAATAATAATTCCTAGCAGTGATAAATGCTTTCAGCCAAGTGGCAAAGTACAAAATCAACACACAAAAATCACTAGCTTTTGTATATATCAATGACAACAATATGGCAAAAGAAATCAGGGAAGCTGTTCCATTTACAATAGACACACAGAGAGAGAGAGAGAGAGAGAGAGAGAGAGAGAGAGAGACAAAGGAAGAAAAAAAACAGATACCTTGGAATCTCTCCAGCCAAGGAAGTGAAACCAGCACAGTGAAAACATTGAAGAAAGAACTGGAGGAAGACATGAGAAGATAGAATGATTTTCCCATGCTCATAGATTGGAAGAATTCATGTTTTAAAATGACCATCCTACCTAAAGTAATATACAGATTCAGTGCAATTCCAATCAAAATCCCAACAACATTCTTCACAGACCTAGAAAAAAATCTCAAAATTCATATGGAAGCACAAAAGGCCTTGGATAGCCAAAAAAATGTGCTCAGCAAAAAGAACACCTCTGGTGGTTTCATCATACCTAACTTCAAGTTATACTATAAGCTCATAGTAATAAAAACAGCTTGGTACTTGAATAAAAACAGTCACAAAGATCAATCAAATTTAACTGAATATCCAGATATGAGTTTAACTACAGCTACCTGATCTTGACGAAGGGGTCAAAATACTCACTGGAGCAGACAGCAAATGGTGCTGGAAAAACTGGATAGCAACATGTAGAAGATTGACTTTGTTTTATCTCTTCTCATCTTGTATTAAAATCAACTCCAAATGGATCAAGGGCCTCAATATAAAAGTCTAAATTAATTAGAACAGAAAGTAAGGAGAACACTTCAAGATATAAGTGTACAGAAAAACTTTCTGAATAAGACTCCAGTAGCTCAGGGAATTAGGCAAACAATTAACAACTGGGATCTCATGAAAATAAAAAGCTATTGTGCAAATAAACCATCAACAGAGTCAATAGAAAGCCTACTGAATGGAAGAAAATCCTCACTGGCTATACCTCCAACAAAGGCTTACAGTCTAGCATCTACAAAGAACTCAAAAAACTAAACAAACAAACAAAAAAAAAAAAAAACAAGCACCACACTCAAAAAAAAAAAAATAGGGCAAGAAGTTGAACAGAGAGTTCTCAAAGGAATAAATACAAATGGTCATTAAACACCTAAATAGATGCTCAACATCTCTACTCATCAGAGAAATACAAATGAAAATGACTATAAGATTCCATCTCTCTCCATTAAGAATGGCAACCTCAAAAAAATCAAGTGACATCACATGCTGGCAAGGGTACGGAAAAAGAGGAACTTTTATCCACTGCTGGTGGGGGTGTAACCTTGTATATCCACTATGGAAATTAGTATGGAGACTCCTCAAAATGCTGAAAATATAAATAACATTAGATCCAACTAAACATCTTTGGGGCATATACCCTAAACACTCTACTACATACCACAGACACTTGCACAACCATTTTTATTGCTGCTCAAGATAGCCAGGAACTGGAACCATCCCAGATTTCCATCAACAAATTAATGGTTAATGAAGATGTGGTACTTATACACAACAGAATTCTACTCAGCAGTAAGGAAAAACTAATTAATCAAATTTGCAAGAAAACATAGGGACTTGGAAAAAAATATGTTAAGTGAGGTCACACAGGTTCAGAAAGACAAATGCCACATTGCCTCTCTCATATGTGGTAACTAACCTGGACCAACATCAGTTAATTATAAGCCATAAAAATATCAACAATATGGACATGGTACTAGAACAAAAATAGTGAAAGGGGAAATAGGGAGGAAAGGCTATTTGATAAGTCAATGGTCAGCAAAAATAAAGAAAGGTATGGAAGCCAGGTGTGGTGCTTGCCTTTAATCCCAGAACTTGGGCAGCAGAGGTAGGAGAATTGCTGTGAGTTAGAGGCTACCCTGAGACTACATAGTGAATTCTAGGTTAGCCTAAGCTAGAGTGAGACCCTACCTTGAAAAACCAAAATAAAAAATAAATTAATTAAAACAAATTTTAAAAAGAAAGGTATGGAAAGGCCCGGGGGATAGAGGAAAGAGGTGGGAGTATATACAAAACAAATAGTAACATGAATCAATTCCATAGAAACCTTCTTCCTGGATACCATTCTGTAAGTCATTACGATCAATAAGGGGGAGGATGAACTCGAACAGAAGCGTTCCATAAAAGGTGGAGAAAGCATTACCCTAAAACCATGGGCTCTGGCTGATAATTCCCAGGGCCAGAATTGGGTTTCCCACCACTTTGAGCTGTTGGTAAGAAAGATACAAGGTCCTCAAAATAATGCAAGCCATTGTCAAAACCAAAACACTTGGTTACCTGCAAAAGCTAAAAGGTAGGGGACTTCTGGTCAAGATGACATCCACCTAACCACACTTCAGCTCCTGGGGTAATAACAAGCAAGATATGTGGGGTCCCAGGGTTAGCAGGTCCTAGCAGACCTCCAGTGGGAAGATGTGGAGGAGCAAAGTAGGGAATCTGCAGATTCCAGTGCTCTTGGGTAGCCCACTAGAACCCCAAGCCATCAAACACCCATCCCAACCAACACAACCCTGATGAGGCTCTCTATTGCACTACCTCCATGTTCTGCAGATCAGAGCCAAGAAACACACCTTTCCTCCCACCAACCAGGTCTCCTCTCCCCATATCTTTCATCCCTTCCTCCTACCGCCCCCACTGCCACTGAGACCTTGCCATCTCCTTCCTGACTCCTCCCCATCACCAAGACATCACTGTCTCCTTCCTAACTCCTCCCCCCTCCACCATGACCATGCTGTATACTTCCTGACTCCTCTCCTCAACACCAGGACCACATAGTCTCCATCCTGAGCCCTCTCTGCCACTAGGACCTCCTCCCACCACCATCAGATCTGTACCATTTCCTTCTTGACTCCTCCCCCTGCCACTAGGACCTGACTCCTCCCCCACCCACCAAGATGGCAGCATCTCCTTTCTGGCTCCTCCCCTTGCCACCAGACCACACCTTCTCCTTCCTGACTCCTCCCTCACCACCAGAACTCCACCAACGCCTCCCACCTGAGCAAACAGGCCCCCATGCCACCCCCAATCCCACTGCTGGTAGTAAGCATCAGCCCAGGGTGTCTGGTCCAATTAGCCTGCCACAATCTTCACATCCATGAATACAAAATGATCAATGGCCTATTCTACTCAAGCATAAAAGGGAACAATCACTAAAGACACTACAAGGTAAACTACAGTCCTCCTGAATTAACTAATATTCCCAAAGTGTGATGGGCACATCACAGTGCAAAAGAAACACCACAAAACATCAAATGGAAGGAACCCCAACAAGGTTGCCTAGTCCCATAATGGAAGTCTCTAATCAAAACATAGAAGAGACAACAGGAATATAACTGCAAAATGAAGGCATAAGATATGTGACCCTGACCAAGAAAATTGCAAAAAATCAACAAAAGACCAACAATTCTGTAAATGAAATCCTCATTAGGTTGGACTCAATAGAGCAAAACCAGAGCTACTTCAAAAGAGAGTTAAGCGATCTGAAGATGAGCCAAAAAACATAGGACCTCAATAATAATCTGGCTAAGCACAATGAAGATATAAACAAATGCAAGGATGAATTCCAAGAAGCACTATGAAAATCAAAAAATAACCTAAAAATGTAACTTGACAAATGGATGGATACAATACAGAAGAATGTAATAGAAAATACAAACCAAATTGAACAAGTCCAAACCTCTCCAGAAGCCCTCAAGAACAGAGTCAGTTATAGGGAGGACAGAACCTAAGAACTGGAAGAAAAGACAGAAGAAATGATTCTTGAGTCAAAAAACTTGAATAAGTTCAAAAATATATGTGAGCAGAACATGAAGGAGCCGTGGATGCCCTTAAACATCCCAATGTTCAGATCATGGATACACCAGATGGGGCAAAAATTCAGACTGAAGGCATGGAGAACTTAGTCAACAAAATTATTGAAGAAAACTTTCTCACTCTCTCAAAAGACAGTCCCATTAAGATACAAGAAACTCTCCAAGACATACTATCATTAAAACTCTAAACAATGAAAAAAAAAAAGTCCTAAAAGCAGCAAGAGAGAAACAACACATTACATATAAAGGTAGCCCCATCAGAATTACCTCAGATTTCTCAGTGGAAACCCTGAAAACCAGAAGGGCCTTGAATGCAACACTGCAAAGTCTAAAGAGCTATGGTTTCCAACCCAAACTACTGTACCCAGTGAAAGTATCCCTCCTAATACATGGTGAAATAAAAACTTTCCATGATAAAAGTCACCTCTACAAATATATGAACACAAATCAAACCTATAGAGAAGAATTCAGAGAATTCTCCACACAGAAGAGTCAAATAACCAATCTCAAGAGCCGAAAAGAAGCAGACCACAATAACAAAAAACTAGAGAAGGCTCAAAAAAAGTACAAAGAGTCAGGTCTGGTGATGCATGCCTTTAATCCCAGCACTTGGGAGGCAGAGGTAGGAGGATCACCATGAGTTCAAGGCCACCCTGAGACTACATAGTAAATTCCAGGTCAGCCTGAGCTAGAGTGAGACTCTACCTCAGAAAACCAAAAAAGAAAAAAAAAATGTACAAAGTTCAAGAAAACACCAAAACCCCACAAAGCACCAAAATATGGCAGGGATTAAATCAAACCTCACCCTAAACACTAATGGCCTTAATTCACCCATGAAGAGACACATTTAACAGAGTAGATCAGAAAAATAGACCACTCAATCTGCTGCCTTCAAGAAGCCCACCTCACCACTAAAGACAGTCACTTCCTCAGGGCGAAAGGGTGGAAAATGATATCCCAAGCAAATATAAAAAATAAACAAGGATAAAATAGACCTAAAACCAAAAGTAATCAAAAAAGATAAAGAGGGCCACTTCTTGCTCATCAAGGGAATGATACAACAAGAGGATATCACAAGCATCAATCTGTATGCACCAAACATAGGTGCACTGCAATTTATAAAACAAAACCTACTTGACAACAAATCAGAAATAAACATCAACACCATCATAGATGGGGACTTCAATACTCCACTATCAGCAATAGATAGATCATCCAAACAAAAAATCAACAGGGAAGTAAGATAGCTCAACAAAACCATAGAACAATTAGACCATTAGGACATCTACAGAACATTCTACCCAAAATTTACAGAATACACATTCTTCTAAGCAGCACACAGAACCTTCACAAAATAGATCATATATTAGGCCATAAAGTGTGCCTAAAGTGTGATTAATTCCTTAAGCAATGTAGTAGGATACAAAATCAAGACACAAAAATCAGTAGTCTTTCTATATGCAAAGGAAAAGATACAAATAAAGAAATTAGCAACAGTGTCCCATTTTTTTCTATTTTATGTTTATTATTATTAACAAGATGTTTCTTATGGATATAACAAGTGTTCATACCCACTTTTCCCTCATCCCTGCCCCCATTCTGTTGGAAATGCTCCACAGTGGGGTTGCCAGTATTCCCCACAGGGTTGTAATTTATGCACTGTGGGAGCAGCAGTCAGTTATTTTGGTGGGCGTGCGGGGGGGGGGGGGCGGAATATCTCTGGCATTATGTCTCAATGTGTGGCTTTTACAGTCTTTCTTCCCCCTCTTCCACAAAAATCTTTGAGCTATAGTTGGTGAGTTTTAAGTCTACTTTAGCGATGAGTTATTAGGAGCCTCAAGTTCTCTGCTTTGGTAGGTGTTGAGTATCCTCAGGGTCTGTCTCCTACACCCTGGTGCTGATTATCAGGAACAGCACTCTTGCTCTGTGGATTTAGCTGTGGCTTGGCTGAAGAGCAAGGGGTAATTTATCTGCTCTGGTCTCACTACCTTCTGAGAAAAACAGATTCTCCAATGGAGAATGAATTCAGCATAGTTTAAATGGGATAAGCATTATGAATTTAGGGAGAATTTGATGTATGTAATGCCTCTTTTAGCCAAAGACTAGTGAGAGCTTGACACTAAAGGGGACAATCTCCACAGGATTCTGATCTGGTTCCCAATTCCAGATATGAGTCACTTTATACCGAACAGATCTCTTAGCCAATCAGTAAGCTATTGGTTACCCACTGAGGCTGTGTGCCACTATTGCACTGGCATGTACATCCTGTCAGGGTGTTTTCTTCTGAGTAGCTTTGACCTCTGGTTGCTCAGACCATTGTTGGCCATTTTCTCTGAGTAGCTCATGTAGCACTTTCTAGCACTAGATAGGCTAGCTGTCTGGTGACTGGCTTTCTTCTGAATTCCAACCAGGTATCTCTGTGCTCTGTGTCAGCAGCATATAGTGTCTTCAGCAATAAGGTCTTAGCTTTTTCCTCAGGCAGGTAATCAAGTGCTTTGACAGAATGCTGTCTTGATTTAGGAACCTCGTAGGTTTATCTGATCAACAGCTCAATGTGGGTAGCAACCAATCTCTGCTGCTCCCACAACACATAACCCATAGTCCCATAGGATATAGCTACAACCCCACTGAGGAGGGTCTTCTGCAGAATGGGGGTGAGGATGAGGGAAAAGGAAGTACCAACACATGATGCATCCATATGAAAAATGTTATCAATAATAAAAACAATAAAATATTTTTTTAAATGCTATCTTTTCTTCAGTGTGTGTTTTTGGCCTCTTTGTCAAAGATTCGGTGACTGTAGTTACTAAAGCTTATAGATGGATATTCTATTCCATTTATCTGTATGTTTGATTTTTGCTAGTGTCATACTGGTTTTATTCCTATGACTTTGTAATGTATCTTGAAACCAGGTATGGAGATACCACCAGTAGAAAAATAGCCAATATTTAAGGCTTTTTGTTCTTCCATGTAAATTTTGAGACTGTTTTTTTCTAATTCTGTGAAAAAAAAAATGGTGTAATTTTGGTTGAAATTTAGTTGAATTTGCATATTTTCTTTGATAGGATTTTTTACAATATGAATTCTTCCAATCCAAGAGTATGGAAGATCTTTCCATCTTCTCATGTCTTCTTCAATTTCATTCTTCAGTTTTGGTTTTTTTTTTTTTTTTTTTTTTCCAGTTTTTCAAGGTAGGGTTTCGCTTTAGCCCAGGCTGACCTGGAATTCACTATGTAGTCTCAGGGTGGCCTTGAACTCATGGCGATGCTCCTACCTCTGCCTCCCAAGTGCTGGGATTAAAGGCATGCACCACCATGCCCGGCCATTCTTCAATTTTTTAATGTTCTTATTATAGAGGTCTTTCCCTACCTTCATTAGTGATATTTAAATTTAAATATTTAAATATGCAAGGTATTTAAATTTTATAGCTATTGTAAATGGAGCTGCCTTCCTGATACATGTTTGTCATTGGTATAAAAGAAAACAACTGAGTTTTATGTGTTAACTTCATATCCTACCACTTTGCTGAAAGTGTTTATCAACTCTAGTAGTTTTTCAGTGGAATGTTTTGGGTCTCTTGAATGCAGAACCATATCACCTGAAAATATGGTTAGTTTAACTTCTTTCTTTCCAATTTTAATATATTTATTTTTTTCTTTAAACTTTTATTTCGTTTTCCTGTCCTATCACTCAAGCTAATACTGAGTACTATGATAAGTTGCACTGGAGAGAATGGACACTCCTGTCTTGTTCCAGAACTTAATGGAAATGTTTCAACTTTTTCCCCATTTGGCTTTTGGTTGGTTATATATAGCCATTCTTATGTTGAGATATGACTCTCTCTATCCCTAGTCTCTCTTGTATTTTTATCATGAAGGGATATTGTATTTGCAAAAGGGTTTTCTGCATCTTTTGAGAGATGATTATGTGATTTCTGTTCTTATGTCTTTCTATGTAATGTAATATGTTTATTGATTATTTCCATATGTTGAACCATCCCTGCATCCCTGGGATGAAATCTACTTGGTCGAGGTGGACAATTTTTTGTGTGTTATTAGAATAGATTTGCAAGGATGTTATTGAGAATTTTAGCATCTAGGTTCATCAAGGATATTGGTCTATAATTTTCCTGTGTCTCTGTCTGGTTTCTCTCTACCATATTTCAGTACCCTTAACTTGTTCTGTGTCTTGTTTATAATATGTTTTGAGAAGTTTCCTTTCTGGTCCTGTATGCTTCTTCTACCTAAACAGGCATCTCTTTCTCTAGATTGGATAATTTTTTTCTATAAATTTTTTTCGAGGTAGGGTGTCACTCTAGCCCAGGCTGACCTGAAACTCACTCTGTAGTGCCAGGCTACCCACAAAGTCACAGTGATCTTCCCACCTCTGCCTCCCAAGTGCTGGGATTAAAGGCTTGTGCCCCCATGCCCATCTTCTTCCATAATTTTATTAAAAATATTTCCTGGTAAGGTGCAGTGGCACACACCTTTAGTCCCAGAACTTTGGAGGCATAGTAGGAGGATCACTGTGAGTTTGAGGCCATACTGGAACTACAGAGTTAGTGTCACATCAGCCTGAGTTACAGTGAGACCCTACCTCAAAAAACTTTTTTTTTACTGTGCTACTGACCTGAAGTTCTTCTCCTTATATGTCTATAATTCAAATATTTGGTCTTTATAAGGTACCTCATATTTCTCTCGTGTTTTGCTCATACTTTTTCTGAACTTCTCATTAGTTTTGGGTATATATTTCTTCTACTTTGTTCTCAAGTCCTGGTATTTGTCCTCCTTGTGGTCTATGCTATTGGTAAAACTTTCCAAAGAACCTTTTGTAATGGCTTATTTCATTTTCCATTTTTATTGGTGTTTTTTTTTTTGGCATTGCTATCACTTTATTGACTTCCATTTTCAAATTGTGGCTTGACTTTCTCGTTTTATTTAACTGTTCTCTCAGAGTTAATTTGGAGTCTGCATCCTTTGTGAATTCATTCAGGTGACTATTGAGTTTCTTCATTTGTTGGTACTGTCTGAGATTTCAGTGAGACATTTATTTATGTCTTCTTTAAATTAAATGTATATATTTATGCTTTTGAATTCTTTAAATTTTCTTCTAAGTAGCTCTCACTGGAGGTCTCTATTATGGGACTGAATATTCTTGGTAGAGATATGTTGCCCTGGTTTTTAATGTTGCTTGTTTTACATTGGGACTTCCCCATATGAAGACATTGTCTAGAATTCCAGCGTTCACACAAAGCAGCAGTAAGGTCATATGAGGACACAAGCTGGAGTGGGAAGTTGAACTCGCATGTTGAGTGACAATGTAGGCATCAGGGAGAAGCACCGGTGGGGTCATGGGGAGTCCAAAAATTTCAGTAAGTTCAAAAGTTTCTGTGAACAGAACATGAGGGAATTGTGGGATACACTTAAACATCCTAATATCAGGATCACTGGAATACCAGAAGGATAAAATATTCAGATCAAAGGCATGGAGAACTTATTTAAAAAACAATTGAAGAAAACTTCCCCAGTCTCTTAAAAGAAAGGCCCATCAAGATACAAGAAGCTAACAGAACTCCAAACACACTGGACCAAAGGAGAAACTCTCCAAGACATAATGTCATTAAGACTCTAAACATTAACACCAAAGAGAAAATCCTAAAAGAAGCTAGGGAAAAACAGCACACCACTTTTAAAGGTAACCCCATCAGAATTACTCCAGACTTCTCAATGGAAACCCTGAAAGCTAGAATGGCATGGAATGAAACACTGCAAAGTCTAAGAACCTATGGCTTCCAACCCAAACTACTCTACCCAGAAAAAGTATCCCTCATAGTAGATGGTGAAAGAAAAACTTTCCATGACAAAACTCAGCTGTACAGTTATATGAACACAAAACCAAACCTACAGAGTATTTCAGGAAATTCTCCACAGAGAAGAAACAAATAATCAAACTCAAATGCCTACAAGAAGCAGGTCACAACAACCAAACTGAGAGTAGGCACAAAAAACTTCAAAGTCCATGAAAACACCAAACCACATATACCATCACAATATGGCAGGGATCAAATCAAATCTCACATTCATTACCCTAAATATTAATGGCATTAATTCACCCATCAAGAGACACAAGCTAACAGGATGGATCAAAAAATTAGACCCCTCAATCTGTTGTCTTCAAGAAACTCACCTCACCACTAAAGACAGACACCTCCTCAGGGTGAAAGGGTGGAAAATAATATTCCAAGCAAAAAGGAATAAGAAATAAGCAGGTGTAGCTATATCAATATCAGATAAAATTGACTTCAAGCCAAAAATGAACAAAAAAGACAAAGAAGGCTACTTCCTACTTATCAAGGGAATGATCCATCAAGAGGATATTACAATCATAAATCTGTATGCAGCAAACACAGGGGCACCACAGGTCATAAGACAAAACCTACTTTACAATAAAAGAGAAATAACCACCAACACCATCATAGCTGGGGACTTCAATACACCATTATCAGTAATAGACAGATCATCCAAACAGAAACTCAACAGGGAAGTAAGAGAGCTCAACAAAACCACAGATCACTTAGACCTAAAGGACATCTACAGAACTTTCCACCCCAAATCCACAGACTACACATTCTTCTCAGTAGCCCAAGGAAGATTCTCTAAAATAGACCATATACTGGGTCATAAAGCCTGCCTCCACATATTTAGAAAGATTGACATAATTCCCTGCATGATATCAGATCACAATGCTACATTGCTAGAAAATAACAACAAAAGAACCACCAAGAATCCCAACAGCACCTGGAAACTGAACAGCACACTTTTAAACAATAAATGGATAGTGGATGAAATAAAAAAAAGAAATTGCAAAATTTCTAGAAATGAATGACAATGAGAACACATCGTACCAAAACTTATGGGACACAATGAAGGTAATCCTCAGGGGAAAATTCATGCCACTCAATGCCTTCATAAAAAAACAGAGAGATCCCAAATCAATAACCTAACCATCCACCTAAAGGCACTGGAAAATCAATGAAAATCCAACCCAAAGGGCTCCAGAAGGAAAGAAATAATTAAAATCAGAGGAGAAATTAATTAAGGGGAAACTAAGAAAACAATTAAGACAACTGACAAAACAAAGAACTGGTTCTTTGAAAAAATAAACAAAATTGACAAACCCCTGGCCAATTTGATCAAGCAAAAAAAAAAGAGATGCTTCAAATTAACAAAATTCAAAATGAAAAAGGAGAGATCACAACACACATAAGTGAAATTGGGAGAATCATCAGGACTTATTTCAAAAACCTCTACTGCGCAAAACTGGATAATGTGGAGGAGATGGATAAATTCCTGGATGCATACCATCTATCAAAGCTAAACTCAGAGCAGATTAATCTCCTAAACAAACCTACCACATTCACTGAGATTGAAAAAGTAATAAAAAAAAAAAAAAAGCTCACTAAAAAGAAGTCCAGGACCAGATGGCTTCTTACCTGAATTCTATCAAACATTCATGGGAGAACTCAAACCAATCTTCCTCAAAATGTGTCACACAATTGGAGAACAGAGTAAGCTACCCAACTCCTTTTATGAAGCTAGCATCACCCTAATTCCAAAACCAAGCAGAGATGCCACAAGAAAAGAAAACTACTGGCCTATTTCCCTGATGAACTTAGACGCAAAGATCCTGAAAAAAATCCACGCAAACTGAATCCAACAACACATCAAAAGCATTATCCACCTTGACCAAGTGGGATTCATCCCAGGAACACAGGGGTGGTTCAACATACCAAAATCTGTCAATGTAATACACCACATAAACAAGGTTAAACACAAAAACCACATGATCATTTCGATAGACGCAGAAAAGGCCTTTGACAAGATACAACATCACTTCATGATCAAAACATTGGAGAGCTTTGGCATGGTTGGTTCATATCTTAACATAATAAAGGCAATATACAAAGCTCCTAAGGTCCAAATAATACTTAATGGAGAGAGACTGGAGGAATTCCCATTAAGATCAGGAACAAGACAGGGGTGTCCACTCTCACCTCTGCTCTTCTATATAGTACTGGAAGTCCTAGCTCAAGTAATAAGACAGGAGAAGGAAATAAAAGGGATACAATTTGGAAAGGAAGAAGTTAAGTTAGCTCTATTCGCTGATGAATGATTGTATATGTAAGAGACCCGAGAGACTCCATCCCCAAACTCCTGAAGGTGATTAAGTTCTATAGCAAAGTAGCAAGATACAATCAATGCAAAAAAAATCAGTAGCCTTTCTATATGCAAATGACAAATATACAGAGAAAGAACTAAGATGCATGGTCCCATTTTCACTAGCAACAAAAAAATAAAATATAATACCTTGGAATAACGTTAACCAAGGAAGTGAAAGATCTATACAAATAAAACATAAAAACACTCAAAAAAGAAATTCAGGAGGTCAACCACATAAGGTGTCTTCAGCAGTAGGGTCTCACCACTAACCTTTGGTGGGTCATCAAGTACTCTGACAGAAATCTGTCCGCCTTTTAGGAAATCTTGTAGGTTTCTCTGATCAAAAGCTCATTGTGGATGATAGCCCCATGCTGGTTCTGGGAGTTACAGGGCAGTGCCCACTAAGAAAATGAGGAAAAAGATAACTAATATACAAGAGTTAGAGAGAAGAGAGGGGGGGAGGGGGAAGGAGGGAGGGAAGAGGTAGAAGATTAAGGTTAGTCTTGATCCTACCCTCTCCAGTGTCTTGTGGTTCAAGGGTTCCCTGTAAGGGCCTGGTGAAGGAACAGCCATTTGGTCTGTCTTTTAGTAAGTAGAAAATTATGGTACCATTGCCGTTTGGGTCTAGATTTGTGTTTCCCACCCCTTTGATGCCCTCCCCTCCCTCCCCTTCCATCCTAGTGTCTAGTCCAGGAGATGCATTCTGGGTATGTATGGTATCTTGGGTAGATTCAGGTTAGGTGCTGTAGATGAGTGAGACTATGTGGCGATATTTTTTCTGTGATTGGGTAAGTTCACTGAGAATGATCTGTTCCAGGTTCAACCATTTTTCCTCAAATTTCATTGTGTCATTTTTTCTTACTGCTGTATAGAATTCCATTGTGTAGATATACCACATCTTAGTTATCCATTCTTCTAGTGATGGACATCTGGGTTGATTCCAGGTCTTAGCTATTACAAATTGAACCGCTATAAACATGGTTGAACAAATCTCTTTAGCCTGTGGTTTGAAGGTTTTAGGGTAGATGCCCAGTAAGGGAATAACTGGGTCTGTTGGTATCTCTATACTCAGCTTTTTCAGGAGTCTCCATATTGCTTTCCAAAGTGGTTGTACCATCCTACATTCCCACCAACAGTGGATGAGTGTTCCTACTTCTCCACATCCCCACCAGCATTTATTTTTATTTGATTTGATGCTTGCTATCCTTATTGGGGTAAGGTGGAATCTCATAGTGCTCAAGACACCTTTTGTGGTTGACATGCAAAATAGAATGGCATGGCTGGAAGTTGGAAGAGAGTCAGTCCCCAGACAGTCAGCACATCTAGTGCCAGAAGGTGCTACATGGGCGACTGGGGGAAAATGACCAATATCTGTCCAAGCAACTAATTGTCTAAGCTACTTAGCAGCAAATAACTTATTGTGATGCCCACACAAGGGCAATAGTGGCACACAGCCATGGTGTGGAACTAACTGCTCTCAATTTGGCTAACTGATCCCCTCACTGGTATGGGACCCATAGCTGGAGCTGGGAAACAAGTCAGAACCATATCAAAACATAGGCCCACTCTCCAATATCAAGCTACCATCAATTATGGGCTACAAGAGGGCCTACACCTATTAAAGTCTCTATAAAAAAAGTAAGGGTTATCTCATTTGTCCTGGGGGAAACTTACTCTCTGTTGGAGAATCTGCTTCTCTTTTCCAGATAGATTTAGATCCTAAGGAGAGAGCCACCCCATCATACCTCAAAAGGGCCCCGGCTGAAACTAAGAAAAATTGGAGAAACAAGCAAGGGTGCTGTTTTCCTGATGAACTAGATGCCAGCACAAGGGGGAAGGAGATCAACACAGAGAAAAATCAACTCCTACCAAATCAGAGAGCCTGAGCCTCAGAGGCCCCCAACACCTCATCACTGAAGCAGACCAAAAGTGAACCCAACATGGCTCAGAAAATTTTCCGGAAGAGGGGGCGGAAAGAATGTCAGAGCCACATGTTGGGTCATGATATGCAGAGACATTTATCTTACCCATAACTGTGGGCTAACTCCACAATGCATGACCCATATACCTCAACAAGGAGGGGCCAAGGGGAGGAGGTAGGTCACAGATGAGCCTTAGAATGGTACCAAACTGACTGTATTTCCTGAATACAAAACTAACTAATAAAGAACAAATGGAAAAATAATAAAGAAATAAAGAAATTCAGGAGGACTTCAGAAAATGGAAAGACCACACATGCTCCTGGATAGGCAGAATTAACATTGTGAAGATGGCAATCCTACCAAAAGCAACATACAAATTTAATGCAATTCCAATTAAAATCCCAACAGTGTTCCTCACAGAGATAGAAAAAATGATCTCAAATTTCATATGGAAAGGCAGAAGGCCTTGCATATCCAAACATATCCTCAGCAAAAGAAATACCTAAGGAGGCATCACCATACCTGATATAAAGCTATATTACAAAGCCATAGTAATAGAAATAGCATGGTACTGACATAAAAACAGGAGTATAGACCAATGGAATAGACTTGAGGACCCAGACTTTGGGTCAAGCAACTATAGCTACTTGATATTTGACAAAGGCCCTAACAATATAGGCTGGAAAAAAGACACCATCTTCAACAAATGGTGCTGGACAAACTGGATAACCATATGCAGGAAATTGAAACTTGATCCACACATTTCACCATGCATTACACTCAAGTCCAAATGGATCAAAGACTTCAATATAAGACCAGAAACTCGACTACTACTGGAAGAAAATGTAGGAAGTACTTTCCATGATATAGGAATGGAAAAAGACTTCCTGAACTAAACCCCAGTAGCTCATGAGCTTAAACAGTCACTCAACCAATGGGATCACATGAGGCTGAAGAGTTTCTTTACAGACAAGCATATAATAAGCAAAGCCAATAGATTACCCACAGAATGGAAGAAAATATTTGCTGGTTATCCAACGGACAGAGGCCTAATCTCTAGAATCTACAAAGAACTCAAAAATCTAAACATTAAAAAGTCAAACACACCACTCACAATATGGGGCAAAGAGCTGAACAGGCAGTTCACAGAGGAAGAAATACAAATGGCAAACACACACTTAAGAAAATGTTCATCATCCCTAATCATCAGGAAAGTGCAAATTAAAACAACTATGAGATTCTACCTTACCCCAGTAAGGATAGCAAACATCAAAAAATAAAATGAAAATAAATGCTGGTGAGGATGTGGAGAAGTAGAACACTCATTTACTGTTTGTGGGAATATAAGATGGTACAACCAATTTGGAAAGCAATATGGAGACTCCCGAAAAAGCTGACTATAGAATTACCAACAGACCCAGTTATTCCCTTACTGGGCATCTACCCTAAAACCTTCAAACCACAGGCCAGAGAGATTTGCTCAACTATGTTTGTAGCGGCTCAATTCGTAATAGCTAAGACCTGGAATCAACCCAGATGTCCATCACTAGAAGAATGGATAACTAAGATGTGGTATATCTACACAATGGAATTCTATACAGCAGTAAGAAAAAAGGACACAATGAAATTTGAGGAAAAATGGTTAAACCTGGAACAGATCATTCTCAGTGAACTTACCCAATCACAGAAAAAATATCGCCACATAATCCCACTCATCTACAGCACCTAACCTGAATCTACCCAAGATCCCTTACATACCCAGCAAGCATCTCCTGGACTAGACAATAGGATGGGTGGGGAAGGAGGGGAAGGCAACAGAAGGGCTGGGAGACACAAATCTAGACCCAAACGGCAATGGTACCATAAAATTCTACATCCTAAAAGGCAGACCAAATGGATGAACCTTCACGAGGCCTTTAGAGGGAACACCTGAGCCACAAGACACTGGAGAGGCTATGATGAAGGCTGACCTTAATCTTCTACAGCCTCTCTCTCTCTCTCTCTCTTCTCTCTAACTCTTCTATATTAGTTATCTTTTCTTCCATTTCTTAGTGGGCACTGACCTGTAACTCCCAGTACCAGCATGTGGCTATCAACCATAATGAGCTTTTTGTTGTTGTTGTTTTTTATTTATTTGAGAGCTACAGAGAGAAGGAGGCAGAGAGAGAGAGAGAAAGAGAGAGAGAATGGGTGCGCCAGAGCTTCCAGCCTGTGTAAATGAACTCCAGATGTGTGCGCCCCCTTGTGCATCTGGCTAACGTGGGTCCTGGGGAATTGAGCCTCGAACTGGGGTCCTTAGGCTTCACAGGCAAGCGCTTAACTGCTACGCCACCTCTCTAGCCCCATAATGAGCTTTTGATCAGAGAGACCTAGAAGGTTTCCTAAAAGAAAGACAGATTTCTGTCAGAGTACTTGATGACCTACCAAAGGTGAGTGGTAAGACCCTCCTGCTGAATATACCTTATGTGGTTGACATGTAAAATTGAATTGCATGGCTGGAAGCTGGAAGAGAATCAGTCCCCAGACAGTCAGTGCGTCTAGTGCCAGGAGGTGCTACATGGGTGACTGGGGGAAAATGACTAATATCTGTCCAAGCAACTAATTGTCTAACCTACTTAGCAGCAAATAACCTGTCATGATGCTCACACAAGTGCAATAGTGGCACACAGCCATGGTGGGAAACCAACTGCTCTTGATTCGGCTAACTGATTCCCTCAGTGGTACGGGACCCATAGCTGGAGCTGGGAAACAAGTCATAACCATATCCAAACATAAGCCAGCTCTCCATTAATAAGCTACGAACAATCATGGGCTGCAAGAGGGCCTACACCTATTAAATTGTCTATTAAAAGAAAGGTTATCTCATTTGTCTGGTGCTAACTTACTCTCTGTTGGAGACTCTGCTTCTATTTTTCAGATAGATGTAGATCCTAAGGACAGAGCCACCCCATCATACCTCAAAAGGGCCCTAGCTGAAACTAAGAACAATTGGAGAAACAAACAAGGGTGCTGTTTTCTTGGTGAACTGGGTACCAGCACAAGGGTGAAGGAGATCAACACAGAGAAAAATCAACTCCTACCAAATCAGAGATCCAAAGACCCAGAGGCTCCCAACACCTCATCACTGAAGCAGACTAAAAATGAACCTAACATGGCTCAGGGAAATTTTGCAGAAGAGGGGGCAGAAAGAATGTCAGAGCCACATGTTGGGTCATGATATGCAGAGACATTTATCCCACCCATAACTGTGGGCTAACTCCAGAGTGCATGACTCATATACCTCAACAAGGAGGGGGTAGGACATGGATGAGCCTAACAATGGTACCAAATTGACTGTATTCGCTGAGTACAAAACTAATTAATAAAAAAAGAGGGCTGGCTGCAGAGATGGTTTAGTGGTCGATGCACTTGCCTGTGACTTCAAAGGACCCAGGTTCAACTCCCCAGGACCTATGTAAGCCAGATGCACAAGGTGGCACATGCATCTAGTGTTCATATGCAGTAGCTAGAGGCCCTGGAAACCCATACTCAATCTCTCTCTCTCTCTCTCTCTCTCTCTCTCTCTCTCTCTCTTTCTCTTTCACTCTATCTCTTTCAGTAAATAAATAAAAATTTTAAATTCATACATTAAAAGAAAACAGAGAGTTTAGTAAGATATGAACATATCTACCTATGAAGGTAGATAATATTGCAACCAGAAGCTAAAGATTGTTATTAGAAAAATTTCATTGCCAGGTGTGGGATACTGTCATGGTTTAATTCAGGTGTTCCTCATAAACTTATCTATTTTGAATACTAGGTCTCCAGGTGGTGGCAATTTGACAATTGATGCCTCCTGGAGGCAATGTATTGTTGGGGGTGGGCTTTATAGCCAGCTTCCTTTTGCTAATGTTTGGCACACTCTCCTGTTGCTGTTGTCCATCTGATGTTGGCCAGAAGGTGATGTCTACCCTCTGTTCATGCCATCATTTTCTCCTGCCATCATGAAGCCTCCCCTTGAGTCTGTAAACCAAAATAAACTTTTCTCCCACAAGCTGTTCTTGGTGGGGTGTTTTCTGCCAGCAATGTAAACCTGACTGCAATAGTAACTTTTGGCCTTTTGTAGATGATTTTTGAGAGTAATGTGGAAAGATTTGAAATCTTGGCCTAAGAGGTGCCTTGTAGTGCTGTAAGTACAGCTTGATGGACTATTCTGGTCAGAACTGAAAGACCTGAATGTAGTAAGACTATGGACTGTGAAGTTTATCTTATGAGGGTGAGAACGAGCTTTAACTGGACTGGGCTAGAAGCAGTTTGTGTGAGAGGCTGGCTGTTATGGCCATGTCTTGAGAACTTGTGCAGGGTTATGTTGAGTAGAAATGGACTGGTATGAGCAGAGGGATATGGCACAAAAATGAAATCCTTGGGCCCAAAATTCTGCCCATTCAAATGCAATTGTATGATGTATTACAGCCTTTGAGATTGGGCCCGCTGACCTGCATTGGGACAACATAAAGAATGCAGACTTTTGAGGGGCCTGAATGCCAGAGTATCCTGTTCTTCAGAGTCTGCTTTATTTCCCCCTAGATTAACAAGATAGTAGCCCATGTGGTATTATGAAGTATGAGAAATGCAGGGAAGAGAGGGTCATTGGATTTACAACACAGTTTTGTATTTTGAAAATGGTCACGGCAGTGATTGTTGAATTACCTGCATGGAGACATTAGGATGAACCATGAGTTGCAGTGGAGACCCAATGAAGATGCCAGGACTATGAGATGACTGCCAAGGGCAGCTGCTGGCACCAGATGAAGTTTTCTGGGACTGTAAGTAGCCTAGCTAGGGCGGGTGGAATTGGAACTCCAGAGACTAATCACTGGTTAGAATTATCAGACTTGGATACTTGTCACTGACTAGTGTTGTTCTACTTAGAGCTACAAAGTTTAATGTTTGCCCAATATTTCTTTGGCTCAATATTTCTTTGCTATGCCCAATGCCGTCTTTTGCAGTGTGAATGTTTATTGTGTGCCATTATGGGATTTTATTAAAGATCAATTAAAAGATCTTGGACTATAGGGATGTGTGAACATCCTTGGAATTGATTTTAAAAAAACTGGGGACCTTTAAAGTTGGACTGAATATATTGTATTTTACACCATGTATGTTTGTCAGTTTATGGATGCCAGTGGCAGAATGTGGTGGTTTGATTCAGGTGTCCCCCATAAACTTATGTGTTCTGAATGCTTAGGTCCCCAGCTGGTGGCAATTTGACAATTGAAGCCTCCTGGATTCAATGTATAGTTAGGAGTGGGCTTTATAGCCATCTTCCCCTTGCCAATGTTTGGCACACTCTCTTGTTGCTGTTGTCTGTCTGATGTTGGCCAGGTGGTTAAGTTCACCCTCTGCTCATGCCATTGTTTTTGTCCTGCCATCATGGAGCCCCCCTTCATGTACATAAGCCAAAATAAACCCTTTTTTCCCATAACCTGCTCTTGGTGGGGTGCTTTCTTCCAGCAATGTGAAGCTGGCTGCAATAGATACCTCCCAGTGAGTTGCTGATCAGAGAGGTTACTGATGCCTTCAAAACATTACAGACTATTGTTAAGGCTCTTGGATTCCCAACAGTACTAGATGGTAAGATGCTATTGCTGAAGATTTCACATGCTTGGGCTGCAAGTCACTGAGAAATCAAGCTGAAGCTGAGCTGGAAAACTCCTCCCTGTTGGCTAGTGTTTCAGAAATCTGGGAAGAGCTATGCTGCATGCAGCCTTTTGAATGAGAGAGAAGTCACCAACAGTGCTAACCAGTAGTGGACCCTGCAAGCATTATGGCTGGCCAGCCAGGCTAAATGTGCCAACTGGTGAATAGTAGCATGTCTATTATAGAGATACCATCTGCTCTCTGATGGGACTGAAAACCTAGTCAAAAAACTATGCCTGAGGAGGTCGTGAGCACTAGGGAAGTAATGATACTGTTGTCTGGCTAAATGGATATATTATTCCCACCAAACTGCCCTCTAAACACGTGTTTATGCCTATATATTGATGCTACTCTCACTTTTTGTAAAGAAGTTTCTCTTTTTGGATAGTAGTGACAACTGGGTGACTCAAAAATCACCATAGTGCTGAAAAGAAGTGACAGGGGAGTGTTCAGCATTAAGTGCACATCTCTGTCTTACCCTCCAAGGCCTACAGTCCATTGTGGAAGAGGTGGCAAAAAGACTGTGAGAAACAAAGGAGGGGTAGGACTGTTTACAACACTCTCTTACAGACACAAATGGTCTTGATATTCATGACATCACAGTGGCTGACACTACCTACACAGGACCTTAATAATAGAAGGAAAAAAATTATGACATCATAATAGAAAAGTGATTACTTGGAAAGAAGAAAGGATGCAATGGAGAATTGGTATGGGAGGGGTAAATTGGGATAGTAGGAGGGAATTATCATGGTTTATTGTCTATGCTTACAGAATTTGACAACAAAATGTTTTAAAAGAAACTCACTTCCATTTGGCCTAACACACTAGATTTCTCATGTCAACAATTTCTAATCAAGGGATATGTGAAGCCTTACTGTAGTTCACTATAAGCCTTCTAGCTTTATAAAGCAACCTCGCCTGATTTTCAGTCTTGGTCAAATTGAAAGGATAATAGCTGACTCCCATGCTCTAGTTAATACTAAATAAATAGCTACTTTAAATTTTTTTTTAGATTTTGTTTATATATATAATGTTCTCCTTTCTAGTTCCTTAATAGTCCAACATATAGTTTGGTAGCCCTCATATAACAGAATAGACTAGAGATTACTGAAAGAAAGATAAATTTATAAAGGTGGTTATGCCTTACTAGACAAGAATAGCCTCGTCTTTATTAGGCTTTGACATGTAGAATAAAATAAAATTTGTCAGCCTCTGCTTCTTTTTGCCTACTCTACTGTAAGATCCTATCTTTTTCACATGGCTCTCTGGGTTCTGGGAAGATATTCAGTAATACTCCCCTTTCTTTTACCTATCATTAATTTTCACTGCAAAATTAATGTGTTAACAGGGACATAGGAGTTTGGCTTTAATAAAAATTCTAAAGAAAAAATAGAGATATCTTCCACCCTATAATTCCTTCAAAGAACTCCATTAACAAAGAACTTCTCTGTGAGATAACAGAGAACTTCTCCATCCATAAGAATAAGCTATCTATTGTCCCCATTTAAAAAAAAAAAACTGAGATTGTTTTCTTTTTGAAAGTGTGGGATGTTTTTCTATAAGACATAATCTCTACCTCCTTTTTTCATACCTGTCACCAAGTGTTTAAAGTTTTGAGAACAGAGCTCCTCTGAGCTCAAGACAGGTGTAACTTAGATGTTAGAGCACTGGACATTCAATGGGCATTCTTATTCTCCATGCCGATCACTCTTAACCTCTTATCTTATGACTCACAAAGAACTAGCAAATGTATACACACAGAAGGGTAAGTTAAGATCTACTTTAGGACATAAAACAGAAAGTAAAGTAGACAAGCTCTCAATCTCAAAAGATAGTCCACATGGTGACTTGGATTTGGTTTTCTGATAACCTCAGAGATGTAAATAAATTAGGCATCCAGCTTGGATGAATTTCATTGGTAAATCTAAGTGAACATGGAGGACCTTGATTGGTTCATGGTTCAAAAAGGACAGCACAGACTTGGAAAAGCCTATGGAAAGAGAAAAAATCCTACCAATAATAATAATAATAAAGGTGGAAAAACCAGGAAGTAATTCCTGATCACAATCTTGAGTCAGATAGGAGTTGCTGTTTAGTCTATCCAGGGAAGGTTGGCATATATGTTCTTTCAGGCCTGTGTCCTTAAATGACTACTTACAAAAAAAGGTTACCCTGCTCCTAGTCTCTATTATTGATTTGTTTCCATAGAGATGGGGTGGGTACAGTAGGTCATCCAAGCCTTTGGTTACACAAGGGTACCCTAAAACTCTCATTAGATTTTGAAAGAAATTTGAAGGAACCAAACGCACACTAATATTGTCTCCTGTTCTAAAAATAATCAGGCTTACCCTCAGACAAAGAAATAGAGGCAACATTGCTATTAATACTTGGACTTGTGTTATAAATTTCTACTTAAATTTTAACATGAGATATTCATTTGGAATTTTACTAAAACAAAATTGCTAGATTTAAAGCACAATGCTTCTTTCACCTCCCCACCTTACAACAGCTGTGCTCAGACCCAGGTAATCCCTACCTACTGTTTGAAAATTGACTAAGCCCAATTGCCTCACTTGTGGCCTAGGTGGAGATGACATTTCAAGTCCAACTTCCATGAAGTAATTCAAGGGGTGGCCCAGATAACCTGATCATGTAAGCTTGCATCACAGATATTCACAGATATTACCTTATGGCCCACACATCCCATTCAAGGCCCCCCTACCTTACAGCGCAGGTGTCCTCCCTCCTTTACCCCAAACACTTGAAACCTCCCCATCTTAGCCTTCCAATGCTTCTTTCTCCCATCCAAGTACTAACCTAGGCAGATCCTGTTTAGTTTCTGAGATCAGATGAGATTAAGCACATTCAGGATGATATGGCCATGAACCAAATGTTCTTTCTCCTTTGCTTTGAATCCTGCCATTTTCTCTTGGCATTAAAAACAAAATGAAATCCTTGGGCCCAAGAAACAGTTTGTCTCTAGTTCTTTGTCTTGACACCAAAGCCTGACATATGGTTATGACTCAAATATAGGCACTATCAAGACTTAATGTCTTCTACCTTTCCTCACACTCCCCCCATCCAGAATTTATCTTTCTGCTTTTGCTGCAGCCTGTCCATGCCTAAATTGGTATCATTCTCTTCTGACAAGTCTTTCAGGTCATTAGGACACGTACTATCTTTGAAGCCCTCAAATCACTCATCCCTGAGTCAGGTGATGTGTCCCTCTGGCAGGCATCCAAGACCCCAATTTCTCTAAACCCAATTGGGAATTCTACCACTGAACCACCAATGCCAACTCCAAACCCAAGTGGGATACAAATATATGTGTTCTCTTCTCAGGACTTTTTTTCCATTTTTTTCTACACGTTCAGAAGATCTAAAAAAGGTGGAAAGATAACCACACCACTGACTGATTGCCTGAGCTTTGCATGAGTATCACTGCCCCTTAGACTATCCCTTCCTAGTGAAATCCTTGATTGGCTTCAGAGTATAGGACCCACAGTGGGTCTCTCATTCCTTAAATTCTTGGGGTAGAAGACAAACCAATCAGCTTGTTTCTGTTTGCCTTAGGAAAGCCACCATTTAATTCTTCACAGTTGCCGCCATCTATCACTAAAGTTCTAGTAACACACGCATGGCTTCCAGGTGCTTCAGCTTTTGGTTCCTTTTTTTTTTTTGCCAGATATCACAGTTACATTTTGTATGTTTTGTGTACATGGCAAGTTGCTGACCCACACCGCCAGGAGACTTTCTCCTAGAGTCTTCTCTGGTTGGTGCTGAAATAAGCAAGGAGGCAGCTCTTCAAGAGAGTGATAAGTAGCTGAGTCATTAGAACAGAAGCTCCTGGTTCATATTAAATCTGAACATTACGATTTTTTCATTATGTATAAATTTTTCTATATGTGACATGACATTTACAGAGGACCTGTCATAGGAATATCATATCTAAAGTTGAGAGTAGTGAATAACATAAACAGTAGGTAAGGAAACAAGGACTGCTCTAGAAGTAAGGAAGGAGACATTTCTACTCACTTGGTATAGGTTAAATGTATCATATTTAGAAGAATTAGTGAGTGTGTCAAGCTAGAAAATCTAAAAGCCTTGATTAGTATTGTCAGTTGTTTATTTAACCATAGGAACTATGAACTTTTGTACAACTGAGATCAACTTTGTCTATTAGAATAAGATTTTATCAAGCATGTAAAGATTTATCTAACAGGAAGCATATGAATCTAAGACTAGAGATTCAAGTGTTATATCAAATAACAGATTTACCCAATAGGAAAGCATACAAATTTAGCATTTAGACATAATTTAATTAGAGGTTATTACAGGCATCAGTTGATAAAAGAATAAAACATAAAATCTTTGTAAGCCATCTTTGTAAACCTTTGGTAAGAGCAGAATATTTAAGAATTCTTATTTTTGTAAACAGGGAAGCATGTTGCATTGAATAAAATAAATTCTTAATCTAATGGAAAAAAAGGTTTAGACCCTGTGCCGGAGGGTGTGCACGCAGAGAGTAAGTCAGATGTCTCTGTTCTCTACCCCTCTTCCCAGTTCCCTGATCCCAGTATATTCCCTTGAGGCTGGCTTGGGGCTGCTTGGATCCTGCAAGCTTGCTGCAGAAGCAGACCCCTTGCTCTGCCTTCCTGATTGAAGGACCCCTGTGTCCCCAGTTCCTAGATCCCCTTCTCCACAGGATGTGTGCAGAGTGAGTAGGCAAGTACTCCTGGTTGGTTCCCCACCTCCCAGTTCCCTGGTCCCAGTACCCCTACTGCTGCCTTGGGGAGGCCTGGTCCCTGTGTGTGGGCTGTGGAAGCAGGTGTTTTGCTCTGGTATCCTGATTAGCACCAGGGTATGCAAATTCCTATTCCCTTAAGGCAGAGGGTGCAAGGGCCACTGTAGGAGCTGGCCTCTTGCCCCTGGATCTCCAGCTTCCTGGCTGCTGGTTCCCCAAGCCCTGATCCCCATGTGCTGAAGAGTATGTGCAAGTGGAGTGAGTAGACCAGAGCTGCCAGATCTCCAGGTACCTTTGATGTACCTGCAGTGTACACAATCTGCGCATCTGTGGTTATAACCCCATCATACATGAGTACACCAATCCAGTTCAAATTTAAAACAGAACAGCCTCGGAACATACTACAAGGACAAATACTTGCTTCCTTCTCAATAGAATAAAACATTTTCCCCAAGATAGGTAGACCACAATGCAAAGAAGCTAACAATTGTATCAATGAAATTGAGCAGAATCATCTCTTAGAGCATTCAGCTTTATATAATAGGCTTAATTTGACTGAAGAATGCCAGGAGCCATCCCGAGCTGAAGTGATGTCCTCTAAGGAAATGTGGAGTCAGCGGGGGTGGGGGGGTGAGAGGGGGAGAATGAGAGACACCAGGTTGCTGTTTCAGGTGATTCAAGTATCTCTGCCTTCCTCAAAACCTTGTGTTTTGTTTACACTACTACAGAAGAAAAGCAGGCTTTTTTTCCAGGAAATATCAAAACACTCAGTTCTCAGCAAAAACAAACAACAATAAATCAGCAAAGTGCTAAACAGACTGTTTCATACTGAAAGACCACTCTTCTAACTTTCTTATACATTCCTTGTAGCCAAGCTTAGCAAAGTACTTATTTACCTGTTTGATTAAAGAGTTCTATTGTTTTCTGGATAATGAACACCAAGCAGGGCCTGATCAAACAAGCCTTTCCAAGAAGGGCAGTGAACTATAGGGCACCCATTTTCCATTCTTAATCACTACATGACTAAGTTTCATCATAAATTCTTGTATAGGGTATCCTGTATATAGGTAGGTCAGTAGGTCAGGAAACCTAAAAGCATTTGCCTTAGCTCCTCAAAGTAATTCCTTTTTCCAAAACTTTGCAAAGGACTCCTTATTAGTCATATTCTCATATTTATCTAGGGAGCAGAAGTCTGCACAAATGGTTTTAGTTTCATTTTCTTTCAGCCCTCTTGTTTCTCTACAGCAGGATAGTTTGAGTTTCCTTTTCTTGAAAGGCTAAAAAAGACAGGAGTACTATTGCTAATAAGAAACCAAACACAGGGAACCAAAAGGTTTCAGCTCCATCATGAAGTTCCAGCAATGCGGAAATCTCCTCCTAGCCAGAACCATGTCAAATGGCAGGAGTGACTTTGCCTCCACCAGAAGAAACTTTAGAATTCTCAAAAGAAATATAAATGAATTGAAGTGAGACAACAATAACCAGTTGATTAAGCTTAATGGAGACTTGTTTAAATGCAAGAATAAATTACAGGAAGCATCAAAAAAAAATTGGAACTTGAACTGAAATTGTACCTCAAAAGAGAGATGAACACAATGCAAAATAACTCAACAGAATACAAAAATCAAATAGAGCTTGTGAAAACCTCTCTAGATCCCCTCACTAACAGAGTTACTCATGTGGAAGACAGAACATCTGACCTGGAAGACAAAAGAAATTGTTCAGGAGGCCAAAAACTTTTCTAAGTTCAAAAATCAAGTGAACAGAATATGAGGGAACTGTAGCATACCTTAAAATGACCAAACATCAGGATCATGGGTATATAAGGAGAGGAAATCTAGACCAGAGGTATACAGAACATATTCAACAAAATTATTGAAGAAAAATTTCCAAATCTCTCAAAAGAGAGGCCCATCCAGATGCAAGAAGCCCACAGAACACCAAACAGGCAGGATCAAAGGAGAAACTCTCCAAAGCACATCATAGTTAAAACTCTTAACAATGTAAACAAAGAGAGAGTGCTAAAAGTAGCAACAGAGAAACAATTTACTACATGCAAAGGAAATGTCATCAGACTTACCTCAGATTTCTCAATGGAAAACCTGAAAGCCAGAAGGGCCTGGAATGGAACACTTCAAAGTCTAAAAGCTATGGCTTCCAATACAAGCTACTCTACCCAGCAAAAGTATCCCTCATAATAGATGGTGAAAGGAAAACTTTCCATGAAAAAAAAAGGCAAACCTATGATTATATGAACACAAAGCCAAACCTACAGGGAATATCTCAGCAAATATTACACACAGAAGAGTCAAACAACCAATCTCAAGAGCCAACAAGAAGAAGATCACAATAACCAAAATAGACCAGGCTGAAAATAGTACAAGACACAGTAAAGTACCAAACCCCATAAAACACCTCATCATGGCAGGATTTAAATTGAACCTCACAGTCATAACCTGAAATATCAATTTTTAACTCACCCAACAAAAGACACAAGTTAACAGGGTGTATCAGGAAAATGGACCCTTCTACCTGCTGTCTTCAAGAAGCCCACCTCACCACTAAAGACAGACACCTCCTTGGGGTAAAAGGATGGAAAATGATATTCCAAGAAAGTGGAAATAAGCAAGCAAATGTTGCTATATTAAAATCTGATAATATAGACTTCAGAGCTTAAGGTGACTCCCAGTCAAGATGGCATCCACCTAACCATGCCACACCTCCCAGAGAAGGAAAGGCAAGATGTTTAGGGCTCATTGGGTCTCCTAGGGGTGAGAAGATTCTAATAGAACCCCAGTGGGAGGGCATGGAGGAGCAAAGTAAGGAATTAGCTGATTCCCATGCTCTCGGGTAGCCTAGCAGTCCCCCAGTCCCCTCAAACAGCCATCCTAACTGCAGTCCCAGCTGCAGGTTCCTCCTGCACTAACCACAGGCAAGGGCACCCAGACCAGCAGGCTAGTGTAGCTCCATGCATACCTCCAAGCTCACAAATGCCATCCCACTCACCTTCACCCCCACCCCTGTGTGCAGACCCAGGCCAGCAGGCTAGCGTTCCCCCAGAGACCTCTATATGCAAACACTGTCCCACTTGCCACTGCCCCCCACCCCCATGAGTGGACCCAGGCCAGCAGGCTAGCATCCCATCCTCAGGCATTCCCAACACCACAGAGCTCCACATGAGAACTCCACTGCCCATCCCCCATGTGCAGACCCAGGCCAGCAGGCTAGCATTCCCCAAAGGGACCTCCACACAGGAACGCCATCCAACTTGCTGCCACCCCCCACCCCAGCAGCCCCGAACCAGGTCAGCAGGCTAACATTCCCCAGAGAACCTCCATGCACAAAATTCCTCCCAATTGCTGCCACCACCCACCTCCCTACATGGACCCAGGTCAGTAGGCTAGCTCTCCCTCCCCCCACTGCCACCAGGGACCTCCACATGCCACTGCCCTTCCATGTGTGGATCCAGGCCATCAAGCTAGGGTTTCTCCCTCCCTAAGCTCTTCCACCACAGGGAAGCTATACGCCCCCCCCCCACTTGCCACCTAACCCACAGCAGTCTCATATCCGCACCCTGTACTGTCACAGGACCCAGCAGTCCCATCCACCCCTTGCTACAGGGCCCCAAGGGACCCCCTGTCCCATCCCATCACCCATCAGCATTATGGAACCACCATGCATTCCCATCCTCCCCACCTCTGCAGCCTAGCTGCAACACCAGTCTGCTTTGTCCCATTCCTCCCTAACCCCTGCCCCCTCAGGCCACCTGACCACACAGTCCCACACCCCAAATCATGGAAAACAAGCCCCTTCATCAGGTTTCTGGGCCCCTAACAGAGCCTCACAGGCTCCTTCTCTCTGAATAGGCAGGCCCCATTGCCATCCAAGGCCTAGTACAAGCAAACATAAAAGGGAATAATCACTGAAGACATTTCAAGGGTAGACTACAGCTTCCTCCTAAATTAAATAAGATGCCTACACTGTGATGGGCGGACCACAGCACAAAAGGAATAACATGAAAAACCAAACGCAAGTAAATCCAACAGGATTGCCCAGTCCCATAATGGATGTCTGTAATAAGAACACAGAAGAAACAATAGGATCAGAAACCCAAAATGAAGATACAAGCTATGCAACCCTGAGCAAGCAAATAGCAGAACTCGCAGAAAATCAACAAAAGGCCAATAATTGTACGAATACTGTCCTTGCTAGATTAGACCTAATAGATAAGAACTAGGAAAGGTTCCAAAGACAGTTAAATGATCTAAAGGAAAGAAAAAAGAAAAAGCACCTCAATAACCAGCTGACTAAGCTCAATGAAGACATAAAGAAATGCAAGGATGAATTCCAAGAAGCATTAAGAAAATCAGAAAATGATGTGAAAAGGGAACTTGACAGAGGGTTGGAAACTATACATAAAAAAGCAATAGAAAATACAAACCAAATTGAACAAGCCCAAATACTCTACAGAAGCTCTCAAGAATAGAATCAGGCATGTGGAGGATAGACACTCAGAATTGGAAGACAAAACAGAAGAAACTTTTCGTGAGTCCAATACTTTCAATAAGTTCGATTTTTTTTTCAATTTTGTATTTTTTATTTATCAAATAAAAATTATAAGTAAACAATAAAAACATAAGTGTACCTGTATATGCTATATGAAAATTAATCAAATTTCTTGAAGATGTTTCCTTTTCTCTAGTAATCTTTGAAGTGAAATATCATGGAACATCAGCATCATAAACAATTTGAGACATTTTTCTCCTACAATAAATAATTTTATAATTTTTTTTTCTTTTTTCTTTTTCTTTTTTTTTTTTTTATTAGTCAGTTCTGTATTCAGCAAATACAGTCAGTTTGGGACCATTATTAGGCTCATCCGTGACCTACCCCCTCCCCTTGGCCCCTCCTTGTTGAGGTATACGGGTCATGCATTGTGGAGTTAGCCCACAGTTATGGGTAAGCTAAATGTCTCTGCATATCATGACCCAACATGTGACTCTGACATTCTTTCCGCCCCCTCTTCCGCAAAATTTCCCTGAGCCATGTTGGGTTCATTTTTGGTCTGCTTCAGTGATGAGGTGTTGAGGGCCTCTGAGGCTCTGGCTCTCTGATTTGGTAGGAGTTAATTTTTCTCTATGCTGATCTCCTTCCCCCTTGTGCTGGTGTACGGTTCATCAGGAAAAACAGCCCCCTTGCTTGTTTCTCGAAGTTTTCTTAGTTTCAGCCAGGGCCCTTTTGAGGTATGATGGGGTGGCTCTCTCCTTAGGGTCTACATCTATCTGAAAAAGAGAAGCAGATTCTCCAACGGAGAGTAAGTTAGCACCAGGACAAATGAGATAACCCTTACTTTTTTTTTTTTTTATAGAGAATTTAATAGGTGTAGGCCCTCTTGTAGCCCACAATTGATAGTAGGTTGATACTGGAGAGTGGGCTTATGTTTGGATATGGTTCTGACTTGTTTCCCAGCTCCAGCTATGGGTCCCATACCAGTGAGGGGATCAGTTAGCCAAATTGAGAGTAGTTGGTTCCCCACCATGGCTGTGTGCCACCACTGCACTTGTGTGGGCATCACAATAAGTTATTTGCTGCTAAGTAGGTTAGACCGTGCGTTGCTTCGATAGATATTGGTCAATTTCCCTCAGTCGCCCATGTAGCACCTTCTGGCACTAGACGCGCTGACTGTCTGGGGACTGACTCTCATCCAACTTCCAGCCATGCCATTCTAATTTGCATGTCAATCACATAAGGTATCTTCAGCAGTAGGGTCTTACCACTAACCTTTGGTGGGTCATCAAGTACTCTGACAGAAATCTGTCTGTCTTTTAGGAAACCTTGTAGGTCTCTCTGATCAAAAGCTCATTGTGGATGATAGCCCCATGCTGGTTCTGGGAGTTACAGGTCAGTGCCCACTAAGAAAATGAGGAAAAAGATAACTAATATACAAGAGTTAGAGAGAAGAGAGAGAAAGACAGGGAGAGGGGAAGTGAGGGAGGGAAGATGTAGGAGACTAAGGTTAGTCTTAATCTTACCCTCTCCAGTGTCTTGTGGTTCAGGTGTTCCCTGTAAGGGCCTGGTGAAGGATCAGCCATTTGGTCTATCTTTTAGTAAGTAGAAGATTATGGTACCATTGCCGTTTGGGTCTAGATTTGTGTTTCCCACCCCTTTGATGCCCTCCCCTCCCTCCCCTTCCATCCTAGTGTCTAATCTAGGAGATGCTTGCTGGGTATGTAAGGTATCTTCGGTAGATTCAGGTTAGGTGCTGTAGATGAGTGAGACTATGTGGCGATTTTTTTTCTGTGATTGGGTAAGTTCACTGAGAATGATCTGTTCCAGGTTCAACCATTTTTCCTCAAATTTCATTGTGTCATTTTTTCTTACTGCTGTATAGAATTCCATTGTGTAGATATACCACATCTTAGTTATCCATTCTTCTAGTGATGGACATCTGGGTTGATTCCAGCTCTTAGCTATTACAAATTGAACCGCTATAAACATGGTTGAGCAAATCTCTTTAGTCTGTGGTTTGAAGGTTTTAGGGTAGATGCCCAGTAAGGGAATAACTGGGTCTGTTGGTATCTCTATACTCAGCTTTTTCAGAAGTCTCCATATTGCTTTCCAAAGTGGTTGTACCATCCTACATTCCCACCAACAGTGGATGAGTGTTCCTACTTCTCCACATCCTCGCCAGCATTTATTTTTATTTGATTTTTTGATGCTTGCTATCCTTATTGGGGTAAGGTGGAATCTCATAGTTGTTTTAATTTGCATTTCTCTGATGATTAGGGATGATGAACATTTTCTTAAGTGTATGTTTGCCATTTCTATTTCTTCCTCTGTGAACTGCCTGTTCAGCTCTTTGCCCCATCTTGTGAGTGGGGTGTTTGACTTCTTACTGTTTAGATTTTTGAGTTCTTTGTAGATTCTAGAGATTAGTCCTCTATCAGTTGGATAACCCACAAATATTTTCTCCCATTCTGTGGGTAATCTATTGGCTTTGCTAATTGTATGCTTGTCTGTAAAGAAACTCCTCAGCTTCATGTGGTCCCATTGGTTGAGTGATGGTTTAAGTTCATGAGCTACTGGGGTTTTGTTCAGGAAGTCTTTTTCCATTCCTATATCATGGAATGTACTTCCTAAATTTTCTTCCAGTAGTATTCGAGTTTCTGGTCTTATATTGAGATCTTTGATCCATTTGGACTTGAGTGTAGTGCATGGTGAAATGTGTGGGTCAAGTTTTAGTTTCCTGCATATGGTTATCCAGTTTGTCCAGCACCATTTGTTGAAGATGCTGTCTTTTTTCCAGCGTATATTGTTTGGGCCTTTATCAAATATCAAGTAGCTATAGTTGCTTGACCCAAAGTCCTGGTCCTCAAGTCTATTCCATTGATCTATAGTCCTGTTTTTATGCCAGTACCATGCTGTTTTTATTACTATGGCTTTGTAATATAGCTTTAGATCAGGTATGGTGATGCCTCCAGAGGTATTTCTTTTGCTGAGGATATGTTTGGAAATGCGAGGCCTTCTGCCTTTCCATATGAAATTTGAGATCATTTTTTCTATCTCTGTGAAGAACACTGTGGGGATTTTAATTGGTATTGCATTAAATCTGTAAATTGCCTTTGGTAGGATTGTCATCTTCACAATGTTAATTCTGCCTATCCAGGAACATGGGAGGTCTTTCCATTTTCTCAAATCCGCCTCAATTTCTTTTTTGAGTGTTTTTATGTTTTCAATGTATAGATCTTTCACTTCCTTGGTTAACGTTATTCCAAGGTATTTTATTTTTTTTGTCGCAATTGAAAATGGGACTATGTCCCTTATTTCTTTTTCTGTATCTTTGTCCTTTGCATAAAGGAAGGCTACTGATTTTTGTGCATTGATTTTGTATCCTGCTACTTTGCTATAGGAGTTAATCACCTTCAGGAGTTTTGGGATGGAGTCTCTCGGGTCTCTTACATATATAATCATGTCATCAGCGAATAAAGCTAACTTAACTTCCTCCTTTCCAAATTGTATCCCTTTTATTTCCTTCTCCTGTCTTATTGCTTGAGCTAGGACTTCCAGAACTATATTGAAAAGCAGAGGTGAGAGTGGACAACCCTGTCTTGTTCCTGATCTTAATGGGAATTCCTCCAGTCTCTCTCCATTAAGTATTATTTGGGCCTTCGGAGCTTCGTATATTGCCTTTATTAGGTTAAGATATGAACCAACCATGCCAACTCTCTCCAATGTTTTGAACATGAAGTGGTGTTGAATCTTGTCAAAGGCCTTTTCTGCATCTATTGAAATGATCATGTGGTTTTTATGTTTAACCTTGTTTATGTGGTGTATTACATTGACAGATTTCCGTATGTTGAACCACCCCTGTGTTCCTGGAATGAATCCCACTTGGTCAAGGTGGATAATGCTTTTGATGTGTTGTTGGATTCGGTTTGCAAGGATTTTGTTTAGGATCTTTGCATCTAAATTCATCAGGGAAATAGGCCGGTAGTTTTCTTTTCTTGTGGCATCTCTGCCTGGTTTTGGAATTAGGGTGATGCTAGCTTCATAAAAGGAGTTGGGTAGCTTTCCCTGTTCATCAGTTGTGTGGCACAGTTTGAGGAAGATTGGTTTGAGTTCTTCCATGAAGGTTTGATAGAATTCAGCTGAGAAGCCATCTGGTCCTGGGCTCTTCTTTTTTGGGAGGTTTTTTATTACTTTTTCAATCTCCATGAGTGTGATGGGTTGATTGAGGTGATTAATCTGCTCTGCGTTTAGCTTTGGTAGATGGTATGCGTCCAAGAATTTATCCATCTCCTCCACATTATCCAGTTTTGTGGAGTAGAGGTTTTTGAAATAAGTCCTGATGATTCTCCCAATTTCACTTATGTCTGTTGTGATCTCTCCTTTTTCATTTTGAATTTTGTTAATTTGAAGCTTCATCTTTTTTTGCTTGATCAGATTGGCCAGGGGTTTGTCAATCTTGTTTATTTTTTCAAAGAACCAGCTCTTTGTTTTGTCAATTGTCTTAATTGTTTCCTTGGTTTCCAATTCATTGATTTCTGCTCTGATTTTAATTATTTCTTTCCTTCTGGAGCTCTTTGGGTTGGATTTTTCTTGTTTTTCCAGTGCCTTTAGGTGGATGGTTAGGTTATTGATTTGGGACCTTTCTGTCTTTTTTACGAAGGCATTGAGTGCTATGAATTTTCCCCTGAGGACCGCCTTCATTGTGTCCCATAAGTTTTGATACGATGTGTTCTCATTGTCGTTCAATTCCAGAAATTTTGCAATTTCATTTTTTATTTCATCCACTATCCATTTATTGTTTAAAAGTGTGCTGTTCAGTTTCCAGGTGCCTTTGGGATTCTTGGTGGGTCTTTTATTGTTGATTTCTAGCAATATAGCATTGTGATCTGATATCATGCAGGGAATTATGTCAATCTTCCTAAATATGTGGAGGCAGTCTTTGTGACCCAGTATATGGTCTATTTTAGAGAATGTTCCATGGACTGCTGAGAAGAATGTGTAATCTGTGGATTTGGGATGGAATGTTCTGTAGAGGTCCGTTAGGTCTAAGTGATCTATGGTTTTGTTGAGCTCTCTTACTTCCCTGTTGAGTTTCTGTTTGGATGATCTGTCTATTACTGATAATGGTGTATTGAAGTCCCCAGCTATGATGGTGTTTGTGGTTATTTCTGTTTTATTGTCAAGTAGGTTTTGTTTTATGAACTGTGGTGCCCCTGTGTTTGGTGCACACAGATTTATGATTGTAATATCCTCTTGATGGATCGTTCCCTTGATAAGTAGGAAGTGGCCTTCTTTGTCTTTTTTGATTATATTTGGTTTGAAGTCTATTTTATCCGATATTAATATAGCTACACCTGCTTGTTTCTTATTCCCGTGTGCTTGGAATACTGTTTTCCACCCTTTCACCCTGAGGAGATGTCTGTCTTTAATGGTGAGGTGGGTTTCTTGAAGACAACAGATTGAGGGGTCTAATTTTTTGATCCATCCTGTTAGCTTGTGTCTCTTGATGGGTGAATTAAGGCCATTAATATTTAGGGTAATGACTGTGAGATTTGAATTGATCCCTGCCATATTGTGATGGTAAATGTGGGTTGGAGTTTTCATGGACATTGAAGTTTTTTGTGCCTACTCTGAGTTTGGTTGTTGTGATCTGCTTCTTGTAGGCAATTGTGTTTGATTATTTTTTTCTTCTCTGTGGAGAATTTCCTGAAATACTCTCTGTAGGTTTGGTTTTGTGTTCATATAATTGTAAAGCTGAGTTTTGTCATGGAAAGTTTTTTGTTCACCATCTATTATGAGGGATACTTTTGCAGGGTAGAGTAGTTTGGGTTGGAAGCCATAGGTTCTTAGACTTTGCAGTGTTTCATTCCAGGCTCTTCTAGCTTTCAGGGTTTCCATTGAGAAGTCTGAAGTAATTCTGATCAGGTTACCTCTGAAGGTGGTGTGCTGTTTTTCCCTAGCTGCTTTTAGGATTTTCTCTTTGGTGTCAATGTTTAGAGTCTTAATAATAATATGTCTTGGAGAGTTTCTCCTTTGGTCCAGTCTGTTTGGAGTTCTATTGGCTTCTTGTATCTTGATGGGCCTTTCTTTTAAGAGATTGGGGAAGTTTTCTTCAATTATTTTGTTAAATAAGTTCTCCATGCCTTTGGTCTGGATTTCTTCTCCTTCTGGTATTCCAATGATCCTGATATTGGGACGTTTAACTGTATCCCACAATTCCCTCATGTTCTGTTCACAGGAGCTTTTAAACTTACTGAAATTTTTGAACTCTCTAACTGTTTCTTCCATCTTGTCTTCCAGATCAGAGTTTCTATCCTCCACTTGGCTGACTCTATTCTTGAGAGCTTCTAGTGAGTTTTGGGCTTGTTTAATTAAGTTTGCATTTTCTATTATTTTTCTATGTATAATTTCCATCCCTCTGTCAAGCTCCCTTTTCACATCATTTTCTGATTTTCTTGATGATTCTTGGAGTTCATCCTTGCATTTCTTTATGTCTTCATTTAGCATGGTCAGCTGATTTTTAAGGTCTTCTTTTTTTTCACTTTCCCTCAAATCTCTTAACTCTCTTTGAAATCCTTCCATTTTCTTATCTAATCCTTCCAATTTCTTATCTATTAGTTCTAGTTTAGTGATGGCAGCATCCACACGATTGTCTGCCCTTTGTTGCTTTCCTGCAAGTTCTACCAATAGGTTGGTTAGAGTTGCATTGCTCATAGCTTCAATGTGGTGTTCTGGTCCTATTTGTTCTTCTATGTTTTGGTTAGAAGTATTCATTGTGGGAGTGGATGATCTAATTGGATTTTCTTGCATTTGATTATTCATGTTATTTCTTTTGCGCTGTGTTCTGCCCATGACAGTGTATGGGCAGATAAGTGGGTGTATCAGCCTGGGCTCAAGAACAATGGGAATCTTATGCAGCCTGGGGGCGTTGCCAAGAAGCCTGGGCTTTGGCTGTCACTTGCCAAAGCCGCCTATCTACTGCCTGGCAGGGGCGCCGAAGTTGCCTGAGTTCTCAAGCGGTAATGTGCCAAGGCTGCTTGCGTTCGCACTAGGAGTGGCACTGAGGCACCAAGCACTGATGCCGCCTGAACTCTGGCTGGGCACGCTGGGAACTGGCAGCAGTCTGCGCTCCCCCGCCACAGGACAATTGTGGACAGCCACGCGGCAGACAGAGGGCGAGTGGACTAGAGTGCGGAGCAGTCTAAGCTTCCGCACGCAGGGAATAATCTCACTTGCCAAAGCCACCTATCTACTACCTGGCAGGGGCACCAAGGTTGGTTGAGTTCTCAAGCGGTATTGTGCCACAGCTGCCTGCATTCGAGCTAGGAGTGGCACTGAGGCACCAAGCACTGAAGCCGCCCAGACTTTGGCTGGGAACGCTGGGAACCGGAAGCAGTCTGCGCTCCCCCGCCACGGGACAATTGTGGACAGCCGTGCGGCAGACAGAGGGCGAGTGGCGAGAGTGCGGAGCAGTCTAAGCTTCCGCACGCAGGGAATAATCTCACTTGCCAAAGCCGCCTATCTACTACCTGGCAGGGGCGCCAAAATTGTTTGAGTTCTCAAGTGGTAATGTGCCAAGGCTGGCTGCATTCGAGCTAGGAGTGGCACTGAGGCACCAAGCACTGAAGCCGCCCAGACTTTGGCTGGGAATGCTGGGAACCGGAAGCAGTCTGCGCTCCCCCGCCATGGGACAATGGCGGCCCGCCGGTGCGGCAGGCAGGTAGGGGGTGGCACCTGAGCTGATGCAAGCGAGAGATACAGTCTGAGCTTGTGGGACTGGGCACACTCAGTAGGTGGGCGAGTGGACGAGGGTGCGGAGCAGTCTAAGCTTCCGCGCGGAGGGAACGATCGGCGTGCAGTGGCAGCCGTGCGGGCTCCGGAGCAGCAGCAGCGGCAGGGGTGGAGCTTTGAACACGGCGGTTATTTGGGGTGAGGGGTGCCTACCCGCCCGAAAGGGGACCAGCAATTCCCTGTTCCCCCACCTCTGTGCCCTCCCAGATTTCTCTCCCCTAAAAGCCACTATATACCCTTAATATCTTGCCTTTCTTTCCCCGGGATTTGCAGCGCAGCTAGGCGGTTGCCATCTTGGCCAGAAGTCCAAGTTCGATTTCTTGTGTGTGTGTGAACAGAACATGAGGGAATTATGGGATATCCTTAAATGTCCCAACATTCAGATCATGGGAATAGCAGAAGGGGGAAAAATTCAGACAAAGGCAAAGAGAACATATTCAAAAAATTATTGAAGAAAACTTTCCCACCCTTTCAAAAGAAAGTCCCATCAAGTTACAAGAAGTTAACATAATGCCAAACAGACTGGAACAAAGGAGAAATTCTCCAAGACATATTATCATTAACACTCTAAACATCAATACCAAAGAAAAGGTCCTAAAAGCACTTAGGGAGAAACAACATATTACATATAAAGTTAACCCCATCAGAATTGCTTCAGATTTCTCAGTGGAAACCTGAAAGCCAGAGGGCCTGGAATGAAACACTGCAAAGTCTAAGAACCTATGGTTTCCAACCCAAACTACCCTACCCAGCAAAAGTATCCCTCATAATGGATGGTGACAGAAAAACTTTCCATGATAAAACTCAGCTTTACAACTATATAAACACAAAGCCAAGCCTGCAGACAGTACATCAGGGAATTCTCCACATAGAAGAAACAAATAACCAACCTCAAGTGCTGACAAGAAGCAAATCACAATAACCAGACTCAGAGAAGGCACAAAAAAAGAAAGACAAAGTCCAAGAAAAAACCATGACAAAATGGCAGGGATTAAATCAAACCTCACAGTTGTTACCCTAAGTATTAATGGCCTTAATTCACCCATCAAGAGACATAAACTAACAGGGTGGATCAGAAAATTAGACCCCTCAACCTGCTGTCTTCAAGAACCCCACCTCACCACTAAAGACAGACACCTCCTCAGAGTTAAAGAGGGGAAAATGATATTCCAAGCAAACGGAAATAAGAAACAAGAAGGCGAAGCTATACCAATATTGGATAAGATAGACTTCTAACCAAAAGTAATCAAAAAACAAAGAAGGCAACTTTTTACTTATCAAGGGAACAATCCAACAAGAGGATATCACAATGATCAATCTTTATGCACCAAACACAGGTCCACCACAATTGATAAAACAAAACCTACTTGACACCAAAATAGAAGTAACTACCAACACCATCATAGATGGGGACTTCAATACTCCACTATCATCAATAGATAGATCAAACAGAAAGTTAACAGGGAAATAAGAGAGCTCAACAAAACGATAGATCAAATATACCTACTGGACATCTATAGAACATTCTACCCAAAATATATAGACTACACATTCTTCTTAGCAGCCCATGGAACCTTCTCTAAAATAGATCATATACTGGGTCATAAAGCCTGCCTCAATATATTTAGGAAGATTGACATAATTTACTGAATGCTGCCAGATCACAATGCTCTTTTGCTAGAAATTAACAACAAAAGATATACCAAGAATCCCATCAGGTCTTGGAAACTGAACAACACAAATTTAAACAATAAATGGGCAGTGGATGAAATAAAAAATGTAACCGCAAAATTTCTAGTAATTAATGAAAATAAGAACACACTATACCAAAACTTATGGGACACAATGAAGGCGACCCTCAGGGGAAAATTCATAGCAATAATGCCTTCATAACAAAGACAGAGAGATCCCAAATCAATAACCTAACCATCCACCTAAAGGCACTAGAAAAGCAAGAAGAATCCAACCCAAAAAGCTCCAGATGGAAAGAAATAGTTAAGATCAGAGCAGAAATTAATGAAGTGGAAACTAAGAACACAATTAAGAAAACTGATGAAACAAAGAGCTGTTTTTTTTTTTTTTTAAATAAACAGGATTAATAAACCCCTGGCCAGTTTGATCAAGCAAAAAGAAAGAGAGGCTTCAAATTAACAAAATCAGAAATGAAAAAGGAGAGATCACAACAGACATAAGTGAAATTGGGAGAATAATCAGGACTTATTTCAAAAACCTCTACTCCACAAAATTTGATAATGTGGAGGAAATGGATGAGTTCCTGGACATATACCACCTACCAAAGCTAAACTCAGATCATATTAATCCCCTATACAAACCTACCACAACCACCAAGATTGTAAAGGTAATCAAAACCTTCCCCAAAAACAAGAGTCCTGGACCAGATGGATTCTCAGCTGAATTCTATCAAACATTCATGGAAGACCTGGAACCAATCTTTCTCAAACTGTGCCACACAATAAGAGAACAATGAATGCTCCCCAACTCCTTCTATGAAGCTACTGTCACCTTAATATCAAAACCAGGCAGAGATACCAAAGGAAAATAAAACTATAAGCCTATTTCGCGGATGAACTTAGATGCAAAGACTCTGAACAAAATTCTCACAAACCAAATTCAACAACACATCAAAAGCACTATTCACCTTGATCAAGTAGGCTTCATCCCAGAAATGCAGAGGTGGTTCCACATACGGAAAGCTGTCACTGTAATACTCCACATAAATAAGCTTAAATGCAAAAACCACATGATCATTTTGATAGATGCAGAAAAGGCCTTTGACAAAATACAGCATCACATCATGATAAAAACATTGGAAAGAATAGCTATGGACAGTTTATATCTCAACATAATAAAACTCCTAAAGCCCAAATAATACTTAATGGAAAGAAACTGAAGGAATTCCCATTGGAATCAGGAAGAAAACAGGGTTTATTACTCTCACCTCTGCACTTTGACATAGTACTGGAAGTCCTAGCTCAAGCAATAAGACAGGAGAAAGAAATAAAAGGGATACAAATTGGAAAGGAAGAAGTTAAGTTAGCCCTATTCACAGATGACATGATTCTTTTTTTTTCTTTTTTTCTTTTTTTTTTTTTTCTTTATTAGTTTTGTATTCAGCAAATCCAGTCAGTTTGGTACCATTATTAGGCTCATCCGTGACCTACCCCCCCCCCTTGGTCCCTCCTTGTTGAGGTATACGGGTCATGCATTGTGGAGTTAGCCCACAGTTATGGGTAAGATAAATGTCTCTGCATATCATGACCCAACATGTGATTCTGACATTCTTTCCGCCCCCTCTTCCACAAAATTTCCCTGAGCCATGTTGGGTTCATTTTTGGTCTGCTTCAGTGATGAGGTGTTGGGGGCCTCTGAGGCTCTGGCTCTCTGATTTGGTAGGAGTTGATTTTTCTCTGTGTTGATCTCCTTCCCCCTTGTGCTGGTATCTGGTTCATCAGGAAAACAGCCCCCTTGCTTGTTTCTCCAATTTTTCTTAGTTTCAGCCAGGGCCCTTTTGAGGTATGATGGGGTGGCTCTCTCCTTAGGATCTACATCTATCTGGAAAAGAGAAGCAGATTCTCCAATGAAGAGTAAGTTAGCACCAGGACAAATGAGATAACCCTTACTTTTTTTTTATAGAGAATTTAATAGGTGTAGGCCCTCTTGTAGCCCACAATTGATGGTAGCTTGATACTGGAGAGTGGGCTTATGTTTGGATATGGTTCTGACTTGTTTCCCAGCTCCAGCTATGGGTCCCATACCAGTGAGGGGATCAGTTAGCCGAATTGAGAGCAGTTGGTTCCCCACCATGGCTGTGTGCCACCACTGCACTTGTGTGGGCATCACACCAAGTTATTTGCTGCTAAGTAAGTTAGACCATGCGTTGCTTCGACAGATATTGGTCATTTTCCCCCAGTCGCCCATGTAGCACCTTCTGGCACTAGATGCGCTGACTGTCTGGGGACTGACTCTCTTCCAACTTCCAGCCATGCCATTCTAATTTGCATGTCAATCACATAGGGTGTCTTCAGCAGTAGGGTCTTACCACTAGCCTTTGGTGGGTCATCGAGTACTCTCACAGAAATCTGTCTGTCTTTTAGGAAACCTTGTAGGTCTCTCTGATCAAAAGCTCATTGTGGCTGGGCATGGTGGCACACGCCTTTAATCCCAGCACTCGGGAGGCAGAGGTAGGAGGATTGCTGTGAGTTCAAGGCCACCCTGAGACTCCATAGTGAATTCCAGATCATCCTGGGCTAGAGTGAGACCCTACCTCAAATAATCAAAAAAAAAAAAAAAAAAAAAAAAAAAAAAAAAAGCTCATTGTGGATGATAGCCCCATGCTGGATCTGGGAGTTACAGGTCAGTGCCCACTAAGAAAATGAGGAAAAAGATAACTGATATACAAGAGTTAGAGATAAGAGAGAGAGAGAGAGAAGGAGAGGGGAAGTGTGGGGGGGAAGAGGTAGAAGATTAAGGTTAGTCTTGATCTTACCCTCTCCAGTGTCTTATGGTTCAGGTGTTCCCTGCAAGGGCCTGGTGAAGGATCAGGCATTTGGTCTGTCTAGATGACATGATTCTATACATAAGAGACCCAAGAACCTCCATCTCAAAACTCTTAAAGGTGATTAACTCCTTCAGCAGAGTAGCAGGATACAAAGTCAATGCACAGAAATCAGTATCCTTTCTATATGCAAAAGACAAAGATACAGAGAAAGAAATAAGTGACATTGTCCCATTTTCAATCTCAAAAAAATAAAATAAAATACTTTGGAAGAACATTAACCAAGCATGTGAAAGACCTATACAATGAGAACATAAAGCACTCAAGAATGAAATTGAGGCAGACTTGAGAAAATAGAAAGACCTCCCATGCTCCTGGATAGGCAGAATTAACATTGTGAAAATGGAAATCTTGCCAAAGGCAAAATACAGATTTAATGCAATACCAATAAAAATTCCAACATTTTTCTTCACAGACATAGAAAAAAGTGATCTCAAAATTCATATGTAATGGCAGAAGGCCTCAGATATCCAAGCATATTCTCAGCAAAAGAAACACCTCTGGAGGCATAACTGTACCTGATCTAAAGCTATATTGCAAAGCCATAGTAATAAAAACAATCTGGTGCTGGCATAAAAAGAGGAATACAGACCAATGGGACAGAATCAAGGACCCAGACTTTGGGTCAACTAACTACAGCTACTTGATATTTGACAAAGGCCCTAACAACGTAGCCTGGAAAAAAGACATATGCAATAAATTGAAACTTGATCCACACATCTCACCAAGCACAAAAATCAAGTCCAAATAGATCAAAGACCTCAGTATAAGGCTGGAAACTGAGCTACTACTAGAAGAAAAAATAGGAGGAAATTTCCATGATATAGGAAAAAAACTTCCTGAACAAAACCCCAGTAGCTCAGGAACTTAATCAGTCAACCATTTGGATCTCATGAAGCTGAAAAGTTTCTTCATCCCAAAGATGTAGGGATGGTTCAGCATATGGAAATTGGTCAATGTAATATACCACATAAATAAACTTAACCATAAGAACCACATGCTAATCTCAATTGATGTACAGAGGCCTTTGACAAAATACAACATCACTTCACGATCAAGACACTGGAAAGAATAGGCATGGAGGGTTTATATCTCAACACAATAATAGCTATATATAAAGCACCTAAAGCCCAAATAATACTTAAAGGGGAAAGATTCAGGGAGTTCCCATTGAGATCAGGAACAAAACAGGTGTGCCCATGCTCACCACTGCTCTTCAACACAGTACTAAAAGTACTAGCCCAAGCAATAAGATATGAGAAAAATAAAAGGGATGGGAAAGGAAGAAGTCATGTTAGTCCTATTTGCAGATGACATGATCCTATATATAAGTGACCCAAAAGTCTCCATCTCAAAACTTCTAAAGGTGATTAACACCTTCACTAGGATGGTAGGATACAAAATCAATGCACAAGAATCAATAGTCTTTCTATATGCAAAGGACAAATATATAGAGAAATAAATCAGTGAAGCTATCCCATTTTCAATAGCAACAACAAAAAAATTAGATACCTTGGAATAATACAACCCAAGGATGTGAAAGACCAATATAATGAAAACATTTTTAAAAAACTGAAGAAAGAAATCAAGGAGGGCTTGAGAAGTTGGAAAGACCTCTCATGCTTCTGGATAGGTAGAACTAATATTGTGAAATGGCAATTCTACTAAAAGCTATATCAGATTTAATGCAATACTAATAAAAACAACAGCATTATTCTTCACAGAGATTGAAAAAATTATCACAAAATTCATATGGAATGCCTACAGGCCTTGTATGTCCAAACATATCCTCAGGGAAAAAAAAAACCTGTGAAAGTATCATTATACCCAATATAAAGCTACATTACAAAGCTATAGTAACAAACACAGCATGATATAGGCATAAGAACCGAAATATAGACCAATGGAACAGAATTAAATACTCAGACCTTAGTTCAAGTAACTACAACTCCTTGATCTTTGACAAAGGTATCCAATAATGTAGACTGGAAAAAAGACAGCATTTTCAACAAATGGTGTTGGACAAATTTGATGTCCATACATAGAAAAATAAAAGTAGAACCACTCATCTCTCCATACACAAAAATCAAGTCCAAATGGATTAAAGACCTCAATATAAGACCTGAAACTCTTAAACTACTGGAAGAAAAAACAGGAGGCACTTTTCATGATATAGGAGTGGGGAAAGACTTCTTAAACAAAACCCCAGTAGCCCAGGAAATTAAGCAATCACTCAAGCAGTGGGATCTCATGAAGCTAAAAATATTTTGCACAGACAAATACACACACACATAATCAGAGCCAACAGAATACCCACTGAATGGGAGAAAATCTTTGCCAGCTGTACCACTGACAGAAGCCTAATGTCTAGAACCTACGAAGAGTTCAAAAAACTAAACAATAAAAAATTAAACAACCCACTACAAAAGTGGGGCAGAGAACTGAATAGGGAGTTCTCAGAGGAAGAATTACAAATGGGTAACACACTTGAGAAAATGTTCAACACCCTAACCGTTAGGGAAATGCAAATTAAAACAACCAGGAGATTCCACCTTACTCCACTAAGGATGGCAATCATTTAAAACTCTAACAGTGATAAATGTTGGTGAGGACATGGGGAAAGGGAAACTCTCATTCACTGTTGGTGGGAATGTAAACTTGTACAACCACTATGGAAATCAGTTTGGAGATTCCTGTAAAAGATGTATATAAACCTACCAAGAAACCTAGTTATACCCTTACTGGGCATTTATCCTAAAGGCTCCATGCATCAATAAAGAAGCATTTGCTCAACCATGTTTATAGCTGCTCAATTCATTATAGCTAAGAACTGGAATCAACCCAGATGCCCATCACAGGATGAATGGATAATGAAGTTGTGGTACATTTACACAATAGAATTCTACTCAGCAGTAAGAAAATATGATACAATGAAATTTGTAGAAAAACTGGACAGACTTGGAACAGATGATACTCAGTGAACTCACACAATCACAGAAAGACAAATGCCACATGGAACTGGAGGGAGGGAAAGAGGAGGGGGAAATAAACAAACACAAAATTAAATTCAAAATGAGCTGATGCCATAGAAACCTTTATCCTTGGAGATAGCCTAAGAGATATAACCCTCAAAAGGAGTAACAGGGGAGGTCCTGAAAAGTAGGGCTCTAGTAAGGGTGGGATGAAGCCTAAGCTTAAAAGAAAATTGTTTTCTGTCTCTGGCCTGTAACTCACAGTACCAGAGATTGGTTGCTACTCACATTGAGCTGTTGATCAGATAGATCTATGAGGGCCCCAGATCAAGACAGCTTTCTGCCAAAATACTTGTTTACCCACCTGAGGCTAATGCTAAGACGCTTTTGCTGAAGATACCATATGCTGCTGACACAGAGCACAGAGAGACTGGGCTAGTGCTGGAAAGTGCTACACAGGGAAAATGGCCAATGATGTGGTCTGAGCAACCAAGAAGTCTAAGATACTCAGAAGCAAACACCCTGACAGGATGTACAGGCCAGTGCAATAGTGGCTCACAGTCTCAGTGGGTAACTAATAGCTTTCTGATTGGCTAAAAGATCTGCTCAGTGTAAAGGAACCCATATTTGGAATTGGGAACCAGATCAGAATCCTATGGAGATTGTCCTCTCTAGTATCAAGCTCTCACTAGTCTTTGGCTAAAAGAGGGATTACAAACATCAAATTCTCCCTTTAATAATGTTTATCCCACTTAAAATATGCTGACTTCACTCTCCATTGGAGAATCTGTTCTTCTTTTTCAGAACATAGCAAGACCAAAGGAGATAAACTACCCCTACACTTCAGCCAAACCACAGCTGAATCCACATAGGAATTGTGGAGATGAGCAAGAGTGCTGCTTCCATGCTGAACCTGATAATCAGTATCAGGGTGTAGGAGACAGACCCTGAGGATACTCAACACCTACTAAAGCAGAGATCCTGAGGCTCCTAAGAGCTCATCACTTCAGTAGAATTAAAACTCCCCTATCACAGGTCAGGAAATTTTGTGGAAGAAGGGGAGAAAGATTTTAAGAGCCATGGATTGAGACATCATGCCCAGAGGCATTCCCTCCCCCACAAAAAATAACTGACTACTGCTCCCACAATGCATAAACCACAAACCCATAAGGAATACCTGCAACCCCACTGAGAGTGTCACAATGGAATGGGAGCATATGAAATGTGTTTCTAATAATAATAATCATTTTAATAATAAACAACTTAACAAAAACATTTTAATTATTGTTTTTAAACAATTTTGGAAGCATCAGCAAAAGTATAGCAATATCTAAGAGATATATTGTTGTAAAGAGAATTACGCATTTTGGAAATATCATTACAAGTACAATTATATTTAATATAATTTGAATTTTTTGATAGTAGAAAGTTAATCCTTCTCAATAATATAATCTCAATTCATAATTTAACAACCTTTGGTCCAGACACTTTACACAACCTTTCAATTTAGAAATATGTATTTATTATCTCTTTTAACAGTTTAGGATCAGTCCTCTGGAAGGAGGGCATGGTTCTTCCATTCTGATTTTCCCCCCACCTTCTTAATATTAATATGAAAACAGGAAATTTAGTCAGACTTTGAATGACTTCTAAGTTTCGTTGAGCATAATTGTCCATTTTTAAGACTTAAGACTTGCATTGAGGAAATGACTCAGTGGCTAAAGGCACTTGCTTGCAAACCTTGCTGGCCCAGGATTGATTCTCTGTCACCCACAAAAAGCCAAATACATGATGTAGTTCACGTACTTGGAGTTCATTTGCAGCGGCAAGAGGCCTTGGAATGCTCATATTTACTGTCTTTCTTTCTTTCTCTCTCTCTTAAATAAATAAAAATATTTTTTAAGAAAAGAGTTGAAACCTAACTAGTTTAGGAAATGGTCATTGACTCAATCTGGCTTCTTCGGGCTGGAGGTGGACAAAGAGGGGTTTTTAGGGTCTCTACTCTTGTTGGCTTTTAGGCTTTGAGGAGGATCCCAGAAGGTCAGTTATATTAGTCTTGTATTTTTAGCTTTTATGTATTTAGACAAAGTATAAATAATAGAAACCAAGATGGATTAAATTGTTGTTATAACTTTATAATGAGCACCCAGAAAGCTATAATTATAAATAAAAACATTTTAGTTGAAAACTTTGGAAGACATGTTTGTTATATTTAGCAGTTATGCATGTGTATTGGGGTTAGTAGTTAAAATAAATTTAACAGAGAGATAGCAAAAAGAAGAATCTGGTTTGAGCATTTGATAATAATCTGGAGGAGATATTATGTCTTAAGAGTCAATTAATTAATTTTTTAGTGACAGGAGTTTGAGATTTCAGATCTGAAGAACTTATATCTTAATAAAAGTAAAGCAGAATTTAGTCATTGATACATTGAAGCAACTTAGCTTTTTAAAATAATCCATTTTTTTTCTTAAGCTGGACAAAATACAGCTATTAGTAATTTTGTTTTAAGAGTAAAAACACAGCTGGACAAACAATGTTCTTTACTCAATTCTGAAAGAGAAATCTATAGGAAAACAGGTGAAATTTAGGCAAGAAATCTAACAGTTTTTCTAAAGGGTATTAACATAATTAGATTATTTGTTTTACAAGACATAAGTGATAGACCTAGATATGGTCATTTGGCACAATTAGCATTGTTCAATTTAACAAGACAAAAAATTAATTACCTTTAAAGTTAAAAATCAGTAATAAAAGACTAAAGTGAGATCTTACATTTGGCAAATGAAATCTTACATTTTACAAGGTATAAGATAAATAATTTGCTATTTGTATACATTACTTAGAGATAGTTTGACTAGTTAACAGTCTTATATCTTATTAATAACCTAAATTAACAGATCTAGTCAAAGAATGATAAAAACTTACACTATCTTTGTTATAACAAGACAACTAAGGAAATCTCACCTTGGATTTGAAGCAGGGGGCCTTGAATTCACAGACAGATTTAACATGTTTAAATAGCACATGAAAGTCTATAAATATAGTTTACATTACTATGAGCAAGAAAAAATGATAGAACAGAGAATTAAGCATGTTAATCTTGTAACTATATGAACACAAAGGCATTTTATGTCTTTAAGTTTTGTAATAATGATACAGGAATTTTGGGGTTCCTTACCATACAACAATGATTCTGTAGTGTATCTGAATTCTTGTCTTATGAATTAAAAGAATGAAATCAACAGACCAGAGGATAAGGCTCAGAAAGATTTTACAAAAAAGAAAAATGGGCTGGAGAGATGGCTTAGCAGTTAAGGCACTTGCCTGCAAAGCCTGAAGACCCATGCTCAATTCTTCACGTCTCATCTAAGCCAGACACCCAAGGCGATACAAGTGTGCAAGGTCACACATGAGCACGTGACACATGTGTCTGGAGTTCAGTTACAGTGGCTGGAGGCCCTGATGCACCAATTCTCTCCTCTCTCTCTCTCTCTCTCCCTACCTCTCATAAAAAGAGGGTGACAGTCTGTTGAACTTGCCTCAAAAAATTAAAAAACAAAAAGAAAGAAATATTTCATTATAGCTTAGAGAGTTAGGAGGAGGAGCTATTATAGCCTATAGCTTTAGTAGGGAGAGCTTTAAGAAAAAAAAAGGGGGACTTAAGGAAAGGAAGGAAGACATTGAGAATCCCAGAACTTAAGAGAAGGAAAGAAGGCAAAGCACTTGTTAAAGGAATCAAGAGGGTATTTGAGAAGCCCATTTCCAGACTCAGGTTGGGAATTATTTTATGTGAACCCTATGGATGGACAGCTGGTTTAGCCAATTAGCTTTGATGTCAGATGTCTGGGATCAAGATTTCTAAGAAAAGGCAATCTTCTTAGAAAGGATCTTCTGGTAAGTGAATGGAAAGACTCCTTAAAGGAAAGGCCAGAACCTTCTGATAATTCTCACCTGTAGTAAAGAATAATGACCTAGATTTTCCCCTACAAGCCCAAGAACAATCACTGTATTTAGTCTAGAAGAAAGCTATTCACTTTGGGATCCTTTCACCCCAAAACTACCTAGCCAATTTCTATCTCCTATGATACATCCTCCCCCTTTGAAGAAGTAGCACTAACTGTTGTGAAGGAATTTGAGGTGAAGACCCACCTGGTTTCTTCAAGCTGAGTAAGGCCATTAGGTGTGACAGGTGGGAAACTTCTCCAATTGTTATATCTAAGGGACCCCAAAAGTATATCAATTGCAGGAAGACAGTCCTAGTAGAAACTGCTGGGGATAAAAAATAGCACAAGAGGAAGGAAGAAGTGGGCATAGAGTAAATTGAGGCTCTTCAGGGTTCCCATTTTGGTAGAGTTTCAGGCCTTGGAGGGTGATGAGGGAACCCAGATAGATGCAGTTGGATTGTCACAGGACCATCTGAATGTGGGCTAACTGTAGACAAGAAGAGATATGGTTAAATAATAGTTAAGTACACAAGGTCCATAACTTAGCAGAATTATTATCATCAGAAATGATAGGTATACTTCTCTTTCATCATGAAGACCTAGAAATCTATTTCTAAAGCTTTCTACCAAATAGCATGGTCTATATCTATTCTTGTAAAGCAGATGAGACATTATGAGAATAAATACATAGCATTTAACTTTACTAAGGGCATGGATGTTGCTGAGTCTTGAACACATCTATCTAAAATCACAGTCACAATATTTAGTACAATTGTCACTTTTATCATTTGATCTTTGGAATTTAGAAGGGAAATTCTCTGGGCTGTGTTGTCTAAATTTTTTAAGGCATGCTTTACTTTCTGGCTGTATTTTTCTGCTGAGTACTTATAACCAAATAGGTAGCAAAAATTTAATCTTATGTGTTATATTTTTGAATGTCAGTTGTGGCCCTTAGGGACCTGGGAAAAGCTCTATCGCTCCCTTAGCATTTGTGCCATCTGTGGGGATAAGTCAGGGCTGTGCTGCCTTGGAACTTCCCTTGGAAGAACTGAGGGTCATCTCCCTGTACTATCTGACCTTGTGCAGATTGTGTATTAATTGGAGTCCAATCCCCAGACCTCTAATCTTTCTAATCAAGAAAACAGGTGACTTACCAGAGCTTTGGGAGCCACTAAAAATGTTCTGTCATCACTGGGCCTCTTTAACCTGGGGGCCCAGGACCTAAGTATTAGCTACCCTTTTAGCCCCAACATTCTCATTGGTTTTGGCTACTACATCTGGTTGTTGAGCATCCAGAAGAAAATTGTGAATAAGAAGTATGTCTGTTTGACCTTCTGTCTTTAGCAAAACAGACCTAGTTAAGGATGATATGAGTATTTCAACGTTATTTTGTATTATCTAACTTAAATTGATCTCTAGTTTTTTGTTTTTTTTTCATTTTCAGACAAGATGTCATGTATGCCTATGTACACAGACCAGGTTTTCTTTCAGTTTTCTTTTCCTTTGTCCCAGCTATTACACAATTGGTATATGTATATGTGTGCATGCATGCATGTGTATATGTTATTATGCAGCAATTCATGTATATCAAAAACATGGGCTCTTCCACTCATGTTATTCTGTAATATACTTGTCAGGAAGCAGTTAAACATTGCCCCAGTGTAATGTCCCCAAAATTTCAGTCTGGGGATAGGAGAGTGCTTCTTACTATCATCCCAGAGGACGTATAGGCAGGAGGGCCACCGAAAGCTCAGGGCTAAAGTGGGATTCAGTTACATAATTTCAGATTGCAGTGTGACACCTTTCCTGCAAAAAACAAGAATAAAAAGAGTTGAGAATGCCACAAATAAACAAATACTGGGAAGCTGGGCGTGGTGGCGCACACCTTTAATCCCAGCAATCGGGAGGCAGAGGTAGGAGGATCACAGTGAGTTCGAGGCCACCCTGAGACTACATAGTGAATTCTAGGTTAGCCTGAACTAGAGTGAGACCCTACCTCGAAAAACCAAAATAAATAAATAAATAAATAAATACTGGAGAAGCCAGCCTGAGCTTCAGAGTAAGTTCCAGGTCAATAACAAAAACATCAGATCCTTTTGTACAATGTTCCCCCATTGAGGTGTCGCCACAATTTCAATCAGTCTCTGAGGGGAAAGTGGTGGCACTTACCACTCATCCCTAGGTACATTAATCATCATATTTTCTTCATCACACACACCTTCAAATAATTCTTAAAGAAAATGAAAATCGGTATTTTTAAAAATTATCTATCCTTTCCTGTCTCCCTCTCTCCCCTCTTTCTTACAGGGACAAGTACATACATTGACTTCTGCATGCATCCTTTGAAAATGAAGGGAACTGGTGCCATCTAGCCTTCAGTTTCCTGAACTACCAGAGCTATGAATTCCAAATTGCCTCATAAAATAAGTTTCTGGTTATCAAATAAGGTAATAAATGGAATATTTGAGATTTAGTTGTAAAAGAAGAAGAGAGAGGGAAGGAGGGAGGGAAGAAAAGAAGAGAAGTGGGAAAAGAGCAAAAAGCAACCAAGTAACAGACAAAAAATATTACCAAAGTTTGACAAATCATTATACGCATGTATGTGTGTATGTACTTACATATATACATATTAACAGAGAAGAAACCAGAGATGATGACTGGGGTAGGAAGCACGTGGATTAAGCAGAGGAGCCCTACCGGTAAGGGATAAAACAAAAATATTTAACTAATGAACTAAGAATCTAAGTAAGCAATGAAGGGAAAGAGAGCTAGTTTGGAGGTTTATACCTACTACCTCATCACCTGTGAAGGAAGCTGTCACAGGGAAATTTCTCTCTGAGCTACACTGTCAGTCTCTCTGTGAAAAGAAAGAAACCAAATGGCCTTAAGAACAAATTAAAATAAAGGAAATAAAAGCATCTTATGTCAACCAAAGGACAAAAACAGTGTGGTTATGCCCAATTATCACCATTAGGAAAGTTGGAGCAGGCCAGCCGGAATAGGACTCCACCAAAAAGATAGGGGTGGGGAGTGTATGGATATTTCTCAGCAACCCCCTACGTCTTCTCAAAGGTTTTTGGTTAAAACTGGTTCCAATGATAGCTTTAGAAAAACACAGTTCTCTAAGTATCATTTATTTATATTTTCTTTTAGAGACAGCATCTTATACATGTGTATGTACACAGAACAGGTTTCCTTCCTTCTTTTTTTTCCCACCTGTTACCCAATTGCTGCATAAGTATGTATGTATGTATGTATGCGTGTGCTCTGCACACATCAGAAACAGCTCCTTCCTATCCTGCTATTCTGTACTATACCAGTCTAACTGAAATTAAATGTTCCTCTCATTAGGGTGTCCCAAAAATTTCAGTCATTTTCTGAGGGGAAGGGATATGGCACTTACCTTTCATCCTGGGGATGTGGAGGTAGTAGGATCACAGAAAGTTCAGGGCAAAAGTGGCTATGAAGTGAAATTAAATCCAGGCTATAGTATGAAGTCTTGTTTAAAAACAAAACAGAGGGATGGGGAGATTGCTTAGGGGTTAAAGACGCTTGCTTCAGAGTGAATTCAAGGTCAAAAAATAAAATAAAATAAGTCACACCTTCAGAGTCACATGTTGGGTCATGATATGCAGAGACATTTAGCTTACCCATAACTGTGGGCTAACTCCACAATGCATGACCCGTATACCTCAACAAGGAGGGGCCAAGGGGAGGGGGTAGGTCATGGATGAGCCTAATAATGGTACCAAACTGACTGTATTTGCTGAATACAGAACTGACTAATAAAAAAAAAAAAAAATAAGTCACACCCTTCTGTTTATCCACACCTTGAGTATATCTTCAGTACCAACTTTTCTCTGCTTTGTTTTTTTTTTGTTTGTTTGTTTGTTTGTTTGTTTGTTTTCGAGGTAGGGTCTCACTCAAGCTCAGGCTGACCTGGAATTCACTATGGAGTCTCAGGGTGGCCTCGAACTCACGGTGATCCTCCTACCTCTGCCTCCCAAGTGCTGGGATTAAAGGCATGCTCCACCATGCCCGGCTTCTGCTTTGTGTTTCTTAAGGTAATATTATGATCATAATATTTTCTTATGTACACACATCTTCATATAATGTTTAAAGAAAATGAAACAGCATGAGAATTTCAAAAATTCTCATTCTCTATCTTTCTCACTGCCTCTCTCTAAAAACAGCCCTTTGCAAAGATGGACACACACACACACACACACACACACATTCCTACACCTGCACTGGTCTTTCCAAAGTGAAGGTAATTGGTGCCACCTGGTGCTCAGTTTTTGCAACTACCAGGGCTGTAAATTCAAAATTGCATTATAAAATTCTGGTCACAGAAAAATGTTAAGAAAGGAGTGTGTGCTTAAGAAAATGATCACCATCCCTAATCATCATGGAAATGCAAATTAAAACAACTATGAGATTCCACCTTACCCCAGTAAGGATAGCAAACATTAAAAAATCAAATGAAAACAAACGCTGGTGAGGATGTGGAGAAATCGGAACCCTCATTCACTGTTGGTGGGAATGTAAGATAATACAATCACTATGGAAAGCAGTATGGAGACATGTAAAAAGGTTGACTATAGAGTTACCAACAGACCCAGTTATTCTCTTACTGGACATTGACCCTAAAAGCTCCATGTCTCAGTTCAGAGACATTTGCTCAACCACGTTTATAGCTGCTCAGTTCATAATAGCTAAGAGGCTGGAATCAACCCAGATGTCTCTCATTAGATGAATGGATAACCAAGATGTGGTATACCTACATGATGGAATTCTATACAGCAGTTAGGACAACTGACAATGAAATTTGAAGAAATATATTCAAACCTGGAACAGATCATTCTCAGAGAACTCACCCAATCACAGAAAGCTAATCGCTGCATGGACTCATTCATCTGTGGCTCCTAACCTGAATCTACCTGAGATGCCAACATACCTAATAAGCACCTCGAGGACTGGACAATAGGGAGGGTGGGGTGGGAGGGGAGGATAATGGGGTGTAGGGGAGGTGGGGGTGGGAGACACAAAACTGGACCCAAATGGCAATGGTACTACAAAATTCTACATCCTAAAATACAGACTAAAAGGTTGAACCTTCATCAGGTCCTTAGAGGAAACACCTGAATTACAGGGTCCTGGAGAGGGTACAATGAAGACTAACCTTAATCTTCTCCTGTATCTCTCTCTCTCTCTCCCTCTTCTCTCTCTTTTCTCTATCTCTTTTATATTACCTATCATTTTCTTCCTTCTTTTCCTTGGTGCTGGCCTGTAACTCCCAGTACCAGCATGTAGTTAACATTCACAATGAGCTGTTGATTAGAGAGATCTACAAGGAAGACCTACAAGGTTTCCCAAAAGACTTCTGTTAGAGTACTTGATGACATACCAAAAGTTAGTGGTAAGTCCCTACTGCTGAAGACACCATTTGCTGTTGGTAGAGAACATGGAGTGACCTGTCTGGAATCTGGAAGAGAGTCCGTCCCCAGACAGTTAGCTGGTCTAGTGCCAAAAGGTGCTACATGGGAAAATGACCAATATCTGTCCAAATAAATCGTGGTCTAAGCTACTCAGCAGCAAACAACCTGACATGATGCTCATACAAGTACAATAGTGGCACACAGCCATGGTGGGAAACCAACTGCTCTTGATTTGGCATCTTCTCAGTGGAATGGAACCCATAGCTGGAGCTGGGAAACAAGTCAGAACCACATCCAAAAAGTGAGCCTGCTCGCCATTATCAAGCTCCCACCAATCATGGGCTACAAGAGGGCCTACACATATTAAGTTCTCTCTAAAATAATAATGGTTATCCCATTTATCTGGTCCTGACTTCACTATCCATTGGAGAATTTGCTTCTCTTTTGCAGATGGACACAGATCATGAGGAGAGAATCAGCCCATGGCAGCTTACCAGGGCCCCAGCTAAAACCAAGAGTAATTGGGGAAATGAGCAAGAGTTCTGCTTTCTTGGTGAACCTGGTACCAGCACAAGGGTGAAGTAGATTGACAGAGAGAACACTCAACTCCTACCAAACCAGATATCCAGTGACACAGAGGCTCCCAAGACCTCATCATTGAAGCAGACCTAAAAGGAACCCAACATGGCTCAGGGTAATTTGTGGAAGAGGGGGTGGAAAGATTGTTAGAGCCACATGTTGGGTCATTATGCACAGAGACATTGCCTATTACCCATAACTTGTGGCTACCCCCACAATGCATGACCCACATTCCCCAATAAGGAGGGGCCCTGAAGAGGGGGAGGACAGGGAAGAGGCTAACAATGGTACCAACATGGCTTATACACACTGTGTACATAACTAATAAAAAATTAAATTAAAAAAACAAAAAAAGAAAGGAGTGTGTGTTCAATGTTTAGTTTTTTAATGAAAAAAAGTCTTTATCTCTATATCTCCCCCTCCTCCTTTTCCTCTTCCTCTATTTGTAAATAAAAAAAGTATTTGTCTGTTTGTTTGTTTGTTTGTTTACTTATTTATTTATTGATTGATTGATTGATTGATTGATTGATTGAAGAGAGACAATAGGAGTGCCAGGGTCTTCAGCCACAGCAAACAAACTCCAAACACATGCACCACCTTGTGCATCTGGCTTAAATGGGTACTAGGGAAATGAACTTGGATCCTTAGGCTTCACAGATGTGGTGGATTGATTCAGGTGTCCCCCATAAACGTATGTGTTCTGAATGTTAGGTTCCAAGCTGGTGGAAATTTGGGAATTGGATCCTTCTGGAGGTATTTTCTTGTTGGGAGTGAGCTTATGGATGTTATAGCCAGCTTCCCCTTGCCAGTGTTTGGCACATTCTCCTGTTGCTATTGTTCATCTGATGTTGTCCAGGTGATAATGTCCACACTCTGCTCATGCCATCATTTTCCCCTGCCATCATGGACCTTCCCCTCAATTCTATAAGCCAAAATAAACCCTTTCCTCCCACAAGCTCCTCTTGGTCGAATGTTTTCTTCCAGCATTGAGAACCTGACTGCAACAGAAGGCAAACACCTTTGCCACTAAGCCATCTCTCCAGCCTCTAAAAATATTTTTTAAGAGAGTGGGCTGAATAAATGTCTCAGTTATTAAAGGTCCTTGCTTTCAAGGCCTAATGGCCTGTGTTTGATTCCCTAGCACCACGTAAAGACAGTTGCAAAAAGTAGTGCATGTATTTGGCATTCATTTGTAGTGGTAAGAGGCCTGGCACACCAATTCCCCTCCTTCTCTCTGCTTGAAAATAAATGAATAGGACACCTTCCAGTGAGTTGTTGACCAGGGAGGTCCCTGATAGCCCCAAAACATTACAGGCCATTTCCAAGGCCCTTGGTTTCCCACCAGGAATAGATGGTAAGACTACATTGCTGAAGACTCCACACACTTGGGCTGGAAGGTCACTGAGAAACCCTGCTGGAGCTGAGCTGAAAACCTCCATGTAGACCAGCTGACAGAAAGCTGGAAAAAGCCACACTGCATGCAGTTCAATGGGAGAGAGAGAAATCACCAGTGAACATACCCAACAGTGAGACTGCAAGCCTTATATTTGGCCAGCCAGGCCAAATGAGTCAATGGGTGCAATAGTGGCACATCTGTTATGGGGGAAACAAATGGCCCTGTAATTTGACTGGAGACCCACACCATGGGAAGGAATACATCCTTGATACTGAAAACCTACAACAGGGGAAGTCATAAGTCCTAGGGGTATAACATCTGCTGCTGTCTGGCTAAATGGATATACTATGCTCACCAAACTGCCCAGTAAGCACTTCTCTTAATGTTCATATCCATATATTAATGCTACTCTTACTTTTGGTTAGAGAACCTTCTCTTTTCAGATGGAAGCGACCTTGGGATGACTCAGAAGGCACCATGATGCTGAAAAGAAGTGAAAGAGGAGGAGAGCTCAGCACTGAAATATCTCTATCACACCTTCCATGGCACGGGGTCAATTGCAGAAGAGGTGGCAGAAAGGATGTAAGAGCCAAAGGAAGGGTAGGGCTCCTTACAACATTCTCCTCCAGACACAAAATAACCTGGATATCCATGACCTCACAGTGCCTGATACTACCTACACAAGACCATCATAATAGAAGGAAAAGATCATGACATCAAAATAAAAGACAGACTGATTGAGAGGGGGAGTGGATATGATGGAAAGTGGAGTTTCAGAGGGGAAAGTGGGAGGAGGGAGAGAATTACCATAGGATATTGTTTACAACCATGGAAGTTGTCAATAAAAATAAATTTAAAAATTAAAAAAAATCTATCCTTACCATCTTCATGTTTATATCCTTCTCAGTCTTTCTTCATTTCATTTAATTTCTATTGACAATTTACTTTCAAATTCATACTTCTGTTGGTTCCAAGGTTGAGAAATGTTTCACACACACAGAGCTGACACAATGAGGCAGTAGAGTATGCTTTCCCTGGCTGGGGATCAGTCCCAAACATCCCTGGTCATGCAGACATCCCAGAAAAGGCCCCATGATTGTTAAAAATGGGTCTAGGATCCAAGAATGGCCACATAGTCAAAAGAATATTTGCAAGGCAATGTTCACTTCTACAGAGGGTGCATAGCTTTTTAAAAATAGTTCAGGCAGGGCTGGACATGGTGGCGCATGCCTTTAATCCCAGCACTCGGGAGGCAGACGTAGGAGGATCGATAAGAGTTCGAGGCCACCCTGAGACTACATAGTGAATTCCAGGCCAGCCTGGGCTACAGTGAGACCCTACCTCAAAAATCAAAAAAAAAAAAAAAATAGTTCAGGCAAAAAGCACACAAGTAGAAGTCTGCTGTCATTTTTATATTGTCTAACACAGTCAGGGGCCTGAGGATTACTCCAAGTCTCAGTCTCACTTCAAAATCTCACATGATTGGCAAAAACATTAAAAAAATGCAGTTTCCAGGGAAATCTAAAGAAATGGAAAATTTAGGGACCTTTAACCAGATACAGAGATAGAAGCTTTGCTTTCAAGGATTGTTGATCCTTCTAGTCTCAAGGACTGCTAACCCTTTTGGTCTCAAAGCCTGCTAACTCAGAAGGGGGCTGTGGTAGTTTGAATGAATTTCCCCCAATAGACAGAGGTGTTTTTATTAAAAAGCTTGTCTCTAAGCCAGGCGTGGTGGCGCACGCCTTTAATCCCAGCACTCGGGAGGCAGAGGTAGGAGGATTGCTGCAGGGAGCCACATCTAGTCCCCACCACTAGATGGCGCTGGCACTGCAGGAAACCACATCTAATCCGCCATTACAAGATGGCGCTAACCTCGTGGCGTTCAGCTTCTTTACGACAGTGCCTTGGCGCCAACCGTATTCAAGGTACGCGCATGCGCTTGACGCAACCTGTCCTGAGCCTATCCCGTGGCGCCTGGTGGTGGCAAGCGGGTAGCAGCCAATCAGTAGGTGCCTCATTGCCCATCCCCCTATAAAAGTAGCTGTACACCCCGCCCCCGAGTCCTTCTCCATCCGCTCTCCTGTTAACCAAGAAGCTCTCCAATAAAGTGTGATCAAGAAGGATCCTCGTGTGGTGATTGTTCTTTTCCCGCTGGTCGGGGGGGCTCGCCGCAAAGTGGTGCCGAAATCCCGGGAAGGACCAAAGGAGGATTCAGAACTTGACACACGGAGAGGAAGGTACTGGTAAGTCATTCTTTCTTTTTTTTTTTTTTTTTCTTTCTTTTCTGTGTCTCAGTCATGTCCGTGTCTGAGGGCCTCGCTGCTCTTGCTGTTTTCGGTTTGTTTTGTCTGGGTCTTTCTATTGTTTTGCGTTTGTTTCTATCTTGCCTAGTCTGTTGATTGCCTGGACCGGTTAAACCCGCGGTAGACAACGCGGCTCTGGTCCTTGGAGCCTTGAGTCAGATAAATCCTCGGTAGATAACGTGGGGCTGGCTGTTAGTTTTATTTCCAGCCTTCCAGCTCGTGATGGGTAATACATCGAGTGCCCGGTATTCTCCCATTGATTTTACTCAGCCTATAAAGGAAGTTTTGAAACAACGTGATCTAAAGGTCTCTAATGCCACTATTAAAAAGATTGTTAAAGACATTGATGCTGCGGCTCCATGGTTTGCGGTGTCCGGAGATCTCTCATTGCCCTCATGGGAAAAGCTGGGTAAAGACCTTGAGGCGGCTAGGGAGGAGGGTCACTTAGGTCGAGGTACCCTCCCTTTCTGGAGGATGATACATTCTTGTTTACGTTCTGGAAGCCACCCGGACCCACTTCAGGAGGGCCGGAGACGGCTCAGACAACATCAGGATAGTTTGTCAGAATCTGATGCAAGTGGGGATAGCAAACCCAGATTATATAAGGAAGTACAGGAAAAAAGGGCCAGTCATTTCCCGGGAGGAGTTCCCAATATGGCCAGTCATTTCAAGGAAAAGGTTCCCTGCCATGTAGAGGAGAAGGCACCCCCGTTAGAAGAGAGTAATGAGGGCTCCGGCTGTATGCACAGGAGGGGTGAGGACTTCCCTAGGGCCCCGCCGCAGCAGGGGGCTGTGGGGTTATATCCTTCCCTATAGCCGCTGCGACACCTGAGTATACGAGATGATCACGGCAGTAGTTCTGCTTCTGATCAGGAGGGCGAGGAGGACTCCAGTGGGACAGAGGGACAGGATTTAGAGGAGGCAGCTTTGCATCGTGTTCAGGATCCTCAGTTTGTGGGCGGGCGTGTCTGCCCTCCCGCGGTTAGGGGGAGGAGTGCCTTAAAAGAGGAAGTTGGTATTCGGAACCGAGCACCGCCTAGTGCTCTGCCACGCCCTCATGTTCCCCCCCCCCCTATGTCCCAGCCGAGGATCGCTGCCATTTTGTTAAGCCGCGGACATGGTCCCGCCTGGCCTCCGCTTTCCCGGTTTTTTTGAATACCACTACCAATCAAAGAGGTTGGGAGCCAATCCCCTATACGGAACTTAAGGATTTAGTTCAGGCCTGCAAAGATTTTGGACCCACTGCTGACTATTCACTTATGCTGCTTCGCAGACTCACGCAGCGCACCCTTACTCCTGGTGATTGGTTAGACTTAGCCCGAGCTTGTCTAACGAGAGGACAATATTTGGATTTCAGATCACTGATTTCTGATAAAGCCCAAGAACAAGCTAGGCAGAATATTATGAAAGGGGAATGGGACTGGACTTCTGATATGCTTCTGGGGACTGGTCCTCATCTTACAGATCAGCTCAATTTCCATCCAGACGTGTATATCCAAATTAATAATATTCATTATCAGGCTTGGAGGGAGCTCCGTAATAAGGGAGAGGTCGCAGGACAGTTGACTAAGATTGTTCAGGGCCCTACAGAGCCATTTTCTGATTTTTCAGCTAGAATGCTGGATGTGGCAGAAAAGACAATTGGCCTTGCTGACCACACCATGCCGTTTATACAACAGCTAATATTTGAACAGGCCACTAAGGAGTGCAAAAAGGCTATACAATCAGTAAGAAGGGGAACATTGGATGACTGGCTCAAAGCCTGTCGAGAGATAGGGGGTCCTCTGTCTAATGCAGGATTAGCAGCAGCGGTCATAGCTGCCGCTAAGGCTCAACGGACAGGGAATCAAAAGGGCTGTTTCCGATGTGGTCAATTGGGACATTTTAAACGCCAATGTCCTCAAGCGGATAGCCCAGCCCCTGTCCGAGATGCGGGACCGGCACAGCGCCCCCCTGGGACTTGTCCTAGATGTAAGAAGGGAAAACACTGGGCTAATGAATGTAGATCTGTGAGGGATATTAATGGTCTGCCCCTCCCCCCTCTTTCAAGTAATCAGGACCAAAAAAAACGGGGGGAAGGGCCCACGTCCCCAGGGCCCACAAATTTATGGGGCAATGCAGACACCTCAGGTCCCGGTGACTGTGGCGCCAGGTCCCCCGCTGCCTCAGCCCGGAGAGCAACATCGGGCTCCGCAGGCCTGGACCTCTGTGCCACCTCCGGATTGGTCTTAACTCCGGAAATGGGCGTGCAAATCCTGGACACAGATGTGTCTGGCCCGCTAGCGAGAGATACGGTGGGCCTTCTTTTGGGGCGCTCCTCCTCTACTTTAAAGGGTCTCATAGTCTTCCCCGGTGTTATCGATCCAGATTATACAGGTGTAATTAAAATTCTTTGTCATTCCCCCTATGGGGCAGTGTCAGTGGCCCCTGGGGACCGTATTGCCCAATTGCTGATTTTGCCTTCTAACCATTCTCTATTTCCTGCACTAGATAAGGAAAGGGGTGACAAGAGCCTTGGGTCTACCGGTGTGGACTTGACCTGCTTGTCTTTGGAGTTGGATCAAAGACCCCTTCTGCGCCTGACCATAGAAGGAAGAGAATTCTCAGGACTGGTGGACACTGGGGCAGATAAAAGTATAATAAAATTGGATTCTTGGCCAAAAGCCTGGCCCTTGCAGAGATCAGCTCAGATCTTGCAAGGCTTAGGGTTTGCTAAAACACCACATATGAGTGCAAAGGAGTTAACATGGACCACTACAGAGGGTCAAAAGGGAAAAATCCAACCTTTTGTGTTGGATGTTCCCATTAATTTATGGGGAAGAGATATTCAGACCCAGATGAATCTCCGCTTGACCAATGAGTATTCAGAAGCTAGTAAAAATATGATGAAAATTCAGGGCTTTGTTCCAGGCTCAGGTCTAGGGAAGCACCTTCAAGGGCGACCTCAGCCCATCATCCCGGAGGAGAAGCTGGATCGCTTTGGGTTGGGTTTTTCTTAGGGACCACTGAAAATTCTGCTTCCAATTTTGAACAGGTGCCCATACCTTGGATGACTCATAAGCCAGTGTGGGTTCCTCAGTGGCCCCTCTCACAGGAAAAACTGGAAGCAGCCCAGAGGTTAATTGAGGAACAATTGCAGTTAGGCCACCTGGAGCCCTCTATTTCCCCTTGGAATACACCTATATTTGTGATCAAAAAGTCCTCTGGAAAGTGGCGATTATTACATGATTTGAGGGCTGTCAATGCTCAAATGCAGGTCCTGGGCCCAGTTCAGAGGGGCCTGCCAGCGCTTTCTGCTCTCCCCAGGGAATGGCCAGTGATGGTTTTAGATATTAAAGACTGTTTTTTCTCCATACCCCTTTGCCCTCAGGACAGAGAGCGTTTTGCTTTCACATTACCAGCTGTAAATCATGAGAAGCCTGATGCCCGCTTTCAGTGGCGTGTGTTGCCACAAGGGATGTCCAACAGTCCCACTATGTGCCAGCTTTATGTAGACTCAGTGTTATTTGTAGTAAGACAACAGTTCCCCTCTTTACGTATGATCCACTATATGGATGATATCCTACTCACAGCCCCTACCTTAGATGTTTTGCATGTCTCCTTTCAGGAGGTCGTCAAGGCGTTGGAACATAAGGGTCTTTTTATTGCCCCAGAGAAGGTCCAGCAAACGGATTCAGTAAATTTCCTTGGGTCCGTCATTGGCCTTCAGTCTGTGAAACCTCAAAAAATTTGCATCCGTACCTCCCACTTGCATACATTAAATGATTTTCAAAAACTTTTGGGGGACATTAATTGGTTGCGAGGTTTTCTCCATGTCCCCCGTGCAGATTTGTTACCATTGTTTTCCATTTTGGAGGGTGATCCTGAGATTACCTCTCCTCGTGTGCTCACTGAGCCAGCTCGTCAGGCCTTAAGCAAAATAGAAAAGGCCCTTATGAAGGCACAGCTTAAACGCTTTGACCCTTCTAGTCCACTTCTTCTTTGTATTCTAAAAACAAGGGATGTCCCCACGGGAGTGTTATGGCAGGACGGCCCTCTTTTGTGGATTCATGGACATTCCTTGGGAGCTCGCACCCTGCAGTACTTCCCACAGTTGGTTGCCCAACAGGCTTGTTTGGGTTTGAAATCGTGCCTAACTCATTTTGCAAAGTTGCCTGATAAGCTTATCATCCCCTATACTAAGGAACAAGTAGAGACTCTATCCGGTACGGTTGATGAATGGAGCATTCTTATGTGTGCTTTTCCAAATCCTATAGATAACCATTACCCAAAAAGCCCCATTCTGTCCTTCGTGGAAAAAAATTTAGTCTATTTTCCCCGGGTCACATCAAAGGGCCCTTTGCCCTCAGCCCCTGCCATTTTCACTGATGGTTCAAAAACAGGTCGCGGAGCTTATATGGTTCAGGGCTCAGAACCTGTGGTGAAGTTCTATAGGCCTGACTCTCCCCAAATTGTGGAATGCATGATTGTCTTGGAGGTGTTTCAGACCTTTGGTAGTTCCTTTAATTTGTTCACAGACTCACAGTATGTGGCTAATGCAGTTGTTGGACTGGAAATTGCTGCCTCTATTCGTTCTGCTAGTCCTGTCTCAAACATTCTTTCTCAAATTCAATCTCTCATTTGGCAACGCTCCTCCCCCTTCTATGTTACCCATGTTCGTGCTCACTCCTTGCTACCAGGACCTATATCTCAAGCAAATGACTTGGTAGACAAAGCCACGCGGATGACCATGTTAGCCATGAGTAGTCCTAAAGATATGGCCACCGAGTTCCATAGACTGTATCATGTTCCTGCTAACACCTTAAGAAAGACCTTTGCCATTTCTAGGTCCGAGGCACGTGATATTGTTAAGGCTTGTCAATCCTGTGTCACTTTCCTGCCTTCTCCACATGTGGGTGTGAACCCACGGGGCCTAAGACCTGGTGATCTTTGGCAGATGGATGTTACTCATGTCTTGGAATTTGGCAAGCTTAAATACCTGCATGTCTCGGTGGATACTTGCTCAGGAATCATACATGCTTCTCCTCTTGCAGGGGAAAAGGTTACTCATGTAAAAACTCATTGTTTGGAAGCCTGGGCGTCTTGGGGAAAACCGCGACGCCTAAAGACTGACAATGGCCCTGCTTATGCTTCCTCTGGCTTTCGTACCTTCTGTGCCCAGATGCAGGTTGCCCACACTACTGGCCTACCTTACAACCCACAAGGCCAAGGTATTGTGGAGAGAGCAAATAAAAGTTTAAAAGCTATCCTTTTTAAACAACGAAGGGGGATAGCGGAGAATGCAACCCCCAAGGAGAGAGTCTCTCTAGCACTCTATACCCTTAATTTTTTAGTTTTGGATGTTCATGATAGGTCTGCAGCAGACAGATATTGCCACCAGGGGGCACAAGCACATCCGGAACTGGTCATGTGGAAGGATGTGTTGGATAATAAATGGAAGGGACCGGATCCTGCTTTGGTAAGATCCAGGGGAGCTGTTTGTGTCTTTCCACAGGACCAGGAATCGCCACATTGGGTCCCGGCCCGGCTAGTCAAGACGCTGACATCAACTCCAGAGGAGAGTCCAGGGGACGAGGATGGCCATCCAAGTACGAGTGCCAAAGATCCTGTGGATGCTGATCCTTATGTGCCTGGAGACTAGTAGAGGAGAATTGCGCTGGGGCATCCTGTCTGTTTTCCCCAAGCCCCTGCCCGTTCGCCACACGGCGAGAGTCCTTCCTCGGTTCTTCATCACTCAGCAAGGTCTCAATCTCCCTGCGGTTGTTAAAGACCTGACCCTTGCCCCCCTGGGGGAGGCTCGACACTTCGAGGAAAGTGGAAGTCTCTGCTTTACTCTCGCCCGTGAACGTGACTCTTGTATACAACTGGAGATGCAGGCATTTGCTTGGTTTAGGGGGGACAGGAGATGGGGCCCAGAATCTACCTCTCGGAATTCGTCCCACAAAGCTTTTAATTACCCCTTCTCAGAAGAGGCGATATGGCTCAATGGTACCTTTTTTCGTGGCCAGAGAGGTACTGTGACTCTGCCTCAACCACGCCTGGCACCTCACTGTATGGGAACTTATGAAGGGGACCTTTGGCCATGGACGGAATGCCAGTCCAGTACTGTGGGCTGGGCAGATGTGGGACGGACCTTTACTTATTCCCCGAATATGAAAGGGCCTTTTCCTTTACAGTTTTCGTGGACGGAGGGACCATTTCTACAGGATGGTACTATGAACCCATTTTCAAAGTGGGTTCTGTGTGGGGTTAATGGTAGCTGCACAGATATGACACCCTTTGTTTTATTACGGGGGGGGACAGTTGCCCGTAATAATGTGTCTGGAGTAATCCATGAGCTACTATCCCTGAGCGAATTCCTTGAATGGCGATATGAGAGAGTGCTCGGGGGTGTCACCCAGATAGGAAAATACCTAGGAAAAAATGCCTCTTATGCCCCCACCCCGGTGTGTGTCCATCCACCATTCATGTTTGTCCTTAGTAACTTTTCTTTCAGCAATTGTTCTAATGCTTCTTGTTATTTGTCCCAATGTTGGGATGCAACACTCTATCACAGAGCCATGGTACTTAGGGTCCCCCGTTGGGTCCCCGTGCCTGTAGAGGCTCCTAGTACATTGTCTTTGTTCAGGCATAAGAGAGATTTTGGAATTACGGCCGCTGTTATTGCTGCGGTGGCGGCTGCTGCTGCCGCAGCTACAGCCGCAGGTGTAGCCATGGCTTCTTCAGTTCAAACCGCCTCTACCTTAAATACCTTGGCTTCTTCCACAGCTGCCGCCTTAGACACACAATCAAATTTAAATTCCCAACTCAAAGGTGGCATTATGATCCTAAATCAAAGGGTGGACCTAGTTCAGGAGCAAATTGATGTTCTTTGGCAAATCGCTCAGTTGGGATGTGAATGGAAACTTAATGCCTTGTGTATCACTAGTGTTCAATATGAAAACTTTACAAGGGCAGCAAATCTGTCAAAGCAACTGTCCTTGTACTTGGCAGGGAATTGGTCCCTAGATTTTGATGCGGAATTGGAAGAACTAAGACAAGCTATTGTTATGATCAATTCCACGCGAGTGGACCTTAGCCTGGCTGAGGGTTTTACCTCTTGGCTTTCCTCTGCCTTTTCCTTCTTCAAGGAGTGGGTAGGGGTAGGGATGTTTGCAGTTTGCTGCCTTGGGGGCTGTGCGCTGTGCCTCTGGTTGATTTGTCGCCTGCAAGCCCAGACCAGGCGGGACAAGGTAGTTATTTCTCAAGCACTTGCCGCTTTGGAGTGTGGATCCTCCCCCCAGATTTGGCTGTCGGCCCTGAAAAACACCTAGTTTTTCCCTGGCCCCTGCCCCCTTAGGGCCTGAGGTGCTCATTATACAAGGAGGAGCAGAGGGTTGGTGTTGGGAACACGACATTCATTGGCGCTCAGGCTGCGAGACAAAGTACTGCACATGAGGTATGCTCTTAGCAGCCTCATGGAGGGCATGTTTGATTGCATATGGGTTGGTACCGACATCCCATCTCTGAGAAAAGGTACCGGACGGGTGAGGCACCAGCCTGGCTGGCCACCTGGCCTGGGGTCTTCACAATGTCCTTTTGTTTATCAGAGATCAAACCTCTACCTTCACCTGCTGCGCTTTATAATAGAAAGGGGGAACTGCAGGGAGCCACATCTAGTCCCCACCACTAGATGGCGCTGGCACTGCAGGAAACCACATCTAATCCGCCATTACAAGATGGCGCTAACCTCGTGGCGTTCAGCTTCTTTACGACAGTGCCTTGGCGCCAACCGTATTCAAGGTACGCGCATGCGCTTGACGCAACCTGTCCTGAGCCTATCCCGTGGTGCCTGGTGGTGGCAAGCGGGTAGCAGCCAATCAGTAGGTGCCTCATTGCCCATCCCCCTATAAAAGTAGCTGTACACCCCGCCCCCGAGTCCTTCTCCATCCGCTCTCCTGTTAACCAAGAAGCTCTCCAATAAAGTGTGATCAAGAAGGATCCTCGTGTGGTGATTGTTCTTTTCCCGCTGGTCGGGGGGGCTCGCCGCAGATTGCCATGAGTTCAAGGCCGCCCTGAGACTACAGAGTTAATTTCAGGTCAGCCTGGACCAGAGCAAGACCCTGCCTTGTAAAACAAACAAAACAAAAAACAAAACAAAACAAAAAAACAAAAATAGCTTGTCTCTAGCCACCTGGCTGGAAGAGGTTGAAAAAAATTAAATAAAATTACAGGCACAAGCCAGGTGTGGTGGTGCACACCTTTAATCCCAGTGTTTGGGAGGCAGAGGTAGAAGGATCACTGTGAGTTCGAGGCCACCCTGAGACTACATAGTGAATTCCTGATCAGCCTGAGCTAGAGTGAGACCCTACCTTGAAAACCTAAAAAAAAAAAAAAAAAAAAAAAAAAAAATTAAAATTAAAATTACTGGCACAGATACAGGTCTGACATAGTCTGAATCAAACAGTATACAAACAGTATAAGTTTTTTAATGTAGAGAACATATTAGAAGAGTCAACAGGAATACATATACACATTTAATCTTGATAATGGAACTTGTACATAATGGAACACTCTGGGCTGTTGTGAGGATGTCCAAAGCCATACTATTTTGTATAATTGCCCTTTTCTATCATTCAAACTTCAGAATAAAGAAGGGAGATTCTCCTCAGCTGCTGTCACCAAAATTTGGGGGGTATCTATAGAAACTAAATGATTTTACTAGCAAAAAATGCTCTCAGTCCATCAGTATTTTAATATAAGTAAATTGACTGAGCACTCAAACATTTTTTACTTGTCACCCTTCTACCCAAGGAAATTCCAGAGTATACCTTCCAATCCAACCTGGGAGTATCCAAGGCGAAAGGTTAGTCCCACAGAGTCACTGAGTGTTATTAGAGGCTGTCCAACATGCCCTTGGCCTCAGGACCCATTCAGTAGCAAACCATTTTGATGGTTGGAGGCTAATGATGTGTTAGCATAAGTCTGAACGTTTAGTAGGGCCTTGTTGGCCTCCTTTTTTGAAATTCTCTTTCTGTGCCCCTGTTTGTTCCTGGTAGGGTTGATAGGCCATTGAGAAACAACCCATCTAGTAACCTGAATTAGGGTAGGAAAGTTAGCTCTTTTCTGTTAACATATACTTGTAATTGGTTCCGGTCATCTGCCAAAGTATCCCAGAAGTATGGAAGTGGAAAACCCAGTAGTCAGTCTAATTACTATCCTGTGTATATTTTTAGACCATATAGTAAGTAAGTTTTTGTCCTGAACATGGGCAGGTAGAATGGAAAAAACTGAACAGTAGAAAGGATAGAAAATAAGTCGTATTTTATAATGAGAGAGAAAGACAATGTACCTGTGTCTCATTTTAGGCTTTGATGTGCCCCTATGTGTTTGGTGATACTTTTATGTTTGAGTGTCCAAGACCAAGTGGGTAGCCAAAATTTAATCAAATATTTACTTTTAGAGGTCATTAGTGGCTCTCCAAGGGCGACTGTAAGGACCTGGAAAGAGCACCATGGCTTTTCCAGTACTGGTGTTATCTGTTAGGATGATTCAAGATGGTGCTAACCAAGTGGCCTTTCCTCTTTCGGGAAGCCTGGAGGACTGATTTTCCTGTGATGTGACTCTCTTGTTACAGACTACACACCAATATTTTTGTCTCTGTGTCCTCCCTGATCAGAAAGTCAGGCAACTTATCAGATGGCCAGTGTAAAACACACTAAAAGTGTCCCATCATCTCCTGTGACATTATGACCTAAGAGCAAATGCCAAAATATTGTTTTTGGCTCTGGTGACTCCATTTAGCTTTGGCTTCTACATGTGGTTGTTAAAACACTCAAAAGGGAAATTGCACCAACCTTGAAGGGTGTAGATATATAGCACATCTGATTAGTGAAACAGATCCAAAGTATACCAGATCTAAAGAATGACATAAAAGCTTAAAGTCATAGAAAGCAGGCATGCCTTATACTACAAGTATCCAACAACTATAAGTACAGGCAGAACATGTTACCAGCCCTAAAAACAATGTCCTTACCAACAGATTAAAACCAATTAATTTTCTGAGGGTTCCAGAGAAAACAAATTGCTTTTGGCCAGGAGGATCAGGATGGCCCTTAAGGGAGGGACTTTAGGATGATCCTACGTCACACCCTCCCCACACCTATCCCAGTTGGCCTTGCCTATCTCAGCTCTCCCCACCTGCTTCTGTTGCAGGATTTAGCATTTTCCAGTTTCACCCAACCAGATGTCTCTTGAGCATGCACCCAGCACAGGTGTGGGTGGATTTCTCCTCAAAGCCCAGGCCAATTGGCTGGGAAACCTGGTGCGGGTGTGTCCAGGTGAGCTGAGCACAAAATCTAAAGTATATCTTCTCTGACCCATGGAGAGATTGGCTTTCTCCAGAACTGTGGCAGCCATGCTTTTGGGTCTTAGCACTGTAAGACTTCTTTCTCCCACTCTTTCTGTGGCTTTGGGTTTAGCCATCCCCAACACATCTGCCAACCAGCTCCTCATCATCCCCCTTTACTGGAGAGTGTGTTTGGAGGCAGGTGTGGTGTGTGTGTGTCAGATGGTGGGGGGAGGTTCTAGCCTTGAAGCCTCTGGTCTGACTCTAGCTGCACTCTTCCAGGGAGAGTTTGAATTTCTCTCTGGAGTCCAGGGCAGCTACATGACCTTGCTGTTTTATATATATATTTTTCCTAATAGTAGGAGAATCTTGAATTTTCTCTGTCTATAAACTTAGTTACTTTCAAAATTCCCCCTGGATGCCATTCAAAAGCTGGCCATCCTAATTCATAAAGGGTCTTTAATTTCCCTGTTGCTAGATTAGTATCATAGCTACTTGAATAATGTTTTAAATTGAGAAAGATTAAGATAATTCACTATTTTTAATTTATATGAGTACTCACCTCTAAGTCAATATTCATATCAGCAATATAGACTACATACATGTATACACAGACATATACCCCTAGTCACAAAGACAAATTTTTCTGCATAACACCAGTAATCCCAAAAACAGGGCAGGATAATACCTTGGCATTTTTGTTATAAAATATTTTTCAACAGTTGGTCTGTATACCTCTATAGGTAAATATATTCTTTACTCAAATATGTTAATTACCCAAAGAAAGATAACATTTTTACAGGTTTTAAAAAAAATTAGACCTACTTAAGTTTATAAATATGTAATAGCATTAATACATTCACATTTATACATTTTCACACTTTTAGTTGGTATACCAAAAAATATAAAAAGAATTAAAGTGGCCACACATTTTTTATACTTAGGATTCCATAACAAGCCCTCGATATTTCTTCCTATTTTTTCCCAAGTTGCTAAGAGTTCCTTCATTAGCCAGATAACAACATGTGTCTTGCATGTAATCCAAGAAGAACTACAGCTGTATAACATGAACATTTGCTTCTCTGCTTTTAAGAATTTTTTTACCAGTAAGATGGCGGCATAGGTACCACACCAAAGCAGCCTAGGGGGGATAAAGCCAAAAAAAAAAAACAAAAAAAAAAAAAACCACAGCAAAATACACACTTTTACTAAAAAGTCAGGTGAATAGCAAATTGGAATGGCAGCGGAGAAGTAGGAGAGATCCAGAGCATCCAGAGCCCACACAGACCAGCAGGAGCAGCTCCGGCAGGTCTGTGGACTGCAGCGGAGGTGGCCAGAAAGCCGCCAGGCTTGGCTTGAGCCACAGGAAAAGCCAGGTGAGGGGATTTTCCACTCACACCGGAGCTCTCCACAAACTCAAGAAACGTGAAGGGAGAACAGCAGCGAACAACAGAGGAGCAGATCACAAGGTAGAAGAACACGTGGAACAGCGGGCGAACTAGAGCAGCATCGGCAGCCTCCCCTCCCCCACCGCCAGTGCCCAGCTCCAGTGAACAGTGCAGCGGTCCAGGGACCTGGCCACGCCAACTTGAACCGACAGCGGGACCCAGGCAGGAGCAGAGAATCTTCTCTTTTCAGATGGCAGTGACCTTGGGACGACTCAGAAGGTATCACAGTGCTGGAAAGAAGTGACTGGAGTACTGAGTAACATCTCGATCATACCTTCCAAGGCTCAGGGTCTAACACGGAAGAGGTGGCGGAATGAATGTATGAGCCAAAGGAAGGGTAGGACTCCTTACTACGTGCTCCCTCCAGACATAAAATGGCCTGGATATCCATGACCTCAAAGTACCTGACACTACCTACACAAGGCCATCATAAGAGGAGGAAAAGATCATGGCATCAAAATAAAAGAGAGACTGGTTGAGATGGGGAGGGGATATGATGGAGAATGGAATTTCAAAGGGGAAAGTGGAGGGAGGGAGGGTATTACCATGGGATATTTTTTATAATCATGGAAAACGTTAATAAAAATTGAGAAAAAAAACCAAAGAACTCAAAAAATTAAATAAGGAATCAAACAAGCCAATTAAAAAATGGGCTATGGAACTAAATAGAGAGAAATACAGATGGTGTGTAAGCATCTAAAAAAATGTTCTACATCCCCAGTCATCAGGGAAATGCAGATTAAAACTACATTGAGATTCTAAAAAAAAAGAAAAAAAGAACTTTTTAAGGGGGCTGGAGAGAGTTCTCCATGATTAAGACTCTTGCCTGCCAAACCTCTTGACCCAAGTTCAATTCCCTGGTACCCATGTAAAGCCAGATGCACAAAGGGGTACATATGTCTGGAGTTCATTTGTAGTGGCTGGAAGCCCTTGTGCACTCATTCTCATTCTCTCTCTCTCTCTCTCTCTCTCTCTCTCTCTCTCTCTCTCTCTGTCATCCCTCCTCTCTCTGTCTCTGATTATTAATAAATAAATAAAGTATTTTTTTAAATTTCTTTTGAGGACTTCCAGGTAATATGGCTGCATAGGAGTCAAACCAAACAAGCCTAGGGAGGGAAAGCAAAACCACAGCAAAATACACTTTTGTTCCAAAAAGTGAAGGTGTATATAGGTTTTTATCAGCCACAAGAAGATGCAGGAAAGACCAAGATCTACCATAAAGGAGGAAACCAGCAAGAATCCCATGGAGGTGCTTGTGTGTGGGTCCCTGTATCCTCAGGGCTGTGGTTCTCTGAAGGCATCCAGGCAACCACGGAGAGCAGGGTCATGAGCAGATGTAAGCAAGAAGGGATATGCACCTGGGAGATGACTTCAGAGAGTAATTCCATTTATTCAATAGGGAAATGGGTTTATAAGCAGTTGAGAGTGGGAAAAGGGTTCTAAGAGGATTAGTGGGTTCAAAGGTTGCTAACTGATGCCTAGGGACATTCATTCCAGCATGTAGGGAGAGAATCAGGTGATCTACATAGTGGTGGGAAGAGGAATGCAGGGGAATGGGCTGTGTGAAGGCTGCTGGCTTACACCATATAAGGAGTTTCCTAGGCAACTGGACAAAGGTCACAGGGCTATGAGCAGCAAAGCCTAAGTTCAGGTGAGCAGGGCTTGGAGAGGGAGTGGCCTCCTGTAGCCCAGGTCCTTACCCATCCCTTGCAGCTCAGACCCATCTCCTGAAGGCTCCAGCCTATGCCTTGCAGTGCCTGACAACTCCCCCTTTGTTTTTATAATGGGGCAGTATCATTTTGAGTGAATTCTTCATAATTTACCATAGGTCCAGATAGAGCTATGTGGTTCATGAGGCCCTAATTAGTAGCAACCTTAGCAATATTAGTTATTTGTTGCCTGAGAAATTTGATGAGACAGGAGGCTACAAGTAATAGGGTTCCTATAACAAGGAGGGAGATAAAGAGGGGGAGAAGACAAGTGACTGGGGCCCCCAAGCTTGTAATGGTCAAGCAGCTCCTTGTGGAGTTTTTTGAGAATTTTACCATTTTGTTTAACATTTGATTCATTAACAAAAAAACAACATTCTTTATCGAAGACCACACATGTCCCCTCCATATCCAGCAGTAATGATGCCTAAGGCTAGACAGTTTTGAAGTACCACACCTGTGAGAGAGTTTAATTGTCTCTGGAGAGATTTGAGGCTGTTGGTCACTGGAGGGACCCAGAGACAGCGTCATGCCAAGGCCCACCAGCAGAGGGATGAATATCTCTCTTGGTTGATGCAGATGGAGTTTGTAGGCCACTTTTTTCTTATAGAGATACACCTATGGAACAATTGAGACTGGGAAACAATAAGTGGGAGAGGAAACATTTATGCATGGTGTGGTTATCCCTTTGCACCATAGGAGAGTGGGTGTCTTGACACAAGTGGTCCTGGTTATGGAAATATTGAGGAGGCATTCAGATATGGTCATCTTTGAGCTGGACAGGCAGAGAGGCACATCTTGACTGGCATAAAATAGGGTGAGGCCTGTCCTTTGCAGAGCCAGGGACGCAGTGCACACAATGGCGGTGACCCAGGTTGGTGGAGATATGGGCCTCTCCTGGGCACCCCGGGGGGGGGGGGGGAATTTTTTAAATGGCTCTTTGGAACTGGGCAAAAGATAAGAAAAACTTTCCTGCCCTTTTTACCTTCAGTGGTCCGTTCACCCTAACTGTACCCCCTTTCATTTCTCCCTCTCATGAGAAGACACTGTAATGGCTGTTAGGGGACAAGGGGCTATGACATCAGATCTTTTACTATTTCCTGCTGAATGGGGCACAAAGTTGTGGTAGTTAGAGAGTCTGTCCCATAGGAGAGAACTATTCTAATGGACCCCAGAAGTGCATTGATGTAGTGCAGGCAGATAGTCTTGGAAGAGAACATTGAAGAAAAAGAATAGAAGTAAGTAGTTAGCGAGAAATGAGTACACAGCCAACTGGTCCTTCTTGTGGTTGTGGGAACCCAGGTAGATGGAGTTGGATTGTCTCAGGACCATCTGAGCATGAGCTGGCTGAGGTTTTCTTCCAGAACTGTTCATCAAATGGCACAGTAGTGTTTGACATGGCCTGAATCTGTTTCCATATGGCTTGTAAAATTGATGAGATATTAGCAGAGTTATCAGAAACATACACACAACAATTAGCCTTGATAATAGAGAGCCATTGGGTGTCATTAAAGGCTGTACAAATATGTTTTTGGTCTCAGAACTTAGTTATATATTCTAGATTTGAAAATAACCCTTTTGACATCTATAGTTTTTTATTATGGAATTAAAACTATTAGAGATGGGGAAAAATGTCTTAAGGTTTTGTTTGTTTTCCCTCTTGGAAAGCTCTTGTATTACTTAATAGACCATTCATATATTTAAGGTATCTCTTTATCTTTGGTTATACCTTTCTCTCTGAGTGTTTAAGACCAAGCAGATAGCCAAAGTTTAATCAAGGATTAATTTTGGAGGTCATTAATGGCTCTCCAGAGGAGACTCCTGGGACCCAAGAGTAGCCCTATAGCTTATTGATGTTTCTGTCTGTTAGAATGAGTGAGGCCCATGCTGTCTAATTAATTTACAAACAAACCAACTAATTTAACCTAGAAATTGTCAGACAGGGACAAGTAAGACAGTGTAAAGTCTTAGCACCTGTGTTTGAAAATATCTTTGATTATTCCATAAAACTCTGTGAGTACCAATTAACCCAGAGAACATTGGAAACAGAGCATCCTTAAGAGTTTATAAATAGTTGAAAGGCATGGTATTTCGGTTTAGCCTGAAAATTCTTTCCTACACATGCACATATTTATCCACATACCTTAACATTCTGATCTAAGTACCACTCAAAAAGCATGTTTAACAAGCATGCTATGTCCAACATTAAAAAATTCCTTCCCAGTTCCTTCAATCAACTTATCTCACTCCATAATTAACCATCTTTCTTATATGACTGTTAAGTGAAACTACATCAAATTGATTAATCCTATTACTCACTGACAAGCAAGTAATCTAGATTAAAGACAATTTTATGACATTAATATGTCTAACACACTTGGAAATGATTTATTATGAGTAACTAAGGCAAATTTTGTTTCCATTTTGAGGCATGCTGGCCCAAAACTCAGGTCAGTTGCCTCCTCCTTTTAAGTAACAGAACATTACAACCTTTTGAAAAATACCTGGCAAATTTTAACTCACCACCTCAGAGAGAATTTTGTTGTTTTAAATAATCCTCTATGTAAGTTGAAGTTGACCTAAAACATAAACTTGGTAATTTTACCTATGATATTACATAACAAATTATGGCATTGTTTATGTAGAATTTAAGTTCGCCATAGGCTTTCGTGAAACATGACCTTTTTCTTTAATCTGCCTCTTCATGGTGCCAGCACAGCAGGAGGTGCCTGGGCAGGACAGGAGCTCTCATACACCTTTGGATCAGCCCTGTCTTGCTCCTGGGCTCTCAACCAGGGTCAGGTCTGGTAGGCATGGAGACCACAGCTGAGACACCACCAGCCCAGGTGGCACATAAGGGAAGGGGCCGGAGCTGCTGGGACCTAAGCCTCTTTGGATTACTAGCACAACCGGCTTGCAGTTTTGCCACTTCCCTACTAGAGAAACTTGAAAGAAGATGACAGGGGAGTGAGGGGAAAATGTCCTTCCTGAACGTCTCATTCCTTAGCCAGATAAGCTATGAGGGTGCACATGTCTCAGTCATATGGAACCCCAGAAATCATCCAGGGGGCAACTTCAAGACTTCCTCTCAAAAGGAGCTGGCCTCCCTCTGGGAGAGTTTAATTCCCCTAACTTTCAGAAGAGCCCTTAATCCACAAATCTGTGATTCCTTTTGGTGGGAGGCAATATTGCTCATGATAGAAAAGGAATGGAAATGCCAAGACCCAAGGGCCAGATGCAAGCCTGTTCACAAGTTTAAGAGACCGATGACATTCCCTACAGGATTTTAGAAGGTTGATGTGTTACCAGATTTTTGTGTTGGAGACCAATAGAAGATCTTTACCAATGCCCAATAGGCTGTCAAGGTTCATGCAGAGGATGACTGGCCTTTGTCAATGCCTAAGAGTGGCCTCAGCCAAGAGACATCAGTTGCCAGTTTTTTGTGACCAGTCCCTTGCTGCCAAGTACTGCCAGGCACAGGATGGAGCCTTCAGTAGACATGCCTGAGCTGCCAGGCATGGCTAAGGACACCCAGGCTACAGGAGGCCACTCCCTCTTCAAGCTCGGCACACCTAAACTTAGGCTTTGCCCATAGCCTTGTGACCTTTGGCCAGTTGCCTAGGAAACTCCTTATTAGCCAGCAGCCTTCACAGAGTCTATCCCCCTGCAACTATATAGATCATCTGACCTTCTCCCTACATGCTGAACCTGACTCTCTCCCAATGTGCTGGAATGGACATCCATAGGCATCAGCTAGCAACCTTTGAACCCACCAATCCCCATCGGACACTCTTCTTGCTCTCAACTGCTTATAAACGCATTTCCCTATTGAATAAACCAATCTGTTCACAGAGACTTCCCTGGGGATCCAGGGACCCTTGCAATGACATGAACCAAAAATAAAGAGGAAAATTAGAAATGTACCAGCCCTCAAAAAGTGGGTGAAAGGCCTCAAGGTCTTATGGCCCCTAGATTTTCCTTCTGAGGGAGCACTCAGTTACCCTGGAGAATCTCAGAGGGTCCCTATTAAGGCACCAGCTGTGGGTCCCTGGATCCTCAGGGGTGCAGTTCCCCTAAGGCATCCAGGCAACCATAGAGAGCAAGGTCATGAGTACGACAAAGAACCACTTTTGGGAGGAAGTCTCTGTGAACAGCTTGGTTTATTCAATAGGGAAATGGGTTTATAAGCAGTTGAGAAGGGAAACAGGGTCCTAAGTGGATTAGTGGGTCCAAAGGTTGCTAGCTGATGCCTAGGGATCTTCATTCCAGCATGTAGGGAGAGAGTCAGGTGATCTACATAGTGGAGGGAAGAGGGTCACAGGGGAATGGGCTGTGTGAAGGCTGCTGGCAGACACCATATAAGGAGTTTCCTAGGCAACTGGACAAAGGTCACAGGGCTATGAGCAAAGCCTAAATTCAGGGGCACCAGGCTTGGAGAGGGAGTGGCATCCTGTAGCCCAAGGGTCCTTAGCCATGGCTGGCAGCTCAGGCCTGTCTCCTGAAGTCTTCAGCCTGTGCCTGGCAGTGCCTAACACTTGTGGCCCCACGCGAATCTGCCTGCACACCTGGCCTGACATCCAGCTGCAGAAGCAAAGACATGAGTAAGGAAATAGAAATACTGAAGAAAAAACAGGCAGAAATTCTAGCACTCAAAAACACAGTCAAATAAAAAAACTCTGTGGAAAGTCTCACCAGTAGAATGGATGAAGGAGAGAACAGAATATCTAAACTGGAAGACCAGGTGGCACATCTAACACAGTCTCACAAAGAGAAAGAGAAGGTAGGAATGGGAATTTCAAGGTATGTGGGACACTATGAAAAGACAAAACATAAGAATTCAGGGTACAACAATGGGACTTCTGGTCAAGATGGCATCTGCCTAACTACACTGCACCTCCAAGTGAAGTAAAGGCAAGACATTAAGGGTTCATTGGGTCTTCTAGGGGGGGTGCAGACTCTAATACACCTCCAGAGGGAGGGTGTGGAGGGGAAATAAAAGGATAATTGGCTGATACCTATGCTCTCGGGTAGCCCACCAGTCCTCCAATCTCCTCAAGCAGCCATTCTAGCCATAGTTCCAGCCACAGGTTCCTCCTGCACTAACCACAGGCAAGGGAACCTGCAAGAGCATGAATGCCATCCCACTCGCTACTGAGCACTAATAACCTCACTTTCTGCTGCATGTGCCAATGTCTCCCACTCACCATCATGCATGCCAATGCTGTCCCACTCACCACCACCCCCCACCCTCATATAGAGACCCAAGCCAGCAGGCTAGCATAGCTCCACCCATGCATCCAGGCTCAAGAACACCATCCCCACTCTCCAACACCCTCCCCACCACTGTGCACTGGCCCAGGCAGGCCAACATAGCTCTACCCATGACTCCAGGCTCAGGAACACCATCCCACTCACTGCAGCCCCCACATCCCCTTGCAGACCAGGGCAGGCCAGTGTAGCTCCACATAACCTCCAGGCTCACGAATGCAAACACACATGCCACTGGCCCCCATCCCCTTGCAGACCCAGGCAGGCCAGATTAGTTCCAACCATACCTCCAGGCTCACGAATGCTAGCCCACTCACCACAACACCCCACCCACCTGTCCACTTTGGGCCACCTGACCACATAATACCATACTCTGAATAACTGAACAAGTCTCTACATCAGGTCCTTGGGCCACTAACAGTGCTTCAAGGGTTCCACCCTCTGATCAGGAAGGCTCAATTGCCACCAGAAGCCTAGTGGAAACAAACAAAAGGGAATAACCACTGAAGACAATTCAAGCGTAGATTATAGCTTCCTCCACAATTAAATAAGACTCCTACACTGTGGTGGGCAGACCACAGTACAAAAGGAATAACATAAAGAATCAAATGCAAGTAAATCCAATAAGATTGCCTGTCTCACAATAGATGTCTCTAAATCAAAACATAGAAGAGACAATAGTATCAGAACCCCAAGATGAAGATACAAACTATGCAACCCTGGCAGTAAATAGCAGAACTTGCAGAAACTCAACAAAGGACCAATAATTGTATTAATGGTATGCTCACTATATTAGACATAACAGAAAAGAACAAGGAAGGGTTTCTAAGACAGTTGAATGATCTGAAGGAGAGCAAAAAAAAGAGGAACTCAATAACCAGCTGGCTAAGCTCAATGAAGACATAAAGAAATGCAAGGATGAGGGCTGGAGATATGGCTTAGTGGTTAAGCACTTGCCTGTGAAGCCTAAGGACCATGGTTCGAGGCTCGATTCCCCAGGACCCATGTTAGCCAGATGCACAAGGGGGCGCACACATCTGGAGTTCGTTTGCAGTGGCTGGAGGCCCTGGTGCACCCATTCTCTCTCTCTCTCTCTCTCTCTCTCTCTCTCTCTCTGCCTCTTTCTCTCTCTGTCTTCCACTCTCAAATAAATAAATAAAAATTAAAAATTTTTAAAAAAATTAAAAAAAGAAATGCAACGATGAATTCCAAGAAGCATCAAGAAAATGAGAAAATATCATAAAAAAGGAGCTCAATAGAGAGATGGACACTATACATTAAAAAGCAGTAGAAAATACAAACCAAGTTGAACAAGCCCAAAACTCTATAGAAGCTCTCAAGAATAGAAACCGGAAGACAAAACAGAAGAAACAGTTCGTGAGTCCAAACGTTTTAATAAGTTCAAAAATTTTTGTTAACAGAACATGAGGGAACTGTGGGATATGCTTAAATATCCTAACATTTGGATCATGGAAAGAGTAGAAGGGAAAGAAATTCAGACCAAAGGCATGGAGAACTTATTCAACAAAATTATTGAAGACAACTTTCCCACTCTCTCAAAAGAAAGGCCCATCAAGATACAAGAAGCTAACAGAACCCCAAACAGATTGGACCAAAGGAGAAACTCTCCAAGACATATTGTCATGAAGACTCTAAACAGTGATATGAAAGAGAACATCCTGAAAGATGCTAGTGAAAAACAGCACATTACATATAAAGGTAACCCCATCAGAATTACTTCAGACTTCTCAATGGACACCCTGAAAGCCAGAAGGACCTGCAATGGAACACTGCAAAGTCTAAGAACCTATGGCTTCCAACCCAAACTACTCTAATCACAAAAGTATACCTCAACATAGATGGTGAAAGAAAAATTTTCCACAATAAAATTTAGCTTTACAACTGTATGAACACAAAGCCAAACCTACTGAGAGTACTTTAGGAAATTCTCCACACAAAAGAATCAAATAATCAACCTCAAGTGCCTACAATAATGAGATCACAATAAGCAAATTCAGAGATGGCACACACACACACACACAAAAAAAAAAACTACAGAGTCTAAGAAAACACCAAACCACATAAACCACCATGATATGGTAGAGATCAAATCAAACCTCACTGTTATTACCCTAAATATTAATGGTCTTAATTCACCCATTAAGAGACATAAGCTAACAAGTTGAATCAGAAAATTAGACCCCTTAATCTGTTGTCTTCAAAAAACTCACCTCACCACGAAAGACAGATACCTCTTCAGGTGAAAGGGTGGAAAATGATATTCCAAGAAAACAAGAATAAGAAACAAGCAGGCATAGCTATAATAATATTGGATAAAATAGACTTCAAACCAAAAGTAATCAAAAAAGACAAAGAAAGCCATTTCGTAGTTATCAAGGGAAGAATCCAACAAGAGGATACCACAATCATAAATCTTTATGCACCAAACACAGGGGCACCAAAATTTCATAAAACAAAATCTACTTGACAACAAAACAGAAATAACCACCAACACCATCATAGTTGGGGACTTCAATACTCCACTATCTATCTATCAGCAATAGATAGATGATCCAAACAGAAAATCAACAGGGAAGACAGAGAGCTCAACAAAACCATAGAACAATTAGACCTAACAGACACCAACAGAACATTCTACCCAAAATCCACAGACTACACATTCTTCTCAGCAGGCCACGGAACCTTCTCTAAAATAGATCATATACTGGTTCATAAAGCCTGCCTCCATATATTTAGGAAGATTGACATTATTTCCTCCATGATATCAGATCACAATGCTGTATTGCTAGAAATTAACAAGAAAAGATGAACCAGGAATCCCTTTGGCTCCTAAAGACTGGAACAACACATATTTAAATAATAAATGGGTAGTGGATGAAATAAAAAATGAAATTGCAAAATTTCTAGAACTGAATGACAATGAGAACATATTGTACCAAAATATATGGGACACAATGAAGGCAGTCCTCAGGGGACAATTAATAGCACTAAATGCCTTCATAACAAAGACAGAGAAATCCCAAATCAATAACCTAACCATCCACCTAAAGGCACTGTAAAGGCAAGAAGAAACCAACCCAAAATGTTCCAGATGGAAAGAAATAATTAAGATCAGAGCAGAAATTAATGAATTAGATAATAAGGAAACAATTAAGAAAATTGATGTAGGGCTGGAGAGATGGCTTAGCAGTTAAGCACTTGCCTATGAAGCCTAAGGACCCTGGTTTGAAGCTCAATTCCCCAGGACCCACGTAAGCCAGATGCATAAGGGGCACATGCATCTGGAGTTCATTTGCAGTGGCTGGAGGCCCTGGCATACCCATTCTCTCTCTCTCTCTCTCTCTCTCTCTCTCTCTCTCTCTCCCTCTCCCTCTGTCTCTCACTCTCAAAAAAAAGGAAAATTGATGTAACAAAGAGCTGGTTCTTTGACAAAAATAAACAAGATGGATAAACCACTAGCCAATTTGATAATGCAAAAAAAAAATGAAACATTTCAAATTAACAAAATTAGAAATGAAAAAGGAGAGATCACAACAGACATAACTGATACTGGAAGAATCATCAGGACTTATTTCAAAAACCTCTACTCCATAAAACTGGAAAACATGAAGGAAATGGATGAATTTCTGGACAAATACTACCTACCAAAGCTAAACTCAGAGTAGATAATCTCCTAAACAGACATATCACACCCATCAAGATAGAAAAGGTAATCAAAAACCTTCCCAAAAAGAAGATTCCAGGATCAGATGGCTTCTCAGCTGAATTCTATCAAACCTTCATGGAAGAACTCAAACCAATCTTTCTCAAACTATGCCACACAATCAGAGAACAGGGAAAGCTCCCCAACTCCTTCTATGAAGCTACTATCAACTTGATACCAAAACCCCAGGCAGAGATGCCACAAGAAAAGAAAACTATCAGCCTATGTCCCTGATGAACTTATATGCAAAGATCCTGAACAACATCCTCATAAATTGAATTAAACAACATGAAAAGCATTATCCAGCCAGGCATGGTGGCACATGCCTTTAATCCCAGAACTTGGGAGGCAGAGGTAGGAGGACTGCCATGAGTTCGAGGCCACACTGAGACAACATAGTGAATTCCAGGTCAGCCTGAGATAGTGCCAGACCCTACATTGAAAAACCAAAAAAAAAAAAAAAAAAAAAAAAAAAAAAAAAAAAAAAAAAAAAAAAAAACTGAAAGAAAGAAAGAAAGAAAGAAAGAAAGAAAGAAAGAAAGAAAGAAAGAAAGAAAGCATTATCTTCCTTGATATAGTAGGCTCCATCCCAGGAACACAGGTTTAGTTCAGCATACAGAAAGCTGTCAATGTAATACACCACATAAATAAGCTTAAACACAAAAACCACATAATCATTTTGATAGTTGCAGAAAGGCCTTTAACAAAATGCAACATGAGCTTCATGATCAAAACATTGGAGAGGCCAGGTATGGTGGCACACACCTTTAATCCCAGCACTCAGGAGGCAGAGGTAGGAGGATCACCATGAGTTCAAGGCCACCCTGAGACTACAGAGTGAATTCCAGGTCAGCCTGAGCTAGAGTGAGACCCTACCTTAAAAAACAAAACAAAAAAAAATGGAAAGGATAGGCATGAACAGTCTATATCTCAACATAATAAAGGCTATATATAAAGCTCCTAAAGCCCAAATAATACTTGATGTAAATAAATTGAAGGAATTCCCATTGAGATAAGGAACAAGACAGGGGTGCCACTCTCACCTCTGCTCTTCGACATAGTACTGGAAGTCCTAGCTCAAGCAATAAGACAGGAGAAATAAATAAAAGGGATACAAATTGGAAAGGAAGAAGTTGAGTTAGCTCTATTTGCAGACAACATGATTCTATATAGTAGAGACCCAAGAGCCTCCATCTCCAAACTCTTAAAGGTGATTAACTCCTTCAGAAAAGTAACAGGATTAAAAAAAAAAAATCAATGGACAAAAATCAGTAGCCTTGGGGCTGGAGAGATGGCTTAGCACTTGCCTATGAAGCCTAAGGACCCAGGTTCGATACCCCAGGACCCACATAAGCCAGATGCACGAGGTGGCACATGCATCTGGAGTTCATTTGCAGTAGCTGAAGGCCCTAGAAACCCATTTTCTCTCTCTCTCTCTCTCTCTCTCTCTCTCTCTCTCTCTCAAATAAATAAAATAAAACATTTTTAAAAAACCAGTAACCTTTCTATATGCAAAAGACAAAGATAAAAAAGCAACAAATAAGTGACGTTTTCCATTTTCAATAAAAACAAAAAAAAATACCTTGGAATAACATTAACCAAGGATGTGAAAGACCTATACAATGAAAACATAACAACACACAAAAAAGAAATTGAGGAGGACTTGAGAAAAATGGAAAGACCTCCCATACTCCTGGATAGGCAGAATTAACATTGTGAAAATGGCAATCTTAAAGGCAATATACAGATTTAATGCAATACCAATAAAAATTGCAACATTGTTCATCACAGAAATAGAAAAAAAATGGTCTCAAAGTTCATATGGAAAGGCAGAAGGCCTCAGCTATCCAAGCATATCCTCAGCAAAAGAAACACCTCTGGTGGCATCACCATACCTGATCTAAAGATATATTACAAAGCCATGGTAATAAAAACATGGTACTAGCATAAAAACAAGACTATAGACCAATGGAACAGAAACGAGGGCCCACACTTTGGGTCAAGTGTACCAGCCAGGTTCAGGTTCACTGAGGTGAACTTCCAGACCAAGCACAGTTAGGGTGGAAGGGATATTTATTGAAGCTTACAGATCCAGGGAACTTCCATAATGGCAGAAGAAGCTGGCCTGCTTTTACAGGATGAAACACAGAGAGAAGCACAAGCCTAAAATCCAAAAGCCACACAGCACAGCACACTCCAGGAACTCCAGCTAGGCATGCTCTGCATATCTTAAGATTGAAATCTCAAACCCACCACCACACCTTAAGATCTGCCCAGTGACACCACCTCCAGCCAGGTGGCTGCATATGCAAACTACAAACTAATAAAACAGTGAATATATTTGGAGCCATCTATTCAAACTACCACATTGACTTTGGGTCAAGTAACTATAGCTACATGATATTTGACAAAGGCCCTAACAATGTAGGCTATGGAAAAAAAGCATCTTCAAGAAATGGTGCTAGACAAACTGGATAACCATGTGCAGGAAATTGAAACTCAATCCACACATCTTGCCATGCACAAAAATCAAGTCCGAATGGATGAAAGACCTCAATATAAGATTGGAAAACTCGACTGCTACTGGAAGAAAAAAAAAGAAGGAACTTTTCATGATACAGGAATGGGAAAAGACTTCCTGAACAAAAACCCTGCTACTGCTCAGGAACTTAATCATTCAACCATTGGGATCTCATGAAGCTGAAAAGTTTCTTCACAGACAAACATACAATAAGCGGAGCCAATAGATTAAACACAGGATTGGAGGAAAAATTTTCTGGCTATCCAACTGACAAAGGCCTAATTTCTAGAATCTGAAAAGAACTCAGAAACCTAAACAATGAAAAGTTAAACAACCCACTCACAAAATGGGGCAAAGAACTGGATAGGCAGTTCTCAGAGGAAGAAATACAAATGGCAAACATACACTTAAGAAAATGTTCCTCATCCCTAATCATCAGGGAAATGCAAATTAAAACAACTATGAGATTCTACCTTACCCCAGTAAGGATAGAAAACATTAAAAAATCAAATGAAAACCAAAGCTGGCAAGGATGTGGAGAAATAAGAATCCTCATACACGTTTGATAGAAATGTAAGATGGTACAACTACTATGGAAAGCAATATGGAGAATCCTAAAAAGGTTGACTATAAAGTCACTAACAGACTCAGTTATTCCCTTACTGGGCAGTTATCCTATAAGCTCCATGCCTTAGTTCAGAGAGATTTGCTCAACCATGTTTATGGCTGCTCAATTCATAATAGCTAAGAGCTGGAATCAACCCAGATGTCCCTCATTAGATGAATGGATAAACAAGATGTGGCATTTCTACACAATGAAAATCTACGCAGCAGTAAGGAAAAATGACACAATAAAATTTGAAGAAAAATGGTCAAACCTGGAATAGATCATTCTCAATGAACTCACCCAATCCCAGAAAGATAATCCTTGCATAGTCTCACTCATCTGCGGCTCCTAACCTGAATCTACTTGAGATGCTGACATACCTAATAAGCATCTCATGACCAAGACAATAGGGAGGGTGGAGTGGGAGGGGAGGGGAAGGGCAGGGGAAGGGGACACAAAACTGGATGCAAATGACAATGGTACCATAAAATTCTATATCCTGAAAGGCAGACTAAATGGTTGAACCTTCATCAGGTCCTTAGAGGAAACATCTGAATCACAGAGTCCTGGAGAAGGTATGATGAAGACTAACCTTAACTTTCACCTGTTTCTCTCTCTCTCTTTCTCTTTCTCCCTCCCTTCCTCGCTCACTCTTCTCTCTCTCTCTCTCTCTCTCTCTCTCTCTCTCTCTCTATCATTTGTATTAACAATCATTTTCTTCTTTGCCTGGTGCTTGCTTGTGACTCCCAGTACCAGCATTTGGCTAACATTCACAATGAGCTGTTGATCAGAGATAACAAGGTTTCCCAAAAGAAAACAGATTTCTGTCAGAGTACTTGATGACCCACCAAAGATTAGTGGTAAGACCCTACTGCTGAAGACACTATATGCTGTTAGTACAGAACATGGAGTGACCTGGCTGGAATCTGGAAGAAAGACAGTTCCCAGACAGATAGCACATATAGTGTCAGAAGGTGCTACATAAGCAACTGGGGGAAAATGACCAACATCTATCCAAACAACTCTTGGGCTAAACTACTCAGCAGCAAACAACCTGACATGATGCTCACACAAGTGCAATGGTGGAACACAGCCATGGTGGGAAACCAACTGCTCTTGATTTGGCATCTGCTCAGTGGAATGGAACCCAGAGCTGGAGCTGGGAAACAAGTCAGAAGCATATCCAAAAATGATCCCACTCTACATTATCAAGATCCCACGAATTGTGGGCTAGAAGAGGGCCTACACCTACTAAATTCTCTCTCTCTCTCTCTCTAAAAAAAAAAAAAAAAAAAAAAGCAATGGTTATCCCATTTATCTGGTGCTAACTTCACTCTCTGCTGGAGAATTTGCTTCTCTTTTTCAGATGGACACAGATCCTAAGGACAGAACCACCCCATCGCACCTCAACAGGGACCCAGCTGAAACTAAGAGTAACTGAGGAAATGAGTAATAGTGCTGCTTTCTTGGTGAACCTGGTACCAGCACAAGGGTGAAGGAGATAGACACAGAGAACACTCAACTCCTACCAAATCAGATATCCAGAGACAGAGAGGTTCCCAAAACCTCATCACTGAAGTAGACCTAAATTTAATCCAACATGGTTCAGAGAAATTTGTGGAAGAGGAGGTGGAAACAATGTTAGAGCCACACATTGAGTAATTATACACAGAGACCCTGCCTCTTACCCATAACTAATGGCTAGCCCCACAATGCACGACCCATATTCCCCAACAAGGAGGGTCCCTGCAGAGGGGGGAGGACAGGGAGGAAGCTAATGATATCAACATGACTGTATACACACTGTGTACCTAGCTAATGGAAAGAAAGAAAGAAAGAAAGAAAGAAAGAAGGAAAGAAGGAAAGAAAGAAAGGGAGAGAAAGAAAGAATTCAGGGCATAACAGAAGGAGAATAATTTCAATCCAGAGGCTTAGTATGTGTTTTCAAAAAGTCGTAGAAGAAAATTTTCCCAAATTGTGAAAAAAAAATGCCAATGCAGATACAGGAAGCTTTTAGAACACCAGAAAAAAACCTGAAAAGAACTTCTCCTTGCCATGTTATAATACTAAATACAAAAACCAAATAAAATATTTTGAAAGAAGTTAGAGATTTAAAAAAAAAAAAAAAAAAAAAAGCAAGTCATCTATAAAGACAAGCTCATCAGGGAATTCCAGTTAAGATAGCAGCATAGGTACCATGCCAAAGAGGCTGGGGGGGGGAAGCAAAAAAAAAAAAAAAAAACACCAAAATGTATACTTTTACTAAAAAGTGAGGTGTATAGGAAATTGAAACAGCAGTGGAGAAGTAGGAGAGATCCAGAGCATCCAGAGCCCACACAGGCCAGCAGAAGCGGCTCCAGCAGGTCCACAGGACCACAGTGGTGGTGCACCAGCCAGCTGCAGGCTCAGCTTGAGCCACAGGAAAAGCCAGGTGAGAGGATTTTCCACTCACGCCAGAGCTCTGCAAACTCAAGAAAAGTGAAGGGAGATCAGCAGCGAAAAATGGAGGAGCAGATCACAAGGTAGAAGAACACGTGGAACAGCGAGAGAACTAGAGCAGCATTGGCAGCCTCCCCTCCCCCACCGCCAGTGCCAAGCTCCAGTGAACAGAGCAGCAGTCCAGGGCATGGCTACTTGAACCAACAGTGGAACTCAACCAGGAGCAGAATAACTGAGACCAAAATCATCCCGAAAGGTAACTGGGATTAAACCTGGTCAGTACCCACCTAATAAACCAGGTATATAGGCCTGAACCAGAAGTGCTAATTGCACCTTCCATATCAGGATAAATTATATGTTAAATCTGATGGATGGTCAGATTTGCCATACTTCAATAAGCTGTATTTTGGGCTTGTTATTTGTTGCTTCTTCATTTATATTGGCTTTGTTTCCTCTTCTTTTATACATTAGGGAAGGGTCTCACCTGGTCACAAGCTGACTTGGAACCCTCAACAGACCAGAAATCTTAACCTCCTTGTTGTCAGGATTAAGGGAGTGGATGAGGCACCACACAGCCTAACGGACAGAGGATCTGGTTGTCATAATACCTACTCTTGCATAAATACTCTGTGCTGTTTTTCATTGAAAGTGTACAGTGTTTAGTTAAATTTTAGAAACTATCTGTATTTAGTTCCACATTATAACACAAGAAACACCAAAAATCAAGACAATATAAACCCACCAAAATGTATTAATGCATCAGAAATGACCTCCAGTGAGAATGAGTTAGAGGAAATCCCTAGAGATTTCAAAAGAATGATTATAAATATGTTCAAAGAAGTCAAAACAGAAATCAAAGGAATGAAAGAGGAAATCAAAGGAATCAAAGAAAATACAGGACATCAGTTTAATGAAATAAAGAGGTCAGTACTAGACATAAATAAGGAAATATAAATAATAGAGAAAAACCAGTCAGAATTACTAGCAATGAAGAAAACAGTTAATGAAATTTTAAAAATATCTGTAGAAAATCTCACCAGCAGAATGGATGAAAAAGAGGACAGAATATCTAAGCTAGAAGACCAGGTGGCAGATCTAATACAGTCCAACAAAGAAAAAGACAAACTAGTAGAAAAGTATGAGTGGGAATTTCAAGATATTTGGAACATTATGAAAAGATCAAACATAAGAATTACGGCATAGTAGAGGGGAAGAATTTCACTCCAAAGGCATAGTAGGCATCTTCCACAAAATCATAGAAGAAAACTTCCCCCAAATTGGGAAAGAGGTGCCAATGCAGATACAGGAATCCTTTAGAACACCAGTCAGACAAAACCTGGAAAGAACCTCTCCTCGCCATATTATAATCAAACTACCAAACACACAAACCAAAGAAAAAATATTGAAAGCACTCAGAGAGAAAAATCAAGTTACCTACAAAGGCAAACCCATCAGGATTACAGCAGATTACTCAACACAAACTTTAAAAGCCAGAAGGAGGTGGAGTGATGTATTCCAAGTTCTGAAAGATAACAACTATCAACCAAGGTTACTTTATCCTTCAAAGCTATCCATTCAAATAGACGAAGAAATAAGGACATTCCATGACAAAAGCAGGCTAAAGGAGTATTTGAAGACAAAACCACCTCTACAGAAAATACTTGAAAGAATCCTCCATGCTGAAGAAAAAGAAAAGCACACATATAAGGAACTGGGAAAAAACAAACAATACTCAAATACTAGCTAACACAAGAGAGCAAAGGTGAAACTGGAAGAACTACAAAAAAATGGCAAAACTGAATACACACCTTTCAATAATATCTCTTAATATCAACGGCCTCAATGCCCCAACCAAAAGACATAGGTTCACAGACTGGGTTAAAAAGCAGGATCCTTGAATTTGTTGCCTCCAAGAAACCCACCTTTCTATAAAGTATGGACACTGTCTTAGGGTGAAAGGTTGGAATACGGTGTTTCAAGCAAATAAACCTAGAAAACAAGCAGGGATTGCTATCCTAATATCTGACAAGGTAGACTTCAGTCCAACACTAGTTAAGAAAGATAAGGAAGGCCACTTTATATTGATTAAAGGCACCCTCCATCAGGAGGACATTACAATCCTAAACATATATGCACCTTACATGGGGGCCTCCAAATTCATCAATCAAACGCTATCAGAGCTAAGGTCACAGATAACACCAAACACAGTGGTAGTGGGAGACTTCAACACCCCACACTCATCAATTGAAAGGTCATCCCAGGAAAAAATAAACAGAGAGGCATCTGGACTAAATGAGGTCATAGAAGGATTAGATCTAACAGATATGTGTAGGACATTTCATCCAAATGCTGCAGAATATACATTCTTTTCAGCAGCACATGGAACATTCTCTAAAATAGACCATATATTAGGACACAAAGAAAATCTTAACAAATGCAGGAAAATTGAAATAATTCTTTGCATTCTCTCTGACCAAAATGGAATCAAACTACAAATCAACTGCAAGAAAGGCTATAGAGCATGCACAAAATCATGGAAATTAAACAACATACTACTAAATGATGAATGGGTCAATGAAGAAATCAAAAAATTTTTTTTCTTTTTTTTTGTTATATTTATTTATTTATTTGAGAGCAACAGAGAGAGAAAGAGGCAGATAGAGAGAGGGAGAGAGAATGGGCACGCCAGGGCCTCCAGCCACTGCAAACGAACTCCAGATGCGTGCGCCCCCTTGTGCATCTGGCTAACGTGGGTCCTGGGGAGTCGAGCCTCGAACCAGGGGTCCTTAGGCTTCACAGGCAAGCGCTTAACTGCTAAGCCATCTCTCCAGCCCAAGAAATCAAAAAATTTATAGAGTCGAACAATAATGAGAACAGAACATACTAACATCTGATACAGAGTGAAGGCAGTTGTAAGAGGGAAAATCATGCTTTAAGAGAATATAAGGCAAAGTAGCAGGATACAAAATCAATGCACAAAAATAAGTAGCCTTTCTATATGCAAATGACAAAGATACACAGAAAGAAATAAGGGATATGTTCCCATTTTCAAAAGCAACAACAAAAAAAATAATAAAATACCTTGGAATAACGTTAACCAAGGAAGCGAAAAGATCTATAGAACAAAAACATAAAAACACTCAAAAAAGAAATTGAGGAGGATTTGAGAAAATGGAAGGACCCCCCATGCTCCTGGATAGGCAGAATTAACATTGTGAAAATGGCAATCCTACCAAAGGCAATATACAGATTTAATGTAATTCCAATTAAAAGCCCAACAGTGGGACCCGGAAGCAGTCTGCACTCCCCCTGCCACAGGACAATGGCGGACAGCCAGCATGACAGACAGGTAGGGGATGGCACCTGAGCTGGTGTAAGCGGGAGACACAGTCTGAGCTTGTGGGGCAGTTGCTGTGGGACTGGGCTCACTTAGTAAGTGGGCGAGTGGTTGAGTGTGCGGAGCAGTCTAAGCTTCCACATGCAGGGATCGATTGGTGCATAGTGGCGGCACCGGTGGCAGGACTGTGGACATGGCAGTTATTTGGGAGGAGGGGGGCTACCCGCCTGTGAGGGGATCCACGATTCCCGGTTTCCCCCGCCTCTGTGCCCTCCCAGAATTCTCTCCCTAAAAGGGCCAATGTACCCTTAATATCTTGTCTTTCTTTCCCCTGGATTTGCAGCACAGCTAGGCGGTCAACATCTTGGCCAGAAGTCTTCCCAGCCAGAGTTCAGCTGCTTCAGTGCTGGGTGCCTCAGTGTCACTCATAGCTTGAACGCAGGCAGCTTTGGCACATTACCGCATGAGAATTCAGGCATCTTTGGCGCCCCTGCCAGGCAGTAGATAGGTGGCTTTGGCAAGTGAGAGCCAAAGCCCAGGCTGCTTGGCAACTGCCCCAGGCTGCCTCAGATTCCCATTGTGCTTGAGCCCAGGCTGATACGCCCACCTATGTGCCCATACACTGTCATGGGCAGACCACAGCACAAAAGAAATAACATGAAAAATCAAATGCAAAAAAATCCAGTTATATCACCCAATCCTACAATGAATACATCTAAACAAAACATAGAAGAACCATTAGGAAGAGAACACCAAATTGAAGCTATGAGCAATGCAACCCTGACCAACGTACTGGTAGAACTTGCAGGAAAGCAACAAAGGACAAATAATCGTGTGGATGCTGCGATCACTAACCTAGAACTAATAGATAAGAAATTGGAAGGAGTTCAAAGAGAGTTAAGAGATTTGAGGGACAGTGGAAAAAAAAAGACCTTAAAAATCAGCTGGCCATGCTAAATGAAGACATAAAGAAATGAACAGATGAATTCCAAGAACCATCAAGAAAATCAGAAAATGATGTGAAAAGGGAGCTTGACAGAGGGATGGAAATTATACACAGAAAAGTAGTAGAAAATGCAAACTTAATTGAACAAGTCCAAAACTCGCTAGAAGCTCTCAAGAATAGAGTCAGCCAAGTGGAGGATAGAAACTCTGATCTGGAAAACAAGATGGAAGAAACAGTTTGAGAGTTCAAAAATTTCAGTAAGTTCAAAAGTTCCTGTGAACTGAACATGAGGGAATTGTGGGATACACTTAAACGTCCTAATATAAGGATCATTGGAATACCAGAAAGAGAACAAATTCAGACAAAGGCATGGAGAACTTATTTAAGAAAATAATTGAAGAAAACTTCCCCAGTCTCTTAAAAGAAAGGCCCATCAAGATACAAAAAGCCAACAGAACTCCAAACAGACTGGACCAAAGGAGAAATTCTCCAAGACATATAGTCATTAAGACTCTAAACATTGACACCAAAAAGAAAATCCTAAAAGCAGGTAGGGAAAAACAGCACACCACCTTCAAAGGTAACCCCATCAGAATTACTTCAGACTTCTCAATGGAAACCCAGAAAGCTAGAAGGGCATGGAATGAAACACTGCGAAGTCTAAGAACCTATGACTTCCAAACCAAACTACTCTGCCCAGCAAAGGTATCCCTCATAATAGATGGTGAAAGAAAAACATTCCATGACAAAACTCAGCTTTACAATTATATGAACACAAAACCAAACCTACAGAGTATTTCAGGAAATTCTCCACAGAGAAGAAACAAATAATCAAGCTCAAATGCCTACAAAAAGCAGATAACAACAACCAAACTCACAGTAGCCACAAAAAACTTCAAAGTCCATGAAAACGCCAACCCACATTTACCATGACAATATGGCAGGGATCAATTCAAATCTCACAGTCATTATCCTAAATATTAATGGCCTTAATTCACCCATCAAGAGACACAAGCTAACAGGATGGATCAAAAAATTAGACCCCTCAATCTGTTCCCTTCAAGAAACCCACCTCGGGCTGGAGAGACGGCTTAGTGGTTAAGTGCTTGCTTGTGAAGCCTAAGGACCCCAGTTCGAGGCTCAATTCCCCAGGACCCACGTTAGCCAGATGCACAAGGGGGCGCACGCGTCTGGAGTTCGTTTACAGAGGCTGGAAGCTCTGGCGTGCCCATTCTCTCTCTCTCTCTCTCTCTCTCTCTCTCTCTCTACCTCCTTCTGTCTGTCGCTCTCAAATAAATAAATAAACAAACACAAAAATTAAAAAAAAGAAAGAAAGAAAGAAAGAAACCCACCTCACCACTAAAGACACACAACTCCTCAGGGGGAAAGGGTGGAAAACAATATTCCAAGCAAACAGGAATAAGAAAGAAGCAGACATAGCTATATTAATATCAGATAAAATAGACTTCAAACCAAAAATAATTAAAAAAAAAGACAAAGAAGGCCACTTCCTACTTATCAAGGGAACGATCGATCAAGAGGATATTACAATCATAAATCTTTATGCACCAAACACAGGGGCACCACAGGTCATAAGACAAAACCTACTTTACAATAAAAGAGAAATAACCACCAACACCATCATAGCTGGGGACTTCAATACACCATTATCAGTAATAGACAGATCATCCAAACAGAAACTCAACAGGGAAGTAAGAGAGCTCAACAAAGCCATAGGTCACTTAGACCTAACAGACATCTACAGAACTTTCCATCCCCAATCCACAGACTACACATTCTTCTCTGCAGCCCATGGAACATTCTCTAAAATAGACCATATACTGGGTCACAAAGACTGCCTGCCTATATTCAGAAAGATTGATATAATTCCCTGCATGATATCAGATCACAATGCTATATTGCTAGAAAATAACAACAAAAGACCCACCAAGAATCCCAACAGCACCTGGAAACTGAACAGCACATTTTTAAACAATAAATGGATAGTGGATGAAATAAAAAAAGAAATTGCAAAATTTCTGGAATTGAATGACAATGAGAACACATCGTACCAAAACTTATGGGACAAAATGAAGGTGGTCCTCAGGGGAAAATTCATAGCACTCAATGCCTTCATAAAAAAAAAAAAAAAAGAAAGAAAGAAAAAGCCGGGCATGGTGGCGCACGCCTTTAATCCCAGCACTCGGGAGGCAGAGGTAGGAGGATCACTGTGAGTTCGAGGCCACCCTGAGACTCCATAGTGAATTCCAGGTCAGCCTGGGCTAGAGTGAGACCCTACATGGAAAAACCAAAAAAAAAAAAAAAAAACCAGAAAAGTCCCAAATCTATAACCTAACCATCCACATAAAAGCACTGGAAAAACAAGAAAAATCCAACCCAAAGAGCTTGAGAAGGAAAGACATAATTAAAGTCAGAGCAGAAATCAATGAACTGGAAACCAAGGAAACAATTAAGACAATTGACAAAACAAAGAGCTGGTTCTTTGGAAAAAAAAAAGCAAGATTGACAAACCCCTGGCCAATCTGATCAAGCAAAAAAAGAGAAGCTTCAAACTAACAAAATTCAAAATGAAAAAGAGAGATCACAACAGACATAAGTGAAATTGGGAGAATCATCAGGACTTATTTCAAAAACCTCTACCCCACAAAACTGGATAATGTGGAGGAGATGGATAAATTTCTGAATGCATACAATCTACCAAAGCTAAACACAGAGCAGATTAATCACCTCAATCAACCCATCACACTCATGAAGATTGAAAAAGTAATAAAAAAAAACCTCCCAAAAAAGAAGAGTCCAGGAACAGATGGCTTCTCAGCTGAATTCTATCAAATCTTCATGGAAGAACTCAAACCAATCTTCCTCAAACTGTGCCACACAATTGGAGAACAGAGTAAGGTACCCAACTCCTTTTATGAAGCTAGCATCACCCTAATTCCAAAACCAGGCAGAGATGCCACAAGAAAAGAATACTACCGGCCTATTTCACTGATGAATTTAGATGCAAAGATCCTGAACAAAATCCTCACAAACCGAATCCAACAATACATCAAAAGCATTATCCACCTTGACCAAGTGGGATTCATCCCAGGAACACAGGGGTGATTCAACATACCAAAATCTGTCAATGTAATACACCACATAAACAAGGTTAAACACAAAAACCACATGATCATTTTGATAGATGCAGAAAAAGCCATTGACAAGATACAACATCACTTCATGGTCAAAACATTTGAGAGAATTGGCACGGTTGGTTCATATCTTAACCTAATAAAGGCAATACACACAGCTCTGAAAGCCCAAATAATACTTAATGGAGAGAGACTGGAGGAATTCCCATTAAGATCAGGAACAAGACAGGGGTGTCCACTCTCACCTCTGCTTTTCAATATAGTACTGGAAGTCCTGGCTCAAGCAATAAGACAGAAGGAAATAAAAGGGATACAATTTGGAAAGGAAGAAGTTAAGTTAGCTCTATTCGCTGATGACATGATTGTATATGTAAGAGACCCGAGAGACTCCATCCCAAAACTCCTGAAGGTGACTAACTCCTAAAGCAAAGTAGGAGGATACAAAATCAATGCACAAAAATCAGTAGCCTTCCTATATGGAAATGACAAAGATACAGAGAAAGAAATAAGGGACATAGTCCCATTATCAATACCAACTAAAAAAAGTAATATACCTTGGAATAACGTTAACAAAGGAAGTGAAAGATCTGTACAACGAAAACATAAAAACACTGAAAAAAGAAATTGAGGAGGACTTGAGAAAATGGAAGGACCTCCCATGTTCCTGGATAGGCAGAATTAATATTGTGAAGATGACAATCCTACCAAAGCAATATATAGATTTAATGCAATTCCAATTAAAATCCCTACAGTGTTCTTCACAGAGATAGAAAAAATGATCTCAAATTTCATATGGAAAGGCACAAGGCCTTGCATATCCAAACATATCCTCAGCAAAAGAAATACCTCTGGTAAGATTGCCATTTTCACAATATTGATTCTTCCAATCCAGGAACAAGGGATGTTTTTCCACTTCCTAGTGTCTTCTGCAATTTCTCGCTTGAGTGTTTTAAAGTTCTCATTGTAGACATTCTTTACTTCCGTGGTTAGGTTTATTCCAAGGTACTTTATTTATTTATTTATTTATTTTTTGATGCAATTGTGAATGGGAGTGAATCTCTGATTTCATTCTCTGTGTGTTTGTTGTTAGCATATATGAAGGCTACTGATTTCTGTGTATTTATTTTGTATCCTGCTACATGGCTGTAGGTGTTTATCAGCTCTAACAGTTTGCTGGCTGAGTCTTTAGTGTCCTTTATGTATAGAATCATGTGATCTGCAAATAATATTAACTTGATCTCTTCCTTTCCAATTTGTATCCCTTTTATGTGCGTCTCTTGCCTTATTGCTATGGCTAAGAATTCCAAAGGCATTCTTCATGGAAATAGAAAAAACAATCCAAAAATTCATTTGGAATCACAAAAAAACCTCGAATATCTAAAATAATACTGAGCAACAAAAATAAGGCTGGTGGTATCACCATACCTGATTTGAACCTATACTACAGAGCCATAGTAACAAAAACAGCATGGTACTGGAACAAAGGAGACTTGTACATCAATGGAACAGAATAGAGGACCCAAATGTAACTCCAGGTAGCTATAGCCACATGATATTCCATAAAAATGCCAAAAATACTCATTGGAGAAAAGACAGCCTCTTCAGCAAATGGTGCTGGGAAAACTGGATATATATCTGTAGAAGGATGAAAATAGATTCTTCTCTCTCTCCATGCACAAGAATTAAGTCCAAATAGATTAAAGACCTTAACATCAGACCTGAAACTCTGAAATTGCTAGAGGAAAAAGTAGGGGAAACCCTTCAACATATTGGTCTTGGCAAAGACTTTCTGAATACAACCCCAATTGTTCAGGCAATAAAACCACAGATTAACCACTGGGACCTCATGAAAATACAAAGATTTTGCACTGCAAAGGACACGGTAAAGAAAGCAAAGAGGCAACCTACAGAATGGGAAAATCTTCACCAGCTATATATCTTATAGAGGATTAATATGTAGGATATACAAAGAACTCAAGAAGATAAATAATAAGGAATCAAACAAGCAAATCAAAAAATGGGCTATGGAGCTAAATAGAGAATTCTCAAAGGAAGAAATACGAATGGCATATAAGCATCTAAAAAAATGTTCTACATCACTAGTCATCAGGGAAATGCAGATTAAAACTACTTTGAGATTCCATCTCACTCCTGTCACATTGGCTACCATCATGAAAACAAATGATCATAAATGTTGGCAGGGTTTGTGGAAAAAGAGGAACCCTTCTACACTGTTGGTGGGAATGCAATCTGGTCCAGCCATTGTGGAAATCAGTGTGGAAATTCCTAAAACAGCTAAAGATTGATCTACCATATGACCCAGCTATAGCACTCCTAGGCATATATCCGAAGGACTCGTCTCATTTCCTTAGAAGTACATGCTCAACCATGTTTATTGCTGCTCAATTTATAATAGCTGGGAAATGGAATCAGCCTAGATATCCCTCAACTGATGAGTGAATAATGAAGATATGGCACATTTATACAATGGAGTTTTACTCAGTGGTAAAGAAAAATGAAGTTATGAAATTTGAGAAAAGTGGATGGATCTGGAAAGAATTATACTAAGTGAGGTTACCCAGGCCCAGAAAGTGAAGTGCCACATGTTCTCCCTCATATGTAGATCTTAGCTACAGATGACTTGGGCTTCTGTGCGAGAAGGATAAAAACTCAGTAGCAGAGGCCAGTAAGTTAAAAAAGGAGATAGAAAGGGAAGAGAAAGAAAGGGAGGAGGGTTTTTATTAGGTTGGTATTGTATGTATGTAAGTAGAAAGATTGAGATGGGGAGGGGATATGATGGAGAATGGAATTTCAAAGGGGAAAGTGGGGGGGGGGTACTACCATGGGATATTTTTTATAATCATGGAAAATATTAATAAAAATTGAGAAAAAAAGAAATACCTCTGGAGGCATCACCATACCTGATCTAAAGCTATATTACACAGCCATAGTAATAAAAACAGCATGGTACTGGCAAAAAAACAGGAGAATAGCCCAATGGAATAGACTTGAGGACCCGGGCTTTGGGTCAAGCAACTATAGCTACTTGATATTCGATAAAGGCCCAAACAATATAGGCTGGAAAAAAGACAGCATCTTCAACAAATGGTGCTGGACAAACTGGATAACCATATGCAAGAAACTGAAACTTGATCCACACATTTCAACATACACTACACTCAAGTCCAATATAAGACCAGAAACTCGAATACTACTGGAAGAAAATTTAGGAAGTACTTTCCATGATATAGGAATGGAAAAAGACTTCCTGAACAAAACCCCAGTAGCTCATGAACTTAAACCATTACTCAACCAATGGGATCACATGAAGCTGAAGAATTTCTTTACAGACAAGCATACAGTAAGCAAAGCCAATAGATTACCCTCAGAATAGGAGAGAATATTTGAGGGTTATCCAACCGATAGAGGCCTAATCTCTAGAATCTACAAAGAACTCAAAAATCTAAACAGTAAGAAGTCAAACACCCCACTCACAAAATGGGGCAAAGAACTGAACAGGCAGTTCACAGAGGAAGAAATACAAATGGCAAACATACACTTAAGAAAATGTTTATCATCCCTAATCATCAGAGAAATGCAAATTAAAACAACTATGAGATTCCACCTTACCCCAATAAGGATAGCAAGCATCAAAAAATCAAATAAAAATAAATGCTGGCAAGGATGTGGAGAAGTAGGAACACTCATCCACTGTTGGTGGGAATGTAGGATGGTACAACCACTTTGGAAAGCAATATGGAGACATCTGAAAAAGCTGAGTATAGAGATACCAACAGACCCAGTTATTCCCTTACTGGGCATCTACCCTAAAACCTTCAAACCACAGGCTAGAGAGATTTGCTCAACCATGTTTGTATCAGCTCAATTTGTAATAGCTAAGAGCTGGAGTCATCCCAGATGTCCATCAGTAGAAGAATGGATAACTAAGATGTGGTATATCTACATAATGGAATTCTATACAGCAGTAAGAAAAAAATGATGCAATGAAATTTGAGGAAAAATGATTAAACCTGGAACAGATCATTCTGAGTGAACTTACCCAATCACAGAAACATAATCGCCACATAGTCTCACACATCTACAGCACCTAACCTGAATCTACCCAAGATACCTTACATATCCAGCAAACCTCTCATTGACTAGACACTAGGATGGAAGGGGAGGGAGGGGAGGGCATCAAGGGGTGGAAACACAAATCTAGACCCAAACAGCAAAGGTACCATAAAATTCTACTTACTAAAAGACAGACCAAATAGCTAATCCTTCACCAGGCCCTTACAGGAAACACCTGAACCACAAGACACTGGAGAGGGTAGGATCACGACTAACTTAATCTTCTACATCTTCCCTCCCTCCTTCTCCCTCTCCCTCTCCCTCTCCCTCTCTCTCTCTCTCTCTCTCTCTCTCTCTCTCTCTCTCTCTCTCTCTCTTCGCTCTAACTCTTGTATATTAGTTATCTTTTTCCTCATTTTCTTAGTGGGCACTGACCTATAACTCCCAGTACCAGCATGTGGCTAACATCCACACTGAGCTTTGGATCAGAGATACCTACAAGGTTTCCTAAAAGAAAGACAGATTTCTGTCCGAGTACTTGATGACCTACCAAAGGTTAGTAGTAAGACTCTACTGCTGAAGACACCTTATGTTGTTGACACATAAAATGGAATGGCCTGGCTGGAAGCTGGAAGAGAGTCAGTTCCCAGACAGTCAGCGTGTCTAGTGCCAAAAGGTGCTACATGGGTAGACTGGGGGAAAATGACCAATATCTGTCCAAGCAACTAATTGTCTAACCTACTTAGCAGCAAATAACTTGTTGTGATGCCCACACAAGTGTAATAGTGGCACATAGCTACGGTGGGAAACTAACTGCTATCTTGATTCGGCTAACTGATCCCCTCAGTGGTATGGGACCCATAGCTGGAGCTGGGAAACAAGTCAGAACCATTTCCAAACATAAGCCCACTCACCAATATCAAGCTACCATTAATCATGGGCTACAAGAGGGCCTACACCTATTAAATTCTCTATTAAAAAAGTAAGGGTTATCTCTTTTGTCCTGGTGCTAACTTACTCTCTGTTGCAGAATCTGCTTCTCTTTTTCAGATAGATGTAGATCAGATCCTAAGGAAAGAGCCACCCCATCACACACCCAAAGGGCCCCGGCTGAAACTAAGAAAAATTGGTGAAACAAGCAAGGGTGCTGTTTTCCTGATGAACTGGATACCAGCACAAGGGGGAAGGAGATCAACACAGAGAAAAATCAACTCCTACCAAATCAGAGAGCCCGAGCCTCAGAGGCTCCCAACACCTCATCACTGAAGCAGACCAAAAGTGAACCCAACATGGCTCAGGGAAATTTTGTGGAAGAGGGGTGAAAAGAATGTCAGAGCCACATGTTGGGTCATGATATGCAGAGACATTTATCTTACCCATAACTGTGGGCTAACTCCACAATGCATGACCCGTATACCTCAACAAGGAGGGGCCAAGAGGAGAGGGTAGGTCACAGATGAGCATAATAATGGCACCAAGCTGACTGTATTTGCTGAATACAAAACTGACTAATAAAGAAAAAATATAAAAGATAAATAAATAAATAAAAATTTTAAAAAAGTAAGGGTTATCTCATTTGTCTGGTGCTAACTTATTCTCCATTGGAGAATCTGCTTCTCTTTTTGAGGTAGATGTAGATCCTAAGGAGAGAGCCACCCCATCATACCTCAAAAGGGCCCCGGCTGAAACTCAGAAAGCTGGTGAAACAAGCAAGGGTGCTGTTTTCTTGGTGAACTGGGTACCAGCACAAGGGTGAAGTAGATCGACACAGAGAAAAATCAACTCCTACCAAATCAGAGATCCAGAGACCCAGAGGCTCCCAACACCTCATCACTGAAGCAGACCAAAAATGAACCCAACATGGCTCAGGGAAATTTTGCAGAAGAGAGGGTGGAAATACTGACAGAGCCACATGTTGGGTCATGATATGCTTATCCTACCAATAACTGTGGGCTAACTCCAGAATGCATTACCCATATACCTCAACAAGAAGGGGCAAAGGGGAGGGGGTAAGTAATGGATGAGCCTATTAATGGTACCAAATTGAGTGTATTTGCTGAGTATAAACCTAATTAATAAACAATTACTTAATTAAAAAAATTAGAGATGAAAAATGTAACATCACAACAGATGGCAGAGAATTTCAAAAAATCATAAGGCATACTATAAAAGCATATACTACACAAAGTATGAAAATCTCAAAGAAATGGATGATTTCCTTGATTTATATGACCTACCTAAATTAAATTGAGATTAATCACTTAAATAGACATATAACAATCATGGAGATCCAAGCAGTTATCAAACTCCCCCCCCCCAAAAAAGGTCCAGGCCCAGATGGATTCACTGCTGAATTTTACCAGACCTTCAGGGAAGAACTAACACCATTGCTTCTTAAGCTTTTCCATAAAATAGAAAAAGAAGGAATCCTACCAAATTCCTTCTATGAAGCCAGCATCACCCTGATACCAAAACCAGGCAAAGATAGAACAGAAAAACAAAATTACAGACCAAACTCCCTCATGAACATAGATGCAAAAATTCTCAACAAAATATTGACAAACAGAATACAAGAATATATCAGAAAGATCATTCACCCTGACCAAGTAGGCTTTATCCCAGAGATGCAGGGAGGGCTCAACATATGCAAATTGATAAATGTAATACATTATGTAACTGGACTGAAGGACAAAAATCACATGATCATCTCATTAGACACAGAAAAAGCATTTGACAAAATCCAACATCCCTTCATGATAAAAGTCCTACAGAGACTGGGAATAGAAAGAACATGTCTCAATATAATAAAGACTATTTATGACAAGCCCACAACCAACATATACTAAATAGGGAAAAACTGGAAGCTTTTCCACGAACATCAGGAAGAAGTCAAGGGTGTCCTCTCGCCCCATTTGTATTTAATATAGTAATGGAAGTCTTAGCCATAGCAATAAGGCAAAAGGTGCACATAAAAGGGATACAAATTGGAATGGAAGAGGTCAAGTTATCATTATTTGCAGATGACATGATTCTATATATAAAGTACTCTAAAGACTCTACCAGCAAACTGTTAGAACTGATAAACACCTACAACCATGTAGCAGGATACAAAATAAATACACAGAAATCAGCAGCCTTCCTATATGCTAACAACAAACACACAGAGGATGAAATCAGAGAATCACTTCCATTCACAATTGCATCAAAGAAAATAAAGTACCTTGGAATAAACCTAACTAAGGAAGTATAGGCTTCTGTGCGATGAAGGGATAAAAACTCAGTAGCAGGGCCAGTAGTTAAAAAAGGTGATAGAAAGGAAGGGAGAAAGAAAGGGGGGGGTTTTTTGTTAGGTTGGTATTGTATGATGTATAGTAGAAGATTGAGATGGGGAAGGGTTATTGATGGACGATGGAGATTTAAAGGGGAAAGTGGGAGCGGGGGTACTACATGGGATATTTTTTATAATCATGGAAATATTAATAAAAATTGAGAATAAAAAGAAATACCTCTGGAGGCAGCATCCATACCTGATCTAATGCTATATTTACACAACCATTGTAATATAAACAAGCTGGTACTTGGCAATAAATACAGAGAATAGCCCCATGGATTAGATGTGGACCCGGGCTTTGGGTCTCAAGCATCTATAGCTACTTTGATATTGTCAATAAAGGCCCCATAACAATTTAGGAATGGAAAAAAGACAGCATCTTCAACAAATGGTGATGGACAAAACTGGATAACCATATGCAAGAAACTGAAACTTGATCCACACATTTCAACATACACTACACTCAAGTCCAATATAAGACCAGAAACTCGAATACTACTGGAAGAAAATTTAGGAAGTACTTTCCATGATATAGGAATGGAAAAAGACTTCCTGAACAAAACCCCAGTAGCTCATGAACTTAAACCATTACTCAACCAATGGGATCACATGAAGCTGAAGAATTTCTTTACAGACAAGCATACAGTAAGCAAAGCCAATAGATTACCCTCAGAATAGGAGAGAATATTTGAGGGTTATCCAACCGATAGAGGCCTAATCTCTAGAATCTACAAAGAACTCAAAAATCTAAACAGTAAGAAGTCAAACACCCCACTCACAAAATGGGGCAAAGAACTGAACAGGCAGTTCACAGAGGAAGAAATACAAATGGCAAACATACACTTAAGAAAATGTTTATCATCCCTAATCATCAGAGAAATGCAAATTAAAACAACTATGAGATTCCACCTTACCCCAATAAGGATAGCAAGCATCAAAAAATCAAATAAAAATAAATGCTGGCAAGGATGTGGAGAAGTAGGAACACTCATCCACTGTTGGTGGGAATGTAGGATGGTACAACCACTTTGGAAAGCAATATGGAGACATCTGAAAAAGCTGAGTATAGAGATACCAACAGACCCAGTTATTCCCTTACTGGGCATCTACCCTAAAACCTTCAAACCACAGGCTAGAGAGATTTGCTCAACCATGTTTGTATCATCTCAATTTGTAATAGCTAAGAGCTGGAGTCATCCCAGATGTCCATCAGTAGAAGAATGGATAACTAAGATGTGGTATATCTACATAATGGAATTCTATACAGCAGTAAGAAAAAATGACACAATGAAATTTGAGGAAAAATGGTTGAACCTGGAACAGATCATTCTGAGTGAACTTACCCAATCACAGAAACATAATCGCCACATAGTCTCACACATCTACAGCACCTAACCTGAATCTACCCAAGATACCTTACATATCCAGCAAACCTCTCATTGACTAGACACTAGGATGGAAGGGGAGGGAGGGGAGGGCATCAAGGGGTGGAAACACAAATCTAGACCCAAACAGCAAAGGTACCATAAAATTCTACTTACTAAAAGACAGACCAAATAGCTAATCCTTCACCAGGCCCTTACAGGAAACACCTGAACCACAAGACACTGGAGAGGGTAGGATCACGACTAACTTAATCTTCTACATCTTCCCTCCCTCCTTCTCCCTCTCCCTCTCCCTCTCCCTCTCTCTCTCTCTCTCTCTCTCTCTCTCTCTCTCTCTCTCTCTCTCTTCGCTCTAACTCTTGTATATTAGTTATCTTTTTCCTCATTTTCTTAGTGGGCACTGACCTATAACTCCCAGTACCAGCATGTGGCTAACATCCACACTGAGCTTTGGATCAGAGATACCTACAAGGTTTCCTAAAAGAAAGACAGATTTCTGTCCGAGTACTTGATGACCTACCAAAGGTTAGTAGTAAGACTCTACTGCTGAAGACACCTTATGTTGTTGACACATAAAATGGAATGGCCTGGCTGGAAGCTGGAAGAGAGTCAGTTCCCAGACAGTCAGCGTGTCTAGTGCCAAAAGGTGCTACATGGGTAACTGGGGGAAAATGACCAATATCTGTCCAAGCAACTAATTGTCTAACCTACTTAGCAGCAAATAACTTGTTGTGATGCCCACACAAGTGCAATAGTGGCACATAGCTACGGTGGGAAACTAACTGCTATCTTGATTCGGCTAACTGATCCCCTCAGTGGTATGGGACCCATAGCTGGAGCTGGGAAACAAGTCAGAACCATTTCCAAACATAAGCCCACTCACAAATATCAAGCTACCATTAATCATGGGCTACAAGAGGGCCTACACCTATTAAATTCTCTATTAAAAAAGTAAGGGTTATCTCTTTTGTCCTGGTGCTAACTTACTCTCTGTTGCAGAATCTGCTTCTCTTTTTCAGATAGATGTAGATCAGATCCTAAGGAAAGAGCCACCCCATCACACACCCAAAGGGCCCCGGCTGAAACTAAGAAAAATTGGTGAAACAAGCAAGGGTGCTGTTTTCCTGATGAACTGGATACCAGCACAAGGGGGAAGGAGATCAACACAGAGAAAAATCAACTCCTACCAAATCAGAGAGCCCGAGCCTCAGAGGCCCCCAACACCTCATCACTGAAGCAGACCAAAAGTGAACCCAACATGGCTCAGGGAAATTTTGTGGAAGAGGGGTGAAAAGAATGTCAGAGCCACATGTTGGGTCATGATATGCAGAGACATTTATCTTACCCATAACTGTGGGCTAACTCCACAATGCATGACCCGTATACCTCAACAAGGAGGGGCCAAGAGGAGAGGGTAGGTCACAGATGAGCATAATAATGGCACCAAACTGACTGTATTTGCTGAATACAAAACTGACTAATAAAGAAAAAATATAAAAGAAAAATAAATAAATAAAAATTTTAAAAAAGGAAGGGTTATCTCATTTGTCTGGTGCTAGCTTATTCTCCATTGGAGAATCTGCTTCTCTTTTTGAGGTAGATGTAGATCCTAAGGAGAGAGCCACCCCATCATACCTCAAAAGGGCCCCGGCTGAAACTCAGAAAGCTGGTGAAACAAGCAAGGGTGCTGTTTTCTTGGTGAACTGGGTACCAGCACAAGGGTGAAGTAGATCGACACAGAGAAAAATCAACTCCTACCAAATCAGAGATCCAGAGACCCAGAGGCTCCCAACACCTCATCACTGAAGCAGACCAAAAATGAACCCAACATGGCTCAGGGAAATTTTGCAGAAGAGAGGGTGGAAATACTGACAGAGCCACATGTTGGGTCATGATATGCTTATCCTACCAATAACTGTGGGCTAACTCCAGAATGCATTACCCATATACCTCAACAAGAAGGGGCAAAGGGGAGGGTTAAGTAATGGATGAGCCTATTAATGGTACCAAATTGAGTGTATTTGCTGAGTATAAACCTAATTAATAAACAATTACTTAATTAAAAAAATTAGAGATGAAAAATGTAACATCACAACAGATGGCAGAGAATTTCAAAAAATCATAAGGCATACTATAAAAGCATATACTACACAAAGTATGAAAATCTCAAAGAAATGGATGATTTCCTTGATTTATATGACCTACCTAAATTAAATTGAGATTAATCACTTAAATAGACATATAACAATCATGGAGATCCAAGCAGTTATCAAACTCCCCCCCACAAAAAGATCCAGGCCCAGATGGATTCACTGCTGAATTTTACCAGACCTTCAGGGAAGAACTAACACCATTGCTTCTTAAGCTTTTCCATAAAATAGAAAAAGAAGGAATCCTACCAAATTCCTTCTATGAAGCCAGCATCACCCTGATACCAAAACCAGGCAAAGATAGAACAGAAAAACAAAATTACAGACCAAACTCCCTCATGAACATAGATGCAAAAATTCTCAACAAAATATTGGCAAACAGAATACAAGAATATATCAGAAAGATCATTCACCCTGACCAAGTAGGCTTTTTCCCAGAGATGCAGGGAGGGCTCAACATATGCAAATTGATAAATGTAATACATTATGTAACTGGACTGAAGGACAAAAATCACATGATCATCTCATTAGACACAGAAAAAGCATTTGACAAAATCCAACATCCCTTCATGATAAAAGTCCTACAGAGCCTGGGAATAGAAAGAACATGTCTCAATATAATAAAGACCTTATGTGATTGACATGCAAATTAGAATGGCATGGCTGGAAGTTGGATGAGAGTCAGTCCCCAGACAGTCAGCGCGTCTAGTGCCAGAAGGTGCTACATGGGCGACTGGGGGAAATTGACCAATATCTATCGAAGCAACGCATGGTCTAACCTACTTAGCAGCAAATAACTTATTGTGATGCCCACACAAGTGCAGTGGTGGCACACAGCCATGGTGGGGAACCAACTGCTCTCAATTTGGCTAACTGATCCCCTCACTGGTATGGGACCCATAGCTGGAGCTGGGAAACAAGTCAGAACCATATCCAAACATAAGCCCACTCTCCAGTATCAAGCTACTATCAATTGTGGGCTACAAGAGGGCCTACACCTATTAAATTCTCTATAAAAAAAAAAAGTAAGGGTTATCTCATTTGTCCTGGTGCTAACTTACTCTCCGTTGGAGAATCTGCTTCTCTTTTTCAGATAGATGTAGACCCTAAGGAGAGAGCCACCCCATCATACCTCAAAAGGGCCCCGGCTGAGACTAAGAAAACTTGGAGAAACAAGCAAGGGGGCTGTTTTCCTGATGAACCGGACACCAGCACAAGGGGGAAGGAGATCAGCATAGAGAAAAATCAACTCCTACCAAATCAGAGAGCCAGAGCCTCAGAGGCCCTCAACACCTCATCACTGAAGCAGACCCAAAATGAACCCAACATGGCTCAGGGAAATTTTGCGGAAGAGGGGGTGGAAAGAATGTCAGAGTCACATGTTGGGTCATGATATGCAGAGACATTTATCTTACCCATAACTGTGGGCTAACTCCACAATGCATGACCCGTATACCTCAACAAGGAGGGGCCAAGGGGAGGGGGTAGGTCACGGATGAGCCTAATAATGGTACCAAACTGACTGTATTTGCTGAATACAGAACTGACTAATAAATAAATAAATAAATAAATAAATAAATAAATAAATAAAAAGACTATTTATGACAAGCCCACAACCAACATATACTAAATAGGGAAAAACTGGAAGCTTTTCCACGAACATCAGGAAGAAGTCAAGGGTGTCCTCTCGCCCCATTTGTATTTAATATAGTAATGGAAGTCTTAGCCATAGCAATAAGGCAAAAGATGCACATAAAAGGGATACAAATTGGAATGGAAGAGGTCAAGTTATCATTATTTGCAGATGACATGATTCTATATATAAAGTACTCTAAAGACTCTACCAGCAAACTGTTAGAACTGATAAACACCTACAACCATGTAGCAGGATACAAAATAAATACACAGAAATCAGCAGCCTTCCTATATGCTAACAACAAACACACAGAGGATGAAATCAGAGAATCACTTCCATTCACAATTGCATCAAAGAAAATAAAGTACCTTGGAATAAACCTAACTAAGGAAGTATAGGATCTCTACAATGAAAACTATAAGACCCTCAAGCAATAAATTGCAGAAGACACTAGGAAATAGAAAAACATCCCTTGTTCCTGGATTGGAAGAATCAATATTGTGAAAATGGCAATCTTACCAAAAGCAATCTACACATTTAATGCAATCCCCATCAAAATTCCAATGGTATTCTTCAGGGAAATAGAAAACAACAATCCAAAAATTCATTTGGAATCACAAAAAACCTCAAATATCTAAAATAATACTGAGCAACAAAAATGAGGCTGGTGGTATCACCATACCTGATTTTAACCTATACTACAGAGCCATAGTAACAAAAACAGCATGGTACTGACACAAAAGCATACATGTAGATCAATGGAACAGAATAGAGGACCCAGATGTAAGTCCAGGTAGCTATAGCCACATGATATTCCATAAAAATGCCAAAAATACTCATTGGAGAAAAGACAGCCTCTTCAGCAAATGGTGCTGGGAAAACTGGATATGTATATGTAGAAGGATGAAAATACATTCTTCTCTCTCTCCATGCACAAGGATTAGGTCCAAATAGATTGAAGACCTTAACATCAGACCTGAAACTCTGAAACTGCTAGAGAAAAAAGTAGAGGGAACCCTTCATCATATTGGTCTTGACAAAGACTTTCTGATACAACCCCAATTGTTCAGGAAATAAAACCACAGATTAACCACTGGGACCTCAAGAAATTACAAAGATTTTGTACTACAAAGGACACTGTGAATAAAGCAAAAAGGCAACCTACACAATGGGAAAAAAATCTTTGCCAGCTATATATCTGATAGAGGATTAATATGTAGGATATACAAAGAACTCAAAAAGTTAAATAATAAGAAATCAAACAAGCCAATTAAAATATGGGCTATGGAGCTAAATAGAGAGTTCTCAAAAGAAGAAATACAGATGGCATAGAAGCATCCAAAAACAATGTTCTACATCCCTAGTCATCAGGGAAATGCAGATTAAAACTACATTGAGATTCCATCTCACTCCTGTCAGATTGGCTACCATCATGAAAACAAATGACCATAAATGCTGGCAGGGATGTGGAAAAAGAGGAACCCTTCTACACTGTTGGTGGGAATGCAATCTGGTCCAGCCATTGTGGAAATCAGTGTGGAGGTTCCTAAGACAGCTAAAAATTGATCTACCATATGACCCAGCTATAGCACTCCTAGGCATATATCCTAAGGACTCGTCTCATTTCCTTAGAAGTACGTGCTCAAACATGTTTATTGCTGCTCAATTCATAATAGCTATGAAATGGAACCAGCCTAGATGTCCCTCAACTGATGATTGGATAATGAAAGTATGGCACATTTATACAATGAAGTTCTACTTCAGCGGTAAAGAAAAATGAAGTTATGAAATTTGCAGGAAAATGGATGGATCTGGAAAGAATTATACTAAGTGAGGTAACCCAGGCCCAGAAAGCCAAGCACCGCATTTTCTGTCTCATATGTGGATACTAGCTACTGATGATTGGGCTTCTGTGTGGAAAGGTAAAAACTCAGTAGCAGACCCCAGTAAGTTAAAAAAGAAATATAAAGGGAAGAGAAAGGAAAGGAGGAGGGTACTTACTAGGTTGGTATTGTATATATGTATGTAGAAGAATAGATAGAATAGTGGTGAAAAGGCCCAAAGTGAGGGCAGGGGAAGAGATTGAGTAAAGGGAAGGTGGAAGGAGAGCTAATCAAAAACTAAGAGGATATAAATAAAGCATATGGAATCCTCCGGTTTTGCACAATGGAACACTCAGGAGCCATAGATCGTTGCTAGAAAATCTTCAGTGCCAGGGATGGAATACCTTCCAGTGAGTTGTTGGCCAGGGAGGTCCCTGATGTCCCGAAAACATTATAGGCCATGGCCAAGGCCCTTGGCTTCCCACCAGGAATAGATGGTAAGACCCTATTGCTGAAGACTCCACATAATGGGCCTGCAAAGCCACTGAGAAATCCTGCTGGAACTGAGCTGATAACCTCCTCCATGTAGACCAGCTGACAGAAAGCTGGAAGAAACCATTCTACATGTAGTTCAATGGGAGAAAGAGATACCACCAGTGAAGATACTCATCAGTGGACTGCAAGCCTTATAATTGACCAGCCAGGCCAAATGAAACAATGGGTGCAATTGTGGCACATCTGTCATGGTGGAAACCAACTGCCCTCCAATTGGACCGGAGGCCCACTCCAGGGGGGGAATACATCCCTGATACTGAAAACTTAAAACAGGGGTAGTCATGAGCCCTAGGGGTGTAACATCTGCTGATGTCTGGAAAAATGTATATACTATGCTTATCAAACTGCCCAGTAAGCACTTTTCTTAATATTTATACCCTTATATTAATGCTACTCTCACTTTGGGTAGAGAATCTTCTCTTTTCAGATGGCAGTGACCTTGGGATGACTCAGAAGGTATCATAGTACTGGAAAGAAGTGACTGGAGTACTGAGTAACATCTCGATCACACCTTCCAAGGCTCAGGGTCTAATGCGGAAGAGGTGGTGGAAAGAATGTAAGAGCCAAAGGAAGGGTAGGACTCCTTACAACATCCTCCCTCCAGACATAAAATGGCCTGGATATCCATGACCTTATAGTGCCTGACACTACCTACACAAGACCATCATAAGAGGAGAAAAAGATCATGACATCAAAATAAAAGAGAGACTGATTGAGATGGGGAGGGGATATGATGGAGAATGGAATTTCAAAGGGGAAAGTGGGGGTAGGGAGGGTATTACCATGGGACATTTTTTTATAATCATGGAAAATGTTAATGAAAATTGAGAAAAAAAAAAAAAGACAAGCTCATCAGGATCATAGCAGAGTACTCAACACAAACTTTAAAAGCCAGAAGGGCTTGGAATGTTGTATTCCAAGTTCTGAAAGATAGCAATTGTCAAACAAGACTACTTAATCTTACAAAGCTATCTATCCAAATTGAAGGAGAAAGAAGAATATTCTAAGAAAAACAGGCTAAAGGAATTTTTGACACCTAAGCCAGCTCTACAGCTGTAGAATATTTGTGGGAATCCTTCACGCTGACAAGAAAGGAAAGCACACACATGAGGCAACAGGAAAAAATAAACCATACTCAAATAACAGTTAAAATAAGAGAGTAAAGGGAAATCATGAAGCACTACAGAGCAAGAAAAAGGGTGAGAAGAAACACATACCTTTCAATAAAAACTCTTAACATCAGGCTGGAGACATGGCTTAGTGGCTAATGTGTTTGCCCGTGAAGCATGAGAACCCAGATTAGAGTCCTGAGAAATCCAGATAAGCCAGAAGCACAAGGTAGAACATGCATCTGGAGTTTGTTAGCAGTGGATGGAGACCCTGGCATGCCCATTCTCTCTCTCAATCTGCCTCTCAGTCTCTCTCTCTCTCTCTCTCTCTCTCTCTCTCTCTCTCTCCAATAGTAAATAAATAATATTTTTAAAAATGCTATTAATATCAATGGCCTCAATGCCCCAGTAAAAACACACAGGCTTGCAGACTGAATTTAAAGGCAGGATCCTGCTGTTTGTTGCCTCTAGGAAACTCATTTCTCAATAAAAGATAAACACTGTCTTAGGTTGAAAAGATGGAAAACAGTATTTCAAGAAAATGGGCCTAGGGAACAAGCAGGGGTTGCTGTCCTAATATCTGACAGGATAGACTTTAAACCAACATTAGTGAGGAAATATAAACAAGGTCAGCTTATACTGATTAAAGGAACACTCCAACAGGAGGACATTATAATCCTAAATGTATATGCACCTAACATGGAGGCTCCCAATTTCATCAAACAAACACTATTAGACTTAAGGTCACAGATAACACCAAACACAATTGTAGTGGGTGACCTCAGTACCCCACTCTCTTCAATTGGCAGGTCATCCCAGCAAAAAAAAAATTAACAAAGACACATATGGATTAAATGATGTCATGAAACAAATGGCCCTAACAGATATCTACAGTACATTCCATCTAAATGCTGTAGAATATACATTTTTCTCAGAAGCACAAGGGACATTCTCCAAAATGGACCATATATTAGGACACAAAGCAAACATTAACAACTACAGGAAAATTGAAATAATCCCTTGTACTCTATCTGACCACAATGGGATTAAACTACAAATCAGCAACAAAAAACACTACAGCCGGGGCCCTTTTGAGGTATGATGGGGTGGCTCTCTCCTTAGGGTCTACATCTATCTGAAAAAGAGAAGCAGAATCTCCAACGGAGAGTAAGTTAGCACCAGGACAAATGAGATAACCCTTACTTTTTTTTTTTTATAGAGAATTTAATAGGTGTAGGCCCTCTTGTAGCCCACAATTGATAGTAGCTTGATACTGGAGAGTGGGCTTATGTTTGGATATGGTTCTGAAACTAAGAAAACTTGGAGAAACAAGCAAGGGGGCTGTTTTCCTGATGAACCGGACACCAGCACAAGGGGGAAGGAGATCAGCATAGAGAAAAATCAACTCCTACCAAATCAGAGAGCCAGAGCCTCAGAGGCCCTCAACACCTCATCACTGAAGCAGACCAAAAATGAACCCAACATGGCTCAGGGAAATTTTGCGGAAGAGGGGGCGGAAAGAATGTCAGAGCCACATGTTGGGTCATGATATGCAGAGACATTTAGCTTACCCATAACTGTGGGCTAACTCCACAATGCATGACCCATATACCTCAACAAGGAGGGGCCAAGGGGAGGGGGTAGGTCACGGATGAGCCTAATAATGGTACCAAACTGACTGTATTTGCTGAATACAGAACTGACTAATAAAAAAAAAGAAAGAAAGAAAGAAAGAAAGAAAGAAAGAAGAAAGAAGAAAGTGAAAAAAAACACTACAGAGCATACAGAAATTCATGGAAACTAAGCATTGAATTATGAATGGATCATTGAAGAAATCAAAAAGGAAATCAATAAATTAATAGAATCAAATGATGATGAAAATATAACATACCCAAACCTTTGGTACTCAATGAAGGCAATGCTAAATGGAAATTTAGAGCTCTAAGTGCCTATATGAAGAAATTAGAGAGTTCAAAAGTAAACAATTTAATGCTTTACCTTAAGGCCTTGGAAAAAGAAGAATAAAGAAAACCAAAATCAGTAAATGGGAAAAAATAATAAAGATTGGGCAGAAATTAATGAAATAAAAATGAAAAAATAATCCAAAGAATCAATGAAACAAACAGTTGGTTCAATGAAATGATAAACTCCTAGCAAATCTGACCAGAAGAAAGAAAGAAAAGACAAATATTAATAAAATTAGTCATGAAAAAGGCACCATTACAACAGATACCAAAGAAATTCAGAAAATCATAAGTATATACTTTAAGAATCTATACACATCTAAATTTGAAAATCAGAAAGAAATGGGATGATTTTCTTGATTCATGTGAGCTACAAAAATTGAATCAAGATGAAATAAAGCATTTAACTAGGCCTACAACAAATACAGAGGTCCAAGCAGTTATAAAAAGTCTCCCAAACTAAAAAAAAGGTCCAGGAACTGATGGATTCAGTGGTGAATTTTACCAGGCCTTCATGGAAGAACTAACACTACTGTTTCTCAAACTTTTCCATAAAATAGAAAAGGAAGGAATTCTGCCAAATTCCCTCTATGAAGCCAGCATCACCCTCATATCAAAACCAGGCAAAGACAGAATAAAAACAACAACAACAACAAAAATTACAGACCAATCTCCCTCATGAACATAAATGCAAAAATTCTGAACAAAATATCAGCAAACAGAATACAAGAATATATCAGAAAGATTATTCACCCAGATCACGTAGGTTTTATCGCAGAGATGCATGGATGATTCAACATATGCAAATCAATAAATGTCATACACTATATAAATGGACTGAAGGACAAAAATCACATGATCATCTCAAAAGATGCAGAAAAAGCATTTGACAAAATCCAATATCCCTTCATGGTAAAAGTCATGCAGAAACTGGGAATAGAAGGAACATATTTCAACATAAAAAAAGCTATTTATGACAAAGCTACAGCCAACATAATGCTAAATGAGGAAAAACTTGAAGCTTTTCCACTAAATTCAGGAATAAAACAAGGCTGTCCACTGTCCCCACTTTTGTTTAATATAGTCCTGGAAGTCTTAGCTATAGCAATAAGGCAAGAGACACTCATGAAAGGGATACATATTGGAAAGAAAGAGATCAAATTATTATTATTTGCAGATGATATGATTCTATACATTAGAGGACCCTAAAGACTCTACCAACAAACTGTTAGAGCTGATAAACACTTTTAGCAAAGTAACAGGATTAAAAAAAATACAGATATTAGTACCTTTCCTATATACTAACAACAAACCTGCAAAAGATAAAATCAGGGAATCTCTCCCATTCACAATTGGCAAAAAATAAATAAATAAATAAAGTACCTTGGAATAAACCTAACCAAGGACATGAAGCATCTCTACAATGAGAACTTTAAAACTCTCTAGCGAGAATTTGCAGAAGACACTAGAAAATAGAGACATCCCATGTTCTTGGATTGGAATAATCAATCTTGTGAAAAATTTCAATCTTACCAAAAGCAATCTACATATTTAATGCAATCCATATTAAAATTCCAAGGGCATTCTTCACAGAAATAGAAAAAAAGTCCTAAAATTCATTTAGAAGCACAAAAAAAAAAAAAACTCAAAAAGCCAAAACAATTTTGAGCAACAAAAGTAAGGCTGGCAGTATCACCATACCGATTTTAAGTTATATTATAAAGCCACAGTAACAAAAACAGCATGGTACTGGAACAAAGACAGACATGTAGATCAATGGAACAAAATAGAGGACCCAGATGTTAATCCAGACAGCTGCAGCCATCTGATTTTTAACAAAAACAAATGCCAGAAATATTCATTTGATAAAAGACAGCCTCTTCAACAAGTGATGCTGGGAAAACTGGATATCTATATGTAGAAGGATGAAAATAGATCCTTTCCTCTCTCCATACACAAGTATCAAGTCCAACTGGATCAGAGACCTTAAAATCAAACCTGAAACTCTGAAACTTCTAGAGGAAAAAGTAAGGGAAACCCTTCAACATATTTGCATGGTCAATGACTTTCTGAATATAACCCAATTGCTCAGGAAATAAAACCACTAATAAATCACTGGGATCTCATGAAATTACAAAGCTAACCTACAGAATGGGAGAAAATCTCTGCCAGCTACACATCTGGCAGAGGATTAATAGCCAGAATATACAAAGGACTGAAAAACCAAAACAATAAGAAATCAATCAACCCAATTAAAAAATGGGCCATGGAACTAAACAGAGAGTTATGAAAGGAAACAATACAGACAGCATATATAATATCTAAAAAAGTGTTCTACATCCTTAGCCATCAGGGAAATGCAAATTAAAACTACTTTGAGATTTTCATCTCACTTCTGTCAGAATGGCTATCATCAAGAAAACAAATGACAATAAATGTTGGCAAGGATGTGAAAAAAAAGGGGGGGGGGGAATGTTTCTACACTGTTGGTGGGAATGTAGTCTGGTACAGCCTTTGTGGAAATCAGTGTGGAGGTTCTTGAGACAGCTAAAAATACATTTACCATATGCTCTAGCTATACCGCTCCTAGGTATATATCCTAATGACTCTTCTCACTACCTTAGAGATACTTGCACAGCCATGTTTATTGCTGCTCTATTCACTATTCAATAGGTAGTAAATGGAACCAGCCTAGATGTCCCTCAGCAGATGAATGGATAATAAAGATGTGGTACATTTACACAATGGAGTTCTATTCAGTGGCAAAGAAAAATGAAATTTGCAGGGAAATTGATGGATCTGGAAAGGATTATACAAAGTGAGGTAACCCAGGCCCAGAAAGCCAAACGTTGCATGTTCTCTCTCATATGTGAATCCTAGCTACAAATGTATAGATTTGTGTGTGACCTGCAACCAAAACTAGGTAGCAGAGGCCAGTAAACTAGATAAAGGCTATATGGGAGGAAGGAGAGAGAAGGACTTAAGTGGGTGGTACTATATATATGTAAGTAGTAAAACAGATTAAAGGGTGTGGAATCCTAAGCAAGGCTAGGGGCAGAGACTGAGTAAAAAAAGATGGAGGGGGGCTGGAGAGATGGCTTAGCGGTTAAGTGCTTGCCTGTGAAGCCTAAGGACACTGGTTGGAGGCTCAGTTCCCCAGGACCCACGTTAGTCAAATGCAACAAGGGGGCGCACACATCTGGAATTCATTTACAGAGGCTGGAAGCTCTGGCGCACCCATTCTCTCTCTCTCTCTCTCTCTCTCTCTCTCTCTCTCTCTCTCTCCCTCCTTCTCTCTGTCGCTCTCAAATAAATAAATAAACAAACAAAAAATTTAAAAAAAAGGATGGAGGGGAGGGTCAATCAAAATTCAAGATATTCTGAATAAGACATATAAAAAACCTACTTTTTTGGATAATGGCACACCCAGAAGCCATAAATTGTTACTAGAAAATTTTCAGTGCCAGGAATGGGATACCTTATAGTGAGTTGTCCAAGGAGGTCCCTGTTGCCTCCAAATCATTACAGGTTATTGCCAAGGCCCTTGGTTTCTCATAAGAAGTAGATGTTAAAGCCCTATTGCTGAAGACTTCACATGCCTGGGTGGCAAGTTCACTGAGAAATCAAGCTGGGACTGAGCTATAAACCTCCTCCCTATAGACCAGCTGACTGAAATCTTGGAATAGCTGCACTACATGTAGCCCTATGGGAGACAGAAGCCATCATTGGTGAAAACAATGGACATTAGAAGACTCAAGTTTGGGCAGCCAGGCCAAATGACTGAACGAGTGCAATAGTGCATATCTGCTCTGGGGAAAACCAACTACTCTCTAATTGGACTGGAGGCCTGCTCTATGGGAGAGAATACATGCCTGGTACTGAAAAACTAATAAAAAGCCTATGGAAGGGGAGATCATGAGCCTTGTGTGTATAAAGCCTGTTCTTCTCTGGTTAAATGCATATATTATGCTCACCAAACTGTCCAGTAAGCAGTACACTTAATGTTTATATTCATATATTAATGCTACTCTCACTTTTGTTTAGAGTAGCTTCTCTTTTCAGATGATAGTGACCACTAGAATGACTCAAAAAGCAACATAGTGCTGAGAAGATGTGATGGAGGAGTTTGCAGCACTGAAACATCTCTATCCACCCTCCAAGGCTCAAGGTCCATTGTGGAAGAGGTGGCAGAAAGAATATAAGAGCCAAAGGAAGGGAACAACTCTTTACAAAGCAACTATCCAGAGAGAAATTGGCCTCAATACCCACGACCCAGCAGTGCCTAGCAATACCTTCACAAGACCCTCATAGCAGGAGAAAAAGATGATGACATCAAAATAAAAGAAAGACAAATGGATAGTGGGAGAGGGTATGTTGGAGAGTGGAGTTTTGAAGGGGAAAGTGGGGGAGGGAATTATCATGGTTTCTTGTTTGTATGTATAGAAGTTGTCAATAATAAAATTTACATTAAAAAGAGAATTTCTTTTAAAGTTTGAGTATACAATTCCCTATCCTATGATATGGCCTGTCTCATATTTTACACCAGACTCTAATCTGGGCTCCCCTCCCCCCCCCCCAGTTACCTTACAATGTAATATGTGCACAACTCCAGGAGGCATCCTTTACACTGAATCTTTTAAAGTTCCCCTTCAGGCCTCTGGGTCCAGGGTCCCTGATCAGGCACCAGTTGCCATGACCAGCATAGTTTTGATCTGTTGGGGTAACCCAAAGATAAGAAAGAAAGAAAGAAAGAAAGAAAGAAAGGAAGCAAGCAAGCAAGCAGGCAGGGAGGGAGGGGAAGGGAAGGAGGGACGGGAGGGGAGGAGAGAGGGAAGGAAGAAACAAAGAAAAGCAATCACACTCTGGGAAACCCAGGCAGAGCTCAAGCACTCAGCATACCTTAGGCTGGAAACAGATCTGCCAACAATGCCACCTGTTCCAGCCAGGCAGCTGGAAATCCAAGTTACAGCTTTAATAAAACATTTGAGTCTACTGGGGGGACATAAATTCAAACTACCACAATGTTTCTCACGACTACATTTTTAGAACTTAATCTTTCTCTTGTAGATAAAAAATAGAATTATCCTAAAATCAAATAGCTCCAATATCTTAACTTATTCATATCTTTCTATTATTAGTAGACTTTCACCTTTTTGTCTAAAAATAACAATCCAAGATGTTATATCCAAGATGTAGCACATGGCTGGAAGCTGGAAGAGAGTCAGTCCCCAGACAGCTTGTCTAGTGCAGAACGTGCTACATGAGCAACTAGGGGAAAATGACCAATATCTGTCCAAGCAACTCATGGTCTAAACTACTCAGCAGCAAATAACCTGACTTGATGCTCACACAAGTGCAATAGTGGCACACATCCATGTAGGGATAGCAACTGCTCTTGATTTGGCTAACTGATCTGCTCAGTGGAATGGATCCCAAAGCTCAAGCTGGGAATCAAGTCAGAACCGCATCCAAAACAAGCCGGCTCTCCTTTACCAAGCTCCCACCAACCACAGGCTACAAGAAAGCCTAAACCTATTAAATTCTCTCTTAAAAAAGCAAAGGTTATCCCCATTTATCTGGCACAAACTTCACTCTCTGCTAGAGAATTTGCTTCTCTCTTTCAGATGGATGCAGATTCTAAAGAAAGAACCAGCCCATCACACTACAAAATGGCCCCAACTGAAACTAAGAATATTTGGAAAAATGAGTAAGAGTTCTGCTGTCTTCGTGAACCTGGTACCAGCACAAGGGTGAAGGAGATAGACACAGAGAACACTCAACTCCTACCAAACCAGATATCCAGAGACACAGAGTTTCCCAAGACCTCATCACTGAAGCAGACCTAAAATTAACCTAACATAGCTCAAAGAAATTTGCAGAAGAGGGGGCAGAAAGAATGTCAGAGCCACACATTGGGTCATGATACACAGAGACATTGCCTCCTACCCATAACTTATGGCTAACCCCACTATGCATGACCCATATTTCCCAATGAGGAGGGTCCCTGCAGAAGGGGGCAGACAGGGAGAAAGCTAACAATGGTACCAACTTGACTGTATACACTGAGTACAAAACTAATAAATTTAATAATGGCAAAAAAAAAAACACCTGGCACCTTAAACTCCTACATTGGAGATATATATAACTGGGTTTGCACAGTTAAGAACACTGAAGATAATTAGAAAACCCAAGCATCAAATTAACACAAGATGCAAAAATGTCTACATTATAATACAAGAAACACAAAAAATCAAGATAATACAATCCCACCAAAAATAATAAATCCATCAGAAATGACTCCCAGTGAGACTGCTTTAGATGAAATGCCTGACAAAGTTTTCAAAAAAACGATTATATCTACATGCAAAGAAATCAAAGGATTCAATGAAGAAAACCAACTCCTGAAGGAATCTCAAGAAAACACATGAAACCAACTTAATGAAATAAGCAGGTCAATACAAAACATGAGTAAGGACATAGAAATAATGAGAAGAACACCAAACAGAAATACTAGAAATGATGTCGGGTGTGGTGACATATACATTTAATCCCAGAACTCAGGAGACAGAGGTAGGAGGATTGCCATGAGTTCCAGGCCACCCTGAGACTACATAGTAAGTTTCAGTTCACCCTTGGCTACTGGGCTTCCTCTAAAAACCAAAAGAGAGAGAGAGAGAAATACTAGAAATGAAAAACAGAGTAAGTCAAATAGAAAACTCTGTAGAAAGCCTCACCAGTAGAATTGATGGAGAGGACAGGATGTCTAAACTAGAGAACAGGTGGCAGATTTAATACAGGCCAACAAAGAGAAAGATAAAACTAATAGTAAGGTATAAATGGGAAATACAAGACATTTGAGATACTATGAAGAGATCAAACATAAGAATTCAGGGCATAGTACAAGGAGAATAAATTCACTCCAAAGGCATACCAGGTATTTACAACAAAATCAGAGAAGAAAACTTCCCTCAAGTATACTGACATCAATACAGATACAGAAAGCCTATAGAATGTCAAACAAAATCAGAAAAAAAACCTCTCACCGTCATATTATAATTAAACTACAAAACACACAAACCAAAGAAAATATATTGAAAGTAGCTAGAGAAAAAAAATCAAGCCACATACAAAGGCAAAGCCATCAGGATAACAGTAGATTATACAACACTAACTTTAAAAGTCAGAAGGGCTAGGAATGATATATTCTAACTTCTGAAAGGTAACAACTGTCAACCAAGATTACTTTATCCTGCAAAGTTATCTATCAAATAGATGGAGAAATAAGGATCTTCCACAACAAAACAGGCTACAGGAATATTTGAAGACAAAACCAACTCTACAGAAAGTACATGACAGGATCCTCCATGCTGAAGAGAAAGAAAAGCACACATATAAGCAACCTAGAAAAAAAAAAAAAAAACCTATACTCAAATACTAGTTAATACAAGAGAGAAAAATTAAAAGCAGAAGAACTACAAAATAAGAAAAATGGTAAAAATAAATACACACCTTTTAATAATAACTCTTAATATCAGTGGCCTCAATGCTCCAACCAAAAGACACAGGTTTGCAGACTGGGTTAAAAAGCAGGATCCTGGGCTGGAGAGATGGCTTAGCGGTTAAGCGCTTGCCTGTGAAGCCTAAGGACCCCGGTTCGAGGCTCAATTCCCCAGGACCCACGTTAGCCAGATGCACAAGGGGGTGCACGCATCTGGAATTCGTTTACAGAGGCTGGAAGCTCTGGCGCACCCATTCTCTCTCTCTCTCTCTCTCTCTCTCTCTCTCTCTCTCTCTCTCTCTGTCTGCCTCCTTCTCTCCATCGCTCTCAAATAAATAAATAAACAAACAAAAAAATTAAAAAAATAAAAATAAATAAAAAAGCAGGATCCTTCAATTTGTTGCCTCCAAGAAACTCAGCTTTCCACAAAAGATGGACACTATCTTAGGGTGAACGGTTGGAAAATGGTGTTTCAAGCAAATAGGCTTAAAAAACAAGTAGATGTCGCTATCCTAATATCTGACAGGGTAGAGTTCAGCCTAACATTAGTTAGGAAAGATGAGGAAGGTTGCTTTATATTGATTAAAGGAACACTCAAACAAGAGGGCATTACAATCCTAAACATACATGCGCCTAACATGGGGACTCACAATTTCAAAAAACAAACACAATTAGAACTAAGGACACAGATAACAACAAACACAGTTGTAGTGGGTGATTTCAACACCCCACTCTCATTAGTTGACAGGTCATCCCAGCAAAAAATAAACAGAAAAGCATTTGGATTAAATTAGGTCACACAACAAATGGAACTAACAGATATCTATAGAACATTTCATCCAAATGCTGCAGAATACACATTGCTTTCAGTAACATATGGTACATTCTCTAAAATAGGCCATATATTAGGACACAAAGCAAATTTTAACAAATACAGGAAAATTGAAACAATTCCTTGCATTCTATCTGATCACAATGGGATCAAACTACAAATCAATAGCAAGAAAAGCTACAGAGGGTACACAAAATTATGGAAACTAAGCAATACACTACTAAATGATGAATGGGTCAATGAAGAAATCAAGAAGGAAATCAAAAACCTTACAGAATCAAATGAAAATGAGAACACAACATACCAAAACCTTTGAGACACAATGAAGGCAGTCCTAAGAGGGAAATTTATAGCTTTAAGAGAATATAAAGGTGAATCACCACATCTAAGAACACTGCAGATAAGTAGAAAACACAAGAATCAAATCAATTCAGGATGCAAAAGTTGCTACATTATAATATAAGAAACGAAGAATTAAGACAATACAATCCAACCAAAAATTATAAATCCATCAGAAATGATCACCTATGAGACTATTTTAGATGAAATTCCTGACAAAAAATTCAAAAAATGATTGTATCTATACTCAAAGAAATCAAAGAAAAAATGAAAGGAATTAAAGAAGAAAATAAACTCCTGAAAGAAAACACAGTCCAACAAAGAGAAAGACAAGCTAATAGGAAGGTATGAATGGGAATTTCAAGATATCTGGGACACTATGAAAACATCAAATATAAGAATTCCAGGTGTAGTAGAAGGAGAATTTCAATTTAGAGGCACAGTAGGTATTTTCAACAAAATCACAGAAGAAAATTTTCTCCAAGTTGGAAAACAAATGCTAATGCAGATACAAGAAGCTTTTAGAACACCAAACAAACAAAACCTGGAAAGAACCTATCCTCACCATGTTATAATTAAACTACTAAATACACAAACCAAAGAAAATATATTGAAAGCAGTTAGAGATTAAAAGCAAATCACCTACAAAGGCAAGCCCATCAGAATAACAACAGATTACTCAACACTAACTTTAAAAGCCAGAAGGGCTTGGAATGATGTACTCTAAGTTCTGAAAGATAACAACTGTCAACCAAGATTGCTTTATCCTACAAAGCTATCTATCCAAACTGATGGAAAAACAAGGATATTCCATAACAAAAGCAGGCAAAAGGAAAACTAAACCATCTCTACAGAAAATACTTGGAGGAATCCTTCATGCTGAAGAGAAAGCAAAACACACAGAGGAGGAATTAGGAAAAAATAAACCATACTCAAATAACAGTTTAAAAGAAGTGAGTAAAGAGAAAACAGGAAGCACTACAAAATAAGAAGAATGTTGAGAATAAATGCATACCTTTCAATAATAGCTCTTAATATCAATGGCCTCAATGCCCCAACCAAAAGACACAGGCTTGCAGACTGGATTAAAAGGCAGGATCCTGCCATTTGTTGCCTCCAGAAAACTCATATCTCAATAAAAGATAGATACTGTCTTAGGGTGAAAGGATGGAAAACAGTATTTCAAGAAAATGGGCCTAGGAAACAAGTAGGGGTTGCTATCCTAATATCTGACAGGATAGACTGAACCAGCATTAGTAAGGAAAGATAAAGAAGGCCATTTTGTACTGATTAAAAGAACACTCCAACAGGAGGACATTACAATCCTAAACATATATGCACCTAACATGGGGGCTCCAAATTTCATCAAACAAACACCATTAGACTTAAGGTAACCAAGCACAATAGTAGGGGGTGCATTCAATACCCACTCTTAGCCATCAGGAAAATGCAAATTAAAGCTACTTTGAGATTACATCTCACTCTTGTCAGAATGGCTACCATCAAGAAAAAAAAAAGACAATAAATGTTGTTGAGGATTCAGGAGAAGGCGAACCCTTCTACACTGTTGGTGGGAATGTAATCTGGTACAGTCATTGTGGAAATCAGTGTGGAGGTTCTTGAGACAGGTAAAAATAGATTTACCTTATGATCCAGCTATAACACTCCTATGCATATACCCTAATGACTCTTTTCACTACCTTAGAGATACTTGCACAACCATATTTATTGCTGCTCTATTCACAATAGGTAGTAAATGGAACCAGCCTAGATGTCCCTCCACAGCTGAATGGGTAATAAAGATGTGGTACGTTTATGCAATGGAATTCTATTCAGCAGTTAAAAAAATGAAATTTGCAGGGAAATGGATGGATCTGGAAAAGATTATACTAAGTGAGGTACCTTGGGCCCAGAAAGCCAAACTTACCATGTTCTCTCTCATATGTGGATCCTTGCCACAAATGTAGAGACTTGTGAGTGAGCTGGAACCAAAATCAGTAGCAAAGGCCAATAAGCAAGAAAAAGGTTACAAGGGAGGGAGGAGAGGCATGGACTTAAGTGGATGGTATTATATATGTATGTAAAACAGCAGATTACAGGGGGAGATAGGCCTAAGTGAGGCCAGGAGAAGAGATTGTGTAAAAGAAGGGTGGGGAGAGGGTCAATCAAAATTCAAGATATTCTGAATAAGGCATAAGAAAACCTATCTTTTTTTTGAATAATGACAAATCCAGAAGCCACAAATTATTACTAGAAAATCTTCAGTGCCAGGGATGGGATACTTTCCAGTGAGTTGTTGACAAGAGAGGTCCCTCTTGTCTCCAAAACATTACAGGATATTGCCAAGTACCTTGGTTTCCTTTGAGAAACAGATGGTAAGACCCTATTGCTGAAGACATCACATGCATGAGTGACAAAGTCACTGAAAAATCAAGCTGGTGCTGAGCAGAAAACTTTCTCCCTGTAGACCAGCCAATGGAAAGCTGGAAAGAGCTGCAGTGCATGCAGACATATGGGAGACAGAAGTCATCAGCAGTGAAGACAGTGAACACTGGAAGCCTCAAGTTTGCCCAGACAAGCTAAATGTCCAAGCAAGTGCAATAGTGGCATGTCTGCTCTGGAGGAAACAAACCACTCTCTAATTGGAATGAAGGCCTGCTCTATGGAAGGGAATACATGCCTCATAGTGAAAACCTAATCAAAAGCATATGGCAGGGGAGGGCCTGCTCTTGTCTACATAAATGCACATATTATTCTGACCAAATTGCCCTGAAAGCACTACACTTAATGTTCATATTCATATATTAATGCTGCTCTCACTTCTGGTTACAGCTTCTCTTTTCCCATGGTGATGACCACTGGTATGACCCAAAAGCAACATAGTGCTGAGAAAAAGGGATGGAGGCATGTCCAGCACTGAAACATCTCACACTCTCCAAGGCTCAGGGTCCATTGTGGAAGAGATGGTGGAAAGAATGTAAGAGCCAAGGAAAGGCTCCTTACAGTGCAACTGTCCAGACAGAAATTGGACTCAATATCCATGACCTTGCAGTGCCTAGCAATACCTACACAAGACCCTCATAACAGGAGAAATAGATGATGACATCAAATTAAAAGAGAGACTAATGGAGAGAGGGAGGAGATATGATGGAGAGCAGAGTTGTGAAGGGGAAAGTGGGGGAGGGGAGGGGAGGGAAATATCATGGTCTATTGTCTGTAAGTATAAGTATAGAAATATATATATATCTCAAGTGAACAGAATATGTGGAAACTGTGGGATACCCTAAAATAACCAAGCATCCAGCATCCAGATCATGGGTATACCAGAAGGAGAGGAAATCCAGGCCAGAGGCATAGAGACAAAATTATTGAAAAAAATTTTCTGAGTCTCAAGAGGGGAGCCCATCCAGATACAAAAAGCCCAGAGAATACCAAACAGACTGGACCAAAGAAGAAACTCTCCAAGACATATCATAGTTAAAGCTCTTAACAATGAAAACAAAGAGAAAGTGTGAAAAACAGCAAGAGAGAAACAATTCACGACATACAAAGGCAATACCATCAGAATTACATCAGATTTCTCAATGGAAACCCTGAAAGCCAGAAGGGCCTGGAATGGAACACTTCAAAGTCTGAAAACTATGGCTTCCAACCCAAGCTTCTCTACCCAGCAAAAATATTCTTCATAATAGATGGTGACAGAAAAACTTGCCATGAAAAAAGTCAACTCTATGATTATATGAACACAAAGCCAAACCTACAGAGAATACTTCAGTGAATATCCCACACAGAACAGTCAAACAACAAATTTCAAGAGCCAATAAGAAGAATATCACAATAACCAAAATAGACCAGTCTCAAAACAGTACAAAACAAAAGAAAGCAACTATCCCCACAAAACACCTCAACATGGAAGGGAATAATTCAAACCTCACAGTAATAACCTTAAATATTAATGGTCATAACTCACCCATCAAAAGACACAGATTATCAGTATTAATCAAAAAGAAATGGCCCCTTCTATCTGCTATCTTCAAGAAACCCACCTCACCACTAAAAATAGACACCTCCTCAGGGTGAAAGGTTGGAAAATGATATTTCAAGCAAATGGAAATAAAAAACAAGTGGGTGTTTACATGTCAATATCTCACAAAGTAGACATGAAAACAAAAGTTATCAAAAAGGACAAAGAAGGCCACTTCTCACTCATCAAGCAAATGATCCAACATGAGCATATCACAATCGTAAATATATGTGTGCCAAAAAGAGGTGCACTACAGTTTACAAAACAAAATCTACTTGATAATAAAACAGAAACAAACACCAACACCATCATAGTCAGAGACTTCAATACTGCACTACCATCAATACACATATCCAAGCAGAAAGCCAACAGGGAAACAATAGAGCTCAACATCATAGATCAACTAGACCTAGTGGATATCTACAGAACATTCCGCCTCAACTCCACAGAATGCACATTAATCTCAGAAGCCCATGGAACCTTCTGCAAAATTTACCATATATTAGGCCATAAAGTGTGCCTTCATAAAGTCAAGAAAATTGAAGTAACTTCCTGCATTATGTCAGATCACAATGCTTTAAAGCTAGAAATTAACAAGAGACACATTAAGAACTCCACCAGCTCTTGGAGACTAAACAACACACTTTTAAATGATGAATGGGGTGTGAAAGAAATCAAAAAAGAAATTGCAAAATACATAAAATGGAATGATAATGAAAACAAAACTTATAGGAGACAATGAATTAAGTCCTAAGGGGAAAATTCATAGCCCTAAATGTCTTCCTTTTATGAAGCTAGCATCACCCTAATACCAAAACTAGACAGAGATGCAACAAGGAAAGAAAACTATAGGCCTATATTCCTAATGCAAAGATCCTGAACAAAATACTTGCAAACTGAATTCAACAACACATCAAAAGCATTACTCAACTTGATCAAGTAGGATTCATCCCAGGGATGCAGGGATGGTTTAACATATGGAAATTGGTCAACATAATACATCACATAAATAAACTGAACCATAAGAACCACATGATCATCTTAATTGATGCAAAAAAGGCCTTTGACAAAATGCAACACCACTTCATAATCACAACACTGGAAAGAATAGGCATGGAGGGTTTATATCACAACACAATAAAGGCTATATATAAAGCTCCTAAAGCCCAAATAATACTTAATGGGGGAAAATTCAAGGAGTTCCCACTGAGATCAGGAACAAGACAAGGTTCCCACTCTCACCACTACACTTCATCATAGTACTAGAAGTCCTAGCCCAAGCAATAAGACAGGAGAAAGAAGTAAAAGGAATTCAAATTGGAAAGGAAGTCAAGTTAGCCCTATTTGCAGATGACATGATCCTATAAGTGACCTAAAAGTCTCCATCTCAAAACTTCTAAAGGTTATAAGTCCCTTCAGCAAAGTGGCATGACACAAAATCAACACACAAAAATCAGTAGCTTTTCTATATGCAAAGGACAAATATGCAGAGAAAGAAATCAGTGATACTGTCCCATTTTGTATAGCAACAAAAAAATTAAAATCCTTGGAATAACACTAACCAAAGATGTGAAAGAACTATATAATTAAAAGATAAAAACACTCAAGAAAGAAATAGAGGAAGACTTGAGAAGATGGAAAGTCCTCCCATTCTCCTGGATAGGTAGAATTAAAACTGTGAAAATAGCAATTCTACCAAAAGCAATATACAGATTTAATGCAATACCAATAAAAATACCAGCACCTTTCTTCACAGAGATTGAAAAAAATGATCTCAAAATTCATATAGAATGGCAGAAGGTCTCAGATATTGTGGCAGAAGGCCTCAGATATCCAAATATATCCTCAGAAAAAAAAAAAAAACTGTGGCAGTACCACCATACCTTATCTAAAGCAATATTACACAGCCATAGTGACAAAAACAGCATGGTACTGGAATTAAAACAGAAACTTAGACCAATGGAACATAATTGAGTTGAATTGACATACGTAAATACCATCTTGAGGCTTGCACAATAAAGAGGGTAGGGATTAGGGGAAGGAAAAGTGTTGGGGGGGGACACAAAACTGAACCCAAATTAAATTGGTACCACAGAATCCTGTATCCAGACATTAATGGTAAGACCCTACTGCTGAAGACACCCTACACTATTGGCACAGACAATGGAGAGATCTGAACAGAATCCAGAAGACAGACAGTCCCCTGACAATTAGCCCATCTAGTGCTGGAAAGCACTACAGGGGCTACTGGGGGAAAGTGGCCAACATCTGTCCAAGCAATTCAAAGTCTAAGCAACTCAAAAGCAATCAACCTGGCTTGATACTCACACAACTGCAATAGTGGCACACAGCCATGGTAGGTAATGAACTGCTCTGGGATTGGCTAATGGATCCACTCAGTGGAAAGGAAACCATATCTGGAATTGGGAAACAAGTCAAAATCATATCCAGATAATGATCCTGCTTTCCATTGTCAAGCTCCCACTAATCTTGGGCTATAAGAGGGTCTACACCTTTAAATTCTCTCTAATTTACCAATGGTTATCCCATTTAGCTGGGGCTGACTTCACTTTCCGTTGGAGAATCTGATTCTCTTTTTCAGATGGGAGCTGGACCTGATGAGGTAAATGACCCAGTGCACCCACACCCCAGCCCTAGCTGAAACCACAGAGGAACTGGGGAAATGAACAAGAGTGTTGCTTTCTTAGTGAATCTGATATCAGCATAAGGGTGAAGGAGATAGACACTAAGGACACAACACCTACAAAAATAGAGATCCAGAGGCTCCTAAGTGCTCATTACTGAAGTAGACTTAAAATGCTCTCAGCATGGCTCAGGGAATTTTGCAGAAGAGGGGACAAAATGATTGTTAGAGCTACAAGTTGGGACATTATGCACAGACACATTTCCTCTCCCCCACAACTGACTGTTGCCCCCATAATGCATGATGCACAGTCCCCATGGGTTGACCTGTATCCCCAATGATGAAGGCCTCTTCAGGAAAGGGGCAACAAGGAGGGAAAGGATGGCACAAACATGTATTTTTAAATACTAAATATAGATATGTCTAATAAAATTTTTAAAAAGACACAATGTTTGAAAAACGGTAATTAAAGTAACGTTATTGACAAGTAATGCTATTTTCCCAGCATAGCCATGCTGTATTTGTTTGCTAGGACTGCCCCAATAAACACAGAAGGTGTTGCTTTTTTAAAAAAATTCAATGGCATTTGTCAGGAGCTGCAGCTGCTCTTTGACTTCAGGAGCTGCAGGTGGTCTTTGATCTCCTAACACAAAGGCCTTATCCTACAGCCTAGGTGGTCCTAGGTGTAGAAGGCAGAAGGCAGAAGGCGCCAGTTACAATGTTATTAACATACAGCCCACTTGAGGTGAGCACCAGACATAGAGGCATTACCATATGGCCCTGGTGAAGCTGACCTTAGGCACATAGGAATTGTGGAAAAAAATTTGTCTTATGTATATAAGCTTGTGTCCCCCTGAATAAACCGGAGCCTTGATCAGAACTTGTCTTGGCTCCATTCCTTGTGTTCTTGTCTCAGATTCATTCCCACTCCCTCCTTCGAGGTCTGTTTCGACTCGTGCCACAGGCCAGCACAGGCATTCTTCACAGAAATAGAAAGAACGTCCAAAAATTCATTTGGAAGCACCAAAAAACTCATATATCAAAAAAAATTTTTGAGCAACAAAAATAAGGCCAGTGGTATTTTAACCTATACTACAGAGCCATAGTAACTAAAACAGCATGGTAATGGCACAAAAACAGACATTTAGATCAATGAAACAGAATAGAGGACCCAGATGAAAGTATGGGTAGCTACAGCCACCTGATTTTTGACCAAAATGCCAAAAATACTCATTGGAGAAAAGGCAGGCTCTTCAACAAATGGTGCTGAGAAAACTGGATATGTATCTGCAAAAGGATGAAAACAGATCTTTATCTTTCTCCGTGCACAGGAATTAAGTCCAAATGGATCAAAAACCTTAATATTACACTCAAAACTCTGAAACTGCTAGAGGAAAAAGTAGAGGAAACCCTTCAGCATATTGGTATAGGCAAAGACTTTCTGAATATAACCCCAATAGCTAAGGAAATAAAATCATGGATCAGCCTGTGGAGCCTCATGAAATTACAAAGCTTTTGAACAGCAAAGGACACTATGAAGAGAGCAAAGAGGCAACCTACAGAATAGGAGAAAATATTTGCCAGCTCTATAACCAAAATTTATAAAGAACTCAAAAAACTAAATAATAAGAAATCAAACAATCCAATTAAAAAGTGAGCTGTGGAATTAAATAGAGAGTTCCCAAAAGAAGAAATACAGATGGCATATAAACATCTAAAAACATGTTCTACATCCCTAGCCATTAAAGAAATGCAAATTAAAACTATGTTGAGATTCCATCATAGAATGATTACCATCATGAAAACAAATGACAATGAATGCTGGTGAGGATGTGGAAAAAAAGGAACCCTTCTACCCTGTTGGTGTGAATGCAAGCTGGTACAGCCATTGTGGAAATCAGTGTGGAGGTTTCTGAGACAGCTAAAAATAGATTTACCCAGCTAAATCACTCCTAGGCATATATCCTAAGGACTTGTCTCACTACCTTAGAGATACTTGCTCAACTATGTTTATTGCCACTCTATTCACAATAGCTAGGAAATGGAACTAGTCTAGATATCCCTCAACTGATGAGTGGATGATGAAGATGTGGCACATTTATACAATATAGTTCTACTCAGCCGTCAAGAAAAATGAATTTATAAAGTTTGCAGGAAAATAAATGGATCTGGAAAGGATTATATTTACAGAGGTAACCCAGGCGCAGATATCACATCACATGTTCTCTCTCATATGTGCATCCTAGCTACAAATGATTGGACTTCTATGTGAGTAGGAATAAAACTCAGCAGCAGATATCAGTAAGCTAGAAAGGGGATATAAAGGAAATAGAAAGGGAGGGAGAGGCACTTAATAGGATAGTATTGTGTATATATATATATATGAACAGATTAATGGGGGTGAAAAAGCTTAAGTGAGGTCAGAGAAAGAGATTGATAAAGAAAAGGTAAAGGGATGGCTAATCAAAATCTAAGAGGATATAAATAAGTCATATGGAAACCTACATTTTTGAACAATGGAATACCCAGAAGCCATAGATTGTTACTAGAAAAATTTTAATGCCAAGGATAGGATACTTTCTAGTGAGTTGTTCGAAAGGGATGTCACTGATGACCCCAAAACATTACAGGCCATTGCCAAGTCTCTTAGTTTCCCACCAGGAATAGATGGTAAGGCCCTATTTCTGAAGACTCCACATACTTGGGCTGCAAGGTCACTGAGAATTCCTGCTGGAGTGGAGCTAAAAACCTCCTCCATGTAGACCAGCTGACATAAAGCTGGGAAAAGCTATCCTACATACAATACAATGGGAGAGAGAGAAATCACCAATGAAGATACTCAACAGTGGACACTGCAAGCCTTAAATTTGGCCAGCCAGGCCAAATGAGCCAACAGATGCAATAGTGGCATGTCTGTTATGGAGGAAACAAACCATTCTGTAATTGGCCTGAAGGCCCTCTCCCTGGGAGGGAATACATCCCTGACACTGAAAACCTACAACAGGAGTAGTCATGAGCTCTAGGGATATAACTTCTGCCAGTGTCTGGCTAAATGTATATACAATGCTCACCAAACTGCCTAGTATGCACTTCTCGTAATGTTCATACCCATATATTAATGCTATTCTCACTTTTGATTAGAGAAGCTTCTCTTTTCAGATGGTGATGTCCTTGGGATGACTCAGAAGGCACCATGGTGCTGAAAACAAGTGACACAGGAGTGCTCAGCACTGAAATATCTCTATCACATCTTCCAAGGCTCAGGGTCCATTGTGGAAGAGGTGGTGGCAATAACGTAAGAGCCAAAGGAAGGGTAGGACTCCTTAAAATGCATTCCTCCAGACACAAAATGGCCTGGATATCCATGACCTCACAGTACCTGACACTACCTACACAAACCATCATAATAGGAGGAAAATATGATGACATCAAAATAAAGAGAGTGATTGAGAGGGGAACGGGGTATGGTGTCGAGTGGAGTTGCAAAGGGGAAAGTGGGGGAGAGAGGGAGTTACCATGGGTTATTATCTACAATTATTTAAGTTGTCAATAAAAATAAATAAATTTAAAAAGAGTGTAATCATGTCTGAAAAAAGAATGTTTCCCTATAAACATGCTACTAAAGTCATTATATAGAGGGCTGGAAAACAGAATTATTGGTATTTCATTTTTATTTTCAAAGTACATGGTATTTTAAAAAATTATAAGTCCTACCTTGCATCAAAAGTAGGTTTCAAGGGCTAGGGAGATTGCTTAGTGCTTAAGGTACTTGCCTGCAAAGCCAAAGGACCCAAATTCGATTCCCCAGGACTCACATAAGTCAGATTCACAAATTGGTGCATGCACCTGGAGTTTGTTTGCAGTAGCTAGAGGTGCTATTGTGCCCCTTCTCTCCCTCCCTCTTTCTCTTTCTCTATCTGTCTGCTTGTCTCAAGTAAAGAAGTAAAATAATTTTTTTTTAATTTTTTAAAAAGCCGAGCATGGTGGTCCACATCTTTAATCCCAGCACTTTGGAGGCAGAGGTAGGAGGATTGCCTTGAGTTCAAGGCCACCCTGAGACTACATAGTGAATTCCAGGTCAGCCTGAGCCTGGGCGAGACCCTACCTCGAAAAACCAAAATACAAAAAAAAAAATAAAAGTAGGTTTCAAGCCAGGCAAGGTGGTGTATGCCTTTAATCCTGGGCCTCAGCAGGTAGAGGTAAGAGGATTGCAATGAATTTGAGGCCAGCCTGAGACTATATAGTGAATTCCAGGCCACCTTGGGCTACAGCAAGACCTTAAATCAAAAAAAAAGAAAAAGAAAAAAGTAGAGTTCAAGTAAAAAGCTAGTTGTTCATATTACAATATTTTTTCCTAATAAAAACTCAATATATACTAATACTCTTTAATGGCTTTAAGACTTCACAATCAGAAGGAAGATCTATCTAAAAATGAAAAGTCAAGCATCACATATATAATTCTCCATTTGTGTAAAACATTTCAGGGAAAACGTCTGGATTTTTTATTTATTTATTTATTTATTTATTTATTTGAGAGCAACAGACAGAGAAAGAGGCAGAGAGAGAGAGAGGGAGGGAGGGAGGGAGGGAGGGAGGGAGGGAGGGAGGGAGGGAGAGAATGGGCACGCCAGGGCTTCCAGCCACTGCAAACGAACTCCAGATGTGTGTGCCCCCCTTGTGCATCTGGCTAACATGGGTCCTGGGGAATCAAGCCTCAAACCAGAGTCCTTAGGCTTCACAGGCAAGCACTTAACCACTAAGCCATCGCTCCAGCCCTGGATTTTTTGCAAACTTACTATGGGCTAGTGGTATAGATTTATAATATTTTTCTCCCTGTCAGCCTGTCACCACCTGCTGTACTCTTGTACACTGAAGCTGTCTAAACTTATTTGGGTCATTGCAGGCAAGCAAGGAGGAGTGAGTGCAAATTCTATGTTCCTAGATTCTCCTCCCCCCAAAAACAGTATTTTTTTCCCTATCTCATTACTACAATTAAACTACTAAACACATAGGCCAAAGAAAATATATTGAAAGCAGTAAAAGAAAGCACCTAGTCACCTATAAAGGCAAGCCAATCTGGAAAACAGCAGACTGCTCAACACAAACTTTAAAAGCCAGAAGAACTTGGAATGATGTATTCCAAGTTCTGAAAGACAACAACTGTGAACCCAGACTGTTGTATCTAGCTAAGGTATCTGTCAAAATTGAAGGAGAAACAAGAACTTTCTATGATTAAAAACAAGCTAAAGGAATACATGACCACTAAGCCAGCTCTACAGAAAATACTTGAAGGGATGCTTCAGACTGTAGAGATAGAAAGGCACATACATGAGACCACAGGAAAGAAAAGAATAAACCATGTTCAAATAATAGTTAATGCAAGAGAAAAACAGCAAGTGCTACAAGATCAGCAAGAATAAATAAACAAATTTCAGTAATAACTCTCAATATCAGTGGTCCAAATGCCACAACCAAAAGATACAGATTTGGAGAATGAATTACAATGCATGATCCTTCTGTTTGTTGCCTCCAAGAAACTCACCTGTCCATGAAAGACAGACACTACCTTTGGGCAAAAGTACGGAAAATGGTACTTCAAGCAAATTGACCTAGCAGGTGTTGCTGTTCTAATATCTGACAGAATAGACTTTAAACCACCTTTAGCAAAAACAAAAGTCACTTTATACTGATTAAGGGCAAAATACAAGAGGATAACAATTCTAAACATACATGCATCAAACATGGGTGCACCCAATTTCATTGAACAAACACTAGGAGATGTAAAGTTACAGATAACTCCAAGCACAACAGAAGTGGGTGACTTCAAGACCTCACTCCCATCCAGAAAAAATAAAAAAGCAGAACAGCATCTGGATTAAATTACATCATAGAACAAATGGACTTTATAGACAGCTATATGACATGTCATCCAAATGCAGCAGAATACACATTGTTTTCAGCAGCACATGGAACTTTTTCTAAAATAGACCATATATTAGGATACAAAGTAAATACTAACAAATACAGGAAAATTAAAATAATTCCTTATATTCTATCTAATCACAGGGGAATTAAGCAACAAATCAATAACAAGAAAAAATTATAGAACATACATAAACCCATAGAAACTAAACAATACACTACTGAATTATATAAATGGGTCATTGAATAAATCAAGAAGGAAATCAAACAAATGTCCAGAATCAAATGACAGTGAAAACACAATATATGAAAACCTATGGGATACAATGGAGGCAAATTTATAAATTTAAGTTCCTATATTAAGAAATTAAAGAGGAAAAAAGAAATTAGGGAGGTCACAAATAAATAACTTAATGTTGCAGCTTAAGGCCTTAGACAAAGAACAGACCAAACTAAAAATCAGTAGATGGAGCTGGGTATGGTAGCATATGCCTTTAATCCCAGCACTGGGCAGCAGAGGAAGGAGGATTGCTGCCAGTTCAAGGCCACCCTGAGATTATATAGTGAATTCCATTTCAGCCTGGGCTAAAGTGAGACCCTACCTTGAAAAAAACAGAAAAATCAGTAGATGAAAAGAAATAATAAAGATCAGGGCAGAAATTAATGAAATAGAAACCAAAAACATGATACATAGAATCAATGAGACAAAGAGTTGGTTCTTTAAAAGGAAAAACAAGATTGATAAGCCCTTAGCAAAACTTACCAAAAGAAAGACAGAAGATACACAAATAAATAAAGTTAGAGGTGAAAAAAGGCACAATTAAAACAGATAACAACAAAATCCAGAAAATCAAAAGGAGATATCTTAAGAAGATATACTTTACTAAATTGTAAAATCTAAAATAAAGGGATTAATTTCTAGATACATATGATATACCAAAATTAAATCAAGATGAAACAAATGATTTAAACAAACCTATAACAGCAATAAGATCAAAGCAGTTACTTAAAAAAAATAATTTTCCAACTAAAACAAAATTCAGGCCCAAATGGATTCATTGGTGAATTTTATCAGATCTTCACAAAAGAAACATCAGTGCTTCTAAAACTATTCCATAAAAATAGAAAAAGGGGCTGGAGAGATGGCTTAGCAGTTAAGTGCTTGCCTGTGAAGCCTAAGGACCCCCATTCAAGGCTCTATTCCCCAGGACCCTCGTTAGCCAGGGGTCACATACATCTGGAGTTCGTTTGCAGTGGCTAAAGGCCCTGGCATACCCATTCCCTCTCCCTCCCTCCCTCTCTCTCTCTCTCTCTCTCTCTCTCAGTCTCTTGGCCTTTCTCTCTCTCTCTGTCTGTCATTCTCAAATATATAAATAAAAATAAACAAAAATATAAAAAGAAGGAATGATACCAAACTCCTTTTATGAAGTCAGCGTTACCTTGATACCAAAAACCAGATAAAAACAAACTAGATCAGCATGTTGGTGCACACCTTTAGTACCAGCACTTGGGAGGCAGAGGTAGGGGGATTACCATGAGTTCGAGGCCACCCTGAGACTACATAGTGAATTCTAGGTCAGCCTGGACTAGAGTGAGACCCTACCTTCAAGAAAGGAAGGAAGGAAGGAAGGAAGGAAGGAAGGAAGGAAGGAAGGAAGGAAGGAAGGAAGGAGGAGGGAAACTACAGACCAATCTCTCGTGAACACAGATGCAAAAATTGTCAACAAAATACTGGCAAACCAAATACAGAAACACAACAAAAAGATCTTTCATCCTTATCAAGTGTGCCTAGTGTTTCAAGGTATCCTAGGAATCCTGGTGACATTTGTGACACCTAACATTAGGATAAAGAGAAAATAACTTGGATGAGAGAATTATTTTATTTTTATTTTCTTTTCTTTTGGGGGGAGGGGCGGGGAGGAGAGAATAGTGTCTCAAATAACCCAGGCTGGTCTTGAACACAATATGTAGCTGAGGATGGCCTTGAACAAACTCCTAATCCTCCTGATCAACCGGAGGGCTGGGATTACAGACCTGCCCTGATCAGGAGAAATGCTTCTTACTATATCAGCATTCAGAGCTGTAGTGTGAAGCTATGAAGTTTGGCTTTGCTATAGTGATGTGTCTGGGAAGGATCCAGGGTCTATGACTTATATTAGTAGTCCTCGTGCAGGCTGTTTTTTTTTTTTTTTTTTTTTTTCTTCTCTTGGGTTCTTAATGCTCAAGATGTAAGAAATTATGCAGTTTTGGGTATAGGTCAGAATGGGGAGGGGACTGTGTGGGTTTGAGTGGCACTCCAATCCCTACTGTGACACAGAGGCAGCACCTGGCTCTTCCTCCTTGCCCCAAGCACTGTAAATCTGCAGGAAGAGTGTCCTCTTTTCTCCACTCTGCAGGATAGCACTTAGTTTACAGCTACATTAGCTCTGACCTGATTGTTGCAGCAGCCTTTTATCAGGGCTCTGTTTTCAGTGTTCTTTTCTGGTCTGCACATTGCAGTCACTGTCACATTTCTGGTCTTGCTTAGAAACCTGCCATGGCTTCCTATTGCCTAAAATCTTCAACTAGCTTTTATTCAGAACTACTCACCTATCACTACACACATTTCATTTTGCTGTTTTTGTTTAATTTGTTTTTTGAGATAAAGATTCCTCTATATCCCAGGCTGGTCTGGAACTTACCATATTGTCTATGTTGGCCTCAAACTCATGACAATCCTCCTGTCTCAGCCTCCTGTGAGCTGATATTATACTCCTGAGTCATCATACCTGAACTTCAGTCACTTCTTCTTCTTCTTATTATTATTATTATGAATATTCTTTGTATGGCCACATCGTGTGGTGGTACCATCATTTCCCTTCTCCCTAGGCTCATTGCACTGAGGGCCCTCCTCAATGAGATCACTGGTATTACCCATGGGGTTGTGGGTTCTGAGTTGTAAGAACAGGAGTCAGTCATTGAGAAAGGAGGGAATGCCTCTGGGTATCCCATCCCAACCTGTGGCTCTTACAATCTTTCCACTCTTTCTTCCACAAAATTTCCTGAGCTGTGGTAGTTGTGTTTTTAAGACTACTTCAGTGAAAAGCTCTCTGGAGCTTCTGGATTTCTGTTTTAGTATGTGTGGAGTGTCCTCAGCATCTGTCTCCTTCATGCTGGTGCTGATTGCCAGGCTCACATGGAAGCAGCACTCTTGCTCATCACACCAATTCCTCTGTGGTTTCACCTGGGCCTTGGCTGAAGTGTGAGTGGTGGTTTATCGCCTTGGGTCTTGTTACCTTATGAAAAAGAAAAACAGATTGTCTAATGGAGAATGAAGTCAACATAGGTTAAATGGTATAAGCATTGTTAATTTGGGGAGATTTTGCTGGATGCAGCCTCTCTTAACCAAAGACTAGTGGGAGCTTGACATTGGAGAGCAAAATCCTTTTCTCCATAGGATTCTAACCTGATTCCCAGTTCCAGATATAGGTTCCTTTTCATCTAGAGGATCTCTTAGCCAATCAGAAAGTCATTGGTTACGCACCAACGTTGTGTGCCACCATTGCACTATTGTGTACATCTTGTCAGGCTAGTTGCTTCTGAATATCTTTGACCCCTGCTTGTTGGAATTTCCCCCTAGTAGCTCATGTAGCACTTTCCAGCACTAAATGGGCTAACCATCTGTGGACTGGCTCCCTTCTGGATTCTAGTCAGGTCTCAGTGTTCTGTGTTAGTATCTATTGAAATAATCATGTTGTTCTTGTAATTAAGTTTATTTATGTGGTGAATTATGTTAACCAATTTCCGTATGTTGAACCATTCCTTCATCCCTGGGATGAAGCTTCCTTGATCAAGGAGGATAATGTTTTTGATGTGTTGTTGAATTCAGTTTGCAAGGATTTTGTTCAGGATCTTTGCATCTAAGTTCATCAGGGATATGGGCCTATAGTTTCCTTTTCTTGGTATATTTCTGCCTGATTTTGGGATTAGGGTGAAGCTAGCTTCATAAAAGGATTTGGGGGGCATTCCCTGTTCTCCTATTATGTGAAACAGGTTGAGAAAAAATTGGTTTCAGTTCTTCAATGAAGGTTTGATATAATTTGGCTGAGAAGCCATCCAGTCCTGAACTGTTCCTTTTGGGAAAGTTTTTGGATACTTTTTCAATCTTGATGAATGAGATAGGTTTGTTTAGAAGATTAATCTGCTTTGAATTTAGTTTTGGTAGGTGGTATGTGTCTAGGAATTCATCAATTTCTTCCAGATTATCCAGTTTTTTGGAGTAGAGGTATTGGAAGCATGTCCTGATGATTCTTCCAATTTCATTGATGTCTGTTGTGACTGCTCCCTTTTCATTTCTAATTTTGTTAATTTGAGACTTCTTTTTTTTTTGTTTGCTTGATCAAATTTGCCAGGGGTTTACCAAACTTGTTTTTTTTTTTTTTTTTCAAAGAACCAGCTCTTCATTTCTTAATTGTTTGCCTTGTTTCCAACTCATTAATTTCTGTTCTGATCTTAATTACTTTTTTTTCTGTCTGGAGCTCTTAGGGTCGGATTCTTCTTGTTTTTCCATGCCTTCAGGTGGATGATTAGGTTATTAATTTGGGATCTCTCTGTCTTTGTTATGAAGGCATTTAGTGCTATAAATTTTCTCCTTAGGACGGCCTTTATTGTATCTCACAAGTTTTGATATGTGGTGTTTTCATTATCATTCCGTTCTAGAAATTTTACAACTTCCTTTTTGATTTCTTCTACAACCTATTCATTATTTAAAAGTCTGTTGTTCAGTCTCCAGGAGCTGGTAGAATTCCTGTTGTGTCCATTGTTGTTAATTTCCAACTTTAAAGCATTGTGATTGGATATGATGCAGGAGGTAATGTCAATTTTCCTGAATTTATGGAGGCATGATTTGTGGCCTAATATATGATCTATTTTGGATAAGGTTCCATGGGCTCCTGAGAAGAATGTGTATTCTGTCAAGTTGGGGTAGAAATTTCTGTAGATGTCCGTTAAGTCTACTTGATCTATGGTGTTGTTGAGCTCTATTATTTACCTATTGATTTTATGCTTGGATGATCTGTATTGATGATAGTGGAGTATTGAAGTCCCCAACTATGATGGTGGTAGTGTTTATTTCTGTTTTGTTGTCAAGTAAGTTTTGTTTAATAAACTGGTACATGTGTGTTTGGTGTATATAGATTTATGATTGTGATGCCCTCATGTTGGATTGTTCCCTTGATGAGTAAGAAGTGGCCTTCTTTGTTTTTTTAAATGACTTTTGGTTTGAAATCTATTTTATCAGACATTAATACACAAAAATATGCTTATTTATTATTTCCATTTGCTTGGAATATCATTTTTCCAACCTTTCACCCTGAGTCTTTAGTGGTGAGGCAGGTTTCTTGAAGACAGCATATAGAAGGGTCCATTTTTCTGATCCTCTCTGTTAACTTGTGTCTTTTGATCGGTAAGTTAAGACCATTAATATTTAAGATTATAACTGTGAGCTTTGATTTAATCCCTGCCATGTTGGGGTCTTTATGGGGTTTGGTGCTTTCTTGGATTTTTTACTTTTTCAAGCCTGCTCTAGTTTTGGTTTTTGTGATCTTCTTGCAGGCTCTTGATATTGGTTGTTTGACTCTTCTGTGTGGAGTATTCCCTAAAGTATTCTCTGTAGGTTTGGCTTTGTGTTCATGTAATTATAGAACTGGCTTTTATCATGGAAAGTTTTCCTGTCACCATCTATTATGAGGGATACTTTCTCTGGGTACAATACTTTGGGTTGGAAGCCATAATTTTTTAGACTTTGAAGTGCTCCATTCCAGGCCCTTCTGGCTTTCAGGGTTTCCATTGAAAAATCTGAGGTAATTCTGGTGACACTTCCTTTGTATGTAATGAGTGGTTTTTCTCTTGCTGCTTTTAGCACTCTCTCTGCATTTCCATTGTTTAGAGGTTAAACTATGATGTGCCTTGGAGAGTTTCTTCTTTGGTTCAGTCTGTTTCAAGTTCTGTTAGCTTCTTGTGTCTGGATTGGTCTCTCTTTTGAGAGGGTGAGATATTTTCTTCAATGAGAGGGTAAAATATTTTCTTCAATAAGTTTGTTGAGTAAGTTCATGATACCTTTGGTCTGAGTTTCTTCCCCTTCTGATATACCCATGATCCAAATGTTAGGTTGTTTGAGTGTATCCCACAGCTCCCTCATGTTCTGTTCATAAGATTTTTTTGAATTTATCAAAATTTTTGGACTCCCAAAGTGTTTCTTCTGACTTGTCTTCCACCTCTGAGGTTCTGTCTTCCACATGATTAAATCTGTTATTAAGGGTTTCTAGAGAGGTTTTCACAAGTTCTATTCTGTTTGTATTTTCTGTTGCCTTTTTTTTAAGATTTATTTTTATTTACTTAAGAGAGAGAGAATGGGTGCACCAGGGCCTCTAGCAACTGTAAACAAACTCCAGATACATGTGCCACCGTGTGCATCTGGCTTATGTGGGACCTGGAGAATCAAACCTGGGTCCTCAGGCTTCACAGAGCAAACGCATTAACTGCTAAGCCATATCTCCAGCCCTTTCTGTTGCCTTTATCTGTATACTATCTATCCATTTGTCAAGTTCCAATTTCAGGTCATGTTTTGATTTTCTTAATGCTTCTTGGAATTCATTCTTGAATTTAATTTCATCTACATTAATCTTAACCAGCTGATTATTGAGAACCTCTATTTTTTGGCTCATCTTCAGCTCATTTATCTCTCTTTTGAGGTCCCTCTGGTTTTCATCAATTAAATTAAACCTAATGAAGAAAACTATGTGCATTTCATGTATGTGACTGTTGGGTATTTTTTGTTGATTTGCTTCCAGATCTGCAATTCACTTGGTCAGGGTCACATCACTTATTGTGTTTTCATTTTGGGACTCTATTCTTGTTGTTTCCTCTATGATGTCATTGGAGACTTCCATTGTGGAAATATGCAGCCTTGTTGGAGATCTTTCAGTTTATTGCTTAGTATTGTTTTTCATGCACTGTTGTCTACCAATCTCAGTATGGGAGCCTTATTTAATTAATGAGGAGGTAAGAATTTTCCCTTGTAGTGCTTTCCATGAGTGTTCTTTTTTGTGTTTAAATAGAATGGGCTTGTGATGGCTTTGCATTTAGGGATGCACAGGCTGGGAGGGAGTAACCACACAAGCATCTCTGGGCTGGTGCTTAATACCAAAGGTGATGTTGGAGGTCTGGAATTTCTTCAACCTGGTTTCAGCTGTGGCTCATCAGTCATAGCACTTTCCCTTGATCCCCTACTGGACCCAGCTGGGCAGATTTTGGAGGATTCACTGGTTCCCCCTGGCACGTAGTTGCTAGATGTTCCTGTGCTCCCCTTCTGGGGTTGAGGTGATACCCCCAAGTAGTCACTGGGAGGTGGCAATGTGGTAAATATGTGGTGGGGGTCACTGGGCTCTATAGACCAGGCCTGATTAGGGAGTTGCCTGGTCAAGGAGCACACACAAGGGTGCCTGCAGGCAGCACAGGGTGTGGAAGGTATACAAACTGGGGCAGCAAGAGAGGGGCACATGCAGACTAAAGGGCACAATCAGGAGTTCCTGCAGGCTAGCACACCTTAGTGGGGCAGCAAGACAGAGGCATGCACACATGCCAAGAGTTACACTCTGAGTCACCTGCAGGCAGTGCAGCTGGCGAACCTGGTTGGAGGGGCACGTACTAGCTGCAACAAGTGGTGGGGAGGTCCCAAGGGTCTCGGGAGCTACCTCAGAGGGTGGAAATCAGCAGATTTCTGACTGTGCACCCTCGCCCATGCCCATCCAGTGGAAGTCTGCTACAACCTACTATACTGGATCCCGACAATTCTTGTCTGATATTACCCAAGGAGCTGAAGCATGGTTAGGAGGCCACTATCTTGACCAGAAGTCTTCAGTCACTTATTTTCCTGAGTACACATTTAAATACTGGGATAGCCAAGTATGGTGGTGCACAACTTTAATCCCAGCAGTCAGGAGGCTATAAATTTAAGGCCACCCTGGGCTACAGAGTGAGTTCCTCAGCTCCTCAGACAGCAACTTGAATGTCCCTCAGCCACTGAGGATACCAGCTCTTTCCTAGAGAAGCAACCTAAAAATAGACGAATTCACTTCCACTGCTTGCTGTAGTTGGTGCCATCATACCAGGGCTCCTGGTGGAAACTGCTTGTCATTAGTTTAGATTTGCCTTTAGCACTTCAGTAGGGAGTGCTCTGAGGAAAACGTTGAGGGGTTTTCCAGGGTGGCCCTCTTTCTTGTCAGGAGAAACCTGGACAAGTACACACTGGGCAGCTGAAATAAAAGGCAGGATATAAGCATGTTTCCAAGGGCTATGGCTGGTTGCAGCCATGGGATCTCCAACTGCATGTTAGAGCAACCTGAAGAGACAGACAGCTCAGATCAGCCCAGGACCTGCAGCTGCCACTCACCTTTCCTATAATGCATCAGGACCTGCCTAGAAGCCTGCCACCTAAGGCAGGTTGTCCCTAAGTTTCTTGGCAAGAGTCTGAACAGCCTAACTTATCTCTGTTCCTGGGTTTTAGACCAAGATCTGTATAATTGGTAGACTGGCCCTTATCTGTGATCAGTAGCCTGCAGGTGGAAAAGAAACTTTGGGAAGAAAGCAGGACAAAGAACAGCTCTGTCAGCAGAATCGTTCAGCTAATAGTTTATCTGATTTATACCTGCATCTATGGGTGGGTCAATAAAGACTTTGGCAGTGTCTTCTCCCTCAAAAAAGAAAGTCAGGATATCAGGTATTTCCGGATCAACTCAAAGTCAGACCTTTATACTCAGAAAAGAATAACGACTGGGTTGGGGATATAGCTCAGCTGATGGGATGTTTACCTATCATGCACAAAGCCCTGGCTTCAATCCTCAACACTATATAAACCAGGTATGGTGTGCTGTGGTGCCTGCCTGTAATCCCAGCATTCATGAGGTAGAGGCAGGAGGATCAGGAGTTCAAGATTATCCTTGATTACACATCAAGTTAGTGGCCAGCCTGACTCAAAAAAAAAAAAAAGAAAAAGTAAAAAGGATCTGATACACTGTAAACTGTCCTTGGTGATCCTAGGACAATGACTCAATAATACTTGCTACATGCCTGTGTTGGTGAGCCAGGCCTGGTAATGAAAGGATAGATTCCAGTGAAGGGGAAAGACTGGCTAGGAACAAAGGGCTTAGTAAAAGGTTCTCAAGCACCAGCCTTGATTTTCTGCGCTGAAGCCTCCTGCCACCTCACAGCCAACCTGAAGGGTAGAGCCAGGTAAGGAGAGGATAGAAGTTGGGTTCATAGAATGACCAGATGATATTTTGGCTTCACAGAGTGGCCAGATAGGTTTTTGTTAAACTTTTTATTGACAACTACCTTAAGTATAGACAACAAACCATGAAAATTCTCACCCCCACCCCCATTCTCCCTCTCTACGGAATCCCTTTTTCTTTCTATCTCTATCTTCATGTCAACATTTTTCCTCCTATTATGGAGGTCTTCTGTAGGTAGTGTCAGGCACTGTGAGACCATGAATAATAAGACCACTTTGTGTCTGGAATATTGCATTGTTAACTAAACAGTCCTACCCTTCCTTTGGTTCTTGCATTCTTTTTGTTTGTTTTTTGAGGTAGGGTCTCGCTCTAGCCTGGGCTGACCTGGAATTCACTTTGTAGTCTCAGGGTGACCTAAAACTCACAGCAATCCACCTTCCTCTGCCTCCCAAGTGTTGGGATTAAAGGTGTGCACCACCATGCTTGGCAAGCTGACTCTTAACATTCTTTCTGTCACCTCTTCCACAATGGACCCTGGGCCTTGGAGGGTGTGATAGAGATGCCTCAGTGCTGAGCACTCCGTGGTCACTTCTTCTCAGCCAAATGTTCTTTAGTGAGCATGTTCATACCCAGTTGTCACGACCTTGAGAATATCCACTTTTTAGCAGCCTCCTGCATCCTCTGAGCTTCATTTTAACCCTGGAGTAGATGTCAACTGCCGTGTTGTCTCCTATTATGTTCACTCTGATCCTTTCTTCTGAATGGATCTTTCAGAAATTCAACTTTGAAGCTCAGCATAATGGTACATTCCAGTAATCCCTGCACACAAAAGGCTGAAGCAAGAGCACTGCTGTAAATTCAAGGCCAGCCTGTTCTATATGGCAAGTTCCAGGCCAGCCAAGGCTATATATTAAGACTCACCCCCAATAAAGGAGATAACAACAATAAAACAGAAACAGAACATTCACCTTCAGATTGATAACATTCACAGTGTTAGCAACAAAAATTGGTGAAGTAAAAATGGGCAATGTTGAGATTTTTGCTCATAAATATGTCCAGTGCCACTCTGTGGTAAAGAGAGACAAGTACAAGATTAGATCAGATCTCCATGGTCTGTTTGGGCAGAACATAGGTCAAGCAGCTACACTCTCTTCACAGACAACAGAAGCAAAGGCCTCATCTGGGAAGAGGAGACACTGATGAAATATCTGAAGAATCCCAAAGTACATCCCTAAAACAAAAATGATCTTGGCTTGCAAGAAGAAAGGAGAAAGGGCAAACCTAATAGCTTATCTTTAAGTAGCTACCTCATGATTTTTAATGTGTACCATAATTTTACTGATTTATATACCACAACAAGTTCATGAATGGTTAACAATATTTTTGTTGGATGGTTCTGGTGTTAAATGAAATTGGCTTATAATAAATGAAATTGGTCTTTTTAAAAAAATACTAATTCTCTTTCTGAAGATATGATTGGACTTAATTAATAATGTTCAACTTTCCACAATGTTGGGGAATGCCACCCCAAGACCTGCTGAAGATTGGTTTTATAATTAGATTTATATAACTGGTTGTTTAAATACATTTGAATATGGGGAAATTTTCCTCTTCTGTCTCAGAACCGAGGAAGACTCACTTGTTTTAATTTGTGTTCATTAGCCCATGACAAGCAAAGGATAAAGATAAGGGAGCTACTGTCTTTTTTTAATTTTCGTTCTTGACTGTGCCAATTTAATTAGAATTCCTTGTATCTAAAGATGCTGCCTTTTACTTACTGAAAGACATTTTACTGAGATTTATGTAAAATAGCAAATGAATATTTAGTACTCAAAACTACAGAGATACACGCACAATTGGTCATACTAGTGTCTGATCTCCTTGTTGGCTTCCCACTCTTCTCAGATACTGCAAGCAAGGCCTGGTCTGATGGGTTCTCACCATCCCTCCAGTCCTCTCTGCACCACCAGGGACCCTGAGGTGTTAGCAGTTCCCCAGCCTCTGCCTCTCTTCTAATCTGGTATCTCTGGAAAATTTCTTCTTTCCTGATTCACCTCAGCTATAAAGACTTTTTCATCAATATTGTGTTTCACAGGACCCTTGACTTTAAGGGACAGATATCCAACACAAATTGCTTCTGTTACAAAGGGGATATGAAGCCAGGTATGGTGATGCATACCTTTAATTCCAGCACTCAGCAGTCAGGAGGCAGAGGTAGGACGATTGCCATGAGTTTGAGACCACCCTAGATTACAGAGCGAATTCCAGGTCAGCCTGGTCTAGACTAGCAAGACCTTACCTCAAAAAAAAAAAAAAAAGAGGGGGATGTAAGCCAGGAATGTGCACACACTCCCAGCACTTGAGAGGTATTCTGTTTGGCCTCCAACTTGCTGTATAGCCAAAGATGACCTTGAACTTCTGATCCTGCTGCCTCACCTCCCATGCAGTGATAACATATGTGTGCCACAGTGCCTAGTTTATCCTATGCTGGAGATGAAATGTGGGACCTAGTACATGCTAGGCAAGCACGCTGAGATTCCTCCTAGACTCTGACAGCACTTAGAATCCTGCCTACCTTCTCTTCTGAACCCTGAGAAATTTGATCCAGAGCCTTACTTAAGGCAAAATTAAACTAAATTGTAATAACAAGGCTCACATATATCACAGATGAATTCCTGAGCACTGAAGCAGGGAGATACTTGACACAGAGATAAAGCAACCCTTGAGAATAAACGACACAGTTATGTTTTCCTTCATATTAGCTTTGTAATAATGTTCCCTTGCATTTATATAGCCTGCTGCTTGTTCCTCTTTTTTTTTAATATGTTATCTTTACTTATTTGTTTGTCAGAGAAAGAGGGAGAGAGAGAGAGAGAGAGAGAAAATGGGCACGCCAGGGCCTCCAGCCACTGCAAACAAACTCCAGACACATGCACCCCCTTGTGCATCTGGCTAACGTGGGTCCTGGGGAATCAAACCTGGATACTTTGGCTTTGCAGGAAAACTCCTTAACTGCTAAGCCATCCCTCCAGCCCCTGTCCTCTTTTTTTTTTTTTTTAATTTCTTTCTTTTTTTTTTTTTTTTTTTTTTTTTTCTTTTTGAGACAGGTTATCATGTAGCCCATGCTGGGCTCAAATTCACTATATAGCCAAATGTGACCTTGAACTCCTGATTTTCCTGTCTTTGCCACCCAAGTGCTGCAATTACAGGCCTGTGGCAGTTGTCAAGCTGTTCAGAGCCTGTCCTATCTGCTACTTGACTTCACTTTGAATCACCCTGGAATGGGAGATTCTGTTGGGCTTCATAAGCGGAAGTGACTAGGGATCATGAAACACAAGATTAACAGAAATGGGCAGCAGGGGGAGCTTGTAGACAAGCTGGGAAGTCCAAGAGAAGACCGAACCCTGCTAGGGTTTTTTTTTTTTTTTTTTTTTTTTTTTTTTGGTTTTTCGAGGTAGGGTCTCACTCTAGCTCAGGCTGACCTGGAATTCACTATGTAGTCTCAGGGTGGCCTCGAACTCACGGTGATCCTCCTAGCTCTGCCTCCCGAGTGCTGGGATTAAAGGCGTGCGCCACCACGCCCGGCCCTGCTAGGGTTTTAAACTGGACCTACCATCCTACCAGCCAGCCGCTGCAAGCAACTTGGGAATCCGTGCCTGACTATGGACTGGGCTCAGAGGAAATATAACTGTCTCCCAGATCACCTTTCCACAAAGGCAGCTGCACTGCATAGGAGCCGGTGGAGGCCACAGGAAGGTCAGGGGAAGCCCAGCCAACTCTGACTCTGCTTGGGTCCCAGGAGGGGAAGTAGGGATGTCCAATAAAGCCTGTGTCTCAGGAGTGGTAGCAAGAACAGCAAGGGACATATATATAGTGTGCCTGGACAGGGCTCAGATTTTCACTCTGGCTCTCCTAGGACACTGCATCCTAACTTGGGTTTCCCTTGGCTGTGGTGATCAGGAGGTCACATTTGTATTTATAATTGAAGTCCAGTGGTGGTCCCTTGGGCTCTCGTGGCATCCTTCCTGCTTCTGGCAACAGGACACTCCCCTTTGAAGGTCACTTCTTTATGAAGTTCTGGTGGGACTGCCCACCACACAGCTTACTCACATGCCCACTCCAACCTCAGCCCCAGTCTAGCCCATCGTAACACAAGAAATACCCAGACATTGAAGAGAAAAGCCTCTGAAAGGAGGGGTCCCAGGAATAGGCTCAGAACCCAGGCCTGGAAAGATCCCCATCCACAAAGCACTGCGGTAGTCGGACCTGTTATCTGGTGGAAGACACAGCCATGAAAAGCGAAGTTTTTTCTATCGTAACTTCCCTTTCTCCTAATAACGAGAGGCAGTCAAGCCTTTGTGTTTACTCAGCTTTAAATGTGAAGGTCCCCCATAGGCTCATGTCTATGAACATTTGGTCTCCCTCTGGTGGCACTGTTTGGAAAGGTTATTGAACCTTGAGGAGGAGCCGCCTCCCTGGAGGAAGTGAGTCACTGCTGTGTGGGTCCTGAGACTTATAGCCCAGCTCCTCTTCCTTCCTGCTTCCTGACTATTGATGCAATATGGCCAGCTACCCCACCTGTCACCATGCCTTCCCACCATCATAGACTGTATCCCTTCTTAAACTCTAACCCAAAATAAACTCTTGCTTAAGTTGCTTCTTGTAAGGTATTTGATCATATCTCAAGAAAGGTAACTAAGCTGCGCATACCTTTAGTCCCAGCATTTGGGAAGCAGAGGTAGGAGGATCACCAAGAGTTCAAGGCCACCCTGAGACTACACAGTAAATTCCAGGTCAGCCTGAGCTAGTGTGAGACCCTACCTCAGAAAAAAAAGAAAAGAAGAGTAACCAATAAGTATTCATTCATCAGATGTCCCAAAGGGGAATAGAAATCTGAGGTCTGCAAGCTGCAGGGTTCTTGACCCATGTAATTATGATATATGGGTGATCATGTGACTGGAGCTAGTGCATTGTGGAGAGGAAGGTTACATTTTCAGGAGTTTTACAAACTTCTTGACTACTTTAGGAGCTCAAAAGCCACTCTAGCGGGAGTATTTTACCGTGGATATTGGCCTCAGGCTCTTTCCCCTGCCCCAGAGCTGACCACTAATCATTTGCCAGCATAGCACTGAACCCAAGAGAGACCTTTGGACCAGGTTTATTATTCAAATGAATGGGGAAAATGAGAGACAGTGTTGGGAGTGCACCAGAAGTGTGCTGCACAGAAAGTGCTCCCCAGTGAAAATCAAAACAGAGAGCTGGAGAGATTGCTTAGTGGTTAAGGCACTGCCTGCCAAACCAAAGGACCCAGGTTCCATTCCCTAGGACCCACATAAACCAGATGCGCAAAGTGGCGCATAAGTCTGAAGTTCATTTGCAGTGGCTGGAGGCCCTGGCATGCCCATTCACTCCCTCTACCTCTCTCTCTTTGTCCCTCTATATCAAATAAATAATTTAATTTAGGGCTGGAGAGATGGCTTAACAGGTAAGGTATTCATCTGCAAAGCCTAAGGACCCAAGTTCAATTCCTCACTACCCACATAAGCCAGATGCATGCATCTGAAGTTCATTTGCAGTGGCTGGAGGCCCTGGCATGCCCATTCATTCTCTGTCTCTTTCTTGCTCTCTCGCTCAAAATAAAAGTAAAATAAAATTTTAACTAATAAGAAAATTTTATAAAAATCAAAACAGAGTTTCTGCATATAAATATATAGTAATACATGGACATAGAGGGGCTTCCCCATTTTCTCCCCTTCCTTTTATTTCCTGATAATAATCAGATACTGGGGGTTTTACAGAAGAACAGCAGGCAGCAAAGTATGGTAGCTGAGAGCAAGCTTCTACAGCCAGACAGTAGAAGTCCCAACCTGCTCTGCCATGGTTTCACTGTGGAATATGGTATACAATGAAGTACCATCAAGTGACAAGTATTGCAGTGTGTACCTGGAGTAGATGCCAGACCACACTTCATCAGCTCTGTCAAGGATCTATTTATTTATTCATGACTTTTTGAGATAAGGTGTGGTGGTTTGAGTCAGGTGTCCCCCATAAACTTAGGTGTTCTGAATGCTAGTTTCCCAGCTGATAGAGATTTGGGAATTAATGTCTCCTGCAGGGAGTGTATTGTTGGTGGCAGGCTTATGGGTGTTATAGCCAGTTTCCCCTTCCCAGTATTTGGCACACTCTCCTGTTCCTGTTGTCCACCTTATGTAGGCCAGGGGGTGATGTCCACCCTTTGTTTCTGCCATCATTTTCCCTGCCATCATGGAGCTTCCCCCTCGAGCCTATAAGCCAAAATAAGCCTCTCTTTTTCCCACAAGCTGCTCTTGGTTGGGTGAATTCTACCAGCAATGCGAACCTGACAGCAACACAAGGTCTCATGTAGTTCAAGCTGGCCTTGAACTCTCCGTTTAGCTGAGAATGACATTAAACTCCTGACATTACTGCCTCTATCAAGGATTTTGATAGGTCACAAAGACCCTTCCCTCAGCCTTCTTTGACCTCTGTGGTATATGATGACACTGGTCCATGGGCTGGTATACAGGTCAGTGGTGAGGAGACAGAAGTACAGTTTTACACTGTCACTTTCAAAAGCCTGAGGAGTTTCCTTAATAGTTATTTGTTTGTTTTTGAGATAGGGTCTCAACTCTTTACCCCAGACTGGTCTAGAAGTCATTGTTGGCCTCTGAAAGGCCCAGGTGTGAGGCCTAGTGGAACTTCCTGAGCCTAGCTAAAGTTTGGTGATCTGCCTCTGGCCAGACGTGACTCAGCAAGACGCCTAATGGCTTCTTACCTGCTACCTCCACATGGGAGTTAAAATTATCATTTCAATAGTCACAGTTTACTATTGGCCCTTACCTTTCCCCACCATCCTACAATCCCCGCCTTCACCCCCAACATTATATAGGCAACTGTTCATAGCAATAAATCGAGTTCCTGCTTCTACAAGACTCCCGACTCAGTGTGGTTTTTCTCCGGTGGCCAGGAGAGGTCTGAGTCGTCGGACGCTCATCTCCTCCTCAGCCCCTCGGGAGGAACCAGCGGGCCTGGTCCTTCCCTCGGCACTACCTGCCCTGCCGGCGGAGCCCGGCATCTGGCACCTAACGTGTGGCTCTCGGAATCCGGCAGACTAGTGCCCCGTGAGAGACATTCGTTGAGGAGGTCAACAGTGTACATATGCGGGTGAGCGTACCCCCATAAGTAGTCTTTATATTATTGCGCTAAACTTTGCTTCTATAACCTGTACTTGTTGATCAACATCTCTTTGTTCTCTTTCTCTTTCCTTTCACTTTTAGTTTGCAGACAAGCTACATCTGCAGCTTTTGTACAGCATGTTTACCTATCTTTTGGATCCTTGTGGTTGTATTGTACTCATGTGTATGTGGGTTGCTATTGCCCTAATTTTATGGACATTTTTCTCTCAACTTTATAATGAGGGACAGTCTAACTGTAAATCCAATCCTGCCTTAGAATCTCTCAGGGCACTCCTAAAGAGTAGAGGGCTTAATTTGACTGATAATCAGGCTCAACAGACCTGGGATTGCCTTCTCAAACTGGCGCCATGGCTGCCGGAAGGAAATCTCTTTGATTGGGACACGTGGGATAGGGTAGAGGCCCTTGTTTGTCGGGCACATGTGGAGAAGGGTCAAATACCCCCCTCAGGGGTCCTCTCTATGATCTCAGCCCTCAAGGCCTGCTTCCCTCCAAGGCCAACCAAACATAAACAAAAGACAGAAGAAAAAGATAATATACAGCCTGATCCAGCTACTCCTCCTGGAGATACAGCTTTAGAAAAAACCCAAAAGGATACATCTTTATGCTCCTCACTCGATCCCTTTGAGAGTGCTCCCTGGCCTTCCGGGGGACCTCCTCCACCTCCTCCATCAACTAACCCTTTCTGGACCCCCTCGGCCCCTCCTTCATATTTGGCCGCCGAGACCCCCTCAGCCCCTCCATATTCGGCAGCCAAGCCGTCAGAAAATAAAGCTACTTTTTTATTTCCCGTCAATCTAAATCCTGGGGGCAATCGCCCTGCTGCCTGGTATCCGTGGGAAGCCCAGGACCTTAAGGAGCTTAAAAAAGCGGTCTCGGAGGATGGACCCAACTCTCCTTGGGCTGAGACCCTGTTACAGGGCCTTGCCCATCAACCTTGTACAACCCAAGATTGGAAAAATCTAGTCAGGGCTGTCTTGTCAGGTCCCCTATACATTAAGTGGTGTGCCTTTTTTAGAGATGAATGCCATGCACAGGCAGAACGAAACCAAAATCAACAGCCTCCTGTGCCGATAACTTTTGGGATGCTCTCTGGTACCTCTGATCAATATGCTACAGGCACTCAACAGGCGGCTATACCTGACCCGTATAGGGACCAGGTCAGGGCACTGGGCTTGGCGGCATGGAAAAAGCTTGATGAGGGACCCTCTGAAACTCCCCTTATGAGTATTACTCAAAAACCATCTGAGGATTTGGCTACATTTATAGATAGGGTGGAAAAAAGTCTCCAAAGAAAATTTCCCCCAGGGGCATTACGGGATCAGTTTACTAAAATGTTGGTCTGGGATGGGATGACGGCCGATCACCGCCTCGCCTGTGCGGGTCTCAAGGACAACTCCATGAGTAGATGGATTGTAGCCACCAAGGACGTTGGCACTATCTCCCATCAGGCTAGGGCCATGGCTGCCGCCCTTCAGGAAAATAAACAGAGAGATTTGGCCAATACGATCTGTGCATTACAGTTAAATTCTAAAAACTTGACATGTTTTGGATGCGGGGACGAGGGCCACTTTAAAAAGGAGTGCCCCAACAGGACAAAGCCTCCTCCGCGCTCTGGGGGGACGACCAACGCCCCCCACACCCTTTGCCCTAAATGCAATAAAGGGTTTCATTGGGCTAAGGAATGTAAATGGAAGTTTAACATACAGGGAAAGCCTTTAAACTCCTCCAGGGGCTTCCCCCAGCCCCGTTAAATAAGGGGAAAGAGACCATCAAAGCCTATTGGACCGTCCCCCTGGTCCCCGGCCTTAGACCCAAAATTATTTTGAATATTGGCAATAAAAAATTCAAACTTCTCATTGACACTGGAGCGGACCGAACGGTCCTGAGAAAGGAGGAAGTGCCCCCCTCCTGGCAGCTTGTGCCCGGCCCTCCCCTACTGGGAATTGGCGGGCAATCCACCTCCTGGGAGACTGCCACGTGGCTCCCTTGGACTGACCCAGGTGGGGACAGGGGAAAAGTCCGCCCTCTCGTGGTGACTGGGCTCACTGCTAACTTACTGGGGCAAGACATCCTTGGAGATGCCGAGGCTTTCATCACTACTGACCATAAGGCCTTTTATAATGATTTGTTAGATAAAAAAGAATATCAACAACAGTCTGAGGAAGGGAGGGAATATCATCCCAATTATAGAGATGACCCTTACTTTGAGCAACTCAGACAAAAGTACTCCAATAAACACCCCCAATTCTAAGGGCCACTGCCCAGCCCCCCAATTTAAAATCCAGTGGAGACCGGGGGATCCTGTATGGGTTGAGCAGTGGCCTCTCCCTTCTTCTAAGTTACACCAACTCCACATACTTATTGATCAACAGTTGGAGGCCGGACATATTCGTCCCTCCACTAGTCCCTGGAACTCTCCTGTCTTTGTCATAAAAAAGCCTAATGGGTCCTGGAGATTTTTACATGATTTAAGAAAGATCAATGAACGCATGATCCCCTTCGGAACTCCCCAGAGGGGACTCCCATGGATCCCAGCTATTCCCAATATATACCATATTACTATCATTGACATTAAAGATTGCTTCTTCTCTATCCCTCTCCATCCAGGAGACATGGAAAAATTTGCTAATTTGTTAATTTGTTAATTTGTTAATTTTTGTGGCCCAGATAGGAGATTTGAATGGACTGTCTTACCTCAGGGCATGGCAAATAGCCCACCCATTTGTCAATATTACCTGTCATCCATTTTCTCTTCTCTTATCAATCTCCCTGATACCCTGTTTTATATTTACATGGATGATATTATTCTTGGGTGCCTAGATTCCTCCACACTCCAGGACCTTACCCACCAATGTCTAACTATCCTGCATACTCATGGCTTTAAAGTAGCTCCAGAAAAAGTTCAAACTGTGCCTCCCTTTAAGATCTTGGGCTCGATCCTTACCCTAGATACAGTTTCACCTGTTAAACCACAACTTTATATTGAGGATTCTTACACCTTGCCTCAACTCCAGAAGCTTTTGGGAGAAATTAATTGGATGAGGCCTTGGATACCCATAACTACTGAAGAGCTGTCCCCTTTATTTGACCTCCTAAAGGACCTTAATTTCTCCTCTCAGGTAATTTTGTCCCCTTGTCATCAACAAATTTTTCGTAAGGTACAACAGGCTATAAATACTGTGACCCTAAAGAGGTTCAATCCTGATTTGCCCATCTCCCTCTACATTTTCTCTGGGGAAACATTATGCACCGCACTGTTGGCCCAGGAAGGTGAACCCATCCAATGGGTCCACCTCTCAATCGGTGGGGTCCCCAGAGTTTATTCTATAACCAACCAGGTTGCTGATTGCATTATCAAGGGCAGAGACACCTCTGTCCGGTTGTTTGGCACAGAACCTCACCTTATTGTCACCCCCTTTAAGATAACAGATTTCACCTGGCTTCAGAGAAATAATAATAGAGTTGCTATGGCTCTCGAGGGGTTTCTAGGTAAAATTGATTGCCATTATGGCCCCCACAAATGGATGAGTTCTTTCTCCAGATTAGAATGGAAGCCCCCCAGGCTTTTTCTGTCTCAACCTAACCCTGACTTTCTTACCGTGTTTACTGATGGAGGGCACCTGGGGGCTTCCCTAGTCGTTTACCCTCCCTTAAAACAGGAAAAAGAGCCTATGCCCATAAAGTCAGTCTCCCATGAGGTTGAGGGGTCAGCACAATTCAAAGAACTATTTGCTGTCGTTCTAGCTTTGGACACTATTCAAGAGCCATTTAACTTATTTTCTGACAGCCTTTATGTTGTTAATTTATTACCCAACCTGGTTGAGGCCCATATTAGACTGGACTCCAACCCTATATCTCCTCTGATGATTCAAGCTCGTTCCCTACTCAAACAAAGAATTAACCCCATTTTTCTTCAACATCTCAGGGGTCATCAAAACTTACCGGGATTTCTTTCTCGAGGAAACAATTTGGCTGATAAAATGGCTTCTATGCCTCAGTGTAATACTATTACAGAAGCTACACGCTTCCACTTATTGACCCATGTCAACTGGAGAGGTCTCAAGCACAGGTTTCCACAGGTACCAGTCAAGGACCTTAAAAAAATTGTCCGGACTTGTAAGTCCTGTCAGCCCTTCCTCCAAGTACCCCCCCTTCAAACTACAGGAAGCAATCCTAGAGGGCTACGCCCTAATCATCTGTGGCAAATTGATGTCACACACTATTCTCCATTTGGGAAACTTAAATATATTTTTCTTTCAGTTGATACCTTTTCCCGTGCCTGCTGGGCATCAGCACATGCCGGGGAAAAATCTAAACATGCCATTAGTCATATGCTTCAATGTTTTGCCACTCTTGGGCTGCCTGATCAAATTAAAACAGATAATGGCCCCTGCTTCGTAAGCAAGGCCTTTGTAGATTTTCTCCAGAACTGGAAAATCTCACATTCTACAGGCATCCCATACAACCCCCGGGGCCAAGCTATCGTTGAAAGATATAATCAGACTCTCAAGTCTCAATTACAAAAACAAAAGGGGGAATCCTTACCCCCACACGACCAACTAAAAAAGGCATTATTTACCCTAAATATTTTAAACTTTTCTAAAGAAGATAAACAACTCTCCCCTTTTCAAAAACATTGGTCCTCATCCATTACCTACAGTTCTATCTGGGTAAGATGGAGGGACCCATTGACTGGGGCCTGGAGAGGGCCTGATCCGCTCCTCACAGCAGGGAGAGGGTTTGGATGTGTCTTCCCTCAAGATGAAAAAAGACCCATTTGGGTACCAGCGAGAGACCTAAAATATTTGTCCCAACAAGAGGACACTGACAATCACTTCTCTAGGGAGTGTCCCACCCCTGAGGACTGTTCCTAAAATGGTCCTTCACCCTACTAAACTAAACAATTCCCTCCCTTGTGGAGGATTGCTGGCTTTGCCTCCAATCTGGGCCTCTCTGGCTGCTTGCAGTACAGTTGCCTGTACGACCTTAAAACATTACTCAGCCACCTTCCCCATCCCCGTCCAGCTTTTCCCAATGTTTCCCCTGGAACTTGCATTTGGGCCCCGCCTTCCCCTAATAATTCCAGTATAGATGTGGGATACATTCATCCTTCCTTCTGTACTTTTAACACAGCTGATCCCAATGCTCAGTGCTGCCCGCCTTCTGGAATGGTTTATGTTTGTGGAGGCGGGATGGCCTATGACTTTCTGCCCACCAATTGGATGGGCCTTTTGTGCCCCAGCCACCTTAATCCCAGATGTAAATATCATCCCTGGAAATGAGGTCTTCCCTATATCAGAGGGAGACCTATCTTCAACAACAGCTAGATTCCCTGGCTGAGGTAGTCCCACAAAACAGGATAGGACTAAACCTACTAACGGCCGAAAAAGGAGGTGTATGTTTGTTTTTACAGGAAAAATGCTGCTTTTACGCCAATAAATCAGAAATCGTCCAGGACAAGATTAAGAGGCTCCAGGAAGACTTGGAGAGGAGGCAGCGGGACCTCCAGGACAACCCGCTGCGGACGGGCTTACATGACTTCTTACCCTACCTTCTGCCTCTACTTGGGCCCCTCCTCCTCCACCTCCTTCTCCTCACTGTCAGGCCTTGTGTAATTAATAAGATTACACAATTTATTCACCAATGGCTAGAGGCAATAAAACTTCATCAGGTCGAAATACATTATCACAGGCTGGCAACTCAGGAATTAAGTTCCTCAGATGACCCACTGCCACCTCCTCTGCCCTCCATGTGACCAATGACGGGTAAGATCCCCATAGGGGGACAACCTAAGACAGGCCATGGGGTGGGTTCTCACCGAGCTAAACACATGGTACCCAGTGACGGGTAAGATCCCCAGAGGGGGACAACCTAAGACAGGGGCCATGATGAATGCTCTGAGCTAAACACCTGGTACCCAATGACGGTTAAGACCCCCAGGGGGGGACAACCTAAGACAGGGGCCATGGTGACTAATGCACTTACAAAAACAAAAGGGGGAGATGTTGGCCTCTGAAAGGCCCAGGTGTGAGGCCTAGTGGAACTTCCTGAGCCTAGCTAAAGTTTGGTGATCTGCCTCTGGCCAGACGTGACTCAGCAAGACGCCTAATGGCTTCTTACCTGCTACCTCCACATGGGAGTTAAAATTATCATTTCAATAGTCACAGTTTACTATTGGCCCTTACCTTTCCCCACCATCCTACAATCCCCGCCTTCACCCCCAACATTATATAGGCAACTGTTCATAGCAATAAATCGAGTTCCTGCTTCTACAAGACTCCCGACTCAGTGTGGTTTTTCTCCGGTGGCCAGGAGAGGTCTGAGTCGTCGGACGCTCATCTCCTCCTCAGCCCCTCGGGAGGAACCAGCAGGCCTGGTCCTTCCCTCGGCACTACCTGCCCCCGCCGGCGGAGCCCGGCAAGTCATGAAAATCCTTCCATCTCACTTCCCAAGTGCTGGAATTCAAGGTATGTCCCACCACTCCCAACTTTCCCTTAATATTTCAGGGACCTCTACTCAAGCAAATCCAGGATGCATGGTTTTGATGCAGGAAAGAATTTCACGAGTCAACATGAAACCAAGTTAGGGCTATTAAAGATATTTTAATATAGGTTTAATTTAAGCACATGCGTTAAGAGACAGAGAGCACACACAGGGAAAGGATATGCCCAAGCATAGGTAGGGACAAGTACTGTGTCTCTCGAGTTATATCTGAAAAGGTTACTAAGAATTTTTTTTCTTTTTTTCTTTCTTTTTGATACGGGAGATTATAGGGCAGCTCTGGAGTGACTCGGGTAGGATTACAATCTGATAAAGTAAAACCAGGAGCCACTAGTTGCACAAAGGGGTTTAAAACATGTCCTTTTACAGTAAATCGGTTTCTGGTGAGATTCCTTTAAAAAATGCAGGTTTACAGCTGAAAACAGAGAAAGGCCTTAGCAAATGCTAATTGTGCTAGAATATTTTGCTTCTTAGCTGGTGAGAGGCTTCAATCAGACTCCAGGGTGAAGGGCTCTTTTCTCATGTGCCCATAGTTGTCCCTGTCTTTGTGTACTGCCTCATACAGTATGAAATAATATTTAGGTGATATGTTGACAACTCACTAGGAACCTTAAGCTTCAACCACTGAAAAAGATATTGTCTCCTTCTCAGCACATCTAAAAACAAAATGCTGGGCGCTGAGTAGATGGCTTAGCTAGCAAAGAGCTTGCTGCACAAGCATGAAGACCTGATATGGTGGCACACACCTATCACCACAGCACTAGAAAGCTGGAGACAGGAGGATCTCTAGGGCTTACTAGCTAGCTTGTCCAGCCAAACTGGTGATCTCTGGTTTCAGTTCAATGTGTGTCTGTCCTTGTATCAAAAAACAAGGTGAGGAGCAAATGAGGAAGGCATCTAAATTGACATCTGACCTACATGTATACTTGCACCTGGACACACATGTGCACCTTGGTTCAACAAGTGAACAAACAAACACATATGTTTGCACACCACACAAAAGTAAAACAATGACTCTAAAACTGCCAATCAGGCACTGAACAGATAGTTCAGTGGTTAAGATTACTTCTGTGTGACCAGGAGGGACTGAATAAGTCTGAAATACTAGTCCAGTTTGATTCCCAGGACCCCATAAACAGATGGGTGTGACAAAACTGTAACCCCAGTCCCATAGGAGAGCAGAGACTAGAGATTTGTCTGGACTTGTGAAAACGTGGTAAGCTCTGGGATTAATAAGAGACTCCAAGCTCAAGTAAGAATGGGCAAAAGGGTGATGGAGCACCTGATGCTTCCCTTGGGTCACTGCAGGCAAGCACATCCTGCTTCAGGGGAGCACATGGGGTGCTGCATGGGCACATACATGTGCCTACACCACATACACACCACATTACACACACATGCCACATTATGCACACCATATCACACTCACATACACACACATATGCACATGTGCAAAAAATGTCAATCAATAAGTAACTGGAAATATTAAAAATGCCAAACTAGGGATTCTGTTTCTCCCCCTGGTCTTTGGAATCATCATCAATATTGTTGTGTTAGTATTATTAATTCTGGAGGCAGAGTCTTGCTATGTAGTACTGGCTGACCTGGAACTTGCTATATAAACAAGGCTGGACTTGTACTTCTGACAATCTTCCTGCCTCTGTCTCCTGAGTGCTGGACTTACAAGTGTGAACCTGTATGCCTGGCTTTGGGGTCTTATGAGAAAATATATAGATCTGAAGAGTTTTCTGAATTTAGATTTCCTCATCCACTGCATAGAAATGACAACACAGCTGTTTTGTGGAGAAGCATTAGGAGGCCCAGAACCATTGAAAATTTGTTACCTGAAGACTGGAGCTTCCCAGTTGGGTACAATTAAAAATATGATTGGTGGAGTTGCCTCCTAGGTTGGGATGGGCTCCCAAGATGGAGTCACCAAGGACAGCTGAACAAAAGCTTTCATCTTTGCCTCAGAGTGGTTTCTGCAGTCTTGGCCACTCCCAAATCTTACATCTGGTGCCATGACTTGGATAGGAGGCTTCCAGTTGCCTCTTGGACAGCCACACCTCCTCTCCTCTGATGAGACCACCAAGCTGCCACTGACCCTCTGAAGGCTTCAAACTATATCTGCCTGATACTGGCTTTCACACCCAACAAAATTCAGCCTCACTCTTCTTCCCTTCTTCATCTTCTCCTTCCTTCTCAGTAAGTGTCCCTCTCAGGTTGACCTGCTCTCAGGTTCAGTGCCTCCTCATGGAAGCTGTACCGGCACACCAGGCTACACCCCTTGCTTTTGGGCCCCAACCCCAGGTCTCAAGAAAGATGCACTCTCAACACCTCGGGTCTCTCACTCTCTGATCTACCATACCCTAAGAGGTGCCTTTTGGTTCAGTTGTACCATCTCAGGACACTGTCCCCATCCCTCCTCTCCCTCTACCTCCTGTGGTCTTTCACTGCCAGCTGCTTATGCCATTGGGAGCACAGATGCCTGCTTTGCCCACTAACAAGCTAAAAAGCTGACAATTGTGACATGTATGGCCTCTGCCCATGTGGGATGTGCAGGCCCCATTCACCCTAACAGGCCAGGGGGTCATATGGTGTTCTGTGTAAATCCAGCTTAGGCCCTGGTTCCTTTCTCTCACCCTTGTTTTGCTCTTTCTCTGTCTCCTTAAGAACTTAAACCCTCTATGACTCTTGGGTGACATCAAACCTCGTCGTCTGATCTTTCTCTGTAATCCTGCCTGGCCACAATATAAGCTGGACAATGGGCCCAAATGCCTGAGAATGGTACTTTTAATTTCCAAATTCTCACTGATTTAGAAAAGTTCTGCCAATGTACTGGCAGGTGGTCTGAAATACCCTATATTCAAGCATTTTTCACTCTGCATGCACAGCCTTCTCTCTGTTCTACCTGCTCTTCTCACCAGGTCCCTCTAGCCAAGGTCTCAGGAATGTGCTCTAATTCAACTCCTCCCTCATATTCATCCTCACCCTCTGCTTTTGACCCAGACACCATAGATGACCTGGCTCCAATAGCTCCTTGGGCTCCTCCAGCTCCCTCAGCCTCTGCTGACTCCCTTCCTGGTAACAAGGTTTGGTTTTGATCTCCAGAGTTGTAAATATAATAGAAATTTAAAATGGGAATGCATAGCTTATGAATGAATGAATGTATGAAGGAGAAATGGTTGTTTGGAATCTATATGAAAAGTGCACTTGAAATGAATGTATGTGTATGAGTATATATGGGGCTCCCAGCCCTAAGGCTGCAGAATGATTTCTTTTCTGAGCAGTGCCATTTCATTGTGGGAGATGTTCTCCACCAAGCCCACTATACTAGACAGTATGGCCAACTTTTACTGTTGAGTGTCCCCCAGAAGAAACACTGAAAGTAATTAAGATCATAGGCAAGGAAAACTGCAAGATTCTCATGCTCTTAGAGTTGTAAAATGGCAGAATCAGAAAGCTGCCTTGTAGCCAGGAGCCCAACACACAGATCTCCTTGTTGGACAGAGAGACAAAACAGATCTCTCTGGGGTTTATGCTGCTCTGGAAAAATCCCTAAGGGCTCTTTCTTAGCTTCCCTGACTTGCAGAGCCAGGGTGCTGCAGGCACAGGGAATCTCAGGATCCTGGTCCCACCATGATGATGGGTGAATGCCAAGTAGCTGTAAATAGATAAGGACTTCTTATAAGAAACTTACAACTGTTTTACATTTACTTTATCATTCTACACTTGTATGGAACTACTAACAGACAACAGCCTCAAGATTTATGTTTAAATTTAAAAGTACTTGATACTGAGTTTGTAAGAAAATTTCTAATAATGTTTGAATTTGCTTTAATTTTTTAAAAAAAATGTGCTTCAAGAAAGTTATAAGAAACAAAGTTCTAAAATCAATAAATGATAAAAATCTACATGTTTATTCTGGGTAAATAGTGTAAGACAAGTCTGGTCTACTCTTTTATAACAAGTTTATTTCAAAGGACTTTTGAGGCCAGAAAAAAAAAAAAAAGAAAAAACCTTAAATGGTCATATTAAAAGTCTTATGGTAAGGACAATGAAAGTTTTTGTTGGTAGTTATGAGATGAACTTACTAAGGAAGGTAAACTAGAGAGGCAACTTTAAATGTTGTATGTCAAATGTTTGATGAAAAAGATTGTTACAGATAGTTATATGGATTGTAAGGTAAATGTATGTAGATGAAGCTATGAGTAAAGTATGTGGATGAAGGTATGAGTAAGCTTATGTGAGTGCCACAGACAGAATTATAGTTAGTTAAGGTTTGAGTAGTTATACATTGTGTATGATTTGGAGATTGAGAATATTTCTTTCTGGCTCAGCAGTTAAATGTTCTTGTTTGCAAAGCCAGATACACATAGTGGAGCATGCATTTGGAAATTCTTTGCAGTGGCAAGTGGCCCTGGCATGCCCATTCCCTCTCTTTCCATGAGACTTGTTCTCCTTTCTCATTAGATCATGGCAGTATAGTATAGTTCCTCTAGTCTTTGGGTATGTTAGATATAGATGAATTAGTTTTAGAAACTGACTTATAGGTTGTGTGGACATCTTATTTAGCTTTGTTTGTTTGTTTGTTTGTTTGTTTGTTTGAGGTAGGGTCTCACTCTAGCTCAGGCTGAACTGGAATTCACTATGTAATCTCAGGGTGGCCTTGAACTCATGGCAATTCTCCTACCTCTGCCTCCTGAGTGCTGGCATTAAAGGTATGCATCTCCACACCCAGCCTTATTTAAAATTTAAAAGTGCTAAATCTCTTCATAAAGAAAAAGCAATTATATTACATATATACATATATGTGTCCCAATTATGATGAGCTTTAAAAATTGTAAAAATTAAAAGCTGGGCGTGGTGGTGCACGCCTTTAATCCCAGAACTCTGGAGGCAGAGGTAGGAGGATCACCGTGAGTTTGAAGCCACCCTGAGACTCCATAGTAAATTCCAGGTCAGTCTGAGCTAGAGTGAGACCCTACCTCAGAAAACCAAAAAAAAAAAAAAAAAAATTGTAAAAAATTTTCATATCTTCATATTTAAGCCAAAAATGTTACTACATAATATAGATTTCTTATTTATTTTGAATTCTGTTAGCAGATCTTTTGTTCATAGTTTAGTCTCTGTAGCCTCATGTGCCTTAAATACATGAACTCTACTTTTTGTTAATATCAAACTTTTCCAGATATCAGAATATTATAATTTGGTTTATACAAAGTCCATGATGTTTGGCTATCAATAAGCATGCATCACCATGCCTGACTAAAACTCTGTAATTTTAAGATGGTTCTTGTCTTGTTCATCCTGGTTTTGCTAGATGATAATCACTAAGGTTATCATCTAAGTCTTATAAAAAGTGACTTATTGTGAGCTGGGAGTGGTGGCACACATCTTTAATCCCAGCACTCAGGAAGAGGAGGTAGGAAGATTGCCGTGAGTTCCAGACCACCCTGAGACTACATAGTGAATCCCAGGTCAGCCTGGGCCAGAGTGAGACCCTATGTTGAACCAGCCCCGCCCCCAAAAGTGACTTTATTGTGATTTTGTTCTTAGAAGAAGCTCCCCATGTCTTAGAAAATCCACTGTATAAAAACAATATTAAGGGCTGGAGAGGTGGATTAGCAGTTAAGTGCTTGCTTGTGAAGCCTAAGGACCCTGGTTCGAGGCTCGATTCCCCAGGACCCACGTTAGCCAGATGCACAAGGGGGCGCATGCATCTGGAGTTTGTTTGCAGTGCCTGAAGGGCCTGGTTTGCCCATTCTCTCTCTATCTGCCTCTTTCTCTGTCACTCTCAAATACATAAATAAATAAAAACAAAATTTTTTAAAAAAACATTATTAATATAGTTTGTCTAAGCTTCATATAACAGTCATAAGTATTTCTTTAGTTAAGCCTTAACAATGTTTGATGGTAAAAGGTACTTATTTAAGAAATTACTTTGTGTCTGTAATGTTGTATCTAATGCATATTAAATTCAGGCTTGCTTAACTCAACAATGACAAGGTTTTATTTTATTCTTGAGTTATGTATAATCAGTCTCAGGGGCTGGAGAGATGGCTTAGTGGTTAAGCACTTGCCTGTGAAGCCTAAGAACCCCGGTTCGAGGCTCGATTCCCCAGGACCCACGTTAGCCAGATGCACAAGGGGGGGCACATGCGTCTGGAGTTCGTTTGCAGTGGCTGGAGGCCCTGGCATGCCCATTCTCTCTCTGTCTCTCTATCTGCCTCTTTCTCTCTCTGTCTGTTGCTCTTAAATAAATAAATAAAAATGAACAACGTTTAAAAAAAATTATTTGTAATCAGTCTCAGTCACGGTTTCACTTAATTGTCTCCTTTTAGGTATGTTAAGTTCATTGCTTACAGAGATATTGATACTTAAGACATGTTTCCTGCCCTACAAAAATAATCTTAAATTGCTGTTCTGCTTCCAGTTTGGGGGTAATTTGTACTTGCATTAGTATACAGACTAGCCAAAGTTGTTTTCAAACACAGATGCCAAGTTTTTATACTGTCTTGTCTTTTCCTGGAATAAAATTTCTAGATTAAATCAATTGGCTTAAAAGCTATTGTAAAATAATTGGTAAAATATTCTTTTCAGGGTTCCAGGTAAGATGGTGGCATAAGAGTCATGCCAAACCAGCCTAGTGAGGGATTTAAGCAAAACCTCAGCAAAATACACTCTTCTTTTGAAGAGTAAAGGAGTATATGTTATTCTTAGACACAGTGGAGAAGCCAGAGAGACCAATATCCACCAGAAAGGAGGAAAACAGCCAGAGTCCCATTGAGACACTCACCAGGCATGCCAGGCAGCAGCAGCAGCAGAGAACACAAAACAATTTTTCAGCTTCATCAGCATTCTTGCAAAGTTAAAAAATCTGAAGGAAAGATAGCTGAGATCAACTAAAGAGCTACTGAAAGTGCGAGCAACTCCAGAAGTCTGAACTCTCCCATCCCCCACCATCAGAACTACGAACCTCTACCATTCAGCCCCCAGTGGTAGTGCAGCCAGCAGAGAGGATCAGAACTCCAACTCTACAGCATAGCATTGAGGTGGGCACTCAGCATTGATGAGATTGGAAGCCACTCCAAAAGGTAACAAGGCCGACTGACAAAAAATTAAAAATTAAAAATTACAAAAAACAGGTACATAGGCCTGCATTGGAAGAGCTAATCTCACTTCCCATGTCATGGCACGTTATGGGTTATATATTCTTGGTTGGCTTCACCATTTCCAAATAGCCTGAATTTGGGGGTTGAGTTGCCTTTGATGCTTTCATATTTATAGGCCCTTTGGCTTTTGCTTCTGTCATTATTGGGGGCAGGGTCTGATCCAGAACCAGGTTGACCTGGAACCCAATTCAGAACAGAAATTTCTACCTCCCAGCTGACAAAATTAAGAGTGTAGAACAAAACACACCCTTAGGGATTTTAGCTTTATAAGACTATCTGTTTGTTTTAATCCCCACAATTGCATACTTTGTGCTGGTTTTTATTGATTATGTTATTTGATTGAAGTGGATTGCCACATCTGGGAACACTGCAGATAAGTAGAAAACCCAAGCATCAAATCAATTCAGGATGCAAAAGTCACTATAATATAATACAAGAAACTCAAAGAATCAATACAATACAGTCCCACCAAAAACCATAAATCCATCAGAAATGATCACCAATGAGAATGTTTTAGATGAAATGCCTGACAAATATTTCAAGAAAGTGATGGTATCTATGCTCGAAGAAATCAGAGAAGAAATGAAGGGAATCAAAGAAGAAAACAAAGGAATTAAAGAAGAAAACAAACTGAAAGAGAACACAGGAAACTAGCTTAAGGAAATAAACAGGTCATTACAAGATATGAGTAAGGAAATAGAAATGCTGAAGAAAAACAAAGCTGAAATCCTAGCTCTGAAGAATACAGTGAAATTAAAAAAAAAAAAAAAAAAACTCTGTGGAAAGTCTCACCAGTAGAATGGATGAAGGAGAGAACAGAATATCTAAGCTAGAAGACCAGGTGGTAGATCTAATACAGTCCAACAAAGAGAAAGACAAGCTAATAGCAAGGTATGAATGGAAATTTCAAGATATCCAGGACACTATGAAAAGATCAAACATAAGAATTCAGGGTATAACAGAAGGAGAAGAATTTCAATCCAGAGGCTTAGTGGGGGTTTTCAACATAATCTTAGAAGAAAATTTTTCCCAAATTGGGAAAGAAATGCCAATGCAGATACAAGAAGCTTTTAGAACATCAAACAGACAAAACCTGGAAAGAACCTATCCTCATCATGTTAGAATTAAACAACTAAACACGTAAACCAAAGAAAATGTATTGAAAGCAGCTAGAGAGAAAAAAAATCACCTACAAAGACAAGCCCATCAGAATAATTGCAGATTACTCAATACAAACTTTAAAAGCCAAAAGGGCTTAAAACAATGTATTCCAAGTTCTGAAAGATAACAACTGTCAACCAAGATTACTTTATTCTGCAAAGCTATCTATTCAAAGTGATGGAGAAATGAGGACATTCCACAACAAAAACAGGCTAAAGGAATTTATGACAACTAAACCAGCTCTACAGAAAATACTTGAAGGAATTCTTCATGCCCAACAGAAAGCAAAACACATACAGGAAGATACAGGAAAACATAAACCACATCAAATAACAGTTAAAACAAACAAGTAAAGGGAAAGCAGGAAACACTACAAAAAAAGAAGAATAGCAAGAATGCATACCTTTCGATAATAACTCTTAATAGCAATGGACTCAATGCACCAACCAAAAGACACATGCTTTCAGACTGTATTAAAAGGCAGGATCCTGCCATTTGTTGCCTCCAGGAAACTCATCTCTCAATAAAAGAGAGACACTGCCTTAGGGTGAAAAGAATGGGAAACTGTTTCAAGCAAAGGGGCCTAGGAAACAAGCAGGGGTTGCTATCCTAATATCTGACAGGATAGACTTCAAACCAACATTAGTGAGGAAAGATGAAGAAGGTCATTTTGTACTGATTAAAAGAACACTCCAACAGGAGTACATTACAAACCTAAACATATATGCACCTAACATGGGGGCTCCCAGTTTCATTAAACAAACACTATTAGACTTAAGGTCACAGATAACATCAAACGCAATTGTAGTGGGAGACTTTAATACCCCACTCTCATCAATTGACAGGTCATCCTAGCAAAAAATAAACAGAGAGACATCTGAATTAAATGATGTCATGGAACAAATGCACCTAACAGATATCTACAGAACATTCCATCCAAATGGTGCACAATATACATTTTTCTTAGCAGCACATGGAACATTCTCTAAAATAGGCCATATATTAGGACACAAAGCAAATCTCCACAAATATAGGAAAATTGAAATAATCCCTTGTACTCTATCTGACCACGATGGGACTAAGCTGCAACAAGAAAAGCTACAGAGCATACAGAAATTCATGAAGACTAAACAGTACACTATTGAAGGATCAATGGGTCATTGGAGGAATCAAAAAGGAAATCAATAAATTCATAGAATTAAATGATGATGATAATACAACATACCAAAACCTTTGGGACACAATGAAGGCAGTCCTAAGAGGGAAATTTATTGCTCTAAGTGCCTCCATTAAGAAATTAGAGAGTTCACAAATAAACAATTTAATGCTCCACCTTAGGCCTTGGAAAAAGAAGAACAAGGCAAACCAAAAATCAGTAGACAGAAAGAAATAATGAAGGTTAGGGCAGAAATTAATGAAATAGAAACAAAAAAAAATCCAAAGAATCAATGAAACAGAGTTGGTTCTTTGAAAGGATAAATAGGATTGATAAACCCTTACAAATTTGACCAGAAGAAAGAGAGAAGAGACAAAAATTAGTAAACTTAGAGATGAAAAAGGCACCATGACAACAGATACCAAAGAATCTCAGACAATTATAAGAACATACTTTAAGAATATATATGCCTCTAAGTTTGAAAATCTGAAAGAAATGGATGATTTCCTTGATTTATATGACCTACCAAAATTAAATCAAGATGAGATAAACCATTCAAATGGACATATAACAAGTACAGAGATCCGAGCAGTATAAAAAGGTCTCCCAACTAAAAAAAGTCCAGGCCCAGATGGATTCACTGGTGAATTTTAACACAACTTCATGGAATAACTAACACTATTGCTTCTCAAACTCTTCCATAAAATAGAAAAGGAAGGAATTCTACTGAACTCCTTCTATGAAGCCAGCATCAGCCTCATACAAAAACTAGACAAAGATAGAACAAAAAAAGAAAGTTACAGACAAATCTCCCTCATGAACATAGATGCAAAAATTCTGAACAATGGGAAGAGATTGAGTAAAGGAAAGGTGGAAGGGCTAATCAAAATCTAAGAGGGATGCAAATAAATCATATGGAATCCTCTGGTTTTGGAAAATGGAACACTCAGGAGCCATAGATCGTTGTTAGTAAATTTTCAGTGCCAGGGATGGGATACCTCCAGTGAGTTGTTGGCTAGGGAGGTCCCTGATGCCCCCAAAACATTATAGGCCATTGCCGAGGCCCTTGGTTTCCCACCAGGAATAAATGGTAAGACCCTATTGCTGAAGACTCCACATACTTGGGTGGCAAGGCCACTGAGAAATTCTGCTGGAACTGAGCTGATAACCTCCTCCATGTACACCAGCTGAGAGAAAGCTGGAAGAAGCCATTCTACATTTAGTTCAATGGGAGAGAGAAATCACCAGTGATGATACTCAACAGTGGATACTGCAAGCCTTATAATTGGCCAGCCAGGCCAAATGAGCCAACGGGTGCAATAGTGGCACGTCTGTCATGGTGGAAACCAACTGCACTCCAATTGGACTGGAGGCCCACTCTATGGGGGGGGGAATACATCCCTGATACTGAAAACCTACAACAGGGGTAGTCATGAGCCCTAGGGGTGTAACATCTGCTGATGTCTGGAAAAATGTATATACTATGCTTATCAAACTGCCCAGTAAGCACTTTTCTTAATATTTATACCCTTATATTAATGCTACTCTCACTTTGGGTAGAGAATCTTCTCTTTTCAGATGGCAGTGACCTTGGGATGACTCAGAAGGTATCATAGTGCTGGAAAGAAATGACTGGAGTACTGAGTAACATCTAGATCACACCTTCCAAGGCTCAGGGTCTAATGTGGAAGAGGTGGCGGAAAGAATGTAAGAGCCAAAGGAAGGGTAGGACTCCTTACAACATCCTCCCTCCAGACATAAAATGGCCTGGATATCCATGACCTTATAGTGCCTGACACTACCTACACAAGACCACCATAAGAGGAGAAAAAGATCATGACATCAAAATAAAAGAGAGACTGATTGAGATGGGGAGGGGATATGATGGAGAATGGAATTTCAAAGGAGAAAGTGGGGGGAGGGAGGGTAGCACCATGGGATATTTTTTATAATCATGGAAAATGTTAATAAAAATTAAGAAAAAAATTCTGAACAAAGTATTGGCAAACAGAATACAAGAATATATCATAAAGGTTATTCACCCCAACCAAGTTGGCTTTATCCCAGGGATGCAGGGATGGTTCAACATATGCAACTCAATAAATGTAATACATCATTTAAATGGTCATGATCATCTCAATAGATGCAGAAAAGGCATTTGACAAAAATCCAACATCCTTTCATGGTAAAAGTATTACAGAAACTAGGAATAGAAGGAACATATCTCAACATAATAAAAGCTATTTATGACAAACCTACAGCCAACATAATACTAAATGGAGAAAAACTTGAAGCCTTTCCACCAAATTCAGGAACAAATCAAGGGTGTCCATTGTCCCCACTTTTATTTATAATTTTTTGTTTTATTTTTATTTATTTATTTGACAGCAACAGACAGAGAAAGAGGCAGATCGAGAGAAATAGAGAAAATGGGTGCGCCATGGCCTGCAGCCACTGCAAATGAACTCCAGACACATGCACCCCCTTGTGCATCTGGATAATGTGGGTCCTGGGGAAATGAGCCTCGAACCAGGGTCCTTAGGCTTCACAGGCAAGTGCTTAACTGCTGAGCCATCTCTCCAGCCCCCCCCCCCCAGTTTTATTTAATGTAGTACTGGAAGTATTATCTATATCTATAAGGCAAGAGACACTCAAAAAAGGCATACAAATTGAAAAGGAAGAGATCAAGTTCTATACATAAAAAACTCTAAAAACTCTACCAGCAAACTGTTAGAGCCAATAAACACTTTTATCAGTGTAGCAGCATGCAAAATAAAGTACCTTGGAATAAACTTAACCAAGGAAGAGAAGGATCTCTACAATGAGAACTTTAAAACACTCAAGCAAGAAATTGCAGAAGACACAACGAAATGGAAAGACATCCTATGCTCTCTAATTGGACTGAAGGCCCACTCTAGGGTAGGGAATAAATGCCTGGTACTGAAAACTCAATCAAAAGCCTATGGCAGGGGAGGTCATGAGCCTTAGGGGTATAAAGCCTGCTATTATCTGGATAAATGCATATATTACTCTCACCAAATTGCCCTGAAAACACTACACTTAATGTTCATACTCATATATTAATGCTACTCTCACTTCTGGTTAGAGAAGCTTCCCTTTTCAGATGGCAATGACCACTGGGAAGACCCAAAAGGCAAAATAGTACTGAGAAGACAGAATGGAGTAGAGCCCATCACTGATACATCTCATGCCCTCCAAGGCTCAGGGTCCATTGCAAAAGAGGTGGCGGAAAGAATGTAAGAGCCTAAGGAAGGGTACCACTCCTTACATACAACTGTCCAGACAGAACTTGGCCTCGATATCCAAGACCTTGCAGTGCCCAGCAATACCTACACAAGACCCTCATAATAGGAGAAAAAGATGATGACATCAAATTAAAAGAGAGACTAAAGGACAGTGGGAGGGAATATGATGAAAAGCAGAGTTATGAAAGGGAAAGTGGGGGAGGGGAGAGAAATACCATGGTTTGTTGTCTGTAAGTATAAAAGTTATCAACATATATATATATGTTGATATATATATGTATGATACATATATATATGTATATATATATATATGTGTATATATATATATATATATATATATATATATATATATATATATATATATATAATGTATGTATGTATGTATGTATGTATTGTTTGGGGGACCAATAAAATGTTCTGCCTCTACTAATAACTGACAGATACTTAAAAGATAGAATGTGTATGCTTTCTATGTTCCAGATATAGCTTACACTGTCACCTGACAACTAAACTTAAATATTAATCTGAATGATTTTAAACTATTGTGTCATTCTCTAACCAGATCTGCTTTACTAACCAGATATGTTCTGCATCTTTTTAATTAATATGTTTTGCTAATCAGATATGTACATTCTGTCTGAGTGATTAATAACCATATGTAAAAGCCAAAATCAATTGGAAACATTTGAGTAAATGATAACCAATATTTTGGTTCCTGCTCCCAGGCCAGAAGGCCACAAGAGATGATGGGACACTTCCTAACTTCTAGCCTCTGCTAAGTTATCTGTCTTCTTTATCAGAGAGGATATGGAGACCCAGAGATAAATTCCAAGTCAGTGTATCTGAAACAGGAGAGTCACATCGGAGGAAAATCAGTCCTCCAGGTTTCCCAAAAGAGGGAGGGCCACTGGGTCAGCACAACCTTGATTTATCCTAGCAGATGACACTGCTGAGAGTCATAGAACTCCTCACAGGTCCCTAAAAGTCTTTCCTACAATGCCATTATTGACCTTCAAAATATATAATCAATTCTGGCATCCTACATGGTCTTAATCACTCAGTAAGAAAAAAATATAACTACAATATAAACAAAGATTCAGACTAATAGATTCTCCTGTCTGATGCTTGCTTACAATACTAAACTCTAACATTAATTCATGCCTTCTGCCTCTGCCTGTTCCTGATTACTCAGCCACTGCTGTCTTAAAAAAAAAGATACATACTTTGCCCTCCTGCCAACTCCCCTTTATGACAAATCGAAGGGAAATCCTCATAAACCGCTAGAGCCTAAGTCAGAGTCAGATGCTGCCTTCTCCTGCTTGCTTTTGGAAGCTCCAGCCCTTGCACTTCCAGACCTTCAGCCACCTTTTCTTCTTTATTCCACAGAAAAATGGGGTATGGTATTATGAGTTCTTGGCCAAATGAAGGGTTTATCCTTTGCCCTTGTAGCTTATCTTTCTAAACAACTATAAACTTCTGACTGGGGTTGGCAACCATACCTATGTGCTCTTGCCACAGCTGCTCTTCTGGCCCAAGAGGCACAAAAAAATCATTTTTTCAGCAACAACTCTCTCCCTACAGGCTTAAAAAACGAACTCTATTCTCAAAACTCACCTTTCTAAACTGACTTCTCAACTTCACCTACCCTGGCCCCAGCTCTTCCCACTTACCTTAGCCAGAATCAGAGCTATTCCTTGGGCCCCATCCTTCCTTAACCCTTACCCTACCTCCTCCAGGGAAAAGTACACCACCACTCCAACAGGCACTCTCAAACTTAAACTCTCTCTTGTTCCTACTCTTCCCCTGATCCCGAAATGCTCCTCTGGAATACACTAATGCCCCACTGTCTCTCTCTCTCTCTCTCTCTCTCTCCCCAAGCCCTCTATCCCTCACCTCTGAATGCTCATCCTCCCCTTGTGCCTGGCATTTTGATGTCATAGCTGTTGGCAAGGGCAAAAAGCTCCTTAATTCTTCCTTCTGTTCCCTCACGGAGTGCTCAGAGCCCATCTCCCTCACCATCTCTATAACAGATGTCACCATCAACTGCCCCAAAGCCAGCTCAATACAGGAATGGTATGAGAGAAGTCTCTGTTTCATTCAGGGCCAAGTGGTAACAGCATGCTACACTGGCACTGACTGAGGGTTCTTACTATAAATTTCACTCTGCCACCTCTAGCCACCATGAAGCTGCCTCCTCATCACCTGCCCTGAAGAGAGACCCATTAACCGCATTATCCAGCCTCTCCCATAAGAACTCATCACCCCTGTGGTCAGCACTTAGATATTACAGAAGGCAAATTAACTTTTGTCTCTTATTTTAAAAAGGCTGGAATGTTGTGTCAGGATGGGCTCCCAAGATGGAGTCACCAAGTACAGCAGAATGATGACAGAGTCCTAAGGAACTGGATTATCCACATTCCTCAAGAAATCACCCAGCCATTATCCCTTCCTTGCCTAACAATGTCCCCAGGTCATGATTTCCTGCCCCTTTGTCTCATAAGTCACCTGGTCACTGTTCTTGTCTCACACCCTGGATATCTTAGATCTTCCCTAAAGGAACCCTGTTTATTCAACTTAACAAATGAGTTATTTTTCCCTTCTTCACCTTCCTCCAACTGAAAAAGCCCTATAAAGCCCACTACCTAAAAACTCAGGTTGGTTGTGCTCCACTCTTGAGAGTCAGCCCTGGAAGCTCATGCTTTTCCCAAATAAAAGCTTTCACCTTTGCCTCAGAGTGCTTTGTATGATCTTGGTCACTCCCAAACCTTACACCTCCCACTGGGAAAAATTGGCACTATTCCCCTTTAGTTAGTCACAATAAGCCCAAAGGAAAAGTCCTTGTGCTGGGTCCTCATGGAGCTATGAGAGCTATTTACCTATTCAGCTGTTTCAACTTATGGTGAATAACCTAGTGAGTTTTTGCTGCTCCTCTCCACAGATGTCCATGACTGAGAATGAGTTCTCCCTGCTAACATACTTGAGTGCAGGCATCAACTTGACCTTCTCTCTTGGTTTACTCCTTTCTCCCTTGATTGGAGTGGGATGTGTCATGTAACTAACATTAAGAAATTGTTGAGCTGGAGAAATGGCTTAGCCCTTAAGATGCTTTCCTGCAAAGCCAAAGGACCCATGTTCTGCTCTCCATATCCCACATAAGCCAGATGCACAAAGGTGAGGCAAGAACAAGGTCACACATGTCCATTAGGTGGTGCAAGTGTCTGACATTCGATTGTAGTGGCTGAGGCCCTGGCCAATTCTCTCTCTTTCTCTTTCTCTCTCTTTCTAAAATAAAAATTTTTAAGTTTATTAAAAAAAGAAATTGTCGTGTGTTTTTATAGTTTGTTGAGAGCTGATTCTGGTAAGAGAGAGTAGGCAGTTAGGGTGACTGGGCCCCTGAAAGTAAAAAGGACAGGAAAGTATGCACTTGCTAGAAATCAAGGATGATCTGACTTCTTGTCTCTTGGTTACTTTCCTAGACCAGTTTTTCCACAAACAACCTGGACCCTTAACTCTAACCAACCAGCTCTCTCTCTCTCTCTCTGACTCACCTGAGCCAAAAGGCAGAGCCCACCACTATAAGGTTATAAATACATTTTCAAGGGGAGGGCACACTCTCTGGGAGCTGCCTGACCCCCTCCCTTCCTTTCTCTTACCTTTATATCTCTTTTCTAGCTTAGTGGCCTTTGCTACTGAGTTTTCTTCCTACTCACACAGATGGCCAATCATCTGTAGCTAGGATCTACATATGAGAGAGAACATGTGATGCTTGGCTTTCTAGGCCTGGGTTACCTCACTTAGTATAATCCTTCCCAGATCTATCCATTTTCCTGCAAATTTCATAACTTCATTTTCCTTTACTGCTGAGTAGAATTCCATTGTATAAATGTGCCATAACTTCATTATCCACTCAGCAGTTGAGGGACTTCTAGGCTGGTTCCATTTCCCAACTATTGTGAATTGAGAGGCAATAAACATGGTTGAGCAAGTATCTCTAAGGTAATGAGATGAGTCCTTAGGATATATACCTAGGAGTGCTATAGCTGGGTCATATGGTAGATCTATTTTTAGCTGTCTTAGGAACCTCCACACTGATTTCCACAATGGCTGGACCAGATTTCATTCCCACCAACAGTGTAGAAGGTTTCTCTTTCTACACATCCTCACCAGCATTTATGATCATTTGTTTTCATGATGGTAGCCAATCTGACAGGAATGAGATGGAATCTCAACATAGTTTTAATCTGCATTTCCCTGATGACTAGGGATATAGACCATTTTTTAGATGCTTATATGCCATTTTATTTCTTTTTTTGAGAACTCTCTATTTAGTTTCATAGCCCATTTTTTCTCAATTTTTATTAACATTTTCCATGATTATAAAAAATATCCCATGGTAATGCCCTCCCTCCCCCCACTTTCCCCTTTGAATTTCTATTCTCCATCATATCCCCTCCCCATCTCAATCAGTCTCTCTTTTATTTTGATATCATGATCTTTTCCTCCTCTTATGATGACCTTGTGTAGGTAGTGTCACGCACTATGAGGTCATGGATATCCAGGCCATTTTATGTCTGGAGGGAGGATGTTGTAAGGAGTCCTACCCTTCCTTTGGCTCTTACATTCATTCTGCCACCTCTTCCGCATTAGACCCTGAGCCTTGGAAGGTGTGATCTAGATGTTACTCAGTACTCCAGTCACTTCTTTCCAGTACTATGATACCTTCTGAGTCATCCCAAGGTCACTGCCATCTGAAAAGAGAAGATTCTCTACCCAAAGTGAGAGTAGCATTAATATAAGGGTATAAATATTAAGAAAAGTGCTTACTGGGCAGGTTGATAAGCAGAGTATATACATTTATCCAGACATCAGCAGATGTTACACCCCTAGGGCTCATGACTACCCCTGTTGTAGGTTTTCAGTATCAGGGATATATTCCCTCCCATGGAACAGGCCTCCAGTCCAATTGGAGGGCAGTTGGTCTCCACCATGATAGACATGCCATTATTGCACCCGTTGGCTCATTTGGCCTGGCTGGCCAATTATAAGGCTTGCAGTATCCACTGTTGAGTATCTTCACTGGTGGTATCTCTTTCTCCCATTGAACTACATGTAGCATGGCTTCTTCCAGCTCTCTGTCAGCTGGTCTACATGGAGGAGGTTATCAGCTCAGTTCCAGCAGAATTTCTCAGTGGCCTTGCCACCCAAGTATGTGGAGTCTTCAGCAATAGGGTCTTACCATCTATTCCTGGTGGGAAACCAAGGGCCTCGGCAATGGCCTATAATGTTTTGGGGACATCAGGGACCTCCCTGGCCAACAACTCACTGGAAGGTATCCCATCCCTGGCACTGAAAATTTTCTAACAACGATCTACAGCTCCTGAGTGTTCCATTGTCTAAAACTGGAGGATTCCATATGATTTATTTATATCCTCTTATATTTTTATTGGCCTTCCCTCCACTTTTCCTTTACTCAATCTCTTCCCCTTACCACACTTTATCAAAGCCCGTTTTTTAATTGGCTTGTTTGATTTCTTATTATTTAATTTTTAAGTTCTTTGTATATCCTAGATATTAATCCTCTATCATTCTGTAGGTTGCCTCTTTGTTTTATTCTCAGTGTCCTTTGCTGTACAAAATCTTTGTAAGTTCATGAGGTCCCAGCAGTTAATCTGTGGTTTTGTTGCCTGAGCAATTGGGGTTATATTCATAAAGTCTTTGCCAAGACCAATATGTTGAATGGCTTCCTCTACTTTTTCCTCTAGCAGTTTCAGTTTCAGGTCTAGTATTAAGTTCTTTAATCATTTAGACTTAATTCTTGTGCATGGAGAGAGAAAAGAATCTACTTTCATCCTCCTACAGATACATATACAGTTTTCCCAGCACCATTTGCTGAAGAGGCTGTCTTTTCTCCAAAGAGTATTTTTGGCATTTTTGTCAAATATCATGTGGCTATAGCTACCTGGACTTATATCTGGGTCCTCTATTCTGTTCCATTGATCTATATGCCTGCTTTTGTGCCAGTACCATGCTGTTTTTGTTACTATGGCTCTGTAGTATAGGTTAAAATCAGGTATGGTGATACCACCAGCCTCATTTTTGTTGCTCAGTATTGCTTCAGATATTTGAGATTTTTTGTGCTTCAAAATGAATTTTTGGATTGTTTCTATTTCCATGAAGAATGTCATTGTTACTTTGATGGGGATTGCATTAAATGTGTATATTTCCTTTGGTAAGATTGCCATTTTCACAATATTGATTCTTCTGATCCAAGAACAAGGGATGTCTTTCCATTTCCTAGTGTCATCTGCGATATCTTGCTTGAGTGTTTTAAAGTTTTGATTGTAGAGATCCTTCACTTCCTTGTTTAGGTTTATTCCAAGGTACTTTATTTTCATATTTTTACTTTTTAGTGCAGTTGTGAATGGGAGTGATTCTCTGATTTCATCTTCTGTGTGTTTGTTGTTAGCATATAGACTTCTAGTACTATAAATAAAATAAAAGTAAAATAAAATAAAAATTAAATTAAATTAAAGTGCAGACAGTAGACACCCTTGTGTTTTTCCTGATTTTAGTGGAAAAGCTTTCAGTTTTTCCCAGTTAGTAATATGTTGGCTGTAGGCTTGTCATAAATAGCATTTATTATGTTGAGATATGTTCCTTCCATTCCCAGTCTCTGTAGGACTTTTATCATGAAGGAATGTTGGATTTTGTCAAATGCTTTCCCTGCATCTAATAAGATGATCATGTGATTTTTGTCCTTCAGTCCATATTTATGATGTATTACATTTATCATTTTGCATATGTTGAACCATCCCTGCATCTCTGGGATAAAGCCTACTTGGTCAGGGTGAATGATGTTTCTGATATATTCTTGTATTCTGTTTGCCAATATTTTGTTGAGAATTTTTGCATCTATGTTCATGAGGGAGATTGGTCTGTAATTTTGTTGTGGTTGTTGTTCTGTCTTTGCCTGATTTTGGTACCAGGGTGATGCTGGCTTTGTAGAAGGAGTTTGATAGGATTCCTTCCTTTTCTATTTTATGGAAAAGTTTAAGAAGCAATGGTGTTAGTTCTTCCCTGAAGGTCTTGTAAAATTCATCAGTGAATCCATCTGGGCCTGGACTTATTTAGTTGGGAGATTTTTGATAACTGCTTGGATCTCCATACTTGTTATATAGATCTATTTAAGTGATTATCTCATCTTGATTTATTTTAGGTAGGTCATATAAATGAAGAAAACCATCCATTTCTTTCAGATTTTCAAACTTAGTGGAGCATATGTTTTTATAGTATGTCCCTAAGATTTTTTTGTATTTCTCTGGTATCTGTTGTGATGCTGCCTTTTTCATCTCAAATTTTATTAATTTGTGTCTCTTCTCTCTTTTTTTGGTCAAATTTTCTAAGGGTTTGTCAATCTTGTTTATCCTTTCATTTATCCTTTCAAAGAACCAGCTCTTTTTTTTTTTTTTTTTATTCACTGGATTGTTTTATTGGTTTCTATTTCATTAATTTCTGCCCTAATCTTTATTATTTCTTCCCATCTACTGATTTTTCTGTTTGCCTTTTTCTTCTTTTTCCAAGGCTTTAAGGTGAAGCATTAGGTCATTTACTTGAGACCTTTCTAATTTCTTAATATAGGCACTTAAACCTATAAATTTCCCTCTTTGGACTGCCTTCATTGTATCCCAAAGGTTTTGGTATGTTGTGTTCTCATTATCATTTGATACTATGAATTTTTTGATTTCCTTCTTTATTTCTTCATTGACCCATTCATCATTTAGGAGTGTATTGTTTAGTTTCCATGATTTTGTGTATGCTCAAAACTTTTCTTGCTATTGATTTGTAGTTTGATTCCATTGTGGTCAGATAGAATGCAAGGAATTATTTCAGTTTTCCTGTATTTGTTAATATTTGCTTTGTGTCCTAATATAGGGTCTATTTTAGAGAATGTTCCATGTGCTGCTGAAAAGAATGTGTATTCTGCAGCATTTGGGTGAAATGTCCTGTATATATCTGTTAGGTCCATTTGTTCTATGACCTTGTAGATCTTTTTTTTTTTTTTTTCCCAGAGAAAACAGTGAGTGAGAGAGGGAAAGAGAAATCTTTGTAAACCACAGAATACTCATACATGGTTTATAAGATACTTCTTTCACGTAGGAAAAGGAGAGGAAAAGAGAAATAAATGAAAATAGACACCCATGTATAAAGACTCACCCTTTTCAAGTTCCTACTCACTTCCCCATCTTGGTGCACTAGCAGTTCCCTCTTCATTTCTGTCTCCTTTCTCTCTTGTGCTCATAACACTTCCACAACCAAAGGTCACTTTCCTGTCAAAAAGCCCTCTGTAGAATGGAAAAACTCCTTTACCTTGAAAGCAGTAAACAACTTTGCCAGTTTTATTCAAAAGCAGCAGGGAAAACTTACAAAAGAAGGTGTGGGGAGAGTGACCAAACTCTTACCTGAGATATCAGGTGCCTGTGCCAGCTGTATACAATAATGCATTAAGTCTTACAGTCTCAGGGAGAGATAGAGTATATAGACGGTAAAAGATCAAGGAACAATGAGCTCCATCAAGATGTTTTCTTTGGAGCCCCCATGCTCTGGAAGTAAGTCCTCACCCTGAGGCTGAGGGACGAGCATCCTTGGGGGTATTCCCAGTATAGTGAGCCCCATTGAAGTGCTGCTCTGGGGTCTCACACCCCTAGACAGGAACAAGGAGCTTCTGGATGCAGCCATGGGGAAGTCATCATTCAGGGTGGGATAAGATTTCTCAGTGGTGTGGCTGTTCTGGGATACCCATGCTCTGTAAGTATACCCTCATACAGAGGCTGACGAAGGAGCATCCATGGGGGTAATCCCAACGTAGCAAGCCCCACTGAAGTGTTGCTTGGGAGTCTCATGCTGTGTAAGTAAGCCTTCATCTATGGCTGAGGGAAGAACATCCAAGGAGTAATCTTGACACAGGGAGCCTCATCAAAGCGGCTGATTTGGGGGCTGCATGTTTCTATAAATAACTCTTCTCCAATAAACTCACTGGTTCACCAAACTGGTATTGGTGCACTTGGACTTTGATCTGCCATCTGAGCCCCATCTGGAGTGAAGACATGTCTTCATGTCTGCACAAGGGAAATGTTTTCCTTGACACCCACTCACCTTCAAAATCCTATTTCTTTAGTATTTCCTGCACCCTTCAAGTTCTATTTCCTTTTCTGAATTCCCTAATCTGTTTTCATATTCTACTTCAGGGGCTGGAGAAATGGCTTAGCAGTTAAGGCACTTACCTGCAAAGCAAAGGACTCAGGTTCAATTCCCCAGGACCCATGTAAGACAGATGCACAAGGTGGCAATACATCTGGAGTTTGTTTGCAGTGGCTGAAGGCCCTGGCATCTCCTCTCTCTCTCTCTCTCTCTCTCTCTCTCTCTCTCTCCTCTCTATCTCTCTCCCTCTCCCTCAAATAAATGAAATAAATAGAGAAAAAAATTAGCATACTCTATTTCAGGTCAGTTGTCAGAGGCAAAATTAAAAAAATTAAATCTCAGAATAATTCTAAATTTTTAACAATCTTCTTTATTGAAATATAAAAGTGTACTCATAAATGGTCAGTTTCATTCATTTTAATAAATGTATATAGTCACATAAACACAACCACAATCAAGAAAGAACATTGGTTTCTTTAAAAAAAATTATTTCTTTGAGAGACATAAGGAGGCAGACAGTGAGAGAGTGAGTATGGCATACCAGGGCCTCCTGACTCTGCAAATGAACTCCAGATGTATGCAACACTTTGTTCATCTTGCTTTACATGGTTACTGGGAATCAAACCCATACTGTACAGCTTTGCAAACAAGTGCCTTTAACCACTGAGCCATTTCTCCAACCCACATTGCTTTCTTTTTTCATTTTTCAGGGCAGGGTCTCATGTAGCCCAAGGTGGCTTGTTCAAACTATGTAGCTGATAATGACCCTGAGCCCTTGATCTTCCTGCCTCTACCCAAGTACAGGAATCGCATGTGTGCACCACCATGCCATTTTTGCAGTGCTAGGGATCAAACCCAGGTCCTTGTGTGTGCTAGGAAAGCCATCTATGAAGTGAACTATATCCACAGCCTTTATCATTGCTTCATTCTAAAGTTTCCTCCTGCCCTTTTGTAGATAATGTCTTTAACGTTATTAACAACAATTTTCATACATATAGATAATATATTATGATCATAGTCCTCTTACACCACTTTTCCTTTATACCTTCCTGAATCCTCCCTCCACTGAATACCTTCTTTCCAACTAGTCTCTTTTTTATTTTGATATCATTTTTTTCTTTTACTCCTATTATTCAGGTCTTTTGTAGGTAGCATTAGTTACTATGAGGCCTTGAATACCATGGTCACTTTGTGTACGTAAGACAGTATTGTAAACACTCCTCCCCTTCCTTTGGCTCTTGTATTCTTTCTACTATCTCTTCCACAATGGATCCTGGCCCTTGGGGGGTGTGATAGAGATGTCTCAGTACTAAATAATCCACTGTCACTTCTCATCACTTTAGTGAGTTTTGCATCTCCCCAATTGTGACTGTTATCTGAAAAGAGAAACTTCTTTAAACAAAAGTGAAAATACATAGGTATAAATATAAAGTATTTAGAGGCAATTTTTTGAGTATAATATATCCATTTAGCCAAACAACAGGAATACTTTCCCTCCTGGGTTTATGACCTCTCCAGCAACAGCCTTTTGATTAGATTTTCAGTACCAAGTATGAATTCTCTTCCATGGATCAGGCCTCCAGTCCAATCAGAGAGCAGTTGGTTTCCCTCATAACAGACATGCCACTATTATACAAAGTTGGTACAGTTGGTCTTATTGGCCAGCCATAAAGCTTACAGAGTCCATTGATAGTTAAAATTGTTGATGAGGAATAGGGAGAGGGCTCAGCAATTAAAGGTGCTTGTTTGTAAGCAAAACCTCTTGGCCTAGGTTTGATTCCTGAGAACCCACATAATACTATATATAAAAGGAGTGCATGAGTCTGGAGTTCATTTACAGTGGCAAGAGGCCCTGGTACACTCATTTTCTCTCTCTCTCTCTCTCTCTCTCTCTCTCTCTCTCTCTCTCTTCTTTCAAATAAATAAACTTTTAAAAAATCAAATGTGGTGGCTCATGCCTTTAATCCCACAGAAGTGGGAGGATCGCCACGAGTTCAAGGCCAGTCTGGGACAACAGAGTGAGTTCCAGGCCAGCCTGGGCTAGAGTGAGACCCTACCTCAAAAGAAAATGGTGTCTTAATATCTAGTCCTGGTGGGCAACCAAGAGTCCTGATAACACCCTATAATATTTTGGGAGCATCAGTGACCTCCATGGCTAATAACTTACTTAAAAGGTATCCCACCCTTGACACAAATAGAACATTCTATGGCTTCTGGGGACATTTTCCACCTCCTAGTAGCCAATTTCTTGCCATCACTTCCAGTATCTGAGAATCACTGACCCACTTTCTCCCACCTATTCTAAAATACATACAAATGGAATGTTATAGTAAGTCATCTTGTAGATCTGGTGCCTTCTTTGTGTGTGCACATGCACACAAGTGTGTGGTGAGGCCAGAGAACTTTAAGTGCCCTTCTCTATTGCTCAACCATGCACTTCTTAGGACAGGGTCTTCCCCTCAACTCGTGGTTGTAGATGTGAGTGACCATGTCCACTTTTTATGTGGGTTCTGGAGGAATGAAACTCAAGTGGTTTCATGCCCTCCTGGGCCTTCAAGTCCTCTTAACTTCTGAGCCATCTTCCCAGTTACCTATATCTTCTTTATTGTTGTAAAACTAGCTCAATTGTTTATTTCCTAAGAAATATTGCAATATATAGACATATCTCACTTACTCATCCAGTCATCAGTTGATGGGCATTTGGGTTGCTCTGTTTCAGTTATTATAAATTAAAGTTATGATTATTTTTATATTGTATGAGTATATTTTTACTTTTCTTGGGAAGGGAATTGCTAGGTTTCATAGTAAAGGGAGTTTAACCTAATAAAATAGCAGTGAACTGTATTACACATGAGCTGTCCCAGCTTCATTCCCACTTAGCAATGTATGAGAATTTCATTTGCTCTATATCACAGGACAGTTTTGTTGCTGTTGTTGTTAGTATAGAAAATCTTAAGCTGGGTGTGGTAGTGCATACCTATTACCCCAGCACTCCAGAGGCTAAGACAGGAAGATTAAAAGTTTTAGGCCAGCCTGGGCTATATGGTGAGACACTATAGGACAAAGAAAGGGAAAGGAAATGGGTAGAAAGAAAAGGAGGGGGGAAGGGAAGGGAATGGAAAGGAAAGGTGTCTCGGGCAGTATTAGGGAATCTCCCTTGCCAGCTGGCTTGGACTTCACCATGGATTTAATATTATTTAATAACAAAGTTAGTTAATTACATAATAGACCACCCCAAAGCTTTGAAGTATTACTCCAACTATGTATGCCCTTGAACTCCAAGAAGGTTTTCTGAGAAACATGCAGAACTGTAAAACAGTGACAAGGTTGCAATGTCCCTTTCTGGGAACTGCTTCCCAGGCATGCACTCTAAAACATGCCAGAGGATTGCTCCATGCTCACTGACCTGGGAAGATTGTCTCAACATGGCAGGCCTGCCTTTCATATTCTAAAGACAGAGGCTCTGTGCTTCTACTGATGGAACACAGGCAGACTGAGGAAAGCACAGACTTAGAGGACTGGTGGAAAGGAGGGTGGGCAGCCAAAGAGAACAGCCTCAGCCCCAAGCAATGTTGGAGCTAAGAAGAAAAGTGGATCTTGGGAAAGGGAACTGGAGGATGGATACAAAGCCCAAGCAAACAGACTGCGATGTGGTATGTGCGTGTGGGCATGTGTGTGGACAGGTTTATATGCATGTGTGTAAGTACACATGTGGAGCACAGAGGATAATGTTGGATATTTTCCCCTATTGTTTCTCCATGTTTATGAGATAGGAAACATCACTAAATCCAGAACTCACCAATTTGGCTAGACTAGCCAGCCAACAAGCCCTCAGAATTCTCCTACTTCTGCTTTCTTAGCATGGGGTTACAGATGTGCACCTTTAAGCACAGTTTTTATGTGGGAACTTGGGATCCAAACTCAGGTCCTCATGGTTGTGCAACAAGCACTTTACCCACTGAGCTATCTCCCCAGCCCATAAGCCAGATTTTAAATTTTTTGTTTGTTTATTTATTTGAGAGTGACAGAGAGAAGGAGGCAGAGAGAGAGAGAGAGAGAATGGGCGCGCCAGAGCTTCCAGCCTCTGTAAACGAACTCCAGATGCATGTGCCCCGTTGTGCATCTGGCTAACGTGGGTCCTGGGGAACTGAGTCTCGAACCAGGGGTCCTTAGGCTTCACAGGCAAGCGCTTAACCGCTAAGCCATCTCTCCAGCCCCATAGGCCAGATTTTAAATAAATAAACGCTATAGTTACATTTTTGACCTATCGATGCTTATCCTGTGGGAAATCGTATCATTTTTAATACTTTTAACACATTTTAACTTCATATTCTAAAGTAATTTTCAAATATTTTTATTTATTTATTTGCATGTGTATGGGTGGGCTATGGTCTCTTGCTACTACAAAGGCATGCCTGTCTGGCATTATGTATGTGGCTGGGAAATTGAACTTGGGCCAGCAGGCTTTGCAAGCAAGCACCTTCAACCACTGAGTAATCTCCCCAGACCTAATGTAATTGTTTTTCGTTTTGTTTGGGGGGGTAGGGTCTCACTCTAGCTCAGGCTGACCTGGAATTCACTCTGTAGTCTCAGGGGGGCCTTGAACTCATGGTGATCCTCCTACCTTTGCCTCCCAAGTGCTGGGATTAAAGGCGTGTGCCACCATGCCTGGCTTAATGTAATTTTTATTGCCCTCTCGAGACTGCAAGAGAGTACAATTTGGCTGATTAAGAGGAAGGAATTTAAGACACCCATGTAGAGATATCTCTCGCATATAGGCAACTTCCTGCATGCATGTCTTAAATGTGTTTTTGTGAAGGTAGTGATTTGGCTGCTTTCAGAAATACCATTGCACTTGACCAGTTACATTGCCTGAGGCAGGCACTCTATCCATGCATGTTGATGAAAGACCTGTAGAGTTAAGAAATATTGCTGGGCATGGTGGCGTACAACTTTAATCCCAGCACTCGGGAGGCAGAGGTAGGAGGATCACTGTGAGTTCAAGGCCACACTGAGACTACATAGTGAATTCCAGGTCAGCCTGAGGTAGAGTGAGACTCTACCTAAAAAAAAAAAAAAGAAAAGAAAAGAAAGAAAAGAAAAGATAAAAAGAAAGAAAAGAGAAAGAAGAAACATTCAGATTATTATTCAAGACCTACTAGAATTTTTCAAGCTTAGTATTCAAACTTCAACCAAGATTCATTCTCTGAAACACAATAGGATGGAAATGCAATGAATGGCCCAGCTACACTGCTCCTGGGTATGTACCTGAAGGATTCTAAGTCAGCTTACCAGAGATACCTGCACATCCATGTTTATTGCTGCACTATTCACAATAGCAAGGTATGGAATCAAACCAGCCCAGATGGCCAATAACAGATGAATAAATAAACTGTAGTATATATACAAAATGGAATAGTATTTAGCCACAAAGAAAAATGAGGGGCTGGAGAGAGAATTCAGCTGCTAAGGCACTTACTTTCAAAGCCTAATGGCCTGGGTTTGATTTCCCAGTACCAAGTAAAACCAGATGCACAAATGTGGCACATGCATCTGGAGCTCATTTGCAGTAGCAAGTTGCCTTAGGGTGCTCTCTCTCTCTCTCTCTCTCTCTCACGATCTCTCTCTCTCTCTCTCACAATCTCTCTCTCTCACGATCTCTCTCTCTCTCTCTCACAATCTCTCTCTCTCCCTCTCTGCTTCCAAATAAGTAAATACTTTTTAAAAGACAAAGAAAAATGAAATTGTATCATTTGCAGGAAAACAGAATTGGCATCATTGTGTTTCACAGACATAGAAAGACAAAATGTTTTTCTCCCATATATTGAATCTATATTTTCTTTTCTTCTTTCTTTCTTTATTTTTTTTTTTCTGAGGTAAGGCTTCACTCTAGTCCAGGCTTAGCAGGAATTCACTATGTAGTCTCATGGTGGCCTCGAACTCACAGTGATCCTCCTACCTCAGCCCCCTGAGTTCTGGTATTAAAGACATGCACCACCACGCCTGGCTTGGAATCTATATTTTTTTTTAAAAAAGACATGATATCAAGTCATGGTGGCTCATGCCTATAATCGCAGCATTTGGGAGGCTGTAAAATGATTGCTATGAGTTGAATTCCAGATCAACTTAGGCGAGATTAAGAATGTGCCTCAAAAACAAATAGCAACGGGCTGGAGAGATGGCTTAGTGGTTAAGCGCTTGCCTGTGAAGCCTAAGGACCCCAGTTCAAGGCTCGATTCCCCAGGACCCACATAAGCCAGATGCACAAGGGTCACATGCATCTGGAGTTCATTTGCAGTGGCTGGAGGCCCTGGTGCACCCATTCTCTCTCTCTGCCTCTTTCTGTCTCTGTCTGTCACTGTTAAATAAATAAATAAATACTTTAAAAAATACAGCAACAAAACAAAAACATGAAAGTAGAAGGGGCAGCCAAGTGTAGTAGCACATGCCTGTGATTGCAGCATGCGCAGGGGGATCAAGAGTACAGTCATCTTCAGCTACATAGTGAATTTGAGGCCAGCCTGAGCTATATGAGATTCTGTCTCAAAAACAGCAACAATATCAAAAGTTTGTGAAGCCTGGGACTACAGAGTAAGTTCCAGGTCAGGTCAGCCTGGACTAGCAAACAACAACAACAAAAGTTATCCAGGTACAAGGTGCCTTCCTGTAATCCCAGTTACTTAGGAGGCCAAACCAGGAGGACCACTTGAGCCCATGAGTCAAGACAAGCCTGGACAACATAGACCATATACAGTTTGCCCATTTTTTTCTCTCTCTCTCTAATAAATAAATTTTTAAAAATTGGTGTCTTCATGAGGATAACACATGAAGTTGCCTTCTGGCCTCCATACACATGTATGTACACCAGCCTGTGTGTGCATACATACACACACACACACACCAACAAAAAAAAAGTGCTAGCAAAATCCAGCATAGTATTGGTGCCTGTCATACCAGCAGGTGGAAGACAGAGGTTGGGTTCCATCCCCAGCAATTTCAAAAGGAAGTGTGTGAGGAAATGATAATCTCTCAATTTAGAAAGACATTTAGAAAGAAAACAGTGGTAAAGATATCAACAGCAGAATAACAAAATAGCCAATTATTGGGCTCTGAAGGGCCCAGGCATGAGGCCTAGTGGAACTTCCTGAGCCTAGCTAAAGTTTGGCAACCTGTCTCTGGCCAGACATGACTCAGCAGGACGCCTAATGGCTTCTTGCCTGCTACTTCCGCATGGGAGTTAGAATTATCATTTCAATAGTCACAGTTTACTACTGGCCCTTACCTCTCCCCCCATCCTAGAATCCCCTCCTTCATTCCCAACATTATATAGGCTTATAGCAATAAATCAAGTTCCTGCTTTGACAAGACACCCGACTCAGTGTGGTTTTTCTCCGGTGGCCAGGAGAGGTCTGAGTCGTCGGATGCTCATCTCCTCCTCAACCCCTTGGGAGGAACCAGCAGGCCTGGTCCTTCCCTCATCACTACCTGCCCCCACCAGGCAGGGCCCGGCATCTGGCGCCCAACATGGGGCTCTCGGAGTCCGGCAGACTAGTGCCCCTTGAGAGGCATTCATTGAGGAGGTAATTGATGTTCATGTGCAGGGTGAGTGTACCTCATAAGTTATGAGACAGTCTTCATATTTAATGTGCTAAACTTTGCTTCTATAACCAGTACTTACTTGTTGACATCTCTTCATTCCTTTTCTCTTCCCTTTCACTCTCGATTTGCTGGCAAGCTGCATCTGTGACTTTTGTATTTCTGAAGGCTTGTGCTTCTCTCTCCCTCCCTCTCTCTCTCTCTCTCTCTCTCTTTGCTTGGGCCTGTGAAGGCAGGCCAGCTTTTTCTGCCATTATGGAACTTCCCCTGGATCTGTAAGCTTCAATAAGTATCTCTTCCTACATAACTGTACCTTGTCTGAAGTTTATCTCAGCAAACCTAAAGCTGTCTGATACAGACCAAGGAGTGGACTGAGATGAGCCTGACCATGTGGATGTCGATCTTTTGGAACCTTTGTTTTGGAGGAATAGGCATGGACTTGGTGCTTGCAACTGAAGGTGTCTTCTGGAGTGGTAAGCCAAATTTTATGGACTATTCTAATAAGAATCTTAAAATGCTAAGTGCAGATAGCATTGAACTTCGAGGCTTGGCTTATGAGCTTTCTAAGGAAAAAAAAAAAAGACTGCAGGGGACTTGGTTGGAACTGGGCTACTGGCATAAGGGCTGGCTGCATCCTGCTGCCCAGGCCCAGAGAGTTTAGTCAAGGTTAAATTTGGAATGGACTGATGTGCTTGGCTAGAGATATTGGACTGAGAGATTTAAGATTTTTTGTTTTTTTGTTTTGGTTTCTCAAGGTAGGGTTTCACTCTAGCCCAGGCTGACCTGGAATTCCCTATGGAGTCTCAGGGTGGCCTTAAACTCATGGTAATCCTCCTACCTCCGCCTCCTGAGTGCTGGGATTAAAGGCGTGTGCCACCACTCCCGGCTGAGATTTAAGATTTTAAGCTAGAAAACCTCAAACAAATTAAAATTACAGGCACAGAGACTGGCTTTGGATTAGAAATGTTTAACTTGTTTAATTTTACAGATCTCAATATCTTAAATTGGTCAAAACTGTGGGGACCTTTAAAATTGAACTTAGTACAATTTATAATATGTGATGGTTATAAATCTATTGGAAGCCAGGGGCAGAATGTGGTAATTAAAATAAATAAATAAATGGCCCCCCTCCTGGCAGCTTGTGCCCATCCCTCCCCTACTGGGAGTTAGCGGGCAGTCCCCCTCCTGGGAGACTGCCACGTGGCTCCCTTGGATTGACCCAGGTGGGGACAGGAGAGAAATCTGCCCTCTTGTGGTGACTGGGCTCACTGATATTTTTCTTTCAGTGGATACCTTTTCCCGCACCTGCTGGGCATCGACACATGCCAGAAAAAATCTAAACATGCCATTAGTCATATACTTCAATGTTTTGCCACTGTTGGGCTGCCTGATCAAATTTAAACAGATAATGGCCCCTGCTTTCGTAAACAAGGCCTTTGTAGATTTTCTCCAGACCTGGAAAATCTCACATTCCACAGCCATCCCATACAACCCTCGAGGCCAAGCTATTGTTGACCAAACACTTAAATCACAATTACAAAAACAAAAGGGGGAAATCACTAGCCCCCCATGGTCAGCTAAAGAAAGCATTATTCATCTTAAATATTTTAAATTTTTCTAGAAATGGCCCATTGACTGGGGCCTGGAGAGGATCAGACCCACTCCTCATAGCAGGGAGAAGGGTTCAGATGTGTCTTCCCTCAAGATGAAAAAGACCCATTTGGCTTTAGGCTTGTACTTTTAATGTCTAATTATCCTTCATACTCATAGCTTTAAAGTAGCTCCTAAGAAAGTTCAAACTGTGCCTCCCTTTAAGATCTTGGGCTCGATCCTTACCCTAGATACAGTTTCACCTGTTAGATGCTCTGTACGATGCTGGTTACATATTTGGGTGAAGAGATACTAAGGTTGAAAGTTAAAACTCTCGTTTAGAGTGTCATGTAGATTTTCAATAGATTTGTGTTACTTCTAAAAAATATAATAACAGTCAACAACATTGGGAAAATACATTTAAGAGGTATTTGACATAATGATAATATTTCCTTGGATCTGATTCAGTTACATTCAGAGATTTTGTCTTTGCAAAATAATCATCTTACTTTTGAAAACTACTGATGACTTAATATCTGTTTTTAAGTCTGCCTTGCCTGGATGGAATTCTCTCACTTCTTGGACAGGAAGCTTTGCTGCTACAGGTGTTTGTCTTTTGTTCATTCTGTGTCTGCTGCCCATACTCGTTAAATGCCTTTTGAGATCCTTTATGGATATCCGTACAGAAGTACATGGGATACAGCTACAGACCCGACCCTGGCTTCCTGAGACATTATCTTAAATCCCCTGCAGAGGCTGGTAGTCAAAGACGGGTAAGGTTCTCTCGAGTTAGGTCAACCTAAGACAGGGCATGAATGATGGAATTCATGTACTGATGACAGGGAAGGCCTAAATATCATAGAGGACTACCTAAGACAGACACAGTTTTTCTACATCGAGGCCCAGAGGGGCCCGGTTAATAAAAAATAAAAAGGAGGAATTGGCAGAAGCCATTTGGCTGGCTTTGTATCCATAGCTCTGGCCCTTTGGCAGCAAGACTTTAGCACCTACATGTAAGCAAGATTATGTATATTCAGTGTCTGAAGCCATTTGGCTGGCCTTGATAGTCTTTTGTACTGAAAAGTGATTAAAGTACAAAAACTCTTGTAACAAAAAGAGTTTTTTGATAGAAACTTATGTAAAGCTCATGGAATTTTTGTCTATGGAAAAACTTTATAAAAAGAAAAAGACCCATTTGGGTACCAGCGAGAGACCTAAAATATTTGTCCCAACAAGGGGACACTGACAACCACTTCTCCAGGGAGTGTCCCACCTCTGATGACTGTTGCTAAAATGGTCTTCACCCTGCTAAACCAAACAATTCCCTCCCTTGCAGAGGATTGCTGGCTTTGCCTCAGATCTGGGCCTCCCCGGCTGCTTGCAGTACAGTTGTCCATACGACCTTAAAAAATTGCTCAGTCGGGCTGGAGAGATGGCTTAGCGGTTAAGCGCTTGCCTGTGAAGCCTAAGGACCCCGGTTCGAGGCTCGACTCCCCAGGACCCACGTTAGCCAGATGCACAAGGGGGCGCACGCGTCTGGAGTTCGTTTGCAGTGGCTGGAGGCCCTGGCATGCCCATTCTCTCTCCCTCTCTCTATCTGCCTCTTTCTCTCTCTGTCTGTCACTCTCAAATAAATAAATAAAAATAACAACAAAAAAATTAAAAAAAAAATTGCTCAGCCACCTTCCCCATCCCCGTCCAGCTTTTCCCAGTGTTTCCTATGGAACTTACATTTGGGTCCCACCTTCCCCTAATAATTCCAGTATAGATGTGGGATACATTCATCCTTCCTTCTGTACTTTTAACACAACTGAGTCCAGTGCTCAACGCTGCCCGCCTTCTGGAATGGTTTATGTTTGTGAAGGCGGGATGGCCTATGATTTCTGCCCACCAATTGGACAGGCCTTTGTGCCCCAGCCACCTTAATCCCAGATGTTGATATCATCCCTGGAAATGAGGCCCTCCCTATATCAGAGGGAGACCTATCTTCAACAACAGCTAGAGTCCCTGGCTGAGGTAGTCCTACAAAACAGGAGAGGACTAGACCTACTAATGGCCAAAAAAGGAGGCGTATGTTTGTTTTTACAGGAAAAATGCTGCTTTTATGCCAATAAATCAGGAATCATCCAGGACAAGATTAAGAGGCTCCAGGAAGACTTGGAGAGGAGGCAACGGGACCTCCAGGACAACCCGCTGCGGACGGGCTTATATGACTTCTTACCCTACCTTCTCCCTCTACTTGGGCCCCTCCCCCTCCTTCTCCTTATCCTCACTGTTGGGCCTTGTGTAATTAATAAGATTGCACAATTTATTCACCAATGGCTAGAGGCAATAAAACTTCATCAGGTCAAAATACATTATCACAGGCTGGCAACTCAGGAATTAAGTTCCGCAGATGACCCACTGCCACCTCCTCTGCCCTCCATGTGACCAATGACGGGTAAGCTCCCCAGAGGGGGACAACCTAAGACAGGCCATGGAGTGGGTTCTCAGCGAGCTAAACACCTGGTACCCAATGACGGTTAAGACCCCCAGAGGGGGACAACCTAAGACAGGGGCCACTGGTGACTAATGCTCTTACAAAAACAAAAGGGGGAGATGTTGGGCTCTGAAGGGCCCAGGCATGAGGCCTAGTGGAACTTCCTGAGCCTAGCTAAAGTTTGGCGACCTGTCTCTGGCCAGACATGACTCAGCAGGATGCCTAATGGCTTCTTGCCTGCTACTTCTGCATGGGAGTTAGAATTATCATTTCAATAGTCACAGTTTTACTATTGGCCCTTACCTCTCCCCCCATCCTAGAATCCCCTCCTTCGTTCCCAACATTATATAGGGCAACTGCTCATAGCAATAAATCGAGTTCCTGCTTTGACAAGACTCCCGACGCAGTGTGGTTTTTCTCTGGTGGCCAGGAGAGGTCTGAGTCGTCGGACGCTCATCTCCTCCTCAACCCCTTGGGAGGAACCAGCAGGCCTGGTCCTTCCCTCAGCACTACCTGCCCCTGCTGGCAGAGCCTGGCAGCCAATCAACTTGGAAGAAGATGACTAGTCTTACATAGCAACAGAAGCAGTAGTGAGGTGCACCCCCAGCAGGTCCCCACAGCATGCAGAAGGGAGGTACGCTGTGTGAGTAGAAGCACTGCAGCAGGCAGCCTTGCGCAGAGAGATGCAGGCTGGCACCACCTTTCAGAACAATTTCACCATCTGACACAATATTTAAAACACAGCCGGACATGGTGGCTGTCATCAGTTATCCCAGCACTCAGAAGGCTGAAGCAAGATGTCCATGAGTTGGCAGCCAGCCTGGGCTAGAGAGAGACCCTGTCTTAAATAAGGGATAGAGGGAGTGGAGTGATGGTTTAGGAGTTAAAGGGCTTGACTACAAAGCCAAAGGGCACATGTGTCTGGAGTTCGTTTGCAGTGACTGAAGGCCCTGGCATGCCCATCCTCTTTCTCTCTCTTTCTCTATCTCTTACATACACACACACACACACACACACACACACACACACACACACACACACAAAATAAAAGGGGTAGAGGATCCTGGGGAGATGGCTCAGTACTTAAAAGTACTTGCTGTGCAAGTCTGACCACTGGAGTTTGGAGCCTCAGAACCTACATAAAGCAAAAAGAAAAATAAACCAATCAACAAATGTGGAAATAAACTGAATTCTACTTTTTGGGGGGTGGGAATGTTGCATCAGGGTCTCACTTTATCCCAGGCCAACCTGGAACTCACACTGTAGTCTAGGCTAGCCTCAAACTCATGTTGATCCTCCTAAGTTATTCTTTCAAGTGCTGGGATTAAAGACAGGAGCCACCACAACTGGCCTGAACTGCACTTCTTAAAAGAAGTTCAAATGGCCAATAAATACATGTGGAAATGTACAACAACTTTAACAATCAGGGAAATGCAAATTAAAACACATTGAGAAAGGAAGGGAGTGGTGGCTTGCACTTACAATTCGACCACTTGGGAGGCTGAGGCAGAAGGATGGCTGCAAGTTCTAGGCTAGCCAGGGCTGGATAGTGAGTTTTAGACCCACATGGTGAATTCAAATCCAACCTGGGCTATATAGTGAGACTCTATCTCAAAAACAAAGAAAAACTACATTGATCTTCTATCATCAAAGTCAGCATGGCTATTATCAAGAAAACAAACAAATAACAAGGATGAAGGGGACACAGCTGGTAGGAATGTAAATTAGTATAGTCACTGTGGAAATTAGTATGGAAGTTCCTCAAAAAACTAAAAGTAAAATTACTTTAGGATCCAATTATACCACCCCTGGGACTATCCCAAAGGAATCTACATCAGAATACAATACAGATAGCTGCACATCCATGTTTATTGTTGCATTATTCACAATAGTGCATGAATAATAAAAATGTGGTATCTAAACACATACATACATACATACATACATACATACATATACCTAATATCATGTAGCCATGAAAAAAAACAACATCATGTCATTTTCAGGGAAATGGATGGGATTAAAGATAGTACTATTAAACAAGTATCACATGTTTTCTCTCATATCTGGAAAGTACATTATATGCATGTACACAAAGTCATAATGAAACCCATCATTTTGTGCAATTAATACACTAATATATACTAACCTATTATTTGTACAGCTAATACACTAATAAAAATGAAAATGAGGGCTGGAGAGATGGCTTAGCAGTTAAGCGCTTGCCTGTGAAGCCTAAGGACCTCAGTTGGAGGCTTGATTCCCCAGGACCCACGTAAGCCAGATGCACAAGGTGGCTCGTGCATCTGGAGTTCATTTGTAGTGGCTGGAGGCCCTGGCACACCCATTCTCTCTCTACCTATCTGCCACTTTCTTTCTCTCTATTGCTCTCAAATAAATAAATAAACAAAAAATATTAAACAACTTTTAAAAAGTTAAATAAATAAAAATGAAAATGAAACTTAAAAAATAAACAAACAAAAACAAGGAAAGAGCATGTGAATGCCAGGGAGGGGAAGAGGTAGAAAGGGCAGTTAGTGACCAACAAAGTACAGAGCTTCAGCTTGGGATGATGACAGCATTCTGAAGTGGCTAGTGGTATGGGTAGCTCAACAATATGCATGTACTTAAAACATTGAATTATACAGAAAAAAATGGTTAAGATACTAAGTTGTATGCCACATTGGAAGGCTGTTGAAACTGAGTTCCAATGTTCACAAAGAATAGCAGTACCAGAGTAGATGCACACACCAATGAGTAGCATGAACAGCCAGGCAAAAGGTTCTGTTCTGCTGAAGTTTCTTCATATATGGTCCACCACTGGAAGGGCCAGCCACTCTGAGGAAAGGTCTTCTCCCTCCATCAATCCTTTTTGGAAATACCCTCACAGACCTGCCCAAGAGATGAGCCTCTTACTTGGATCCTAATGTAATCAAGTTGACCACACAATTTAACCATCACAGGTGGAGAGGGACTGAAGACACCTGATGTCTCTGGTCTCCACATGCACATATACACACACAAACATGTGTGTACACACAAGAATGAAATTGATAGGTGTTGCTCTAGTTACTGCCCAATTTTTTCATATGATTTTCCATGTCTTTATTCTTTTGGTTCACTTCCCAGGACTGCAAAAGTAGAGAAAATAACTCTTCAGACAAAAGAAGCCATGCTCTGTCACGAGATTATTGTGTGACTCCAGCCAGTGTTCCTCTAAGGTGTGAAGATAGAGTCTAGGTCCCACTCTGCCTGCGCTGTAGCTGGGCTGGCACCTTGAAAATAATGTCACCCCCCCCCACACACACACACACACAAACTTGCAATTTATGCCCTTAGTTGTACCTGCTTGAATTTAGATTGGAATTGTCCTCCCAAAGGACCATGGCCTCCCCCAGGTGGCTCCAGGTCTCCCAGAGTGGCCTCTCCTTTCCCCAGTGGCTTTTGCCCAATCACATTCAAGAGGAGCAGAGAGGTGTTGATTTCACATCACTGATCTACTGTTCCGTTCCATTTACTGCAACATTTTCCACAACTTTCTTTTTCTCCCTCAGCTCCAAAAATAGCAAATAACATTGCTGGTCTGGATTTTCCACCCAAGCTTGTTCTTCACTTTTGAGAGAAGCTGCTGAGTACTGTCTCAGCACCAAATAAATACTGGTATTTAACCCCAGGATAAAGCCAGAGGTTCAATTTCTGATAGTGCAGCTGCAAGCTGTCTTTATTCTCAGCAAGAATAGATATGGCTTGCAGTATGAGAAGTGCATATAAGAAGGACTGGGGGGGGGGGGGGCTGGAGAGATGGCTTAGTGGTTAAGCACTTGCCTGTGAAGCCTAAGAACCTCAGTTCGAGGCTTGATTCCCCAGGACCCACGTAAGCCAGATGCACAAGGGGGCACACGCGTCTGGAGTTCGTTTGCAGTGGCTGGAAGCCCTGGCGTGCCCATTCACTCTTTACTCTCTCTCTCTATCTGCCTCTTTCTCTCTGTATCTGTTGCTCTCAAATAAATAAATAAAAATAAACAAAATTTTTTTAAAAAAAAGAAGGACTGGGAAGGTGGATCAGCTAATAAAGTGATTACCCAGCACTCATGAAGCCTTGGGTTCAATCCCCAGCACCACAGAGACCAGGTATGAAGAGCCACTGGTCTTCAGTCCACATTGAAAGACTGTTATCATCATAGGTAGAGGCAGGAGGATCAGAAGTTCAAGGTCATCCTCAGCTACATAATGAGTTCAAGGCTAGCTTTGGCTATATAAGAACTTATACACACACACACACACACACACACACACACACACACACATTTTTATATACATGTTTCTGAAACTCAGTGTGTGGTAGTTTGAATGTAAAATGTTTCCCAGAGCTTCAGTGTGTGAATACTTGATCAATCCTAAGTTGCTTGTGCTGTTCAGGAAGGTGTAGAGTCTGGGATGTAGAGCCTTACTGGAGGTAGTATGCTACTGGGGGCAGGCCTTGAGGTTTATTAGACCAGCCCCACTGGATATTCAGAGCAACTCTTTCTACTTCCTTTATGTTGATATGAAGATGTGATAACCAGCTGTCTGCTCATGCCATGCTCTCCCAACCCCCACCCTGCTGCTATGATGAAACTTACCCATGAACTTACTGTAAGCCAAAATAAACCTTATCCTTTCATAAGTTACTTCTGTACAGATGTTTTGTCCCCACAGTAAAAAATAAATAAATAACCTGCTACACAGTATGTACTTAGCTTAATCTTACAACAAAGTCAAGCTTCCCCAAAGTGACTGCTGACTTATATTATTCAGCTGTTATGGTCAAGAGATCATAGACAGGGTCATTTGTAAACTCATACATTTACTGTACATATTTCCAGTCAAAGACCAAGACACTAGCAGATTCAGCATGTGTTGAGGGAAGGCTTACTCTCTGCTTCCTAGGCACCCCCATGGAATCTCACATGTTGGAAGGGGCCAACATGTTCCCTTGGGTCTCTTTTGTAAGGACACTGACCCCACCCTCAACACCCATTCACTTTAGAACCTAATCACGCCGGGCGTGGTGGCGCACGCCTTTAATCCCAGCACTCGGGAGGCAGAGGTAGGAGGATCGCCATGAGTTCGAGGCTACCCTGAGACTACATAGTTAATTCCAGGTCAGCCTGGACCAGAGTGAAACCCTACCTCGAAAAACCGAAAAACCAAAAAAAAAAAAAAAAAAAAAAAAAAAGAACCTAATCACTCCCTGAAAGCCCCATGTTTCAACACTATTGCATCGGTATTCACTTACAACATATAAATGTGGGAGACACAAACACAGGTGAACTGGTTTCTACAAGTCACATAAGCTAGGTCTGCAGTGAGTTACAAGATGAGCAGTAACTCTGGCAAGGCTGGTGTCTTGGGCTCAGAACTCAGGAGGTTTGGCACTTGGTTTAATGCACTGATACTGCAATCATGAAATTCTTAATTTTAAACACAGACTCTCACCTGAAATCCTAACATTCAGAAAGGCTAAAACAGGAGTGTTGCTGCTGTGAGATAGAGGCCATCCTGGGATAGTGAGCATCAAACAAGCTGGGCCTGAGCTATGGAGTGAGACCCTATGTCAAAAGAAAAAAGGGGGCTGGAGAGATTGCTTAGTGGTTAAGACCCTTGCCTGTGAAACCTAAGGACCCAGGTTCAATTCCCCAGTACCCACATAAGCCAGATACACATGATGGCCCATGTATCTGAAGTTTATTTGCAATGGCTAGAGGCCCTGGTACACCCATTCTACCTCTCTATCTGCCTCTTTCTCTTTCTCTTTCTCTTTCTCTTTCTCTTTCTCTTTCTCTTTCTCTTTCTCTTTCTCTCTCTCTCTCTCTCTCTCTCTCTCTCTCTCTCTCTCAAAATATATATAAATAAAATTTTTTTTAAAGAGTTGGGTGTGGTGGCACACACCTTTAGGATCAGCACCTAGGATGCTCCAGTAGGAGAATTGCACTGTGTTCATGAGTTCCAGGTCAGCCTGGAATAGAGTGAAATGCTGCTTCAAAAAATTGAAAGGGGGCTGGAGAGATGGCTTAGCAGTTAAGTGCTTGCCTGTGAAGCCCAAGGACCCTGGTTCAAGGCTCAATTCCCCAGGACCCACATTAGCCAGATGCACAAGGGGGCACATGCATCTGGAGTTTGTTTGCAGTGACTGGAGGCCCTGGCACACCAATTCAGTCTCTCTCTCTCTCTCTATTTCTCTGTGTCTGTTTCTCTCAAATAAATAAATAAAAATAAATGAAAAAAATTGAAAGAGAGAGAGAGAAAAGAAAAAGACAACAGTCTTAATCAGCAGTGGACACTGAAAGTTCTATAGCTGTCCAGCCAGGCCAAATATATACCAACTAGTGCAATAGTGGCTTGTCAAGAAGAAAAACAACTGCTCTCTTATTGTGTTTGAGGCCCATCCATGAGAGGGAATTCCTGCCTGGTACTGAAAACCTAATCAAAAACCTGTGGCTAGGGAGGTCATAAACCCTAGCTGGAAAACTACTACTGTTGTCTGGATAAATGGATATATTATGCCACCAAACTGCCCTCTGACAATTTAGGTTTATTCCCATATACTAATTCTCAGTTTTGATTAGACAAACTTCTCTTTTCTGATGGCAGTGTCCACTGGGGAGACTCAAAACTCACCAAAGTGCTGAGAAGAAATGTCAGTGGAATATTCAGCACTAAGTGAGACACCTCTACTTCACTTTCCAAGGCTCAGGGACCATTGTGGGAGAGGTGGTGGAAAGAATGTAAGAGCCAAGAGAAGAGGAGGCATGCTTTGCAAAACTGCCTTCCAGACATAAAGTGACTGTGGTATTCATGACCTCACAGTGGCTGATGCTACCTACACAAGACCTGCATAATAAGAGAGAAAAATATGATGGTATTAAAGAAGGAGACTAATTGGAAAGAAGAACAGATTCAGTAGATGGAGAAAAAGGAGGGTAGTGGGAGGGGATTATGATCATGGTATATTATCTATATGTATAGAAATTGTCAAAACATTTTAAAAGGGCTGAGGAGATGGATCAGTGGTTAAAGGTACATATTTGCAAAGCCTGCTGGCCTGTCTTCAACTGAACTGGGTTCAATTCCCTAATACCTATGTAAAGCCAGATGTGCAAAGTGGCCAGTGCATCTAGAGTTCATTTGCATCAGCAAGAGGCCCTGGCAACTCTGACTCACTCTCTCTTCTCTCCCTCTCCCCCCCCCCCCCCCGCTCTCTCTCTCCTTGCAAATAAATGAATATTGTTTTTAAAAGAGAGAGAGAGAGAGAGAAAAGGGCTGGAGGGATGGCTTAGTGGTTGAGGTACTTGCCTACAAAGCCAAAGTACCCAGGTTTGGTTCCCCAGGACCCACATAAGCCAGATTCCCAAGGTGGCATATGTGTCTAGAGTTCATTTGTTCAGGCTGTCCCTGGCATGGCCATTCTGTCTGTCTTTCTGTCTCATAAATAAATAAATAAATAAATAAATAAATAAATAAATAATTTTTTTAAAAAGAGAAAGAGAAAAAAGAAAGAAGGGGCTGGGGAGATGGTTCAGCAGTTAAAGGCTCTTGTTTGCAAAACCTGATGAGTCCAGTTCAACTCCCCAGTACCCACATGAAGCCAGATGTGCAAGCTGATGTAAGCCTAGAGTTTGCAGTGGCAAAAGGCCCTGCACCATTCTCTCTCTCTCTCTCTCTCTAAAATAAAGAAAAATTTTAAAAAGAAAGAAAAAGATAGTCTGAGGAGATAGCTGAGTGGGTAAAATGCTTGCCTTGTAAGCATGAGGACCTGAGTTTGATCTCAGAACCCATGTAAAAATGTTGGGTATGGTGGTACACACTTTTAATCCCAGTGTTGAAGAGGTAGAAACAGCATTATCCTTTGGGCTCACTGACCAGCCAGTCTAACCTAACTGGTGAGCTCCAGGCCAATGAGATATACTATCTCAGAAAAGAAGGATGGCATTCCTGAGGAATGACACCTGAGGTTGTCCTCTGTTCTCCACATACATGCACAGATAAATGCACATGAAAAACACATTAAAATTAAATTAAATTTAAAAAACTGGGCATGACGGCGCATGCCTTTAATCCCAGCACTTGGAATGCTGAAGTAGGAAGATCACTATAAATTCGAGGTCAGCTTGGGGCTAAAGAGTGAGTTTCAGGTCAGTTAGAGTGAAACCCTACCTCTAAAAAAAAAGAAAAGAAAGGAAGAAAATGCCAGGAATCCCACATTTGCTCTGTGTTCTGCATTCTTTTTCTACATTGCTACTGCTTCTTGTTAAATCCAACCCCAGTTGTGTCAGGAGACCCCCAGGGTCACCTTTAGTTATTTCATTTCCTTCCTCTCCTGTCCCCAAACACTGTGATCAAGATATATGGCAGCCGCAGGGAACATGAAGGCAGAGTGTTGAAGCCCTTCCCACTATCTGTGATGGTTTTTTTTTCATATTAATATGTCAGTGATTTATTGGATCATAGAAAATCCATGCTGTCAAATAAAGGGTACAATTAAGTTTTTGAAGCCTACACTTCTATATATGCATGCATAGTACTTAGGAAAGGAAATACATATGTATGTATATATACGCGCGTGTGTGTGTGTGTGTGTGTGTGTGTGTGTGTGTGTGTGTGGTTGTGGAAGCCAGATGAAGATATAGTGTGTCTTCCTATTTCTATGATTCCTTCACTGAACATAGAACTCCCTGTTCTTCAGTTAGACTGGTTGTTTAGGGAGCCCAAATGATACTCTTATCTCTGCTTCCCACAACACTGGGGTTACAGGCAGATGCAGCTTTCTAGGTGGGTGCTAGTGACTGAACTCAGGTCTTCATGCTTGCACAGCAAGCATTCTTGCCCTGGCTATCAACCCAGAACCTACAGATGAGTTTTAAAACTACATTTTCTTGCTATATTTTATAATGTTTATTATTATTATTATCATTAACAAGATGTTTCGTATGGATATATCATGTGTTGGTACCCTCTTTTCCCTTGTCCCTGCCCCCATTCTGTCAGGGACGCTCCTCAGTGGGGTTTCAGGTATTCCCCATGGGGTTGTGGTTTTTGTGTTGTTATTGTGGGAGCAGTAGTCAGTTATTTTGGGGGGAGGGAATGCCTCTGGGCATAATGTCTCATCCTGTGCCTCTTAAAGTCTTTCCGCCCCTCTTCCACAAAATTCCCTGAGCCATGGTGGGTGAATTTTAAGTCTACTTCAGTGATGGGCTCTTAGGAGCCTCTGGATCTCTGCTTTGGTAGGTGTTGAATATCCTTAGGGTCTGTCTCCTACACTATGGTGCTGATTATCAGGAACAGTATGGAAGCAGTACTCTTGCTCATATCCCCAATTCCTCTGTGGTTTCAGCTGTGGATTGACTGAAGTGTGAGGGGTAATTTATCTCCTCCAGTCTCACTACCTTCTGAAAAAGAATAGATTCTCTAACAGAGAGTGAAGTCAGCATAGTTTAAATGGGATAAGCATTATTAATTTAGGGATAATTTGATGTATGTAATCCCTCTTTTAGCCAAAGACTAGTGAGAGCTTGATACTGGAAAACATAATATTTGTCTCCATAGGATTCTGATCTGGTTCTCGATTCCAGATATGGGTTCCTTTACACTGAGCAGATCTCTTAGCCAATCAGAAAGCTATTGGTTACTCACTGAGGCTATATGCCACTATTGCACTGGCTTGTACAGCATGTCAGGGTGTTTGCTTCTGAGTAGCTTAAACCTTGGGTTGTTCATACCATTGTAGGCCATTTCCCCTAGTAGCTCATGTAGAGCTTTCCAGCACTAGACAGGCTAACTGTCTGGGGACTGGCTTTCTTCTCTCATTTGAGCCAGCTCTCTCCATGCTCTGTGTCAGCAGCATATGGTGTTTTCAGCAATAGGGTCTTAGCTTTTGCCTCATTCTTCCTAGTGTTTTGATCATGAAGTGGTGTTGTATTTTGTCAAAGGCCTTTTCTGCATCAACTGAGATGAGCATGTGGTTCTTATGGTTAAGTTTGTTTATGTGGTATATTATGTTGACCCATTTCTATATGTTGAACCACCCTGCATCCCTGGAATGAAGCCTACTTGATCAAGGTGGATAATGTATTTGATGTGTTGTTGAATTCAGTTTGCAAGGATTTTGTTCATGATCTTTGCATCTAAATTCAGTAGGGCTATAGGCCTATCATTTTCTTTTCTTGTTGCATCTCTGTCTGGTTTTGGTATTAGGGTGATGCTAGCTTCATAAATGGAGTTGGGGAGGATTCCCTGCTCTCTAATTATGTGAAAAAGTTTGAGAAAATTTGTCTTCAGTTATTGAATGAAATTTGATAGTATTTGGATGAGAAGCCATATGGTCCTGGATTTTTCTTTCAGGGGAGGTTTTTGATTACCTTTTCAATCTCCATGGATGTGATAGGTTTGTTTAGGATATTATTCTGCTCTGAGTTTAGTTTTGGTAGGTGATATGTGGCTAGGAATTCATCCATTTCTTCCAGATTATCCAATTTTGTGGAGTAGAGGTTTTGGAATTATGCCTTGATGATTCTTCCAATTTCATTGATATCCGTTGTGACTTCTCCTTTTTCATTTCTGATTTTGTTAATTTGAGACTTCTCTCTTTTTTGCTTCATCAAATTGGCCAGGGGTTTATCAATCTTGATTTTTTCATTTATTTTTCATTTCATTTTCATTTTATCTCTACATTTCATCAATTTTAATAGCTAATAAACTAATAAAACTAAAAAGCTAATAAATTTCCAATTTACTAGTTTCTGCTCTGATCTTGATTATTCCTTACCATCCAGTGCTCTTAGGATTGGATTCTTCTTGTTTTTCCAGTGGACAGTTAGGTTATTAATTTGGGACCTCTCTGTCTTTGTTATGAAGGCATTTAGCACTATGAATTTTCCTCTTAGGACTTCCTTCATTGTGTTCCATAAGTTTTGGTAGTTCTGTTTTCATTGTCAATTCAATTCTAGGAATTTTAGTTTGTTTTTTGATTTCTTACACAACCCATTCATTGTTTAAAAGTGTGTTATTTAGTCTCCAGGAGTTGGTGGAGTTCTTCGTGTGTCTCTTGTTGTTAATTTCTTGATTTAAAGCATTATGATGTGATATGATACATGAATTTACTTCAATTTTCCTGAATTTATGAAGGCATGCATTATGACCTAATATATGGTCTATTTTGGAGAAGGTACCATGAGCTGCTGAGAAGAATATGTATTCTGTATACTTGGAGTGGAAAGTTCTGTAGATATCTGTTAGGTCTAGTTGATCTATGGAGTTGTTCAGCTCTATTATTTCCCTGTTGATTTTCTGCTGGGATGATCTGTCTATTGATGATAGTAGAGTATTAAAGTCTCTGACTATGATGGTGTTGGTGTTTATTTCTGTTCTGTTGTCCAGTAGGTTTTTTTTTTTTATATAAACTATGGTGCACCTATAATTGTGATGTTCCAATGTTGGATCATTCCCTGATGAGTAAGAAGTGGCCTTCTTTGTCTTTTTTTAATTCTTTTGCTTTGAAGTTTATTTTATCAGATGTTAATATAACAATGCCCACTTGTTTTTTATTTCCATTTGGTTGGAATATCATTTTCCATCTTTTCACCCATTTCTCTCTAGTGTTTCCCTCTGAAGCCCACACAATACATGGATGAGCCCTTGTTAAAGGCCTGCTTCAACTAACTGTTATGATTATATCCATCTCTGTAGCACATTAACAGAGGCAACAGCAGGAGAGGAAGCTTCTCTGGTCAAAAGAACTTGGGAAACTGTTTATGACATGCCTTTCTTGGAGATTTAACTAATCACTACTAAATATGCTCAAGTTTAAGGAATAAACTAACAATGCAACCAATGTTTCCTAAATTAAATTGAACATTTAGCACTCTCACTGTGCCTTTGCCCCATTCTAACACACACACACACACACACACACACACACACACACACACAGACATGCACAAGGGCATATACACATACACACATGCACAGCTCTCCAGCATTCTGCAGGTGGCATTCTTGGGTAGTGCTCAGTTAGAATATAATGAAGTGAATTGATATGAACAAGTTCTGAACATAGCTTAATGTTTCGTGGATGATTTATAAGGTGCTGGTGTTTATCCTTTGGCCTATGGACAAATGGAAATTAATGATTCTCTGAGTCATACTCAAAAGACATTTGGACTCCCACAGTATCAGAAACATAGGAAGTACTCTCCATGTGCTTGCTAAAACACAAAATCTACAGATTCTCTTTGAGTTGTAGTGTTTGTATACTTAGAGGGACTGGGAAGTGGGTCTCTGTGGTCACTAGTGAATACTATTTCTTATGTTAAGCATGGAGATGAGACTGAGGTAGGCAGGGACCACCCCCTGTTATATCAGTTGATAAAGTGCTTGCCTAACATTCAGTCAGTCCAGGGTTTCATTCCCAGCACAGCACATAACTTGATGTGGTAGTACATGTCTGTAATCTCAGCACTTGGGAGGTGAAGCCAGAAGGATCAGAAGTTGAAGGTTATCCTTAGCTACAAAAAGGAGTTTGAAGTCAACCTAGGCTGCCTAAGATCCTGTCTTAAAAATAAAATCAGGGAGCTGGAAAGATGGTTCAGTGATTAAGGTGCTTGCTTACAAAGCCTAACAGCCTGGGTTCAATTCCCTAGTATCCACATAAAGCCAGATGCACAAAGTGGTGCATGCATCTGGAGTTTGGAGTGGCGACACTCCCCCCCCCCCCCGCTCTTTCTCTTTCTCTCTCTATCCTTATAAATAAATAAGCAAATTTTAAAAATACAAGGTGGATGTGGTGGCACACACCTTTAATCAACACATAGAGGTAGAAAGATGGCCATGAGATTGAGGCCACCTTGAGATTACATAGTGAATTCCAGGTCAGCCTGGGCTAGAGCAAAACCCTACCTCATAAAACCAAAAAATAAAATAAAATAAAATAAACCAGGACTGGGGAAATGGCTTAGTGGGTAAAGGTGCTTCTTGTACAAACATGAGGGTTTGAGAAGGCCTGAGATCACCTGAGTTCGATTCCCCAGCACCCACTTAAACAGCTGGGCATGGCCACACACATCTGTAACTACAGTCTTGTGGGGAGCAGACACTGGAAAATCACTGGAGCTCACTAAACAGCAAGCTCCAAAATCAGTAAGATACTCCATCTCAAGGAAATGGTGGATGAGTGATGGAAGGGAGACCTCCAATGTTCTTCCCTGGCCTGTGCAAACATCTACACACACATGCATGCACTACGCTGTATTTACCACACACATGCAAATAATAAGTTATATATATGGTGTTGTGGAAGTATAGAGTAGGAAGAAACCTGGAGTTAGTCTTACAAGATGGGAAAGAGGTCATTAGGGTTAAGACACTAGGCAAGAGCTGCAGGCTAATTTCCCAGCACATACACATGCAGAAGCCTAGAGCTTTAGACTTTTCAGAGACATTTCTGACTTTGTAAATTTGTATATCACAGTTCAGAGTTCCATGCCTCCTTACAGTGGGTCCATGGGAGGTTATATTCTGGACATTTCTTAAGAAAATCAAGAATTACTCCATAGTTATATCAGATCCTACTTCCCTTTAAGACAGAAGCCAGGAGCTCAGCCACATGGGCCTAGCAGTTCTGACCCTGCCAGTAGCTCCTAGCTCCTAGGTGTGAACATCCCAGAAGGTCACTGTAGATACAAGTGTCTCAGACTTATGTGTGTACATGCACATGGTAGTATTGTATGTATGTACTGGGGTCCAACCAATTGCAGGCTCTCTACCACTGAGCCATGCCCCAATCCCCCTAGACATTTCTTTGTTTGTTTTTTAACTTTTTATTGACAGCTTCCATAATTATAGACAATCAACCATGAGAATTCTCTCCCCTGCCCCATTCTTCCCCTCTCAAATACACTCACCATCAAATCCCTCCCCTTTTCAATTAGTGTCGCTTTTATTTTGCTATCATCCTCTTTTCCTCCTATTATGAAGGTCTTGTATATGTAGTGTCAGGCACTGAGAGGTATTTGTGTGTTTTTGAGACAGGGTCTCATGCATCCCAAGCTGGCCTCAGATTCACTATATAGTTCCTGCCTTCTTCTGAGTACTGGGATTACAAGTATGCGCCACTGAATCTTCAGTAGTTACCCAGCTCTCCAGGTTTCAGTTTCTAGGGGTCTGTGGCCAGTTCTAATGAAATAGCTAAGTGAGGTATGTGAGAAAGAAGAAAAAGGGGAAGGGAAGGGGGACTTATTATTGAAGTGACCTTCTCCTGGGCAGAGTATCTGCAAGCTTCTATTTCTATTACCCATGTGAGGAATACTAAACAGCAAGAAAACCTGCTGCATACCTCCCTTCCCAAAATTCATTTGTACATGTGATTTACTGCTGTTGTTATTCATTAATTATTTCAAAATGTTTCTTCCCAGCAAGTTTGTTATAAACAATACAAATGCAACAGAACATGGGGCATAACACTGAACTCAAGCCTGGGACTTAATAAAGTAGGTGACTCCCAAGTACATGTTCATTCTGAGGTCAAGGTCTCATGCCACCCAGGAAAGGAGACTCATTAGGTGGTTAAAGCTTTGGCAGAGATTAATTTTAAATTACCTCCTCAGAACATACTGTCATGTAAAAAATAACAAATGTGCTGGGCATGGTGGTGCACGCCTTTAATCCCAGCACTTGGGACGCAGAGGTAGGAGGATTGCTGTGAGTTTGAGGCCACCCTAAGACTATATAGTGAATTCCAGGTCAGCCTGAGCTAAAGTGAGACCCTACCTTGAAAAATCAAAAACTAAAATAGAATAATAATAATAACAGAATGTAAGGGGGCAGACCCTCAAAATGGGCCAATCTTGGATATCTGAAAATTGCTTGAAAAGACATTTTCTCAAGCTGGAGAAGGAAGCAGGAGTTGGGCAAAGCCACTGAACAAGAGGGAGAGGGGATCCAAAGAGAGGTTTTGAGAGGTGCCCCAATTTTGTCAGCCAACAATGCTAAAAATTCTAACTCTTGAGCCGGGCGTGGTGGCGCACGCCTTTAATCCCAGCACTCGGGAGGCAGAGGTAGGAGGATCGCCGTGAGTTCGAGACTACCCTGAGACTCCATAGTGAATTCCAGGTCAGCCTGGCTAGAGTGAAACCCTACCTCGAAAAACCAAAAAAAAAAAAAAAAAAAAAAAAAAAAAAAAAATTCTAACTCTTAACTTTTTTGTTGTTGTTGTTTAAATGTGTCTAACAATCAAATAACACTATGTGTATTCTACACAACTGAGTACTACACAGCTTAGAAAAAGAATGAGGAATATATGAACTGACCCTTAGAACCTATACTTAGTAAACAAAGCAACATAGAAAAAAGTATAGTGTGTTATAGGACAATGCTGCTTATTTTGGAACATGCATGTATATAGAATATTGTGGTGCAGTGTATGATATGTGGCAAGTTATAGTATGCATGTATGTGCAGAGGTGTGGCTACGTACAACTGTGTGGAGGCCAGAAGAGATCATCCAGTGCCTTTCTTTATTTCTCATTCAGTACTTCCTTGAGATAGGATTAACACAGAGCTGTCATTGTAAGTCAGTGAGCCCCAGTGATCCTCAGGTTTCTGCTCTCTCCTACACACACACACACACACACACACACACACACACGGGAGGTACAGATGTACATGGCTATGCCCAGATTTTTAATGTGGGTTCTGGGTAGTCAAACATGGCACTCTTAGGTCTTCCCATGCCCTCATGCTTGGGTGGCAAGTGCTCTTAACTGCTGAGCTATCTCTGCAGCCTCATCTTTACAATACTGGGTTTTTTTTTCACTTTTTAAAAGTTGTTATTATTATTTATTTATTAGAGAGAGAGTGGCATTTCAGGGCCTCTAGCCACTGCAAATGAACTCCAGATGCAATGTGCCACCACATACATCTGGCTGATGGGGGACCTGGAGAATTGAACCTGTGTCCTTAGGCTTCACAGGCAAGCACCTTAGCCACTAAGCCATCTCTCCAGCCCTGCAATACTGATTTTAAAAATATTTCTAGCTGGGCATGGTGGCGCATGCCTTTAATTCCAGCACTCAGTAGACTGAGGTGGGAGGATCCCCATGAGTTCCAGGTCAGCCTGGAACAGAGTGAGAACCTTCTTTAAATAAATAAATACACAAGTCAAGGATATGTGAGACCCCATGTCTAAAAAAGAAACAAACAGAAGTTCTACTCTTCTGAATATTTATAATGCTGGATTTTTAACTCTGGAGTTGTTTTTTCTTCCTAAACAGGCTCTTACTGTGTAGCCCAGACAGGTCTTGAACTCATGATCCTTGTGCTGTAGCCTCCCAAATGCTGGAACTATAGGCATGTGCCACCACATCCAGCTAATTTAACTTCAGTCTTCTGAACATTTTATGGAATGATAACGTGTGATGTTTACATTTTTTTAAAGAGAAATTATTTTTTGTTGTTAATTTTTATTTATTTATTTGAGAGTGACAGGGAGAGAAAGAGGCAGATAGAGAGAGAGAAAGAATGGGCATACCAGGGCTGCCAGCCACTGCAAATGAACTCCAGACACGTGCGCCCCCTTGTGCATCTGGCTAATGTGGGTCCTGGGGAATCGAGCCTCGAACCGGGGTCCTTAGGCTTCACAGGCAAGCGCTTAACCTCTAAGCCATCTCTCCAGCCCTGTTTTACATTTTTATGTTTTTGAGACATGATCTCACTTGAACTTGTGGTGTTCCTGCGTCCACCTCTCAAGTGCTAAGATTATAGATGTGTGCCACAATGCCTGGGTAAAAATTTGCTTTTTCATTTTTGTTTGTATGCACTACAGTATCTTGAGAGGAGCCAGGCAAAGGTGGGAATATAGTGTTTTTGGCATTTGTCTAGAAAGGGCAATAAATATAAAACAAGAAACCACAGACCTGGAAGAGATCTTCATGGCTACAAACACACCCCTCATGTGATGTTTGAACCCTCTCCCTGTTGTCCACAGTCTGCAGGATTTCCTTCAGCCAGTTTCATTCGTGAAAGCTTTGCCTTTAAGAAATCTCTCTTAAGGGAGAAGATGGCGGCTCTGGGGGAACCTGTTCGGCTGGAGAGGGACATCTGCAGAGCAATTCAATTGTTGGAGAAACTACAGAGAAGTGGAGAAGTGCCACCACAGAAACTTCAGGCTTTACAAAGAGTGCTTCAGAGTGAGTTCTGCAGTGCTGTGGGAGAGGTGTATGAACATGTCTATGCAACTGTTGACATCAGTAGCAGTCCTGAAGTGAGAGCCAATGCAACTGCAAAGGCTACTGTTGCTGCATTTGCTGCCAGTGAAGGACACTCCCATCCTCGAGCTGTTGAACTGCCCAAAACAGAAGAGGGCCTTGGATTCAGTATTATGGGCGGCAAAGAACAAAACTCTCCAATCTATATAAATGTCACGAATAATTCCAGGTGGAATTGCTGATAGGCATGGTGGTCTCAAACGAGATCAACTCCTTTCTGTTAATGGAGTGAGCGTTGAAGGAGAACATCGTGAGAAGGCTGTGGAGCTGCTAAAAGCAGCTCAAGGGAAGGTGAAGTTAGTCGTGCTCTATACACCTAAAGTCTTGGAAGAAATGGAGTCCTGCTTTGAAAAGATGAGATCAGCAAAACGCAGGCAACAGACCTAATGCACTACAAACCGTATCATCCATTTGCTTCTAGCTAGAAGTTTTACTTGTGACCTACTGATGGCCTCACTGCCAGTGATTGCAAAAAACAAAAACAAAAAAAAAAACATAAAAAAACTTTCCGTGCAAAACTCTCCTTGCCATTTCACAAAAGCCTGTTTTACCATCACTATGGTTGTAGAGATGCAGAGCTCTTTTCTGACAGAGAAAGTGGAAGGTGATGAGGACGATTCCGTCTGCTGTTTCTACAGGCCTTTTTCAATGCAGATTTTGTCATAAAGTTGTTATAGATTTTTAATTATGCCTTTTTAATATTAAAATGTACTTTTACATTCTTAATCTTTTTGTTTATTTATTTATTTGAGAGAGAAGGAGGCACAGAGAGAGAGAGAGAGAATGGGCACGCCAGGGCTTCCAGCCTCTGTAAACCAACTCCAGATGTGTGCGCCCCCTTGTGCATCTGGCTAACGTGGGTCCTGAGGAATTGAGCCTCAAACCGGGGTCCTTAGGCTTCACAGGCAAGCGCTTAACCTCTAAGCCATCTCTCCAGCCCTACATTCTTAATCTTTTTTAGAAAAAAACATGGTTTTCTTTATTTGGTGACTTATTTAAAAGTAACAGTTTTCCAATTTTTCCCTTCCCTCTCCCCTTTGACTTATTGTATTCTCTTTATCTGTGAGATTTCTTTACAGTTTTCCAAGAAATTAAACATAGCAGTCTCACCTAGAGAAATTCATTACTGTCAATGTTCACATCTCTGCTGCATTTTGTAGTTGGAACATACATATATTTATAATCAGTGGTAAACCATAGCAGTGGGGGTTTTTATTTTTGTTTAAACAATGTATAATGGGTATCATTTATACTGATTTATAAAAGTAAGTTTTTAAACACTGAAGCAGTCATTGCTAAAATATGTATTCTTTTATAATATTTAAGCAGTGAGGCAAGAGGGTGTGATTTATTAGCATTTCCAATTATATCCCTTATTTATATTTAACAATATATCGTAAATTATAAAGCTTAATCTCAGACACCATCTTTTGCAATTTTTAATGGTATTCATTTTTATTTAAATATATTTCTCATATTTGCTTCTCCCATACCTAGAGATGAGCCAGTTTGTGATGGGAAACAATGAAAGCAGAAGGAAAAATAAGACAACTTCACTAGCCTAAAGAGCTATTCATTTTTATTATCTCAATTTTAAAAATTGATTTTAAGTTGGATAAAGACAGGATAAATTTAAGATACAAAGGAATTGTGAGTCAATTTCATAAGAATCTTGAATAGGAATTCAAAGTTGTTTGGGTCTAGAGATACAGTCTTTATGATTCAAATAGTGAAAGCTTGTCACTTGTCCACTGGATGTCACTTTTTACTGAAAGGCAGCTATTCACTGTGTGTGATTGTGACTAAGATTTTCAAAAGTCATAATTTAAAAGGTGAAATTCATTTTTAGTCACATTTAACATGTTAAAAAGAACATGATAGATTGAAAACTATAAGGAATTGTCCTTATTGATCCTTTGTTTTAAATATGGGCATTTTGTGACCCCTTGGGGAGGAAGAGAAATGCATCCGCTTATCCGCATGCTTGTGATCACTGAGATTCTTGAGATTATTCCAGTTGTCAGTGATTTTTTTTCCAGAATAAAAGTCAGCATTATTTATCACTTAGGTATTGCACACTGGATTCCTTGGTTGAATGTGTCTTCAGTCCACTACAAAATGTGCTTGGTATTGATAGATCATGATGTTAAGTTGTATATTTTCAAAATTTACTGATATGTTTAAAATGTTGAGACCAAAGTAGTTTAGAAGAGTTAGGGACCTATTATAATTTAATTGTAAGATTATTAGAGGTATTTGTTGTAAAATTTTATATATTAAAGAAAGGTATTGATATGTATAAAACAGTAATATTGTTATGCTTGTATTCTTGCATAGGGTTTATAAACCCTGAAGAAATCTTATTTTAGTACAGCTACAGCTGCTCTTGCTTTTAAGAATGTATCAACATTTCATCATAAAGTATAGCTTCCTGGTTTGATATTTCAGAACTTTCAGCCAAGGTTTTTTGTTTTGTTTTGTTGGGTGTTGAAGCTTTGTAAGTTGAATAAGTTGGATTTTTTTTTCCTACAATCTGTTCTTTGTGTGTGTTGGCACCTATTTATACTTCTTAAAATTTGGATAATTTAAAGGAGAAAATTTACAGTACTTTTTCCTGAGTCAGTTGAGCATGACTAGCAATAGCTTGTTTTCATTAATATAGTTCTTATAGGGTAACGTGGAATTTTAAATTCTGATCTTAGAAAAATTCATTCAGTGGCAAAGATGTACAATAGTTGTCTAGTGTCATAAAGAAGTGAAGGGAGTTTGTATCTTATGGATGGATGGTTTGTGAATAAAACTAGGAATGAGGTATATATATATAATAGGTGTTTGATTTGTAAATTACAAATATAAATGATTCCCTCAGCATTTCATTTTATTTTCTTATAAATTTCAGAATGAGCTAACTCTGATTCTCACCCTTTATTGCATATGCAATGCCCTGTAGAACTTTAAAAACACTGATACCTTTAACCCTCCTGTAACAGCTAAGTCCAGAATCATTTAGAAAAACACATTCCCAGGATTCTGATGGGCACCCAGGTTTGAGAACACTAACTTTCCCTTCATAAAATGATGACACTGGACTGCTTGCAGGCGTTAGAACATAGGATTCAGTCTGCAGGTGCCCATGGGTAGCTATGCTTCTTGGGACTGCTTTGTGATAAGAGGTACTTGGCAGTCCTTATTCTGAAAGTAATTATAGTTAACCTTTTTCCTTTGTAAAGAATAAACAAAATTACCAATAGTTTAAATGTAAACATTCGGTGCTTCTCTTTTCTGTCCCTTTGCTTTTAAAACTTAGAGAAATAAGCTGCTTATTTGAAAAGGCATGTTTAAAAGTTGCACGTGAGAACTATTGTCATTGGTAATTATGAGCTGTTTTAATTTGGCCACTTTATCCATTAATAATATAGTGGCCTTGTTCTTTAGGGTTTAATGTTTCACTTTCTTTAAGAAAATCATCATCCTCTTCTATATTTTTTAGGAATTTTGCTCAAGTACTTTGTTTACAATTAAAATGGATTATACGTTAATAGAAGAAATGGTTATGGCTTACCTGGAAAGAATTTCAGCATGAAGAATACATGTGAATATTTACATTGTGGAATGATCATTGACATATAAGGACTAGTATTTCTTAAATAAATGTATGTTTGTGAAAAAAAGAAGAAGAAATCTCTCTTCACTTTTTTTTTCTCTCCCTCTCCTTTTTTTCCTGTGTGTGTGTGTGCCTGTGTGTCTGTGCATGTATATGTAGAGTATGTGTAGTGTTCTGTGTGGGATGTGAGGTGTATCTCATGTGTATGTGGATGTGCTTGGCCCATGCACATGCATGTGAAGGCCAGAAGAATATGTGTGGTGTTCTTTTATGGCTCACCTGTGTATTTCCTTGAAATGGGGTTCTTCCTCAACCTGAAGCTGCTGTCAGTCAGTGAGTTCCAGCAATTCTCTAGTCTCCCCAACCCCCACTGTGTTAGTGGCCACACCCAGGCTTTTGTTGTTGTTGTTGTTTGTTTATTTGGTTGGTTGGTTGTTTTTTGTTTTTTGTTTGTTTGTTGGCTTTTTGAGATAGGGTGTAGCTCTAGCCCAAGCTGACCTGGAATTCACTATGTAGTCTCAGGGCAGCCTCGAATTCACAGACATCCTCCTACATCTGCCTCGCTGGGATTAAAGGCATGTGCTACCACACCTGGCTCACATGTAACTTTCTACATGGGTTCTGGGGAGTCTTCCACCCAAAAGGCCCTCTCTCATGTTTAAGCAACAAGTGCTCTTAACACTGGGCCCTTAACACAGACCCCTGTTTTTCTTTTCCTTTCTTCCTCCCTTCCTTTTTCTTTTTTCTTTCTTTTTGCCAACAGTCTCACTGTATGGCTGCTAATTTATGGTGCTGGGATTACAGGCCACCATGTCCAGCAAGAAATTGATTTCTTGGGCTGGAGAGATGGCTTAGTGGTTAAGCACTTGCCTGTGAAGCCTAAGGACCCTGGTCTGAGGCTTGACTCCCCAGGACCCACGTTAGCCAGATGCACAAGGGTGCATGCGTCTGGAGTTCATTTGCAGTGGCTGGAGGCCCTGGCGCACCCATTCTCTCCATACATATATCTGCCTCTTTCTCTCTGTTGCTCTCAAATAAATAAATAAAAATAAACAAAAAATTTTTAAAAAGAAATTGATTTCTCACACTGAATATAAATATCTTTTCCCAATATTTTCCTACTCACCACAGTCCCTCCATATTTGAGAGCTCTAGTTTGGAAACCCCTGATTCTGCCCAATGGTCCCCACACTAATGACCTGGTCCCACACTGATGACCTAGGCTCTCAGGCATCCCGGCTGTTTCAATCTCAGGACAGTTTTACTTAGGTCATGTGCTCTGGAATGAAAAAAATCTGAGTGTGGTTTAACAGTTGCAGAGAACATCTTGGGTCCTACTTCCTAGTGTCTGCTACCACTTTTCCAGTCATTGTGGGTGGAGCCTGTGTACACAAACTTGAAAGAGCCAATGGTTATGGAAGGGTCCGAAAATCAATGAAGAAAGACCCCAGACTCAAATAGTATGTAAAAGCAAAGAGCATTTATTCTACAGAATCAGCCAGTATGCTGATACATTCATACAAAATGGTGACCCCGAGAGGAGCTCACAGGCTCCTTCTAAGCACAGCTAAACAAATTTTGGTGGGCTTAGTCTTTTGTTTTTTAACATGATTGACTAATTTAAACAGTAACTGTACTTGTACTTTTTTGATTGGTCCTAAAGTTTTGGCGGGCTACCTCTAGGGGAATTCCAGGCCGCATAGGTAATCCTTTATCATGATTGGCTAGGCTGGCAGCAATTACACTTGTACATCTTTGATTGGTTGGGGTGAAAGGCGCAAAAGAGACATGTCTGGGCATGTTTGGACATGTCTCCAGGAACTGACTCAGCCCCTGGGCCACATCTTCTGTGGCCACATGTCAGGGTCACTGTAGATTAACAGCCTGCCCTTTCCCAGAAGTCTTTCCTATCTCTCCAGGAAACTGAAACTTAGGCTTAGCTAAGGTGGCACCTTACTGAAGCCTGTCATGGTGTCAGTTTGGTCCCTTCATTCCCCCTTGAGTACAGCCCCATCTCAAATCCTTGAGATGTATCTAAAGGTTGGTATTGTGGTCTTAGAACCATTAATTGTACTTGGGCTAAGTGATCCTTGATGAATTTGACCAAGGCATTAATAATGCAGGGCCCACAAATGAGGGCCAGACTAGGAGGATAAGGGGAACTGCCGGGGAAGAAATTAGGTTGTTAACCAAGGGGACCAGTTGAACAAAGTTTTGATTTTCCTGTCTAATTTTAGCCCTTTCTTCTAACCTCTTGTGGACCATGGCTAGGCTGTTTCTGATAGCGCCTGAGTTGTTGACATAAAAACAGCATTATTCTCCTAAGACCTGGCAAAGCTCTCCTTGCTGGAGAAAGATCAGGTCTAATCCCCTTCTATTTTGTAGTACTACTTCAGCTAGTGAGTCCAGTGACTATTGTAGGTGATGGACAGACCTCTCTAACTGAGTGAGATCTGAATCTATAAGATTACTCAGAGCCTGAAAAGTCTGATCTGCCCTAATTTAGGCCATTGTGCCAGTGCCAATTCCTACAGCTGTGCTGGTCCCAACTAGCATTGTGAGAAGGATTGCTGAGACTCCACAATCTCATTTGTCCCTGTGGTAGTCTAATGTTTCCATATAGGTATTGAAAGGAAGGTAGCAAACTTGAGGGAATAGGGTAACTAAAACACACAAGCTGGTGTTCTGAAGAATTTGGGGGTGGGCACAAGGGGTTAAGCCTGTGGTGCATGCAAACCAAGTTCCATTAGGGGGCACAAGATAGGGATCACTAGCATTTGTGGTGATAGTATGGTTACAAAGATGTTTGAGGTGAGGGAAACTTTCTAGTTTTCCCCCTTCTCCTATCATGCATAGCCCTTTCCTGGTTACTGCTTGGAGGGTGAGAATTGGAGGCTTTCCCTAGGAACATCTTAGTGGGCTAGTGGAAGGGGCTGTTACATTTCCTATAGTGGCCCCGCCTGCATAGTATGGAGTCCTGGGGTCCAGGCAGAGCCAACAGTCTTCCCTAGTAAGGTTAGTGGTGGAGTTAAGAAACTTGAAAATGAAGCTAAGTAGCTGTAACTCAAATACAAGGAACATATCTTGGACTCGGGGGGCGGGGCAGGGGGCATGACCATGGATACGGCTGCGCCCCTGGCTGGGGAGGTGCCTGAGACTGAAGTCGGTGCTGTGGGTTTGAGTTTTTCTGGCTGTGGTTTTATGGGGGGAGGGCAGAGTAGGACTAGGATGGGGTTGGGCCCAATGGATTCTCCATGGTTAGCCCCTTGGGGGTGGCCATGGAGTCATATGGTAAATACCACTTCCTATTGTATATAGTCTCAGTCCCCAATTTTTACCAGTCTCCCATCTGGTGGCAGCTTTTCCTCTGTTAGTAAACCTAATTAATAGCTGATTACATTGGGACTATGTTCTTATGGGGGGGAGGGAGCAAGAAATGGTCCTGTGGATTCACATCCCCATGCTGCACAATAGTATGATTTTGGGCTACCACAATTTGTCTGTTGCCCTGAGGTTCTGTCATGACCAGGACATACATAAAAGGCCTGTTTTCTTGTGTTGGCTCATGCTTGAGGGAAATTGCATCCAAATGATGGGTTGCACTGGCATGGGCAGCCAGTAGCAGTATCAGTAGCAGCATAGTCCCAAGATTGTCCCACTAGGTCACACAAGTCAAACATCAGATCAGGGAACCAAGTTCCAAGGGGGTCTAAACGGGACATGGAATTAACTACCTTCCCTCTGGCCATGTTAATAATTGTCCATGTGAGATTGTAGGGCTGATGTGGGTTTGAGGTGATTGAGGTTAATACATAACAGAAGACAGACACAATCCAAAATAATCTGGCCATCATTGAGTCTCTAGCTTATGAATTCTCAGTTTGACTGGGTCCTGCAGGTGTGTGATGGCCCAACACAATCCTGATTTTTCCTCAGCAGCATAGTTGTCTGGATCCACATGTGGGTCAACAGACTTCATGTGTGAGTGGTGTATCCAGGCTGAGACACTGTCCACCTTGATGGCAGTTGGGGTGGTCAGAGTCACAGTGTAGGGTCCGTTCCAGCCAGGTTCAAGACTCTCCTTCCGGCGTCTTTTGATGAGTACTAGATCTCCGGGTTGGAACCCATGAGGTGTAGGGGGAGATGCCTTTTCATAGATGGCCTGCAGTTGGAGCCAGAGGTGTTCTTGCACCTGAAATAAAGCTTGTAAGGAGGAGAGAAATCTTTCATCATCAAATTCAGTTAACAGTTCTGCTTGTATATTAGGCAACAAGGGTGGGGGTCTTGCATACATGATTTCAAAGGGAGTCAGTCCCATGGTATAAGGGGAGTTTCAAACTCAGAAAAGGGCAAAGGAAAGGAGAGACACCCAGTCACCACCAGTTTCAAGGGTTAATTTAGTTAGGGTCCTCTTTAGGGTCCAATTCATTCTTTCTACCTGTCCTGAACTCTGGGGACAATACACACAATGGAGTTTCCAATTTGTCACCACAATTTTGACTGTGGCTTGGGTTATCTGTGAGATGAAGGCTGTCCATTGTCTGACCCCAAAAGAACAGGTAAACCATACCTTGGGATGATGTCATCCAATAGTTTTTTGGCCATAGTTGTGGCAGTCTCATTCTTGGTTGGAAAAGCCTCAGTCCCTCCTGAAAAGGTGTCTATAAATACCAGTAAATACTTGTATCCATACAAACCAAGTTTTATCTCTGTGAAGTCAACTTCACAATTTACTCCTGGCCAGGTTCCTCTTTCCCTGATTCCCAATCAAGAAACTCCACTTTTTGCACTTACTAGGTGGCAAGTATGACATCAGGCTATGGCTTCTGCTGCTTTTTGTCTTAAGTCATAAACCTTAAGGTGGGCTCATCTAAGTAAGTCCTCAGTCTTCTGTTGACCCAGATGTGTGCTCTGGTGTATTTGTCTAATGAGTTGACTAGCAAAGTCCGATGGGAGAATGATCCTCCCATCAGGGGTTTTATACCATCCTTGTTCTTTATAGGCTGCTGTGCAGGTATGGATTCTCCATAGTTCGGAGTCAGTATAGTTTGGAGTCTCTGGAAAGGTTGGCATCACCATCAGAGGTAGTTTTGGCACCAGGGTGGTATCAACCTGGAGGGCTGCCTCTCATGCCGCCTTATCAGCCCTGTTGTTCCCTTTAGAACTGGGATCATCCCCTTTCTGGTTACCAGGGCAATAGTCCCCTCTCTTTATAAATGGCCCCATGAACATGTACCATTGCAAAGGCATAATGGCTATCAGTATAGATATCAAGTCTCTTTCCTTGGCCTAGTTGTAAGGCCTTGGTCAGGGATATTAATTCAGCTTTCTGGGCAGACGTACCTGGAGGGAGGACTTCTGACCATACAGTTGTCTCTTCAGTTGTCACTGCAGCTCCTACATATCTGACACCATCCTTAAGGAAGCTGCCACCATCTGTATACCAGGTCAGTTCTGCCCCTTTAAGGGTAATGTCCTTGAGATCTGGTCCGGTCCCTTGTAAACTGCTCAAGATCTCTGAGCAGTCATGTATGGGACTTCTCCATTTCTGGGGTCCATTCAAGGGAGCTTTCTTGTACCCTTGTGGCCTCATAGAGAGGCTTGGCAATCTCTGTAAATCTGGGTATCCAAAGTCTACAAAACCCCACCTACCACAAGAACTCACATACCTGTCACCAGGTTCTGGGGTGAGGGATGTTGAGAATTGTCTCTTTGGGCACTTGAGACAACCAGTGCTGAACCCCCTTGAGTATGTACCCAAGATAATACTTCCCTCTGGCAGAACTTCACCTTTCTGGCTGAAACTCGATATCCTATGAGGTCCACTTCTCTCAGCAAGGCCTCTGTGGCTGAGTGGCAGGCTTCATCTGAGGCTGCTATAAGGAGGTCATCTACATACTGCAATAGGGTTATTTGGAGATGGGCCTGATGGTACTCACCCAAATCCTCATGGAGTGCTTCATCGGAAATGGTGGGTGTGCTGGGCATGGTAGTGCACACTTTTAATCCCAGCACTTGGAAGGCAGAGGTAGGAGGGTTGCCATGAGTTTGAGGCCACCCTGAGACTACAGAGTGATTTCCAGGTCAAGGTAAGCTAGAGTGAGACCCTACCTTGAAAAAGGAAAAAAAAAAAAAAAAAGGTAGGTGAGTTTTTGAATCCTTGCGGCAATCTGGTCCATGTTAATTGCCCATTGAATCCATGCTCTGGATCATTCCATTCAAAGGCAAACAGAGGCTGGCTGATAGGGGCCAGCAGCAGACTGAAGAATGCATCTTTAAGGTCCAGCACCATGTACACACTGCGTTCAGGTGGTAAAGTGCTCAGCAGAGTGTACGGGTTTGGCACCATGGGGTGGATGTCTTCTACCCATTTACTAATTTCCCTCAGATCCTGCACAGGCCGGTAGTCATTCAAGTGGGGTTTCTTTACTGGCAGAAGAGGAGTATTCCAGACGGACTGACAAGGGACTAATATCCTTTGTTCCCAAAGTTGGTTTATGTGAAACATTATACCAAATTTGGCCTTTTGGGGCATAGGGTATTGGCAGATGCAGATTGGGCCAGCATTAGCTCTCAGTTGGACCATTATTGGGGCTTGATGCTTGGCTAGCCCAGTCTGATTTCTTTCTGCCCATACACGTGGAATCCTTTCCCATAGTTCCCTGAGATATGGGCTTTCAGGGGAAGCTTGGGAGGGTGAAGTATAGAGTTTATATTCTTCCTCCAGGGACACAGTCAACACATATACAGAACAATTCTGATTGAGAACCTGTAGTCCCTTGGGGCTGAAATGGATTTGTGCCCCCATTTTAGTCAAGAAGTCTCACCCCAGGAATGGCCATGAATGAATGGGTTATCTACCCCATTCCTAAGTCCACTTCTCTTCAGGTAGTCCATGAATATTGATTTATCCCAGTGGCTCCCTGGACCCATGTCCTCTTAGTGGACAGAGGCCCATGGGTTGTTTCAGGATAGAATGCTGAGCCCTAGTATTGACCAGGAAGTCCACTTGTTTCCCCTCCACCTTTAAGGTTACCCAGGGCTCTGACACCCTCAGCCACTGAGTTCTCCTATTTCCAGGACTTTAAGATTTTGGTCTCTTTGTCTTTTTGGATGTTCATTTTTCCAATGTCCCATCTCTTTGCAATAAGAACATTGGTCCTTTTGGAGACAGGGTCGGTATTGTACTTCCCCTCTCAATTGTTGGGCTGGTTTGGCCCTGTCTCTCCCATAAGCCACGGTTTTTAATTCCCTTGGGTCAGATTTTCCCTCGGTGGCCAGTAGTATCTTGGCTAATCCTCTAGTCTGTTTGTCTTCTGGAGTCTCTCTATTATTATAAACTTTTTCTGCTATTGCCACAAGTTCTGACATTTGCTTACCTGCGAAACCATCCAGCAATTGGAGTTTTCTGAAGATGTCTGGCGCCTCCTGGTTGACAAAAGCCATGTTCATGGCAGACTGGTTTTCTGTTTCTTCTGGGTCCAGGGCCGAATAAGTCTGGTATGCTTCTAGTAGTCTCTCTAAAAAGGCCCCTGGGCTTTCCTCCTTACTTTGTACAACCTGTCTTACCTTAGATAAATTTGTAGGCTTCCTAGCAGCCTCTCGGAGATCCACCCCCCCCCCATCAGAATCTGGCAGTAGGCTTTGAGTCTCTCCTTACCTTCAGGGCTGTTGGGGTCCCAGTCAGGGCAGGCTAAGGGGAAGGCTATGTCCATGACAGCCTGCACAGTTGTGGACTGACAGTTAGGTCCAAGAACCAGCTTGCAGGCAGCAGCTAGAATTCACTCCCTTTCCTCTGTAGTAAAAAGAACCTGTAAGAGCTGCTGATAATCATCCCAAGTGGGCTGATTGGTTATCATTATGGAATCTAACAAGTCTATGAGGGCTGAGGGCTTGTCAGAAAACTTTGGATTCTGCATTTTCCAATTATATAAGTCACTGGTAGAAAAAGGGATATGAGTCATGAATTGTTGGCTGTCCTGATTGGTGGGGGAGGGGGGGCAGTTACCTGTAGAGGTAGCACAACTGTTGTGGAGTCTGCCTGTCTTGCGGTCTGGGCCCGTGTATGGGGAGGACTTGTCATGTTTCCTTCTTCTTCCCCTGGGCCCGGATCAGCAGCTACCACTCATGGTACAGGTTCTGGCACAGGGGCAGGTATATAAGGAGGCAGGTAGAGGTCCTCCTCAGAAGCAGAAAGGGAAAGGACCACTGGATTGTGGTCCTTCAGCGGTCCTGACTCCTTGACTGACAAGATTTCTGGGCCTGGTGGTAAAAAGGGGCTCAGCCAAGAAGGGGGGCTTTCCACTAGATATTGCCAGACTGTGATGTATAGGACCTGGTCAGGATGTCTAGGATTCCCATACACAATACCTTTAACTTTGTAAATGGTGGGGAAGTGGAAGGTGCCTCCCTCTGGCCATCCCACATCGAAAGTCGGCCATTCATTCCTGCAAAAGATGGTCAGTTTTCCTGATCATACTGTTACATCCACATTGTCCACCAGGTATCAGAAATCCTTGAAGTGTGACTAAACTAGGTCCAGTGCAGTGGAACTCACCACCTGTCCCGTAGTATCTTTCAAGAAAACTTTCAAGAAAGTAGAAAAGGACAAACAAGACACAGACACAAAAACAAATTCCCTAGGGAATGAAAAAGACACTCAAATGTTGCTGATGGCGGCCTATCCCATGAATGGACTCCACCAGATGGGCATGGCCCATCAATGTCTAATAGAACCAGACTCAGACTGGAGCTTTCCAGATCCACCAGATTGGAGCTCTCTGGCCCCACCAGATGGGGTGCTGGGGCATCCTCGGAACCCCCTGGCCCCGAGGTAATAATCGGCTCATCAGCCTTACCTTCATGGGCCTCCAAAATGTGCCTGGATGCCAGACTTACCAAGAACAAAACAAAGAACACAGCAGACCAGAGATGTGTAGCACAAAAATTGCCTCAACTCACCGATTGGCAGAGAACCAAATGCTCCTCTGAAAACACTCCACTATTGAATCTGGGGGTCTCCAGTGATCCTGGATGAGCCCCCAAATGTAAGGGTCTGAAAATCGCTGAAGAAAGACCCTAGACTCAAATAGTATGTAAAAGGAAAGAGCGTTTATTCTGCAGAATCAGCCAGCATGCAGGGGTCAACCATTCATTCAAAATGGCAACCCCAAGGAGGAGCTCACAGGCTCCTGTTAAGCACAGCTAAAGGAATTTTGGTGGGCTTAGTCTTTTTTTAAACATGATTGGCTAATTTAAACAGTAATTGTACTATTACCTTGTTGATTGGTCCTAAAGTTTTGGCGGGCTACATCTAGGGGAATTCCAGGCTGAATGGGTAATCTTTTATCATGATTGGCTAGGCAGGCAGCAATTACATTTGTACATCTCTGATTGGTTGGGGCCAAAGGTACAAAAGAGACATGTCTGGCCATGTTTGGACATGTCTCCAGGGACTGACTCAGCCCCTGGGTGGCTATCTTCTTTGGCCACATGTCAGGGTCACTGTAGATTAACAGCCTGCTCTTTCCCAGAAGTCTTGCCTATCTCTCCAGAAAACTGAAACTTAGGCCTAGCTAGGATGGCACCTTACTGAGGCCTGTCATGGCATCAGTTTGGTCCCTTCAGTTAAATGTTGCAGAATCACAAAAACTAAGAAAATAACAGAACTAAAAATTTAACTAAGAGGGCTGGCCAGTTATCCTTGGGATAACTGTTGTAATTCAAACTCATCTATAGTTTATGGTCCTCTGTCTTTAGGTCTCCATCCTGACTGTGCCACCCTGGGCCCAGTCTTGTTATCTGCATTCAACCTTATATTCCCAGGAGCAGAGAGGTTCTTTAGCAATGTCCCTGGCTGAATGTCTAAATCTCTGTTTCCCTGCTGTTTTCCTGACTCGCAGCACTTTAGGGAGAGGGTCTTAGAGAGCCCCCCTTTTTTTTTTTAAAGAAAGCTTCATCATTTTTTTTGTTGTTGTTGTTTTTGAAATATATCCTTCAATATATTTTATTTATTTATTTGATAGAGAAAGAGGGAGAGAGAGAGAATGTGCATGCCAGAGCCTCCAGCCACTGCAAACAGACTCCAGATGCATGTGCCACCATGTGCATCTGGCTCATGTGGGTACTGGAGAGTAGAATCTAGGTCCTTAGACTTTAGAGGCAAGTGTCTTAACCTCTAAGCCATCTGTCCAGCCCAAAAGAACCAGCTCTCTTAGTTAAATTTTTAGTAAGTAATTAGGGAGTGTCCTAAGTACCCCTTTAAGCTAATAGCTTATTGTTTTATAACCTGATAACACTCATGAATTTCATGACTATGACCCTAAAACATATTGCCTTAGAAATTTGTAGTACACCAATAATATAAAAGACCCAAGGTGCTGGGCATGGTGGCACATGCCTTTAATCCCAGCATTTGGGAGGCAGAGGTAGGAGAATGTTGTGAGTCCAAGGACACCCTGAGACTACATAGTGAGTAGCAGGTCAACCTGTTCTAGTGTGAGACCCTACCTCAAAAAAAAAAAAAAAAAAAAAAAAAAAAAAACCAAGGTGATATTAGACTGTCAACAAACTAAAAGACACAAAGTTATCATAATTCAGGGTTGAAGGCATTTTAGAACATGAAGCTCAGTTCAACCCACCAAAATGAATAAATGAATTCTCCACCTCTCCAAGTAATGCTTGGATTTCTTGTTGACTTAAGGCCAGATTTTCTGTCCCAAAGTATGAAGTTTTGCCTTAATAAAAAAAAAAAAAATCCCTGATGCTATAGGGGACATACATACACATTCAAACCACCACAGTCCACCCCAAACCCCCATAGACTCATGATAATTTCACAAATTCAGTTCAATTTTATAGGTCCCCATAACTTTACCAACTTTAACATTGTTTAAAAATCTAGTTTCAAGCTGGACATGGTGGTACATACCTTTAATCCCAGCACTTGGGAGGCAGAGGTAAGAGTCTCAGCATGAGTTTGAGGCCATCCTAAGACTACACAGTGAATTCCAGGTCAGCCTGGGCCAGAGCAAGACCCTACCTCAAAAACCAAGTCCAAAGTCTCATCTGAGATTTAAGACTGTCCCATTACTGTGAGTTCTGTAAGATCTAAACACAAGTTAGGGGCTGGACATATTGCTCAGCAGTAAGGCGTTTCCCTGCAAAGCCTAAAAATCCAGGTTCAATTCTTCAATACCCACACAAAGCCAGATGCACAAAGTGGTGCATGAATGAAGCAGCTAGAAACCCTGGTGTGCCCATTCTCACTCTCTCTTCTGTCTTTGCAAATAAGTAAATAAAATATAAAAACACAAGTTTTTTTTTTCTTTGAAATATGGTCTCTCTCTAGCCCAGGCTGACCTGGAATCCACTATATAGTTTCAGGTTGGACTTGAACTCACAGTACTCCTCTTAGTTCAGTCTCCCAGTTGCTGAGATTAAAGGCATGAACCACTGTATTAGTCAAGGTTGTCTAGAGAAATAGAACTGCTAGAATGAATTATATTAAAAAGGGAATTTATTGGATTAGCTTATGGTAGTCCAATAGCAGTTACAGGCCCTAGAATCAAGGAACCCGGTAGCTGCTCATCCACGTGGCCAGATGCCTCAGTAGTCCCAATCTGGTACTGAAGGCCTCGAGGCTTCCTGAGGAGCCGCTGGTTTTCAATCCACGTGGGTCTCCAGTTGACGCTGGTCTTCAGTCTGCGCTAGTCTTCAGTCCATGCTGGAAGGCAGCTGGAAGGCAGCTCTGCCAGTCAAGTAGAAGGAAGGAAGGGGCTCTTTTCACTCAGAGTTTCCTTATATAAAGTCCCCCTCTGAGAGGGGTCACCCACTCTGGGGAAAGGGCTCACTCTGGGGGAAGGAATTCCTCCATCAGTTAATCCTTCCTGGAAGCAACCTCAGAGACCCACCTGAAAGGGATTTCTATGGATTACTAAACAGATCAAGTGGACAAAACCTTAACTATCACAACCACCATGCACAGCCAAAAAAACACAAGTTATATACATGCCACACATAATGGCCCAAACTAAACATTTCCATTGCAAACAGATATAACAAGGAGAGGCTGAAGCAATGAAAAAAATCAATAACTCGTAGGTAAACAACAAACATCTGTAGTTCAAATCCAACATCCATAACCAGTCATGAAAGTCTCTGGATTATAATTCTAATTCTGCCCTTCCAGTGGGCAGAAAATTTTTTCCAAAGCCAGCAGTACTCTATGGAAGCTGTTCCACTATCTTAGTACATCCAATACATCTTTGGGTATGCACTAAAAACCATGGTTCATCTTCATAGCTCCATAGAATGGCCTTATTTGGTTTCCAACACAAGAATTTCAACCCTATTTTCCATGGTGCATCTCAGCAGGAACTTTTTAAATTTATTTTTATTTACTAATTAGTTTTGTACTCAGTGATTACAGTCAAGTTGGTACCATTGTTAGGGTCATCCGTGTCCTATCCCCTCCCCCTGGCCCCTCTGTGTTGAGGTATATGGGTTATGCATTGTGGAGTTAGCCCACAGTTATGGGTAGGAAAAATGTCTCTGTGTATCATGACCCAACATGTGGCTCTGACATTCTTTCCGTCCTCTCTTCCACAAAATTTCCCTGAGCCATATTGGGTTCATTTTTGGTCTGCTTCAGTGATGAGGTGTTGGGGCCTCTGGGTCTCTGGATCTCTGATTTGGTAGGAGTTGATTTTTCTCTGTGCTGATCTCCTTCACCCTTGTGCTGGTACCCAGTTCTCCAAGAAAACAGCACCCTTGATTGTTTCGCCAATTATTCTTAGATTCAGCCAGGGGCCTTTTGAGGTATTATGGGGTGGTTCTCTCCTTAGGATCTGCGTCTATCTGAAAAAGAGAAGCAGATTCTCCAACTGAGAGTGAAGTTAGCACCAGACAAATGGGATAACCCTTACTTTTTTATAGAGAATTTAATAGGTGTAGGCCCTCTTATAGCCCACGATTGGTGGTAGCTTGATAATGGAGAACAGGCTCATGTTTGGATATGGTTCTGACTTGTTTCCCAGCTCCAGCTATGGGTCCTTTTCCACTGAGGGGATAAGTTAGCCAAATCAAGAGCAGTTGGTTTCCCACCGTGGCTGTGTGCCACTATTGCACTTGTGTGAGCATCACAACAGGTTATTTGCTGCTAAGTAGGTTAGACCATGAGTTTCTTGCTTCAGATATTGGTCATTTTCCCACAGTCACCCATGTAGCACCTTCTGGCCCTAGATGCACTGACTGTCTGGGGGCTGACTCTCTTCCAGCTTCCAGCCATGTCATTCCATTTTATGTGTCAACCACATATGGTGTCTTTAGCAGTAGGATCTTACCACTACCCTTTGGTGGGTCATCAAGTACTCTGACAGAAATCTGTCATTCTTTTAGGAAACCTTGTAGGTCTCTCTGATCAAAAGCTCATTGTGGCCAGGCGTGGTGGCGCACGCCTTTAATCCCAGCACTCGGGAGGCAGAGGTAGGAGGATCAGTGTGAGTTCGAGGCCACCCTGAGACTCCATAGTGAATTCCAGGTCAGCCTGGGCTAGAGTGAAACCCTACCTCGAAAAACCAAAAAAAAAAAAAAGCTCATTGTGGGTGATATCCACATGCTGGTACTGGGAGTTACAGGTCAGTGCCCACTAAGAAAAGGAAGAAAAAGATAATTAATATAAAAGAGTTAGAGAGAAGAGAGAGAGAGAGGCTTTAGAAGATTAAGTTCAGTCTTCATCATAACCTCTCCAGTGTCTTGTGGCTCAGATGTTCCCTCAAGGGCCTGGTGAAGGTTTGACCATTTGGTCTGCCTTTTAGGATGTAGAATTTTATGGTACCATTGCTGTTTGGGTATAGATTTGTGTCTCCCACTCCCTCCCTTTCCCTTCCCTCCCTCCCCACCCACCCCATTCTTAGTCCACGAGATGCTTGCTGGGTATGTCGGCATCTTGGGTAGATTCAGGTTAGGTGCTGTAGATCAGTGAGACTATGCGGTGATTTTCTTTCTGTGATTGGGTAAGTTCACTGAGAATGATCTGTTCCAGGCTCAACCATTTTTTCTCAAATTTCATTGTGTCTTTTTTCTTACTGCTGTATAGAATTCCATTGTGTAGATATACCACATCTTAGTTACCCATTCTTCTAGTGATGGACATCTGGGTTGATTCCAGCTGTTAGCTATTACATATTGAGCCTCTAAAACATGGTTGAGCAAATCTCTCTGGACTGTGGTTTAAAGGTTTTAGGGTAGATGCCCAGTAAGGGAATAACTGGCTCTGTTGGCAATTCTATAGTCAACATTATTCTTCACAGAGATAGAAAAAATGATCTCAAATTTCATATGGAAGGGCAGAAGGCCTCAGATATCTAAGCATATCCCCAGGAAAAGAAATATCCTGGAGGTATCACCATACCTGATCTAAAGCTATATTACAAAGCCATAGTAATAAAAACAGCATGGTACTGGCATAAAAACAGGAGTATAGACCAATGGAATAGACTTGAGGACCTGGACTTTGGATCAAGCAACTACAGCTACTTGATATTTGACAAAGGCCCTAACAATACAGGTTGGAAAAAAGACAGCATCTTCAACAAATGGTGCTGGACAAACTGGATAACCATATGCAGGAAATTGAAACTTGATCCACACATCTTTCCAAGCACTACACTCAAGTCCAAATGGATCAAAGACCTCAACATAAGAGCAGACACTCGGCTACTACTGGAAGAAAATATAGGAAGAACTTTCCATGATATAGGAATGGAAAAAGACTTCCTGAACAAAACCCCAGCAGCTCACGATCTTAAACAGTCACTCAACCAATGGGATCACATGAAGCTGAAGAGTTTCTTCACAGACAAGCATACAATAAGGAAAGCCAATAGATTACCCACAGAATGGGAGAAAACATTTGCTCATTATCCATCTGACAGAGGCCTAATCTCTAGAACCTACAAAGAACTTAAAAACCTAAACAATCAAAAGTCAAGCAACCCACTCATAAAATGGGGCAAAGAGCTGGACAGGCAGTTCACAGGGGAAGAAATGCAAATGGCAAACGTACACTTAAGAAAATGTTCATCATCCCTAATCATCAGGGAAATGCAAATTAAAACAACTATGAGATTCCACCTTAACCCAGTAAGGATAGCAAACATTAAAAAATGAAATGAAAAAAAATGCTGGTGAGGATGTGGAGAATTAGGAACACTCATCCACTGTTGGTGAGAATGTAAGATGGTACAACCACTGAAGGACTCAGGAACCAGATGCACGCCATGACAGGCTTCAGAGTCCTCAGTAGGCCTAAGTTTCTGTTTCCTGGCAAGGTCTAAGTTTTTTATCTTCTGGTAAGGGTGGTTTTAGCAGTTACTGGAAACTGATTATGCCATACATTCCTGAAGTCATAAGATAAGTTCAATTCCCCTAGCTCCAGCCCGCCAACCTTGCCATAAGGGTAGGTTTAACAGTTAAACTGATTATGCTATACATTCCTGAAGTCATGGGACAGTCCTGTAGTCATAGATAAGCTCAATTCCCCTAGCCCCAGCCCGCCAACTTTGCCCGCCAAAATCCTAAGCCAACCAGAAGAGTACACTGTTGAAATCAACCACTCATGTACCCATCCCCTTCTTCTATGTTCAAATCCCTATAAAAACCCTACCCTCTCACTACTCGAGGCACTTGTATGGATCCACTGCGTTGGTAAAGTCAAGAGACCGAGCTTAAGCCTAAAATAAAGCTCCTTGCCCTTGCGTACGTGTTTGGTTCTCCTTGGTGGTCACTGGGGATGCCAAGAACTGGGCATAACACCACTTTACAAAGCAATATGGAGACTCCTGAAAAAGCAGCGGCTTTTGGAGCCCACTAATCTTCACACAATTTCCTCTACACAGGGATTCCAACAATCCTGTTTCACTTTGCCCAGGAGCCATTTCCAAAAAAACAAAACTGTGTTGTACTTCATGACCCACATCCCTGAATTTTTCATGCTTCCTAAATCACCAACAGGTATAAGGAGCAGCTAAATTTGTAAATCCAGGTGGGAGTAATAAATCTTGACTTTGAACAACAACATATTCCTTCACAATCTTCCCTCAAGCCACCTCCTTCCAAGAAAATTTGTATTCTTATTTATTTGAGCCTTCCAAGATGCACCCTCAGGGTATCATTTTCATTGTTTCAATGCAAAACAGTTGGCCCACCCTTGATGATGGTAATCTGGTTAACAATTGTAGCATCAGGAACTTAAAACCAGTCTCTGTGCCTGTAGCTTCAAACTTGTTTGATTTTTTTTCGTGATAAACCATACATATTTCATGCTTTTCTGTTCTATACCTTATACCAAGCACACTAGTCCATTACTTTTTAATTCAACCTTGATCAAATTCTTTTGACATGGGCAAAATATAGCCAGCCTTTATCCCAGTAGCCCTGCTCCAACAAAGTTCTCTCCTTCCCCTTTGCAAATTCATAAGCCAAGCCTTCAGAGTCCAAAATTCTTTCTGTGCTTAGCCCTTTTAAAGTCTCACCAGATTAGCCAATCAAGCTCTGCTTACAGCATGGCATACTTTCCCCAGTCTAGGCCCACTCCATGGGAGGGAATACCTCCTCATACCGAAAACTTACAACAGGAGTAGTCATGACCTCTAGGGGTGTAACATTTGCTGGTGTCTGGCTAAATGTATATATTATGCTCACCAAACTGCCCAGTAAGCACTTCTATTAATGTTCATACCCATATATTAATGCTACTCTCACTTTTGTTTAGAGAAGCCTTTCTTTTCAGATGGTGTTGACCTTGGTATAACTCAGAAGGTAACATGGTGCTGAGAAGAAGTGACAGAGGAGTGCTCGGCACTGAAATATCTCTATCACACCTTCCAAGGCTCAGGGTCCATTGCAGAAGAGGTGGTGGAAAGAATGTAAGAGCCAAAGGGTAGGACTCCTTACATTGCACTCCTCCAAACACAAAATGGCCTGTGTATCCATGACCTCAGAGTGCTTGCCACTACCTACACAAGACCATCATAATAGGAGGAAAAGATGATGACAGCAAAATAAAAGAGAGACTTATTGAGAAGGGTTATGATGGACAGTGGAGTTTCAAAGGGGAAAGTGGAGGGAGGGAGGGAATTACCATTGGCTTTTGTCTACAATGATGGAAGTTGCCAAAAAACAATAAATTTAACAAAAATATTTCTCCAGTCTAAAGTAATAAATCCACATTCCTCCCACAAAGAAGTTCCAAAAGACCAAAATCCACACAGTCAGATTTATCACAGCAATGACCCCACTCCTGTTAACCACTGCAGTTACTTTCTCATTGCTGGGACAAACGCAGAACCAGAAGCAGCTAATGAGAGGAAAGGGTTTCTTTCAGGCTTATAGAATCCAAGGAAAGTTCCATCACAGTGGAAGAAACTGGCTCACTCCAGCATCAACAGCAGAGCAGAGAGAAACTAACACCAGCAAGCACAAACAACCAGCAAACACAAATAGCCAAAGCTCAAACTGACTCTGAACACACCTCATAGCTGGACTTGAGATCTGCCCTCATGACACACCTCTTCCCTAGCATGATGCTAAAGACTTAAGCAGGAAGCTTAACCAATCAACAATCCCTGAGGCTATGGAGGATGTCCATTCACATTCAAACCACCACACATGGTAAGCACTTTACCCTGGAACCATCTTCCAACCCCAATGTAAAGAATTTTAAAATTAAAGCCCAGTATGGTGGTTCACTCCTTTAATCCCAGCACTTGGAAGGCAGAGGTAGGAGAATCACTGTGATTTCAAGGCCACCATGAGACTGCAGAGTGAATTCCAGGTCTAGACTAGACTAGAGTGAGACCCTACCTAAAAAAAAATTTTTTTTAATTAATTTTGAAAAGAAAAAATTTTTTTCAGGTTTTTTTTTTTTTTTTTTTTTTTGAGGTAAGATTTTGCTCTAGCCCAGGCTGACCTGGAATTCACTATGTAGTTTCAGGGTGGCCTTGAACTCATGGTGATCCCCCTACCTCTGTCTCCTGAATAATGGGATGAAAGGTGTGCAGCATCACTCCTGGCAACAATTTTGAAAAATTTTCATGTCAAAACAAACAAAAATGCTACATATTTATAAGACATCACTTTCACAGCCAAAGGGTTCCAAAGAAAAGAACCTGTTATATTTAGGGTCCTTTCTTTTTGTTACCTGGCTAATCTCTAACATAAAACAACTTCATATAGCCACCACTTGTCATATGGCATTCTTTCCACCTGAAACTCTCAATGTTGCCTGTATGCACTCTTGCAAAAGAAAAAAGAAAAAAGCTAAAGATGTGTATTAGTTTCAACCCTGAGGTGCTGAGCTAGAATATAAGAAATTCATTTTTCACTTTGTTCTGCTACAACCAGCCATAAAATCTTGGACAAATCTCCTTTCCTCTTTTGTTCACATAGAAATATTGTGAATTCATTTTAATTCCAAGAGAATTGAGAAGTATACACCCAGCTATCCTGTCTCAGTTTTCTAGTTGTCATCATCCACTCCCTTTAAGTGTGTGTGAGTGTGCAGATGTAAGTGAAAGCTTCGGGGGACATCGCTGAACTGAGGGTCTCGGTAAAGAAAAGAGTAGGAAGAACAAGGAGACAACCCATGGCATTCCTCTTAGGTTTCTCACAAGAGGAAATGTCAAAACAAAAGCAAAGCAACCTATCAAAACAAGATAATGACCAGGGAGAAAGTAAAGGTTTTTAGCCAAATTCACAATCATTCTTCCTGTCCCCACAAAGATATCTGAACTGAGATCTTATTAGTGGACCTCCACTTCCGGTAAACCTCACTCAGAACAAAAACGGGAAGCTCCACATGAGGCCGCTGGACAGAGTCCCAGATGCAGGAAGATGCTGGAATGACATCACCCAGAAAGTTATGCAGTAGAAAGGTCTGCAGTTTGAACAGCTCACCTAAGAATTCTCATTTGGATCTTTGGATGTTTTATCTAGTATTTAGCAGGCCCACATTCCTCAAAGTATATTTCTTAATGTTAATGCATTTAACCCAAACATGTACATATCTTTTTTGTTTGTTTTTGTTTGGTTTTGGTTTAGTTGAAGCAGGGTCTTGTGTAGCCTAGGCTGGCCTCAAACTCTCTGTGTAACTGGGGATGACCTTGAATTCCTGATCCTCCTGCCTCACATTTTTGAGTGCTGAGATTATAGGTGTGTACCACCACAGCAGCTCAAACTCAATATATTTTCACATTCTCCACTTTGTATGAAGTAGAACTGGTAAGCAAGAATACAAAAAGTAAAAGTGCCTTACTGATTACAGTGGTGTAAGTTTTGAAATGATATCATTTTAAATTATCACGGCCAGGAACAGTAGTGAATGCCTTGAGTCCCAGCCCTAGGGAAGCTGAGGTAGGAGGATGGCTATGAGTTTGCAGCCAGCCTGGGGTAACAGAGTGAGTTCCAGGTCAGCCTGGGCTAAAGTGAGACCCTTCCTCAAAAAAGCCAAAAGTAAATAAAAAAATAAAAATTGTCAGTAATGTTATCAGGTTGGAGAACAAGTTATTACTATTATTACAATTATTAAAATCTTATTTTATTTTGGGTGTCAGGATTTCATTGCATGGCCTAGTTTGGCCAGGAACTCCTGGTCTCCAGCAATCCCCCTGTTTCAGCTTCCCTAGTTTTTAGGATTATAAGTGTGCAGCAACAAATCATTCATTTTTTGTTTGAAGTAGGGTCCCTCTCTAGCCCAGGCTGACCTGGACCTTACTCAGTATCTAAGGCTGGCCTTGAACTCACGGTGATCATTTGTTGCCAACTTTTTAAAATTGTTTTTTAGTTAACATACAAAATCATGTGATATCTCACTGTGGTGTTTTCATACACATATATCATGATACTTTGTTCTTACTTGCCCTCTATCCTTCCCCATCCCAGCTAACAGATTTGGGGAAGGTACTAGAGATTGAATCCAGGGCCTTGTGCATGCATGTTACAGTTACATCCCAGCCCTCTTTAACTTTTTCATTTTGAGATAGGGTCTCCTTAGTTGTCCAGATTTGCCTTGAACTTATTTTGCAGCCCAGGCTGACCTTTAACTTGTCTATTTTTTTGAGGTTACCTATCCCAAACTAACCTCAAACTCACTCTGTAGTCTCAGGCTGGCCTCGAACTCACAGTGACCCTCCTACTTCTGACTCTGGAGTGCTGGGATTAAAAGGTGTGCCTCATCTGGGTATGGTGGTGCAGGCCTTTAATCCCAGCACTAGGGAGGCAGAGGTAGGAGGATCTCTGTGAGTTCCAGGCCACCCTGAGACTACATAGTAAATTCCAGGTCAGCCTGGGATAGAGAAGGGCTGAAAGTATTGTACATTTCAATGTTTCTGGAAAATCAGCCATTGCGAAAACTTTTTTCCCAACCCAACCAATTTGATTTTTTTTTTTCCGGAAATAGGATCTCAAATAGCCCAGACTATCCTTGAACTCACTATGTAGCTATCTAGTTAAGGGAGACCTTGAACTCTTTTCTGATTTTCCTGCATCTACCTCCCAAGCACTGAGATTGTAAACATTTAGTGGTCACCACCACTACACCTGGCTGCAATTTAAATCTTTAAAAGTACATTTTCCCTCCCTGAAAACAAACACAGAAATCATCACAGAAAGACCAGCCAGCCTATACAATGGCAGTATGTTTCTACACATTGTGTATGTGTTCCCTTGTCAGTTTGCTCAGGGACAAAGCAAATGCCCTTTCTTGGCTCTTATCAATTCATACTTCTCTCTTGGTCATGGTGTGCTCCCACTGATTACACATGGGAATAAAAATAGAAATTTGAGACAATGTTTGCCCATAGCTCACACGACTTTCCATAAAGGGCATTTTCTATAGGTATATGACTAGCTATAAGAGTTTGATTCAAAATGTTTAGAAGGCAAGAACCCACAGCAGAATCTCCCCCTCGCTGAGGGGCTTCTAATCTATAATTAAGGCCAGGTACTCAAGCTTCTAAATACCTGCTGTTAGCCACCCTCTTGCAAATGTGTCGTGTTTCCAGGGCCTGGGAGCTAGAGTGCCAACAGAGGTGGGGGACCTGGCGGACACGGCAAAGGTCACCTCCCCAGCAGTTATTTTGATGTTCTCTCAGAAACCCACTGATAATGGCTTGGGTTCACAGACACATCTCAGACACCTCCTTTGTGCCAGGCACAATGTCACCAATGGACATAGGCAGTGTAAAAAGCACAGCAAAAAGCCAGCTGGGAAGCCTGAGGGGATCCATCTTGTAATCTCCCTAAACTGTTCACCCCAGTGCCCACTGGCTTCACCATGCAGGCTAAGGAAGGATGGAGCAGTGGTACCTTGGTGTGGGTCTGCCCAGAGTCATAAAGGGACTTCCCAGCCCAAACAAGGAGGGAGGGACAGGTGAGAGAGGGCAGGCAGTGCTGGGGCAGTTAGCCTGCAGAGCAGTGCAGCAGTGCAACACTGCCCTGCTTTACACGGGTATCTGAAGTTGTTGATGCGCGTCAACTCACTATGTAGAAAAGAAGAGAGTAATCTGTTCTGTTCCATAGATCCAGCACTAGCCTCATCAGATCTCAGAATCTTTCCATAGTTAGTTCAGATCTGAATGGTTTTGCTTTTAGTTTTGTTCCTCTCTCTCTCTCTCTCTCTCTCTCTCTCTCTCTGTCTTTGAGACGGGGTCTCTTGTACCCCAGGCTGGTAACATTGGTAACATACTATGTAATTGAGGAGGCTGACTTTTTTTTTTAAATCTTAGATAGGGTGTTGCTCTAGCCCAGGCTGTAAATTGTACACAGTTCAATTTCAAAGGACCCCACAGTCTTGACCAATTTAAGATAGTAAGTCCTGTAAAATCAAACAAGTTAAATACTTTCAACATATAAAGGCACAGAGTAAACATTTTCAACTGGTATAAGGCATAACAAGAAGAGACTATAACAAGGCAAATGTAGCAAACATCAAACGTCTTCAGTTCAAGTTCACTATAACCAGAGACTACCAGTCTCCAGATTTTCCAATTCTGCCCCACCAGCTGGGCAGAGTAGCCAAGGAACATTTCTATCCTAGGACAACAGTGCATTCTATGGTAGCCCTTGCATAGTCCTGGTATATCCAAGACATCTTCAGGTCTTCATGCAAACCACGGTCCATCTTCCAAAGGCTCTTTCAGCCTATCAGGGCATCAGGCCCTGCCTCATGCCACATCTCAGCAGCAGCTCCTGGAACTATGTGCAATTCACAACCACTCCTCACATTTTTCATGTTTCTGAAACCAATACCAGGTGTGCAGGACACAGCCATATTCTTAATTTAGGGACAAAGTAAATTATAACCTTGAAAAACAGGTTCCTTCTCCAGTCAACTCTTTCCAAAAGAGTTTGCATCTCCATGATAGTCTTTCCTCAGGCATCCTTTCCATTGTTTTAATATAAAGGAGTTGGGTCATCTTCAAGATTGCTAATGTGTTTGACAATAGCAGGTTCAGTCACCTAAGACAAGTCTCAGTGCCTATAATTTTAACTTGCTTGAGGTTTTCCAGCTTAAAAATATTAAATCTCTCAGTCCAATTATCTTTAGCCAAGCACATCAGTCCATTACAAATTCAACCTTGATCAAACTCTCTGGGTCTGGGCAGCAGAATGTAGCCAGCCCTTATGCCAGTAGCCCAGTTCAAACAAAGTCCTCTGCAGTCTTTCCTTCCCCTTAGAAAGCTCATAAGCCAAGCCTCAAAATTCAATACTGTCTGTACTTAGCATTCTCAAACTTCCATCAGAATAGTCCATAAAACTTGGCTTACCACTCCAGAAGGCATTTTCAGTTGCAAGCACCAAGTGCACGCCCATTCCTCCAAAACAAAAGTTCCAAAAGATCAACATCCACATGGTCAGGTTCATCTAACCCCACTTCTGGTACCAACTTCTGTATCAGACAGCTTTAGGTTCGCTGGGCAAGAGACCCTGGCTTGCCCATACTCTCTGTTTCTCTCCCCTCTGTCTCTTATTCTCTCTGTCTCTGTCTCTCTCTGCTTATAAATAAATAACTAAAAATAATTAAAAAAATAAAATGCCAAGCTTATGCCAGGCTGGGTGGTGCATGCCTTTAATCCCAGCACTTGGAAGGCAGAGGTAAGAGGATTGCTGTGAGTGAGTTCAAGGCCAGCCTGAGACTATATAGTTAATTCCAGGTCAGCCTGGGCTACAGTGAGACCCTACATCAAAAAAAATAAAGATAAATGCTCATTTGTACTGAAGATTATATCACTACTCCATTCCCCTTATGGCTGAATATGGGTATATCACATTTTATTTGCCCATTCAGTTTGAGTCGTTTTTACATAAACTGTAATATAATATATATAATATGTATAACTAAAAGTTATTATAACGCTGCTATGAATATTAATGTACAAGTTTGTGTGTGGGCCTGTGCTTTTATTTCCCTTGGATATATAAATAAGATGGAGAGACTTCAGGTAAAGATGGTGCTGTAGGAACCACACCAAAGCAGCCTAGGGGAGAAAAAGCCAAAAAACAAACAAACAAACAAACAAACAAACAACAAAAAAACAGCAAAACACACTCTTTTAGAAGTGAAGTGTATAAGAAATTATCAACTGCAGCAGAGAAGTAGGAGAGATCCAGAGCACCTAGAGACCATAGAAGCAGACAGAAGCAGCTCTAGTAGTGGCAGAACCAAGTCTGTGTGGCTACAGCCACAAGGCTCAACCTGAGCTGTAGGACGAACCAGGTGAGGGGATTTTCCACTCACAACAACCTCCTCACAAACTCAAGAAAAGTGAGGGAGGATGGCAGGGACCAACAGAGCGGCTACTGAAGAAGAGGATTGCAAGGACCAGCGGGAGAACTTCAGCCACCATCCATAACCTCCCCTCTCGCACCACCAGTGCAAGAGCCAGCAAGCACCAGAGACCTAGGGAAGGGAGTTCACCTACACAGCACCCTGCATAAGTGATTAGAGCAGCAACCAACTGACCCAGCCAGCCTACCTGAGCCCATGCCACAGCCACAAGGGACTCAAGTGGGAGTGCAGCATAATTGAGCCCAAAGCCATTTCAAAAGATAACTGAGATTAAACCAGGTCCAGTACCCACCAAGTAAGCCTGGTAATTGCACCTTCCATGTCAGGGTAAGTTAAATGTTAGATCTGAAGGGTGGTCAGATTTGCCATTCTTAAATAAGCTATATTTTGGGCTTGTCATTTGTTGCTTCCTGATTTATAGTGCCTTGTTTCCTCTTCTGTCATTCATTGGCGAAGGGTTTCACTTGGTCACAAGCTGAATTAGAACCCTCTACAGACCAGAAATCCTAGCCTACCAGTTGACAGGATTAAGGGTGTGGGGCAACACACATCCTTAGGGACTGTGACTTTGTTAGAGTATCTGGTTGTCATAATACCTACTCTTGCATAAGTACTCAGTGCTATTTTTCATTTAATATGTACATTGTTCAGTTAAATTTTAGAATTTTCCTGTATTTTGTTCCACTCAGCCTACCTGAGTATTCTCATAGCAGGCAAACCCAACACATAGGGTCATTTTGCGGTCACTCTGATAGTCTTAAGAGCCACACCTAACACCTTAAGCTCCTACATTGAAGACATAGAACATCAAATTGATTGATACATCTAATAATACTGCAGATAATTAGAAAACCCAAGCATTAAATTAATCTAAGAGGCAAAAATCTCTACATTATAATACAAGAAACACAAAAAATCAACACAATATAAATCCAACAAAAAGTATGAATGCATCAGAAATGACCACCAGTGAGACTGATTTAGAGGAAATGCCTGAGAAAGATTTCAAATGAATGATTATAAATATGTTCAAAGAAATCAAAGAGAATATCAAAGGAATGAAAGAAGACATATGAAACCAATTTAATGACATAAGACATGAATAAGGAAATAGAAATAATAAAGAAAACCCAGTCAGAAATACTAGCAATGAAGAACACAGTCAGTGAAATTAAAAAAAAAAAAAAACTCTGTACAAAATCACACCAGTAGACTGGATGAAGGAGAGAACAAAATATCTAAACTAGAAGACCAGGTGGAAGATTTAATACAGTCCAACGAAGAGAAAGAAAAACTAATAGGAAAGTATGAATGGGGAATTTCAAGATATTTGGGACACTATGAAAAGATCAAACATAAGAATTCAGGGTATAGTACAAGGAGAAGAATTTCACTCCAAAGACATAGTAGGAGCTTTCAACAAAACCATAGAAGAAAACTAACCCCAAATTGGGAAAGAGATGCCAATGCAAATAAAGGAAGCCTTTAGAACACCAAACAGAAAAAAAATCCTGGAAATAACCTCTTCTTGCCATATTATAATTAAGCTACCAAACATACAAACCAAAGAAAATATATTGAAGGTAGTCAGAGAGAAAAACCAAGTCACATACAAAGGCAAGCCCATCAGGATCACAGCAAATTAATTGGCTTTGGAGTGATGTATTCCAAGTTCTGAAAGGTAACAACTGTCAACCAAGGTTACTTTATCCTGCAAAGCTATCCATTGAAATAGATGGAGACAAAAGGACATTCCACAACAAAAAGCAGGCTAAAGCAATATTTGAAGACAAAACCATCTCTACAGAAAATACTTGACAGGATCCTCCATGCTGAAGAGAAAGAAAAGCACACATATAAGGAACCTGGAAAAACCAAACCATACTCAAATACTAGTTAATACAAGAGAACAAAGTTAAAACTGAAAGAACTACAAAACAAGAAAAATGACAAAAATAAATACACACCTTCAATAATAACTCAACATCAATGGCCTCAATACCCCAACCAAAACAGATAGGTTTACAGACAGGGTTAAAAAGCAGGATCCTTCAATTTGTTGCCTCCAAGAAACTCACCTTTCTACTAAGGATGGACACTAACTTAGGGTGATAGGTTAGAAAACGATGTTTCAAGCAAATAGACCTAGAAAACAGCCAGGGGTTGCTATCCTAATATCTGACAAGGTAGACTTCAGACCAACATTAGTTAGGAAAGATAAGGAAGGTCACTTTATATTGACTAAAGGCACACTTCAGCAGGAGAACATTACAATCCTAAACATATATGCACCTAACATGGGGCTCCTAACATCATCAGACAAACGCTATTAGAACTAAGGTCACAGATAACTCCAAACACAGTGGTAGTGGGTGACTTCAACACCCCAATCTCATCAATTCACAGGTTATCTCCCCAAAAATGAACAGAGATGCATCTGAATTAAATGAAGTCATAGAACAAATGGACCTAACAGATATATACAGGACATTTCATCCAAATGCTGCAGAATACACATTTTTTTTCTGCAGCACATGGAACATTCTCTAAAATAGACCATATATTAGGATACAAAGCAAGTCTTAACAAATACAGGAAAACTGAAATAATTCCTTGCACTCTAGCTGATCATAATGTGATCACACTACAAATCAACAGCAAGAAAAGAGATAGAGCATACACAAAATCATGGAAACTAAATAATACACTCCTAAATGATGAATGGGTCAATGAAGAAATCAAGAAGGAAATCAAAAAATTCATAGAGTCAAATGATAATGAGAACACAACATACCAAAACCTTTGGGACATAATCAAGGCAATCCTAAGAGGGAAATTTATAGATTTAAGTGCCTATATTAAGAAATTAGAAAGGTCACAAGTAAACAACTTAATGCTTCACCTTAAGGCCTTGAAAAAGAAGAACAAAGCAAACTATAAATCAGAAGATGTGAAGAAATAATAAAGACTAGGGCAGAAATTAATGAAATAGACCCCCCCCCAAAAAATCCAAAGACTCAAGGAAACAAAGAGTTGGTTCTTTGAAAGAGTAAACAAGTTTGATAAACTCTTAACAAATCTGACCAAAAGAAAGAGAGAAGATACACAAATTAATAAAATTAGAGATGAAAATGGCACCATCACAACAGATACCAGAGAAATTCAAAAAATCATAGGGAAATACTATAAGAACACATGCTCCACTAAGTTTGAAAATCTGAAAGAAATGAATTATTTCCTTGATTTATAAACCTACCAAAATTAAATCAAGATGAGATTACTTCAATAGACCTATAATAAGTATAGAGATACAAGACGCTATCAAAAATCTCCCACCTAAAAAAGTCCAGGCCCAGATGGATTCACTGGTGAATTTTACCAGACCTTCATGGAAGAATTAACACCACTGCTTCTTAAACATTTCCAAAAAGTAGAAAAGGAAGGAATCCTACCAAACTCCTTCTATGAAGCCAGCATTGCCCTAATACCAAAACCAGACAAAGATAGAACAAAAAAAGAAAATTACAGACCAATCTTGTAAACATAGATGCAAAAACTCTGAACAAAATATTGGCAAAGAGAATACAAGAATATATCAAAAAGATCGTTCACCCCAACCACATAAGCTTTATCCCTGAGAAGCAGGCATGGTTTAACATACTCAAATCAATAAATGTAATACATTATATAAATGGACTGAAGGACAAAAATCACATGATCATCTCATTAGACACAAAGAAAGCATTTGACAAAATCCAACATTCCTTCATGATAGAAGTCCTACAGAGACTGGGAATAGAAGGAACATATCTCAACATAATACAGGCTATTTATTAAAAACCTATGGCCAACATAATACTAATTGGAGCAAAACTTAAAGCTTTTCCACTAAAATCAGGAACAAGATAAGGGTGTCCACTCTCCCCACTTTTATTTAATATAGTACTGGAAGTCTTAACCTTAGCAATAAGGCAAGAGACATACATAAAGGGGGTACAAATTGGAAAAGAAGAGATCAAGTTATCATTTGCAGATGACATGATTCTATACATAAAGGACCCTAAAGACTCTACCAGCAAACTATTAGAGCCAATAAACACCTACAGCCATATAGCAGGATACAAAATAAACACATAGAAATAACCAGCTTTCCTATATGCTAACAACAAACACACAGAGGATGAAATCAGAATCACTCCCATTCACAACTGCATCATTAAATAAATAAATAAATAAATAAAGTACCTTGGAATAAACCTAACCAAGGAAGTGAAGGATCTCTTCAATGAAAACTTTAAAACACTCAAGTGAGAAATTACAGAAGACACTAGGAAATGGAAAGATATCCCTGTTCTTGGATTGGAAGAATCAATATTGTGACAAGGGCATTCTTACCAAAAGCTACCTACACATTTAATGCAATTCCAATCAAAATTCCAATGGCACTCTTCATGGAAATAGAAAACCAATCTAAAAATTTAGTTGGAAGCCCCAAAACCATCAGATATCTAAAACAATTTTGAGCAACAAAAATAAGGTTGGTGGTATCACCATATCTGATTTTAACCTATATCACAGAGCCATAATAACAAAAACAGACATGTAGATCAAGGGAACAGAATAGAGGAGCCAGATGTAAGTCCAGGTAGCTATAGCCACCTGATATTTGACAAAAATGCCCAAAAGACTCAATGGAGAAAAGACGGCCTCTTCAGCAAATGGTGCTGGGAAAATTGGATATGTATCTATGGAAGTATGAAAATAGATCCTTATCTCTCTTCCTGTACAAAAATTAAGCCCAAATGGATCAAAGACCTTAATCTCAGACCCAAAACTCTCAAACTGCTAGAGGAAAAAGTAGGGGAAACCCTTCAACATATTGGTATTGGCAAAGACTTTCTGAATATAACCCCAATTGCTCAGGAAATAAAACCACAGGTCAACCACTGGGACCTCATGAAATTACAAAGCTTTTGTATGGCAAAGGACACTGTGAATAGAGCAAAGAAGCAACCTACATAATGGGACAAAATCTTTTCCAGAAAGAGGATTAATATCTAGGATATACAAAGAACTCAAAAAATTAAATAAGAAATCAGCCAATTAAAAAATGGTCTATGGAACTAAAATAGTGACTTCTCAAAAGAGGAAATACAGATGGCATATAAACATCTAAAAAAAATGTTCTACATCCTTAGTCATCAGGGAAATGCAGGTTAAAACTACATTGAGATTCCATCTCACTCCTGTCAGATTGGCTACCATCATGAAAACAAACTACCATAAATGCTGGTGAGGATGTAGAAAAAGAGGAACCCTTCTACACTGTTGATGGGAATGCAATCTGATCCAGCCATTGTAGAAATCAGTGTGGAGGTTCCTGAGACAGCTAAAAATAGGTCTACCATATGACCCAGCTATAGTACTCCTAGTCATATATCCTAAGGACTTGTCTCACTACCTTAGAGATACTTGCTCAGCCATGTTTACTGTTGCTCTAGTCACAATGGTTAGGAAATGGAAACAGCCTAGCTGTCCCTCCACTGATGAGTAGACAATGATGATATGGCACATTTACACAATGGAGTTGTACTCAGTGGTAAAGAAAAATGAAGTTATGAAACTTGCAGGAAAATGGATGGATCTGGAAAGTATTATACTTAGTGAGGTAGCCTAGGCCCAGAAAGCCAAAGGTTGTTCTCTCTTATATGTGGATCCTAGCTGCAAATGATTGGACTTCTTTGTGAATAGGAATAAAACCCAGTAGCAGAGCCCAGTAAGCTAGAAAGGAGATATAAAGGAAACAGAAAGGGAGGGAGATGAGACTTAGTAGAATAGTGTTGTATATATGTAAGTAGAACAGATTAACGAGGGTGAAAAGGCCAAAGTGAGATCAGGGGAAGAGATTGAGTGAAGAAAAGGTGGAGGGAGGGCTAACCAAAATCTAAGAGACTATAAATAAGTCATTTGAAAACCTACATTTTTGGACAATGGAACACTCAGAAGCCATAGATTGTTGCTAGAGAATTTTCAGTGCTAGGGAAGGGATACCTTCCAGTGAGTTGTTGACCAGGGAGGTCACTGATGGCCCCAAAACATTATAGGCCATTTCCAAGGCTCTTGGTTTCCCACCAGGAATAGATGGTAAGACCCTATTGCTAAAGATTCTACATACTTGGTGTGGTCGTTTGAATATATGGTCCCCAATATATTTAGTGTTTTATTAGCTTGTAGTTTGGATTTGCAGCCACCTGGCTGGAGGCAATGTCACTGAGTGGATTTTAGGGTCTAGCCCTCAGGTGTAGTGGTGGGTTTCAGATTTCAATCTAAAGTATGCAAAGTGTGCCTAGCTGGAGTTCCTGAAGTGTGCTGGGATGTGTGGCTTTTGACTTCCAGGCTTGTGCTTCTCTCTATGTGTTTGTACCTGTGAAAGTAGGCCAGCTTCTTCTGCCTTTATGGAACTTCCCCTGGATCTGTAAGCTTCAATAAATACCTTACTCCATAACTTTCCCGGGTCTGGAAGTTCATCTCAGTGAACCTGAAGCTGTCTGCTACACTTGTGCTGCAAGGTAACTGAGAAATTCTGCTGGAACTGAGCTGAAAACCTCCTCCATGTAGACCAGCTGACAGAAAGCTGGAAAAAGCTACATTGCATGAAGTTCAATGGGAGGGAGTGAAATCACCAGTGAAGATACTCAACAGTGGACACTGTAAGCCTTAAGTTTGGCCAGCCAGCCAGAATAAGCAAATGAGTTCAATAGTGGCATGTCTGTTATGGGGAAAACAACTGTTCTGTAATTGGACTGAAGGCCCACTACATGGGAGGGAATACATACCTGAAAACCTACAACAGGGGTATTCACGAGCCCTAGGGGTGCAACAACTGCTGGTGTCTGGCTAAGTGTATATACTATGCTCATCAAACTGCCCAGTAAGCACTTCTCTTAATGCTCATACCCATATATTAATGCTGCTCTCACTTTTGGTTAGAGAAGCTTCTCTTTTCAGATGACGTTGACCTTGGGATAACTCAGAAGGCACCATGGTGCTGAGAAGTGACAGAGAAGTGCCACCACTGAAATATCTCTATCACACCTTCCAAGGCTCAGGGTCCATTGTGGAGGAGGTGGTGGAAAGAATGTAAGAGCCAAAGGAAGGCTAGGATTCCTTACAACGTGCTCATCCAGATTTAAAATGACCTAGATATCCATGACCTCACAGTGCCTGCCACTACCTACACAAGACTGTCATAACAAGAGGAAAAGATGATGACATCAAAATAAAAGACAGACGGATTGAGATGGGGAGGGGATATGATGGAGAGTGGAGTTTCAAAGGGGGAAGTGGGGGGATTCTAATAGGATATTGATATTGTTTACAATTATGGAAGTTGTCAATAAAAAAATTAAAATTAACAAAAAAAGAATGGAATTTAACTTTGGAGGAACCATCAGGTCATTTTCTACCAGTTCTCATTTTATGTTTTCACCAGTAGTGTATGAGGGTTCCAGCTTCCCCACATCATTACCAATATTTCTATCTTGTTTTAAAAAATATTTTGTTTAATTACTTGAGAAGAGAGTGAGAGAAGGGAATGCCAGGGCATCCTGCCACTGAAAACAAACTCAAGATTCATGTGCCACTTTTTTCACATGGCTTTATGTGGGCGCTGGTGAAATGAACTCAGGCCATCAGAGTTTGCAAACAAGTATGTTTAACCACTGAGCCATCTCTCCAGCACCTTTGTCTTGGTTTTTGAGAAAGTGTATCTAGCCCATGTTGTCCAAAAATTCAGTATGTAGCCAAGAATGAACTTCAACTTCTGATCTACCTGTCTCCATCTCACCAGTGTTGGGATTACAGGCATGAGCCACCACTCCTGGTTTATGTGGTGCTATGGCTTAAAACCAGAGCTTGACGCATACTAGGCAAGCACTCTACTGAGCTACAGCTTTCAATACTTGTTACTGTCTATCTCTTTATCGTCTTTTATTCCTTTCCCCCCCGAGCACAGGATATCTAATCTTGTCATCACCCTGAGTATTTTTTTTTTTTTTTTTTGAGACAAGGCCTCACTCTGTAGTCCAGGCTGGCCTCAAACTCAGGGAAATCCTCCTGTCTTAGTCTCCCAAGTGATGGGATTATAGGTGTTCACTCTGCAGTCCTCATTTCTAAGTGTTTACATCAGGAGTCTCTCCAGGTTCTAACCAATATCTACATGCACAGTAGCTGACAGTAAAGACAAGGTAGGTTCAAGTTCAGAAAAAGTGGGAGGCATTCAGTGAATGAGGATTTCTTTGTGTAGTAAGCCAGTCTTCTTCAACAAGGGAATAGACATGCTTAGGACAAGGAAGAGGTGGGTCCATGGTTTTTTGTTTGTTTGTTTTGTTTTGTATTGTTTTATGAAGTGAGTTCTCACTCTAGCCCAGGCTAACCTAGAATTCACTATGTAGTCTCAGGGTGGCCTCAAATGCATGATGATCTTCCTACCTCTGCCTCCTGAGTTCTGGGATTAAAGGTGTGCACTGCCATGCCCTGGTAGGCCCACAGTTTTATAGGAATTGACTGGTGTTCCATTACCACATGATTGTTTTCCTGAACTAGACCTGCCTTTGAGACTATCCTTCCCCACCTTCTCCTTCACAGTAGGCCTTCTCTCATCTTACAGAAGGAAAGCAAACCTGTTATCCACTTACCTCACCAAGTAAAACCTTTCATAGAGCCAAATCAAAGCACCATATTGAAAGTTTCTGTAATTGCTAATGAAGTTATCAGAGCTAGGCATTGAGGCTTTGTATTTTATTTTTAGTTATGTTAAGGGTGAAGTTGAAGAACAGAAATGGTATGTTCTGCCATGTTGGGATGTGAGGCCAGGGAACTCATGATGATTTTTAATGTCTTTTCCTCTTCACCCCAACTATGGCCAAAGAAAGCACATATACAGGTATCTCCCATCTTTTGACATTGCAAAATGACATTGTTATCTACAAATGTCTTAGAATGTGCTCATAGCTATCCTGGGACATGTGAGGCCTTAGGGCTGCCAAGTGGACATGTCTTTGCAGGAGTCCCATGAAGAGAAGCAAAGAGAACATGAGTAAGAAATAGGGAAGTCTACCAACAGCCTTTTGGATAAACAATGGTTGGTTATTACTAATCCCTATAGCATATTAGCTGAAAAGAAAAAGCATCTTTGAGCTAAGTAAGCAGGTCAAGCTTAGGACAATGGTTCTCTTAAATATAGTTAAAACCTGGACATGGTAGAACATACCCATAATCAGAGCACAGAGGATTATAAATTCAAGGCCAGCCTAAGTCACATAACTAAGTTTGAGGCAAGCCTGGGCTACAGAGTGAGAACTTGTCTTTAAAAACCAAACCAACCAAACAAACAAAAAAAAAGCCTAACATAATGTGGTATACCTGTAATCTCAGAATTTGGGGGGCTGAGGCAAGAAGAATGAGTTTGAGGGCTGGGGAAATGGCTTAGTGGTTAAGGCGTTTGCCTGTAAAGCCTAAGGACCCCGGTTTGATTCCCCAGGACCCACATAAGCCAGATGCATAAGGGAACACATGCATCTGGAGTTCGTTTGCAGTGGCTAGAAGCCCTGGCACGCCCATTCTGTCTTTCTCTCTGCCTCTTCCTCTCTCTCTCAAATAAATAAATAAATAAATAAATAAATAAATAAATAAATAAAATATTTTAAAAAAGAATGAATTTGAAGCTAGCCTTGGCTACATAATGAGACCTTGCTTCAAAAATATTAAAAAGAGAGATGGAGAGATGGCTTAGCAGTTAAGGCTCTTGCCTGTGAAGCCGAAGGACTCATGTTCAACTCTCTAGGTCCCACGTAAGCCAGGAACACAGTGATAAAAGCACACAAGGTCATACATGTGCACAAGGGGGCACATGCATCTGAAATTCATTTGTAGTGGCTGTATGCCCTGGTGCACCAAATCTCTGCCCCCTTTCACTCTCACTGTCTTGCACCAAAAAAGGCCAGTCTATTGGGCTTGCCTCAAAGAAAAAGTGTCTATATATATATGGCAGGTATGATGGTGTAGACCTTTTATCTAGGCACTCAGGAAATGGAGGCAGAAAGATCAGATGCTCAAGGTCATTCTTGGCTACATAGTGAGTTGAAGGCCAGCCTGAGCTACATGAGACCCTGTCTCAAAGACAAAAAAAAAAGAATGACAGAAAAAAGAAACAGCAACAATGAAACAAACAAACAAACAAAAAAATTCAACCAGCTAAACAAAAACAACAAAACGAGAGTCCAAAAAAGTTTATTTATTGCTTTCTGTGACTATATGTGAATATATAATATACATAGCTTTTGATATATATATATATATATATATATTATATATTCACATATATATATGTAATATATATATGTGAATATATAATATACATAGCTTTTGATGAAAATGTGATTTATTTTCACATATGATTCTTATTTAATTATTCTAACAAATACAATTAGTGTTATTTGATACATGCCTCACATATTCAACAAGGGCATGTGGTAACTTTTATCATTCTCTCTGCTCCCTAGATGACTTATTTATACTTTAGTAACATTTATTTTTTCAGGGTATCATTCCAAAATACATGATGAAAGAATAACATATTTTTTCATCTTAATTTCTGACATAAAATGGAAAAGCTAACTAACTAACTAACTAACTATATATATATATATATATATATATATATATATATATATATATATATATTTGAGAGCCACAGATCATTTTTTTAATGTCTCATTCTTTTTTAATTTTTATTTATTTATTTGAGAGAGAGAGAAGGAGAGAGAAAGAGGCAGATGGAGAATGGGCGCTTAGGGCCTCTAGCCACTGCAAATGAACTCCAGACGCATGTACCCCCTTGTGCATCTGGCTTACATGGGTCCTGGATTGTTGAACCTGAGTTCTTTGGCTTTGCAGGCAAATGCCTTAAAGGCTAAACCATCTCTCCAGCCCTTTTTTTAAAAAAATATTTTTTTATTTTTATTTATTTATTTGAGAGAGAGAGAGGAGACAGAAAGAGGCATATAGAGAAACATTATTCTTTTTTATTTTTTTATTGACAATTTCCATAATTACAGACCATGGTAATTGCCTCCTTGCCCCCACTTGCCCCTTTGAAATTCCACTCTCCATCATATCCCCACCCCCTCTCAATCAGTGGCTCTTTTATTTTGATGTTTATTTTTCCTCCTATTATGATGGTCTTGTGTAGACAGTGTCAGTCACTATTAGGTCATGGATATCCAGGCCATTTTGTGTCTGGAGGAGCATGTTGTAAAGAGTCCTACCCTTCCTTTGGCTCTCACATTCTTTCTGCCACATCTTCTGCAATGGACCCTGAGCCTTGGAAGGTATGATAGAGATATTTCAGTGCTGAGCACTTCTCTATCACTTCTTAGCATCATGGTGCCTTCTGAGTCATCCCAAGGTCAACGCCATCTGAAAAGAGAAGCTTCTCTAACCAAAAGTAAGAGTAGCATTAATATATGCATATGTACATTCAGAGAAGTGCTTGCTAGGCAGTTTGGTGAGCATAGTATATGTTGGCCAGACAGCCACAGACATTCCACCCCTAGGGCTCATGACTATCCCTGTTGTAGATTTTCAGTATTAGGGATGTATTCCCTCCCATGAAGCTGGCCTCCCGTCCAATTAGAAACTGGTTGTTTTCCCCCATAACAGACATGCCACTCTTGCACCTATTGGCTCATTTGGCTTGGCTGGCCAAATTTAAGGCTTGTCCACTGGTGATTTATCTCTCTCCCAATAAACTGCATGCAGTGTAGCATTTTCAAGCTTTTTGTCAGATGGTCTGCATGGAAGAGGTTTTCAGCTCAGCTTCAGCAGGACTTCTCAGTGACCTTGCAGCCCAAGTATGTAGAGTCTTCAGCAATAGGGTCTTACCATCTATTCCTGGTGGGAAACCAAGAGCCTTGGAAATGGCCTGTAATGTTTTGGGGCCATCAGTGACCTCCCTGGCCAACAACTCACTGGAAGGTATCCCTTCCCTAGCACTGAAAATTCTCTAGCAACAATCTATGGCTTCTGAGTGTTCCATTGTCCAAAAATGTAGGTTTTCAAATGACTTATTTATAGTCTCTTAGATTTTGGTTAACCCTCCCTCCACCTTTTCTTCACTCAATCTCTTCCCCTGATCTCACTTTGGCCTTTTCACCCCCATTAATCTGTTCTTCTACTTATATATATGCAATACCATCCTATTAATTCCCTCCTCCCTCACTTTCTATTCCCTTTATATCCTCTTTCTAGCTTACTGGCTTCTGCTACTGAGTTTTATTCCTACTCACATAGAAGTCCAATCATTTGTAGCTAGGATCCACATATAACAGAGAACATGTGACATTTGGCTTTCTGGGCCTGGGTTACCTCACTAAGTACAATCCTTTTGAGGTAAGGTCTCACTGTAGCCCAGGCTGAATTCAGGCTGGCCTGGAACTTACAGTGATCCTCCTACCTCTTTGTCTCAAGTGCTGGATTAAAGGTGTGGGCCACCATGCCTGGCTTAGATATAATTTAAAAAATTATATCTGAAATGGCTTAGTGGTTAAGGTGCTTGCCTACAAAACCTACTGATCTGGGTTTGATTCCCTAGTACTTATGTGAAGCCATATGCACAAAGTGGCATATGCACTGGGAGTTTGTTTCCAGTGGCTAGAGGCCCTACTGTGCCCTTCTCTCTCTCTCTCTCTCTCTCTCTCTCTCTCTCTCTCTCTCTCTCCTTCCAAATAAATAATTAAATAAAATTCTACTTCCTTTTTTGAGACAAAGTCTATGTAGGCTGGACTGGGATTCACAATAATCCTGCCCCAGCCTTTCAAGTGCTAGGACTACAGTCATGTGCCACCATTCTTGGAAATCTTGTCTTTAAGATGCTGTTAGATACTGTTTATTATAGTTCCCCATGATTTAAAATGTCTCTTGAAACATGAGTACAGTAAAGCTGATATGTGGGATGGCTTGATACAAAGGACTTTTACTAACAAGATTTTATGACAGACAGTCTCATAAATTAAAAATAAATGAAATCATTATCTCCTCAATTTTGGCAAAAATATTCTTAAATCACATTATTACAATAGCATTTGCCAAGAAAGATTGTATTGGCAAAGGTTCTTTGATGTTAACATTTTTCTATTTTCTATATCCCTTCTGAGAATATTGAATTAAATGAGATGCCTCTAAGGGAAATAGCAGTCATTTGCTAAGTCTTAGAATACCTTTTTGATATATTTCCCAGAAACCAAGTATGTGAATGGATTCAATGACTGGGTAGTGAATTTCTGCAGGTGCTAGATTTCCATTTTTTCCTTTTGATAGAATTTTAAAAGACTCAATACAGTGAAAGTTGATATATTATTAAAATAATTTTTAAGGATAGAACTTTGAACTTTTTTGGCTTGTATCTTGAGAGTTACAAAGAAATAAGTGATACTGTTAAAAGGAAACTTCCTCAACTCCCTTTCATTTATACACTGAACAAGTTTCCAAATGCTTACATCTATAAAAGTTTTGTTTTTGTTTTGTTTTTTGTTTTTACAAGGTAGGGTCTCACTCTAGCTCAGGCTGACCTGGAATTCACTATGTAGTCTCAGGGTGGCCTCAAACTCATGGTGATCCTCCTAACTCTTCCTCCCAAGTGCTGGGATTAAAGCCCGGCTTGTTTTGTTTGTTTGTTTATTTTCATTTATTTACTTGAGTGCCACAGACAGAGAGAGAAAGAGACAGAGAGAGAGAGAGAGAGAGACCGAGAGAATGGGCGCATCAGAGCCTCTAGCCACTGCAAACAAACTCCAGATGCATGTGCCACCTTGTGCATCTGGCTTATGTGGGTACTGGGGAATTGAGCCTCAAACCAGGGTCCTTAGGCTTAATAGGCAAATGCCCAAATGCTAAGCCATCTCCCTAGCCCTATAAAAGTTTTTTTAAGTATGGAATTATTACAATTAGTGAACTTAGCTCTTTGGGGGAGGGGTTGGGAATTCAAGCTGATACATTACACACACACACACACACACACACACACACACACACACACATATTCCCAGTCCATTATTTATTTCATGAAGAAATACATTTCTGAAGCTGGGCATGGTGGCACACACCTGCAATCCCAGTACTCAGTAGGTAGAGGCAGGAGGATCAGGACTTGAGGTCATTCTTGGCTACACAGCAAGTTCAGGGCCAGCTTCTGGGATACATGAGACTATTTCTGGTTCCTTTTGTTAAGTTTTCAAATTTGTATCATAGTATGTTATTCCAAAAAACCGTATATGACTAACGTAAAGTCCATGTAGAAGACTTTTTAATACTTAGAAATATATACTCACAGTAAATTATAATCTCAAATTAATATGCATATCCTTAACAAGAAGTGAAAGAATTTCCAGCATGAAATTATATTAATTTAGGATAAAATCTTGGAGTGTGTGGTGGTTTAAATGTAAAATGTAGACTCATGTGTTTGGATGATTAATCCCCATTTGGTGGCTCTAAGAGAATATTGTGGAACCTTTAGGATGTACAGCCTTGCTGGAGGAACTATCACTGGGGGTGGACATTGAGAGCTTATAGTCCAGCCCCACTTAGTGTTCTCTCATTCTACTTCCATCTGTGAAGCTATAAGGGAGGTCATCATCCATGCTGGGATGAGACTTTTCAATAATATGGCTGTTTTGGGGTCTCCAATCTCCTGTAATTAGCCCCTTACTTATGTTCTGTACGGAAGCCCAATAAAGTCATTGGTTTGTCAAGTTAAATCTTGATGGAATTGTCCTTTAGTCTGTTGTGGGTTCTCTGCAAGTGCTCATGATGTCTCCCCAGAGAAGATTTTACACTAAGTCAACTTTGAAATGTATGAGAGAATACTGGGATTATGAAATTAATCTAGTGAGGATAACAAAAACCTTTGACAGATACTATAGTATTCACAAGGAATGTATGATATTCACTATTGGCTTCAGTGGAGTCCCAGTGAAAAAACTATATTTTACCTATGGTCTGATCTTTGTCCTCTTGTTCCATAACTCCACTAGCAAAAACAACAATTTTGGATATATATGAAGAGAGGCACTGAACACTGGTATTTATCATATACTGAGGTTAACACTACTTTCAGTAATCCAGTGGCCATGACCATGCATTCCATTCTAAGCATCCTCATAGAGGCACAACTCAGGCACTATCACCTGGCCCTCAAAAATATCCTGCAGTAGGAAGATGGACACTGGCAGAAGTGTCAGCTTGGGCAAGAGGGTGAGACATGATATTGCGTCACTAGCCAGTTTCCACGGATAGTTTGCGAAATGGGCATTGAGTGTCTGGGAGAAATTGGTCTGCTTTCCTAAAACTTGGGCCTGGGATTTGGGAATAGGGCACATCACACTCATGAAAAGAGGTACAGGAGGTGGTTTGTTAGGATGAGGTGACAATAGGTTCCAGTTTGCCTGCAGATTCATGTTGGCTGTCATGACATAATTATTAACAGTCCCTCTTATTGCTCCAAGGGTGTCCCAATTGAACTTCAAGTTAGATTTTTGTCACTGTGGTGGTTTGAATATACAATGTTCCCCAATAGACTCATGTGTTTGAACACTTAATTCCCAGATGGTGAAGGTTGTGAAACCTTTAATAGGTGGAGCTTTGCAGGAGGAAGTGGCAGGAGGGAAAGAGAGGCTAGAGATGTGACAGCCTATCCCCTCTGGCTACTTTCTTCATGCTGATGTGAAGATGTGACACAGGCCTCCAGCTCAGGCCTACAATGCTTTCCTCGCCATAATGAAATTTCCTTTCAAAAGTGTAAACTGAAATAAACCATTTCTTTGAATAAACTGCTTTGTAACTGATACATTTATACATTAAAATGACTATGCTTACCTAGCTGTGGACTGCAGCAAACAGTTCAGGGACTGACCTTAGTTTGTAGAACAAAACATTGAAGCCACACTGGATGCTTCCCTCATTGGTTCAGGTAAACAGTCTTACCACACCAAGGCTAGACTATTAGATTTTGTCACTGTGTGGCTGAGAAACAGCTTCCTGGTGTTTCTCAGACAGAAATCACATGTCTAAGGTCACAATGTATTCCATGACCACAGGGGAATACAACTAAGGAAAAAATATCTCAAGGATACATGCCTAAGGAAGAACAGAGATAGTCATCTTGTTGTTGCTGACAATTTCAAGAACGCCAGTCTACTTCTCACGTCAATTAAAAAAAAAAAACTCATTTACTTATTTGCAAGAAGAAAGAGCAAGTGAGTGAGAGACAGAGAGAGAAAGAGAGAGGAGAGAAGAGAAGAGGAGAGGAGAGATGCGAGAGTGTGTGTGTGGGCATGCCAGGTCTTCTTGCAGCTGCAAACAAACTCCAGATGCATATGCCACTTTGTGCATCTGTCTTTACATGGGTACTGGGGAATTAAACCTAGGCCAGCAGAATTTACAAGCAAGCACCTATAACCACTGAACAATCTTCCCAGCCTTTCACATCAGTTTTAAATAAGTACATTTTAGTTTCATGTTTTAGATGCTCAAAAGAGTCAACACAAAAGATTTCCTTCCTTTTCCTTCTTCCCTCTTTCTTCCTTCCTCCCTCCTCTCCTTTCCTTCCCTTTTATTGTTTTGAGACTGAATCTTATATAGCCAAAGTTGGCTTCGAATTTCTGATCTTCCTGCTTCTATCTCTCTAATGCTGAGATTGTAGGCATGTGCCACCATGCCCTGTCAGCAATACAATATATTTTCAACATAAAGAAGTTTGAGTCTAAACTTAAGAAGGAAACTGCCTGGATGTCTTTTAGCTTATTTCAACACAACCCATTATAATCCCTTAAATTGCTCAGAAAAAGATTAAGACTCAGGCACTGCTTGGCTAAGGATGAGTACACAGCAAAAAATACAACCACTCATAGGTGTCTGAAAAGACTACAGCAGGAGTGTCCAACCTTTTGGTTTCTCTAGGACACATTATCTAAAACATATACAGGGAGAGTATAGTATTAAGAGGCAGAAGATGGGCTTAGTGGTTTGTTGTTGGTCCCCTATCTGCGGTAAATAGACGTTTGTTCATATCTCCCCCCAAAAATTCACACAACAAAAGTGGATTCTGAAACAGAGATGATAGCTAAAGCATACAAATTGAAATTTTTAAAAAAGGGAGCTGGCAGTAAGGTAAGTAGAATCATAAGAAACTAGATAAGGGCCATGTGTAAGGAAACCAAAATGAAGATTTTGATATTGCATTTGAAACAATAATAAGCTGAATGGTATGAAAAGCAAATTGTTGAAGCTCTCAGAAAGCAGAGAAAAGGGGCTACAGGAATACAGCTCAGTGCCAGAACATGTGCTCAGTTTCTCCAGGCTCAGCATTCAAAATTCAGGAACACAGTATTGTTTTGAGACAGTGTCTCATGTCACCCAGGATGGCCTCACACTTGTTACATAATCAAGAATGACATTGAACTCCATTTCTTGCCTCTTCCTCCTAAGTGTTGGGATTGCAGATGTATGCCATCAGGGAATAGTTTATACTTGTAAGAGACCCTGTCTAGGGGATTTCCCATTTCTAGGAACCTCATTCCTGCCTCCTCTTGGATTCTTTCCTTCTCTTAAACTCTAAAGACCCCTATCTGGGTCTCTAGGTGGGCTTTTCCACTTTCCAGAATCCCTTCTTGCCTCTTCTTGAGCAAGAACTTTGCATTCCTTGCCTTCTCTTACAATCTATCCATAATCTCTATAATAAAATCTTCCTAAAATTAAAAAAAGAGACCCTGTCTCAAAGGTGGATGGTGCTTCTGAGGATACCGCCTGAGGTTGTCATCTACACACACACAGGGTGAGGGTGAGAGAGCAAGAGCAAGCAGAGAGAGAGAGAGAGAGAGAGAGAGAAAAGAGACAGTGAGAAAATATTGAGAAATAAATGAATTTACATGAAAGTAGTCCCAGCATTCAAGAGAAGCTGGAGGGTGAGGAGTTATAGACTAGCTTTGGCTACATAGAAAATTTGAAGCCATTCTGAGCTACATGAGACCCTGTTTCAAAGACAAGCAAGCTGGGCATGATGGTGCATGCCTTTAGTCCCAGCACTGGGGAGGCAGAGGTAGGAGGATTGTTGTGAGTTCGAGGCCAGCCTGAGACTACATAGTGAAACACAGTTCAGCCAGGGCTTGAAATGAGACCCTATCTCGAGGAGGAAAAAAAAAAAAAAAAAAAGATAATCTTTGAGCCAGGCATGGTGGTGCACACCTTTAATCCCAGTACTCAAGAGGAAGAGGTGGGTAGGAGGATCACCGTAAGTTTGAGTCTACCCTGAGACTTCACAGTGAATTCCAGGTTGGCCTGGGCTAGAGAGAGACCCTACCTCAAAAAACAAAAACAAACAAGCATACAAACAAAAACTCCAACCCCATAAAAGTGTTCAACCTCGCTCTTTAGACAATGACCACAATGAAGAACATCTCAGCCTAACAAAATGGGATAATTTTCTTTTCAAACTACAGAAATCCAGTGGTGGTCGGGGTATGGAAATACTTAGGATCTAATGTCTTCTTTTAAGAGCAAAGCCACCTGAAGGGTGGTGCCTATCCAAGACATAGCTCTCACTTCAGAGAATCAGAGATAGATTATTCTGGAGCCAAATACAAGAGATCATGGACTGGGAACAGATTCAGGTTGCCCCAAATACCATGTTCCATGAAATTCTTATAGAACAAGAGCCATAAATCAAGACATTTCAAATACACTGGCAGAAATACTAGGTAAACAGGTTATAGCATAGTGGGGAAAATGTCTGCTATAGGGTTCAGATATGATCTGATGACATTCTTAGCTTTTGGATTGGTAGAAGCTAGTGCTCTGTTAATAAATCTCAAAAGGTTTCACATGATAGTCACAAGGACATTAGGTCAGACACAAAAGTGGACTGTGAATGGCTATTAAGGGGGGCAGCTAAAGATAGTCCAAGATCATTTGGCTCTGGCTGTGCAACATTCCAATTTCTACAATCAAGGAGTTCTAACCAGTCAATCGGTTCTGTAACTCTTTGATACAGTTGTGGCTTCTTTTGGGGAACTTCAGTTCACAGCAGGGAGTATATTTTGTTAATTATAATAACCTTTCTAATGCCTAATACATGCAAGGCGCTTAATAAATGCTACCTAAATCAGTGAGCTGAGAAAAGCCATGTAACTCCTGTAGAATATATCTTGGCTCTGTAGCCATAAAAACAATCATGCCTTTGATCCAGTTGCTCCAACATTAACTTAGAAAAAAAGTCAAAGAATCCTACAAAAGGATATTCATGCTCATCATATATGTAACAGCAACAGTTCAAAATAAAACACTTAAAAAATAGTTTTTAAATATTTTATTATTTATTTATTTGACAGAGAAAGAGGGAGGGAAAGAGAGAGAATGGGTGTGCCAGGGCCTCCAGCCACTGCAGACGAACTCCAGACATGTGTGCCTCCTTGTGCATCTGGCTAACGTGGGTCCTGGGGAATCAAACCTGGGTCCTTTGGCTTTGTAGGCAAATACCTTAACCGCTAAGCCATCCCCCCAGCCCTAAAAATATTTTATTTATTTATTTGAAAGCACAGAGAAACACACACACACACACAGAGAGAAAGAGAGAGAGAGAGAGAGAGAGAGAGAGGGAATAGACCGAAACACAGAGAGAGTATGGGCATGCCAGGACCTCTAACCACTACAAATGAATTCCAGATGCATGTGCGACTTTGTGCATCTAGCTTACGTGGGTACTGGGAAATCAAATTCAGGTCATAAAGTAAAACATTTAAAAAAAAAAGGCTGGGGATGTAGCATAGTTGGTAGAGTGCTTGCCAACCATACATGACAGGCTGGGTTCTACTCCCAGCACCACATAAACTGAGCATTGTGGCACAAACCTGTAATTTCTGTACTTGGGAAGCAGAGGCAGGAGGACTGTAAAGTTCAAGGTCATTCTTGACTACATAGCAGCTTTCAGTTTGAGGCTATCTTGGTCTACATGAGATCCTGTTTAAAGAACAACATATCTTGGGAAGTTATGACTGATTAGTAAGCATTCATTAAAATGTTTTCAGAGGGCTGGAGAGATGGCTCACTGGTTAAGGCACTTGAAAGTTTAACAAGAAGAGTTCAATTCCCCCATACTCATGTAAAGCCAGATGCACAAAGTGGTGTGTCTGGGGTTCTTCTGCAGTGGCTAGAGGCCCTGGTGCACCCATTCTCCCCAGGCCCTCCCCTTGTAGGGCATGGTGGTGCACTTCTTTAATCCTAGCACTTGGGAGGCAGTAGCAGGAGAACTGCTGTGAGTTGGAGGCCAGCCTGAGTCTGCCTGAGTCTACATAGTGACTTCCAGGTCAGTCTGTGTTAGAGCAAGACCCTATCTCCAAAAACAAAAATAAAAACAAAAACAAAAACAAAAAAAGTTTTTAAAATGTTTTATTTATTTTTTTAAAATTTAGTTCAGAGAGAGAGAGAGGGAGGAAGGGAAGGAGAACGGGCACATGCCTGGGTCTCTAGCTACTGCAAATGAATTCCAGACATGTGCCACCATGTGCATCTGGCTTATGTAGGTACTGGGGAATTGAACCTGGGTCTGTAGGCTTTACAGACAAGTGCCTTAACTGCTAAGCCATCTCTCCAGCCCAAAAAGATGTTTTTAGGGAATGATATAAAACTATTAAATGAAAGAACAGAATGTACAAAATAAAGACATGAAATACTAAATTGTATACAACACAATCAAACATGTTTAAAAAAAATTTATGGTTTTTACAATTGTTTATTTCCATGAAGCTGGTACAGACAGTGTCCATTGAAAACCCATGTCCCAGGTCAAAAAAACACAAATAAAATCAAAAAGAACAGTGTTCTTATATACACTTTAACATGAGTAACTTTATTAATAGCTAATGAAAATTAGAACTTTTCTGAGATCTTATGACAGGATCTCTTTCATGTTAAAATGCTTTCTTTCTCATTGAAGCTATCTGTTGCAGTCCGGTTCACAATGCTGGTAGAAATCACCTGACCAAGAGCAGCTTCTGGGAAAAAGAGATTTATTTTGACTTACAGGCTCGAGGGGAAGCTCACGATGGCAGGGGAGAACGATGGCATGAGCAGAGGGTGAACATCACCCCCTGGCCAACATAAGGTGGACAATAGCAACAGGAGAGTGTGCCAAACATTGGCAAGGGGAAACTGGCTAAAACACCTATAAGCCCGCCCCCCAACAATACACTCTCTCCAGGAGGCATTAATTCCCAAATCTCCATCACCTGGGGATCTAGCATTCAGAACACCTAAGTTTATGGGGGACACCTGAATCAAACCACCACACCATCTTTGGAGTTAGTCATGACCTCAACATGTCTGTCACCTTGACTCCAAACTTGATACTCTTCTTTTGGTCCAGACCCTCAGATTTTAAAAGTAGCTTCAAGTTGAGGAAAGGTCACTTTCCCACAGTTCAGTTCTGTGAAAGACTTCCATCTCCCACTGTAAATCATAGTCCAGGAGTGAAGCAATAGCATGCTACAGCTTCAGGGCCAACTGGACGGCCTTTACGAATGTTCAAATTGGTTGATCTTATTTGTCATCAGAAACCTGAAAACGCAGTCCTGAAAAAGGAGCCTCTCTGAGTACACATGAAGTTTTAAAAAGGAAAGGGCAATATGAAGGGCGCTGAGGTCTGATCACTAAAAATCAGCACAATGAAAACAACCAGTAATGAATACTGAACACTAAGATTCAAATTATGGTATGTTCTTAAAGAGGTGGCATGCCAGTATTCAATCATATTTTGAACACCACATTACAAAAGAGTTAGTTTTTAAAAATAAAAAAGTAAGCCGGGCGTGGTGGCGCATGCCTTTAATCCCAGCACTCGGAAGGCAGAGCTAGGAGGATCGCCGTGAGTTCGAGGCCACCCTGAGACTCCATAGTGAATTCCAGGTCAGCCTGAGCTAGAGTGAGACCCTACCTTGAAAAACCAAAAAATAAAAATAAAAATAAATAGAAAAGTAAGCCAGGTGTGGTGGCGCACGCCTTCAATCCCAGCACTTGGGAGGCAGAGGTAAGAGGATCGCTGAGAGTTCGAGGTCACCCTGAGACTACATAGTGAATTCCAGGTCAGCCTGAGCCAGAGTGAGACCCTACCTCGAAAAACCAAAAATAAATAAATAAATAAATAAATAAAATAAATAATAAAAAAATAAAAATAATGAAACCCTTGAATGAGCCCCATTTGTTCCCAATAAACTTCAATCACATCTGCTTCCTTCATTCCCTGTTCTTTTGGAATATGATTATCAGCAATTCTCTGACTTTCAAAGAGAAACCCAAGTGGATTCATTGGAACTCCCTGTCTTTGACAATATGATTCTTTGAGTTTCTTGAGATGTGTTGTCATTTTCACTTTTAAGTGAATCTCACTGCTATCCTGTCCAATAACTTTTAGTTTAATGTATTCTCCTTCCTTCTTATCGCCCAAGTCCTCAGTTGAAGGTTTTGTCTCCTGGTCAGACATGGTGACAGCGGCTTCACCTGGGGGTGTCTCTGCACTGTAGTGGTCTTGGGCATGTAGAAGATAGCTCTGGGGTTTACAAAATCTGCTTGAAATTTTTTATTTAAGAGAAAGAGAGAGAATAAGAATATGGGCATTCCCGGGCCTCTTACCACTGATTTATGTGTATCCGGCTTTATGTGGGTACTGGGGAAATGAACCCAAGCGACAGGTTTTGCAAGACAAGTGCCTTTAGCCACTGAGCTCTCTCACCAGCCCCCAACATGGTTTTAAACAAGAACCTTAACTATTGATTAATCTCTCCATTTTAAAACTCACCAACATGGTTTTATAATGTATTAACATATAGAACAAATGCTAAGAGGATATTAATCTGTATGTCAGTAGCAGTTATCTTTGGAGTTACAGCTGATTTTCCTCTTTATACTTTTTCTATGAAGATACAATCTCTTTTCTAATTAGAAAACAAAACCAAGATGCACTTGAGAAAGAAAAAAAAAAAAAGATGAGAATGGTTTCCAATTCCCTTCTGTTGAAGGGTGGTTCTCTAACTAGACTGTGTTGGAATTATCTGGACGTTTGGAGACTGCTGCCTCTGCCCAGCCTTCTTACATAGTAGGACTGGGTGGAGTGCAATCACTTACATTTCTCACAAGTACCATTGGGCTGCAAGATGGCAACAGAGAGAAGAACAACACAGAAATAGTAGCATAGAGCCTGACATGGGTTTTGAGGTCATTCTGGTTCTGATTCTGGTTCTGTCCCTTGTAGGTCTTTGTGGAGCAATGGCTAGCATACTTTAACGCTACACAGCTTCCACACTGTTAAAATGAAAATAATGACACACGCACTGCTAAGGGTAAGTGACATAGTTAAAACACTTGACACAGTGCCTGATTTGGCTGAGGTATTTACTGTCAGCCCTTTTCTCATTCATTTTTTCTAATGATGCAGTGCACTGTTTCCACAACTGAGTTTATAGTGACATGATTTAGCCACACCACAGTTCAAATCATTTCCTCCAAATCTAGACAGAAAAATATGTCTGTCACTACCAAGATCTCCAGTGTTCATAAAACATGGGGAATAATAGCATAAAAGTAGCTGATATAGATAATGGTATTCATTTTGCAGGGCTGCCACCATGAGGATTAAACAAGATACCATGTCAGGTCCTTAGACAGTAAATGACAAATAGAAGATGCATAGTCAATGTGCTATTTTCCTGTTCCCTTTAACTTAAGGTATATCCACAGTTCCTGGACCTTCTCCAAGTTTACCTAATCTACTGTGTGTCCATTTGCTATCTCAGATTACTCTTTTGGGTCATAGTTCACTTAAAGTCAGTTATTTAGTTCATTTATGTGCTGGTAAGAACACACTCTACATAGCTGAATATACTGTGTGTCCAAGGAGGTGAGCATGACTGTGATGTTTTGACTCAGGTGATCCCCAAAAACTTAGGTGTTCTGAATGCTAGGTTCCCAGCTGATGGAGATTTGGGAATTAATGCCTTCTGGAGGCAGTGTATTGTTGGGGGTGAGCTGATGGATGTTATAGCCAGTTTCCTCATGCCAGTGTTTGGCACACTCTCCTGTTACTATTGTCCACCTCATGTTGGCTAGGGGGTGATGTCCACCCTCTGCTCATGTCATTGTTTTCCCTGCCATCATGGAGCTTCCCCCTCGAGCCTGTAAGCCAAAATAAACCTCTTTTTCCCACATGCTGCTCTTGGTTGGGTGATTTGTACCAGCCACGTGAACCTGACTGCAACAAAGACTCTTCCCTGACTTTCAGGTACTTGACTGCAAGGACAATATATACAAAAATGTGTACAAGGAATCTAAAGTGGCATGGGAGAGAAGTGTTGGAAGTCTGGAGATTATATTGTTCTCAAGAACTAGATAAATGACTCTGAACTGTGAGAGAGCTCTGGTTTTGAGGTTAATAGGTGTCAAGATCTAAGTGGTCTATGGTCTATAGTCACAGCTGTGAAGTGGCAGATTAGGTTTCTAACTATGTTCAAGTCTTTTAGTTAGTTTATCTGCTCTTCCTAGACAGTTTAGCTTAGCCAGTTAAAAACTGAGTTCAGACTCCAAAATGTCTGTGTTTGAATCTTGGCTTTGCCAGTTGTGTCAGTGTGACTTTGGACAAATTACTTCAGTTCCCCACTAAAAGTTTTTTATTTTATTTATTTATTTGAGAGATATAGATTAGATAGAGATAGAGAAAGAATGGGCACACCAGGGCTTCCAGCCACTGCAAATGAACTCCAGACGCATGTGCTACCTTGTACATCTGGCTTACATGGGTACTGGGGAATTGAACCTGGGTCCTTAGGATTTGCAGGCAAGTGCCTTAACCACTAAGCAATCTCTCCAGCCCCAGTTCCCTGCTTCTAAGATGAGTTTAATATAGTAATCTAAACCTGGCTTGATGGTGCATGCCTTTAGTCCCAGCACTCCAGAGGCTGAGGTAGGAGGATTTCCAGGAGTTTGAGGCCAACCTGGGGCTATACTGAGTTCCAGGACAACCTGGGCTACACTGTGTCTTGAAAATTAACAACAAAAAATACATTTATGCTTATTTCATAGGGTTGTTGTAATGATTAAATAATATATGTGAAGCAAGGAAAACTGGATGCCGTATTGCTATTAATTTCTAAACAGAATGCAAGGCAAGAAATCTAGTCTTCTGGCCTTTGTTTTCAATCTATTTATTTTAAAACTACCTGTAATTCTGATTAAAGCACCCAGGTGGATGATCAATAAATTACATGTTAGCCAGGCTTGGTGGCACATGCCTAAAATCCTAGCACTCCAGGGGGTTAAAAGGAATTAAGGTAAAAGGATTGCTATCAGTTCAAGGCTAGCCTGAACTGGGTGAGTTCTATGGTGACTTGGACTGCACAGTGAGACTCTCTGCCTCAAAGAAACAAAAATAAATAAATACTAGCTACCATACTCTAAAGTAAGACTTGCGATTTGTCTAAGCCTGGTCTACTTCAAGAAAGTCCGAGATTGGCCAGCCAGGCCAAATGAGCCAACAGGTGCAATAGTGGCACGTCTATCATGGTGGAAACCAACTGCCCTCCAATTGGACTGGAGGCCCACTCCATGGGGGGGGGAATACATCCCTGATACTGAAAACTTAAAACAGGGGTAGTCATGAGCCCTAGGGGTGTAACATCTGCTGATGTCTGGAAAAATGTATATACTATGCTTATCAAACTGCCCGGTAAGCACTTTTCTTAATATTTATACCCTTATATTAACACTACTCTCACTTTGGGTAGAGAATCTCTTTTCAGATCGCAGTGACCTTGGGATGACTCAGAAGGTATCATAGTGCTGGAAAGAAGTGACTGGAGTACTGAGTAACATCTCGATCACACCTTCCAAGGCTCAGGGTCTAATGCGGAAGAGGTGGCGGAAAGAATGTAAGAGCCAAAGGAAGGGTAGGACTCCTTACAACGTGCTCCCTCCAGACATAAAATGGCCTGGATATCCATGATCTCATAGTGCCTGACACTACCTACACAAGATCATCATAAGAGGAGGAAAAGATCATGATATCAAAATAAAAGAGAGACTGATTGAGATGGGGAGGGGATATGATGGAGAATGGAATTTCAAAGGGGAAAGTGGGGGTAGGGAGGGTAGTACCATGAAATATTTTTTATAGTCATGGAAAATGTTAATAAAAATTGAGAAAAGAAAAAAAAAAAGAAAGTCCTAGAAACATAAAAACTGATACAGGAATACAATCTACCAGATACAGGACCTAACATTCTTTAAGTTTAAATTTCAGTTTTGATAATTTCATACATTATATAATGGATTTTGATTATATTCACACCATTACCCTCTCTTATTCCACTCCCACTGAATCTTTTCTTCCCAACTAGTCCCCTTGTTTTCATCTTTTTTTTTTTTTGTGACCCATTGGGTTAAATTAGGGTTGCCTGTTTGGGTGTGTGTTGGGTGGGGGGGTTATTTACTGGAACATGGGCAACTTAACAGTGGCTACACCACTAAAGAACAAGACTCCCTCTCCCCAATTTCTTTTCAAGTCAGTCAAGACCTAATGGTGCTGATCAAGATGGGAGTCAATAAGCTCTAACTCCATTTGCAATTTTCCATCTATTTTAAGATCCACGTCAAGCTTCCTTAGACAGAAATAGAGCCTTTTAAGGAAGGTGAAAAGCACAGCCTCGTGGGCTGCTTTGGGGGGATGCTCAGCAGGTTTACTGTCTCACCTTGGAGGTGGCTGCATGAACATGTGAACTAAAGTGGCAAGGTTGGCTCCCTCCGGAAAGAAAGATGCTATGTTTACCCCGGGAGTTGAGTGATAATGGCGCCACTTGACAGTAGAAGCTGCAGTAGCACTTCCACCGCTAGCCCAGCTCGCCTCAATATTCAGATTAAGGGAAGCAATGGCCATTTATTCATGGGACACCTTTCTCTATCCTTCTCAAATGCCTGCTGAAGAAATTCCAGGACGAATTGCAAGCCAAGAGGGCGGTCGCGCATCATTAGGACGCGAGGCGGGCGGGTGGAGGTGAGAAATAATCTACACTCAGGGATTAGAAAAATCACAGGTTTCTCGGCAGTGAGGGAGGCAGAGATTTGGCACGACTTCATCATCATCTACTAGGCAATTTGGGGACGGAGAATGTACTAACCGCCTTCCAAGTCTTCCGCGTTTGACAGGTGCGACTCATACAGCCTTCCACACCGTCCGCACTCGGGGACGCCAGGTATAACGAGCTTCTTTTTAGTTTAAAGTTCAGGGAAGGCAGTAGGTGAGTCTAGGTTCCCGTATGCCGGGCTCGGTGAGGACCAGCCGAAGTGTGAGGTTTGAAGGTCCCGGGCAGCTGACAGCACCAAAATCGGGGCGTATCCGCCCTGCACCCAGCCTTCAGCAGCTCCTCCGGCATTCTCTCGGAGAAGGCGGGAAGGTTCCTGCTTTACGTCCGACAGCGCTGGCTTGGGGAGGCGCGAGTTACCCGCTGGCACCAAGTTCCCATCGCCCTCTCTCCTACACCTCCGCTTAAGCTACGGTCCGGAGACCCCCAGACTAGCCCGGGCAGACGCTGCGAAGTCCAATACTTCAAGTGTTAGCAGTCTTCACCCGGGTGCAAACCACAATTCCCAGAGTGCATCGGGCCAAGAGGCCTCAGATAAGATGGCTCCCGAGAGTGAGACGTGTGGTGGGAAAACGAGTCTGCGGCATGCTTACAGATGTGTTTAAATTTCCACTTCTCCACCACCCCACTACCACCTTCGAGACCCGGGAGGCAACAGACTAAGGCGCACCCTCTCCAGAAGCATTTCGGGAGTTGTAGTCCAGCCTTCGGGCTGAACCGAACTACCTTACCCAGAGTGCCCTGCGGTAGGGAGAGCGCATCGTTCTCTTCTCTTCCAATACACTTTGCCACAAGACCCCCTTCCCTGCCTCCCTTCTCGCCGTTGATTCCTTTCCATCCGTCGCGACAGCGGCGGTCAAAGCAGTGGCCCTGACTCCGGACTGCGCGGCTCAGGGAGGCGCTTCCGGCTGCGAGTCACTTCCGGGTTGGTGGCCGAAGCCGGCGGGAGCGCGCGCGGGGGAGGGGCGGCGGGTCGGCCTCCGCGCGGCGCTGAGCGGCGCGGCACTCGGGGATCAGCTGGCCGGCGGGCGAGCGAGCGGGCGCCGAAGCGGCCCCGGCTCTGCGGCAGCGCCGCCTCCTCCGCGTCGCAGGCGGGCTGCTGAGGCCATGTCGCGGGGCTGGTAGCTGGGCTCGCCGCCGAGCCACCTCGAGTGGGTGCCCGGGAGCCGGGGCGGGGGGCCGGGCTCTGGGCCGGTGCGTTTTCAGCCCCAGGGCTTGCCTCAGGAAAACGCACGCAGCGTTTCCTCGGGATGATGGCCTTTGCTCTCCCTAGGACCCAGCAGTTGGGTTCTTGACTTACTGATTCATCCTCTCTGCCTCTGTCATCGCAGGTTTAAACTTACGGGATCGCTCTCCGGAGGAGGAGGGGATCCGCCGCGCGATTGACAGCATATTCCTGCGGGCGCCCTTCCTCAGCTCCCACCCCACGGCCGGATTCGGGTGGCTCCTCTCCGGGCTGAAGCCCAGAAGGAATCCTTAGATCGTTTTTCTTGAAAGCAAAATCTAGAAACCATCGACATTTTGCCTTGCGGCTTCCTATTTGCAAGATGAAGAAGTTTTTCGACTCCCGGCGGGAGCAGGGCGGCTCTGGCCTGGGCTCGGGCTCCAGCGGAGGAGGGGGCAGCAGCTCGGGCCTGGGCAGTGGCTACATCGGAAGGGTCTTCGGCATAGGGAGACAGCAGGTCACTGTGGACGAGGTGTTGGCGGAAGGTACGATGGAAACCAGGGCGCCGGGAATTAAAATCGTGTGCTGATGTGGCAGGACTCTGGTGTCTAGTTGTATGAATGGTTTTTGACCAGCTGACCCTCCCTTCCCCCTGCACTTTCCCCGGGAGTCATTGTCCTTGAGAGATTTAAAACTGAGTTTGGAAAATGACAAGGCTTAAGGGGTGCGGTAGAGATTGCTGAAATTGTTTACCTCAGTGGCCTTTTATTTTAGGGGGAAAATAAGCATTAAGAAGATACCTTCTTTCCCTCTCTGAATTATGCGGATCAGATGAGAAAACCTATGTATGAAAGTGTAAATTCAGGGTGATGTATTTGGCTGTCCCCCCCTACACCAAAAAAAAAGAAAAAAAAACTTGAAATACTGATTGGAAAGGTGGGGAAGGGAGGATCTTCAAGGGTCAGGGGGTTTCTCTTACCAACTTTCTCATTTCTATAAGGAAGAAGAGGATTATCTAGGAGTGAAAATGTGTTTTTTGATGGATTTGACTAGATTTATTTCCTGACCCAGCTGTAGTCAGGTCCCCAGGATGTAGCTAAGATAACAGAAATCATAAGAAATGAATGTGATTGTTTTAAACTGAGTCACCTAGGCCCTTCCCCCTCCCATTTTAGTTTTTAGTAAGAATTACTTGAGAGTGGCTCTGTTTCCTCTCTGTTGAAGAAGGGGCTGTTTAGCTCTTGTGTAAATTCTCTCTGAGTGTGTTCATTTGTATGTCTGTATTCGGGTAGATACATATTTGTATGCACTAAGCTTTTAGGAAATCTTTACCTGTCTCTTGGTAACCTTAAGCTCGACCTTCATAATTGTGCCAGACTCATACTTTTCACAGCTCATTGCTTGCTTATTTTTAATAAAAACAGCAATTTCCCTGGTATGAAGCAATTCAGCCTAATTGTATGGACCAACTTGCTGTAGGTTGTGAGGTAGACTAGAAGGGATTGGAGAAGGGGGGGGGGCTCAGTGACTTCAACATGGTGACAGGGAATAGTTCATTAGCTAGGAAAGAGAATGAAAGCTAAGAGGCCTCTTAAAGGAGGTATTTGAAAACTAAGTTTGAAGCAAGGATCTCTACCTGGGCCTTGGAAATGCCTGTCATGGTGGATGCTGTAGGCTGGTGGGTGGATAGGAAAAGTAAGAGGCTGTTTGGCTCTCAGTTTGTGTAAGCTTTGGATTCAACAGGACCCAGTTTTGGGGAACATGGTTGAAGCCTGTACTTGAAAACCACTATTTTAAAAAGATTTTAGACAGTGTCCTTGTAAAATTATTGCTTTTTTGTTCTCAGTACGGCACCAGCTGGACTTAATCTGGCCCTGAGTCACTGTCTCTTCTGTACCCTTCCTTGAGAGCTCTGGTGTAGGTTGGGAGATGCTTCTGTATCTGTGCCCAGATCTGTACCCTTGAGTCTGAGCTGACTCTTTTGTATCTGTGCCAAAGCCCATGTCTGCAGTAGGTGGGGTGTGTGTTAGAGATTAGGAGAACCAGAGGTGCAGTGCTCTTTCCTTCCCCTGGATGGTCTATGCTGACATCAGAGCCCTGGAACATTTTTTTTTTCAGCTGGGATGTTGTCTCATCATGGATGGTGTGGCTCTAAGTGGTGCCTGTTCCTGAGTCGGTGAAGAGTGATGGGGAGGAGAAAATGCAAAATTGGTCTTTGTTTTCTGAGTTGCCCTATTGACTAGAATTCATCCTGAGAACTGCATAAGACGTGAGTCTTATGATATTTTTAAAACAGAGCTTAGGACTTGCAGATTTGCATCACTTCATTCATTCAACCAATAGTTACGGAGTGCCTACAGTGTGGCTTACACTGTGCTAGGCTTGGGGACATGACATTAAACTAGATGCTAGAGTTTAGGAGCTGCTTTAAGAGGTGAAAAATGAACAGGTGTAATAGGGTGATTAGTGGCATCATGGAGATAAGCTTAGGGTGCAGTAGCTGCAAATTTTATTTTTTGAGGCCCCCAATTTTAGGGAGCCAAGAATTGTTTTCTGGAGGAAGAGACTGGAGCATGAGTAGGAGTTAGTCATTGTGGTGGCAGCATGGGCAGAGTAGTAAGAGGTTTTTGACAATGCCAACTTCTTGATGTTCTTTAGCTATGACTGAGCTTGAATTATGTCCTTAGAAGTATGTCATTATGTAGGAGTATTATGTGGCACCCAAGTTCAAACACACCACTAAGTTCTGAAAGGGCTAAGAGAGGCCTAACATATATCTGCCTTTATTTTAATTAATCAGTACATTTGTTTTGAAGTGCTGGAGATCATGCTGGCCTTGCTTCTAGTAGCCAGGCATTCTGTTACTGAGCTACATACCCAGCCTAGATGTCTGCCTTTAAGGAACTGCCCGTGAATTTGGGAATATACACGTGCAATCACACATATAGTACTGTGCTTATTAACAGTGGAGTCAGATTTAGTTCCAAATTCTGGATCTGTTCTTTACCAGCTGTGCAATGTGGAACCAAGACATTCCCAGCTTTGTTGGTTCTGTTTCCTGATTGCAGTATTCTTAAGGTGTAGAACCTTAGGGTCAGGAGCATCCTTATCACCTGTGAAATGTTAAAAATGCAGGTCTTGGGCCTTACTCTGTAGATTGTGGGTGTGGAGCTTTAACAAATTCCTAGGTAGTGTCTGGTCCAAGCCAAAGTCTGAGAACCACTACCATGTGGGGTGGTCTTGAGGATTTTGTAAGGCAGTGTTTATAAAGAACTTGACATTCTTCAGTTGTTTAATAAATGATGGCCATTATTTATGAGTAACAGTACATTTATAGGTAAAGGTAAATGAGCAAAAATGTGAAGATGGGTTTGACTTAAACATTCTAAAGCAATTCCTTTCCACACTGGGTTTGGGCTGAGCCAGATGGCCCTTGCAGAGGCTTCACCAGCTCTCTCAAGGGTCTACGGATGGTTTGAGTAGCCATGCCCCATGTCCCTTTTCCATCCCCCCTTCTCTGAGTTTCCAGGTTCTGACCTTTCTACTAATACTAGTCAGAGTTTCTAAGGTCAATGAGAGTTATATTCTAAATGCCCTAGGCTGTAGTGGTCAGGTAGTTTAGGGCAGTGATGTGATCAAGCACAGACCTGACCTTAATGTGGAATTGCAAGACCGAGAAATAGGTGCTGGGTAAGACAGGAGAATGCTGGGCTTCCATCCAACCTTGCTCGACTGGTTCACTAACTAGTACAGGAGGAACTTTGTTGTCTGGGGAAAGGTTAAACTCTTAATCTTCAGTTAGAAGTATGTGACTATCTCTAGACTGGGTACTTTCTTGGTGAGGTTGCCATTATGAGATGTTAAATCATGCCTATCAAGGGAAGATTGGGTTTAAGCTTCCAGAATGAGTTCATTGTAGAAATTAGAGCAATATTTACAGAAGGGCTGCAAAGCAGTACTTTTGTCACACTTCCTTAGCTATGTAAGTTATCTCTAAGAATATATATGTCAGTAAATAATGAACACTTGCTGTGTCCAAGATGACATTCCAGAGCTGCATCAGTTCCAAAGAGGTGCCAGCTGGGTCCACTAAATAGTTCTCTCATCTGCACAAAAGGAATCTCGGGTCCAGGGCTGATGAGAACTAACATTCTATCAATCAGAAAACTTTCATAGTTTCTCCTGTCTACAGAGCAAAGCTTAAAGATGTGTATCAACCCCTCCCCCATCCACATATTACATATAATTTGAATGTCTTAGTGGTATTAATAATGAACAAATGCAGGTGTTCAGTGAGCCATTTATTAGTGCTTTTCTGTGGTAGGCACTGCATTAGGGTCCAGAAAAAAACAAGTTGGATGGGACATGGGCTCATAGACCAGTTAATAACAAGTAACTTTTAAGATAAATGGCTCTCATGTAGCATGGACCTTGGTGTATAGCAGACAGTAAAAGACATCAGGATATGATAAGGAAAAAGAGCCTGGGGTGAGGGTTTGAACTGGAATCCAGCTATCTAGCAGGTGTTGCAGCTAAGGGTTACCCAAGACCTTCTGTCCACAGGGGATGGCACTTACAAAATTGTGGAGTAGCAAAACAGAATGGCCAGTCTCAAGAATACCAATAGTTCAGTGTGACTGTTGTGGTTAGTGCAAGTTTTCCCTTCCCAGTCAAGGAAAGAAAGACCTATTGGGTATGTGTTTGGGGGTGGGCTAGAATGAAGTTCTTGTACACATGCTCTCCAACCTACATTTGGATGTGTTTACTGCTCACTTTCTTTCTTAGCTCTGGATATTTTGAAGAACTATCAAGTGACTACAAATATGTTCTCGCTTCCCTACTATGCCTCGGTCATATACTAAGGCAAAGTAGGTCTGGGAAAGGGGTATTTCAGAAGTGTCTTAAGGGACTAGAAGCAGACAGGCAGGTAGGTGTATGTGTATGTGTGGGGGCAGGATAACTAATGTTACAGAAACAAGTAAATAGGGAAGAAAATGATATTTGTCTAGAGCAGGACTGTTGGTGACAAAAGGAATAAGTTCATGTGGACTCTTGAGGGGCAGGCAGAAAGGTTAGTTATAAACACCTGAGGCCCTCTCTTGACGCAAATACCAGTTTGATCCCTCCTACTTCAGATGTCTTTGCCTGCTGAGAAGTCTGGTTATTTTACAGGCAACTGCAGATTTTCAGGGGGTGGTTTGTGAATGGTGTCTTCCTGGTTTGGGGCAGGATGACAGTTATAGCTTTGCTAAATATAGCCAAGTCCAGGATTCAGAAATGAAGTTCAAAATAAGCAGTTGCTGTGGTCAGAGCCTTTCCTTTGGTCTTTGTAATGAAGTCAAGCTCATTTAATGAGAGAGCTGAAGAGAGAACACATGAGTTTTGAGTGGGAGAATGTGGGGGAGAGGCATCTACTTGTACCTCAGTAGCTAAGATGACATGTAAAATACCCCCCAAAAAGGCTAGACAAATATTAATAAAACACCTGAAAATATACTTTATTTGTGGTATGTACAAGTTGACACTTTAGAAAGGGGATGAGTACCAATGTTCACCTTCATCTTGTACACTTAGAAGAACAGATGCCTTCTGAGCCTACTTAAGAGATAATTATGATGTCTGTATGTAACCAAGAGATTATAGAAATTGAAATGGCATTAGCTATTGAATAGCCTCTAGCCAATGAGAGTCTCCACTCAGCTGCAGTCTGTCTTTCTAGAGTCTTATTTTGGTGCAGTGGAAGAGCACTGCAGAATGAACTTGAATGGAGGTTTGTCAGTTCTCTTCCTGTCTTATCCAATAAATGTTGCTTAGCCTACCTACATGCCATGCACCTGCCTTCAGGAGCTCACAGTCATGGGTCTGGGTCTTGAGACATAGGAGAAAATCACTGTAAATGTTTGAAATGGAAAGTTATAAAAGGCTGAGGGCAGCCACTTGGCATAGCAGTTAGTTTTGTGTGGGTGGTGTGGGAGTAGTCAGGGAAAGCTGAGTAAAGGTGACATCTGAGGTGTGTCTTCAAAAATGAGAAATTTATGCTAGATGGACAAGATTGGGAGAACATTCTAGGCAAAAGGGAAAACCTGGCCAAAGAAATAAACTATGTTTGTGGCCCAGAGCTGTGCTGTCCAATAAAGTAAACACAGCCACATAGGATTATTTAAATCATCCAGAATTAAATAAAAATAACTATCCTGAAGAACCTTACTTGGTAATTGTTTATAGTTTTGGATAGGACAGCTAAATCTGCTTTCTCATTACAAAGAGTTAGATAGAGTAGCAGTCTCTAAATCTATGGATAGAATGGCATTATTACTTTAAAAACATGCTGTGCCTTTGTGTAGGCTTGCTGTCATTAGTTAATATCTGAAAGCACAGTACATACTCAGGATTTAGTTCATTGTGAATAGTAGTGGATACAAATCCATGTTTTAAATGAACACAGGTTTTGGTGAACTTGTAGACTATGATTGTTTCTGTGCTGTCATGTGCCTGTGGTCGCCCAGAGAATGCCCAGGTGTCCCCTTCCATCCCTCACTCACCTTTTTTCCTTGCAACCGTGTCTTTTACTGATTCTGGAGTTTGCTGTTATTGAGTCCCAGTGATTCTTAGTTCTTTGTTCCCCATAGGATTAGGGTTACAAATGTGCATGGCCAGCTGTTTTCATGGGTTCAAGAGATTTGAATTCTGGTGCTGTCAGGCTGCTCAGGCCCTCATGCTTGTACAGGAAGCACACCTAACTGCCTAGCCATTTCTCTAGCCCAGCTTGCATTATTTTTAATTCAAGGGGTTTTTGTTTTTTTCCAGAATTTTTGAAGCCTCCTGTTTGTATCATGAGAGTTAATTCATTTAAAACAACATAATTAGTAAATTCACTTAACCAAGCTCACATGAATCACAGTCTCTCTCTCTGTATTAAAAGGCTGTCACCAAGCCAGGCACAGTGGCTCACACCTAATAATCATATCACTCAGGAGATTGAAATAGGAGGGTCACTGTGAGTTCAAGGATAGCCTTGGCTACAAAGTGAGTTCTAGGTCAGCCTAGGCTAGAGTGAAATTCTGCCTCAGAACTCCCTCCCCCTCCCCCAAGAAAGACTATCACCATTAACATTATGGGAACACTGGTGTTGGGTATTTATTAAATCTTAGGTCTGGATATATGGCATAGTTGGTAAAGCTTGCCTGGCATGCATAAAGCCCTGGGATCAATCCCTAGCACTGCATAAGACTGGGTGTGGTGACACATGCCTGTAGTCCTAGCATGTGGGAGGTAGAGGAGGCAAGAGGATCAGAAGTTAAGATTTTCCTCAGCTATATAGCAAGTTTGAAGCCAACCTGTGCTGTATGAAACTATCTCCAAAAAAAAACTTTGCATTTTTAACTGTGATAAAACACTTAACAGAATTTACCATTATGACCACTTTTTTTCATGTGTATGTGGTGTGGTGTGTGTGGTATATATGTATGGTATGCAATGTGTGATGTATGCACATGTAGGTGCAGAGATGTATATGCCCCATGTGCGTGTTTGCAGAGACTAGAGGAGACCGTTGGGTGTCCTTTTATTACTCATGTGCATATTTCCTTGAGACTGGGCTTGAACATGTGTGTTACCATGCTCAGCTTTTTACATGGGTTCCCGGCAGTTGCACTTGGCTCTCATGCTTAAGTGGCGAGCAGCATTAGCCACTGAGCCATCTCCCCAGCCCCACTATAATTATTTTAAGTGTATAGTTCAGTGGCATTAAATAGGCTTATAATATGCCAACTATCACCACCATCTTTCTTTATAATGCTTTTTATTTTATAAAATTTGAAGTTGTCCATTAAACCATAACTTCCCTTTTTCCACTCCCTCTGGGGTCTGGCAACCACCTCTCTACTTTTTGTTTCTGATTTTTTTTTTTTTTTTTTGATTTTGGCAAATGCTTTAAGTGCCTCATATTAGTGGAATCATATAGTACTTGCCTTTTGTGACTGGCTTATTCATTGAGCATAATGTCTCAGTGTTGTAGCATATTACTTCCCATATGTATATAATTTATTTATTTGACAGAGACAGAGGGAAAAAGAGAGAGTCAGATAGAAGGAATGGGTGTGCCAGGGCCTCTAGCCACTGTAAATGAACTCCAAATGTGTGTGTGTGCTACTTTGTGCATCTGACTTTATGTGGGTATTGGAGAATCAAACCTGGGTCCTTTGGCTTTGCAAGGAAGTGCCTTAACCTCTAAGCCATCTCTCGAGCCTATTATTTCCTTTTTAAGGTATTGTATGTATATTTCACATTCATTTGTTAGTGGACTGTTGGATGGCTTCCACCTTTTAGCTATTATAAATAATGCTATGACATGGGTACGTGGGTGTGCAAATATTTAAGTCTCTGCATTTAATTATTTTGGGGTGTATACTCAGAATTGTTAGATCATTCTAAATTAATTTTTTTTTGAGGTAGGGTCTTGCTCTAGCCCAGGCTGACCTGGAATTCACTATATAGTTTCAGGGTGGCCTCAAACTCACAGCAATCTTCCTACCTCTGCCTCCCGAGTGCTGGGATTAAAGGCATGTGCCACCACACCCGGCTCTAAATTAATTTTTTGAAAAACTGCCATCTTGTATTTTGTAGAGATTGTGCCAGTCTTAGACATCTACTAGCTATGTGACAGGATTCTAGTTGTTCCTTATTAAAAAAAAATTGTCAGTGAAGAAGTCATCACTAACTATGCCTCATTGACATTTTTTTTTCCATTTTCCTGGAGACAGGGTCTCATGTCACCCAGGCTGGCCTCAAACTTGTTATGTAGTTGAGGATGGGTCTTGAACTCAAGAGCCTCCTAACTTGGTCTCTCTAAGTGCTATAAATACAGGCCTATGGTTTATATTCTGTTTGGCAATAGTAGAGAGCCTAATTAATGAGTGTTACATAGTATCTCACTGTACTTTGATTTGCATTTCCCTAAAGGTTAGTGATGTTAAAGTATCTGATTTCACGTGTTGTTTATTTACTGGAGAAATGTCTGGAGCCGGGCGTGGTGGCGCACGCCTTTAATCCCAGCACTCGGGAGGCAGAGGTAGGAGGATCGCCGTGAGTTCGAGGCCACCCTGAGACTCCATAGTGAATTCCAGGTCAGCCTGGGCTAGAGTGAAACCCTACCTCGAAAAACCAAAAAAAAAAAAAAAAAAAAAGAAATGTCTGTAAAGTCCTTTGCCCATTTTTGAATTAGTTTATTTGTTAAGGCTTAGGAATCTCTGTATATTGTGGATATTAGTCTTTTTTCAAATAGATGATTTGCAAGTATTTTCTCTCATTCTTTGGATTGCATTTTTAATTTGAAAATCTTATTTTCTAAGATGAGAATAAATATAAATAAAGGGTCTACATTTCTTTTGTTTATTCCTATGAATTGTCTTGGCTACCTCCGTTTGGACAGCACTGGTCTAGAATTGTAGTTGTCGGCCACTTTTTAGTCTTTAAAACCGACCAAAAGTACTTACTTCAACTTTGCAAAGATAAGACTAGAGCATATATGAATTTGCTGAATTTCAGATGTTCCTTAAAGCAAGGCTCCTTGAAGGAAGGGTTCTAGAGAAAAGACTAGAACAACCAACCTCACAAGTCTTTTATAACATTTCATTCAGTCCTCAGTGATCTCTTTTCCTTCTATCCCTTTGGGATACAGAGATTATCCTATACATGCCAGCAATGCAGTAGGGACTGTTCTGTGTGGTTCACTTGTTTCTTGTATGTTGATCATATGCCATTTAGAAAGGCAGGGGGGAAGTCGTCTAGTACTTCTCTACTTGCTGTAGCAGCTCTGGTGTAGCTGAGAACATACACGATGCCCAGTAAGCCTTGCAGATTCAATACGTGATAACAGTGTACCTACCTCCTCTCACTTCTTGTTCACAACATTTGTAAGAAATAGGGTGGGCAGTTATTGCTGTACAGGTGAGAAAACAGTGGCTAGAGTACATTAAGTGACTCCCCAAAACCATATTGAAAAAAGAATTTGACCTAAGCCCTGAGTTACATTGAAAGTGCAGGATCGTTACAGAAAATTGACTTTGTACCATTATTTTTTCATAATAACCTTTTTTTTTTTTTTTTTTTTTTTTTGAGGCAAGCCCAACAGACTGGCTCTTTTTTTATGCTAGAGAGAGAGAGACAGACAGACACACAAAGAGGAATGGTGTTCCGCGGCCTCTAGCCACTATAGTCGAACTCCAGATGTGTGTGCCCCTTTGTGCACATGTGCGACATTGCATGCTTGCATCACTGTGTCTGGCTTACGTGGAACCTGGAGATTTGAACATAAGTTCTTAGGCTTTGCAAGCAAGCGCCTTAACTGCTAAGCCATCTCTCCCGCCCATAATAATCTTTTTCAAAAATACTGTTCTTTATTTATTTGCAAGTAGGAGGGAGGGAGGAAGAGAGAGAGAGAGGGAGAGAATGTATGAATGAATGAGAGAATGAATGAATGAGAATGGACACTCTAGGGTCTCTTGCTGCTATAAATGAACTCCAGATGTATATACCACTTTGTTTATCTGGCTTTGTAGGGGTACCGGGGAATTGAACCCCGGGCTATTAGGCTTTGCAAGAAAGTACCTTTAATGACTGAGAAATCTCTCCATCCCTATAATATTATTTTATGGGTTTTTTTTGGGGGGAGGGGTGGGCAGTCATTATTGGGGATAGAACACAAGGGCTTACACATATTAAGCTAGACATGTGATGTGTTCTGCCACTGAGGTACACCCTGATCCCTTCAGTAACAGTCTTGACCATTAATAATACTTTTCCACTGAGCCTCCTTATAAGTATTTCCAGTCAAGAAATGCTTCTATAACACTTTGAGTTGTGTAACAAAATCAAAATTCCCTAAGCTGGGTAGGTGATAAGTAACAGAAAATTTGTTTCCTGCAGTTTTGGAGGTTAGAAGTGTATAGTCTGGGTGCCAGTGTGGTGGAATGGGATGACTCTTCTGGGCTGTAAATTACTTGTTTCTCCATGAGTCCTCTTAATAAGGAGGACCAGTAAGGGCAACTCTCTAGGGCATCATTTTTTAAAAATATTTTTATTTTTATTTATTTATTTGACAGAGCAGAGAGAGAGAGAAATTGAGAATGGGCATGCCAGAGCCTCCAGCCACTGTAAACAAACTCCAGGAGATGCATGCACCCCATTGTACAGCTGCTTAACACGGGTCCTGGGGAATCAAACCTGGGTCCTTTGGCTTTGAAGGCAAATGCCTTAACCGCTAAGCCATCCCTCAAGCCCAGGGCATCTCTTTAATTAGGATGCTAATCTCATTTATGAGGGTTCCTCCATCTTTCCAAGACCCTGCCTCTTAATATTGTCACCTGTTAACTGGAATTGAACATCTGATCTTTGGGAGGAACACAGACATTCAAATCACAGCATTCAGATAGGAGAATTTCGGGAGAAATTTTAAAGCTCAAAGTCCATATTCAGTAAGTGTTAGGGTATTATTACAACTGCCCTCAATAGGTTTACCAAGACTTACCATCATGCCTTCTTTGGTTTACTAGCTTATTTCTGTAAAAAGTTATTTTATGCAGAAAATTAAGGATTTTAAACTATAATAGGCTAGGAAAGATGGCTAGTTTATTGATCCTAAGAAAATGAAATTTAAAAGTAAATGATTTGTTTGCAGTCACTTAGCACATATGTCCTTCTGAGACACACCAGCACTTCTCTCAACACATTGGTCCTACCACATCATGCTGTGCCACACCAGTGACATTTTGAGCTAGATAATTCTTTGCTGGGGTGAGGCATTATGGGAGGTATATAGTGCTCTTGGCCGCTACCTACTAAATGACAGTTACACATATCTGCCTTGTGACAATGAAAAGTGTCTCTGGACATTGCTAAATAACAGGGGGTGGGGGAAGAGGTAGATTCACCCATTTGGGGGAGCATACATGTTCACATATATTTTAGCCATCTCTCAGTAAACTTGAAGTAAGTAAGTATCTTTTAGTAAAGTTGAAGTAAGTATACTTATTTCCTATATGTATATGCATACACACACACACACAAATATGTATGTATCATGCCACTTTGTGCATCTGGCTTTACATGCGTACTGGGAAATCAAACCTGGGTTGTTAGGCTTTGCAGGCAAGTGCCTTAACCACTGAGATATTTCTCCAGCCTATGAGGAACAAAATTTGACTACATTAATAAATCAGATGCTCTGTGTTTATGCCCAAACCAAAAAAAAAAAAAAAACATCTTTCGTGAATGTGAATCATTCAGGAATGGCAACTAGTACTAAAAAGGTAATTTTTAAAAATATTTTTATTTATTATTTGAGAGAGAGAGAGAGAGAATGGGTGCACCAGGGCTTGCAGCCCTGCAAATGAACTTCAGATGTATGTGCCACTTTGTACATCTGGCTTATGTGGGTTCTGGGGAATCAAACCTGGCTGCTTTGACTTTGTAGGCAAGTACCTTAACTGCTCAGCCATCTCTCCAACCCTAATAAGGTAATTCTTATATCAGTATTTGGTACTTCCTTTATTAGTATTATTATTACTGTTGTCATTATTTAGTCCTTTATACATTCTTTAAACAGTCTCAGTTCTTTTATTGAGTCAGATAATTGTTACAAAAGGGGAGTGCTTCTTAATTGAGATTTTCAAGGCAGAAGGCAAAATACCAGAAGTGAAACAAAGTTTGCAAGAATCAAGATTTGGGTTTACAGCCTGTGTGGTGGCATAAACTTTTAGTCTCAGCACTCAGGAGGCTGAAGTAGGAGGATTGCCTTGGCAAGGCCAGCCTGGGGCTACAGAGTGAGTTCCAGATCAACTGGGTTAGAGTGAGACCTTGCCTCAAAGGTGGAAAAAAAAAAAAGACTTGGAGTTTCATGTGGGTGAATTGGTTAGTTTTCTCCTTGGACTGTGTTAACTTTAGAAGACCCTAGATGACAGTGCCAGTTGAAGCTTTACTATTTATGATTTCCGAAAGGCTGACAGATTATTGTTAAAGAGATGGTGGCATTGTATGTTGATAACAGAGGGCTGCATGTAGCATTGATGCAAGGTGATCTTTTTATTTCCTTCAGATTATAGATCTGAAATAACAACGCCTTTTGTTGGCTTTGAATCTTGGAGAAAGCCATCTGCTGCCATGCCATTTTCTTGGTGCATATTTACAGGATCATGATAGCTAATGTATTGGACCCTTAAGGTGAAGGAAAGATGGTTGTCCCTTTTATTTGCACATGGATTTGAGAACAAAATAGCACATTGATACTTACCAGGACAGGAAGAAGACATAGAGTCAGGTATTGCTGGCTGGTCGCTTCCTAGAAGATTGAGGCTTGAACAGCATAGATGAGGGGCTGCTTTCCTATTCTTCAGTGACTCCCCATTTTCCCCAGGCAGGGCAGAAAGTACTGGTTATCTCACAGGTTTGTAGGACTTGTTTAGTTTTCCCCAGGGTTAGCCCAGTCCTGTTCCTCAGCCTTTGTCCTCTACTTTTGGCATTCTGGAGACCTCAGTGTGTCTGTGTGGAGAAGATTGTAGGGAAGTATAATGGGATTAGTAATTCCATTGGGCTTTTTGACCGAAAAGTTTGTTTTGACCAGAAAGTGCAACTCTGTAATGAATGACTGGGAAAACCCAGTTCCTGTGCCCTGTCCTCCCCTGGAGGGCATGCCACCACATTTTCTTTTGCAACTTTCAAGGGTAGTACCATGGGGGTTGGGGGTTACAGGAATGAACATTGGAAGTAGGCAGCTCTTGGGCTTGATTTCTGGACCTGTCCTTGTGAGGATGGCCAATTGCCTTCTCACTTATAAAATGCCGAACCTGGGTTATTATAAGATTAGCTGAATGGATACATGCAGAGCATTTAGCATAGATAGACTAACCAATATTAGTTGGATAGCACTCTGTCAATAAGATAGCTCTTAGTACTCTTTGTTCCTATATGAGAGTATTTCTTTTGCTATGTATATATATCCTGGTAGTATACTCCTTAACATATATCTAGGGAGGTGGGGAGATGACTCAGTGGATAAAGTGCAAGTGTGAGGACCCAATACCCACGTAAATATTAGGCAAGTATGTAATCCCAGTGCTCCAGGTCAAGCTGTCTAGCTAGACTAGCTGAGTCTGTGGGCTTTAAAATGAGAGACCCAACCTCAGTAAATAGCGTGGAGAGCTATACAAGAAGATATCCAACGTCAGTCTCTGGTTTCAACATGTATGCACACACATGTGAACACATATACACACATACACACCATATACTCATAATACACACTCAAAAAAAAAGCCATCTCTGTGTTCAAAGTGTTGCTATTAGTATGATGGCTGCTTGACTCAGGCCTGTTCTCTTCATTTGCTTTAAACTATGGATTTAGTTCTTTTTTTATTTTTTTAAAGGCAGGCTAGGGTCTCATGTGTCTGAGGTTGGCCTGAAACTCTCTCTGTATCTGAGAATGATCTGGTGTTCCTGTCTCATGTGCCACCATACCCAGTTTTATGTGGTGCTAGGGATGGAACCCAGGGCTTTGTATGGAAGTCAAGTACACTACCAACTGAACTATACCTCCCTGGCCCTTTTTTACTTTTGGTTTCTTTGAGGTAGGAGTCTCATATAGCCCAGGTTGAACTAGAACTCACTGCTGTATTCAAAGATGACTTTGAATTCCTGGTCTTCCTGCTACCACCTCCCAAATATAGGGGTTACAGGTGTATGCCACCAGGACAAGCTTTTTATTTTGTATTTTGAGATAGTGTCACTAAGTTATCCATGCTTGTTTTGAACTCACTCTGTAGCCTAGGCAGTCCTTAAAATTGAGCTCCTCCTGCTTCAGTGGCTGGGATGAGGGTCCTGCTCCAAGATTTAGTTCTCTCCATTGCCTCATTATCCCTTGTTCCTGGGATACTGTCCTCTTCCTCACCCGTCTTTTTAAATCACAGGTCTCTGGGTGCCTGGTATTCCTGCTTGACTGTTTTGGGCCCATGATCTCAGAGTTTTATTTTGCTATGTATCTCTTCTATTTGTATCTACTTTCCAGTGTTAGATAATCATTTCTTTGAGGGCAGGGTATGGGACTTGAGTTTATTTATATCAAATTCAGGACTTTCCCATGTGAGCAATGCAGTAGTGGGTGCTAGGGAATAAATTAGATGAATAATATTATGATACATCAGCACTAGCTCAAACCCACTGGACAGGAAGGAAAGACCAGACTTGAGATGTATAAACTTCTCAACACTTTTCCAAACAACACACCAAATCTGTGTTGGAGGGCTTTGCAGAGCCTTTTGCAGTGAGAAGAACCATTGGCTCAACTAGGGTTTTAGTAAGGGTGAAAAACAATAATCCAAAGCAAAGTGGAATATCTTCTAGGAAATCATAGAAATCCTTTCTGGATTAGGTTTATATTATGGAATTCTGATGCTATTAATCTCAAGAGTAGAGATAGAAGTATCTTGACTGTATAAAGAAACTAAATTTGTTTAATGCTATATTGTAAAGTTGAAGGCTAGGCCAAGTATTGAAAACTCAAATATTGCTAAAAATGCCTTGAAGGAGCTGGGCATGGTGGCACACACCTTTAATCCCAGCACTCGGGAGTCAGAGGTAGGAGGATCACCATGAGTTCGAGGCCACCCTGAGACTACATAGTGAATTCCAAGTTAGCCTGGGCTAGAGCAAGACCCTACATTGAGAAACCAAAAATAAATATAAAAATAAAAATACCTTGAAGGATGCATTCTTTTTCTAGTTTGTGATGGCTATTGGCCTATAGTAAATTAGAATACTGATACTCAATTTATATTTGAGGTAGTGAATCCAAGGACAGGGAGTAATAATTGAACTATACAGAGAATCAGAGTTATATACTGTTTGTTACTCCCTTTTCCTTGTTAGAGACTATTGACCGTTTTGTCTCTGGACAGGGTCTGGGGACACATGGTTTAAACTTGCATGGGGTCTGAGATAAAGGGAATGCCATCCTTTTTGCCTGCCTGCCGTGATTTTAAATGTCATATAACAGTAAGCAAAAGCAAAAGGAAATGACAGAACAGAGAGCTAAGCATTCTGACATTCCCTGTCTTGCCCTGAAGTTGTTTTTAACTAGGAAATTTATTTTACCCATTTGCAATACACAAGGTGATAGGTCTTGTCTATGTCTAGCCTGGTTAGACCTCTAAAGAATGTGAATTACATCTGTGCTTATGACTTTGTGACCCACCTAGCATAGGACATCACCTGTGTCTAATGTAAGCTGAATTTACATTAAGTCTGTGTCCCTATATAAAGCTTCTAGAATATCCTTAAAAGTCTCTAAACAGTTGAAAAGTCTTTAATTTTAGGTGTGGTGTTTATCGATGTTTGTCCTTTTTGTTCCTTATAAAAGGAAATTAATTTTAGACAAAATTTGGTCTTTTTAGGTCTCCTAAAGCCTTTCTACATACACACACCTTCATCCATGTATTTTAACATTCTGATCTAAGTTGCACTCAAAAAGGCATTTTTAACAAGCACTCTATGTCCAGCATTAAAAAATTTCTTCCCAGTTCCTTTAATAATCTCATCTCAACCCATAATTAACCATCTTTCTTATAAGACTAGTAAGAGAAAATATACCAAGTTGATTAATCTTATTACCCACTGACAAAGAGTAAGTAGTCTAGCTTTAAAGAGTTAACCATTTTATTGTTGGAAATTTGTAGACAAATAGCCTTAGCATAAAAACTTACAATTTCAGCCGGGTGTGGTGGCGCACGCCTTTAATCCCAGCACTCGGGAGGCAGAGGCAGGAGGATCTCCGAGAGTTCGAGGCCACCCTGAGACTCCATAGTGAATTCTAGGTCAGCCTGGGCTAGAGCGAGACCCTACCTCGAAAAAAAAAAAAAAAAAGAAAAAAAAAACTTACAATTTCATTAGTATTTACGTCACCAAAAAGGTCTACCTGACAACTAGACTTTTTAATAATGCCAGTATGTATGTATAGATTTTATATGCTCATTTATTTGAGATATCTCCTATTAATAAACTCCATGAAATACACTTTTAAGTTATAATTCTATGAATTACAGGCAAAATATGACAACCATTTTGGGGATAATCTGTATCAATACCTCTAATACACTTGGAAATGCTTTTATTATTAGGAGTAACTAAGGGAAATTTTTGTTTTTGTCTTGAAGCAGGCTGGCCTGGAACTCAGGCCAGTTGCCTCCTCCTTTTAAGCAACAGGACATTACAATTTTTTTTAAATGTCTGGCAAATTAGGAGCCATCACCTCAGAGAAAATTTTGTTGTTTTCAATAATCCTCTATGTAAGTTGAAGTTGACCTAGAACATAAACTCTAATTATGATTGTGATATCATGTAACAAATTATGGCCTGTTTATATAAAATTCTAGCTCACTGTAGGCTTTAGTTAAATCTTACCTTTTAAAGACAAAAACCAAAAAAAACCTTGAAATAAATCAAATGACAACAAAAACTTTAGGAGAGATCTATTGGACTATTTGGATTAATGAAGAAACCCAAAGGTGTCTATAAACAACATCTTATTTGTTTAAAGCCTAAACAAAAGAGAAGATATCAGGCACAGTTCAAATTAAAATTATATGCTTATTTTTACCAAGCAGTTTAAAAGTCACATGATTTTTAAATATGGAGTCAGGCATCGCATTGGAACCTTGAATTGGAGATCCTCCTGTCTCAGCTTCCCAAATAGCTAGGAGAATAGACCTGTGCCATCAGGCCTAGCTCATATTACTTTTTATAATACCTGTATGAATAAATGATTTACAGTCATATAAAGATATATTTGTCATAGAGCAATTTAGCAGAAAATCATAGCAGTTAGTGAGCACGATCAGGCATGTCTTTCCCATTGTGTCCCTGTATTTCCTGAGGCACAGCATGGTTACCTCCTGTACCCAGTTGACATAGCCACAGGCCTCAACTCCATAGCAGGGAGGAGGCATATGGTTGAGACCCATGCCTGTTGGACAAACCTTTCCAGCCAGTTGTCTAGGCTCAGGGCTTGGCTGGGCATTGCTTTAAGTCTCCCCTTCATTTAGGCAGCCAGAGACCCATAGTCTGGCTGGCTGCCCCAGAGGTGAGGTCTCAAGTCTCTTAATTGGGTAGAGGCCTGTGCTGCAGGAGGGGCAGAGCTCAGAGCAGGAGTCAGAGCTCCATCCTTCTACCCCACACAGGTAGCCATGTATGTGTCTTGTGGCACAGTAGCTTGTAATGAAAAAAGGAAAAAAAACCTAGAAGACATTCAGCCCAGTGGTCTTTGGTTCCAGAACTTCCATATGGCCATGAGGCCCCTCCCCCTTGGCTCAGCTGAACCATCTCCCAAGCTCTGGAGGAGTTCAGCCTTGTGCCTGGGTATTGGAGATGCTCAACCAAGTGTATCTCCCTTTAAAAGCTCATGTTTTACAAAAAAGCTCAGCCTGGTGCCATCCCAGTTTGGCCTCAGGTGATGATAGTGCATTTCAGTAGGGCTCCAATCCCAGCAGGGTGGAACAGGTTAGGCTGGAGATGCCAAGAAGCCAAGGCGGGTAGGTGACAAGTCTGTAGGAGGTCTGCCTGCCTATCTGGCCAATGCCATTTATTCCCCTCAGCTTAACCAGAGGTAGTGATCTTAGCCTCTAGCAAGAAGAAAAAACAAGCAGTAGAAATAACCCAAGTTGTCCTCACAGCCTGAAAACATGCTTCCATTTTCTCCCAGAATATAAAAATCATACTTTTCAAGATTGTCCCTTTATCAGCATTGCCAACTATAGTAGGGTGCTGGGGTTCCAGGAAAGTCCTTGAACCCCAAGCCCTAGGTTCGTTTCTAATTTTAATAAAATAATTGAATAAAAAATCTGAGAAGCATAATTATTAAATTATTATATTTATTGAGGGAAGTACAGAGCCAAGGAAAGGCACCCATGTGGCTAGAGATCCCACATGGAGACCCTGGGGAAAAAAGCGTGGAAAGAAAAGAGAAAAAGAAAGTTCGAGGAGCCCATGTGGAGAGGAAGGGCTAGGGGCCTCTCCTGGCTGGGCCTGGACCTAAGCTGAGCCAACCCAGCCCAGCTAAGGGAAAAACTCACCCACAGCTGGAAGTTCCCAAGTGGTCAGAGAGCAGAACTAGTAATTGAAAATGCATTGATTTGCCCCAACTGCAGCCAGAAAGGGAAGAGGGAACTTTTAAAAGGATGGAGATTGGTGGTGGAGATGGAAGTGTTGGGGTGTGGGGCAGGCCAACACTTTCCTGTTTATTAAAGAGCAACTGAGTTATGGGATGAGGCTAGAATGGTGGGGCTTAAACTTGATCAGTGAATGTGGCCCATAGAACATAGACTCTTTCTCCCTGTTTGGTGGTCTCAGAGAAGAGAGCTGAAGAGGGACAACAGCGGACCCAGCCTGGTAGTTTGCCCTGTAGCTGCTTCTTTTTTTAAAGAAACTGCTTTGTTCATTCATTCATTCACTTGTCTGTTTGAGGAAGAGACAAAATGAGGCAGGCAGAGAGAGCGCATATGGGCACACTAGGGCCTCCTGCCACTGCAGACAAACTCCAGATTCATGCACCACTTTATGCGTCTGACTTTTATATGGGTACCAAGGAATTAACCCAGACTGTCAGGCTATGCAATCAAGCACTTTTAACTGCTGAATCATCTCTCCAGCCTCTGCCCAGTGAGCATCTTGATCTTGTTGAAAAATCATCTTTAGGAGGGCTTTCTGACAAGTGATGAGAATTCATTTTAAGAAGGTTAAGTTTTGGTAATGGAGACTTTTTCAGAAAATGAATTTCTTCCACTTTAAAAATCATAGCTCAGGTTGAGCATAGTGACTTCATGCCTATTATCCCAGAGCACAGAAAACTGAGGTGGGCAGATCAGGGAGTTCAGGGATAGCCTGGGCTTCAGAGTGAGATTCAGGTCAGCCTGGGCTAGAGTGAGACTGTGTCTCAAAAGAAGAAAATCAGGGGCTGGAGAGATGGCTCAGTGGTTAAAGGTGCTTGCTTGCAAAGCTTGATGGCCTGGGTTTGATTCCTCAGTACCTATGTAAAGTCAGATGCATAAAGTGGGGCATGTGTCTAGAGTTTGTTTACAGCGGCACTAGGCCCTGCAACCCATTCTTATTTTCTCATTGTCTTTCTCTTTCTGTGCTTGCAAGTAAATAAATAAAAATATTTTAAAAAGAAAATCGTAGTTCAGAGGAAATGTATCATAAAACACATAGTATAAGTGGATATGTACTCACCAACCAATTATAGGGTGATTTTTTTTTTTTTTTTTTCGAGGTAGGGTCTCACTCTAGCCCAGGCTGACCTAGAATTCACTATGAAATCTCAGGGTGGCCTCGAACTCACGGCGATCCTCCTACCTCTGCCTCCCGGAGTGCTGGAATTAAAGGCATGCACCACCACGCCCGGCTAATAGGGTGATTTTTAATAGTGTTGGTTTATGGAATATGAACAAACAACTGTATGAGGCTCAGTCTCAGCAATCTTGAGGTACATTGCTCCCCCTCTTTGAGCTTGTGGGTGATTATGATGGCTTCTTCTAATTTAGACATGTTTTTAAGTTCTAGGGTTTCTGTTGAGACTGTTTGGGAGGGCAGGTAGGTGGGGTTAATTGACCTGAGGTGTTAAACCTGTGTAGCTGGGACTAAGACAGCATTCCTTCAATAGATTAACTTTGGCTGCCAATGCATGAACCATCCCAGGAGTATCATTCTTAATGGAAGGGAAACTTTCCATTGTTTCTGTTCTGCTCATCTTCCTTTAGGATCTTTTCTTGAAACTTAGAAAAATTAGTGTTAATCATTAGATGTTAAGGGTGAAAGCTAGGGTGGATCTAAGACTTTTGACTTCTGTGGCTGGGTAGATAAGATAATGGTATTAATAAATGGATAAAAACAATGTTCAAAGGAAAGGGAATAACTTTTATTTGGGATGTTTTGTTTTGTTTTGTTGGCTTTTTTTTTTTTTTTTTTTGAGAAGAAAAACTACATATTAGAAAAGAGCTTGGGTAGGACTATCAGATAACCATATGATAGGAAAGAAACTGGAATGAAGGGAGACTGTATGCAGGATGAGAGTGGGCTGTGTTGGACTCTTTGGGAACACTAGTGTGAGAGGGCAGGTAGAGAAAGGAGTATTCCTGGAGTACAACCTAAACTACTCTCTAACCTGCAGACCCCTACCATGCCAGCTGTCTCTTCATTTTTGGTTTTTATTTTTTAGAGAAGGTTTCATTAGCCCAGGCTGTGTACAAACTCTCAGTCATTGTGCCTCAGCCTCCCAAGTGCTGAGATTGTGTATGTGCACCATTGTACCCAGGTAACCAGTATGCTTGTTAAGCATATTGATTCATTGTCTCCTTTGAGCATAAAGCATCATTTCCTTTTCAGTCTCAGGGTTGGCTGGCCCTTTTGTCTGGTATGTATATCCCTCTGATCTTCCTGTGGAGGCCTCAATCAGCTCTCACTTCTATTTTCTCTCAGGAAGGCCTTCCATGATTGTGCGCCATGAGGCATCAATCCTGTCTTATTTTGCCACTCAGGTAATGTTCTTGATTATTATTTGCTTATCTCTTCCTGCTAGAATTTCATTAGCATGAAGTTCATCTGACTTGTTCATAGCTGCGTCTCTGGTGCTTAAAGGTTCAGTGCCTGGTACATCTTCAAGCTCCGTGAAACCAGTTGAATGAGTAGGCATATGAAGAAGACAGTAGAATGATTAAAGATAATCAAGAGAGGGTGAGGTGGCCGGGCGTGGTGGCACACTCCTTTAATCCCAGCACTCGGGAGACAGAGGTAGAAGGATCACCTTTAGTTCAAGACTGCCCTGAGACTACATAGTGAATTCCATGTCAGCCTGAGCTAGAGTGAGACCCTACCTCGGGGTGGGGGGGGAGGAATTGAAAAAGAGAGGGTGAGGTGATGAAAATTAATGCCAAGTGAAAGTAAAAGAGGGGACAAATCACAAGGTCTAGGTATAGATGGGTGCATGTCCATTACATTTGGTAATAGAGCAGATAGCTAGAGCTGTTGAAATGGAAGTCCAGGTGGTGGTAAATGATGAACAAATGGAAAGTAAGGCAGATGCTGAGTCAATGTGAAATTTGGTATTACTGTCACTTGTTAGCGATTTATTAGTAACATTAATTATTTTGTAATATGGAGGAGTCTATATAATAAACAGAAAGGATGAAAGGAAAGAAGGCAAGAAAGACGAGTTCAACTTCATAAACAAGATAGAAGAGCATATACTTTTAATCTCTTTGTAGTCTAGTCCATAATGTGTATTATTAAAATGTACATGTTGGGCTGGAGAGATGGCTTAGCAGTTAAGCACTTGCCTGTGAAGCCTAAGGACTCCGGTTCAAGGCTCGATTCCCCAGGACCCACGTTAGCCAGATGCACAAGGGGGCGCACACGTCTGGAGTTCGTTTGCAGTGGCTAGAGGCCCTGGCGAGCCCATTCTCTCTCTCTCTGTTGCTCTCAAATAAATAAATAAATAAAATACCCCCCCCAAATTTAAAAAATTTTAAAAAATGTACATGTTTTGATTGAACTGTTTTTTTATCCAGCACTTTTGTTTTTTTCAAGGTAGGTCCTCACTCTAGCCTAGGACTCACTCTGTAGCCCCATGTTGGCCCTCAAACTTACAATGATCCTCCTACCTCAGCCACCCAAGTGCTGGGATTAAAGGCCTGTGCCATCACACCCAGCTTTTATATTTAGAACTTTATTCTAAGGGAGTAATAGAACCAAGTATTCAAAGACTTAAAAAATGTTTATTGCAGTTGGGCATGGTGGCTCACTTTTGTAATCCCAGAACTTGAGAAGCTGAGAGAGGTGGATCATCATGAGCTTAAGCTAACCTGGGCTACGTAGTGAGTTTTAGGCCAGCTTGGGCTACAGAGTGAGACCTTGTCTCAAAAAATCCACAAAACAAAATAAAACCCCCAAAGAACTCTCATTTCAATAGAGAAGTAGTTGGAAATAGTATTAAGAGGATTTTGGTGGAGAAGGGCTGAAGATATCTTAGGAGGTCATGAACATATGTGAAGAAGGTAGCCTGTAGTAGAAAAGGCTTCTCATTCCCTGACCTGGAAGGAAAAGGGGGGAAAAATGGGAAAAAGTTTGGTTTGGAAATCAAAGGAGTTAGTGCTTTATAATTTCTCTTTTATGTTATATGCTGAGGGTGGGAGTTGAACTAAGGGTATAAGAAGAGTGGTGGAGTTCCTTAGGCTTGTGTAGAGTGGAGTGACAAAGGGTAATTTGTAGGACCCAGTTGAAATAACCTGTCATTAGCCATAGTCTTTTCTGGTTATGCAGTGTTTTTTTAGTTTTTGGTGCTTAGTGCTTTGGACAGGACTTTTTGTGAAATACATCATGTATTTCCTGTCTTACAGAGTATATGCCACAGGGGCAGTGTCACATAGGTACAGTGTGCCCCTCATCTCAGCCTGTGTGGAGATGACCATGCCCTGTGTTCCAGGAAAATGACACTGCAACTGTACAGTGAGGGCTGTGTGAGGGAGAGTTAATTTTCAACTCTAACATCTGTACAGTTCTTTTATCTCTCAATTGCATTGTTCCTAGAATGTCACTGCTGTGTTATAGATCTAGGAGAGATGCGATGTTTGTTTAATGTGAATAAGGTAGTTTGGTTCTGAGTGAGATGGCTATGGATTGTCACCCTTTTTGAATTTCATGTTTGTGTGCTATAGTGATGTCTGGTTCTATTCTTATGAGACTGTTAGGTTTCAGTTTTTGCTGTCTATATACCTTTCTGAATTAGTACCACACCTCTAACTCTGAGCTACGGGAGGCTCTGCAGCTTTGCTTTGATTGAGATGGAAGTCCCTGGGCCTTTTTGAGCACAACAGCAACAGGGAAGAATTTGCATTTTAGAGGGTCACAGTGGCTACTGTGCATAGAGGAGAATGAGGCTCCTTCAGGCGTGGACAGACAGCTGGGGCATTAACATCTTGGCCCAAGAAGACAGCAGAGGAGCAGAAAGGGTTGGATTTGGATAGACTGAATGTAAAGTGAATAGGATCTTCTCATACATGGATGAAAAGAAGGCTTTAATGTAAGAATGTAGATGTGAGGTGTGCAAAATGGAGGTGTACAAAGTTGTTTGGCCTGTGTCTGAAAGAAACATACTTAGAATATTAAAAAGGAGACCAAGAGGTCAGATATGGGAGTGCATACCTATAATTCCCAGAGTCAGGAGGCTGAGGCAGGAACACCATGAGTTCACTACATATAAATGTGAGACTAGCCTTAGCCTCATAAGAGCAAGTTTCAGAAAGAAAAGAAAAAAAAAGCAAAAAGGTAAAGACCATCATCTCCTGTTTCCACTGGAGGCTCATCCTTCAGAAATAGCTCACATTCTCATTTAATATAGCAACCCCCTTTTCTTCTCTCTTTCCTGTTGCCTTCCCAGATATGTTCAAGTATCTCCCAACCTCAGCTATCATGATAGCTCCCTTTCTTCCCTAGCCAGATTTCTAGAAGAAAACAGTATAGACTTGGTTCTTAGACTCATCAGGCCACTGTATTTATTGTCTTATTTCCTTTGCTCTTTTAAAACAGTCTTCTAGAGGCCAATGACACAGAATCACCCAACCCAGAGGATTCATCCTACTTGACCTTATTTGGATGTCTGACTTTTCTTCCCTGTATTACAACCTTTTAACACTAGTCTACTGTTCCTCCAACCACCTGGATACCACTTCTCTGTTACTCTACCTCAATATCACCCTCAGCCCACAGCTCTTTTGATGCTTAACTAGTGATTTCCAAAGTGTTCTTACATGGACAGACTCAAATCAATTCTATGGCATTCACTTCTTAGGTGCTCTTTCCTGAAAATCGTGTGCCCAATGCCCTCATACCACTTTAATAAAATAAATTTTTACCAGGCTTGGTGGCACGCGCCTATACTCCCAGGACTTAGGAGGTAAAGGCAGGAGGATCAGGGCCAGCCAGGGACACATAGCAAGATCCTAACTCAAAATAAATAAATACATATATATGCATGCAAACAAACATACATAAAAATTTTTAAAGGCATATTCTCCACCCAGCTTTCATTGTGGCACATCCTCTAGGGTGTGAAAAATGCAACCACTGTAAGGACAAACATCATTTCTTGTATTTCTCTAGCATATATTTTTGTTGAAGATGAAGCATGGTGTCAGAAATAGGATATTTTGGTCCAAGTAGAATAAGGTACTAAGAGTAAAGACAATTTTAGTAGACCTCAATTAGGATGAGCAATTGTAGCAAAGTCCAACAGAACCCCAGTCAACCTACAGAATCATGAGAAATAATAAACTACAGTTGAAAATGTGTGTGGTGGAACATGGCTACAACCCTACCAGTTAGGAGGCTAAGGCAGGGAATTGTGAATTCAAGGCTGACCTAGGCTATATAGTGAGACTATGGCTAAAGCGCTTGCCCGTAAAACCTAATGACAAGAGTTCGATTCCCCAGTATCCACATAAAGCCAGATGCACAAAGTGGACCATGCATCTTGGAGTTCATTTGCAGTGGCTAGAGGCCCTGGTGTACCCATTTTCTCTCTCTCCACTCAAAAAGCCAAAAAAAAATCAATTTTTAAGTGATAAGGACTTTTGGTCTTTCATTATACCTTACATGATTACTTTGTTTGGGATGATGGTTTGGAGTTTGTTGTTGAGTTGGAGAATGAGGGCCTAGGCCTAGTGCATCTCTGTTCTATATGTAGAACTGGTAGGTCTGCTTTTTCTTGACCTATGCCTTAAAGACATGCTTCTGTCTCATAAGTGCTAATGGAGCTGTGATGCCACACTGTGGAACAGGGTGAGGGTTATTAGGACATCCATGGCCATCAGGCACTTTCAGCAGGAAGCAGAATGTCCAGGGCACTTGTGGGTGGTTGGGGAGTTTGGGATTAGAAGAAAGGACATATAACCAGGTGCCAGAAGTTCACATAGATGGGTCATTTGTGGCATGTAGGGTTGGCAGAAAACAGTGAATCACACTGGCAGATTGACAAGGGATTAGAAAAGAACAAATTCTTAGTAATTACTGGGAACCTTTTTTTTCCATTTAGAACACTGGGTCTCAGTAAGGAGCTATTTTAACCCCAGGGACATTTGGCAGTGTCTAGAGACATTTTTGATTGCCACAACTAGGGGAGGAGTGCTGTCAGCCTATAGTGGTCAGGGATGCTACTATGGATTCAGCAGTGCCTAGGCTAGTCCCTCATTCCCACTGGGTGTTCTCCAGCTCAAAGGCATTAGTGCCTAGTTTAAGACTCTTATTAGACTTTGTGTGGGTACTGGGGAGGATTGAACTAATGTGGATAGGCTTTGCAAGCAAGTCTTTAACCACTGAGCCATCTTCCCAGTCTCCCCAAGTTGACTCTTTGATGTGTTTGTGTGTGTGGATGTGGATGCATGTATGTACAGGTGCATGTATGTATCAGGTATATGTGAAGGACAGAGGACAAACTTGGATGTCATTCCGTCAGATGCTGTCCACCTTTTTTGAGACATGGTCTCTCGTTGGCCTGGAACTCACTGGCTTTGAGCTGGCCAAATAGGCTAGACGGGCTGGCCAGCCACCTCAGGAATCTTTGTCTGTCTTTGTCTTCCCAGTGCTGGGAATACAAGTGTGCTACCACATCCAGCATTTTTTTTAACATGGGCCCTGAGGATTGAATTTAGGAATTTATGTCCTTATCATTTCACTGAAGTACTTTATCAACTAAATTCCAGATTGATTTTGTTTTTTTACTTTTTTGGCTTGTGCATGTGTGTATGTGTTAAGTACTGTGTGCATGTTATGCATGTGGTATATGTATGTGTTTTTCTACAGATGTGTGCACCCCATGTATAGCCATGCCGAGGCCAGAGGAAACCGTTGGGTTTCCTCCTCTATTGATGGTCCACATGTTTCCATGAGATAGTGTGTCACTGAACTCAGAGCTGTCTTTTTTGGACAGACTGTTCAGCAAGCCCCAGAAGCCTCCACTCCCTACATGACTGGAGTTACAGGCTTGCTTGGCCACACCCAACTCTTTATATGATTATTGGGGAATCAAACTCAGGGCAAATCAGATCTTCTCAGGCCCTCATACTTGCGCAGCTAGCACTCTTTACCGGCTGAGCCTTCTCCTAGTCCCTTCTCTTTTGAGGTTGATTCTTTTTTTAAAATATTTTATTGATTTATTTTATTTGAAAGAGAGGAATAGAAAGAGGAAGAGGCAGATAGAGAGAATGGGCACACCTGGGCCTCCAGCCACAGCAAACGAACTCTAGATGCATGCGCCACCATATGCATCTGGCTTATATGGGTATTGGGGAATCAAATCTGGGTCCTTAGGCTTTGCAGGCAAGTGTCTTAACTGCTAAGTCATCTCTCCAGCCCTCAAGGTTGATTCTTTTTTTTTTTTTTTTTTTTTTTTTTTGGTTTTTTGAGGTAGGGTCTCACTCTAGCCCAGGCTGACCTGGAATTCACTATGGAGTCTCAGGGTGACCTCGAACTCACGGCGATCCTCCTACCTCTGCCTCCCGAGTGCTGGGATTAAAGGCGTGCGCCACCACGCCCGGCTTCAAGGTTGATTCTTAAAACACCTTCCATAGTGGTCTGTCTTTATGTTTTATCTATGTAGATGGGATAATGGTATTTTCTCCTACTTTTGTTTAAAAGCAAAATTGCATACACTGGATCCCATCTTCTATGTCTCCTGCAAAGCTCAGAGCCCTTGTGAGATGAGGTCCAGCAGAACTGAAATGTCTGGCCCTTGGGGCATCTCTGAACTCCCTGAGAGCTTGGTTATGCTGAGGTCAAAGTCTGCATGGACACTTCCCTACCAGTAATATGATCTTTCTTTGGAAACAGTGTAAGTGAAGATTTCCTAGGACGATGATTTTGATGGCATCGATGAGGAAGCAGTACATCAGTACACTTTAGCTTTCCTTGTGGCTAGAATCTTACTAGTTTTTTAGGGCCACAGTGACAACAGAAACATACCTTCTTACTGTTCTGGAAGTCTAAACAAGTTGTTCACAGGCTGTGATCCCTCAGAGGTTCTAGAAAATAGGTCTTTGACTCTTCCTACTCCTGGTTACCTCATGTGAGCTCCATGACATCTGACTACATTTCTCTAGTCTCTGCCTCCTCTGCATGTCTCTCCCATATGTCTCTTTTCAGGAGACTTAGTGCTTGCCTGGATGATCTCATTTTAAGGTACTTAATTATATCTGCAAAGACATGTTTCCAAATTAGCTCCACATTTGAAGTTATCTGGGGTTAGGATATAGGATAGGTTAGGATATCATTTTGGGGACCATCATTCCACCCCTGCAGTCATGAAGGAGATGAAGTGCTGAGTTTTATGTTTGTTTGTTTGTTTGTTTTGTTGTTGTTTTGTTTTTCAAGGTAGGGTTTCACTGTAGCTCAGGCTGACCTGGAACTCACTATGTAGTGTCAGGGTGGCCTTGAACTCTTGGTGATCCTCCTACCTCTGCCTCTTGAGTGCTGGGATTAAAGATGTGTGCCACCATGGCTGGCTTTTTTTTTTTTTTTTCTTTTGCTCTGTTCTTGCTATAGGTTTGGGGTCTGTGTGTTTTCCAGTGTTTTGCTCTTCTTTGGCATTTTTCTCTACCTATTATGGATTGTAAGTGAAACAGAAACCTGTAAATTTTTTTTAACATTTATTAAGTAAGTTCATTGTTGCTTTTCCTGTGAGCTGATCTGGCCAGTGATGCTGCTCATAACATTTCTGACACCAAATATAGGGGGCGCTTTTCTATGCCAACAACCAGTGCTTCAGCTCTAGTTATCAGCTGGATATCCTACAGTTCATTTAATTTGAACTCCATTGGAGTGAGCTTCAGATCCTACAGGTTAATGGCTCATTCCCACAAGACTATTCAAACCCACTTCAGATGCCACTTTCCAAGTCCCAGGCTTTTACTACTTCTTTTGTTTTTTTTTTTTAATTATTATTGACTACTTCCATAATTATAGACAATAAATCATAATAATTCCCATCCCTCCACTTTCCCCTTCACAACTTCACTTTCCATCATATCCCCTCCCCCTCTGAACCAGCCTTTCATTTTTTTTGTTTGTTTATTACTTTTTTCCTTTATTTTATTTATTTATTTATTTGAGGTAAGACCTCACTCTAGCCCAGGCTGACCTGGAATTCATTATGTAGTCTCAGAGTGGCCTCGAACTCAAGGCCATCCTCCTACCTCTACCTCCTTCCTCTACCACCATGCCCAGCTCTACTCTCTCTTTTATTTTGATGTCATCATCTTTTCCTCATATTATACTGTGTATACTGTGTATGTCTTATGTAGGTAGTGTCAGGCACTGTGAGGTCATGGATATCCAGGCCATTTTGTGTCTGATGAGTGTATTGTAAGAGTCCTACCCTTCCTTTGGTTCTTACATTCTTCGCACTACTTTTTCTGCAGTGGACCCACCCTGATCCTCAGAAGGTATGATAGAGATGTTTCAGTGCTGAGCGTTCCTCTGTCACTTCTTCTTAGCACTATGGTGCTTTTTGAGTTATCCCAGAGGTCACAGGTGTGTTGTTAGGGGAAGGCTTAGGGGGTGTTATAGCCAGAACCCCATTGTTAGAGTGGACTCAGTCTCTTGTTACTCCTTTCCACTTGCTGTGGCAGAGGTGATGTCTAGCCTGTGCTCATGCTATGCTTTCCCCTACAGTCATGAATCCTCCCCTTGAGACTTAGCCAATTAAAAAAATTGGCTCCTATCAGCTTCTTTTAATCATGTGCTTCATCCCATCTATGAGAAAGCAACTACAACACATGTTTTCTCTGGGCAAGCTGTGTTCCCAGCACTTCCAAGTATTAACCCAGGGCTGTTTAAGACTGTTTTCACTTGCAGCCCCTTTGACCCAGTAAATTTTTATGTGACTTTGGATATATAGGTATATAAATGAATCACTATATAATGAGTCACTATATAAATGAGACATTTACTGACAATAAATCATAAATTTATTTAAAAATAATTATTTTATATCATATATTTTTACCATTTTTTCTCTATTGTAAAAATTTATCAAGAGCATCACTTGAGGTTTTTATAAGGATTGGCTCAACAAGATAAGAGTATTAAAATAAGCCAGGCGTGGTGGTGCATGCCTTTAGTCCCAGCACTTGGGAGGCAGAGGTAGGAGGATTGCCATGAGTTCAAGGCCACCCTGAGACTACATAGTGAATTCCAGGTCAGCCTGCACTAGAGTGAGACCCTACCTCGAAAAACCAATAACAACAATAATAATAATAATATTAAAACAATTAAAAAATTTAAATTCTATTTATTCCTACAAAGTAGAACTTAAATTAAGACAGGTTTTCTGAGCCAGAAAAGTGATTTCCAAGCTCTACTCTTACCTGCTTTGTAACCCCTAAAGAGAACTAAGCCTCCCCCAAAAGGCAGTAGGCAGCAAGACACCCCAGCAGCCAAGGCAGATTGAGCCAAAAAGATGATATGTAATGTGAGCACACAGCACAGTACCCAACAGAGACATTCTGTCTTTTTTTTTTTTCTTTTGGAGATAGGGCTTCTCTACATAGCCCAGGCTGGCCTTGAACTTTGGATCTTCCTCCATCAGCCTTCTGAGTGCTGACATCATAGATCTGGACCACCACACCTGGCTTAAACCAGGACCAAAAACCAAAATGAGACCAACCAGGCACAGTGGCACACACCTATAGTCCCAGCTACTCAGGAGGCTAAGGAAGAACTGCTTGAGCTCAGGAGTTTAAGGCCAGCCCTGACCACATAGGGCCCCTCTGTCCTAAAAAAGAGGCACACCTGCCATTCATGGTGGTGCGTACATTAAATCCCAGCACTTCTTGGGAGGCAGAGGTAGGAGGATCTTCATGAGTTCAAGGCCACCCTGAGACTACATAGTGAATTCTAGGTCAGCCTGGGCTAGAGTGAGACCCTATCTCAACAACCTCCCCCCCAGTCCCAAAGAAAGTTGTACAACCATCCTAGTGGTAAGGGAATGTGGGAAATTTCATTTCCTGGCATGTCATTAACTTTGAAAGTCAAAAAGCTTAACTGGCACAAAGCACCCAGGGACCTGTGGTTAGCACCATTTAAGGAAGTATCTAAAGTCTGGTGTCTTCCCAGCCTCTTGTAAAGGGACTGAACCCAGGGGCTTCCTCATGCTAGGAAAGCATTCTTCCACTAAACTGTACTCCCCACCCTATCTCTACTTTTTATTTAGAACAGGTCTCACTGGCTTTGAACTCATTCTGTGGCCCAAGCAAGCCTTGAACTTGTGACCTTCTGCTCAACCACTCCATTATTCAGTATCTGGGATTATTAGACTGTGCCACAGGCTGGCCTAGGGCTGGGCTGACATGAAGGCTTCCCAGTTCCATGGGACATTTAACCAGACAGGGAATGCGATGGCAGAGATGAAACTTCAGTGGGTATTAAGTGTGAGGCCAGACCACTCTCTACCCACCAAGTCTAGCTCCCAGAGGTTGAAGTTGGCAGGACTATGCACGGCTCTGCCGCCTCCCAGGACTGCTAGTTTTGGGGGAGATTCTGGGCCAGATGCTGTTCCCACTCGACTTCAACCACTTTGTACAGCTCCTTGATGGCTTGGACATCTTTCGCAGAGGAATGTCCACTTTTTCCAGCCTGGATGTCCCGGTCTTGCAGCTTCTTGGGGAGATGCTTCAGCAACAAAGTGGCATTCTCTGGGCAGTCAGCCTTCCGGTTGAGGAAGGGTCTCAGGGGGTGTCTCGGGTGAGAGACTTGGGATGGAAGTACTGCAGGGCTTTGAAGTCGTTGTGGATGGCATGCCCCACCACTATCTTCCCCGAGAGTATCTCCAAGATCTGGATCCAAGCAGTCTTAAAGGGCGTAGCTTTCACCATGTGGCACTTGCGAATGCCACTCCATCTGGGCCAGTAGTGTACGATATAGGGCCAGATGTACTCATTGTAAAGCACATCACCACTGTAGTTGACAATGCTGCACTTAGCCAAAGGACTAACCCACCCATTGGGTCCTGTGCCCTCCATCTCACAGTCAATTGCCACCATCTTCCCTGGCAAGTTCTGGGGTGCTTTAGAGCGGTCACTCTCTGAATGAGTTTGGGTGGAGTTCTGGGTGGCATTCTTCTCAGGGGGCTTCTTCTTGGGGCAGGGTGGGCAGTGCTTCATCTTTGGAAGGGCACTCTGAAACTCGCCCAGCAAATTTAATTTAGCTACAACAGAATCCGTCTTCTGTAAAGGGGCAGGAGTCAGCCAAGACACTACTACTTTTTTGTCCACAGACTGCTGTGACCTGCTGGAAGCAGCAGCCTTCTTCTTTTGTGGCTGGGAAGAAATCTTAGAAGTGCCATTTACCTTCGGGGTCTCCCCTTTCATGGAAAGCTCTGAATGCAACTTTGACACCTTGCTAGGGGGCTAGTTCTTTTTATTTAGAAGACCTCTCTGTTCCAAGAATCCTCGCCTCTTGACAAAACGTTGATGCTTGGCATTTCCTTCGAATGTTTTTTGGGGAGGTGCCCCAAAATCCAGATTCAGAAGTATGATAGACATGAGGGCAGTGGGTTATGGGATAGCAGTTTAGAAATTTGAGTTATGAGTGGTGGAGGTCTGCAGTAAGCCTTGGAGACAAGAGTGATCCTGGCACCTGCACCCATAGACCTGCTAGGGCTGCACTATGATCACAAGTGTGCAGAACCACATGTGGAGAGTGGCGGGCGTGCCGGGGCTGGCAGGATCATGTTGGAATCTCTGCGTGCATGCCCCAGCCTTGGGCGGCTAGGTCAGCCACCAGGATCCAACAAAGGCAGTGGTGGCCCCATGAGGTATAATGCTATATTTTTACCATTTCTTAAAATGAATGCAAATTTGCATACTAAGGAGATGGATATGCTGTTTATTTACTATAGAATTAAACCATGGGTGAATATTTGATACTTCAGGATGTAGACTGTGTCATCAATCATCTTTAGTGTTTTTCAGAGTAAATTGATATTTTTAACATTTTATTGTTTATTAAGAGAGAGAAAGAGAAAGAGAGAGAAAGAATGGGCATACAGGGCCTTAGCTGCTGCAAATGATTTTCAGATATGTGTGCCCCGCTGTGCACATGTACGACATTGTGTCTTTTGGCTATGTGGGACCTGGAGGTTCAAACATGAGTTCTTAGGTTTCTCAGGCAAGCGCCTTAACCACTAAGCCATCTCTCCAGCCCGTGTGTATGTGTGTGTGTGTTATTTTTTATGTAGTTACCCCATTTCACTTTTGAGAGAAATTTAGCAATTTGCCCAAAGCCCCATCATTGTCTATCAGTAGGTGAGGGACTGTTGATCCTAAGCTAAAAGGCTTATTTTGGTAGAAACATATAATTACAATTTACCATTTAAACCATTTTAAGTGCACAGTTTTATGCATTGCTACATTACTGTTGTACAGACATCACCATCATTGATTTCCAGAACTTTTTAATTTTCTATACCTGAAACTGACATCTCTGCCTTTCCTTCCAGTCTCTAATAACCATCATTTTACTTGTCTTTATGAATTTCAGTACTCTAGACATCACATATAAGTGAAATCATTTAACATTTTTGTGTGACTAGATTGTTTCACTTAGCATAATGTATTCATGATTCATTCATATTAAAGCATGAGTCAACACTTCCTTTTTAATGCTGAGTAACATTCTATTATATGTGTATGCTATATTTTGCTTATCCAGTCATGGCTACATGAATTGCTTCTACCTTTTGGCTACAATGAACTTTCAAATAACCTGCTGAAATCCTTTTACTTCCTTTGGGAATTTTTGTATCATATGGTAATTCTGTGTCCCAACATTTTGAGAATTTGGCATACCATTTTCCATAGCAGCTGCATCATTTTATATTCCCATCAGCAATACACAGGAGTTCTAATTATTCTGCATCCTTGCCAGTACTTGCTGTTTTGTTGTTTTTTTCCTTCTTTTGTTTAATTTTTTTTTCGTGGTAGGGTCTCACTCTAGTCCAGGCTGACCTGGAATTTACTACATAGTCTCAGGGTGGCTGCGAACTCACAGCGATCTTCCTATCTCTGCCTCCCGAGTGCTGGGATGAAAGGCGTGTGCCACCATGCCTGGCAAGTCTTTAATTTTTTAACTGTTTTATGGACACCTTCCATAATTACAGACAATAAACCATGATAATTCCCCTCCCCTACCCCACTTTCCTCTTCACAAGTCTGCTTTCCATCATATCCTCTCCCTCTCTCAATCTCTCCTTTATTTTATGTCATGATCTTTTCTTCCTATTGTGAAGATCTTGTGAAGGTAGTGCTAGGCACTGTGAGGTCATGGATATTTAGGCCAATTTCTGTCTGAACAATTGCATTGTAAGCAGTGCTATCCTTCCTTTGGCTCTTATGTTCTTTCTACCACCTCTTCTGTAATGGACCCTGAACCTTGGAAGGTGTGATAGAGAACAGTGCTGAATACTCCTCTGTCACTTCTTCTCAGGACTATAAGCCTATCTGAGTGCCCATCTCCAGGCTGGCATCATTCCTACTCAGTCCCCATTCAAACCAAGTGCACGCAGGTACTAGACACAATACCTCAACTTATCATAGTTTCCATTCCTTGCCTGAAGTCCAATTAATAATAGAAAGGTGACTAACATCCCTCTGTAGACATCCAGGGTCTTTTGGGTCATCTCAGTGGTCACTGCCATCTGGAAAGAGAAGCTTCTCTAACCAAAAGTGAGAGTAGCATTGATATATGGATATGAACGTTAAGAAAAGTGCTTTCAGAATGTAAGAGCCAAAGGAAGGGTAGGACTCCTTACAACATGCTCACTCCAGACATAAAATGGCCTGGATATCCATGACCTCATAGTGCCTGGCACTACCTACACAAGACCATCATAAGAGGAGGAAAAGATCATGGCATCAAAATATAAGATGAGACTGAGATGGTGAGGGGATATGATGAAGAATGGAATTTCAAAGGGGAAAGTGGTGGGAGGGAGGGTATTACCATGGGATATTTTTTGTTTGTTCGTTTTTCAAGGTAGGGTCTCACTCTAGCCCAGGCTGACCTGGAATTAACTATGCAGTCTCAGGGTGGCCTTGAACTCACAGCAATCCTCCTACCTCTGCCTCCCGAGTGCTGGGATTAAAGGCATGCGCCACCACGCCCAGCAACCATGGTATATTTTTTATAATCATGGAAAATGTTAATAAAAATTGAGGGAAAAAATGAAAAAAAAAAAAAGAAAAGTGCTTTCAGGGCAGTTTGGTGAAAGTAATATATATATTTAGCCAGACAAGAGCAGGCATTATACTCCTAGGGCTTATGACCTCCCCCACCATAGGCTTTTGATTAGGTTTTCAGTACCAGGCATGTATTTGTTCCCATGGAGTGGGCCTCCCATTCAATTAGAGAGTGGTTGCTTTCCCCCATAACAGACATGCCACTATTGCACCCATTGGCTCATTTGGCCTGGTTGGCCAAACTTAAGGCTTGCAGTGTGCACTATTTTTAACACTGATGACTTCTCTCTCCCATGGGGCTACAGGCAGTGCAGCTTTTTCCAGCTTTCTGTCAGCTGGTCTACAGGGAGATTTCCAACTCAGTGCCATCTTGATTTCTCTGTGACCTTGAAGCCCAAGCATGTAGAATCTTCAGAAATAAGGCCTTACCATCTATTTCTGGTGGAAACCAAGAGCCTCGGCAATGGCCTGTAATGTTTTGGGGCATCAGGGACCTCCCTGGCCAACAACTCACTGGACAGTATCCCTTCCCTGGAACTCAAATATTTCTAGTAACAGTCTGTAGTTTCTGGATGTGCCATTATCCAAAAGGTAGATTTCCATATGGCTTATTCACAATATCTTGAACTTTGATTAACCCTCCTCCTACCCTTCTACTCAATCTATTCCCATGACCTCACTTAGGCCATTACACCCCCAGTAATTTGTTCATCTACTTATATGTACATACAGTACCATCCCCTTAAGTCCTCCTCTCTCCTCCTTTATAGCCCTTTTCTAGCTTACTGGTCTCTGTTACTGATTTTTACTCCAACTCACATACAAGTCTAAACATTTGTATCTAGGATCCATATATGTGAGAGAACATGTGACCAGTTGGCTTTCTGGGCCTGGATTACCTCACTTAGTATAATCCTTTCCAGATCCATCCATTTCCCTGCAAATTTCATTTTTCTTTACTGTTGAATAGAACACCATTGTATAAAGTTATCACGTCTTTATTATCCATTCATCTGTTGAGGGGCACCTAGGCTGGTTCCATTTCCTAGCTATTGTGAATAGAGCAGCTGTAAACATGTGCAAGTGTCTCTAAGGTAGTGCGATAAGTCCTTAGGATATATGCCTAGGAATGGTATAGTTAGGTCATATGGTAAATCGCTGTCTCAGGAACCTCCACACTGATTTCCACAACGGCTGTACTAGACTACATTCCCACCAACAATGTGGAAGGGTTCCTCTTTTTCCGTATCCTAGCCAGCCTTTATTGTCATTTGATGATAGCCATTCTGACAGGAGTGAGATGGAATCTCTCAGTAGTTTTAATTTGTATTTCCCTGATGGCTAAATATGTAGAACATTTTTTAAGATGTTTATAGGCCATCTATATTTCTTCTTTTGAGAACTCTGTTTAGTTCTATAGCCCATTTTTAATGGGGTTATTTAATTTCTTATTATTTAGCTTTCTGAGTTATTTGTATATTCTAGATATTAATCCTCTGTCATGTATAGCTGGCAAAGATTTTTCTCCCATTCTATAGATTGCCTCTTTGCTCTATTCACAGTGACCTTTGCTTTATGAAAGTTCTTTTTTTTTAATTTTTTGTTTTTATTTTTTTTATTTATTTGAGAGAGGGAGAGAGAATGGGCGCGCCAGGGCTTCCAGCCACTGCAAATGAACTCCAGATGCGTGCGCCCCCTTGTGCATGTGGCTAATGTGGGTCCTGGGGAATCGAACCTCTAACCAGGGTCCTTAGGCTTCACAGGCAAGCGCTTAGCCGCTAAGCCATCTCTCCAGCCCTTTTTTTCTTTTTCTTTATTTAGACAGAAACTTGCTATGTAACTCAGGATGGTTTTGATTTGGTCATATAGTTCAGGCTGTCATTGAACTCAAGAAACTCTTGCCTCAATCCTTCCAACTGCTGGGATTAGAGGTGTGTACCAAAACACACATCTTTGGATTTATTTTATTTATTTATCTTTGAAGCAGGGTCTTGCTGTAGCCCAGGCTGACCCAGAACTCACTGTGTAGCCCAGGCTAGCCTTGAACTCATGACACTTTTCCTACCTCAGCCTCCCAAATTCTGGGATTAAAGGTGTGTACCAGCGTGACAGCCTGTGGCTTTATTTTTGTGTGTTGATTTTGTATCCTACAACTTTGATGAATTTATTAATTATGACAGTGTTTTGCATGTGTGTGTAATATGTGTTGTGTGATATGTGTAGTGGGGTGTGTGTGTGGTGTATGCACGTACAGTTGCATGTGCCCCATGCATATGTGTACAGAAGCCAGAGGAGAAAATTGGGTGTTCTTCCTTCATCACTTATCAGCTGTTTCCTTGAATGGAGTCTTACTGATTCCAAAGCTTGCTGGGTTTTTTGTTGTTGTTGTTGGTTTTTTTGTTTGTTTGTTTTGTTTTTTTATCCCCAGCAATTCTTTTGTTTGCTCCCCACAGGATTGGTTTATGGGCATGTGTGGTCACTCCCAGCTGTTTCCATGGGTTCTGGGGAATCAAACTTCGGTGGTCAGATCCCCTCAGGCTCTCATACAGAAAACCCTCTTAAACTCTGGACCATCTCTCTAGGTCTATAGTTATGATTTTTTAAAAAAATTTGTTATTTTTCTGTATGTGTGTGTTCATGTGTAAGTATGGGCATACATGTGAGATTAGAGGACAACTTGTTGTCCATGTCTATATATATATATATATGTTTATGTCATACTTTGTCAACGGTAGTGTAAGATTCTTGGTCACAGAAAAAAGTGGGCTCTGGATATAGAATGTCCTCTATGTGATTGAACATTGGGTTCAACATACACTATTTTTAGCAGTGCAGGGTAGCACATGCCTTTAGTCCCAGCACTTGGGAGGTGGATGTAGGAGATTCACTAGGAGTTCAAGGCCAGCCTGAGACTATATAGTGAATTCCAGGTCAGTCTGGGCCAGAGTGAGACCATACTTCGAAAAACAAAACAAAACAAAATATATATATATATATATATATATATAGAGAGAGAGAGAGAGAGAGAGAGAGCATTTAATGTGCTGCTTTTAAAACTAATAACACAAGGATAAAGTGGTAGGAAAGCAAAGAAAAGGGGAGGCAAGGGCTGGGGGAGGGAAGAATTCTGATGATGTGGCTGGGCAGAGAGACTCAGGAAGAGTGTATTCTGTGTCATGCATTGGGCTTCTATGAAAGTACAGGTGACAGATAAGGCTGGTAGTGAAATCAGAAGCAGGGAATGGGTTCAGGATCATTTTGGAGTTGCATCAGTGCAAATTGTTGAAGTTCCATGCTTGAACTGAGAAAAAATGGAAAAGACTTAGGTGACTGAGACAGTTAACTTGCCTAAATGCATGATGGCTCTGTTAGCCAAAATTGAGAGAAAAAAGAAGAGAGAGGTTTCTGCCAGAAAATGTTTGGTGCAGACGGCCCATGTGGAGTCTGATGTGCACACGTAGTACTGAGCTTGAGTGAGCAGCACTGGAGCTGTGATGTATGAATGTTAAGCTGCCTCTGCACTGAGTGCTATTCACTTTCCCAGTTATCCTCAACAGGGTTTTAAGTTTTTGCCTCAGCCTGGAATATTCTTTGCTTCTGCATTTAGTGAGACTCCAGTCCTGTGTCAGCATCCATAACCTCATCTATTTTACAATAGGGATGATGGTTGGAACTTTCTAATTTGTTAATCTTGTCCTTGGATGCTGTATAAGGCAAGAAGAGAAGAAGGCGAGTCAGTAACATGCTTCCAGCAGTAGCAAGCCCTGGAGAAGGGGGGAGGCAGATGGAGAGAAGGACCATGGCAGTGCTGAGGCAAATGAAACTCAGCTGCTCAGCCAAAGCAGAGCTGACCCACCAGCATCAGGACTAGAGGAAGGCTGACCATGACCTTCCAACAACACAGAGACAGACATTCTCTCTGGGGCCACCGAGAACACCACCTCATATGTAGTGTGTCTAACTTTGGATGATGCCTTGCCAGCCTATTAATTTTTAATATTTGACTCTGGAGTGGTGGCTGGTATTGTCTGCAGTAAGAGCAGCTTGTTTTTGTGAAGATAGTCAGAGAACACAAGGGGTGTTGGGTTACTGTAACCGTGAGCTCCAATGGTTCTGAAGGGTGAAATCAGCCTCTCTTAGCTTTCCACTTTCAGAAGGGTCTTCTTGCCTTTCTCAGGGCCAGCTGTTTAGATCTGGGAGTGGATATGCTTCTTATAGGATTCTGTGCCCTTTATTTTGGAAAGATGACTGATTTTCCAGTTACAAATAGAAAACAGCCATGGTGAACAAGGTTCCCAATTCCATCTGTGATTGAATGAAGTCTGCTATCTGAGTTCTGAAAACTGCTGCTAACCCTTGGAAATTTAAACATAATCATACACTGAATAGTTGTTGTGCTTTATACTGTAGAGTCCTCAAGGAAGAAGATGATGATGGTTTTAATCTGAATTCATCTAACATTGCTCTAATCCTTTGATTTCCCCATCTTTTAATGGCCATACCTCAATGTTATCTCTTACAATCATTTTCTAATCCTCCTGTTTCTCTATGTAGAGCCCTTGATAGCTGAGAATGGACAGTATTGCATTCAGGTTAGCATTGGTAGCAGAAATCACCTGACCAAGAGCAGCTTTTGGAAAAAAAAAGGGGGGGGTATTTTGGCTTACAGACTCAAGGGGAAGCTTCATGATGGCAGGGGAAAACAATAGCATGAGCAGAGGATGGACATCACCCCCTGGCCAACATCAGGTGGACAATAACAACAGGAGAGTGTGCCAAACATTGGCAAGGGGAAACTGGCTATAACATCCATAAACCCGCCCCCAACAATACACCGCTTCCAGGAGGCGTTAATTCCTAAATCTCCATCAGCTGGGAACCTAGCATTCAGAACACCTATGTTTATGGGGGACACCTGAATCAAACCACCACAGACAGTATCTGTGGGGAGGGTCTTTTTGTGATGATAAGACACTCACAGATGTGCTGCCTTTTGGATTAGTGGCTGGCCAGGCAGAAAGGGAGAAGATGAAATGAATGGGGAGCTACATGGACTCCATTTTATCAGTGGGATGCTTTGTGAGGTCTCCCAGTTCTAACAGTAATTGGTGGGGACAGAACTATCTTTTATTCTCATCATGAACTTTTCCCTCTCTTACCTGTCTTGCTGTCAAACTTTCTGTGTAGTATGTGTGGTGTGGTCTTTGGGTGGAAAATGCATGTGTGTGTACCAATGTACATGCAGAGGCCAGAGGAAAACATTTTTTGAGTGTCCTATTGCTTATCCATGTGTTCCTTGTGATGGAGTTTCACTGATCTCAGAGTTTTATGTTTATTTATTTTAATAATATTTCATTTATTTACAAAAGAGAGAGAATAGGTATGCCAGGCCCTCTAGAAATCTAGATACTTGTGCCTCCTTGTGGATCTGGCTTTATGTGGGTACTGGGGAATTGAAGCTAGGTGCTTTGGCTTTGCTGGCAAGCTCCTTAACCACTAAGCCATCTCTCCAGCCCTATTTATTTATTCATTTATTTATTTTGGTTTTTTGAGGTACGGTCTCACTCTAGCCCAGGGTGGCCTCAAACTCACAGCAATCCACCTGCCTCTGCCTCCCGAATCCTGGGATTAAAGGCATGTGCCACCACACCTGGCCTTATTTATTTATTTTATGTGTACATAATTTATTTTTTTAAGTTCATTTTTTTTGTTTTATTTATTTGAGAGAGTTAGAGAGAGAGAGAGAGAATGGGCATACCAGGGCCTCCAGCCACTGCAGACGAACTCCAGATGCATGTGCCTCCTTGTGCATCTGGCTTATGTGGGTCCTGAGGAATCGAACCAGGGTCCTTCGGCTTTGCAGGCAAATGCCTTAACCACTAAGCCATCCTTCCAGACCCATAATTTATTTTATCATAATCCCCTCCCATTACTTTCATTTCCTCTCTCTCAATCCCCTTCAGGCACTTTCTTTCCAACCAGTCCTCTTCCATCTTGATTTCTTTTCTTTCTTTCTTTCTTTTTTGTTTGTTTTTTGAGGTACATGTTTCACTCTAGTTCAGGCTGACCTGCAATTCACTATATAGCCTCAGAGTGGCCTCGAACTCACAGTGATCCTCCTACCTCTGCCTCCCAAGTGCTGGGGCTAAAGGTGTGTGCCACCATGCCTGGCTTTTACTTCGTTTGTAACATTTTATTTTTATTTATTTATCAGAGAGAAAGAGAAAGAGGCAGAGAGAGAGAGAGAGAGAATAGACATGCCAAGGCTTCTAGCCACTGCACATGAACTCCATACACATGTGCCACCTGGTGCATCTGGCTTACATGGTTACTGGGGAATAGAACCTAGGTCCTTAGGCTTCTCAGGTCATCGACTTAACTGCTAATCCATCTCTCCAGTCCCTTGATTTCATTTTTTTCTGCTTTCCTCCATCTTCCATGATAACATGTTGATGCACATAATAGTGTGCAGGTTTTGTGCAGCTAAGAACAGCTGCTGTGAGGTTATGAATGTACTAGCTTTCATGTCATGAAGACAGCATTCCAAAGCATTCCTCTCCATTTGTTGGCTCTTATATTCTTTCTGCCACATCTTTTGCTTAAAATTATTTTATTTATTTGGGAGAGAGAGGGAAAAGACACAGGCAGAGAGAGAGAGAATGGGCACTCTAGGGCCTCCAGCCACTGCAAACGCCAGACGCATGCACCATTTTGTGCATCTGGCTCATGTGGGTCCTGGGGAATTGAACCTGAGTCCTTTGGCTTTGCAGGCAGGTGCCTTAACTGCTAAGCCATCTCTACAGCCCTGAGTTTGTTTTTAAATTTTTTTAGTTATTTGCAAGCAGAGAGAGAAGAGAGACAAACAAACAGAATGGGAATGCCAGGGTATCCAGGCACTGCAAACAAATTCCATATGCATGTGCCACTTTGTGCATCTGACTTTATGTGGGTTTTGGCTTATTGAACACTGGTTGGTAGGCTTTCCAGGAAAGCACCTTAATCGTTGCGCCACCTCTCCAGCCCTTTGCTGAGTTTTGAGTCTCTCTAGTTTTCACCTCCATTTGCAAAATGAAGCTACTCTGACCAAAAACAAACCAACAAAAAAAATTAGAGCAATACCATTCTATGGACATAAGTATTTAGAGGGCATTTTGAGGGCACAACATATCCCTTTAGCCAAACAACAGTAGTGACTTCTCTCTCCTGTGAACTTGCCACACATGAATTCTCCTCCTCCTCCCATGGAACAGACCTCAAATCCAATCAAAAAACATTTGGTTATCTCCATGACAGCCATGCCACTATTGCACCAATGGGCACATCTTGCCTGGTTTGTCAGTTGTGTAGCTTCCAGGGTCCAAAGCAAGGTAAGACTAATGATGACTTTTCTCCCCAAGTAGACTGCAGAGCACTTTCCAACACTGTTGTAGGAAGGAAGCTTCCAGCTTAGTTCTAGCTTCATTTCATAATATCCTGCAGCTAAAGCATGTGCTGTCTTTAGCAATAGACCTTAATATCTGGTTCTGAAGGGCAACCAAGAGCATTGTATTGTTTTGGGGACCTCAAGGACCTTCCTGACCAGAAACTCACTCTGAGTTACCCTACCTCTAAAGACTGCCATTTTTTTAAAAAATATTTTTTTTTGTTTATTTAGTTATTTGATAGTGACAGACAGAGAGAGAAAGAGGCAGAGAGAGAGAGAGAAAGAATGAGCGTGCCAGGGCCTCCAGCCACTGCAAATGAACTCCAGATGCCTGTACCACCTTTTGCATCTGGCTTACATGGGTCCTGGGGAATCAAGCCTCGAACCAGGGTCCTTAGGCTTCCCAGGCAAGCGCTTAACCATTAAGCCATCTCTCTAGCCCGAGACTGCCATTTTTGCAAACCCAGTGATTCTTTGGTTTCTGGTCCCTACAGGACTGGGGTTACAAATGTGTGTGGCCATGCCCAGCTGTTTATATGGGTGCTGCGTAATTGAATTCAGGTGGTCAGCCCACCCAAGCCCTCATGCTTGAGTAGCAAGTGCTTTTACCTGCTGAGCCATCTTCCCAGCTCTTAATTTAGCTTTTGATTCTGGGGTTTGAAATGAGGACATTGCCCATGCATTAAGCCTGACTCTACTGTACCTCCACTCCAGCAATAAACATATCTCCAGACATTGGAAAGGTTCTGCATTATTTTTTTTTAATTTTTTGTTATTTTTATTTATTTATTTGAGAGTGACAGACAGAGAGAGAAAGAGGTAGATAGAGAGAGGGAGAGAGAATGGGCGCGCCAGGGCCTCCAGCCACTGCAAATGAACTCCAGACGCATGCACCCCCTTGTGCATCTGGCTAACGTGGGTCCTGGGGAGTCGAGCCTCAAACCGGGGTCCTTAGGCTTCACAGGCAAGCGCTTAACCACTAAGCCATCTCTCTAGCCCGGGTTCTGCATTATTACAGACTATCCAGGACACTTTCTAGTCCACCTATTTGTGCATTATTTGAAAAATTCTACAATAATCATAATTGCTTTCATAATCAGAAATACTACAAATGTTCCTGCTGGAAAAATAAATGTTTAAGCCAGGCATTGTAGTTCACACTTACAATCCTAGCATTCAGGAGGTAAGCTAGGTGTTTGAGACTTGTTCAAAAAAAAAAAATCTAACCATTTAAAAAAATCAAAAAAGAATTTAACGTCTGTTATGGTGATGCATGCCTTTAATCTCAGCACTCGGGAGGCAGATGTAGGAGACTCACCATGAATTCAAGGCCACCCTGAGACTATATATTGAATTCTAGGTCAGCCTGAGCTGGAGCGAGACCCTAACTTGAAAACAAACAAACATGCAAAAGAAGATATTTAGGTTTTGCCTCTATTATTATTGTTGCTATTATTATTCAATAAAGATTATATCTTTCTTGAATTTATGTCTTGTGGACCTCTACAGCTGGGGGGGGGTCATTTCAGTGATTTTTCTTTCCTTCTTTCTTTCCTTTTTTGATATTCATTCATCTAAGCGTCACCCCCCCCCCCACCTTCCTGAACCAACTTGATTTTGCGATGCATGGTCTATTATTTTAGTATACTGTCAGATTCAATGTGCTGTCCTTTTATTGAACATCCCTGAATCTTTATCTGTGAATGGGGGAGTCTGTACTTTTTGGTTTTTATTAATTGAATGCCATAGTTTTGTTATTAACTTATTATTTTGCTCAATAAGAAAAATGAGATGTTCTATTAGGGTTCTCTAGGGGAATAGGAACAATAGAGTAAATTTACAAAGTGAATTTATTGGGTTAGTTTGCAGGATATGAGCCTGGGCAGTTCAACAGTAGTTCTCTGCAAGCTTGAGCATTGAGGAACTCCATAGCTGCTCAGTCTACCAGGCCAGATGCCTGAGCAGTCCCAGGCACAGCAGTCCCACCTGAATTCAATTACCCAGCACCCATGTAGACAGCTGGGCATGGCCACACATGTCTGTAACTCCAGTCCTGTGGGGACCAGAAATCAAAGAATCACTGGGTTTATAAAACTCTTGAGTTGTTGGTCAGGAAGGCTCCTGTGGCTCCCAACAATATAAGCTATTTCCAATGCTCTTGGTTGCCCTCCAGAACTAGATGATTCCCTGGAAAGCCACCATCTTCAGTCCATGTTGAAAGACTGATGAAACTCTATTCCAATGCTGATAAAGGTCAAAACTGGGTAGATGCATGTATGAGTACATAAGGAGGGCAGCCAAGTAAAAAGCACTCACCAGTACTCACAGGCAGCCAGGCCAAAAAAAGAAAAAAAAAGACTATGTTCTCTCAGAGCTTCCTTATATATAGTTCACCACTGGAAGGAGGTGGAGAACATCCTTTCTTACTCTGGAGGAAGGGTTTCCTCCCTCAGTCCTTCCTGGAAACAACCTCACAGACCCATCCGAGGGCCGTGTCTCTGGATTACAAATCTCATTAAGTTGACAGCAGGATTTAGGCATCACAAGTCTACCCGTTGTCAACTTGACACCAACCCATATCCCTTGTCATGCTTAAATTTCTTTCCCTCCCTTCCTCTTTCCCTTCCCTTCCTTTCTTTCTGTTTGTTTCTGGAAATCACTCTGCAACCCATGCTGACCTGGAACTCACGGTAATCCTCCTACCTCAGACTCCCAAGTGCTGGGATTAAAGGTGTGCAACAGTACTGTTAACTTTCAAATGAAGACAATAACAAGGCCATAATTCCCTAACATGATAGAATTATCCCATGTATAACTGGAAACCCCCTCTAATCTTTCCCTGCAAACACATGGCAGAGTCCCATGAGGAATGCTGTTCTGTAATGTCCAGTAATTTAAAAATAAATATAACAACACTTAACTACTGATATTAATCAATATTAAGTACATAGTAAGGAAATAGAGGAATAAAACAGACATCTTGGTACTTGTGTACATATGCATAAACACTCATAGCATAGCAGGGCAGAAACACTCATGGCAATTACAACCTTCCTTTCTGTAACTGGCCAGGTGGCCTTAGCTGGTGTTTATAACTACCTTCTTCTATTACCCATTCTGCATTTCATCTACCTTCAGCAAGCACCTCAGCAGGTCTTGGTTCTTTACCTGGAGGGATGACACACACTTTCATTTCTGAAGGGTCTGGGCCATTTATCAAACTGCCTTGATTAGGTTGTTGTAGTTTCACATTGACCTTGATCATAGGGCATGGTAACAGGAAGAGGTGCCCTAAAGGATTTCCCATACTCCAGATATACTCTTCCTTACCTCCATTGTAGAGAAGCAGTCCATTTTTCACCATGGCAGTCTGGATCAGTCACCCCTGCTAGTGCTGTAACTCCTTTCTTAGCCTGTTGACTCAAGGGTATCAGGAGTCCAGAGTGGCCAGGGGGAAGTCTTAGTGAAAGGTCAATAGAATCAAACTCAGGCTATTAGGCTTTGCAAGCAAGTGCCTTAACCACTGAGCAATCTCTCCAACCCTAAGATACTTTTTAATTTTTAAATAATCTCAGGGCAGTTTAAAATAATGCAAAAAATCTACTCAACATGATTAATATGTAAGAGTTTATATGTCAAATTTTAAGTTATTTTTTTGAAGCACAAAAAGTTTCTATATGCTCTTTTCAAGATTGCTCTAAAGCCAATATTTTGTCACATTTGCTTTATCATTAGTTTGTAATTACACACACACACATGCACACATTTAATAAACTGTTTGAAAATAAAAGTCCCTCTATCCCAAAATACCTCAGTATTTCTCCCAAGTACACAAACTCAGGGCAGGTGTTAAAATAAGTTGTTTTTTTTTTCAAGGTAGGGTCTCACTCTGGTCCTGGCTGACCTGGAATTAACTATGTAGTCTCAGGATGGCCTTGAACTCACGGCGATCCTCCTACCTCTGCCTCCCGAGTGCTGGGATTAAAGGCATGCGCCACCATGCCCAGCATTAAAATCAGTATTTTTCATATGAATATTAAGTAATTATTTCAACTTAATAGTTGTCTCATTAATATATATTGTAGTAAAAGAAAAACATTTCCCCTCAGTCTGTGATCTAATCCAGGATCAAACTTTGTATTTAGTTGTCATGTCTTTTAAATCCTCTTTAATCTGGAACAGCTCCTTAATCTTGTTTTGTCTTGAATGACCTTGACATTTTAGAGTACAAACCCGTTCTTTTTTTTGTAGGATGTTCGATTTTTTTTTAGGTTAGTGCTATTTTCTGTGCTCACATGCAGGATATGTTTTTGGTTGGAATAACCACAGTGACGTGATCTCCATACATCTTATCAAGAGGAACCTGATGCCTGTTTTCCCAACACTGTTGACTTAACTAATCACTTGTTTAAGTAGTATAGTTTCTGCACTATAGGGTCACTATTTTCTTCTTTGTAGTTTCTCAGTATTTTGTTCGGTGATATTTTGAGACTATATATACATCCTGTTCAACAGACTTTCACTGACTTACATTTGCAATGAATTGGGAAACTCAAAGTGAGCTCAATGAGGCCAGGAGAAAGGGAAGTATTGAGTCTGCTTGGCAGATTAGCCACATTTTTTTTTTTAACTCATTGCTTATGTGATTAGAGTTTTTTTTCTTTGTATACTTTAATTTTAGCTACAGTGTTGACACTATTGATTATCTGTAACCTAATTCTTAGACTCCAGGGCCTAAGATGTAACTGGTCAGTTTATTCTGGTCACAAGATCCCATTGGATCTTATTGATGGCTCTTTCTGTCTTTGACTCCTTAACCCTTTGTCTTCGCTTTGAATATGCTCTCAGAGTGGCGTGAATTGCTTCTGTGTTGAATTATTTTTGAGCAAGCTTTGGCTTTAGTTACCAGACCCATGTATTCTGACAGCTTCCTACCGAATCTTATTACATAACCTGTGTGTGCCAAGATGCTTCTGTATGATTAAGAGAAACTAGTTTTTATTTTATTTATTCATTTGAGAAAGAAAGGAGAGAGTGGGTGTGCCAGGGCCTCTTGCTGCTGCAAACATAAACTCCAGATGCATGCACCACTTGAGTCTGGCTTTATGTCAGTACTGGGCCACTTGAGTCTGGCTTTATGTCAGTACTGGGTAATTGAACCTGGGCTATCTGTTGTTTTTTTAAATTTAATTAATTAATTATATATATATTTATTATTTGTTGGCAGGAGAGACAGTATAGGCGCATGACAGGGCATCTTGCCCTAGCAAATGAACTCTTAGATGCATACACCACCTTGTGCACCCACCTCTACATGAGTACTGAGGAATCATCAAACCAGGGCCATTGGGCTTTGCAAGCAAGCACTTTAACCACTGAGCAATCTCTTCAGCCCCAGGCCATCAGGTTTTGCAAGCAAGCCATCTCTCCAGCACATGAAGCTAGTTTTTAATATGTTGGAATGTTCAGACCTTTGTGTAATATGAAGAAAGCTTAAAAATGTCAAGTGGTGTACAATTAGTTGCTAGTCTCAATAATTAGATGCTATAGAAATTAAAGAAGGGAGGGAAGAATGATCAAGGGATTTTTGGGGAAATAAGCCTGGAGTGATAGGGTGGAAAGGATATTGGGAGAAAGGGCAAACTGATGAGTCTTGCAGACCCCACACAAGGACAGGAATCATTCTATGTCTTGGCTAGAAGCTGAGGGTGGGGAAGTGAAGCAGAGTTGCCAGAAACGTCCTTTTGCTCCCTTTTAACACCCGGACATTAAGCCACATGCTGCTTGTTTCTGAGGTGACTTTATAGGATTCATACACGTCTCTGCTTCTTGTCCCTGGTCACAATGGCTTCCAGCATCTTAGTTAACTGTTGAGACATCACCCCAGCCACATATACACACTTCTTCCTTTCATTAGGATAAAGGGGTCCAGAAGATTTATTGGCCCAGTGGATGTATACTTTCTGAACATTTTCATGTATATTGTTAATTTGCACTTTGACCACCATAATGTGTCCATTTCACTGTATTCCTGCCCACTGTTTGATGTTACAGTTTCTTAATATTTGTATTTATTTGCAAGCAGAGAGAGAGAGAGAGGACTTAACAGCAAATGGGTATGCCAGGGCTTTCAGCTACTGCAAACTAACTCCAGATGCATGCACCCCATATGTATTTGGCTTTACCTGCATACTAGGGAATTGAACCTGGGCAGTTAGACTTTGTAGGCATGTGCCTAGTTGAGCTGTCTCTCCAGCCAAGATGATAGTTTTTGTTTGTTTGTTTTGTTTCGTGTGTGTGTTTGTTACTGGGGATCAAACCCAGGACATAATGTATACCAGGTAATCATTCTGTCATTGAGTTAAACACCTTAGACTAGCCCGTTTTCTTTAAACTAATATTTATATAATTCGACGTGTAATATGAAAAATGCAGACCAAACAATTAAAACTAGAGGAGCCAGTGATGAAATTCAGGGTATGTGATATGGAAAATGATTGTGGCTTATAAATCAGAAAACTAATGGTTTTCTTAAGAGGAGACCATAAAGTGCATAGGTCTCAGTGCACAGGCATGGTGACTCTTGTCTCAGATTCTTGCTCCTAAGACTAACTACCACATTCACAGAAGCCAGCAGGAATGTGAAGAAATGCCTCATCATGTGAAATATGAAGTCTAATCTCTTACCCAGATGGGTAAATCTCAGGGTAGGACTGCATTGTTTGATTTTTGTGTAACTTTTTGTTAAAACTTTTTTTTTGTTGTTAATTGTGTGAATACAGTTTTATGTGCCACACAGAAGTTTCAAATGTTAGTAAGAGAAATGAATCAAATTTTTGGTTATTCCTTTCATATTAGATTTATACAATGTCTTCCTTACTCAAAGTTATGATACTATTTTAATTTGCATTTAGTAATTTTGTGGATTTATTTTTAATGTTAGATAGAAGTCATGAACATTTTTATTGAATGGGCTCTATTTGTCCTGTTAAAAGAGGTAGGTTTTGGGGTTTGTGTTTTAGCTCATAGAATAACACTTGTTTTGTTTCATAGTGCTGGGAATAGAATGTGGGCTTGCTTCACCATTGCTGCTCTCATAGCCGCTGCAGTAAGGTGTTTTTATTTATTTATTTTTAAGCAGACACACACATACACAGAAAAAGAGAGAGTAAAGGAGAATGGGTGCACCAGGGCCTCCAGACACATGTGCCATTTTGTGAATCTGACTTACGTGGTTCCTGGGGAATTGAATCTGGGTCCTTAGGCTTTGCTGGCAAGCACCTTAACTGCTAAGCCCTAAGCCATTTCTCCAATCCTGTAAAGTATGTGTGTGTTTGTGTGTGTTTGTTGTTGTTGTTTTGTTTTTCGAGGTAGTGTTTTACACTAGCCCAGGCTGACCTGGAACTGATTATGTAGTCTCAGGGTAACCTCTTAACTCATGGTGATCCTTCTACCTCTGCCTCCCAAGTGCTGGGATTAAAGGTGTACGGCACCATGCCCAGCTGCCTGTAAAGTATTTTTAAAAGTTAGAATTTTAGGGCTGGAGAGATGGCTTAGCGGTTAAGCGCTTGCCTGTGAAGCGTAAGGACCCCGGTTCGAGGCTCGATTCCTCAGGACCTACGTTAGCCAGATGCACAAGGGGGCACACACATCTGGAGTTCGTTTGCAGTGGCTGGAGGCCCTGGCGCACCCATTCTCTCTCTCTCTCTCTATCTGCCTTTCTCTGTGTCTGTCACTCTCAAATAAATAAGTAAACAAAAAAAAGTTAGAATTTTAACTTCTTTGTTTATTTATTTGTGACAGAGACAGAAAGAGGCAGATAGAGAGAGAATGGATATGCGGGCCTCTAGCCACTGCAAATGAACTCCAGATGCGTGTTCCACCTTGTGCATCTGTTGTTACGTGGATAGTGGGGACTCAAACTCAGGTCCTTAGGGTTTGCAAGCAGGCACCTTAACCGCTGAGCCATCTCTCCATCTGCGAAAGTTAGAATTTAAAGCTGGTTGTTTGTTGCTGTTTGCAGGACTGGGTGTTCAAGCTAGGCCTCATGCAAGTGATCTATTACTAAGCTACATTCCCAGCCCTAAAAGTTGGAATTTAGATACCTTTTAGGAAAGACGTGTGTGCTCTAATATGCCTCAGTCCTCACAACTCTCAAATGATTTTACCTCTTGCTATTGATGGGCTTTTGAGTTTGTGACCCATAACCTAAAGTGTTAGTGAATCTAGAATTTGGATTATTTTTGGGTAATGCAAGAAATTAACTTGAAGTTTTTCCAAATAATTTTTAATAGTCCCAATGGTTTTTATTGGGTAATTCTTATATATTTTAACTTCTTTTGTGGTTTTTTGTAATTCATAATTTTTTAAAGTTTTCATTTATTTGTTTGAGAGAGAGAGAGAGAGAAAGATAAGGAGAAAGAAATAGTCAGATAGAGAATGGGCGTGTCAGGGCCTCTGGCTCTTGCAAACAAACTCCAGACGCATGTGCCTACCTTGTGATCTGGCTTATGTGGATCTTGGGGAGTTGCACCTGGGTCCTTTGATTCTGTAGGCAAATGCCTTAACCATTAAGCCATCTCTCCAGCCCCATAATTTTTATTTTTGAGACAGGGTTTCATGTATCCCAGGATGGGTTTGAATTTGCTATATAACTTATGTTGGTCTTAAACTCCTTATTCTCCTGTATCTACCTCCTGAGTGCTGGGATTACAGGTGTGTGTCACCAGACCTGACTTCTATATTCACTTCTTATATGTTATTAAGGTCTTTGCATTTTTCTCTGTTCTCATACCAGTAGCATTTTGTCATTTTTATGTAAATTATATATTTTAAATCTTTGGTTGGACACACTTCTCTGGTGTACCCTCATTCTTCCACTTCTAGCCCTTCCCAGTCTCAATTAGTCTAGTATTGTAGTACATAGTTGTTACTCCCCCATACCCTGTGCTGCCAAAATTTTAGTGGTTTGTTATATTTTCATTTAGTTCACAATCCTTTCTTGCCTCATTGTCCAGGCTCAGTCTTTCTGTCCTCCCTGGTAGCTGTGACTATGGGTACTGGTGCCACTGCACCTGGGTCTAATTTCCCTGTTGGTTTCATTTTTGACCCATAAGCTATTTAGAAGTGTTTTATTTAGTTTATAAATATTTGAGCATTTTCCCATAACTTTTTCTGTTACTAATTTCTAATTTATATCTACTTATGCTTGCTGTACTCACAGAACCTGCTTTGTAGGATTGAAATCTTACAATTTATTGAGACTTGTCTTAGGGCCTTGACTATGGCATTTCTTGGTCTTCTGTGGACATTTGAGTAGAGCATACTTTTACTATAAGTGGGATATTCTATAAATGTAGGTTGGATCACACTTGTTGATAATGTAGGTTCAGGTCTTCCACATATTTACTGATTTTGCATAAGAGAGGGATACTGAAAGCTTCAACGCTTAGGATAGATTTGTCTGTCTCTTTTTGTAATTGTACAGTTTTTGCCTCAGATATTTTGTTTTTTTGAAAAATATTTTTATTCCTTTATTTACAAGCAGAGAGAGGAGGAGAGAGAAAGGGAATGGGTGCACCAGGGCCTCTTGCCACTGCAAACGAACTCCAGATGCAGAAGCATGTGCCACTATGTGCATCTGGCTTTACGTGGGTACTGGAGAATCGAGCCCATGCCTGTAGGCTTTGAAAGTAAGTGCCTTTAACCACTAAGCTACCTCCCCATCCTTTGCTTCATATATTTTGAATCTCTGTTATTATGTACATATACATTTAGGATTATTATGTCCCCTTAATGAACTGACCTCTTTGTCATTTATGAAGTAATCCTGAACTGTCATGGCAGCATATATTGTTCATCGAGCTTGACAGTCTCTGCATTTTAAATAGGATACTTAGTATGTGCAAGTTTTTTGTTTTTGTTTTTGTTTTTGTTTTTGTTTTTGTTTTTGTTTTTTCCCAGCTGCTTTTCTGGCTACCTAATGTTTCTGTGATCCATTCATGTTGCGTTTGTTGAGGCAGGATCCCATTCTGTAGCTCTGGCTGGCCTGAAACTCACTATGTAGACTCTGCTACCTCCCCAACACTGTGTTTACAGGTGTAAGTCACCCACCAACCACATACTGCTCTTATGAGTATGAAGACAAGACACACCATACTTTCTTATTGCTAAATAGTATTTCATAGTTTGTTTATCCATTCATTTTTGAAAGGCAATTGAATTTTCCAGTTTGAGCTGTTAACATTCTTTTGCAGGTCTTTGTATGGACATTTTATTTCATTTCTCTAGAGAGAAAATTGTTGGCTAATATGCTAAGTGTATGTTTAATTTTGGAAAAACAGTATTTTTTTTTTTTTTGAGGTAGGGTCTTGCTCTATCCTAGGCTGGCTTGGAATTCACTATGTAGTCTTAGGCTGGCCTTGAACTCATGGCAATCCTCCTATTTCTGCCTTCCAAGTGCTGGAATTAAAGCTGTACACCACCACACCTGGCAAAAAGAGTTTTTATTAAGTTCTACAGCTTGCTCCACTCCAGTCCTCTGCTGGGGTTAGAACCCCTGATCTTGTGCATGCTAGGCAAGGCTTTGCCACTAACCATCCCCCTCCCCTCTTGTTTCATATTCTTGCTGGCAATGAAAACATGGCTTGAATATATTTTAATTTTTGTTTTCTGGATGAGTTTTATTGGCTCAAACTTCCAGAATAAGTTTACTACATTTGAAAAAAATCACAAAAATGAGTGAAATCAAATATTTAAAAGGCCTAGATGAGAAACTAAAAAAGCCACCATTTTTCATTGATGCACTATGAACAAATGGTTACTATTAGCAAATCAAATATCTGTGTGTTCATTATTAGTCAACTAATGTCACGGTTTATATTTTTTTTATTGACAGCTTCAATAACTGTAGACAATAACCCATGGTAATTCCCTCCCTCCACCCATTTTCCCCTTTGAAACTCCATTCTCCATCATATCCCTTCCTCCTCTCAATCAGTCTCTATTTTATTTTGGTGTCATCATCTGTTCCTGCTATTATGATGGTCTTGTGTACGTAGTGTCGGGCACTGTGAGGTCATGGGTACCCAGGCCATTTTGTATCTGGAGGAGCACGTTGTAAAGGAGTCCTACCCTCCCTTTGTCTCTTACATTCTTTCAGCCACCTCTTCTGCAATGGCTTTGGAATATTTGATAGACATTTCAGTGCTGAGTCCTCCTCTGTCACTTATTCTCGGTACCATGGTACGTTCTGAGTCATCCCAAGGTTATTGCCATCTGAAAAGGGAAGCTTCTCTAACCAAAACTGAGAGTAGCATTAATATATGGGCATAAACATTAAGAGAAGTGCTTACTGGGCAGTTTGGTGAGCATAGTATATACATTTAGACATACACCAGCAGACATTCCATCCCTAGGGCTCATGATGGCCCCTCTAGTAGGCCCCTGTTGTAGGATGTCAGTATCTAGGATTATTTTGTCCCATGGAGCAGGCCTCCAGTCCAATTAGAGAACGGTTTGTTTCCCCCATAACAGACGTGCCACTGTTGCACCCATAGGCTCATTTGGCCTGGTTGGCCAAATTTAAAGGCTTGCAGTGTCCACTGTTGAGTATTTTCACTGGTGATTTCTCTCTCTGTCATTGAACTGCATGCATTGTGGCTTTTCCCAGCTTTCTGTCAGCTGGTCTACATGGAGGAGGTTTTCATCTCAGCTCCAGCAGGATTTCTCAGTGACTTTGCAGCCCAAGTATGTGGAATCTTCAGCAGTAGGGTCTTACCATCTATTCCTAGTGGGAAACCAAGAGCCTTGGCAGTGACCTGTAATGTTTTGGGGCCATCAGTGACCTCCCTGGCCAACAACTCACTGGAAGAAGGTATCCATCCCTGGCATTGAAAATTTTCTAGTGACAATCTGGCTTCTGAGTGTTCCATTGTCCAAAGTAGGTTTCCATATGACTTATTTATATCCACCTTTCCTTTACTCAATCTCTTCCCCAGATCTCACTTAGGCCTTTTCACCCCCAATTAATCTGTTCTTCTACTTACATATATAAAATACCATCCTATTATGTCCCCCCTGCCTCCCTTCCTATTATCTTTATATCCCCTTTCTAGCTTACTAGCCTCTGCTACTGAGGTTTTTTTTTAATACTTTATTTTTATTTATTTATTTATTTGACAGAGAAAGAGAGATACAGAGAGAGAGAGAGAATGGACAAGCCAGGGCCTCAAGCCACTGCAGACAAACTCCAGATACACGTGCCCCCTTGTGCATCTGGCTAATGTGGGTCCTGGGGAATTGAACCTGGGTCATTTGGCTTTGCAGGCAAACACCTTAACCGCTAAGCCATCCCTCCAGCCCCCTGCTACTGAGTTTTATTCCTACTCACATAGAAATCCAATCATTTGTAGCTAGGATCCACATATGAGAGAGAACATGTGACATTTGTCTTTCTGGGCCTGGGTTACCTCACTAAGTATAATCCTTTCCAGATCCATCCACTTTCCTGCAAATTTTATAATTTCATTTTTCTTTACTGCTGAGTAGAACTCCGTTGTATAAATGTGCAAACATCTTCATTATCGACTCATCAGTGGAGGGACATCTAGGCTGGTTCTGTTTCCTAGCTATTATAACTACAGCGGCAGTAAACATGGTTGAGCAAGTATATCTAAGGTTGTGAGACAAGTCATTAGGATATATGCCTAAGGAGTGGTATAGCTGGGTCATATGGTAAATCTATTTTTAGCTATCTCAGGAACCTCTGCACTGATTTCCACAATGGCTGAACCAGATTGCATTCCCACCAACAGTATAAAAGGGTTCCTCTTTTTCCACATCCTTGCTAGCATTTATGGTCATTTGTTTTCTTGATGGTAGCCATTCTGACAGGAGTGAGATGGAATCCCAATGTAGTTTTAATCTGCTTTTCCCTGATGGCTAGGGATGTAGAACTTTATTTTTAGATGTTAGTATGCCATCTGTAGTTCCTCTTTTGAGAACTCTCTATTAAGTTACAGCCCCTTTTTAAGAAAATTTTTTTGTTTATCTTTATGTATTTATTTGAGAGCGACAGACAGAGAGAGAATGGGCGTGCCAGGGCTTCCAGCCACTGCAGATGAACTCCAGACGCGTGTGCCCCCTTCTGCATCTGGCTAACACGGGTCCTAGGGAATTGAGCCTCGAACTGGGGTCCTTAGGCTTCATAGGCAAGTGCTTAACCACTAAGCCATATCTCTGGCCCAGTTACAGCCCCTTTCTAAAAAAATTTTTTGTTGCCAGGCTTGGTGGCACACAACCAGCACTCAGGAGGCAGAGGTAGGAGAATCGCCATGAGTTCAAGGCCACCCTGAGACTACATAGTTAATTCCAGGTCAGCCTGGGCCAGAGTGAGACCCTACCTCAAAAAAAAAAAAAAAAAAACATTTTTTGACAACTTCTATACTTACAGATAATAAACCAGGGTATTTCCCTCCCCTCTCCCACTTTCCCCTTTACAACTCCACTCTCCATCATATCCCTTCCCTCTCTCTCCATTAGTCTTTTATTTTGATGTCATTGTCTTTTTCTCTCTCTTTTTTTTTTTTTTTTTTTTTTTTTTTTTTTTGTTTTTTTGAGGTAGTGTCTCACTCTAGCCCAGGCTGACCTAGAATTCACTCTGTAGTGTCAGGGTGGCCTTGAACTCACAATGATCCTCCTACCTTTGTCTCCTGAGTGCTGGGATTAAAGGTGTGCGCCACCACACCCGGCTTTCTTTTTCTCTTATTATGAGGGCCTTGTGAAGATATCGAAGCCAATTTCTGTCTGGACAGTTGCATTGTAAGGAGTGGTACACTTCCTTTGGCTCTTATATTCCTTCCACCATCTCTTCCACAATGGACCCTGAGCCTTGGAGGGTGTGATAGAGATGTTTCAGTGCTGGACACTCCTCTCTCACTTCTTCTTAGCACTGTGTTGCCTTTTAGGTCATCCCAGTGGTCACTGCCATCTGAAAAGAGAAGCTTCTCTAACTACAAGTGACAGTAGCTTAATATATGAATATGAACATTAAGTTTAATGCTTTCAGGGCAGTTTGGTGAGAATAATATATGCATTTATCCATACAGGAGTAGGCTTTATACCACAAAGGCTCATGACCTCCCCTGCCATAGGCTGTTGACTAGGTTTTCAGTACCAGACATGTATTCCCTCCCATAGAGGGGGCCTCCAGTCCAATTAGAGAGCAGTGGGTTTTCCCCAGAGCAGATATGCCACTATTGCACCAATTTGGTCATTTGGCCTGTCTGACCAAACTTGAGGTTTCCAGTATCCATTCCTTTCACCACTGATGACTTCTGTCTCCCATAGGGCTGCATGCAGTGCAACTCTTTCCAGCTTTCACTTGGCTCGTGTACAGGAAGAAGACTCACAGCTTAGCACCAGCTTGATTTTTCAGTGACCTCACACATGTGAAGTCTTCAGCAATAGGGTCTTACCATATGGTACTCATGAGAAACCAAGGGCCTTGGCAATAGCCTGTAATGTTTTGGAGGCAACAGGGACCTCCCTGGCCAAGAACACACTGGAAGGTATCCCATCCCTGACACTGAAAATTTTCTTGTAGCAATCTGTGGCTTCTGATATGCCATTATCCAAAGAAGTAGGCTTTCATATGTCTTATTCAGAATATTTTGAATTTTGATTGACCCTCCTTCCCCCGCCCTTCTGTTACTCTTTCTCTTCCCCTGGCCTTACTTAGGCCTTTTCCCTCCCTGTAATCTGTTCTTCTACTTACATATGTTCAATACCATCCCCTAAAGTCCTTCCTCTCCTCCCTCCCTTATAGCCTTTTTCTAGCTTACTGGCTTCTGCTACCAATGTTTCATTCCAGGTTATACACAAGTCTAAATTTGTAGCTAGGATCCACATATGAGAGAGAATATGTGACATTTGGCTTTCTGGGCCTGGCTTACCTCACTTAGTATAATCCTTTTCAGATCTATCCATTTCCCTGCAAATTTCATAATTTCATTTTTCTTTACCGCTGAATAGAACTCCATTGTGTAAATGTATGACATCTTTATTATTGAATCATCTGTTGAGGGACATCTGGGCTGGTTCCATTTCCTAGCTATTGTGAGTAGAGTGGCAATAAACGTGGTTGAGCAAGTATCTCTAAGGTAGTGAGAGGAGTCCTTAAGATATATGCCTAGGAATGCTATAGTTGGGTCGTATGGTAAATCTATTTTTAGCTGTCTGAGGAACCTCCACACTGATTTCCCCAATGGCTGGACCAGATTGCATTCCCACCAACACTGTAAAATGGTTCTTCTTTTTCCGTGTCCTTGACAGCAGTTATGGTCATTTGTTTCATGATGGTAGCTATTCTGACAGGAGTGAGATAGAATCTCAACGTAGTTTTAATCTGTATTTCCCTGATAGCTAGGGATGTAGAATTTTAGATGTTTATAAGCCATCTGTATTTCCTCTTTTGAGAACTCTCTATTTAGTTACGTAGTCCATTTTTTTTTTTTTTTGCTTTTTTTAATTACTTTTTTTTATTAATTAGTTTTGTGCTCAGTGAATACAGTCAAGTTGGTACCATTCATTGTTAGGCTCATCCATGTCCTACCCTCTCCCTCTGGCCCCTCCTTGTTAAGGTATATAGGTCATGCCTTGTGGAGTTAGCCCACAGTTATGGGTAGGAGAAATGTCTCTGCGTATCATGACCCAACGTGTAGCTCTGACATTCTTTCCGCCCCCTCTCCTGTAAAATTTCCGTGAGCCATGTTGGGTTCATTTTTGGTCTGCTTCAGTAATGAGGTGTTGGGAGGCTCTGGATATCTGATTTGGTAGGAGTTGATTTTTCTCTGTGTCGATCTCCTTCACCCTTGTGCTGGAACCCGGTTCACCAAGAACACAGCACCCTTGCTTGTTTCGCCAATTAGTCTTAGATTCAGCTGGGGCCTTTTGAGGTTTGATGGGGTGGTTCTCTCCTTAGGATCTGTGTCTGTCTGAAAAAGAGAAGCAGACTCTCCAACAGAGAGTAAAGTTAGCACCAGACAAGTGGGATAACCCTTTATTTTTTTTATAGAGAATTTAATAGGTGTAGGCCACGATTGGTGGTAGCTTGATAATGGAGAGTGGGCTCATGTTTGGATATGGTTCTGACTTGTTTCCCAGATCCAGCTATGGGTCCCGTTCCACAGAGCAGATCAGTTAACCAAATCCACAGCAGTTGGTTTTGCACACAGCTGTGTGTGTGCCACTATTGCACTTGTGTGAGCATCACAACAGGTGATTTGCTGCTAAGTAGGTTAGACCATGAGTTGCTTGGACAGATATTGGTCATTTCCCCCACTCGCCCATGTAGCACCTTCTGGCACAAGATGCGCTGACTGTCTGGGGACTGACTCTCTTCCAGCTTCCAGCCATGTCATTCCGTTTTATATGTCAACCGCATATGGTGTCTTCAGCAGTAGGGTCTTACCACTAACCTTTGTTGGGTCATCAAGTACTCTTACAGAAATCTGTCTTTCTTTTAGGAAACCTTGTAGGTCTCTCTGATCAAAAGCTCATTGTGGATGATAGCCACAAGCTGGTACTGGGAATTACAGGTCAGTGCCCACTAAGAAAAGAAAGAAAAAGATAACTAATATAAAAGAATTAGAGAGAAGAGAGAGAGGCTGTAGAAGATTAAGGTTGGTCTTCATCATTGCTGTTTGGGTCTAGATTTGTGTCTACCACCCCCTCCCTTGCCCTCCCCTCCCTCCCCGTCCACCCTGTTGTCTAGTCCTGGAGATGCTTGCTGGGTATGTTGGCATCTTGGTTAGATTCAGGTTAGGTGCTGTATATGAGTAAGACTATGCGGCAATTATTTTTCTGTGATTGGATAAGTTCACTCAGAATGATCTGTTCCAGATTCAACCATTTTTCTTCAAATTTCATTGTGTCATTTTTTTTCTTACTGCTGTGTAGAATTCCATTATGTAGATACACCACATCTTAGTTATCCATTCTTCTAGTGATGGACATCTGGGTTGATTCCAGCTCTTATCTATTACGAATTGAGCCACTATAAATATGGTTGGACAAGTCTCTCTGGACTGAGGTTTGAAGGTTTTAGGGTACATTCCCAGAAAGGGAATAACTGTGTCTGTTGGTAACTCTATAGTCAGCTTTTTTAGGAGTCTCCATATGGCTTTCGAAAGTGGTTGTACCATCTTACATTCCCACCAACAGTGAATGAGGTTTCCTGTTTCTCCACATCCTTGCCAGCATTTTTTTTCATTTGATTTTTTTGTTTGTTTATTTATTTATTTGAGAGTGACAGAGAGAAGGAGGCAGAGAGAGAGAGAGAGAGAGAATGGACGCGCCAGAGCTTGCAGCCTCTGTAAACGAACTCCAGATGCGTGCACCCCCTTGTACATCTGGCTAACGTGGGTCCTGGGGAATTGAGCCTCGAACCAGGGTCTTTAGGCTTCACAGGCAAGCGTTTAACCGCTAAACCATCTCTCCAGCCCTCATTTGATTTTGGATGTTTGCTGTCCTTACTGGGGTAAGGTGGAATCTCATAGTTGTTTTAATTTGCACTTCTCTTATATTCCCACAAACAGTAAATGAGTGTTCTACTTCTCCACATCCTCGCCAGCATTTATTTTCATTTTATTTTTTGATGTTTGCTATCCTTACTGGGGTAAGGTAGAATCGCATAGTTGTTTTAATTTGCATTTTCCTGATGATTAGGGATGATGAACATTTTCTTAAGTGTGTGTTTGCCATTTGTATTTCTTGCCCTGTGAACTGCCTGTCCAGCTCTTTGCCCCATTTTATGAGTGGGTTGCTTGACTTTTGATTGTTCAGGTTTTTGAGCTCTTCGTAGATTCTAGAGATTAGGCCTCTGTCAGATGGATAATCAGCAAATATTTTCTCCCATTCTGTGAGTAATCTATTGGCTTTGCTTATTGTATGCTGGCCTGTGAAGAAACTTTTCAGTTTCATGTGATCCCATTGGTTGAGTGACTGTTTAAGATCGTGAGCTACTGGGGTTTTGTTCAGGAAGTCTTTTTCCATTCCTATATCATGGAAAGTGCTTCCTATATTTTCTTCCAGTAGTGGCTGAGTTTCTGGTCTTATATTGAGGTCTTTGATCTATTTGGACTTGAGTGTTGGGCATGGCCAGATGTGAGGATCAAGTTTCAATTTCCTGCATATGGATATCCAGTTTGTCCAGCACCATTTCTTGAAGATGGTGTCTTTTTTCCAGCCTATATTGTTAGGGCCTTTGTCAAATATCAAGTAGCTATAGTTGCTTGACCCAAAGTCCAGTTCCTCAATTCTATTTGATTGGTCTATACTCCTGTTTTTATGCCAGTATCATGCTGTTTTTATTACTGTGGCTTTGTAATATAGCTTTAGATCAGGTATGGTGATGCCTCCAGAGGTATTTCTTTTGCTGAGAATATGCTTGGATATCCGAGGCCTTCTGCCTTTCCATATGAAATTTGAGATCATTTTTTCTATCTCTGTGAAGAACAATGTAGGGATTTTAATTGGAATTGCATTAAATCTGTATATTGCCTTTGGTAGGATTGCCATCTTCACAATCTTAATTCTGCCTATCCAGGAGCATGGGAGGTCTTTTCATATTCTCAAGTCCTCCGCAATTTCTTTTTTAGTGTTTTTATGTTTTCATTGTATAGATCATTCACTTTCTTGGTTAACATTATTCCAAGGTATTTTTTGTTGTTGTTGCTATTGAAAATGGGACCATGTCCTTTATTTCTTGCTCTGTATCTTTGTCACTTGCATATAGAAAGTCTACTGATTTTTTGTGCATTGATTTTTGTATCCTGCTCCTTTGCTATAGCAGTTAATCACCTTCAAGAGTTTTGGGATGCAGTGTCTCAGGTCTCTTACATACACAGTCATGTCATCAGTAAATAGAGCTAACTTAACTTCTTCCTTTCCAAATTGTATCCATTTTATTTCTTTCTCCTCTCCTATTGCTCAAGGTAGGACTTCCAGTACTATATTGAAGAGCAGAGGTGAGAGTGGACAACACTGTCTTGTTCCTGATCTCAGTGGGAACTCCTCCCGTCTGTCTCCATTAAGTATTATTTGGGCCTTAGGTACTTTGTATATTCCCTTTAGTATGTTAAGATATGAACCAACCATGACAATTCTCTCCAGTGTTTTGATCATGAAGTGATGTTGTATCTTGTCAAAGGCCTTTTCTCCATCTATCAAAATGATCATGTGGTTTTTGTGTTTAACCTTGTTTATGTGGGGTATTACATTGACAGATTTGCATATGTTGAACCACCCCTGCGTTCCTGGGATGAATCCCATTTGATCAAGGTGGATAATGTTTTGATGTGTTGTTGGATTTGGTTTTTGAGTATTTTGTTCAGGATATTTGCATCTAAGTTCATCAGGGAAATAGGCCGGTAGTTTTCTTTCTTGTGGCATCTCTGCCTGGTTTTGGAATTAGGGTGATACTAGCTTCATAGAAGGAGGTGGGGAACTTTCCCTGTTCACCAATAGTGTGGCACAATTTGAGAAAGATTGGTTTGAGTTCTTCCATGAAGGTTTGATAGAATTCAGCTGAGAAGCCATCTGGTCCTGGACTCTTCTTTTTTTTTTTTGCTGTTGTTTATTTTTATTTATGTATTTGAGAGCGACAGACAGAGAGAAAGAGGCAGAGAGAGTGAGGGAATGGGCGCGCCAGGCCACCAGCCACTGCAAACAAACTCTAGATGCATGCGCCCCCTTGTGCATCTGGCTAACGTGGGTCCTGGGGAAACGAGCCTCGAACCAGGGTCCTTAGGCTTCACAGGCAAGCGCTTAACCACCAAGCCGTCTCTCCAGCCCCTCCTGCACTCTTCTTTTGGGGGAGGTTTTCTATTACTTTTTCAATCTTAATGAGTGTGATAGGTTTATTTAGGAGATTAATCTGCTCTGAGTTTAGCTTTGATAGATGGTATGCGTCCAGGAATTTATCCATCTCCTCCACATTTATCCACTTTCGTAGAGTAGAGGTTTTTGAAATAAGTCCTGATGTTTCTCCCAATTTCACTTATGTCCATTGTGATCTGTCCTTTTTCATTTTGAAGTTTGTTAATTTGAAGCGTCTTTTTTTTTTTCTTAATCAGATTGGCCAGGGGTTTGTCAATCTTGTTTATTTTTTTCAAAGAGCCAGCGTTTTGTTTTGTCAATTTTCTTAATTGTTTTCTTAGTTTCCAATTCATTAATTTCTGCTCTGATCTTAGTTATTTCTTTCCTTATGGAGCTTTTTGGGTTGGATTTTTCTTGCTTTTCCAGTGCCTTTAGTTGGATGGTCAGGTTATTGATTTGGGATCTTTCTGTCTTTCTTTTTTTTTAGTTTTTTTTGTTATTTTTATTTATTTATTTGAGAGTGATAGACAAAGAGACAGATAGAGAGAGAATGGGCACGCCAGTGCCTCCAGCCACTGCAAACGAGCTCCAGACGTGTGCGCCCCTTGTGCATCTTGCTAACGTGGGTCCTGGGGAGTCGAGCCTCAAACCAGGGTCTTAGGCTTCACAGGCAAGCGCTCAACCTCTAAGCCATCTCTCCAGCCCGGATCTCTCTGTCTTTGTTATGAAGGCATTAAGTGCTATGAATTTCCCCCTGTGCACCGCCTTCATTGTGTCCCATAAGTTTTGGTACGATGTGTCCCATTGTCATTCAATTCTAGTAATTTTGCAATTTCATTTTTTATTTTATTTTATTTATTGATTTGGTTTTTTTTGGTTTTTCGAGGTAGGGTCTCACTCTAGCCCAGGCTGACCTGGAATTCACTATGGAGTCTCAGGGTAGCCTCGAACTCACGGCGATCCTCCTACCTCTGCCTCCCGAGTGCTGGGATTAAAGGCGTGCACCACCACGCTCGGCTTAACAATTTCATTTTTTATTTCATCCACTATCCATTTATTGTTTAAAAGTGTGCTGTTCAGTTTCCAGGTGCTATTGGGATTCTTGGTGGGTCTTTTGTTGTTGATTTCTAGCAATATAGCATTATGATCTGATATCACGCAGGAAATTATGTCAATCTTCCTAAATATATGGAGGCAGTCTTTGTCACCCAGTATATGATCTATTTTAGAGAATGTTCCATGGGCTGCTGAGAAGAATGTGTAGTCTGTGGATTTGGGATGGAAAGTTCTATAGATGTCCGTTAGGTCTAAGTGATCTATGGTTTTGTTGAGCTCTCTTACTTCCCTGTTGAGTTTCTGTTTGGATGATCTATCTATTACTGATAATGGTGTATTGAAGTCCCCAACTATGATGCTGTTGGTGGGTATTTCTGTTTCATTGTCAAGTAAGTTTTGTTTTATGACCTGTGGTGCCCCTGTGTTTGGTGCATAAAGATTTATGATTGTGATATCCTCTTGATGGATCGTTTCCTTGACAAGTAGGAAGTGGCCTTCTTTGTCTTTTTTGATTATTTTTGGTTTGAAGTCTATTTTACCCAATATTAACATAGTTATGCCTTCTTGTTTCTTATTTTTGGAATATTGTTTTCTACCTTTTCACCCTGAGGAGGTGTCTGTCTTTAGTGGTGAGATGGGTTTCTTGAAGACAGCAGATTGAGGGATCTAGTTTTCTGATCCATCCTGTTAACTTGTATCTCTTGATGGGTGAATTAATGCCATTAATATTTAGGGTAATGACTGTGAGGTTTGATTTGATCCCTTCCATATTATTTTGGTATATGTGGTTTGGTGTTTTTATGGACTTTGAAGTTTTTTGTGCCTTCTCTGAGTTTGGTTATTGTGATCTGCTTCTTGTAGGCATTTGAGGTTTATTATTTGATTCTTCTGTGTGGAAAATTTCCTGAAATACTCTCTGTAGGTTTGGTTTTGTGTTCATATAATTGTAAAGCTGAGTTTTGTCATGGAAAGTTTTTCTTTCACCATCTACTATGAGGGATACTTTTTCTGGGTAGAGTAGTTTGGGTTGGAAGCCATAGGTTCTTAGACTTTGCAGTGTTCCATTCCAGGCCCTTCTGGCTTTCAGGGATTCCATTGAGAAGTCTGAAGTAATTCTGATGGGGCTACCTTTAAAAGTGATGTGCTGTTTTTTCCCTACCTGCTTTTAGGATTTTCTCTTTGGTGTCAATGTTTAGAGTCTTAATAACAATATGTCTTGGAGAGTTTCTCCTTTGGTCCAGTCTGTTTGGAGTTCTGTTAGCTTCTTGTATCTTGATGGGCCTTTCTTTTGAGAGAGTGGGAAAGTTTTCTTCGATTATTTTTTTAAATAAGGTCTCCATGCCTTTGGTCTGAATTTCTTCCCCTTCTGGTATTCCAATGACCTGGATATTAGCATGTTTAAGGGTGTCCCACAATTCCTTCATGTTCTGTTCACAGAAATTTTTGAACTTATTGAAACTTTTGAACTCTCAAACTACTTCTTCTATCTTGTCTTCTAGATCGGAGCTTCTATCCTCCACATGGCTGACTCTATTCTTGAGAGCTTCTAGAGAGTTTTGGACTTGTACAATTAGGTTTGCATTTTCTACTACTTTTTTTGTATAGTTTCCATCCCTCTGTCAAGCTCCCTTTTCACATCATTTTCTGATTTTCTTGATGCTTCTTTGAATTCATCCTTGCATTTCTTTATGTCTTCATTCAGCATCGCTAGCTGATTTTTGAGGTCCTCTTTTTTTTCACTCTCCTTCATATCTCTTAAGTGTCTTTGAATTCTTTCCACTTTCTTATCTATTAGGTCTAGTCTAGTGATGGCAGCATCCACATGATTATTCATCCTTTGTTGCTTTTCTGCAAGTTCTAACAGTACCTTGGTCAGGGTTGCATTGCTCATAGCTTCATTTTGGTGTTCTGATCCTAATATCTCTTCTATGTTTTGATGTTCATTGTCAGACTGGGTGATCTAGCTGGATTTTTTTGCATTTGATTTTTCATGTTATTTCTTTTGTGCTGTGGTCTGCCCATCACAGCCTATGGGTAGAGGAAGAGTAGGACTGTGGTCTATGTGGGCGGAGAATGTGGTGCCTCTTGGGGGAGCTGGCCTGAGCTATCCAGCAGGCAAGCAGATGGGCTGAGTGGTCCTGAGCTAACATGTGGGTGGATGGATCAGCCTGAGCTCAATCACAGTGGGAAGCTGAATCAGCCTGAGGTCCTGCATGGCAGGGCTGCCAAAGTTGCCTGAGCTCTCTTGTGGTGATTAGCTGAAGCACCAAGCACCGAAGCAGCCTAAACTCATGTGACAGGACACTGGGACACAGAAGAAGTCTGAGCTCACACGGAACAGGACACTGGCGGGCGGGCGGTGTGGCTGACAGGCATGGGATTGCACCTGAGCTGGCGCAGGCAGACAGGCAGAGTGAGCCTAAGCTCACATATGATTGGGTGGCAGCTCGAGCAGTAAGTGGGCAAATGGGCAGAGCAGACTAAGCTTGCACAATCGGGGATGGGCGGCGTGTGTGTGGCAGGTAAATGGACTGATGGAGCCTGCCCAAGGTCACACATGGGTAGGGTTAGCAGGGCTATTGACCCTGTGCAGTGAGGCAAATGGAACTATGTTGGCCTAGGTCCCCTTTCCTACAGTAAGTGCAGGGGTATCCTGAAGCTGGGACTGTGGGTACAGAGGCTGCTTACGGGGAATGGGGGACTGGTGGGCTACCTGCGAGCGAGGGAATCAGCGATTCCCTTTTTATTCCCCTCTGTCCCCTCCCACCGGCGATCTGTTAGAGATTGCTCTCCCGTATAAGACCCAGTGAACCCTTAATGCCATGCCTTTCTTTCCCGGGGATGTGCGGTGCAGTTAGGCAGTCACCATCTTGGCTGGAAATGACATAGTCCATTTTTTAATTGGGTTGTTTGATTTCTTTTTTGTTTGTTTGTTTGTTTGTTTGTTTTCGAGGTTGGGTCTCGCTCCAGCCCAGGCTGACCTGGAATTCACTATGTAGTCTCATGTGGGTTCCTGGGTCCTTGGGCTGGCCATGGTGCATCCGGCACCAGGCAACGGTGGTGTTGAGTGTGCAAATGTAAAGACTTTCCGGAGATAGTCTCGGTGAACAGCTCTCCATTTATTGTCGGGAAATGGATTTATAAGCAGTTGAATGCGGGAAGAGGACCCTAAGGGGATTGGTGGGTTTAAAGGTTGCTACCCTATGCCTAATGTGGGGACATTAGTTCCAGCTTATAGGCAATGGCAAAGGGAATGTATGCAAACGTGCTGGCTGATACCATGTAAGGAATTTCCTAGGCAACTGGCCAAAGGCCACAGGGTTATGGGCAAAGCCTAAGTGTTATTTGAATGTCTAGGTATCCCGTTCTTGGAGAGGGAGTGGCCTTACTTTCTGCCGATCTTGGGGTCTGAGATTTTGTTCAGGGGTCAAGGCTCACTGCGACCCTCAAGAATGGGGGAGGATCCTGGCTCACTGCAGTCCCTGAGAATGGGGGGAGGAACTCCCCTGCTGGTCCTGTCTCGGAGATATGATCAGAGGTTCAGGCTGCTGCAACCCCTCCATAGCCTGGCCCTTCGTGTCAGACAGCTTAGGTTTGCTTTAACCCTGGGCCCTACCTATGTCCAACAGCTCTCCCTTTGTTTTTATAATGAGGAGGTGTCATCATATTTAGTGAAATCCTTATAGTCTATCATAGGCTCAGGTAGGGCTATCAGATAGGGTTGTACAACAACCTGATTAGTAGTAGCCTTAGCAATATTAGTTATTCGTCGTCTGAGAAATTTGATGAGGCAGGGAGCTACAAGTAATAGGGTTCTTATAGCAAGTAGCGTGCTAAGGAGGGGGAGAAACCAAGTGACTAAATGGTTAGAAGCCAAGTGATGATGTCCTCAGGCTTATAGCAGTCAAGCAGCTCCTTGTGGAGTTTTTTGAGAGTTTTAACATTTTGTTCAACAACATTTGATTCATTAAAAAAAAAAAAAAAACAACATTCTTCTCCCAAGACCACACATGTCCCCCTGTATTCAGCAGTATTGAGGTCTAAGACTAGACGGTTTTGAAGTCCCACACCCACAAGAGTTCAATTTGTCTCTGAAGAGATTCGAGGCTGTCAGTGGTGGATATCATTGCCTGGTCAAGCTTGTCTCGGAAGGCTCCCGCGAGGTGGTTGGTTGGGGCAAGAGCGGCTCCCGCAGCACCAGAGGCACCAAGGGACAGTGTCAGGCAGAGGCCCACCAGCAGAGGGATGAAAATCTCTTTTGGTTGGCCCAGGTGGAGCTGATAGGTGGCGCTGATAGGCGGCTTCCTCTTCCTCATAGAGATACACCTGTGGAACAGTCAAGACTGGGGAACAATAGGTGGGAGAGGAAATATTTATGCATGGTGTGGTTAGCCCTTCATACCATAGGAGAGTAGGTGTCTTGACACAAGTGGTCCCTGTTATGGAAATGCATATTTTTGGTCTCAGAACTTACTTATGTTTTCCTAGATTTGAAAATAACCTTTTGACATCTATAGTTGTTTATTTTTATTATAGAATTAGAACTATGGGGAAAAAAATGTCTTAAGGTCTTGTTTCCCCTTTTGGAAAGCTCTTCTTGTATTACTTAATAGGCCATTTATATATTTAAGGTATTTTTTATCTTTGGTTATACATTTCTCTCTGAGTGTTTAAGACCTTGAAGATAGCCAAAATTTAATTAGGGATTAATTTTGGAGGTCACTAACGGCTCTTCAAAGAGACTTTAGGGACCCATGAGTAGCCCTGTAGTTTGCTGGTGTTTGCTATCTGTTAAGATGACTCAGGGCTGTGCTGGCCGAGTAGTTTTCCCTTCTTTGGGAAGTCAGGAGGACTGATTGCTCCTCGATTGTGACTCTTCTGTTTCACACCAATTTTTGTTTGGATCTCCATATCCTCCCTGCTCAGGAAGACAGGTGACTTAGCAGGGGGCCAGAGTAGAAGTGTCCCATTATCTCCAGTGGCCTCATGGCCTGGGAGCACAGGCCAAAATATTGGTGCTTTTTGCTCCGATGATTCCAAATGGCTTTGACTTCTACATAGGTGATTAATACACTTAGAAAGGAAGTTACACCAGCCTGGATGTATGTACATATACAGCACATTTTATTATTGAACTAGATTTACTAAAAGAATGGCACATGAGCTTCTAAAATCGTTTTGTCTAACCTTTTAAATTTTTGTTGTCCTTTGGCATCATAAGCCATATCTGAGGCATAAAAGGCACATCATACACTTTAACTATCTAATAGCTATAAATACAGACAGAATCTGTTACCAATCTTGAAAACAATACCAATTAATTTACAAACAAACGAACCAGTTAATTTAACCTAGAAATTGTCAGGAAAGGACAAATAAAACAGTATAAAGTCTTAGCACCTGTATTTGAAAACATCTTTGATTAGTTTAGATACCTGTGTAGGTACCAGTTACCCAGAGAACAACACTGAAATTACTTTTCTCAGATGAGGACCATTATTTGAGCATGAGGCTGTACCCTAAAATAGGGAATATGTCTTAAGAGTTAATTTTGTTATAAGAACTGGATGTAAGATGCCAGAAATGAGACAGTTACTTTACATATAATAGAGCAGGATCTGATCTTTTTTGAGCCAAAACAGCTAGCTAAATTCTAATATAACCTTTGATCAATCTTTTTTGAAAGAAAAGACACCATTTGGCAGCCAGTGATTTTGGCTTAATCTTGATAGCTATTGATTTTATGTACCACAGAAATTTTTATTAACATAAATCAATTTTATGTTTTACCCATGACTTAAATTTGATAAAGCTTAAACAAGCTATACCAACATATTTTAGCCTGAAAATTTGTTTTTTGTTTCTTAAGAGTTTGTAAACAGTGGAAAAATCTCTAACTTTAGGCATGGTGTTTAGGTTTAGCCTGGAAATTCTTTCCTACACACACACATCTTTATCCACATACTTTAACATTTTGATCTAAGTACTACTCAAAAAGCATTTTTAGTGAGCATTCTATGTCCAACATTGAAAAATTCCTTCCCAGTTCCTTCAGCTAAGTCATCGCACCCCATAATTAACCATCTTTCTTATAAGACTATTAAGAGTAACTACGCTAAATTGATTAATCCTATTACTCACTGGCAAGCAAGTAGTCTGGATTAAAGAAAAATTTTTTTTTTTAATTTGAGAGCGACAGACAGAAAGAGAAAGAGGCAGATAGATAGATAGAGAATGGGCACGCCAGGGCCTCTAGCCACTGCAAAGGACCTCGAGACCCGTGCGCCCCTTGTGCATCTGGCTAACGTGGGTTCCGGGGAATTGCGCCTTGAACCGGGGTCCTTAGGCTTGACAGCAAGTGCTTAACCGCTAAGCCATCTCTCCAGCCCTGGATTAAAGAAAATTTTATATCAATACCTCTAACACACTTGGAAATGATTTTATTAGGTGTAACTAAGGCAAATTTAGTTTCTTGCTTGAGGCATGCTGGCCTAGAAATCAGGTCAGTTGCCTCCTTTTAAGTAACAGGACATTATAATCTTTTTTTTTTAATGCCTGACAAATTATAAGTCACCACCCCAGAGAGAATTCTGCTGTTTTCAATAATCCTGTATGTAAGTTGAAGTTGACCTAGAACATAAACTCAGTGATTATATTTATGATATCATGTAAAAAGTATGGCATTGTTTATGTAACACTTTAGTTCACCATAGGCTTCAGTTAAACATGACCCTTTTTTTTTCTTTCTTTCTTGCCACTTCTTGGTGCTGGCACCGCAGGCGGCGGCCAGGCTGGCTCGCATACACCTTCAGCTAGCCCCGCCCTGCTCCTGGCATTCACTGAGGTCCAGTCTGGTACGCGTGGAGGTAATGGCCGAGAGGACTGCTGGCCCGCCAGCCCAAGTCTGGCTACCCAAAGGGGAAAGAAGTGAGGGCTTCCCAAGGACCACTGGGGGCTGCTGGGAAAGGAGGATTGCCGGGGGGTGTTCTGGGAAAGGAAGGCCCCCCCTGGACCGCGGGGGGGCACTGGGAAATGAGGGGGCTTCTGGGACTGCCCAGGGCTGCTGGAGAAGGGAGGGGACCCCTGGGACCACTGGAGGCCACTGGAGAAGGTTGCGCCTGCATGGGCTGAGGCACCATTGTGACAAGGGAATGAGAGAAAATTTCCTTCCTGAACTTTTTGTTTCCTAGTCAGATAAGCTATGTGGGTCCATGTGTCTGGGTCACATGGATCCCCCAAAATCATCCAGGGGCGACCTGGAGAACTTCCCAAAAGGGGCCAGCCTCCCTCTGGGAGAGCTTAATTTCCTTAACTTTCAGGAGAGCCCGTAATCTACAAATCTATGATTTCTTTTGGTGGGAGACAATATTATTTATGATAGAAAAAGTGGAAATGTCAATACCAAAGGGCAATGTTCCCAAGGGCTGAATAGCACCGCAGTGGTCCAGACGTAAGCTTGTCCACAGTTTTAGAGACCAGCGACCTGCCCTACAGGCAGTCCCTCTGGGAGAGCATTCACCTATCCTGTCCCATCTGATGGGGTCCCTTTTCGGATGCCAGCTGTGGGTTCCTGGGTCCTTGGGCTGGCCGCTGTCCCCCAAGGCATCCCAGGCAACCATGGTGGTGAACACGTGAAAGTAAAGACTTTGGGAGATAGTCTCGGTGAACAGCTCTCGGTTTATTGTCAGGGAAATGGATTTATAAGCAGTTGAAGGTGGGAAGAGGACCCTAAGGGGATTGGTGGGTTTAAAGGTTGCTATCTTATACCTGATATGGGGAGATTCATTCCAGCATGTAGGCAATAGCAAAGGGAAGGTATGCAAAGGTGCTGACTGATACCATATAAGGAGTTTCCTAGGCAACTGGCCACAGGGTTATATATCCTGTGTTTGGAGAGGGAGTGGCCTTACTTCCTGCCGATCTTGGGGTCTGAGATTTTGTCCAGGAGTCCATGCTCCTTTGATTTAACCCAGGGTCCTGCCTATGTTTCAGGGTGGCCTCAAACTCACCACAACTCTCCTCTCTCTGCCTCACAAGTGCTGGGATTAAAGGCATCCACCACCATGCCCAGCTTTGATTTCTTATTATTTAGTTTTTTGAGTTCTTTGTGTATTTTGGATATTAATCTTCTGTCAGATGTATAACTGGCAAAGATTTTTCTCCCATTCTGTAGGTTGCCTCTTTGCTCTCTTCACAGTGTCCTTTGCAGTAGAAAAGCCATGTAATTTCATGAGGTCCCAATGGTTGATCTGTGGTTTTATTTCCGGAGAAATTGGGGTTATATTCAGAAAGTGTTGTTGTGGAATGTTCTTATTTCTGTGTCTATTTTAATGGATAACTTTGCAGGATAAAGTAACTTTGGTGTACAGTTGTTATCTTTCAGAACTTGGAATACATCATTCCAAGCCCTTCTAGCTTTAAAGTTTACATTGAATAATCTGCTGTTATCCTGATGCTTTTGTATGGGACTTGATTTTTCTCTCTAACTGCTTTCACTATGTTTTCTTTGGTGTATGTGCTTGGTAGTTTGATTATAATATGGTGAAAGAAGTTCTTTCCAGGTTTTGTCTGTTTGTTGTTCTAAAAGCTTCCTGTATCTGCATTGGCATTTCTTTCCCAATTTGGGGGAAGTTTTCTTCTACGATTTTGTTGAAAATGCCTACTATGCCTTCGGAGTGAAATTCTTCTCCTTCTGCTATGCCCCGAATTCTTATGTTTGATCTGTCTCTTCATACTGTCCCAAATGTCTTGAAATTGCCTTTCATACCTTCCTATTAGTTTTTCTTTGTTGGGCTGTATTAGATCTTCCATGTCATCTTCTAGTTTAGATACTCTGTTCTCGCCTTCATTCTACTGGTGAGATTTTCTACAAAGTTTTTAATTTGACTTGCTGTATTTTTCATTGCTAGTATTTCTGACTGTTTTTTCTTTATTATTTCTATTTCCTTATTCATGTCATGTATTGATGTCCTTGTTTCATTAAATTGGTTTCCTGTGTCTTCTTTGATTCCTTTGATTTCCTCGAGCATATCTATAATCATTCTTTTGAAATTTTTCTCAGGTACTTCCTCTAAATGACTTTCATTAGAGGTCATTTCTGGTGGACTTACAATTTTTGGTAGATTTATATTTTCTTGATTTTTTGTGTTTCTTGTATTATCATGTAGAGATTTTTGCATCTTGGATCAATTTAATGCTTGGGTTTTCTAATTATCTGCAGTAGTATTAGATGTATCAATCAATCTGATGTTATGTATATCTTCAGGGTAGGAGCTTAAGATGCCAGGTGTGCCACTTAAGACTCTCAGAGTAACCACAAAAGTGGCCCTAGGTGTTGGGTGTGCCTGCTCTGAGAATATTCTAGTAGGCTGGGTGGAACAAAGTACAGACAAATTCTAAAATTTAACTGAACAATATACACATTCACTGAAAACAAGCATAGAATATTTATGGAAGAGTAGGTATTATGACAACCAGATCCTCTAACAAAGCCATAGTCCTGAAGGATGTGTGTTGTCCCACACACTTAATCCTGTCAACTGGGAAGCTAAGATTTCTGGTCTGTAGAGGGTTCCAGGGTCAGCTTGTGACCAAGTGAGACCCTGCCCCAATGAATGACAGAAGAGGAAACAAAGGCACTATAAATCATGAAGCAACAAATGACAAGCCCAAAATACAGCTTATTTAAGAATGGCAAATCTGACCATCCATCAGATTTAACATATAATTTACCCTGACATGGAAGATGCAATTAGCACTTCCAATGCAAGCCTATATACCAGGCTTTTTTGGTGGGAACTGACCTGTTGTAATCCCAGTTACCTTTTGGGACACCTTTGGTCTCAGTTATGCTGCGTGCCCTCTTGGGTCCCTCTTTGCTGTGCTGTGGGCTCAGGTAGGCTGGCTAGGTCACTGGGTCGTTGCTCTGATCGCCTGTGCCAGTTGCTGTAGGTCTTTCCCCATGTCTCTGGTGCTTGCTGGTGCTTGTGCTGGCCATGGGGGCAGGGAAGACTGTGGTTGGTGGCTAAAGTTCTTCTGCTGGTCATTACAATCCTCTTCCTCATAAGCCACTTCCCTGGTCCCTGCTGTCCTCCCCTTCACGTTTCTTGAGTTTGCGAGGAGACTGGTGTAAGTGGAAAATCCCCTCACCTGGCTTTTCCTGCGGCTCAGGCCAAGCCTTCCAGCCACAGAGAACTGACACAGCTGCTGCTGGAACTGCTTCTGCCTGCTTCTGCAGACTCGAGACGCTCTGGATCTTTCTTACTTCTCTGCTGTGGTTGATAATTTCTCATACACCTTCACTTTTTAGTAGAAGAGTATATTTTGCTGGATTATTTTTGTTTATTTATTTGTTTTTTTGTTTTTTTGTTTGTTTGTTTGTTTTTGCTTTTTCTCTCCTAGGCTGCTTTGGTGTGTTTCCTATGCCACCATCTTAACTGGAAGTCCTACAATTTCTATTTCTTGTTGTTAACATGGTTCACAATTTTGTACTCATACAAACTGTTTATGGATCCAGTATTCTAACTCTTTTTCGAGATTCTCAAACTGTCCATGATTAAATACAATGTGGTTGAGCCCATAAACTCAGCACTTGGAAGGCGAGGCAGGAGGATTGAGTTGAAGGTCAGCCTGGACTGCATAGCAAATTCAACCTTAGCCTGTACTACATTAACCAGACTATCTTGAAACAAACAGACCTCTAACCGCCCCGCCCCCAGGACAAAACAATCTTGTGAAGAATGAGTAGATTCTGTTGTCTGTTTCCATGCAGGGCCCATAGCCCTTAAGAACATTGTAATGCATGTACACTCACAAGTTACACAGTGTAGAAGTTCTTTGATGGGTTTTCCAAAGGTCTAGCTAGCTATTTTCTTTTTTCTTTTCTTTTTCTCTTTTTTTAAAATTTTTTATTGAGAACAGGGTGTTGCTCTGTAGGCCTTGAACTTGTGATCATCTTGCCTCTAACTTCTGATTCTAGGCATGAGGCACTATACCCAGCTTTTTTATTTGTATTTTTTTGTTTGTTTGTTTGCTTGTTTGTTTTTATAACAGTCCTCTTACCTTAGCCTCCCTGATGTCCAGCTTATATCCAGTTATTTAGGTCTAGCTCTTTTTAAAAGTATTTTATATATTTATTTATTTATTTGACAGAGAAAGAGGGAGAGAGAGTGAGAGAATGGGTGTGTCAGGGCCTCCAGCCACTACAAACGAACTCCAGACTTGTGCGTCTGGCTAACGTGGGTCCTGGGGAATCGAACCTAGGTCCTAGATCCTTTGGCCTTGCAGGCAAATGCCTTAACCACTAAGCCATCCCTCCTCTTTTAAATAGATACTATTGCTGGTCACAGCTATTGTCAACACTTTTGATTTGACAGGTATGACTCTATATATTGCTGGAAAATGTGATAGATTATTGCCTAAGGCAGAACTTCCCACCCTCTACGCTGTTGACATTTAGGGCTGGAAACATTATTGTTGTCAGGAGCTATCTTGTGCATTGTAGGATGTTGTCATCTGTGACTTCTGTTTACTTGGATTCACTTGTATCCTTTCTCTCCAGCTATGGCAGCTAAAAATGTCTGAAGATGTTGCCAGAGGTCTCCCAGGGCTCCAGTGGCATTTCTTGAGAAGCAGTATATGCTGAGGCCTGCAGTGGACTAGGGCAATGCTTAGGGAGAAGCACTGATAGGATAGAAGACCCACTGACTATCTGAGTAGAACCCAAGTATCCCTGAGTACTGTGCTGTCATCTAGATTGAAGAGTCAAAGCTTGTGGAGAGGGAGTCCTTCTTCCCTTGCTTGGGTCCCTTGATTCCTTTGTGCCTTGTTTCGCATCTCTGCTGTGGAATAGGAGAACCATGACAGAGTAACTGGGAGTTATAAATATAAACATTAGGAAAATTGTCAGCAGATTCTTTGACACTGTGCCCCAGCTTTCTAATTGAAGTTCCCTTAGACTGCCTGTGATTTAAAATGTTGAACCAACTATAGCCCTGTTATCTCTAAAGCAAAGTGGTTTAGAAGTCATTCACAGAGACTCTGAAGTACAGCTTTGTTCTCCTGCATGGGTCACTGAGGGGAGGTAGGAATGGTTCCTATACACTTTAAACAAATGCTTCATATCATTTAGGCATCCAAAGGCTTGCCTTTCACTCTTACTGCTCCTTCAGAATCTATCTGAAATCTGTTGCAAAAATCTTTCCTTAAGCCGTGCGTGGTGGTGCACGCTTTTAATCCCAGCACTCGGGAGGCAGAGGTAGGAGGATCGCCATGAGTTCGAGGCCACCCTGAGAATGCAGAGTGAATTCCAGGTCAGCCTGAGCTAGAGTGAGATCCTACCTCAAAAAAACAAAAAAACAACAAAAAAAAATCTTTCCTTATGCAATTCCATGGTATTCATCTCTTCATGAAGGGTATTGTGTATTTGTATATATTTTGTCTTTTTTTATGTTTGATTTCTCTAACAAAAATGTGTATGGGGGAAGTAGAGCTGGATTTTGGAAGGAACACAGTTTTGTGTTATATGTAATCCGTTTTCTACTTACCTCTTGATTTTTTTTTTTTCTTTTTTTGAGGCAAAGTCTCATTGTATAGTCCAGGCTGGCATCAGTGTTGAAATCTTCCTGCCTCAGCCTCCCAAGCATTGTTACAGATGTGTACCACCACATCCCATTCTTTTATTGATCTTAATACCAACTTTAAGAGTATGAGGATGGATTTAATGATTCCCACTTTACAGCTGTGAAAATGGAGCTTTATAGAAGTTAACCCAAGGTTAGTGCCTGTTAAATATTAGACTTCTAACTAAAGATTGTGCAAACCTATATATGGTTCTTAACTACCCTCCCTCCCCTCCCCCCCCCACACACACAGTACAGTCTGTATGATTTAACCTTGACAGGTAAAATGTAGAGACACCCAAGTCTGCTCTGTTAATGAGGCTGTGCATAAGGCTGGTGGGGATGGCTTGTGCTGAATCATTCCTGCCTGGGCTGCACTCCAGGAGGGACATGCATTATTGTAGAATGACAGCCTGGGCTGGGTAGACAGATGTTGATCTGCATCCACAGAGCTTCCTTGTAACATGTGCTCTCTCCCAGGCCCCTTTGCTGTTCATCATCCCAGGTGTCCTCTGCTTTAATCCCTAGCAGCTCTTCTGCCTCTGGTAGAGCTGTGTGATAACAACTAAAAGTAGGTGTTTCAGGAGCAGGTCCCAGAGTACCTCTTTCTCTTGGAACATGCACTGAAATGACCGGGAAGTTAAGGTGCTTCCTCCAGCATGGTGTGCTCTGCTGGCCTTGTGTTCAACTCAGCGCATAAAACAGGAGACAAGTTTCCAGCTTGTCCTCATCCCTCCTCTTGTTGGTGTTTTTTCTGCATCTTTTTGTTTGTTTGTTTGTTTGTTTGTGGTTTTTTCTTTTGTTTGTTTGTTTGTTTTTCGAGGTAGGGTCTCACTCTAGTCCAGGCTGACCTGGAACTCACTATGCAGTCTCAGGGTGGCTTCAAACTCACGGGGATCTACCTACCTCTGCCTCCCGAGTGCTGGGATTAAAGGTATGTGTCACCACACCCAGCTTTTTCTGCATCTTTTAAAAAATATTTTATTTATTTGCAAGCAGAGAGAGAGAGATAAGGAGAGACAAAAAGAACGGGTGTGCCAGGGCCTCCAACTACCAGAAACAAACTCCAGATGCATGTACCACTTTGTGCATCTGGGTTTATGTGGGCACTGGGGAATAGAACCCTGGTCATTAGGCTTTGCGGGCAAGCACCTTAACAGCTGAGCCATCTCTCCAGCCCACATCTTGAGCAGAGCTAAACAGAATTCTTTTGACCTCTTATCCTGCTCTGGTAGAGCTGGCTTCTATTATTATTTTATAAGAACCTGTTGGACCATATTTTCTTTTCAATATTTTATGTGGCTTTTTCCCCCTGTGGAGACAAAGTGGAAGCTTCTTAAAAACAAATTTAGGCTGGGTGTGGTGGCGCATGCCTTTAATCCCAGCACTTGGGAGGCAGAGGTAGGAGGATTGCCATGTTTTCAAGGCCACCCTGAGACTACATAGTGAATTCCAGGCCAGCCTGAATTTGAGTGAGACCCTACCTCAAAAAAAAAAAAAAAAAAAAAAAAAAAACTGAGAAGCTGCTAACCTCCCTGTTCCTGCACTACTTAATCCAGGTATTCTGTACCTGAAGGCTATGGAGGTGTGCCTTGGGATTGCACTTTGCCTTCAGAACACCCATTTCGATGCCTGGGACCCCAGACTCCTTTACCTTCTTTTAGTTGGAGTGCTGCTGCACAAATTCTGGACATAGTGCCTGGATCTCCTTTCTTCCAGTCTTTCTAGATCTTGACTCTTTGTTGGTTGGTTAGTTGTTGGTTGGTTTGAGACAGAGTCTCTCCATAAACTCTATAGCCTGGGCTGGCCTAGAACTTGCCATTCTTCTGTCTATCTCCCAAGTGCTAGGATTACAGGTATGGGCCATCACAGCCAGTGAGTAATCTTTATGCTAGTGTTTTACCACTTACCCAGGTTTAGAGTCCCTTAATTTTATTTTCACCTTTTTCAGTTACATTATATTACTTGTCCAAACTCTACTTGAGTTATTTTTTAAGTTTGACACATCTTTGTGTTAACATGTTGTTTGATCATAAGATTGTTCAACTCCTGTCTAATCAGGCACATCTCGCCCCTACTCTGACCAAGGAATTCAATGAAAACATAGTGTTTTTTTAAAATAATTTTTAAAAATTTATTGAAGAGAGAGAGAGAGACAGATAGAGAGACTAGGCATGCCAGGACCTCCAGCCACTGCAAACTTAACTCCAGAAGCATGTGCTACCTTGTGCATTTGGCTTACATGGGTACTGGGGAATCGAACCTGGGTCCTTAGAATTCACAGGCAAGCATCTTTATCGCTAAGCCATCTCTCCGGCCCTTAAATAAATATTTTATTTATTTATGTATATATTTATTTGAGAGAGAGTGAGAATGGGCACTCCAGGGCAAATGAACTCCAGGCTCATGTGCCACCTTGTGCATCTAGCTTTATGTGGGTACTGGGTAATCAAACCTGGGTCCTTTGGCTTTGCCAGCAAGTGCCTTAACCACTTAGCCATCTCTCTAGCCTCTTTTTTTTTTTTTTTTTTTTTTTTTTTGAGGCAGGGTCTCATTCAAGCCCAAGCCCCAGGCTGACCTGAAGGAGATGGAGGAAGATGCAGCTGAACATTGGGTGTTTCATTGTTGGATCTGTGCCAGGTGCCTTCTGACACTTTCTCATATATCTTCATGCCCCTGTACTTTAGGTGGTGGTGCTCATTCTGTTACTGAGTCCAGGTTACATTCTTACCAAGTGTTCACACTGGGATTAGAACCCTTACAATTCCATAGCCTTGTTCCTTAGAAGTGAGGCAGGCTTGTTTTAGGAAATGAAGGCTGCTGGTTTTGACAGGAAACAGGGCTGGAGAGATGGCTTAGTGGTTATGGCGCTTGCCTGTGAAGCCTAAGAGCCTAGGTTCAATTTTCCAGGTCCTACATAAGCCAGATGCACAAGGTAGCACATGTGTCTGGAGTTCGTTTGCAGTGGCTAGAGGCCCTGGTGTGCCCATTCTCTCTCTCTCTCTCTCTCTCTGTCTGTCTCAAATAAAAATAAATTTAAAAAAAAGAAAGGAAGGCAGGCAGGCAGGAAACATGGAAGGAGGACTCCATCATTTTTAAACCTTTGTTGCAGTTGACAGCCTGATGTGTGGTTTTCACTGTCCGCTGCCTTTTGGACTCACTTGAGGAGACTTAACTCAAACCCACCAGCCTAAGGGTTCTGCATCTCAGTGGGTTCATGATGGAGGTCTGGGATAGCTATTTTCAAACTTCCATGGTAATGCTGATGTGCTGGTAGGAGTAAGATTTCCCGCTTTTGTGATGTAAAGGCAGGAAACTGAGGCTCAGAGCTCAGGAGCCAGAAGCTCCTTCGTTTAGTACCTGTCAGGATTGACTATTTGTTATTCTAGGCGATTCAGAAAATGCAAAGAAAAATAATTTCCAACTGCCTTTGAAGAATTTTTAGCCTAAGGTCACATAGTTGGTTAAAACCACAATTGGAACTTAGATTTCCCAACATCTTTTATGTTAAGCCCTTTGAATATTATCATTGCCAGGCCGTTTTGAGATCACCCAAGCTGTGTAAGCACTTCCTGTTAACACTGTGGTAAGTCTCCTCCAAAGCCTAGGCTTCCTGAGTCAGAAGTCTCCCGCTTGCTTTTCTGCCTCATTACCAGCCTGGTATCCAGCTGCCCACTTTGCTTTAGGTTCACAGGCCACTGCTTTGCAGTTGACTGCTTTGTTCTCAGCTGGTCCTGAAGCATTTCACCTGTAAAAGGCCTGGAAGGCTGGCAGTGAGCACTTTAGTGATGCAGTGCTTGGACAGAAGCTGCCCCATTGGTGTTCTGGGGTCTCTTTGCTGTGTGTACTAATGAGTTTACAACTCTCTGGCCCATCCCACTGTGTTCCCGTAGACTGTACTTTGTATTTTTGAGTTTTCCCACGTCCCTCAGGGAAGTAACATGTATAGGGCGGCAGCACTCCCCACTCCATCCGGCATAGCAGGGTTCGGGGAGGACAGTATCATTCTCTCAACCTCTGAGGTGCTAGGCTCTGTTTCATAGTATTTTTCCTTCAGTGCTTTCCACAGCTGTGGTAGAGAAAGTTTCCACATCTGCAAAATGTGGATAATAACTGAGGCTTGGAGAAAGAAGTAAAATAACCTTTTTAAGGTTACATAAGCCTGTTTTGTTGATAGAAGTCAACCCCAACTTTTTTTTTTTTTTTCGAGGTAGGGTTTCATTCTAGCTCAGGCTGACCTGGAATTCACTATGTAGTCTCAGGGTGGCCTCGAACTCATGGTAATCCTCCTACCTCTGCCTCCCGAGTTCTGGGATTAAAGGTATGTGCCACCATGCCCAGCGTGCCCAACTTATTTTTTTGTGTGTGTGTGCCACATGCTACATCATACATCACATGTAAAGCTTTTAGTCTACTTCAAACACTCTTTTTGGGTAAGTAACTCCTAAATTGTGGTATTTTTAGTCTTTTTGTTTTTGTTTTTTAGCACAAAACTTGGCACCAATGCAGTAGGAATTTAGAATTTAGGGTTTGGGGCAGGATTTAGAGAGGGTAGTATTGGGTATTGCAGTCTGAGAATTGCAGTGGTTGCTGACACACCCAGGCCAGCCTCTTGGAACCAGGGTCCAATATAGCCACTGTTCTAGGCCATTGTTAGTGCTTGGGAAACTCAGGGTAACCAAAGCACAGATATTAAGGTCCTTGGGGAGTTAGGTGTGACAGGGATACATGAACTGTCAGCCCAGGAGTCACTTCCATCATGTAGTGTGCCAGAGGAGATTGCTAATCTCTTCTTCTAATAGAATAGTCTCTTATTTTAATCCTGACTTACAGTTTGAAGTTTTATGTACCTTTTCTGGCAGTACTTATGGGGTCCCCAGTTTTTGAAACTACAAAATGATAATCATGTTTATTCTAATGAGGAAATGAGATGATATATGTATGACTTTTCTTAACTGAAGACTTCCCATATAGATACTGGGAATGAGACCCAGTGTTCCCTAAAAACCAACAGATGGGTGAAAATTTGAGTTTTGGCCTTGCATAAAAGAAACAGTGATTTTTAGAGTCTAAATAGCTCCAAGAGAAGAAGGAAGATCAAAGTAGGGGCCTACATTCAGCATGGGGTGGGAGGTTTAGATTTCTTGGTAGCAAACTGAGGTCTCTGGGTGCAAAGGCTGAACCTGGTTTGATGCTGATATGGGGTCTTTCTGAGAACAGCCACTGCCTGTGTGCGTATGGGCATACATTGTGCCAAATGTAGCTCAATGGTGAGATGATGAGAGCCTGTATCCTTTAGAAGTTAAATCACATAGTAAAACATTTGCTCTAATGGAACAAGGGGATTGCTTTGAATGTCTGACAAATTGGGAAACTAAGGCACTGAGAGCAATAGTTACTAATCCAAGTCTGGACTCAAAACTAATGGTAAAAGCAACCTGCTGATTTTTACTTCTATACTCTCTCCCACTTTCTTTCCTTGTATCAAAACATGGTATTACTGTGTTCCCAAGAGCAAATTATAATTAAAGTAACCATAGTATAGAGCTCATCAACCCAGAGTCTCGGAATGAAGTGTAGAAAAGCTGGTTAGAGAAGAGGTATTATGTAATGACCTAATTATGAGGCCTGCCATCTGCTTCAGAGTCTCGCCTGCCTGGTTAGGAGTCCCTAATTGTATGTTTTACTCCCCCCGCCCCACGGAGGAGGCTTGATTGTTAATGGAGCAGTGTGTGCTAGGCAGATGGCATTGAAAACATTAGTGCCTGTCTTGAAGTAAGTCAGTTGACTGTGGGGAAGGAAGATGATGAAGCAGCTTCCCTGTTAACCCGGACAACTGTGGCAGAAGGTTAGTGAGGCTACAGAATATGTTCTGGTGCGGAAATGGATAGCCAAGGTGAAGATGGCCTCAGAACATGGCTAGATCATCTACCTAGAGAACCAGCTGAAATGAAAGAAGCAAGTTTAAGTTAGGCATTTTGGCACACACAAGAGAATAGAAAGCTGAGACAGATTACAAGTTCAAGACCAGTCTGGCCAAAAAGTGAGAACCCATCTAAAAAAAGAGATTGGGGTGTGGGGAGGAAGAAAGCTACTTTTAAAAAGTAGGGGTGGGGCTGGAGAGATGGCTCAGCAGTTAAGGCACTTGCCTGTGAAGCCTAAGGACCCAGGTTTGACTCCCCGGGACCTAAAGCCAGATGCACCAGGTGATGCATGCATCTGGAGTTCCTTTAGAGTGGCTAGAGGCCCTGACATGCCCATTTTTGTCCTCTCTCAAATAAATAGGATAAATCTTTTTTTTTAAAAAAAAAAGCAGGGTTTTTTTTTTTTACTATGAATTAAAATCCATATTTTATAAACAATACTATAGTCTTGAAAAAATGGAATAAAGCCAACTTAAAATTGGAGTAGAGGGCTGGAGAGACTGCTTAGTGGTTAAGGCTCTTGCCCCTGAAGCCTAAGGACCCAGTTTCTATTCCCCAGTACCCACATAAGTCAGATGCTCTGGTGATGCATGTGTCTGGAGTTTATTTGCAGTGCTAGAGGCCCTGGTGTGCCCATTCTCTCTGTCTAATAAATAAAAAAAATGAAAAATTAATAAAAATAATATAAAACTGAAGTAGGAGCTGGTCGTGGTGGCACACGCCTTTAATCCCAGCACTTGGGAGCAAAGGTAGGAGAATCCCTGTGAGTTCAGGGCCAGCCTAAGACTACATGGTGAATTTCAGGTCAGCCTGGACTAGAGTGAGACCCTACTTCAAAAAAAAAATTTTTTTTTTGAAGTAGAAGCCTCCATGTTCAGAACCCCTGAGTCACTTTGATGGGATTAGGGTCAAGGATTAAATGGAAAAATCTTAACAATATTTTGAAGGTGGCTGGTGAAGGGATAGTGTCTTTAGACTTCCTGCTGGGTTTTACACTCAGGCTGCAAGGGACCTTTGTACTGTCAGCAATATGGACAGTGACCACTGCTGTAGTATTGTAGTATTGTGACTTTCAAGGAAATCCTCCAACTCTCTGAGCATTCTTCAAGACACCCTTCACCAGGGAATCTCTTTGCCTTTAGGTTTTAGAAGTATGCTAAGTGTGCTATGTCGGGAAAACCCCACCCCACTGGAAGGGGCTCTGTAGTTCCTGCCCCTCCTACTCAGCCATATCACTTACTCCATGCTGCTGCTCACTGCATCAGCACTGTCTTTTTTTTTTTTTTTTTTTTTCTTTTTGGTTTTTTGAGGTACGGTCTCGCTCTAGTCCATGCAGACCTGGAATTCACTATGTAGTCTCAGGGTGGCCTTGAACTCACGATGATCCTCCTACCTCTGCCTCCCCAGTACTGGGATTAAAGGTGTGTACCACCATGCCTGGCAGTACTCTTTTATACAACTGATCATTTGATTTCCTGTGCAGAATTTAAAAGAGCGTGCTGAGTGTTTCATATCCCTAAAATGTCACCAAAGTATGGTGATCAGCCAGCTCAAGTTGGGATTCCTCCCCCTCCAGTGCTACTTTTCATTTTACCAACAAAGCAGAATCCAGAAAAGAATTGTGACTTGCTCAGGGGTAGCTTGTCATGTGAAATTTGTACTAGAACTGAGTCTCCTGCCACCCATCTCACTGTTCTTCCCATTGTCCCTTGGTATCTTTTGGGTAGAGATTTGTTTGAAATGTTGCTGGAAGTTCTGGGCTTGGCTGTCACACACTATTGTTGTGGTTGTATACCTACACAGTCACAGATAGTCTCAGAGGGCGATGTGGGACACTTCCAGCAGTAAATGCCGGGCTCCCCTGGCAGGTAGTGCTGAGGAAGGACCAGGCCTGCTGGTTCCTCCCAAGGGGTTGAGGAGGAGGATGAGTGTCGACGACTCAGAACCTCTCCTAGTCACCAGAGAAAAACCACACTGAGTCGGAGTCTTGTCGAAGCAGGAACTCACTTTATTGTTACAGGCGGTTGCCTATATAGTGTTGAGAACGAGGGTGGGGATTCTAGGATGGGGGAGAGGTAAGGGCCAATAGTATACCGCGACTTTTGAAATGATTGGTTCTAAGCGCGCAGGCGGGGATTCCAACTCCTGTGCGGAAGTAACAGGCCAGAGGCCATTTGGCGCCCTGCTGAGTCATAGCTGGCCAGAGGCAGTTCGCCAAACTTTAGCTAGGCTCAGGAAGTTCCACTAGGCCTCACGTGGGGGCATCTCAAGGCCCAACAGTAGAGGCCTCCAAGCATCCGAGAATTTTGGAGACAGATATCAGCATCTTTTCTGTGTGTTGACAGGCTTTGGAACAGAAAATTTTATTTTTACACCTAAATCTACCTTTTCTTTTTCCCTTTGACGGCTTTTTGAGAAACAGCTCTGGGTTAACCTAGGTCTTTCACCTTTCCTAACGTTCAAATTAATAGGAGCAGACATGTGGCAAAGAGGTTTCTATTCTGTAGGATTTGACTAGCCTCTTTAATGTGCATTATGGTATTTTCCCCAGTGGCAAGAGTTTTCAGGAACAGAGAATCTGCAAAGTCATTGGCTTCCTTCCTGGGTAAAGAGCCAGCATCCTTAGGCTTCCTTACCACCTCTCCCACCATTTGTGGGATTGGTTTAATTTAGTCATACACATATTTTCTTTCTCTCCCAGGTTTTTTAATACAGAGATAGTATGGTTCTATTCTAAATGTTCTTGGTATATTGACACTTTTGCATTTTATTTTAAAGATGTTTGAAATCTCTCCTGAACCTGGAACAGTTGTTTCCCAAATTGGCAGATAATCTTTGTGCCTGAGAGGCTTTTTAAAAAACAAAGATTCCAGGGGCCCACCCAATCCTGCTGAATCGGACCCTTTATCAGCATTTAGCCATTTATCAAGTACTTTATTGGTGCTATAATGTGTACTTAGTATAGTGTATACTCAGTAAGTATCCAACATAAATTTATCTAGAAACTGTTTAGAAACCAAAGATTTTTCTTTTCATTTTTAAACAGTACACTTACTGCATTAAATGTGTATTATAAAGGGAATTGATTTTTTCTACAAAAAGAATGAATAATGAAAATATTCTGTAAATATGTTCAAAATATGTTGAAATGGTCCATCTGCAAAGTACCAAGTACAAGATACTAAATCATAGAGAAATGTTTTAATTTATGGCATTAAAAATACATTAAAATGTAAATTTACTATAAATGGGTTGAAAATTGACATCAAAAAAATTTTTGGTTAAAATAGATTGTTTTCATTTGCTTCTAAACTCAGCATCTTTAAAAAACCGCAATTATTTAAAAAATACTCTTAAATTATGCATATGGCTATCCTTAGGCAATAGCCTGTATTAAAGGAAGAAAAAAAAAAAAAACTCTGGGGGCTGGAGAGATGGGTTACTGGTTAAGGCACTTGCCTGCAAAGCCAAAGGTCCCAGGTATGATTCCCCAGAACCCACATAAGCCAGATTCACAAGGGGGTGCAAGCATCTGGAGTTTGTTTGCAGTGGCTAAAGGCCCTGACACTCCCATTCTCTCCCTCTCTCAAATTAAAAAAATATATAGAGAGTTAAAAAAAAAAAAAAAACACTTCTGAAAAATGTAGTGTGTTAGTGCCTAACCTTTGAAGAGTTTACCTGCTTTAATCTGTAGTGTGGGAGCCTGAGATAACTTAAGTAAATCCAGATGCAGTAACCCAGCTGGCCATGGTGATGCACACCTCTCATCCTAGCATTTGAGAGGCTGAGGCAGGAGGATCTCAAGTGCCAGGACAACCTTGACTGCATAACCAGATTCTGTCTTAAAAACAAACAAACAAAAAAAAAAATGAATAAGTGAATAAACCAACCAACCCTTTAAAGTAAATGTATTAACCAAGTGTCTTGGTGAGCACATGAAAGTTAACAATTAGCCCAAAGACAAAGGGAAATAAGAAAAAGGAAAGAAGCAATGTCTCAAGGAACTCAGAAGCCAGTGCTGCTGACCCCAGGGCAGGGACTTACATTAGGAAGAGAGCTGTCAGGAGTTGTCTGTCTCTGGCTTGTCTGCTCATATGTCACTTCCCTTTCCTATTTCACTATTGGCTCATCCATGTGGCTAGCATGCTGTTGTGTTAAACTGCCCATGCAGATTTATACCATATTTTACTTCCAGTGATAGAGAACTTGAGACCTGGCTTTGGTCAGATGTGTTTGATGGTATTACTTAGCTCACATATGACTGGTGGGGTTGGGAAGCCCCTTTACAGTACAGTTTCTGTTCTGAGAGTGCACTAAGAAATAGGAGAAAAGTGAGGGACTGACAAACGGTATGGCCATAAGTACAGATAGAAGTAAGAAGACTGGAAAGATATGGAGAAAAAAAAAATAAAGTTTTGCATATTTGGGGGAGGGGATTGTTAAAGACTTTCACAGCCATAGGAACACAGGAAATGAGACTTGGAGGTGGTTATGGACAGGATATCAGGGGCTGAGTTTGGGGTCCCTATGAAAATTATAAGCAGAAATGTTCATCAGACCAGTTGAGAATTTCACATATATGGTGCTTGACCTCTGGAAAGTGTTGTCAGTTTAGGAATGTCATGAAAGGATGGTTCAGTGCTTCCACATTACGGTCACTCAGGGAGCAGACAGAGGGACTTGGGACTGAACCTTGAGCACATACTAGCACTTAGGAGCAGAGAAGTGGATACACATGAAGGTGGAAAATGGAGCATTTTTCTTTGAAAGCCCAAAGAAAAAAGTGTTTGACTAAAGCATGTCACTAGTGAATGTCACTCACAGGGCATCTGGGTTGTATGCCCAGCCAACCCCCCCCCCCCCCGCCCACAAAAAAAAAACTGAGCTATAGGGAGTTCTGGGCCCTGGTGAGAAGAGGCCGCACTACAAGAAGTTTTTGAATGGCTGGGAGCTAGAAAGTGAAGTAGAGCTAGAAGGAAAAGAAGCAGTTAAAAATGTCTGCTTCTGAAGAGAGGATAGGGCCCTGGTAGCTACTGGTCAAGAGAAGGGTAATGAGATTTGTTTTGGTTTTTCCGTGCTTTTTAAAGTAAGAGAGGTGTGTAAATACTAGGTGGGAAAGGTGGGAAGGAGGAATAACTGAAAACTCAAAGAGAGAACAGTTTCTGGAGTGGAGGCCTCTAGAGACAGGACAAGGAACAGAAGCGGGCAGGCCTAATGCAGGATCTTACGAGGGAGGCTGGGTACCTTGACTTTTAGGATTTAAGGACTGTTGGTTGTGTGTCAGGGGAGGGGTGTGGAAACCTTTCAATGTTGAAATTTTAAAAAATGATGTTTGACTCTGCAAGTAAATTTGGATATAAAATGGTGGCTGTGGGTTGGGGAGAAAGTGGAACAGGATCTCAGTGCATTTGAGCTCTAGCCTGAGCCAGGTGGCCAATGAACTCAGCGTTAGGCTCTCAGGTTTCCTTAGGATTGAATCACTAATTGCAGTGAAGCTGGCTCTGACCTCAGTCAGCATCTCTAAATAGTCAGCAGAGAATGCTCATCTTCACAGAAAAATCCTTTTCTCTCTCCTACCCATCCTGTACTCCTCCTAATGTGACCCTCATGGGATGTGTGCAGGAACTGATTTTGTCTAATGCCAGCCCGTTTTCACTTCACCCCAAATCCTTGATTCCTAACAGTTCATAAGTGTTTAAAAGCTGAGAAGTGAAGTGGTTGTGTTCTTTTCTAGCCCTGGAGAGAGCCAATGAGGAATACCTTGAGGCCTAGCCCTTCCTCTCCCTAGCTTTGCTCCCCACACCAATCAGACTATATCTTCCTTTGGTGCTCTAGTGAAGATAAAAGTGAAAGGAAGGGATGGAAATTTGAGAACAAGAGCTCCCATCCTTCCCAGACCTCTAGTGAGTGCTGTCTTCTTTGGAATATGCTAGTCTTAGTGTGGGCAAGAAAAGAGGAGTTGGGGTCTGGAAGGAAGGCCCAGAACTCATGCTTTGCAGCTAAAATATGCTCCACAGTCTGGTCTGAGGAAGATGCTGAAAGGCAGAGCATGATGTGCTAAAAGCCAACGAACGAGCAGTTGCTTGGCATGCTCATTTAGCTTATTGTCACTCAGCTCTCCTTGTCCTTGGGGGTGGGAGGTTAACCTAGAATTAACACCACAGAGGGAGTGTTAGCCATTTCTTCCTCATAGCGGGTTACTAATTCCTACCCTGCAGCCTGGTTCCTCAGGCCCTGCACAGTGGTTGATTCTTAAGATATCTGGGGCCAGAAAGTTCATGGAATTCCTTGCCCTGCTGTGTCTTATTCTGCGTGACTTTAGAGCCTCTGATGGACATTATAATAGGAAAGTCACAGGTGAGTGTGCTGATGTGAACTTTGGAAGCAGGGTGTAGCAGACAGCTTCAGGTTCGCTGAGATGAACTTCCAGACCAGGCACAGTTATGGAGGAAGGGATTTATTGGAGCTTACAGATCCAGGGGAAGTTCCATAATAGCAGAAGAAGCTGGCCTGCCTTCACAGGACCAAGTGGAGATAGAGAAGCACAAGCCAAAAGCCACACAGCACAGCACACCTCAGGAACCCCAGCTAGGCACACTTTGCATATCTTTAGATTGAAATCTGAAACCCACCACCACACCTTAAGATCCACACAATGGCATTGCCTCCAGCCAGATGGCTAGAGATGCAAACTACAAACAAATAAACAACTGAATATATTGGGGGCCATCTATTCTATTCAAACCACCACATTCCGCCCCTGGCCCCCAATAGATTTATAACCATCACACATTATAAATTGTACTCAGTTCAATTTCAAAGGTCCCCACAGTCTTGACCAATTTAAGATATGAAGACCTGTAAAATCAAACAAGTTAAACACTTCTAACATATAAAGGCACAGAGTAAACATTTTCAACTGGTATAAGGCACAGCAAGGAGAGACTAAAACAATGCAAACTCAACCACCATCAAACAAACATCAAACTTCTGCAGTTCAAGTTCAATATACCCAGAGACTAACAGTCTCCAGACTTTCCAATTCCACCCCTCCAGCTGGGCAGAGTAGCCGGGGAACACTTTCATCCCAGGCCAACAATGTGCTCTATGGTAGCCCTTGCACAGTCCTGGTATATACAAAACATCTTCAGGTCTTCATGCAAACCACGGTCCATCTTCCAAAGGCTCTTTCAGCCTATCAGGGCATCATGCCCTGCCTCATGCCGCATCTCAGCAGCAGCTCCTAGAACCATGTGCAATTCATGACCACTCTTCACATTTTCCAAAGGCTCTTTCAGCCTATCAGGGCATCAGGCCCTACCTCATGCTGCATCTCAGCAGCGGCTCCTGGAAGCATGTGCAACTCACGGCCACTCCATGCATTTTTCATGCTTCTGAAACCAATACCAGGTATGCAGGACACAGCCATATTCTTAATTCAGGGACGAAACAAATCATAGCCTTGAAAAGCAGGTTCCTTCTCCAGTCAACTCTTACCAAAAGTGTTTGCATTTCTATGATAGTCTTTCCTCAGGCATCCTTTCCATTGTTTTAATGTAAAGCAGTTGGAACATCTTCCTTAAGATTGCTAATGTGTTTGACAATAGCAGGTTCAGTAACCTAAAACCAGTCTCAGTGTCTGTAATTTTAACTTGCTTGAGGTTTTCCAGCTTAAAATCTTAAATCTCTCAGTCCAATATCTCTAGCCAAGCACATCAGTCCATTACAATTTTAACCTTGATCAAACACTCTGGGCCTGGGCAGCAGGACGCAGCCAGCTCTTATGCCAGTAGCCCAGTTCCAACAAAGTCCTCTGCAGTCTTTCCTTCCCCTTAGAAAGCTCATAAGCCAAGCCTTGAAGTTCAATGCTATCTGCACTTAGCATTCTCAGATTCTCATCAGAATAGTCCATAAAACTTGGCTTACCACTCCAGACGACATCTTTAGTTGCAAGCACCAAGTCCATGCCTATTCCTCCAAAACAAAGGTTCCACAAGATCAACATCCACATAGTAAGGTTCATCTCACCCCACTCCTTGGTACCAAATTCTGTAGCAGACAGCTTCAGGTTCGCTGAGATGAACTTCCAGACCAGGCACAGTTATGGAGGAAGGGATTTATTGGAGCTTACAGATCCAGGGGAAGTTCCATAATAGCAGAAGAAGCTGGCCTGCCTTCACAGGACCAAGCAGAGATAGAGAAGCACAAGCCAAAAGCCACACAGCACAGCACACCTCAGGAACCCCAGCTAGGCACACTTTGCATATCTTTAGATTGAAATCTGAAACCCACCACCACACCTTAAGATCCACACAATGGCATTGCCTCCAGCCAGATGGCTAGAGATGCAAACTACAAACAAATAAACAACTGAATATATTGGGGGCCATCTATTCTATTCAAACCACCACACAGGGCTTGAGGGTGGACTTTAGAAAATAAGACTGCTAGGCTCAGCCCAAGAGTACTATGCACTCACCAGATTTGGGGCAGATCTGATTCTCTTGCTCATAGTGAGCCTGTGGTTGGCCCCCATTGGCATGATAGATTTACTAATACTGGCCTCCCAGAGTTATCATGAAGATGTAATTAGTGCATGCAAAAGTGACTGGCACAAGGCTTAATCTCAACAGTACCACAACAGATGTGCTATAAAGTAGCTGGAAGGTCTAATGGGGAATGGGCCATGTGACCTTAACACCAGAAGGGTTATACTGTATGCATCTGCTGCCAATTTTCAGATTGTATTTATGTTTTAACCAAAGCAGTTTCTCATCTTGTCTAAGACTGTGATGCTTCTGTAGCCTGTAGTTGATTTGATCTTGAATGAAGCTCAAAAGGTCATTATTTTATATATGCAGAAATAATCATCATGTGGACCCACACCCTGATGCACATCTCCTAAGAATGCTTACTGAGCTTATTATCATTTGGTTCACTTGTGTGTTTTGTTTTGGCTTTGTTGTTATTGTTTTTTATTTGAGAGAGAGAGAGAGAAGATGCCTGGGCGTGCCAGGACCTTCAGCTGCTACAAATGAACTCCAGACACGTGCACCCCCTTGTGCACATGTGCAAAATTGCACACTTGTGTCACTGTGTGTCTGGCTTATGTGGGACTTGGAGATTTGAGCATGAGTTCTTAGACTTCATAGACAAGCATCTTAACCACTAAGCCATCTCTCCAGCCCACACTTGTTGTTGAAATGTCTGTTGTACATCATATATTTATACCTCTATTACAGCTGGAGACATTGAAGACTCAAAAGACTTAAAAGATAATATGAAGATGACATATGATCTTTATAGAAAATTTAGAAAATAGGGCCTTAGAAGATGGCTCAGTGGATAAAGTGCTTGCCACCCAAATGTGAGGGCCTGAGTTCTGATCCCCAGCACCCACATAAATACCAAGTGAGCATGGTAGCCCACCTGTAATTGCAGCACTCAGGAGTGGTAGACACGGGGGATCTCCAAGATCCCCTGGCTACATAGACTAATTGAATGGGTAAACTGTAGGTTTAAGCGAGACACACTTCTTCAGAAATAAAATGTAGAATAATCAGACAAAACACCCATCATCAATCTCTGGCCTCCACACATGTACACATATGTAAGTGTACCTGCACACACTTCTGCCCACATGCATCTAGACACACACACAAAAGAAAAAAGAAAGAAAACAGAGTAAGAGATAAGAAAAAAAAAATCTGGAATCCTATAATCTGCAGATAAATCTGTTTTGGGATTTTTTGTTTTGTACTTCAGTTAGCATTTTGTTGTATTTTCTTTTAGTCTGTTTGCTACACACACTTTTATATAGCTGTGTCTGTCACAAACTGAAAGCCTTGTGTTTTGTTCTTTTCGTTAATATATGGAGAATTTGCTAACTTTTACAATGTCACATATTTTACTTTTTTGTGTTTTTGTACAAAGTTTATTTTATCAATTTTTATCAGACATTCAAATACCTTATATTTTTATGCATATAGATTTCAAGTATATGGAGAGCCTGTAAATATTTTGTGCAAACATATTGTGGATATTTAGGTTATCTTCGCACAATAGAGTTCTAAAAGAAGAATTGTAGGGTCCAAAGATCTCTTGGGCTTTTCATATATATTGTCTATTGTTTTCTGGGTACCGTTTTTCAGAAGCATGGTCATTTTTCTGGGTAGCAATCTGCTTAGCTAGGACTACTTGCTAATCAGCTTGCAGAGTCTCTCATTCCTCTCACTCCCTTCAACTTAATTTGACCTTGTAGTCTTGATATTGGTATTAGATTCTCCTGCAAGAAATATCATCCTCTTCCTTTCAGGTCCAGGGCTCCTGTTGATCTTTTTCTGATAGTCTTCTTGCTGGCATAAACTTCTATAAACCCTGGGGCACTATTGTTTCTCCTGGTCCCAGGCCTGCCTTCCAAATGAGCCTAATAAGGTTATAGATATATTTTCTTGGTCTTCCTGCTGCTCTGCACCAACTCCGTGGCTTCCTTTTCAGTCTTTTGTTTAGGCCCTAAACACCTTGGTTATTGGAAGATCCAATATCCTCCTAACCCCTGTTCTCTGTTGTTGTTGATCTACTTGATGATTTTATGCTCATTTGGTTTCTGGGCTGTCAGGCTCTGCTTCAGTGAATCATGACTTCTTTATGCTTGGTTTGGAGCCCCAGTCAAGTCGATCTCAGCTGTGGCTCTGAGGCCTGGGAGTGAGCCATCCCTGGAGCTTTACTGCATGGCTCAAGCTCCCACTGAGAGCCAGAAACCAGTTCCACAGGATGGGTTTGCTTCCTGTCCCCTTTTCCTTTGGAGTCACTCTCTCTGTTTCTGTTTTTCCTTGAGGAGTGTCTCTCTCAGGACTTGTTTGCAGAATTGAATGACCATGTAGGAGCTGATGCCTAGACTGACTGACTTCTCTGCTATGCAGACAGCAGGTTTACATGGGGCTAGAATTAGTGGACTCAACTAGCCTCTTGTGCAGAATTCAGTAACTAAGAGAAAGAATTTTTTGCACACTATTGTAAAAGTAAAAACCAGTGCAAAAAGTCATACAGAACCAGGCATGGTGGTGCATGCCGTTAATCCTAGCACTTGGGAGGCAGAAGTAGGAGGATCACCATGAGTTCAAGGCAACCCTGAGACTACAGTGAATTCCAGGTCAGCCTGAGCTAGAGTGAGAACCCTACCTTGGGGGATGGGGGCAGAAAGTAACAGAGAACAAAATTTCAGAATTTTTAGGAAAAAGCATCAGGGACTTCTGGTTAAGATGGCAGTGTAGGTACCACGCCAAAGCAGCCTAGGGGGGGAAAAAAACCAAAAAAAAAAAAAAAACAGCAAAATACACACTTTTACTTAAAAGTGAGGTGTATAGGAAATTGAAACTGCAGCAGAGAAGAAGACATCCAGTGCCCACACAGGCCCAACGGAGCTCTCCGCAAACTCAAGAAATGTGAAGGGAGAACAGCAGTGAACAACGGAGGAGCAGATCACAAGGTAGAAGAACACGTGGAACAGCGAGAGAACTAGAGCAGCATTGGCAGCCTCCCCTCCCCCACCGCCAGTGCCCAGCTCCAGTGAACAGAGCAGCAGTCCAGGGACCCGGCCACACCTACTTGAACCAACAGCGGAACTCAAGCAGGAGCAGAATAACTGAGACCAAAATCATCCCAAAAGGTAACTGGGATTAAACCTGGTCAGTACCCACCTAATAAACGTGGTATATAGGCCTGAACCAGCAGTGCTAATTGCACCTTCCATATCAGGATAAATTATATGTTAAATCTGATGGATGGTCAGATTTGCCATTCTTAAATAAGCTGTATTTTGGGCTTGTTATTTGTTGCTTCTTCATTTATAGTGGCTTTGTTTCCTCTTCTTTTATACATTAGGGAAGGGTCTCACCTGGTCACAAGCTGACTTGGAACCCTCAACAGACCAGAAATCTTAACCTCCTTGTTGTCAGGATTAAGGGAGTGGATGAGGCACCTCACAGCCTAAGGCACAGAGGATCTGGATGTCATAATATCTACTCTTGCATAAATACTCTGTGCTGTTTTTCATTGAAAGTGTACATTGTTTAGTTAAATTTTAGAAACTATCTGTATTTGGTTCCACTTAGCCAACTTGAATACTCTCACAGCAGGCAAACCCAACACCTAGGGTCACTTTTGTAGATACTCTGAGAGTCGTGAGAGCCACACCTAGTGCCTTAAGCTCCTACGCTGAAGATATATAACGTAAGATTGATTGAAACATCTCATAACACCCAGATAACTAGAAAATCCAAGCATTAAATAATCCAGGATGCAAAAATACATACATTATAACACAAGAAACACCAAAAAGTTAATAATGCATCAGAAATGACCTCCAGTGAGAACGAGTTAGAGGAAATGCCTGAGATTTCAAAAGAATGATTATAAGTATGTTCAAACAAGTCAAAACAGAAATTAAAGGAATGAAAGAGGAAATCAAAGGAATCAAAGAAAACACAGGACATCAGTTTAATGAAATAAAGAGGTCAATACTAGACATAAATAAGGAAATATAAATAATAAAGAAAAAACAATCAGAATTACTAGCAATGAAGAACATAGTTAATGAAATTTTAAAAATATCTGTACAAAATCTCACCAGTAGAATGGATGAAGGAGAGGACAGAATATCTAAGCTAGAAGACCAGGTGGCAGATCTAATACAGTTCAACAAAGAGAAAGACAAACTAATAGAAAAGTATGAGTGGGAATTTCAAGATATGCACGACATTATGAAAAGATCAAACATAAGAATTAGGACATAGTAGAAGGAGAAGAATTTCACTCCAAAGGCATAGTAGGCGTCTTCCACAAAATCATAGAAGAAAACTTCCCCCAAATTGGGAAAGAGGTGCCAATGCAGATACAGGAATTCTTTAGAACACCAGCCAGACAAAACCTGGAAAGAACCTCTTCTCACCATATTATAATCAAACTACCAAACACGCAAACCAAAGAAAAAATATTGAAAGCAGTCAGAGAGAAAAATCAAGTTACCTACAAAGGCAAGCCTATCAGTATTACAGCAGGTTACTCAACACAAACTATAAAGCCAGAAGGGCGTGGAGTGATGTATTCAAAGTTCTGAAAGATAACAACTATCAACCAAAGTTACTTTATCCTGCAAAGCTATTCATTGAAATAGACAGAGAAGTAAGGGCATTCCACGACAAAAGCAAGCTAAAGCAGTATTTGAAGACAAAACCAGCTCTACAGAAAATGCTTGAGAGAATCCTCCATGCTGAAGAAAAAGAAAAGCACACATATAAGGAACCGGGAAAAAACAAACAATACTCAAATACTAGTTAACACAAGAGAGCAAAGGTAAAACCGGAAGAACTACAAAAAAATGGCAAAAATGAATACACACCTTTCAATAATATCTCTTAATATCAACAGCCTCAATGCCCCAACCAAAAGACATAGGTTTGCAGACTTGGTTAAAAAGCAGCATCCTTCAATTTGTTGCCTCCAAGAAACCTACCTTTCTACAAAGGATGGACACTATCTTAGGGTCAAAGGTTGGAAAACGGTGTTTCAAGCAAATGAACCTAGAAAACAAGCAGGGGTGCTGTCCTAATATCTGACAAGGTAGACTTCAATCCAACATTAGTTAAGAAAGATAAGGAAGGCCACTTTATATTGATTAAAGGTACCCTCCAACAGGAGGACATTACAGTCCTAAACATATATGCACCTAAAATGGCGGCTCCCAAATTCCTCAAACAAACGCTATTAGAACTAAGGTCAGAGATAACACCAAACACAGTGGTAGTGGGTGACTTCAACAACCCACTGTCATCAATTGACAGGTCATCCCGGGAAAAAATAAACAGAGAGGCATCTGGACTAAATGAGGTCATAGAAGGAATGGACCTAACAGATATATACAGAACATTTCATCCAACTGCTGAAAAATATACATTCCTTTCAGAAGCACATGAAACATTCTCTAAAATAGACCATATATTAGGACACAAAGCAAATCTTAACAAATACAGGAAAATTGAAATAATTCCTTGCATTCCATCTGACCACAATGGAATCAAACTACAAATCAATAGCAAGAAAGGCTATAGAGCATACACAAAATCATAGAAATTAAACAACACACTACTAAATGATGAATGGATCAATGAAGAAATCAAGAAGGAAATCAAAAAATTTATAGAGTCAAATGATAAGGAGAGCACAACATACCAAAATCTCTGGGACACAATGAAGGCAGTCCTAAGAGGTAAATTTATAGCTTTAAGTGCCTATATTAAGAAATTAGAAAGGTCTCAAGTAAATGACCTAATGCTTCACCTTAAAGCCTTGGTAAAAGAAGAACAAGGCAAACCAAAATTCAGTAGACGGGAAGAAATAATGAAGATTAGGGCAGAAATTAATGCAATAGAAACCAAAAAAACAATCCAAAGAATCAATGAAACAAAGAGGTGGTTCTTTGAAAGTACAAACAACATTGATAACCCCTTAGCAAATCTGACCAAAAGAGAGAAGAGACACAAATTAATAAAATTGGAGATGAAAAAGGTAACATCACAACAGATGCCAGAGAAATTCAAAAAATCATAGGGACATACTATAAAAGCATATACTCCACAAAGTATGAAAATCTGAAAGAAATGGATGACTTCCTTGATTTATATGACCTACCTAAATTAAATGAAGATGAGATTAATCACTTAAATAGACCTAAAACAAGCATGGAGATCCAAGCAGTTATCAAGAATCTCCTAACTAAAACCAGCCCAGGTCCAGATGGATTCACTGATGAATTTTGCCAGACCTTCAGGGAAGAACTAACACCATTGCTTCTTAATCTTTTCCATAAATTAGAAAAAGGAGGAATCCGGGCTAGAGAGATGGCTTAGCAGTTAAGCGCTTGCCTGTGAAGCCAAAGGACCCCGATTTGAGGCTCAATTCCCCAAGACCCACGTTAGCCAGATGCACAAGGGGGCGCATACATCTGGAGTTCATATACAGAGGCTGGAAGCTCTGGCGCACCCATTCTGTCTCTCTCTCTCTGCCTCCTTCTCTCTGTCGCTCTCAAATAAATAAATAAATAAACAAACAAACAAAATTTTTAAAAAAAGAAGGAAACCTACCAAACTCCTTCTACAAAGCCAGCATCACCCTGATACCAAAACCAGGCAAAAAAGCAAAAAAGGAAAATTACAGACCAATCTCCCTCATGAACATAGATGCAAAAATTCTCAGCAAAATATTGGCAAACAGAATACAAGAATATATCAGAAACATCATTCATCCTGACCAAGTAGGCTTTATCCCAGAGATGCAGGGATGGTTCAGCATATGCAAATTGATAAATGTAATACATTATATAAATGGACTGAAGGACAAAAATCACATGATCATCTCATTAGACGCAGAAAAAGCGTTTGACAAAATCCAACATCCCTTTATGATAAAAGTCCTACAGAGACTGGGAATAGAAAGAACATATCTCAATGTAATAAAGGCTATTTATGACAAGCCTACAGCCAACATATTACTAAATGGGGAAAAACTGGAAGCTTTTCCACTAAAATCAGGAACAAGACAAGGGTGTCCACCGTCCCACTTTTATTTAATATAGTACTGGAAGTCTTAGCCATAGCAATAAGGCAAGAGACGCACATAAAAGGGACACAAATTGGAAAGGAAGAAATCAAGTTATCATTATTTGCAGATGACATGATTCTATATATAAAGGACCCTAAAGACTCTACCAGCAAACTGTTAGAGCTGATAAACACCTACAGCCATGTAGCAGGATACAAAATAAATACACAGAAATCAGTAGCATTCCTATATGCTAACAACAAACACACAGAGGATGAAATCAGAGAATCATTCCCATTCACAATTGCATCAAAGAAAATAAAGTACCTTGGAAGAAACCTAACCAAGGAAGTAAAGAATCTCTACAATGAAAACTATAAAACACTCAAGCGAGAAATTGCAGAAGACACTAGGAAATGGAAAAACATCCCTTGTTCCTGGATTGGAAGAATCAATATTGTGGAAATGGCAATCTTACTAAAAGCAATCTACACATTTAATGCAATCCCCATCAAAATTCCAACAGCATTCTTCACAGAAATAGAAAAAACAATCCAAAACTTCATTTGGAATCACAAAAAAACTCGAATATCTAAAATAATACTGAGCAACAAAAAATGAGGCCGGTGGTATCACCATACCTGATTTAAATTTTTTTTGTTTATTTTATTTATTTATTTGAGAGCTACAGACAGAGAAAGAGGCAGAGAGAAAGAGAGAGAGAGAATGGGCGCGCCTGGGCCTTCAGCCACTGCAAACGAACTCCAGATTCATGCGCCCCCTTGTGCATCTGGCTAACATGGGTCCTGGGGAACTGAGCCTCGAACCAGGGTCCTTAGGCTTCACAGGCAAGCGCTTAACCGCTAAGCCATCTCTCCAGCCCCCTGATTTTAACCTACACTACAGAGCCATAGTAACAAAAACAGCATGGTACTGACACAAAAGCAGACATGTAGATCAATGGAACAGAATAGAGGACCCAGATGTAAGTCCAGGTAGCTATAGCCACCCGATATTCGATAAAAATGCCAAAAATACTCATTGGGGAAAAGATAGCCTCTTCAGCAAATGGTGCTGGGAAACTGTATATGTATCTGTAGAAGGATGAAAATAGATTCTTCTCTCTCTCCATGCACAAGAATTAAGTCCAAATGGACTAAAGACCTTAACATCAGATCTGAAACTCTGAAATTGCTAGAGGAAAAAGTAGGGGGAACCCTTCAACATATTGGTCTTGGCAAAGACTTTCTGAATATAACCCCAATTGCTCAGGCAATAAAACCACAGATTAACAACTGTGACCTCATGAAATTACAAAGATATTGTACTGCGAATGACACTGTGAATAAAGCAAAGAGGCAACCTACAGAATGGGAAAAAATCTTTGCCAGCTATATATCTGATAGAGGATTAATATCTAGGATATACAAAGAACTCAAAAACTTAAATAATAAGAAATCAAACAAGCCAGTTAGAAAATGGGCTATGGAGCTAAATAGAGAGTTCTCAAAAGAAGAAATACGGATGCTGTATAAGCATCTAAAAAAATGTTCTACATCCCTAGTCATCAGGGAAATGCAGATTAAAACTACATTGAGATTCCATCTCACTCCTGTCAGATTGGCTACCATCATGAAAACAAATGATCATAAATGCTGGCGGGGATGTGGAAGAAGAGGAACCCTTCTACACTGTTGGTGGGAATGCAATCTGGTCCAGCCATTGTGGAAATCAGTGTGGAGGTTCCTAAGACAGCTAAAAATTGATCTACCATATGACCCAGCTATAGCACTCCTAGGCATATATCCTAAGGACGCATCTCATTTCTTTAGAAGTACGGGCTCAACCATGTTTATTGCCACTCAATTCATAATAGCTGGGAAATGGAACCAGCCTAGATGTCCCTCAACTGATGAGTGGATAATGAAGATATGGCACATTTATACAATGGAGTTTTACTTAGCGGTAAAGAAAAATGGAGTTATGAAATTTGCAGGAAAATGGATGGATCTAGAAAGGATTATACTAAGTGAGGTAACCCAAGTCCAGAAAGCCAAGCGTCCCATGTTCTCTCTCATATGCGGATCCTAGCTACAGATGATTCGGCTTCTGTGTGAGAAGGAAAAAAACTCAGTAGCAGACCCCAGTAAGCTAAAAAAGAGATATAAAGGGAAGAGAAAGGAAGGGAGGAGGGTACTTAATAGGTTGGTATTGTATATATGTAAGTAGAAGAATAGATTAACGGGGGTGAAAAGGCCCAAAGTGATGTCAGGGGAAGAGATTGAATAAAGGAAAGGTGGAGGGAGGGATAATCAAAATCTAAGAGGATATAAATAAATCATATGAAATCCTCCAGTTTTGGACAATGGAGCACTCAGGAGCCTTAGATCGTTGCTAGACAATTTTCAGTACCAGGGATGGGATACCTTCCAGTGAGTTGTTGGCCAGGGAGGTCCCTGATGCCCCAAAAACATTACAGGCCATTGCCTAGGCCCTTGGTTTCCCACCAGGAATAGATGGTAAGACCCTATTGCTGAAGATTCCACATACTTGGGCTGCAAGGCCACTGAGAAATCCTGCTGGAACTGAGCTGATAACCTCCTCCATGTACACCAGCTGACAGAAAGCTGGGAGAAGCCATTCTACATGTAGGTCAATGGGAGAAATAGATAACACCAGTGAAGATACTGAACAGTGGACACTGCAAGCCTTATAATTGGCCAGCCAGGCCAAATGAGACAACAGGTGCAATAGTGGCATGTCTGTCATGGTGGAAACCAACTGCCCTCCAATTGGACTGGAGGCACACTCCGTGGGAGGGAATACATCCCTGATACTGAAAACCTACAACAGGGGTAGTCATGAGCCCTAGGGGTGTAACATCTGCTGATGTCTGGATAAATGTATATACTATGCTTATCAAACTGCCCAGTAAGCACTTCTCTTAATATTCATACCCTTATATTAATGCTACTCTCATTTTGGGTAGAGAATCTTCTCTTTTCAGATGGCAGTGACCTTGGGACGACTCAGAAGGTATCATAGTGCTGGAAAGAAGTGACTGGAGTACTGAGTAACATCTCGATCACACCTTCCAAGGCTCAGGTTCTAATATGGAAGAGGTGGAGGAAAGAATGTAAGAACCAAATGAAGGGTAGGACTCCTTACAACATCCTCCCTCCAGACATAAAATGGCCTGAATATCCATTACCACACAGGATATCCTGACACTACTTACACAAGACCATAAGAGGAGGAAAAGATCTTGACATCAAAATAGAAGAGAGACTGATTGAGATGGGGAGGGGATATGATGGAGAATGGAATTTCAAAGGGGAAAGGGGGGGAGGGTATTACCATGGATATTTTTTATAATCATGGAAAATGTTAATAAAAATTGAGAAAATTAAATAAATAAATGAAGTAAAATAAAAAGAAAGTAAAAGCATCAGTAACAGTACTTGCCCAGCCAGCCTGTAGCCTGAGGCAAAAGGAAAATCTGTAATACTGATATATTTACATGCCCCCAGACAAGTGCCTGAGTTCCAAGAGAGACGTTTTCTCCTAATACAATTCAGTTTGCCTGTTGGTGCTGTTGTGTTCCTGGTCCTTTGTGGAGACAGCCCCTCGACAGGCATCTCTGGTGTGTCCATGGCTGAGCTTCGATTTCATCTAATTCAAAGACTCCAACGTGTGCTTTTCCTCTGCATGGAAGGCTAAAGAGTGTTCTTAATGATGGCTTTCTGATAATCCAGCTAAACACTATCTTCCCAGGGTCCTTAGATAATGAGTTGTCTGAACGGTGGGATCTTTTTTCAACTATATATATATTTCTAGTTAAAACATAATTGTATGCAATTATGGGGTATGTTGTGATATTTAGGTATATGTATGCATGATACATGTTTGATGATCAGATTAGCCCAATTGGTATAGTCACCATCTGAAACATGTTATCAAAGAAATTTGAGTTGAGAACATTCAAAGTCATCTGTACTTGCATTTTGAAAAGAGTAGTGGGACATCTCCCCAGCTTTCTAGCCCTGATACATGAGGTATGCAGACCATGTGTCCTGTTCAATTACATTGTAACTGTCCTATCCCAAAGAGAATTTTGGCCATTTTTCTTCCCTAAATATTCATACATTTATACAAGCTTATTTTATGTAATTCTAGTCCTTAACTTGAAATTTCTAACTCAAGTGTAATTCTTTTTTTTTTTGAGGTAGGTTATCACTCTAGCCCTGGCTGACCTGAAATTCACTACATAGTCTCAGGGTGGCCTTGAACTCATGGCAGTTCTCCTACCTCTGCCTCCCAAGTATTGGGATTCAAGTATAATTTTTTAATATAATCATCTTTCTGTTCAGAATGCTTTCTGTTAAAAAAACACACCTGAAGCCAGTCGTGGTGGTGCATGCCTTTAATCCCAGCACTCAGGAGGCAGAGGTAGGAGAATTGCCGTGAGTTCAAGCCACCCTGAGACTATGTAGTAAATTCCAGGTCAGCCTGGGCTAGAGTGAAACCCTACCTCGAAAAACCAAAAAAAAAAAAAAAAAAAAAAAAAAACACCTGTAGTTGCTAAATTTATTAAAATTCTAGTGGCTGGAGAGATGGTTCGGTGGTTAAGGCACTTATTTGCAAAGTTCAAGGACCCAAATTTGATTCCCTAGTGTAAGGTTCACGAGTGACCAAGGACCATGGAGAGCACTCTGAGGCAAAGATGGAAGTTTTATTCAGGAGAAACATGAGCTGCTAAGACTGACTGTCAGGAGTGGGAGCAGTCAGTCTGGGGTTACAGATGGTGGGCTTTATGGGATTTTACAATCGGGGGAACATGAAAAAGGGGAAGGAATTTTCTTGTTAGGGCAGTAAATCTCTGTTCTTTTACATTAGCCATATGGAGAGACCAGGAGTGACCTGGTGAGAGATAGGGGGACAGTTAATCTCTAATCTCAGGGTGAGATCAGAAGTGACCTGGTGAGAGATAAGGAGGGGTGGTAAATCCTGTTCTTGGGGCATTGTTCTTGAGGAATGTGGATGATTCATTTCCTTATATCTCCCTGTAGCCATACTGTTTTCTTTTGGTGACTCTCTTTTGGGAAGCCCATTTCGACCTAACACCCAGTACCCACATAAAGCCAGATGCAAAAGGTGGCACATGCTTCTGGAGTTTGTTTGCAGTGGCTAGATTCCCTGGTGCATGTGCATGCGCTCTCATGCTCGTGCTCGCACTCTCTCCCTGTCTCTCTGCCTCTCTTACTTTCTCTGAAATAAATAAAATATTTTTTCAAATTCTATATCAGGGCTAGAGAGATGGCTTAGCAGTTAAAGTGCTTGCCATTCGAAGCCTAAGGACCTAAGTTCTATTCCCCAGGACCCACATAAGGCAGATACACTAGGTGGCACATGTCACTGGAGTCATTTGCAGTGACTATAGATCCTGGCACACCCATTCATTCTGTCAGTCTCTCAAATAAAATATCTTTTAAAGTTCTATATCAGAATTCATACATTCTACATACATTGGTGCAAGAGTCATTGAGTATAAGGAACAGAAATTTAATTCAAATTAGAATAAGTGAAAATAAATTTATTGGGTACGAGGGCACTTCCTAGAATTCAACAACAGAAAGTATAGCTAGATTTTGTCAGTTTTGGAAAGTCAGCAGGAGGGCCTTCTGTGTTCTCCTTGCCGAGCCACAGTTACAAACTGTACCTTCTTCCAAGCGTCTCTTATTCTCTTGCCTCTTCCAGAACTCTCTGCTTATGTGCGAGCATGCCCATGGCTGACCATAGACATCATCTGGCTTGTGGGGTTGTACAGCTCCATCTATATAGTTTCTATATAGACTATAGCTTCTGTGTTATTACTTCAGATTCTCCAGATGAAAGTATGAGACAGTTCTCCATTTAGCTGTGAGATGGGGGTCACTTGATAGAGTACATCTAATGTTATTTCAGCATGGGATAAAGAGTATGGTAAGGTAAACCAATGTCTTTCCTGCAAAGAATTAAAATATTGTTGCCTCCAAGAAAATACAGTCTACTCCTATTTGAAAGACTGGCCTGTAGACAAATGAGATCTGACCAGGATAAGAACATCAAGTTGGGCATGGAGGTAGAATGCAATCTGTTAGGTGAAGTTCACAGATAAGTCCTAATGTGAGCCAGCCTTGGACTTAGAGCTACAGTTTTACTAGGTAGAGAGGGGACAGGTGCCCAGACTGAAAGGGCACTAGGTTATGATGGGATTTGTGGTCACATTCAAATTGTGATTTCATCTTGTAAGTGGTCAAGAACTAGAGGAGAATTGTAAGTAGAGCACTGACATGATTTGTTATTAATCTATTGTGGTAGTTTGAATAGATGGCTCCCAATATATTCACTGTTTTATTAGTTTGCATCTTCAGCCACCTGACTGGGGTTGGTTTCACTGGGTGGATCTTAAGGTGTGGTGGTGGGTTTAAGATTTCAATCTAAAGATACGCAAAGTGTGCCTAGCTGGAGTTCCTAAAGTGTGCTGTGCTGTTTTTGGCTTCTGCTTTTCTCTCTCTCTCTCTCTCGTTCTCTCTCTCTCTCTCTCTCTCTCTCTCCTTGGACCTGTGAAGGCAGGCCAGCTTCTTCTGCCACTATGGAACTTCCCCTGGATCTGTAAGCTTCAATAAATCCCTTCCTCCATAACTGTGCCTGGTCTGGAAGTTCATCTCAGAGAACCTGAAGCTGTCTGCTACATCTATCAAACATTAATTACCATACTAAGCATTATGCTAATCCCAAGGATTTTTTTTTTTATTTGAATGGGTTTTGTTGTTGTTGTTGTTGTTGTTGTTTTCGGCAAGGTCTCCCTCTACTACAGGCCTATTCTGTATCACAGGCTGACCTCTGACTCATGGTGATCCATCAACCTCAGTCTCACAAATGCTGGTAAGAGAAGTAAGTTCTTGCCTCTTTGTTTTCTTTGATGACTCATTTTTTTCAGGTGCATTACCTAGAAAACAATCTATGAGGTTATTCTTATTGATTTAATGCATCCAAACATTTTAAACAACTGTAATTTCTACTAAAGAGTAGTTGCCTTTTTACCTTGGTCTGTCTAGTGGCAGCATTAACATATCCCAGATTATCACAACAAATTTTGATTAGCAACAAACAGAGGTCCAGGCCAAATGTGTGGTAACATGAAAACTGGGGTAGCTGGCAGGGACAGGTAAGATTTCAGAGAAGAGTATTAGTTTATGTCTTAAACTTCTTTTCTGAGAAGGAGAAGATTGGGATAGACTATTCCAGGTGGAGGGAATGGCATGTGCAAGCCTTCTAGGAAGAAAATGGTTAGAATTCTGGCAGCTTAGTGATGGGAGGAAAAGGCAAGGGACAAGAGGGTGTTGGGAGACAGGGCTAGTTGAGGAGAGAGCAGAATTCAAATTATAAAGGCTCCAAGTCAAGTGTGGAAGCTGAGACAGGGGGATTATAGGTTTTTTGTTTAATATTTATTTTATTTGACAGAGAAAAAGAGAAAGAGTGAGAATGGGCACTCCAGAGCCTCTTGCCACTGTAAACAAACTCCAGACACATGTACCACTTTGTACATCTGGCTTTACATACTAGGAAATGGAACTCAGATTGATAGACTTTGCAAGCAAGCTCATTTAACTGCTAAGCCAATTTTTCAACCTGGATTTTGAATATGAGGCTAGCTACAGAGTGAGTTCAAGACTAGCCTGGGCTACAGAATGAGACCATTTTATTGTTGTTGTTTGTTTGTTTTTGAGGTAGGGTCTCACTCTAGCCCAGGCTGTCCTGAAACTCTCTCTGTAGTCCCAGGATATCTTCAAACTCACAGTGATCCTCCTACCTCTGCCTCCCAAGTGCTAGGAGTAAAGATGTGTGCCACCACACCCAGCCTGGATTTTTTTTTAAGGCATACTATATGATTCTATTTACACGAAGTTCTGAAGTAGGTGAAACTAAGAGGTCGCATTCTGGCCAAGGGAGTGGCTGGCCTGTGAGTCCTCCCTCCCTGTGGACCTGCTCCCCAACCCTGCGCAGTCCACACGCCTGGAGCCACCACAACCGGGTTCACAGTTTACATCTGTCCACAGTGTGATTGAGTAGAGTGGTGTTCCTTTCAGAGCCACAGAGAACAGGCAGTGGGGACCCCGGGTTGCATACTAGCTGCCCGGGCTAGGAGTTACAGTTCTGAGTCCTAAGTCTCCCATGGATCACTGGGCTAAAAGCAAGGTATCAGATTTTTTTTTTTTTTGCGGTGGGGGAGGGGTTCGGAGGGAAGGTGAAGCAGAGTCTCACTGTGTAGCCCAGGCTAGCCTTGGACTTAAGGTGATCCTCCAACCTCAGCCTCCAAGTGCTGGGAGATTAAAGGCGTGTGTCACCACAACCCGCTAGGTATGAGATTTCACGTTAAATTTATGTTCTAAACCACTGAATTTGTAGTAACTCATTATGGCAGCAACAGGAAGAAAACTAAGAAGCTTTGGGCTAGAGAGAGAACCCAGTGGGTAAAGGTATCTGCTTGCAAAGTCTAATGGCCCAGGTTCCCCAGTGTGCAGGTAAAGCCAGAGACACAAAGTGGCACATACCTCCGGAGCTTGTTCCAGTGGCAGGAGACCCTGGTATGCTCACACTCTTATCTCTGACTGTCTCAAATACATAAGTGTATTTGTTTTTAAAAGAACTCTTAGCCGGTTGTGGTGGCGCACACCTTTAATTGCAGCACTTCCTAGGCAGAGGTTGGAGGATTGCAGTGAGTTCAAGGCCACCCTGAGACTACACAGTGAATTCCAGGTCAGCCTGGGCTAGAGCGAAACCCTACCTTGAAAAAAAAGAAAAGAATTCTTCTTAAAGCTTTATCAGAAGGGTCTTGGGCTGGAGGGATGGCTTAGCGGTTAAGGCACTTGTCTGCAAAGCCAAAGGACCCAGGTTCGATTCCCCAGGACCCACATAAGCCAGATGCACCAGAAGCACATGCATCTGGAGTTCATTTGCAGTGGATGGATGCCCTGGCATGCTCGCTTGCACGCTCGTTCTCTCTCTCTCTCTCTCAAATAAATAAATGAAATATTTAAAAAAGTAAAATAAAGTAGGTGAAACTAATAGATGAAAAAAAAGAAAGACAAGTGCCTTCTCCTGAGGAAAATGTGAGTGAGACTGTGTGGAGAGGCTCAGGAGGCTTTCTGTGAGGTGTATTTGCCAGATCTTATCTATTGTTACCCTGAAGAGTCATATATTTCACTGTAAATAAACCTTATTTGTCACCGACCTCCAAATGATCATGACCTATGAACCCTGTATTTGTTAATATTCTCCAGATAAAACCAGTGAAACACACCACATGAAGGAAGCTTACTGGTTTTGCTCATAGGGTCACAGAGGTGGAACAGTTTCATGATGGCTGTCAGCAGCAAGCTAGAGAGCCAGGGAAGTCAAGAGTAGCTCAGCACAAGAATACAGACAGGACAATAATGTAGCTCTTCCTCCTAGGCCAAAGCTCTGAGCACCCTGGGAGTGTTGCTGGTGCAAGTCCAAAGTCAGAGAACCTGGTCCAAGAGCAGCAGAAGTAGAAAACATCTGCTGAGGATGAGAAAGTAAAAGAGCCCAAGAGAATGAGTGTCACCTTCCACTTTTTTTCCATCTGAGCTCCCAGCTTATTAGATGGTTTGTCTACATTCAGGGTGGGTCATTCCCACACCACAGTATTCTTTGCAAACACATACCCAGCAGTATACTTTACCAGTTTCTCTAGGCATTCCTCAAGTCAATCAGATTAACACCCAATGGGAGAGCAGAGCACATTCTTAGCATGCTTGCTATAGTTTCAGTCTTCATCATTGAAGGGGAAAAAGCAGTTGACACCCCAAATTCACCATCACAAACCCTGACCACTAAAAATATGTATGCTGAAATATGTAGAGTCAAATGCACTGAGGCCTGTTCTGGCTTGAAAAGTCAACAAGATGAGTTGATGCTTATAAGATGGATATACATGGGGGTAAAGCAAGTAGAGCAAAATATTAACTGTGAACTATAAGTGGTGGGTTGTGGGTATTTGCAGTATAATCTTTTCAACTTGCTGCGAGTTTTTTTTTAATAATATATGCCATTGTATTAAGGAATTTAGACTCACTCTGGCTTGAGGGGACTAATGACTGCATGTAGGAGGGGTTACTAAATAAGCATCTTTGAAGAGAAGGAATTTAGGATGTTCAGCTCTTTGGAAGGAAAGATGTGGCAGGCTTTAAGGAAGGATCATCAGAGTGGAGTGGAAGGGACAATTTCTGGAGATAAGGGATAGAATGGTTAAAACTTGGTGAAACCCACTTGATTGGTGGCGTGAGTTAGGGTGTGGAGAAGACTTTGAGCTATTGAATGGTTATGAATGAATGACCATAACTAGAGGATAGCAGCTGAGGGATGGGTAGGTAGTATGTTCAGATGGCCTGAAGCTTAGGTGAAAGGTTTTATGGTGGAGTTAAATCAGAGTGCTCTGGAATTAGCAGGAGGGAGCTGAGAAAATGTCAGCCTCTTCAAAATGAGAGCTCATATCCTCCAGAACTAGGAGAGCTGGGGCTGAGTTAGGATGATCTAAAGGAGGCCTTCCTGTCTGGAGAGATGTTCTAATGAAGCCAAAAGAGTGGAAGTCTTCTTATCATGTTCCTGTGATGCCAGTGTGTCCCATCAGGACTTGGATCAGCACACTGGAAAATGCTCTTTCTGGAGCAGGATTAAGAGCCTTATTGTATAGTAAGCAAATCTTATTATGCAAGCAAGCAGTTAGTGTGGTAAGCTAAGAAACCTTTGACACCGGAAGTTAAGCTGGCATGTTCTGGAATGAACAGTTGGAGAAGATAGAATGTCAGACAAAATTTTATCTTAGTTGAATGCCTGGTCCTCCTTGGGAGACTGAGGGCCAGTAATGCACATAGGGTTGTAGTATAGATAGAGCTTAGGGGTTTAAGCATGAGCAGGGCATGGCTCCTTCAGCTGCCCTTTTGGCACATCATTCACTTCCTGAAAGATTGCAGCCAGGGTCTCAGTGCCACATGGTGAGCAAGACTCTGGCCTGAGCAGCTGGCTCCTCTCCTTTAGTGGAGGACAGTGTGGGCCTGAGCATGAGGCTGTGTGATTTTTTTCCCTTCTCAGCTGAAGTGGGTTTTCATTTCCAGCACAAGTGTTCTTTTTGCAAGAGGGGATCAGAGGTAGGACAAGTATTTGTTATTGTGACAGCATGGAGCTTTCCTCTAAGTGGCATTGTGAACATGCTGCCCCAGCATGAAAGGTGCAGACAGCCTTTGGCCCACACTGCCCTCAGGTGTACCAGAGCGGGCAGCACAGCCTTTTCTTCAGGTTACAGACAATTTTACCACCAAGAAGATGTTCTCCGTGTTTGACCCTTCTACCACCCCATGCTAGATTCTAAGCTACTGAAAGACTGGGGCTGGGTAGAAGTTTTCAGTTACTATTTTTATTGTTTTGTAGCAGTAACCAAACAAGTTGTGGATAAGATCACATGAGTACCTGCTGTGTGGCAGGCGTGGGGCTGGGTGACAGCCATGCCATGATGAATCAGCCATCATCCTTGTTCCTGACAGTTTATAGTATACAGGGGAAGAAGACATCAGACCAGGAATTACCCACCTGAGTTTTTAATGACACTCATGGTATGTCCCAAAGGAAAAGATGTTGAGCACACCAGACTAGGGTCTTGGGATAATTAGGAAAGGCTTAGACAAGGGAAGTAATGCAAACAATGATTAGTAGGAGCTGGTCAGGCAAAGGATAGTCAGGTGAAAGAGGCAAAGAGAACCATATGCAAAGGGACTCTGGCATGTTGGAGCCGCACAACTTTGAGTGAGCAGGGGAATGGTGAGGTGTCTGGAGGAGGCTAGAGGGATCACATCCCCTCAGGCCTTGCAGTATATGATATATGTTATAAGAGGGGCAAGAAGTCCCTGAGGAGTTCCAAATGGGTGAGTGATACTCAGTTTCTGCTTTCAAAAGATGGCTCAAGCTGCAGAGGGGAGTGAGGGGAGAATAGAGCATGGTAGTGTAGTCTGACCTAAGGAAGCTTCTGTGGGTTTTAGTGAACAGAGCGTACGGCCTATCATTGTCTCGCTACTTTATCCTGCATTTACCAGGTAGCTAATGCCATAGCAACAGCATAAGTGAAGATGCAGTCAGGTAGCTTGGGAAAAGCCTTCTCTCCATCATGTTTAGCTTCTAGCAAACCAGGCCAGTATGCCCTGTTTCTGCATGCAAAACTCTTCCCTTTTGATTCTTCAAGTCTTCCCCCCACACACACACCTTTTTTTTCTAGTCAAGCAGGTATCTTTCTTGGGGAACAGAACAAACCTTTCCAAACCTGTAAAGAGAACCCCCTGCTCTGGAGATGTTCCCTAATTGTTAAAGGCCTGGAGAGGCAGAGGCAGTGCCCTGTGTTTAACTTGGGCTGAGGCCTTGGTTGGGTTTGGTAGATGTTTCTTTACCACTTCAGTGTGTCAGTCTCTGGTCCTGTGCCCACAACCCTGCTGGGAAGAGGGAGTTGAGTACCTTAAGTCTCCCATCTGGGTGTTCTTCCTGCCGTGGGCAAGACTGCTTTGACATGTTCCCCAGAAGGAGTTAGCACATGGTGATGTGAGGCCAGTGAGGAGAGACTGACATTAGAGTCAACAAATCCAAGCTCTCATCACAGTGATGCTGACATGTGCTTGAGACTGACCTTTTCTCCTGTGCAGGCTTTGCTATGCTCCTTGCCATCTGTCCTAGAGCTTGGAAGATTGTCATTCCATCTGAAACTTGGCAAAGTTGTCTTCAGTGTGAGTCAGTTGTGAGTAGTTGCTTGTTGGCTTTCTTAGTCGCTGTGGGAGCTCAGAAACACTGCAGGCATTGTACCCAAGTGTCACCCTGACCAAGGACTCTGCCACAAGAAGAGGTTACAGTAGGTTGGCCACTTCAGTTACCCATTTGGTCAGGTGGAGCTCGTAATACACACCCTATTTACTTCACAGGCTCTTACAAAAACTGTCACTGAGTTCTAATATGGAGGTATGTTTACCTTAACTTGAGCAGGGTTTAGGAGAATTTGTTGTTGTTGTTGTTGTTGTTTTGAGGCAGGGTCTCACTCTAGCTCAGGCTGACCTGGAATTCACTATGGAGTCTCAGGGTGGCCTCGAACTCATGGCAGTCCTCCTACCTCTGCCTCCCAAATGCTGGGATTAAAGGCATGTGCCACCACGCCCAGGATGGGAGAATTTTTTAAAATCAATTGCCTGGATTTAAAATCAGGAGATTTCACCTAAAAATCTGGTTTCTTTTGAAAGTCAGATGACTTGCCATCCCTCAGCCCACATTTCTACCTGAGTGGCTGCCCTAGGAGTAGGCATGTGTCTTCTGTTCTACCATAGCCCTTGTCCTCCCAGGGACCTCCTGCACATCTAGTGAGACCTGGGCTTTTCTGGGATCTTTTTAGCCCCATTGGACCTCTGGGCTCTGCCTTGATCTGAAAAGACACTCCAGATTTAGACCTTGATAATGAGCCAGGGCTCCTGCAGATGCAAAGCAACTTTCTGGGGAGGAAAGACAAAGAGGGAACACCTTTATTCTTTCCTGCTTCCTGTGTGTTTGGTGCTCTGCCTGCCGTGGCATCTCCCAAGTTTTCTGAGTACTCCAGCCAGCTTGTAAATGTAACCTGGACTTTGAGGTGGATGACCACATGGTCTCAAAGAGAGGTGGGTGGATCTGCTCATTCCCCAAGCTAGCAGAATACTCTGAGACCCAGTAGGTAGATGTGGTTCTTTTGTCCTTGTGTGTGCTTTTACTTGGAGCTATAGAATATTTGGGGGCTACTTTTCCCCCCTTTCAAACCTAATAGTCCCTGTCTTCCTAGTATCTTTTCCAGAACTACTGTTAAATAGGCAAAGGTGGAGCTGCTTGCTTGAAGCTGAGAAGGATGCTGTGTGTAGAGCCCCTTTACTAGAGTCAAGTTTTCTTCTTGGGGCCACTGGAGCCATCTATAATCTGAAAGCTTAAAACTTGCTGACTCAGTCTGTGTCTGTAGTTGAGGAAATGGAGGCCAGGGAGACAACCCTGGAGCAGCGCCCCCCTTTCATCACCCACCTTGGGCTAGAGCCCCTTTCATCATCCACATTTCCTGAGGCAGTTCCACCCCAGCTGGGTTCTCCATCTGATCCTCTTAAAGAGCTTTGGAAGAATTTTTAAGAAAGAGTTTGTTGGAGGCTGGAGAAATGGCTTAGTGGTTAAGGTGTTTGCCTATGAAGCCAAAGGACCCAGGTTCGATTCCCCAGGACCCACGTAAGCCAGATGCACAAGGGGCATATACATCTGGAGTTCGTTTGCAGTGGCTGGAGGCCCTGGCATGCCCATTCTCCTTCTCTCTCTCTCTCTCTTTCTGATTGCAAATAAAATTTTTAAAAAACTAAAGTAAATAAATAAATAAAAGAAAAAAATTATTTAAAAAAAAAAAAAAGAGTTTGTTGGGGAGGAAAGTGGAAAGCAAAGAGCCTGAATGCAGTATTTCTCATTTTGATATCCCTGGCTCCTGTGACTTGTGTCTTTGCTGGATCTCAGTCAAATGTCTGCCATTCCCAAAGGTGTAGATAAGACTTAGGAAGTAAGGCTTCCTTTCTTTGCAAGAAATAAGCAGGTGCCAGGTTTTTAGTGCCTATAATTTTGGCCTGACTTGAAACTATCCAGCAAAACCTTCTTGGCGGCAATTCTAGAAACCCTGCCTCAGCACCACAGCAGGCTTGTCTCACGTTCGTGGTCTCAGCATCCTCAGTGGTCACCCAGCAGTATCCCATCACCACTCACATAATCAGCTTGGAGTCGTTTGTGTCTGCTCACCTTACCTGCACAGTGCTCACCTTTCCTTGCTGAGTGGAATCCCTGCTGTCCTGCTTCCTTCAGAAGTGCACCTGGGCCTGGTACCATCCCACATGATTCAGTGTTTGATCCACGGCCAGGAGAGTTATTGCTGACTTCTTCCAAAGCCCCATTGCAGATGTAGAATATGGTAATGAGGCTCCTAATGACATTTTATCTTGGTCTTTGAAAAGTTTCTATTGAAGATTGTAGTCTTTTGTTGATGCTGGCCAGAACTAAGAGATTTTGTTCACAGATCATATAATGCCCCAGTGGTCAAGTGGCAGCTGTCATCCTACCCTGTGTACTTTATCAGTCTTACAGAAAGAAAGCAGAATCATCTGGCTCAGTCCTAGATCTTTGCTTATCACGAGACATTGAGTCCAAATTACATCAGTAACTTCATTCCTGACTCCATGGTCCTATGCTAATCCTGGGAGTTTCAGTGAGGACAGACCTCTTAGGAAATACAAATTCAGATCACAGTGAAATGTCAGTATACACTAAAATGAATGGCCAAAGTGGAAAAAAAAAAAAAAACCTTCAATAACAACTGCTAGTGAAGATGCAAAACAACTTTCACATGTGGCTGTTAACCACTGTGAGGACTATTGGGCCCAGCAGTTCATTTCTTAGGTATTTACCTAAAAGAAATGATTACCTGTGTCCATGAAAAAATGCTTTCTGTACAGATATTTAAATCATGTCCTTCCATGAGTGAGTGGATGAACTATGGAACATTTGCTGTACACTGGAATAATAGTTGGCACAAACAGAACCCAAAACTGCTATGTATAACGACGAGGCTGAGTCTAGAAGAATTGTGCTGTAAGAAGGAAGGCAGACATAAAACTGTAGACTGTATGATTCTGTTTGTTCTAGGGCAAGTATAACTGATCTACAGAGATGGCAAGTAGAGGTGACATTAAAAGTGAAAGTAGAGAGGAGGTTGTCCACAAAGTGACATAAAAAATTATTTGCAGTGATGCAATGACTGTAGTGATGGTTCTGAGTGAATAAAGCTGTGAAGTCATCAAACTACATTTAAAATAGGTGTACTATATTGTAAGCTCAGTTGGTTCAAAAAGAAAAACATAGCCGGGTGTGGTGGCTCAGGCCTTTAATCCCAGCACTTGGGAGGCAGAGGTAGGAGAATCACTGTGAGTTCAAGGCCACCCTGAGAATACATAGTGAATTCCACGTCAGCCTGAGCTGGAATGAGACCCTGCCTCAAAAAATAAATAAATAAAGAGAAATCTTGGCTGAATTCTATTTCTAGCTAGTTCTCTGTTCTTGTATAATGAACTTAATCTCTGTATATTTCATATACAGAAAATGAAGGCAATAGGTTACTTACCTGTCTCAGTTGGTTACTACGAAAACAGAAATGAAGCAACTTATTTGAAGTGCCTTTAAAATAGTCATTTGCAAATGCTGGGAGTATGTGGGTATCCCATCACCACCTCTCCTGGCACAAACTCTGATAACCAGTCATGTGCAGACATTACAGCTAATATGCAAATATTCTTTTAATTTTGTAGACCACAGGCTGGGTTATGTCCTGTCCATGGTCATCAGTAAAATAAAGAGGTTAGATTAGATAAGAAGTACAAACTGCAAACTCAGAGTCTGTAAAGCTTTGTGTGTGTGTGTGTGTGTGTGTGTTTAACCTTCATAGTATTGGGCTGTTTGGCATTAATTTAGAATGTGACATTGCCTCTATCTCAATCTAGAGTTTTCAAATGAAATTTGGGTTTTCAGCTTATAATTAGAAGTTAACATTGCTGGCAAAACCAAATCTAGATTCCTGCACAGTAGCAATGATCTACACTTGCATAGTAGTTGAGTCTTCACAGGCTGTTTGCGCATTAGCTTTGCATAATCTACACCACACTCTGTTGCCCTTTCTGTTCTTTTTAGTAACAATTAAGACAAAATTGAATTCATTATTGAGTTCCCAGTGTGTTAAGCACTGTATTAGGGCTGGATGATCCAGAGGAAAACCAAACAGACACATCACTAAACTTGGGATGAGTTGCAAATAGCACCTGCATTTCCCTCAAAAATTAAAAGATGAGCAGGAATGGTGATTCAAGCCTTTAATCCCAGTAATTGGGAGGCAGAGGTAGGAGGAAAGTGGAAAGCAAAGAGCCTGAATGCGGCAGTATTTCTCATTTTGATATCCCTAGTTCATGTGACTTATGTCTTTGTTAGATCTCAGTCAAGTGGGTGCCATTCCCAAAGGTGTAGATAGAACTTAGGAAGTGAGGATCCCTGTGTGTTCAAGGCCAGCCTGGGCTAGAATGAGACCGTACCTAAAAAAAGTAATTAAGATGAGAGGGATAACATAGGGCTTATATGTAATGAAAGTATATTATATGCATGCATGGAAATGTTATTGTGTGAAACTCATTATTTGGTACAGTTAATATACAATTAGAAAGTCAGGCCAGGGCTAGTGAGATGGTGAAGCAGTTAAGCCTGCGAAGCCTGAGGACCCAGGTTCAATTCCCTAGTATTCACATAAGCCAGATGCACAGGGTAGCACATGTGTCTGTAGTTCGTTTGCAGCAGCTGGAGGCCCTGGTGTACCCATTGTCTCTCCCTCTCCCCCTTCTCAAGTAAGTAAATAAAATATTTTTTAAAAGAAAGACCAAAGATGCTATGTGTTTTAACAAAAATGAGAGAAAGCATGCTTCTTTGTATAAGCTTTAAAATGTCTCAAATTTTGTAAAAAATGGGAAAAAAAACAATTTTTTTAAAGTCCCTGCATACTTAATAGGCAAAGTATGGCTGTAATCAAAATGATCCTGTCTGCCTCACTTAGTAGATCAGGTCCTCTTTCCCTTTGTGACTCAGTAGATGAATGAATGCTAGCTCTCAGTGTCTCACAAATGCCAAGAGGCAGAGACTGGCACAGCCATATAAATTATATAGATATTTCTTACATTCAGCCAAGCTTTGGTTTTTTCTAAATAATCAGGATCTTGAGTTGCAACTCAGTCTGAAATAAACATCTTTATCAAGAATCTTTTCTGTGTATTCTGTAGGAATCTAAATGAGCTACCCTGATTCATGTGGGACAGTGGGAACTGTCCTTCAAAAATGGCATGGAGGGTACTGTCTCCCTTCTTCCTTCCAACCTGGTAGCTTATACTTCATTTGGTCAACTACACAGTAATAGTGGTCAACATCTTAGAATGACAAATTCTACTAGGTTTTGATTTCAATCTCATGGTTAAATCCTTTCCACCTACAGATAAGCCCCTTTATAGACATAGATACTTAATGACATTCTGACTATGCTAGGCATAGTAATTTATTGTTTTGCTGTAAGATTTATCATGGTCATAGGCATCAAAAATCTGGCTGGCTTCTGAGCTGGGCTTGCTGGAGTGTGACCAGCCTGGCCTTTCTGCAGCACTGTCCCCCCCTGGTGGTGATTATCTCATATTGCAGCATCTTTTTTTAATTTTTTTTTTTGTTGTTGTTCATTGTTATTTATTTATTTGAGAGTGACAGAGAGAGAAAGAGAGAGAATGGGCACGCCCGGGCTTCCAGCCACTGCAAACGAACTCCAGACACGTGCGCCCCCTTGTGCATCTGGCTAACGTGGGTCCTGGAGAATCAAGCCTCGAACCGGGGTCCTTAGGCTTCACAGGCAAGCGCTTAACCGCTAAGCCATCTCTCCAGCCCATATTGCAGCATCTTTGAACTGCTTCAAAAAGGACTGACCTGAGGCTGGGGAGATAGATAGATAGATAGATGGATGGATAGATGGATGGATGGATGGATGGATGGATGGATGGATGGATGGATTAGATAGATTAAATAGATTAGATAGATAGATAGCCAGCCAGCTTGCTTAGTGGATAAAGTGCCACCATGGAAGTGTGAGTAACCAAGTTTGAGTTTGTAACCCTAGCACCCACTGAGTCACAGGACCCTTAGAATCCAGTGATGAGTCCCAAGTCCTGTTTTTCTGAGGCTGCATGCCTCTGTAATGGCTCCTTATTGATCCATGTCAATTTGTTGGTGGCTGCTAGCCCTATATATCACAACCTCCACTCCCAGTTCCCACACTGATGATGTCCCTTTGTCCACTTCTGTTCATTTAGTGGCCACCTTTGTGTAGAGAATAACCTACAGAGAGTCAGTGGACAGGGCATCCAAGCTACATAATGAAGGTGTACAAGGCAGGCAGTTGGACTGGGTATTCATTAAAATTATTGCTTATTCTCAACCTTTAACTCTACTTTCTACCTTTGTGCATATGATCATCTTATCGGGGCATTGAATACCTCAGATATGACTTTAGGAGTGAGGTTGAGGGTAGGAGTTCTAAGAATCTGTAGAACTCTGAAGCTTAACAAAATGAGAACATTTGAGAACTCCTGTTGGATATATACTCCTGTTAATGAATTGTGAACTGTCTTTTGGAGAATTTCTAAAGGCTAGTAGGATGCTAATAAGCGAGTCCTTATGTCCACTGTGTAGAGCAGCAGTACACTCACACTGTGTCTTGCAGCTTCTCGACAGCCTGTCAAGTAGGAGTTCAGGAGTCCTCTTAGACTTGCCTTGGGAGATGGCATGAGGAAGTGGCTAAAGAGGAGATTCCTGAAAGACGTTGACAACTGTTTATGCTAGCAGTCTTAACAATTTTTTATTTTTGGAATATGATTGCTGTTCTTCCTTGATTCTGAGATACACGGTAGGAATGTTTCTCTTGATTATTGCTGTGCGTTTCAAGGATGTAAGAACGTCTTCTAGGCCAGGTCAGCCCTGAGGCTTGCCTTACCCTCCATATCTGACTGACTTTGAACATGACTTCTATATGTGTTTCTCTCACAGGTGGATTTGCTCTCGTGTTTCTGGTGAGGACAAGCAATGGGGTGAAATGTGCCTTGAAACGCATGTTTGTCAACAATGAGCATGACCTCCAGGTGTGCAAGAGGGAAATCCAGATCATGGTAAGGCTACCAGGGGCTGTGGATGCCTGTTTGAAATGGAATAGGTTGTGCACTCAAGAAAGCCTTGCGTCTGGGCTTGTTCCCTTCTCTGAGCTGACAGAGTTCCCTGTGGAAGGTAGAACCAACAGCCAGGAGATACAGGGCACTATTCGTGCCTTGGCCACCCTCAGCTGGAAGTTGAGGAGAAAGGAGCATATAGAGAGAACTGACCCATTTTTAAATCAGAGAAATAATTTGGGACATCGGGAAAGGATTTAATCTGGAAAGCCCAGCCCTTCAGGAGGCTTTCTTCTCTGTCCTGCCTTCCGTCATTAGTCCCCTGTCTTAGTCTCCACCCCACTAAGTTTTTTCTTCATGCTGTGAGCATGCCCTTACCCCACTGTTTGCTTTGTAAATGTGAAGTGCTTCCAGCTAGAATGTTCTCCCCAGGTTTAGGCCACAGCTTGGACACCTCATAAATACCCCGTGATTCCATTTATAAAAGTTCGTGAAGAGGCAAAATTTATCTGTGGAGTTAGAAGTTAGAGAGTAGTTATCTGAATTGGGAAATGGATCAGAAAAGGGTCTTATTGGAACTTGTGATCATGGAAATATGCTGTTTGGGGCATGGTGCACACAAGGGTATGTAAGTGTCAGAACTGAAACACATCAGGATCTGTGCATTCGTATTATATTAACTATATTTCCATTAATTTAAAACATATTTTTCAATATTCAAGTTTACATTGTGTTTAATGAAAGAGTCTGTGTAGTAGAGGTATATCTGCCATGTTTATGGATGAAATAATACAGTATCTTGAAAACAGTAAGTGTTGATTTAAAAGAATATTGACCATGATTGATGATGATCAGAGCAGAGTGATGACTGTTAAGAGAGTTTGTTAGTCTCTTCCACTTCTGTCTGACATTATGTAGCCTGCTGTTCTTGGTACTTCCACAGTACTTTTATCAATTATACTTAGCCTGTTATATTTTAGGGAGTTCTGCCATCACAATGTGAGTTATTTGAAATCGGAAACTTTACATTCTTCCACATTGATTTGCATAGAGAACATGGCTTAATAAACTGAGTGAAATGAATATTGAAATAAAGACAACAGTGGGTACATATATGCTCACCTAGACATTATTTATTTGTGTCCAAGATTTTAATGCTTGTAAAAAACAGAAAGAAACCAGGTGTAGTGTTTCACACCTATAATCTCAACTCTCAGGAATCTGAGGCAGGAGAAATGCTGTAAGTTGGAACTCAGTCTGGGCTGCATAATGAGTTCCAAGATTGCCTGGGCTACAGTATGAGGCCCTGTCTCAAGAAACATAGATAAGGATTACGACAGGCTGTGCCAGTCTTTGACCACCTTATGTTGGACCACCCTGTCAGGGACAGCTTAGAGTAACACATTGTTGTGTAGTTAGGCTACTGAAAGAAGTCAGGACTTTAGAGCACCCAGTACTGTGTGGATGCCAGACAGAAAGTTGAGAGATTTGAGAAGGAACTACCACCATATAGAACCAACCAGCTATCCCCAAAGCTCAAGACCATGTGAATCTGTCTGCACTAAGCTGTAGTCTTCGCACTCTCCTGCCATGGTGAGCCAAGCTACCTTGCTTGCTTTGTCTCCCTTTTACCCCTGGGGTTTTCCTGAGATTTTTCATTCCTCCTTGCTCCATGCTCACTCGCTTTGTTTTCTGTTTCTGGTTCTCATTCATTTGCTTGTGTTAAAGAAGCAGTCCCATTCTTTTACTTTATCCCACTTGTTTGGAAATGCTTGCTTTGCACTAGGCAGATGTGGTAGTGGAACCATCAAGGTGTACAGGCCCAAGAGCTCAAAGTTGATAGGTATGATTTAGAATTAAGTTGCATAGGTCCAAGTTCTGGCTCAGTCATGCATTAGCTGTGAGAGTTTTGTTTTTAATAAAATTTAATTTTCAAAACTTAGTCAATTAAGTGAAGTGAGTTTGTCATAGAAAACAAATAGCTCTCCAAGGGGTACTCCTGGGCCATCTCAGGGTCCTAGAAGTAACCACAGTGGCTGAGTGTTTCAGCGTACATCTAAAAACATGAATTCCCCTTCACTTTAGGCTTTGTCTTTCCCAGGAAGTAAGCATTTAGCACTCTTTGGTCTTCTGCAGAACTTCCCTGTCCCCATTCTTCAGAATGCTAAGTTTGGGCAATAGGTTGGTACGTAGTATTACCTTTTACGTTATTGTGTAAGATAGCAGTTTGTACTGAACCTACTGCTAGGCTATAGTTTCTGTGCCTTTCACATAGAATCATTTCCACCAGAATTAGCATCACCTCAGGTTTCCTCCGTTGGTCAGTTTTCTGAGAGCATTTTAGCAATGTGATCCCAACCCCTTCCCATGGGCACAAATCATAGTTTGAATGTGCAGCTGTCATTAGCATTCTGTCTACATTGTTACGGTGAAGGTTTCTCCTTGAGCTTCTGACTTGCTAGGCTCTGGCTGGTTGTTTTCTAGAACTAATTTGGTCTTGTGGAATATCTTAGGCATTCCTTTCCCTTGGCCTTACTTTTGGTTAGCCCTCCTGCTCCTCTTTCTGATATATTACCTCATCATTTGGGGGTGATCCTCTAGGAGTCCAGATAGTATTGTGCTTTGGGTGTCAAGTCTAAAAATATTTGCTTAGCTCTCAAGTCTGATTTTATCCTATTTTTTCCCCAAAATATTTATAGTTTTATACTTCACATTTAAGTCCATGAACCATTTTGAGTTCACTTTTATATAAGGTACGAGATTTTTGTTAAGTATTTTTATTTTTCCCCTATGGATAGCAAATTGTTACAGTACTAATTCTGAAAAGGCAACCTCTCCATTATTGTATATTTTTATTAAATATCAATTGGGCTGGATTTGGGATAGATGTAGCTCAATGATAGCACACTTGCCTATATAAATAACACCCTGGGTTCAACCCAAAAAAAATCACTTGAACTTAGTTGTAAAGGTGCATTTCTTGACCTTTCTGTGTTCTCATTTCTCTTATCAACTGTGTGTTTCTTACCTCTATCAGTATTACCCAGCTCATGTTTTGTAGCCCAGGCTGACCTTAAACTCTCTATCTAGCCAAAGCTGGCCTTGAACTCCTGATCCTTCTGCCTCTACCTCCCAAATTCTGAAGTTCCAGGTGTGTGTCACCACACCCAACTATAAAGTCTTGAAGTCAAACTTCTTCCTTTTCTTTGTAACGTTTTATTTCCTTTTGTGGCCTTATTGTTGAATAAGAATGGTAAGTAAACATCCTTACTTTGTTCCCAGTCTTAATAGAAAATCACTCAGTCTTTTATTTTTACCTTGTACATTAAACAGTAAAATCAATTTTATATGCTACCTGCCGTGTGACTGTTATCAAGATATTAGGAAAACACCATCATCCTCAAGGTTGAACCCTTTGATAATGTGGATAAGGAAGGAATTTCTCCTGGTCAGCAAAGGCTGATATTCTTAGTTGGTAAGCAGTTGGAAGATGGACATAACTTTATCTAACTATAACATTAAAAAAAGGAGTCCACCCTTCATCTTGTGTTGAGACTTCATGGTTGTGCTAAGAAGTCCCAACATGAACAAGCATAAGAGAAAGACCATTAAGTGGTTATCCTGAAATACTATAAAGTAGATGAAAAACTAGCCTTTGAGATGAATGTGGTACTGGAGTTTTTATGGCCAGCCACCTTTTTGTTATTTTACTTTTATTTTTTATTGACAGTTGTTACAAATGTGCATAATAGATTTTGATCATAATTCCATCCCATTACTTTCTCTTCTTCTCCTCCCTGTCTCTCTACCACTGAACCACTTTTTCCCAACTAGTCCCTCTTCTACTTTGATGTCTTTTTTTTTTCTCTGTGTATTTATGTGGCCTACTGTGTTTAGTTAGTATTGCCTGCATAAGTGTGGGTAGGCAATTATTTACCAGGCCACGTGCAAATGAAAAAAGTCTCCTGCTCCTCCAGTAACCATTAACTGCCAATAACTCTTCATGAAGGGATGGGAACCTCATGCCTTTCACCATCATTCTAGAAAGAATACCTATGGGTCCAATATTGTGCAGCTGTTGTGAAAATAATGACACTTACTCTGAAGTCATAAGTGCTGTGTCATGTCTGGGAGACAGCGTTGCATGACACTCCTTCCATACATTTGCTCATATTTTTTCTCGCCCTGTTCCACAATGGTCCCTGAATAGACACCCACTATGTTAGTCAGGGTTTTCTAGAAGAACAGAACTGCTAGAATGAATTATATTAGAAAAGGGAATGTTTTGGATTAGCTTGTGGTAGTCCAATAGCAATTGCAGGCCCAAGAATCAAGGAACCTGGTAGCTGTTCAGTCCACGTGGCCAGATGCCTCAGCAATCCCAATCCCACACTGAAGGCCTGAAGGCTTCCACCCACTCTGGAGGAAGGACTTCCTCCTTCAATTAATCCTTCCTGGGTGCAACCTCGGAGACCCACCCAAAAGTAGTTTTCGTAATTACTTAGTAATTAGTAAAATTTAGTAATTTTAGCTTGTTCATGTTGAGACTTCTTAGCACCACCATGAAGTCTCAACGCAAGATGAAGGGTGGACTCCTTTTTTTAATGTTATAGTTAGATAAAGTTATGTCCATCTTCCAACTGCTTACCAACTAAGAATATCAGCCTTTGCTGACCAGGAGGAATTTCTTCCTTATCCTGGATCCTTGCTTTTGCATTTTCCACAGTATCAAAGGGTTCAACCTTGAGGATGATGGTGTTTTCCTAATACCTTGATAACAGTCACACTGCAGGTAGCATATAAAATTGATTTAGTAAGTCTGTGGATTACTAAACAGATGAAGTTAACAACACCTTAAGCATCATAAGTCCACCCCTTGTCAACTTGGCACCAAACCATATCTCCTTACGCCTCATACTTAATTTCCAAATGAAAACAGTAACAAGCTCATAATTCTGCCTAACATGGTATAACTATCCCACCGTACAACCGGAAATGCAAAATCTTTCCCCTAACACAAAGCAAGATTCCTTGAAGAATGCTTAGTCTCTAATACAATAGGTCTAATATAAATTCAACAGATAGCTAGTGATATAATTTAAATATTGGTGTAGATATGTACAAACACATTACTGTTGCAGTCAGGTTCTCATTGCTGGTAGAAATCACCCAACCAAGAACAGCTTGTGGGGAAAAAAGAGGTTTATATTGGCTTACAGACTCAAGGGGAAGTTCCATGATGGCAGGAAAAAAATGATGGCATGATCAGGGGGTAGGCATCACCCTCTGACCCACATAAGGTGGACAACAGGAACAGGTGTGCCAAACACTGGCAAGTGGAAACTGCCTGTATTACCCATAAATCCACCTCCAACAATTCACTGCCTCCTGGAGGCGTTAATTCCCAAATCTCCATCAGCTGGGAACCTAGCATTCAGAACACCTAAGTTTATGGAGGACACCTGAATCAAACCACCACATTCTGCCCCTGGCCTCCATAAACTGATAACCATACATGATGTCAAATTCAATGCATTCATCCAACTTTAAAAGTCGCTGTAGTTTTTATCAATTCCAATGATATTCATACATCTCCATAGTCCAAAATCTTTTAACTGAACCATAATACCAAAAAATAACCTCAAAAAAACCCCATAATGACACGAATAAACATTCACACTACAAAAGATGGCATTGGACATAGCAAAGAAATATTCAACCAACACAAGATTTAAAACCAGGGCAAACATCAAACTCTATAGCTCCAAGTCCAACAACTCTAGCCCATGACAAGTCTCCAAGTCCGATAATTCTGACCAGCAACAAGTCTCTGGAGTTCCAATTCTGCCCCTCCAGCTAGGCTACTCACAGTCCTAAAAAACTTCATCTGGGGCCAGCAGCTTTCCTTAGCAGCCATCTCATGGTCCTGGCATCTCCACTGGGTTTTCTCTGCAATCCATGATTCATCCTCATGGCCCCATGGGGTCTCCATGCAGACATCCAGCAAACCTGCTTCACACTGCCCATGGCCATTTCCAGAACACAAGACCGTGTTGCAAACTCAATGACCCTCTCTTTCCTGCATTTCTTATACTCCACAATACCAGGTAGGGTGCCAATTTGTTAATCCAGGGGGGAATAAAGCAGACTTTAAAGAACAGGACACTCCTTGAGCATTCAGGCCCCTTCAAAAAGAGTCTACATTCTTCCTGTTGCCCCAATGCAGGTCAGCTGGCCCAATCTCAGTGGCTGTTATCTCTCAAACAATTTTCAGGTGACTGGGCAGCAGTTTAGCCCAAAAGATTTTTTTTTTCTGTGTCATATCCCCCTCTTCACACCAGTTCATTTCTACACAAAGCAACCCTGCACAACTTCTCAGGACATGGGTATAACAGCAAGCTTCCCACACAAACTTCTGGCCCAGTCCAGGCAAAGCTCTTTCTCACCCTCATAAGCCAAACCTCACAGTCCATAGTTCTTACTGCATTTAGGTCTTTCAACTCTGACCAGAATAGTCCATTATGCTGTACTTACAGCACTGCAAGGCATCTCTTAGGCCAAGGTTCCAAATTCTTTCACGTTTCTCTTGGAAATCAGCTCCAAAAGGCCAAAGCCACACAGACAGGTGTCTAGCAGCAATCCCACTCCTCAGTGCCACTTTACTGTTGCAGTCGGGTTCACATTGCTGCTAGAAATCACCTGACCAAGAGCAGCTTGTGGAAAAAAGAGGTTTATTTTGGCTGACAGGCTCCAAGAGAAGCTCCACAATGGCAGGGGGAAACGATGGCATGAGCCGAGGGTGGACATCACCCCCCTGTCCAACATAAGGTAGATAATAACAACAGGAGAGTGTGCCTAACACTGGCAAGGAGAAAGTGGCTGTAACATCCATAAGCCTGCCCCTAATAATACACTCTCTCCAGGAGGTATTAATTCCCAAATCACCATCAACTGGGAATCTAGCATTCAGAACACCTAAGTTTATGGGGAACAGCTAAATCAAACCACCATGCCCACTTTGACGGACATTATTGTGGAAAGTGTCTGACTTCTGCTTCAACAAATCAGAGAACAAGTAATTGTTTATGAGTTAGTAAAAGACATTAACTAAAAGAATGGAATTTCAAAGGGGAAAGTGGGGGGAGGGAGGGTATTACCATGGGATAGTTTTTATAATCATGGAATGTTAATAAAAATTGAGAAAAAAAAAAATATTTTTATCAGGGCATTTTCTCTCTATCCTAATTGTTTTCTACACATTTAGCCTGTTAAAGAAGAGGTTTATATTGATTGGCATTTCAAATATTGAGTTGGCTTTGCCTCCCTGGAATAATCCTTTGGTTGGTCATAGGTCATATTATATGTTGTAAAATTCTGTTGATATATGTGTATGTGTGTGTGTGTATGTATGTATAAAAATTTTTTTGAGGCAGAGTCTCACTCTACTCCAGGCTGATCTGGAACTCACTCTGTAGCCTAGCCTGGCCTTGAATTTATAGTGGATCCTCCTACTTCAGCCTCCTGAGATTAAAGGAGTGTGCCACCATGCCCAGCTAAGATAAAGATCTTTACATCAGCATTCGCTGGGGAAGATGATCTGTGTTTTTGGTTTTTTTTTTTCCTCCCCTGATTTTTGTATCAGAGTTAAGACCATGAATTGTGGAGGGTCCCTTGCTCTTCTGTTTTTTTTTTTTAAAGATGTCTGGAGCTAGTATTGGTTCTTCAAGTATTTGGTTGAAATCTCTGTGAAACCATCTGGGCCTCTTAGTTTTAGATGAAGTTTTAAATCCAAACTTTCCTTCATTGTTATAAGTCTGTTCAGATCATTTATCTGTTTATCAAATGACTTGTAATAGTATGTATTTTCGGGGTATTAGTTCATTCACTTCAGCTGTTAAACTTGTGTTTATAGAACATTAGTGTTAGTGGGGTGTTTTTAATGTTTTAATTTGAAGTGTTACATGTTTGTAACCATCCTAGGCTCAGATATCCCTCAGGTAGAAGCCTTATTTCTAGTACCATGTCTCCCAAAGATATTTAGGGAATCACTAAAATGCTTTCACATTTTGTTATTATTATTTTATTAGTTTCTGAGACAAGGCCTACTCTGTAGCCTAGCCTGGCCTGGAACTCACTGTCCTCCTACCTCAGCCCCTGAGTGCCAGAATTATAGACATGCACCACCACATTTTATTTTGACAAATGTTATCTACTTTTTCAAAAGGCAGGTGTGGGTTCTTCAGTGTACCTAGGATATGTGTTCTAGAACAAAGGAAATCTGAGTTCTGATGGACAGTGGAAGTGTGGGACTTCTCATCCCTTTGCCTGAATGCAGGAGAAGATTATCTTAAGATTAAAATAGAGAGGATAATGATAGAGAAGATCTGTGGCTCAAGATGTGGTAGGGGCTGTTCTGTGTCTATATCTTCTGACCCTGTTGGATTTATGTCCTCACTGAGCTTGATAATGAGGACACTGAGCCACCACTGGTGATGTTTGAGCTCTTGCTTAGAGCAGAAGCAACTAATCAAACCATGCATGGCAGGCAAATGTTTTCATATTCTGAAAAGGGGTCAGGGTGTAGACTCTAAAAGTAGGGAGCTCAGGTTTGTTATGAGACAGGAATCTAAAGGACATTATTTTAAAAGTTGTTTTGATACTATATTTTGTATAAGAAAGTGTGTGTGTGTGTGTGTGTGTAATAGACACTGTTTGAATTTGCCTGAAAACCCACTAGAGCCCAAGCAAGAGTGATAGAAACAGAAGAAAATTAAAGCAGTTCTGTATAGGGGATGGGTTCAAGAGTAGGAAATTGTCTTAATACTTTGTGTTATTTGGAGGCTAATACATTATCTACTGAACAAAATTAAGTAAAATTTAAAGCTGTTTCATAGTTAGTTGGATGAGTAAGCAAGGATTCAAAAACCTTCAAGTTCTATGAAAGTACGAGCCAGCCGGGCGTGGTGGCGCACACCTTTAATCCCAGCACTCGGGAGGCAGAGGTAGGAGGATCACCATGAGTTCGAGGCCACCCTGAGACTACAAAGTTGATTCCAGGTCAGCCTGGACCAGAGTGAGACCCTACCTCGAAGGGAAAAAAAAAAAAAAAAAGTACTAGCCATGTTATATCAGCATTGGGTCCTCATTTGGCAAGTCTCATGATCAAGAGCTGCAGTATGTAGTAAGTTTGGGGATTTGGGCCAGTTGTGTATAAGGACACTGGTGGTTTGAAAGTGAGTTTATGTCCCTCCATAGCCACAAGCTTCCTGCTTGTCTCTAGCAACCTGCTGGAAGAGGTGTCACTGTGGGCGGATCCTGGGGCATGTTTGGGGAGGATCTTGATTCCAACCCAAAGGAATGCAGACAGCATTTTGAGCTCTGGCTGTTTGCATTTGTGGCCTGACTGTTGGGGTTTTCTGTCTGCTTCAATCTGTGATTGGAAGCCAGGTTCTTCCGTCATTGATAGAACTTCCCCTGGATCTGTAAGCTTGAAATAAATCCCTTCCTCCCACACGCTTATGTCTGGATAGATGTTCATCCCAGTAATGTGGAGCTGACTACACCAGACACTCACCAGGGATCTGTGAGCAAGGTGGGGCATCTAGGCTGGTGGCTTAAAATTCAGTAGGTGTAATTGCTATAAAGATTTTAGTGGTTTGATATGAATCTGGAAGAAGCTTTTAAGAAAGAAAGCTTACCATTAGTTTTCTGTTATTTTACATGTATTAATTTAAGAAATAAAAGGAACACTTATCAATTATGTAGTCAATATAAAGTTGGAAAATATAACAGCTAGCTGAAGTGATGGAATGACCCTTATAATTGAATAGTGGATTAACTCTAATGAAATGGAATAACAAAGCAAGGTCATATACTTGGGTTTTAATTTTATTTAAACCAACTTTGCCAGCATAGTTCAGGAGAGGTAGCAATTAAAAGTAGTATGAGTGGAAACAGATTTGCTTGGAGGCCTGGAATGCATTATCTCCTTTTCCCTAGAAACCAGACATAAGGACGTGAGTAAGAGTGCTAGACACCTGGACACCTGTGTAGGAACTGAAATGACCAACTTATCCTCCCCCTCACCCAATTCAGGAAAGCCTAATTTCTATAAAATAATAGAAGACTCTGAGTCATCATGTGGTTTACTAGCTCAGGACCCCTCCCAACTCTGGAGCTTTCTGCTTGCTTTGCTAAAATACCCATTTCTGGGCACCCCTCCTACAATATAGGAGCTCTGCCTTCTTTCCGTCCCTTAAGCTGTATAATAAAATCTTCCGAAGCCTCAAAAAATGATTAATTAACTCAATATGAATGTACAGTGTGATGTGGCTGCCAGGAGTTTTCTCAATAGCAAATTTTAGCTATGCTAAGAGAGTTACAGAGGGTGGCAATGCTGGTTTACTCCTGGTTTAGAAAATCAGGAGGTGAAAAATTCCAGCCAGATATAAGGAAGAGCTCTTCAGCAGTGAGGGCTGACTACAAAGTGGCTGTGGGCACAATGGATGGCATAATTCTCAAGTCACCTTGTCAAAAGGATGCAGTAGGAGCTGTCAATGAGACATTTCCTACCAAAAAGAAGGAAGGGAGGGAGGGAGGGAGGAAGGAAGAGAAAGGAACTCGGGTATAAGCTACCTGGGCTGCTCTTCTAAGGTCAGTGCTACTCAAAGGATTTTTTTTATTTGCTTTCCTTTTTTTAAATTTCTTTTTGCTTTTTTGTGTTTTTGTTTGTTTTTGTTTTTCAAGGTAGTGTCTCGCCTTAACAGCTGAGCCATCTCTCCACCCTTTCTTTCTATTTTAGATGCCGAGGGAAACAAAGAAGTAGAGAGAGAGAGAGCAGTTAAAAATATTTTTATTGGGCTGGGCACGGTGGCACACGCCTTTAATCCCAGCACTCAGGAGGCAGAGGTAGGAGAACTGCCATGAGTTTTCTCTAAACCCATGCTGACCTGGAATTCGCTATGTAGTCTCAGGGTCTCGAACTTACTGCAATCCTCCTAAGTGCTGGGATTAAAGGTGTGCTCCACCACACCCAGCTTTGTTTGCTTTCTTCAAAAAAAAAAAAAAATACTCTCCATTAACCGAGTTGGGTCCATCCCAGGAAGAAAGAATCAGGGAACTCTGGATTCAGATTTGTGGATCAAGACAGCACCTGGGTCACCTTAGAACCTTGTGGCTTTGCTTCTCACTCTTCTGTCCTGTTTTGGGATAGCTATTGTACTTCAGGGAATTAGCTGTTGCATCTCCTTGGACCAGTGTTGTTCTTCTCAATGTCTTGCAGATTTCCGAGTCTCCCTTTGTTTTATATTCCGTAACTGCATCTAATAAATGAGCAATTTTCTTGTTTTGTTTCTTTTGAATTTGAGATAGGGCTTCATGTAACTCAGGTTGGCCTAGAACTTACTGTAACTGAGGATGACTTTGAACTCATGATCCTCCTGCCTCCACCTTCTAAATACTAAGATTACAGGTGTACATCACCATGCATGATTTTATGCAGTGTGGGGGATTGAACCCATGGCTTTTTGCATGCTAGGCAAACACTCTACCAACTGAGCTATCTCCTTAGTCTAAATGTACAAGTTTTCTTATCAAAGAAGAAATTATTTCCCCCTCAGCTTGTCTTCTCTTGGATAAATTGATAAAAACAAAACAGGACAAACTGGGGGTGCAGGGAAGTGGAACACAAATACCTTGAACTTGTTCTCTGACCTCCACACATGTGCTGTGGCATGCACACGTGTGTGCACATACACACACCCAAATATTTTTTAATATATGTATTTATTTGAGAGATAGATAGAAAGAGGCAGAGAGAAAGAGAGGAAAATGGGCTCACCAGGGGCCTCTATCCACTGCAAACTAACTCCAGATGCATGCGCCACCTTGTGTATCTGGATTATGTGGATACTGGGGAATCAAATCTGGGTTCTTAGGCTTCTCAGGCAAATGCCTTAACTGCTGAGCCATCACTCCAGCCCTACAAATAAATAATGTTTAAAATGAATATAAATGGGGGTTGGAGAGATGGCTCCACTGTTAAGTGTAGAGAAAGAGAAATGTCTAGTAGTTCTTAGGTAGCAGAAGCTCAAGAAAGCCTCCACTAGAACTCTAGGGCCAGCCCAGGTGTCATTTTCTTTTATTGCGACACTAGAGTTGATATTTTTGCCTGTGAATAACTGTCCTTGAAAAGAGTCATAAAGAAAACCTAGGGTTATGGAGATATATAAGGAGGAACAAATAAGATTTCCAAACCTAAGAAATGATTTCCCTCGTCTTTAAGAAGGTAAAAGTTGATTAATAGAGTCCCCAGAATCATGCTTCCAGAAGTAGCAACAACTGTACCAAGTTATGAAACAAGAAAACATTGTATCTGGGCAGAGTCAAAGCAGGCAAAGGCACTTCTTTGGAAATGTAATTTGTACAATTGCAAGCAATCTGAACAAGGAATTTGTAGGTATCGGGCTAAGATTCCAAGGAAGGGATGATCTGAGCAAAAGTGCTTGTTTTCACTTCTTGGGAATTGTGACATGTTACTGACATGCTGTTTAGGATGCCATCTTTGTTTTATGAGCGTAAATATTAAGGTTTTCATAAGTATATTTAGGAATTGAGTCCTCAGTTTTCTTATAAAGTCTTAAAATTCTAAATTAGGAATTCTGAGGCAAGAATTTTGAGGCTAGGAGGGATAGAACCTTGTTCTGTGCTACAAGCATCACTGATTAGGACCTCTGATAAATTTGGTATTTATGTAGGATCTGGGTTAAAAGTTTGACCTTGGGCATGCTGGGCAAGTGGTGCACCACCGAGCTATCATCCATTCCTAGTTGTTGGCTTTGCTTGAGATAGAGTCTTGATGTGTAGCTCAGTGTACCCACACTGCCTTGGACTCCCAGTCCTCCTGCATACTAAGATCACAGGCGTGCCCCTACACATAACTCAGGATGGCAGTAGTTTCTCATCTCATGGCTCAAACTGTCAACAACAGGTTTTCAATGATCTCTGAGGTTTGCAGTAGCAATGCTATTGTCCTCCTGAGTGATGGCACATTCCAGAACCCAAGCTCTAGAAGCAAACACACATACTATGTGTTTTGTACTCCTCTCCCTTAGGCTTATTTTTCTATTCACCTCATTTAATTCTTTTTTTTAATTTGTTTATTATTTATTTATTTATTTATTTGAGAGTGACAGAGAGAGAAAGAGGGAGAGAGAGAGAAAGAGAGAGAGAATGAACACACCAGTGCCTCCAGCCACTGCAAACAAACTCCTGACGCGTACGCCCCCTTCTGCATCTTGCTAATGTGGGTCCTGGGGAATCGAGCCTCGAACCAGGGTCCTTAGGCTTCACAGTCAAGCGCTTAATAGCTGAGCCATCTCTCTAGCCCATCATTTAATTCTTTTTTTAAACTTTTTATTGACAACGTCTATAAATATTGACAACATACCATGATCATAATCCCTTCCCACTTTCCCTTTCCTCCTCCAAATCCCACCTCCATTGAATCCCTTCTTCTTTCTTACTAGTCTCTTTTCTGTTTTGATGTCATCATTTTCCCCCTCCTATTATGCAGGTCTTATGTACATAGTATCAGCCTCTGTGAGGTCATGAATATTAAGGCCATTCCCCCTAAGCTTTTATAAACAAAAGTAAAACAATTTAATAAAACTAATTTTGAGAGCTGGAGAGATAGCCTAGTGGGTAAAGACACTTGGTGGACAAGCATGAGGATCTGAGTTCAATCCCTAGCACCCACATTTAAAAACAAACAAAAAAGGCATGCCCAAGGTCCAGCAAAAAACACCTGAACTATACAATCAAAAGAAAACTGCACATGCCTACAACCCCATTGCTTTTTGGAGTTGACATAAGAGGATCACTGGAGTTCATGGTTAGCTCCAGATTTAGTAAGAGACTTTGATTCGGGGGATAAGGCAGAAGAGCAGTGGAGGAGGCCTCAATACATGTGCGTTGAACCCGCATATCTGCACGCACATCCATGCACAACATCACACAATTTTTAGGGCTTTGGAGATAGTTCAGTTGGTAAAGTGCCTGTCTCACACACATGAGGACCTCAGTTCAATCCCCAAAACTAATGTGAAGATGCTAGGCTTGCTGGCACACACATGTCATCCCTACTGGGGAACTAGGCCAATCCCTGGGGCCCACCAGCCATCCAGTCTAGCCTAATTGGCAAGCTCCAGGCCAATGAAAGACCCCATTTCATAAGAGGTAGGTGGTATTCCTGAGAAATAACACCTGAGGTTGTCCTCGGACCTCCACATGTACAACTATACACCCATACTCAGTGTACTTGGATACACAAAAGTGCATTTAAACCAATTTAAAAAATATTCTGGTGGCTGGGGAGATTACCCAGTGGGTAAAAGCACTTGCATTGCTTACCCAAGTCCAATCCACCCATGTCCATGTGAAGCTGACACAAAGGTACACATCTGTAATCCCAACGTGACTATGGCTGTGGGAAGTGGAGCTAGGAAAATCCTGAAGCTAATGGGCCAGCTAGACTGGCCTTCCCAGCAGCAATAAAAGACAATGAGAGATCCTATCTCAAAGAAGGTAGAAAGAGAGAACTAACATCCCAAGGTTGTCCTCTGATCACACATGTGCCTTGGCATGTGTATGCCCACACACAAACATATATACACAAATGAAAAGTAAAAAATCTTACCCTGTGTTTGTATAAAGTCATAATACTCACATTTTTCCTTCCCCAACTTAGGTTTTGTTTTGGGGGGGTGCTGTTTGTTTGTTTGTTTGTTTGAGGTAGAGTCTTGCTCTAGCCCAGATTCTCCGGGTAGACTCAGGCTGGCCTCAAACTCATGGCGATCTTCCTACCTCTGCCTCCTGTGTGCCGAGATTAAAGGCATGCACCACCACACTTAGCTTTCCTAACTTGGTTCTTAATAACTAGATTTCAATACCATCATTACAGAGATCTGCTTCTGTGGCTTTGAAGTTATTATACCAAGGTTTAAGATAGTTCTGAATGCGAAAGTGAGCCCTGACATGTATGTGATGCTCAATAGTTACTTGTTGGAGGAATGAAATTCCCCACACAGCCCTGAGAGGTCACACACAGTCCAGCTGATGCCCCATCTTTTACCCCAGTTGGTTGTCTTAAAAGGCTTAATTATAAGTGAAATGCTTAGATCTGGATAACATTGTGGTTCCTTCAAGACTTGCAAGACCGTTTTTCTTTCCATGTGTTTTCTGAAGGGAGATAAACAATCTAAAACTGAAAAGTCAAATGGTAGCATGCTCAGAATGTGTTCACCTCTGAAGTGCTTTCCTGTGTGAATATATATAGACTCTCTGAATAAAACCCCATGGTTGTGAGTCATTTGTTTGAGCATTGCTTTACAAACAACTCTGACTCTCTTTTCATGGTGCAGGTTGTAAAGCTCTCTCCATTCATTCAAAAAACGTCATATTATTCACTTTGGCCCTTATAATCCAGAGCATCAATTTTTTTTAAGAATTCTTTTTTTTGTTGTTTTTTTTTTTTGTTTGTTTTTGTTTTTCGAGGTAGGGTTTCACTCTAGCCCAGGCTGACCTGGAATTCACTATGGAGTCTCAGGGTAGCCTTGAACTCATGGCAGTCCTCCTACCTCTGCCTCCCTAGTGCTGGGATTAAAAATGTGTGCCACCACACCCAGCTTTAAGAACTCTTTTTTTTGAGCCAGGCGTGGTGGCACACGACTTTAATCCTAGCAGAGGTAGGAGGATCACCATGAGTTTGAGGCTACCCTGAGACTACATAGTAAATTCCAGATCAGCCTGAGCTAGAGCTAGAGTGAGACCCTACCTCAAAAAACCTCTTTTTATTAGTATACATTAATTATAAATAATAATGGATTTCATTGTGACATTTTCATGCATGTATTTAATGTATTTTGATGATTATGTCACCCACCATTGCCCTCTTTGTTTTTCCCATCCCCACTGATTGCCATTTTTTCTTCCCAACAAGTCCAGCTTCTGCTTTTATAATTCTTTGTGTCTGTTTTTGTTTTCAGTGACCCAATGAGTTTAATTAGGGTTGCTTACAGGAACATAGGTAAAAGAAGTATTTACAACTTAACAGTGACTACATCGTTGTAAAAACTGTCTCTCCCTCCAACAACCGACTGACTATAGACCTCAGGGAAGGTTGAGGCCTTATGAGCCTCTCTCCCTTCTTTGTTAAAATATTACTTGTATTTTTGATAATTTCATACATGTATATAATGTATTTTGATCACATTCACCCCCCCCCATTTCCCTCTCTTATCCCCCTTCAGTTCCCACTGAACTTCTTCCTAACTAATCTTCTTACTTTTCCTTCCCTTTTATTTCTCCTCTCTGTTTTTCAGAACAGGGTCTCATGTAGCTCAGACTGGCTCGTATTCAAAATGTAGCCAAGGATGACCTTGAACTCCTGATCTTCGTGCTTCCACTTCATAAGTACTGTTATTAAAGTCAAGTGCCAGAATATTCAGCTAATTCTTTTTTAAATGTATTAACTTTTACATATTTAGGGGCTGAGGAGATGGCTAAATGGTTAAAGGTACTTGCTTGCAAAGCCTGCAAGCCTGGGATCCATTTCCCAGTACTGTAGAAAGCAGCACATGCATCTGGAGTTTTTTTTTGTTTTGTTTTGTTTTTTTTTTTTTTGCAGCCACAGCAAGAGGCCCTGGTGCACCCATATTCTCATAATCTGTGTGTGTGTGTGTGTGTGTGTCTTTTTCCCTGTATCCTCTTTCCTCTTAATTCCTCTGCAGTGTTTTTAGATATTATAGGGGTCTTTGTCTCTGTTTTACATGGAACACTGAGGCACTGAGCAAATGGGCATTCTATGTGCATTTTCTTCTAGAGCTTAGTTTCTGAAAAGTGCTCTGGTTCAGTAGGACAATGAAATTGCTGTTGGAGATCTTAGAGAACACTAAAAAGCTGTTCTTGATGGTTCCTTACTCTTACCTCTCCACACTGTTAAGGTTGTCTCTGTATTTAAATAATCACCTGCACTAATGAAAGCAACTGGATAATTCTGTTCCTACTGGTGTCTGTGAATGAAAATTTGTTTCTCCACTCTTGTTCACAGAGGGACCTGTCAGGGCACAAGAACATTGTGGGCTACATTGATTCTAGTATCAACAATGTGAGCAGTGGTGATGTGTGGGAAGTTCTTATTCTCATGGACTTCTGTAGAGGTATGTATATGGGCCCAGCTGGAGCTTCATTCTTTACCATTTTCATGGTTCAGGGCATATGGATCATTTTACTTAATGTGCATTCACCCTAAAGGTTAGGGTTTTAGATAGAAAGTCTAAGAAAATTTTTAAAATGGAGTCTACTGTCAACTCTTGGTTATTCTCATAATGGCAAGGAGTGATGGCACCATTGAAATTAATGGGTAATGCCAAACCCCCATGTTGGTTACATGTAAAAAGATTTAGTTGTGTCTGTAAATGAGACCATTTGAAAATGAGAATGAATGTGGTTTCGGTGCTGCTTTAAAACAAAAAATGAAGGAACATAATAAAACACAGTTTCCCTGGCTTCACTGCCTTCTCACACCAGTATACTTACTTAAATATTTATTTATTTATGAGAGAAAGAAACAGGGAGAGAGAGAATGGAAATGCCAGGGTCTCCAGCCCCTGCAAACAAACTCTAGACTCATGCGCCACCTTATGCATCTGACTTACATGGGTCCTGGGGAATCGAACCAAGGTTCTTTGGCTTTGCAGGAAAATGCCTTAACCACTAAGCCATCTTTCGAGCCTGACTATACTTATGAGATAGGAAGGAAGACTTTTTTTTTTTTTTTTTGGTATGCTAGAAGTAGCCCTCCTGTCTTTGCTCTATAGCTATAATTTGTAGTAAGACTACATTCAAGTAACAGTGCTTTTAACATAGAGTTCGGTAGTTGTTTCTGACATTTACTGGGAGAAATCCAGTCTGCAATACAAAAATATTCAGACTCATCTTAACAGATGTATTAACTACATCCCATACATCCAGCATTTGGAGGTTTGGTTTTCTGGTCTTACATAACTTCCACCAAAAACTTGGGACCATGTCTTACTATTCGTTGCTCTGTTTTGTAATTGCCCTTAGTTCTACTAAACATTTTTCTGCCTTCAAAGATACTGTACAGAGTGTAGTTTCTTATCCCCCAAGTGTGATATTTACCAGTAATTCCAGCTGTTATTATATTTATTAACCTGATTTTGTAAAATACTTCCAAATTTGAATTTGACTGTTAGTTCCCTCCTGATAATTCCTTTTAGAACGGGACCATGTGTAGGTAGCAGACAGGACAGGACACAGGATCTGGATAATTTTGTAAGAGAGGTCACCAGTCTTTTGATCCTGGATAGAAAATATTGTTAGTGTTTCCGTGGGCCAAACAATAAGTGGTGAAGCCAGAGAGGCCATGCTTTTTCAAAGTGCAGGCTTCAGTGCCATCTTCCTGTTCCCTTGGTCTATTGTACCATCTGATTCCTGCTACAAGACAGTTTTGGGGCTATGACCTCATCTCATAAACCACAGGTATATTATACCTAGGCAACAATAGCAAGACCATAATGTCAGTTCTACTTCCAGTCCCCAAAACAAAATGAGTGCAGTTCACCTCTGTACACTTTATAAAGTGTCTGTGTTTAGCCATAGTGGCTCATGCCTTTAATCCTAACACCGAAGAGGCAAAGGTAGGATCACCATGAGTTCAAGGCCATCTGGAACTACAGAGTGAGTTCCAGGTCAGCCTGGGCTTAGAATGAGACCCTACCTTGAATAAAAGGGAAAAAACAAAACACAAGAAGCTGTTTTTGATGCATTAAAGGAAGCATTGGATGGTAAGAAAACAAATCCCAAGTGGGTACTTGAGGCCCCTGGGGTTTAGTCTTAGCTTGGCTTGGCTTGGCTAGTGATCAGCTATGTTACTTAGTCCAGTTTGCTTCTCCTATGGTTATTCATCACCTTAGTGTAAGTTGCAAATGTGCTTGCTAACAACCTCCCCTTGCCTGGTCCTTCTCTCAGGAGGCCAAGTGGTTAACCTTATGAACCAGCGCCTGCAAACGGGCTTTACAGAAAATGAAGTGCTGCAGATATTCTGTGACACCTGTGAGGCCGTGGCCCGCCTGCATCAGTGTAAAACTCCTATTATCCATCGGGACCTGAAGGTAACAAACCAGTTGTTTTACTGTGTGTATTTTTGCCAAGTGTTTGTCTGTTCTGGAGATGGAGTACTGCTGGGAGAAGTTTAAGACACAAGTTTAAGCTTACGTTTTAGGGAGAGAAAAATACAAAGAGAAGTACAATGCAGGTGTCAACTTTGTGCCATAAGTAGCCTTTAGAAGTTATTTTTATGTTTCCTAATTTTTTACATTTTATTTGTGTTATGTGCTTCTGTCCACACACATGCAAGTAGAGGTCAGAGGACAACCTTGTAGTGTCTGTCCTGTCATTCAGCCTTCTTTGAAATCAGGTCTCTCATTGTTTGTGCCAGAGAAAGAAACTTTAATTGCTATGCCATCTGCCCAGCCCCAAGAAACGGTCAGAAATTATTTAATTTAAATAGCTTGTAAATAATGGTGCTATTTAAAGTTAGTTAATTAGTTAATTTACTTTTTTGTTTTTTGGGTTGTTTTTTTTGTTTGTTTTTTTGTTTTGTTTTTTTTGGTTTTTTGAGGTAGGGTCTCACTCTAGCCCAGGCTGACCTGGAATTCACTATGTAGTCTCAGGGTGACCTTGAACTCAATGCAATCCTCCTACCTCTGCCTCCCAAATGCTGGAACTAAAGGTATGCGCCACCACACCTGGCCAAGTCAATTTACTTTTGAAGTGCTAAGGATTGAACCCAGGGCCTTGCATATTCTGTGCCAGTGAGCTATATCCTCAACCCTCTTTCATATTTAAAAAAATCATTGATTAATTATTTTTAACTCATCCTGATCATCATCACCTGCTGTGTGCTTTTGATATCATGGTCATTTGACTATTTGTTGGATGGAATTGGCACCTGGTTAGAGTTGAGCTTAATCTTCATTGAGTATAAGTGTGTGCAACATATTCTTCTGCACCTTGCCAGTCTTATAAAACATGCTTCATCACAGTGCACAGTTCAGAAAATTATGTAACTGAGAGGTTATGTGATTTGCCTAAGGCCATAGAGCCAGGAAACAATAGTCTCAAAATTTGAGCTCAACTCTTTGAATTCTAAATTACAGTTTGTTTTCATTATATGTATGTTTTGAGGAGCATACTTGATGGCTAATCACTTGCATCAGCGTTCCCTCCTGAGCTTGTTTCATGAAGACCTTTTCTGTCCACACTACACTGGTTAGGCTAGGAGCTTGGTGATAATGTTAGCGAACCCAAAGGACTCATTATATTAGTAGCAACCTAGATGGGTTTTTATATGCAGAAATTTGAGGAACATAGCAACATGCTTGCATTTATTTTCTTTTTTTTCCATTTTTTAATAATCACATACAATAAAATTTACTGTTTCAAAATTTTTTATTATTTATTTGAGAGAAAGAGAGAGAAACAGATATTGAGAATGGCTGTGTCAGGGCCTCTGGCCACTGCAAAGGAACCCCAGATGCATATGCCACCTTGTGCATCTGGCTTACGTGGGCACTAGGGAATCAAACCTGGGTTATTAGGCTTGGCAGGCAAGCACCTTAACCACTAAGCCATCTCTCCAACCCAAAATTCACCTTTTAAAGTACATTTTTACTGTGTTTACAAGGGTATGCAAACTGTCACCACTATTTAATTCCAGGACATTTTATCATCTCCCAAAGAAAACTTGTATCTACTAATAGTCACTTCTCATTCCCCTCACCTGTGCCCTAGGCTACCCCAGTCAACTTTCTGTTTCTATATACTTTTGTCCACAACCTCTGACCTCTTAGGTCTAAATTATTTCACCTAGCATTTTTTTTTTTAATATTTAGAGAAAGAGAAAGGAGCAGAGAGAGACAAATAGAGAATGGGTGGACCAGTGCCTCCAGCCACTGCAAACAAACTCCAGACGCATGCAGCACCTTATGCATCATAAGTAGTCTTAAAAACATGCTTACTTATGTTGTAGCATGGATTAGTTCTTCATAGCTGCATAACATTCTACTACATAGAGATGCCCCTTTTTGTTTATTCATTAATTCATTGATGGCCATATAAGTTTTGTTCACTTTTTGACTGTTACATGAGTAATGCAGCTATGAACATTCATGCACTAGGTTTTGGTATCATAGCTATGTTTTAAGGAGTTTTTTGTACATAGATAGTGTTTAGAAATAGGGCCTCACCATGTAGCCTTAACTGGCCTCAAGCTCATGATCCTTCCTACCTCAATCTCCTGGGTGTTGGGATTACAGGCATGCACCTAGGGCTCTTTTGAGTTCTTTTAGGTATAAACACCTAGAGTAGAATTGACAGACCATTTGACAACTCGTATGTTTTGGTTTTATGAGGACTCTTCAAACTATTTTCCAAAGTGACTATACTGTTTTGCATCCAGTCCCAATTCCTCTCCACACTTCCTGACACTTGTTACTGTCTTATTTTATTTTGGCTGTCCTGGTGGGTGTGCAGTGATTTATACTGGCATTCCTATGCTAAGGCAGTTAGCTTACAGGAAAGTAGGCATCTGCCTCTAAGCTTTAGATAGCCTTCTTCATGAACCCTTTATCTGAGGAGAAAAAGGACAATTAACTTATGAATTTAGTACAAGTACTTAATTCTGTGGGGGTGGCACAGATAAAATATGGTTCCTTCCGAGCCGGGCATGGTGGCGCATGCCTTTAATCCCAGCACTCAGGAGGCAGAGGTAGGATTGCTGTGAGTTCAAGACCACCCTGAAACTACATAGTGAATTCCAGGTCAGCCTGAGCTAGAGTGAGACCCTACCTCGAAAAAAACAAAAACCAAAACAAATAAATAAATAAATAAATAAGGATTCCTTCCATCAAGATATTTAAAGTATTATTGATAGTTGATGACAAAATAAAATAGAAGAGATGAAATATAAAACTCTGTATAAGAAAGTATAAATAGCAGGAATGGTGGCTGAGGAAGGAGGATCATTATGAGTTCAATGCCAGCCTGGGCTACAGAATGAGTTCCAGCTAAGCTGGGCTAGAGTGAGACCCTGTCTCACAAAAATAAAATAAAATAAAACCAGGCGTAGTAGTGCATATATTTAATCCCAGCACTCAGGAGGCAGAGGTAGGAGGATCACCATGAGTTCGAGGCCACCCTGAGACTACATAGTGAATTCCAGGTCAGCCTGAGCTAGAGTGAGACCCTACCTCAAAAAAAAAAAAAAAAAAGAAAGGAAGAAAGTAATAAATAGAAGAACATCAAGTGTCGTCATAAATAAGCAGGTATTGGGAAGAGGCAAAATGTTTGAAATTTTCTGGGGGAAAAATGAAATTTTGAAGGATTGGAGGGCTATGATTGGTCATAGAGGAGATAAAGAATATTCCAGGTAATAGCAGAGATAAAGAGGTAGGTAAGAGGGTGCATAGCTAGTTGTAGACCAGGCTTGTATGACTACAGGCCACTGCTCTGAGTAATATTGATACTGTATTCCTAGTTGTCTTCAAAATGAGTGCAATTCTTGTTTAAAATCCGGAAGCACATGTGTCAGCCAGTTTTCCATTACTGTCACAAATATCTGAGATAATCACTCTACAAAGAGAAAAGAGTTTTTTGTTTTTGTTTTTTTATTTACAATATTAGAGTCTATAGTCCACAGATAATGATTGGCCCTGCTGTGTTTTGGCAAATGGCAAGACAGCACATAGTGGCAGAAGTGTGTGACAAACCAAAATCAGTGGCCTCGTGGCCATGGAATGAAAAGGAGAAGAGTAAGGGATGAGGGTCCCACAACCCTCCCCCAATGAGTTAAAGACCTTCTCTTAAAGTCCCCCCTCCCAGTAATACCAGGAAGGCTGGGCCTTGCCTTTAGCACATGGACCTTTGATGGACATTCTAGATCCAAACTATAGCACATCTCTAAACCAGAAGCCATAACAAAAGTTAAAGATTGGTCCTCTATCTCTGCTGTCCTCTCTGGAGAAGAGCTTGTGAATGACACTAAAATGGGGGAGAAGTGTGGCTAATGGGCATTGCATTTATGATCCTTGTGATACTGGACTTCTCTGTACCTCCATTCTCTCCCATGTCAAATGGGGTTAGATTCTATGTTTTAATAATATATTTTAAGTGACGCATAAGAATTGTATTGTGCACATCAGACAGGTGTGGTGGCACACGCCTTTAATCCCAGCACTTGGGAGGCAGAGGTAGAAGGATCACCATGAGTTCGAGACCACCCTGAGACTACATAGTGAATTCCAGGTCAGCCTGAGCTAGAGTGAGACCCTACCTCAAAAAAAAAAAAAGAAAAGAAAAGAAAAGAAAAGAAAAAAAGAATTGTGCACATCTATGAATGACAATATATTTCAGTGCATGATACAACATAAGAGTTCATATTGCTCGCTGACTTTGTACTACCATGTGGGCAATGGCCTCAGCAATGTAAGAATATAGGAGGCTTCCTCCCTATTACTAAATACAAAAGGCCCTTTCAGTCCCTTTCTTAGTCTCCCTGTGGTTTTTGGCTTTTTTTGGGACCCTCTTTTTCCAGTACCTCTGAGGTGGCATGTTCTCCCCCAATCCTTTCTGCCTATGCTCTATGGCTGGCTTTTGTCTCAGATCACTTGGCCTATCTGAGCCGTGAGTTCTTCCTCTCTGAAGTAAAGAGAACAGCGTCTGCTGTGGAACTGAGTGAGAGTCTGCTTTTTTCACAGGCACAATTGAGAAAAGATGCTCTCCCAACCACTTTAAAAGAAAACCCCCCTCCTGTCCTGCCAACCACATGTGTGGTCTGTTTTTCCAATCTCATACAGGACTTGAGCCAACAGTGGTCCCATGTTCTGAAAATAACTATAACAGAAGTACTGTACTGTGGAAAATGTCTCCTCAAACATTTCATTTTAACCCTTTGATTACTTCCTCTCAATTTTAATCTTTATCCTGTGTAAAAAGATAAAGGTTATTATTGCAAATTATGTATCAGATCTGGGAAGATTTCCTAAATCAGCCTTTACCTTTTACTTATGTAGAATATTTGCCCACAGAAACACATGAATGCCCCATACAGATAATTAAGTGATTAAACCAGAACAAAGAAAGGTTTTTATTCCTGTGTCTGATTTTGTAAATTTATTTTGTTGTATTATACTGTGCTAGTTGTCCGTGCACCTAAATGGAAGGAAATGGTTAAGGTTTAACAAGTCTATTCAGGTTGAAAAATCATAAATTTTGCCCTTCTTTGTCAGAAAAGAGATTTTGGTCTTCTAAAGTATAAAGGGTAAAAATTTCTTGTCCCATTTTTAGAAACAGATTTGAAAACCTGTGTTCTTATAACCTTCCAAGTTTCCCAGTGTTATTAAATTCTCTGAAATGTTTCAATGCCATAGCTGTTTGGTGTAACATTGAGACAAAGAGGTAAGTTAGAAGTAGCTTCCCAGGCTGTGAGAAGAGTTTTGGGAGTAACAACTTTAATATGGTTCTTAAGCTGTTTGGCTGCAAAAAAAAAAAAAAAAAAAAATCAGCAGGATTGCACTCTCAAAGAACTGAAATAGTTGGGCAGTGGTAAGCACTGGTGTTATGGTTCATATCTGAAATGGCCCCCACAGGCTCATAGACAGCTGGCTGGTAGTGCTATTTTGGGAAGCTATGGAACCTTAAAGGTGGTAAGGCTTAGAAAGTAAGAAGTAGATCACTAGAAGTGGGCCTTTGAAAGTTATAGCCTCCCCACCTGCCCTAGTTCCAGCTGCTCAATGCTTTCTTGGTGGTTCACCATGATGTGAGGAGTCTCCACCCCATCTCCTGCTGCCATGAATACCACCATGCCTTTAATATGGGGTTGGGCTGAAATTCCCAGAAACCATGAGCCAACATAAACCTTTCCTCCCTTAAGTTGTTTCTGTCAGATGTTTTGTCCACAGCAACACAAAATTAACTAATATAAAATCGACTAGTCAGAGGCTTATATCCTAAGGGGCTTTGCAAAAAGAAATAACAGTCCAAAGTGTTCAGAAGATGATGATGCATGTCACTTGGTTCCCTACCCTCCTAATGTCTTTGAACCTGTTTCTGCCCACTTAATCCTTTCCATTCCTGTTGGTCCATTCTAGCTGGGTGTGGTGCACACGCCTTTAATCCTAGCACTCAGGAGGCAGAGGTAGGAGGATTGCTATGAGCTCCAGGCTACTCTGAGACTATGTAGTGAATTCCAGGTTAGCCTGGGCTAGAGCGAGACCCTACCTGGGGGGGGGGGAGGGTGGAGGGAAGGGCACTATTGGTCCTTTGTTGCACTCACCTCTAGTCACTTCACACCTGGACCATTTGTACCTTCCCATGTTGTCTACTTTCTCTTATTCTCCTTCCTCTTCTACCAAGCTGACTTTCCTAAAATGGCTGTTTTAGTGAGCTTACTAACCTCTTAAAAATGCCAATTGCTTCCTGGGTAGCCATTCTTGCTTTCCCTCTAGCTCTACTCTGTTTGCTGCTCTTTCATCAGTGTGAACTGCCCACTGTCATTAACTGTGATGCATGCTGGGTGAAAGTGTGGTCCCAACAGTCAGATAGCCTGACCCAAAGTCCTGTCCAACCAGCCTGTGACCCCAGGCAAACTGAGTTACTTCTGTGGCCTCTTTTTTCATCTGTTAAGAGGAACAATAAGGCTTAGTGAAGATTACATGAGCTTCTGTAAGTTAAAATGCACAGGGCATTGTCTGGCGTGTTGTACTGATATCATCAGTAGTAGTGGTGGTGGTGGTGGTAGTATCATTCTTTATTCACGTGGTTAGTTTATTTATGTAAGTCCTTTTCTTCCTTCAAGGTTACACATTATCATCTCCTGAGCAGTGAAAACATTGACTTACAGCATGTCCTGTCTCACATTTCCAGCTTTCTTGTAAGATCCATGCCAAGCACCATGCTGACCCTGTCACACAAGCTCACCTCCATGCCTCAAAGCTTTTAGTCACACATCTATCTCAAGTCCTTGATGCTGGTGTGTGTGTGTGTGTGTGCGCGCGTGCGCGTGTGTGTGTGTGTTTTCCTCAGAATGTACTTCCTTCAGACGGTCAGTGAGTGCTTCTTCTCATTCAGGTCTTTGGTCTCCTCATCAGAGGCCTTCCCTGGCTGGGCATGGTGGCACACACCTTTAATCCCAGCACTCAGGAGGCAGAGGTAGAAGGATTGCTGTAAATTCAAGGCCAGTCTGAGACTACACAGTAAATTCCAGGTAGCAAGAACTAGAATAAGATCTTACCTCAAAGAGAGAGAGAGACCTTCCCTGACTGCTATTTAAAGTAGCATGCCTCTTCACTTTACCTATATTTAACCTGCTGGAATTTTTTTCAATTAAATTTTACTACTACCACACAACTAGAACTATTTTGTTATTATTCCCAATTGGACTTTAAGCTCCATGAGAGAATGGACTTTGTTTTCCCACAACCTTATCTCTCGGACCTAGAAAAGTACTTGGCATATAGTAGCAATTCAAGCATGTTTCTTTCATAAATGAGTGGTAGTAGTAGCTTACATTGTATGGGGAGATTTATAGTTTGTTACATTATTTCCTTACTTGCTTCATGACAACAATGTAGTATCAGCTTCACTTTCAGATGAGAAACAACACCAAAAGAAACTCAAAGACTTGACGAAAATCAAGTATCAGAAATAGCTTTGGCATCTTTTGGCCCCAATTGAAATGTCCTTGTTAAGTGTTTTGTTATTGGTGGTAACAGAGGGCAACAACAGTGGCCAGCTTGGCCTTAGAAGTTTGCACAGGACACTCTGAGAGGGCTCAGCACAGCAGTGCTGACCCTCCCCTCCAGTGTGCCAGGTGGTCAGACATGCCAACCAGGTGCCTCATCCTTATTCTGTACTTTGCCTAATCTGCCCTTCTCCAGCAGTGATTTATTTCCCTGCAATTACATTGTTCATTTTGCTGTGAATTCAAATCATTTCCAGCATTATATGTACAGAAGCTGATTGAGAAAGAGCACATACAATATGAGAAATGAGATCGTATAAGCCTCATAAGGTACATGTGGCCAGCAAGGGAGATCATTGCAGAATGGTGCTGAGCAAGTGATTTCCTCAACAACATGTAAGGGCCCCTGCTATATACACAGTACCAGACTAGTTGCAGGTGTGGATTCATAGGCAAACACTGTCCTAATCCCAAAGTTTTTGTACTGTATTTGGGAAGGCAAGAATAAACACATAAGCAGTGAATTACAAATTCATAGGAGAATTATGAGTGATTATTTTATTTATTTATGAATGAGAGAGAGGGAGAGAGAATTAGCATGCCAGGGCCTCTAACCACTGCAAACAAACTCCAGAAACATGCACCACCATGTGCATCTGGTTTATGTGGGTTTTGGGGAGTCAAACCTGGGTCCTTAGGCTTCACAGGCAAGCACCTTAACCACTAGGCCATCTCTCCAGCCCCTCAGTGATTATTATAAACCAAAAGTTGGTGAACTTTTTGTGCACAAGGCCAGATTTAAGTGTTTTAGGCATGTTAGCCATATGGTCTCTTGTGACTACTTAACTCTGCAGGTGGAGAAAAGCAGCCATAGTGTGTTAGTTAGAATTTGTAGATGGATCTGTTGTTTTGGGCCTCAGGTGAGGCAGAATATCATGGTAGTGCATATATGGCAGAGGAGGCTGTCTAACTCGTAGCAGTCAGGAAGCAGAATGAAACAAGAAGGGACTAAGGACTAGATATAGCCTTCAAGGCCACACCCCAAGTGACCTACCTTCTGCAACCAGGCCCTACCTGCTAATAACCCATCAGCTATGAACTCGTGATTTTATTACTCCATTGATGAAGTTAATGCCTTCATGATCCAGTCATCTCTAAATGATTAGATCTACTAGCTGATGACCAAGCCTTCAGCATGTGAACCTTTGGGGAGATACTTTGTAGACAAACCTAAACACACAGGGTATAATGCAGTTAATTAGTAGGCCTCACTTGATTTGGCCTGAAGGCCTTTCTGATCCCCTCCTAGTGACACTTAGCAAGTGATAATCTGAGCCTCATTTTCTCCATCTGCATGATAGGGCCATAGTAGCATAATCCATGTACTGACAATATTAACCACTTATTAAATAATGACTATTGTTTTATAACCTCTAAATTAGACTGAAAATATTAGTGTTGCTTTGTTGTGATTATTTTGGATTCTTTAAGTGAGTGGATATGCTTATATAACTTCACTGTTTCTGTTTGCCTGCCTCAACTTTACCTCAAGGGGCCAAATTGTCATAGCAATTGTTAATTCTTAATTTTGAGGTTAAAAATTCTTCGTCATGGGCTGGAGAGATGCCGTAGTAGTTAAGGCACTTGTCTGCAAAGCCAAAGGACCTTGGTTTAATTCCCCATGACCCACGAAAGCCAGATGCACAAGGTGGCACATGCATCTGGAGTTGGTTTCCAGTGGCTGGAGACCCTGACGTGCCCATTCTTTCTCTCTCTCTCTCTCTCTCTCTCTCTCTCTCTCTCTTCCTCTACTTCATTCTCTCTCTCTCTCAAATAAATAAATAAAAATAATTTTTAATTAATTTATTTTTTATTAACAACTTTTATGATTGTAAACAATTCCTTCCCTTCCCATCATTTTCCCCTTTGAAACTCCACTCTCTATCGTATCCCCTCCCCCTCTCAATCAGTCTCTCTTTTATTTTGATGTCATTATCTTTTCCTCCTATTATGATGGTCATGTCAGACACTGTGAGGTCATGGATATCCAGGCCGTTTTGTGTCTGGAGTAGCACGATGTAAGGAGTCCTACCTTTCCTTTGGCTCTTACATTCTTTCTGCCACCTCTTCCACAATGGACCCTCAGCCTTGGAAGGTGTGATAGAGATATTGCAATGCTGAGCACTCCTCTGTCACTTCTTCTCAGCACCATGGTGCCTTCTGAGTCATCCCAAGGTTACTGCCATCTAAAAATAGAAGGTTCTTGGGCTGGAGAGATGGCTTAGCGGTTAAGCGCTTGCCTGTGAAGCCTAAGAACCCAGGTTCAAGGCTCGATTCCCCAGGACCCACATTAGCCAGATGCACAAGGGGGCGCACGCATCTGGAGTTTGTCTGCAGTGGCTGGAGGCCCTGGCGCACCCATTCTCTCTCTCTCTATCTGCCTCTTTCTCTCCCTGTCTGTCGCTCTCAAATAAATAAATAAAAATAAACAAAAAAATAATTTAAAAATAGAAGGTTCTCTACCAAAAGTAAGAGTAGAATTAGTATATGGGTATGAACATTAAGCGAACTGCTTACTGGGCAGTTTGATGAGCATAGTATATACATTTAGCCAGACACCAGCAGACGTTACACCCCTAGGACTCATGACTACCCCTGTTTTAAGTTTTCAGTATTGGGTGTATTCCCTCCCATGGAGCAGGCCCCCAATCCAATTATCGGGCAGTTGGTTTCCCCCATGACACACATGCCACTATTGCACCCGTTGGCTCATTTGGCCTGGTTGGCCAATTATAAGGCTTGCAGTGTCCACTGTTAAGTATCTTCACTAGTGATTTCTCTGTCTCCCATTGAACTGCATGCAGCATGGCTTTGTCTAGCTTTCTGTCAGCTGGTCTACATGGAGGAGGTTTTTAGCTCAGTTCCCGCAGGATTTCTCAGTGACCTTGCAGCCCAAGTAGGTGGAGTCTTCAGCAATAGGGTCTTACCATCTATTCCTGGTGGGAAACCAAGGGCCTCGGGAATGGCCTATAATGTTTGGGAGGCATCAGGGACCTCCCTGGCCAACAACTCACTGGAAGGTATCCCTTCCCTAGCACTGAAAATTTTCTAGTGGCAATCTATGACTCCTGAGTGTTCCATTGTCCAGAAAAGTAGGTTTCCATATGATTTATTTATATCCTCTTGGATTTTGATTAGCCCTCCCTCCACCTTTTCTTTACTCAATCTCTTCCCCTGACTTCACTTAGGCCTTTTCACCCCCATTAAGCTGTTCTTCTACTTACATATCTATAATACCATCCTATTAAGTCAAAAATTCTTCATCATAATTGTGCAGCAGTTAAAAACGCTTGCTTGCAAAACCTGCTTGGCTAGGTTCTGTTCCCCAATACTCATGTAATACCAGATGCTCAAAGTGGCATATCCCTCTCTTGCTGCTATGAACAAATGTCCATCTTTACATGGGTGACTAGGGAATTGAACCTGGGCCAGCAGGCTTTGCAAGCAAGTACCTTTGACCACTGAGCAATCTCTCCAGCCCTCCCTTCAACCATATATCTTTTAGGAGTAGGGACAGGGTATGTAGTGGCACCTGTCTTGACTAGTGTGTGCATGATGCTTGAACATGCACATGTGTGTGCACAGTGTTAAGTGCGTCTGTAATTGTTGGTTTAGTCCATCTGATGTTTTCTGTGCTAGTAATATGGTAAGGCTGGGTAGGGAAGATTACAAATATGATTGAGACATGATGCTTGTCTTTGAGGAGGAGCTTATAGTCTACTCTTGCCTTTGTTTTACAAAGATGCTTAAGGTGAAGACAAAAAAAAAAAAAACGTGGAAACTACAGTCTTTGTCTAACATAGTTTTGGCTGCCATTCATTTAATTTTTTTTTTTTTTTTTTTTACTGACAACTTCTATACTTACAGACAATAAACCATGATATTTCTATCCTCTCCCCCATTTTCCCCTTCACAACTCCGCTCTCCATCATATCCCCTCCCTCTCTTCATTAGTATCTCTTTTATTTTGATCTCATCATCTTTTCTCCTATTATGAGGGTCTTGTGAAGGTATTGCTAGGCACTGCAAGGCCATGGATATCGAGGCCAATTTTTGTCTAGGCAGTTGCATTGTAAGGAGTGGTGCCCTTCTTTGGCTCTTACATTCTTTTTGCCATCTCTTCCTCATTGGACCTTGATTTGCTGCCATTTGACTGTCATGCATGACCAAGCCTGTCCTCCCAACACACCAGTCAGTTCAGTTTCCACAGAGAGTAATCAGTGTACCTTGAGAACATTGTGTTCACTGTTCTGAAGTTTTCATTGGTACCAGGGATTTCTCTAGGTCATAATCCTTTATAAACTCCCTGCTACTTAAAACTCAACTCATTGCCCAGACTTCATTTATTTAATAGAAAAGAAAAAAAAATCCTTCAGATAATAGTCTAACAGAGAAATTGCTTATTTATTCCTAGGCATTTTATGACAAATAACTACGTGTGTGTGTGTGTGTGTGTGTGTGTGTGTGTGTGTACGTGTACGTACATATATATACACACATACACAACTTTGAAAGTCTTAACCTAGTATAATAAAAACAGTGTAAAAGGTCCAAGTAAAATAATTTACAGCATGGAAAAATAAATTACTGAAGGAAAATAATTTGGAAGTGGCATTTGTCTGAGTGAGGGCCAGAGGAAGGATTCAAAATGAAAGTAGCCTTTGAAGTAGGTTTGAAAGGTGCATGATTAGTTGATAGTTGGATAAAGAGGTTGGGATGAATCATGGAGAGCATTCCAGATTTAAAGTAGAGCAATAGTTTGAAAGTATAAAACTGTTCAGGGGTGACAAAGAGGTTTTGGAACTTGTTGGAAAGCTAAAAAAAAAAAAAAGAGTTATTGGAGTTATTGGCTCTGGCTTCTCCCACTGTGTACCTTGCTTTATGTGTCCTTGCCCTTACCCTGTTGCTGCACGTGTCCTTTTCTTGTGCTGGGGCTACCACTGTTGAGATACTTGGTGGAAATAACTGTCCTGTGCACACTAATAAGGTTGCAGAAATGAAACATTTTATTTAGTGACTGTGAAACCATATTTTTCAATGCAGTACTAAGTGACATCTTGGATTGGGTGATTGGGGAATGTTTTTCAGGTTGAAAATATCCTCTTGCATGACCGAGGCCACTATGTCCTGTGTGACTTTGGAAGTGCCACCAACAAATTCCAGAATCCACAAACTGAGGGAGTCAATGCTGTAGAAGATGAGATTAAGAAGTAAGCCTGTTCTGCTTTTTCCTAACACTTTCTCAATCCTTCTGTGGTCATTGCACACACATATTTGGATTTACAATGTCACATTCCCATGAAATGCTGAATGGTAGCTCAGAGATGAGGGTTGGGTGGTCCATACCTATAATCCCAGCACTGAAGAGCTGAGGCATAGGGATCATGAGTTCAAGGCCAGCCTGGGCTATGTAGTAAGACCCTGTCTTGACATTAAAATGCCATGATATTTCCAAATGACATCACAGATGTGATGATGAGTCAGACAGATTTGCTTTTTGCTGACCCTGAGTTGCTGCATCTGTTTTGGTCATGCAGAACTCTACCACATTCTAGTGAACTAATGGCATGCAGAGCTGTTAACGTGACAGTTACTCAATCAGTGACTTCACAAGAAGCAGCTTCTTCAGCTTTGTGGTTCCAGAAGAGCTTGGTGCCTGCATTGTTGGGTTTTCCCAAGCTGTAGCACTCTCTCTTGCTACTAATAAATCAACTGTCTAACATTCACTTGTAGATCATGAACAGCTATCCCCTTTCATGTATCACCTCAGCAACCAACTCTGAGGCAAGCCCACTTCCAGTCCACAGCTTTAATGGATACCTAAACCAGTTCCATCTGGGGGCCAAAAACCAGAGCAACATAGTTCCTGTGCTTGATAACATCAAGTTATCCTCATGTGTTTATACTTGTCTTGAGCCAGGGGTAAGAAGAATATTGTGATTTTTTAGCCTTAAAGAGTACATAATCACATCTACCCTGGCCTCAACCAGTACTCACTTTCTGCTATTCTCTGAGCCCCATTTCAATGCTTACTATTTTAAAAGCAAATCAACAAAATCTAATATCAGACAACAAGGTTTATAAAAGAAGATTTTGTCCTTTGAGAACCTAAGGAAAAGTGGTGTTGGCATTTATTTAGTGCACTCATATCTTGAGTCATTCTTTCATGTCCTAGGACTAGAAGGTCTGCTATGAGAAGGTGAGATGATGTCATTGTACCATGGATAACCTTTCTTTTCATCTATACAAATATTTCATACTCTCTTCTGCAGATTCCTAGGGAATTAGATTCTACTAATGTAAAAAAAAAAATTCTGTTGCTCCTGGTTTTTAATTATAGCATTGATATATTTAACAAAACATGGATCTCTTGATTGTAGATACACAACACTGTCCTATCGTGCTCCAGAAATGGTCAACTTATACAGTGGGAAAATCATCACTACGAAGGCAGACATTTGGGTATGTGTCAATACATTCACACCCCAGATAAACCCCGAAGCTTAATATAGCCAGGGCTAGAACACATACACTGTCTGCTCTCTTGAATATTTTTGTTTGTTTGCTTGACAATTTCATACATTAATATTATTGGAGTTGATCATGTTTATCCCAGTATTGAGTCATTCTTGATGTGAGGGGACAGCCTCAGCCTTCAACATGACAAAGAAAATCACTGCAGAGCACTTTGGAGCTTATGCTGGTGGTTTCCATTTGTATGTTACAGTTCTTAAGAGCAATTTGGGTGAAATACTTGTTTTTTCTTGTAGCACAATAATAATTTATAAATTAAAAACTCAGCTACTAGCCAGGCGTGGTGGCGCACGCCTTTAATCCCAGCACTCGGGAGACAGAGGTAGGAGGATCACCTTGAGTTCGAGGCCACCCTGAAACTCCATAGTGAATTCCAGGTCAGCCTGGGCTAGAGTGAGACCCCACCTCGAAAAACCAAAAACAAACAAACAAACAAACAAAAAAAAAAACTCAGCTACTAAGTCATCATGCTGGTTCCAAATTCATGTGTTAATAACATTCTGTCTGCTAATGAATGTGGATGGTGTCAGTCTTTCAGCAGATCCACTGGAATTATGGTATATAAACCACTGTTGCATCTGCTTTCCTACTTTTTAGGCTCTTGGCTGTTTGTTGTATAAATTATGCTACTTCACTTTGCCATTTGGGGAGAGCCAGGTGGCAATTTGTGACGGAAGCTTCACAATTCCCGATAACTCTCGATATTCTCAAGACATGCACTGCCTTATTAGTAAGTATTTAAAGTTTCTAGTTTCATACTTCAATCAGTAAGAATGAATGGGAGAATAAAAGGATTAGATTCCCGAAGTAAGGGATTGGACAGAAAGATAAATCATTTGGGGCTGGAGAGATAGCTTAGCAGTTAAGGCACTTGTCTACAAAGCCAAAGGACTCAGGTTTAATTCCCCAGGACCCATGTAAGCCAGATGCACAAGGTGATGCATGCGTCTGGAGTTCATTTGCAGCAGCTGGGGGCCCTGATGTGCCCATTTTCTTCATCTCGTCTCTCTCAAATAAATAAATAAATATAAAATTTACAAAAAGAAAAGATAAATCATTTGATGCTGGTTTGGGAATGCCAATGATGTGACGACATCTGTTTAGAGAAATGGGTCTTTCTGCTAGAAATATAAACCCTGTTTCATACCTGAGCCAGCCATGCAGGAGAAATCATAGCTGTGCCCTGAGCAGTTCAGTCCTGCTATGTGCTGTGGCAATCTGTATGAAAACTCTGGTACCAAGAGAGTCCAGCTGACTCAATATCAAGTGATAAGACATTCATCTTCGCAAAACTGGAAGCAACTCAAATGAAAATGATTGCAGTGCATTGGCTGGAATGAATACATAATTAAGCCATGAAACTCTATAGAGCCAGGTTTTTCCTCTCATTTAGGTTAATCACTGGATTTTTATAACAAGTATCTAAACTGAATTTTTGGTTTAAAATAGTTTTAAAAATTCTCACTTTTCTGTGTCATCACAGCCAACATATGTACCGATATCTATTAACCAGATGGTAGGAAAAGTAAGCTTTGTACCAGACCCTGTACTAAAATGCTGAAGAAACATATTTTTAAAGTCATCATTTAAAATGTTAGTGAAGATGTGTAGCAACTCAGTTTTAAGCAGTATGGATGATAAATCCCAAGCTATGCTATGTGGGTCTTAGGTATGCGGGTGTACTGAAAAAAAATCAGGAGTTAGGTAGAGCCTCTTACTTGTGTGGAGAGCCTACATGTATCTCATCTAATTCTTAAAAACCCCATGTTTTTGGTTGTTGTTGGTTTTGTTTGTTTGGTTGGTTTGTTTTGTTTTTCGAGGTAGGGCCTTACTCTAGCCCAGGATGACCTGGAATTCACTATGTAGTCTCAGGGTGGCCTCAAACTCATGGTGATCCTCCTACCTCTGCCTCCCAAGTGCTGGGATTAAAAGTATATGCCACCATACCCGGCAAAACCGCATATTTTTAAATGTGATTGTCCCTATTACACACAAAAGGAAGCAATGTGACTCACTCAGTTCTGGCACTGTAGATAGATAGTCTCAGATGTTTCAGTGACTGGCCCTTTTGTTTTTCCCAGTTAGTCTTACACTTGTTTTATTATTATTATTATTATTATGTTTTATTTTTACAGAGAGAGAGAATTGGTGCACCAGGGCCTCAGCCACTGCAATTGAACTCCAGACACTTGCACCACCTAGTTAGGCATGGGTGACCTTGCACTTGCCTCACTTTTGTGTGTCTGGCTTACATGGAAGAGAGTCAAACATGGGTCCTTAGGTTTCGCAAGCAAGCACCCCAACTGCTAAGCCATCTCTCTAGCCGAGTCTTGCATTTGTTAATGAAAAGAAGGGGGAAGTGTTTAAAAGAACAAAATGTGACATTTAGTTGTTGGATTGTTTTCGGAGACAAAGCATTATGTCTGTTCTAGAATTGAAGATACTTAAATAGACTAGAAGGAAATATAAGAAAAGACCAATTTTGATGTTACTGCTAGCATTTTTTGATTTTTTTTTTCTTCTTAGCATGTGTATAGTAAATTTATGTTGGTGAAAAAAAACCAATCCTTTATGAATGCTTATAGCACTGACATCTTTTCTCAAACCCTATTCAGTTTGCAAACTGAAGATTCCATCAATACCCTAAACTCCTAAAACTTAGTGTGTTATTGCCTCCCTCATTCTTTTACTTCCAATTTCCCTTTCTCTTTCATTTTATCTCAGTGTTTTTGCCTTTTAAGTCTAGATTGAGAGTATTTTTAATTAAAAATTTTAATATATGTACATACAGTAATTTGATTGTGTTCCTGTCCCTTTATCCTTTTTTTTTTTTTTTTCTATCTCTCTTCTCTGTCACCCATCCTCCGAGGACCCTCCTCTTTTAAGGTAGTCCATTCCTATTTTGTTGTCTCGTTCCATTTGTCTTCTTCCATCCTTCATGTCGAAATGTTGATGGGCTTGGAACCATACCGGTCTTTTGAGTGTATTGGTACCAGTGGGGGTCAGAAATCCATCAGTCAGCTCATGTTGAGAGAGCACCCCAAAGCATACCTGTGCTCCCTGTAGCTCTTCCATTTGTTTTCCTCTTCCTCTTCCATAATGTCTCCTGGGCCTTGGAGAGTTTGGTTGAGTCTCTCTTAGTATTGAGCCCTTAACAGCCTCTTATTTTTTGCCTTAATGAGTTTTAACTCTCCTTACTGTCTACAACCATCTCCATGGAGACAGTTCTCTGGCTAGCAGTGAGAGCAACATTCATATTCTTTCCACAACCATCTCTACAATGGACCCTGAGATCTGGCAAGTATGGTAGAGATAACTTGTTGAGTGTTAAGCACTGGCCTCTTTCTCTACTTGTCTTCTTTGTTCTTGTTTTGTTTGTTTGTTTGTTTTCAAGGTAGGATCTCACTCTAGTCCATACTGACCTGGAACTTATTCTGTAGTCCCAGGCTGGGCTCAAACTCACAGAAATCCTCCTACCTCTCTGCCTCCTGAGTTTGGGGATTAAAGGCATGCATTACCACACCCAGCTTCTTGTCACTTTAAAAAAAAAATTTTTTTTAATTCATTTGAGAGAGAATGGGTCTACCAGAGCCTTTTGCTGTTGCAAATGAACTCCAGACACATGCACCACTGTTGTTTATCTGACTTTATGTGAATATTGGAGAACAGAACCCAGGATGGAAGGCTTGCAAGCAAGTGCCTATAACCACTGAACCTATCTCCAGCCCTCTTCTTGTCATGTTGATGAGTCTTGGGTCTCCCTGGTATTTGCTGCCATCTGTAAAAAAGAGGGTTCTCTAACCAAGAGTGAGAACAGCATTAGTCAAAGGGCTTAAACATATACACTTTAAGGCTGCTTGATGGACAGTTATGTCTCTGTTTAGCCAAAGGACAGTGGAAGCTTCCCTCTAGGGTCTATGTCCTTCTAAGCCACAGGGTTTTGACTCCATTTTCAGTACCAGGCATGGATTCCTTCCCACTAATAAGGCCTCTCTTATCCAGAGAGCAGTTGATTTCCTCCCCTGCCCCCGCATAACTTATGTTCTAATGTTGCACCATTGGGTACATCTTGCCTGACTGGTTGATTTTGTAGCTTACAGGATCCATTGCTTATTCAGACTATAGATGATTTTTCTCCCCCCAGCAGCTCAAATAGCACTTTCCAGCACTATGGCAAGTAGCCAGCAGTTCATTTCTTAGTTTCTGATTACTGTAGCCTGTGGTATCATCAGCAGTAAGTTCTTACCATCTAGTTCTGGTAGGTAATCAAATGTTTTAGCAATGGCCTGTGTTGTTTTGGGTGCCTCATGGGCCTCCCTTACCAACAGCTCACTGTGAGGGGTAATCTATCTCTGTCACCGGAATTCACCTGTAACAACCCATAGCTTCAGAGTAAAGCTTTCTGTGCCCCACCGGGGTACTTCTGACCAAACTAAAGAACATTTAAGGTTTTCTTTGGATATGGCTAATGAGAGGCTTGAAGAGTCAGTCCTGTCTTAAGCTACATCAGGGGTTTTTGTTTTTGGATTTCTATTTTCACTAATTTTTCTTACTTCTCTTCATTGTTGCTATGGTCAGCTTGAGCCTCTGTTGCTACATTGGCCACCAGCTCCTCTCTGTTCTCTTTAGTCTGTCTAGCACACCCTTGCCACAGATTAAGAAACATCACTCTCTCATGTCCTGTTTGGAAAACCTGAGTGGCCTGCCACTGGTCCCACAGTGAGTACAGATCCTTAGACTGGCATTTCGGATCTTGATTCTATCCATCTGGCCTGCCATCACAGTATCCTTGTTTGTTGAACTGCTGTTTCCAAAGAGGAGTGTTCATTTCTTACCTTGACTCAGGTTTGCCTTTTCTCACAGTGTTCTCCCACCATAACTGCCTTTTTCTGCTCATCTCCTGACTAAAGTGTCCTGTGTCTTTGGCAAAGCCATCTAAGGCTATGGCATCACTGATCTTTTCTGAGCATACAGTGTTCATACTATATTCCTTTATCACTTAAGATGTATACTGCTTTGCATCATTTTGTATTTACATGTGTGCTAGTGTCTTCCAGACTTTTCCTGATAAGCTTTCAATTACAGGGAGGGCAGAAGCTTAAAGGACCAAGACATAGACAGATCATCTGTGGATCACAGTTAAAGTAGATCTGAATATATCACTTTACAATTTTCCTAAAACTGGAAATCAGCTTGTCTCCAATGAAAGAGTATTATGTAAATTCATGAAGTTTGTTTATGTGGACCTGAAATCCAAGGCTTATGCATGCCAGGGTAGCACTCAGCCCTGAGTTCATGACGTTTGGAGTTTGGTTATATTTATTAAGGGTAATCATTTGGTTGGCAAGAGAAAATGAGTCAAGGAAGCCAGAAGCAAGACCATGGAGCCTCTGAGGTCTCAAAAAACAAAACAAATCACTTTCACATTGAGAACATGAGTTTCTGATATACTAGGTACAGAATATCAACTTTAGTTAGCTTGGTTACGACTCAGTTCATTTTCTTGCCTCTCTTGCTAGGAAAAGGGCTGTACAGTCTGACTTTTATAACAACAAAATTTAAAATAAAAACCAACTTTGGTAGTAGAAAAGTCATGCCTACTAGCTAATGTAACAACTGTTAGGATATTAATTAAAAAGTGTATGTTCTTTTGTCTTAGGGTATATGTTGGAACCAGACCCTGACAAAAGGCCGGACATTTACCAGGTTTCCTACTTCTCATTTAAACTACTCAAGAAAGAATGTCCAATTCCAAATGTACAAGTATGTGAATACTGGTTTTTGTTTTGTTATGTTTTGTTTTTCTGAGGGTCTCACTCTAGCCATGGACAACCTGAAACTCACTCTGTTTTCCAGGCTGGTCTCAAATTCATTCCTCCTGAGTGCTAGAATATTCAGGAGTGAGCCACCATGCCTGGCTAAAATGGTTTTTCAAATTGTCATTTTTAGTTCCTGAGGTGTTAATCTACAGGTCAAAATAATATAGATGCCCCTTGCTTTACCTTACTAGGATGCATTCAAGCCAAGCTAACTGTGAAGCAATTGCTATAAAGGGAATCTAATTTTCCCATAGAATTTAATTATGAAACCAACGCAGTTTCACCAGACATTAACAACAACAACAAAAATGCCTAGGGATTTAGATGAGCACTTTAGGTATAGAGTGACCAAATTCCTGTTTTTGACTTACACAGCTCACTGAGAGCATCTTGCCACTGCATTTACCTACAGGACTAGGAATGCAGCTTTCCAGAGGCAAGGTTCATTCCAGGCCTGCTACAGTGGCAGTCCCTCCTTCCTGGCCTCTGTCCTTGAGCAGAACCTTCTGGATTCTGCTTCTTCAGTTGGTCATCTATAACACATGCTGGGTTTTTTTTCTACCTTCCTCTTCTCACATACATGAGTCTATGAGAACTTTCATATATTCAGTTTTTAGAGTAAAATGCTTTGCAAACACCCTCTATAATCTTGGCATAATTTTCATGATGTAGTTTGACCTAATTTGCTTGAATATTTTGTTAATGGTTGCTGTAATAAATAAACCCCATTCTGAAATTTTCTTGCAAGTTTCTCCAGTGATGAACTTTGGATGCCAGTATTAGGGATTGAAGGTGGTGGTTAAAGTGTTTTTAGCACTGCTCAGCTGCTGTCATATTGGGAATCACCTACTTGTACATGTGGTGCTCAGAATATTAGCATTATAATAAGGTTGAGGCAGAGGACATAGCTTGACCAGTCAGGCTCCCTACCTAACACAGGTCCATGTGACTAAGATGGAAATGCCTGATGCCTGAACCAATGAGCTCACTTTTTTTTTCTGCCAGTCTTTTCTTTTCTAAAGCATGTATTATTATTATTTTGCCAGTATTGTCAGTCAAATACATTGCTCCTGGCTCTTGGTAGAAAAATGCCTGATGGGTGGAAGAGAAGCTAGAAGTTACTAGCATAAATTACCCCACCCTGCAAACACAAGGAAATGAGAAAAGCCTATGTTATAGCTGTGTTGCTTGTTGGATTTTGAGCATGAAAGGGATATGGTCCAGTAACATTACATGACCTTGCTTACTTTTGCAGCCCCGCCTTACCAATAGTAAAGTAAATAACATGACATAGAACTGGAAATGTTTGAGCTGGTAACTACTTTTTTAAAAGTTCATTTCCCAAGCCTCCTGTCATTTGGTACTTGCCCAGAAGTGGTCAGGCATTGCCTGCTGATGCAGTTATCTGGTACTTCTGCAAGAAGAGATAATCCAAGCTAGAGGAGCTTTGCATGGCTTGGTGGGAAGGAATGCCAGCTCAATAATCAAATGCACTGACTGGTCATGGTGATCTCCCAGTATTCTCACTGGAAGATTGAGTGCACCTTAGTTGGCTACTGAGTCAGCTCTCATTTCTTGAAGATATAGCAGGGAACCTGAATAACACAATCTTTCTACTTCCTTTCATCACATGCCTTCTGAGCTGTGTAACAGGGGAGAAGAGAACCGAGGTCATGCCCTACAGGCCTCAGCCTGGTGTGGGGAGCAATGAGGAGAGTATAGTGTGTGTAGGCTGCTCTCTCCATGCTGCATTTAGCTAACTTCCCTTTAAAAGGAAGATCAGGGCATATAAGTTCCAGTATAAGACCCAAAAATAAAGCATTTTCATCAGCCCCAGACAGGCTGGTTGTTCTACATTCAAAAACATCGATATACTTACTTTTTTTTTAACTTTTTAGAACTCTCCCATTCCTGCAAAACTTCCTGAACCAGTGAAAGCCAGTGAGGCAGCTGCAAAAAAGACACAGCCAAAGACGAGGTAAGAAATATGTCCTGAATTGTGTTGCCTGCAACAGAGATGTCTGCTGCCAGATTTCAGTGTGGCTAAGACCAGAAGCCACCTAGATGTTTTGAGAAAGCAAGCTCTTTGTCCCTAGACAGAAGTTGTTCTTTGGGACTGCCAAGAACAATGTAATGAAAGTCTGGGATCTACATTTGAAAGACATCAAGAGCCTCTCAGCTGCTTCCCTTGCATAGGAATTTTTGGAGGAGCTTCAGGGATGAGGGGATGACAGACTTTAAGTGTGGCTGGTAAAAAATGTCCTAATGTGCCAGCTGAATGGTGGTTAGCCTGTAGTTTTCCACCTGCTTTCTTTCCTCTCTGGTTCTAGCCACATGAAGAAAGTGTAGGTGAAAGCTCTGAGTGCACCAACAGCCAAATGCACACCTGTTTCTTAGCTAATCACATTCAGTGTTACCTAGGGTCTTCCAAGAGCAAACATGGAGAAGATTAAATAAGCAGTGATGCAATTTAAGGAAATGCCCAAGTGAGGGAGCTAGCCAGGAAAGCCCATCAGAACCATTAGAAAGGTATAAGTCTGACCTCAGGAAGGGAGAAGAAGGGTAGGTGGAAGTGACCCAGACTGCCACCCAGTTTTAGGCAGGTCACCAAAAGTCAGCCAGCAGAGGAGTTCTCTTCCTCCCAAGAGTCCCTATATTGGCATTATTGGGACCTTAAGTCAAACTGGAACACAGCTGGGCTCTTAATATATTTTTTTACATCCTTTATAGCATAGGGTCTACCAGGCACTTTCATAGGGCCACCACACCTTCCAAATGAGAAAATTTGAGAGTGACCAGGAGATTCAGTGTAGACAAAAGACCCTGGATAGCAATTATGTGGCTTTTAGTAGAATAAATGTATATTTCTAAGTTCTTGAATATTTATAGGTACCTATTATGTGCATGTAAACTAACAAGACTGAGTTTTAACAAACACTAAACTTGCTTAAGAAATAAACAAAACATGTTATTTTGTACTCTGTCCATTTCTTACAGTGATTTTCATACTTCTGGGGAATTATTTTGGAAGCTAGTTTGAAGTAGCTCAATCTTTTGTGGTTGTAGCCATCTAATATAGGACCCAAACATGGTATGTACAGAAACGGAGCATTGATCACCTCTCCATCCTCACAAAGCACATGCACTGAGGTCCTCCCAAGCTGATGGTTTGGGATCACAGTTTATAAGACAATTGCAGTTGTCAGCACATGGTTGTTTCTACATTTTACACATAAGAGTCCCAAGGCTGAACTAGGTTAAATGGCATGCTATCTTTACACAATCTGTGAGCTCACCTGCAGCATCTTGGACTCCAAGTCCCATGTTTCTAAAGTGTACCCTGAAGCAAAAAAAGGCCAACATGGAAGATTTCACATTTCTATTTCCACCGGAGTCTGCTAATCTCTCTCATCCTGTCCTTTTTCTTTCTTATGCCTTTTCTTCTCCAGCAAATGCCTCATTTTCCCTCTTACTTTCCTTTCCCAGGCTATAACCTTTCTGATGCACAGGGGTATCCTCTAACAGAAGTTTATGGCCCCAGGATACACATTCCTTGAGGCTTTGTCATGGAGAAAGACAAGGGTCTGCTCCTTTGCTTCCTGTTTTATATTTCACAGAGGCTGTACCAGACAGATTTTAGAAATACTTGTGAAGATTGTTTATTTTGGCTTTTACCTCCATCATACTCCCTACAGTGCATTTCAAAGTACAGTTGGCTCTGGAGTTAAGTACTAGCCAGCTGCCTAGACTATTGTAAATGAGTGGAAATTAAGCTTCCACATAGCAAATTCCCTTGTTTAGTTTGGATTAGATTTAGCTGTTAAAATCCGAAGTTGCTTGCAGAAGATAGTTTTTTTTGGGTTTTTTGTTTGTTTGTTTCCTCATAAGTAAACAAAGTTTGGAGGTAAGTGGGCTATGGCTTCCTGTGAAGCCCCAGGGACCTAAATTTCTTCATGCTCATTATCAACCCCTAATTACAACCATGACCTCATAGATCAGTGTGGAAGCATTTATACTTAGAGCAACAAGATCAAGGAGTGGTCAGAGGAGCGACTAAGGACATGCACCTGTTATTTCTGAAGGTTAAGATTGCTAGGAACTCCCACATAGCAATCTATTTGCAACCTGTATATGGCTGAACACACCCGGTTGCAAAAGAGGCTATACCATGTGATTTTCTACTCTAGGTGATTATGGAAGAAAGGAAGTATGTATATTTGAGGAAATGATGCTCCTGTCACACTTTCCAATTTTAAATTATCTTGGATTATTTGTTTATTATCTGTCATATTAGAATCTCTCCTTTGCATGCTTTTCTTTTTCTTTTTTTCCTTTGCATGCTTTTCATTGTAGAGCAACCATATTGATAGCTAGTTCTAGCCAAATTTAGTTTTCTGTATGTGAAAAACCCCTGCCTCAAAAGTCTTCCTTGAAACATCATTACTCAAAGTATATTCCAAGATGCAATGTGCTTGGGAAACACTGCTTTCTGTATAGGAGTTTCATTGAAATTCACCATGAATATCTGTAACAGGAAAATTGGAGTTGTGGGGTGCTTCTTGGAGCCCCAAGCCCTGTGTTCATATCTGCAAACTAACCAAAGAATTGGCAATTCCAGATTAAAGAGAATGATTTTTAAAATACCACATTTTATTCTGAGTTTCCAAAGGAATGTGGAAAGGAGAAGGCTGAGAGGTAAGGGGAAATAAACTAGGAAGAAGAGAAGTATACTACGTGGAGCCCAAAAGCCCACATGGGTCACAGGTAGCCCAGGAGTCCATGTGACCAACTACGAATCAGCAGGGCCTGGGGGGGGGGGGGGGTTCTAGGATCTCCTGCCATGTAGGCAGCTAGAGGGGATAAAGAAGCCATGAGGAGAGTAAGGGCTAGGGTCCCTCCCAGCTGGGCCTGGGCCTGGGCCCGGACTGAGCCAGCTCAGGCCCAACTGAGGGAAAAACTCACCCACAGCCGGAAGTTCCCAAGTGATCAGAGAGAGCGAGTGTGCCCTCACCTTGCAAAGGTATTTATAACCTTAGGGTGGAGGGCTATCTTTTGGCCCAGGTAAACCAGAGGTTCAGCTGACTAGTTAGGGATAGGGGCTGCCTCAGGAAGAGATTAGCTCTGATACCAAGTTCCAGGGGCTGAACTTGACCAACCACAGTGTTTCAATCCTATGAAAGCCCTCCCTCCCAGGAGGAATCCTGATTGTGGAGAAATAGGTCTCTAGGGAACTAAGAGATTTTTTTTTAAAAAAAGAAATCAGATCATCTTTGATTTTTAGCAAGTTCAAACTTTCCTGTCCTTTTTACCTTCAGGTGTCCAGCCACCCTAACTACCCCCCTTCATATCCACACATGAAAAGTTCTGGTGGGATGAAGTCTCCATGTATTTTTTTTTTCTTTTGAAGACATTTAGCAACATTTTTCCTAAATGTAAAAGAACTTTACACTTAAATTTTTAAATTTTTCTCCATGATTTTTTTCAGTGACCCACTGTCATTAGAGAGGGTGTTTTTCAGTATCTAAACATTTGTATAGTTTCTCTTGCTGTTAATGTCTAGTATTATTCCACAATGACTTAATATAAGAAGTTATTTAGTTCATTTGTATTTGCTAAGACCTGCTTTATGGCCTATAATGTGGTATATATATATATATATATATATATATTTTTTTTTTTTTTTTGGTTTTTCGGGGTAGGGTTTCACTCTAGCCCAGGCTGACCTGGAATTCACTACGGAGTCTCAGGGTGGCCTTGAACTCATGGTGATCCTCCTACCTCTGCCTCCCGAGTGCTGGGATTAAAGGCGTGCGCCACCACGCCCGGCTTAATGTGGTATATTTTAGAGAAACTCCTCTGGTCTACTGAGAAGAATTTATATTCCATATCTGTTAGATTGACTCTGTATCTATATATTAAACACATTTGAGGTTTCTTTGTTGATTTTTAGTTTGGATGACTTTTCTAAAGATTAGAGTGGAGTATTGAAATCATTTATCATTATTATATCAGGACCTATCTGACCTTTTATGTCCTGTAGTATTTGCTTTATGAAATTGGGAGTGGAAGTGCTCAGTACATACATATTCGTTCTTGTTTAATCTTCTTGGTAAATTGTTCCCTTTATTAATATGTAGTAGCCTTATTTATCTCTTCTGACTTATTTTGGTTTGAAGCATATCAGGTATCAGAATAGCTGTGACAGCTTGTTTTAGTCTTCCATTTGTTTGATAGATTGATTTTCATGCTTTGATGTTTAGTCTGTGGGTGCCTTTGCCAGGGAAGTGTGTTTTTTGGAGGCAACAGATAGTTGGATCTTGTTTTTTAATCCAGTCACTCTTTATTGGCAAGTTGAGAATATTCATGCTTAAGGTCATTATTGAGAAATGTTTACTAATTCCTAAAATTCTGGTTGGATTATTGTTTGTTCTTTTCTTTCTCTAGGGGTTTGCTGGTTTACCATATTGGACATGATGGATTCCTTCCCAGCTCTCCTTTGTTCATTTATTCTTCTCAAAATGTATTTTTTTGGGGCTGGAGAGATGGCTTAGCAGTTAAGGCACTTGCCTGCAAAACCTAAGGACCCAGGTTCAATTCCCTAGTACCCACGTAAGCCAGATGCACATGGTGGTGCATGAGTCTAGAGTTCATTTGCAGTGGTTAGAGACCCTGGCATGCCCATTCTATCTCTCTCTGTGTAATAAATAATTTTTAAAAATATATGTTCTTTCATGTGTGGTGTGATTAAGACTGTCTTTATTCCTCTCTCTATGTATAACATTCTTTTAACTATCTTCTGCAATGCTGCTTGATGGTTACAAACTTCCTTAGTTTCTGATTTTCTGTCTTTTTTTCCTTTTGTATGTGTCTGTAATGTGTGGATGTGTGGCAGGTGTGGTATATGCATGTGTATGTGCTCATGTGGTACCCCTTGCACTTGCCACAGGTAGACAAACAAAACCTCACTTATCCCAGTCCATCACTTTTCTGCCTTTTGTTTGTTTGTTTGTTTTTTATTTTTTTGTTTTTCGAGGTAGGGTTCACTCTACCTCAGGCTGACCTATTCTTTTTTTTTTAAGACATTTTTATTTATTTATTGCAAGCAGAGAGACAGAGAATGGGTATGCTAGGGCCTCTAGCCACTGCAAACAAATTCCAGACGCATGCCTCACTTTGTGCATCTGGCTTTATATAAGTACTGGGGAATCAAACCTGGGTGCTTAGGCTTTGCAGAAATCAAACCTGGGTCCTCAGGCTTTGCAGGCAAACACCTTAACTGCTGAGCCATCTCTCCAGCCCTTCTGTCCGTTCTTATTTGAGCTGGAGTCTCTGAATGGTTCTGGAGCTTACCGGTTTCTCTTGTGCTATGGAAATTCTTGGGTCTCTGCTCTCTCCATGACTGGAATAACATATGTGTAGGGTCATGCCCAGCTGTTTATTTGGTTCCTGGGGATTAAATATGAAGTAGTCTCTCAGGCCCTCTGCTTTACAGAAAGTGTTAATTGTTGACCAGACCAGTTTATGCTTTTCTTAAAATGTCCTTAGTTCTCAATCAATCTTGTTTGGCAGTTATTTACTTTCAGTCCATAAAATATATGATTCTTTCCTGGCTTTTAAGGTTGCTGATGAGAAATCTGATGTTACTGTGATCTGTTTGTCTTTGCATGTGAGGTGATATCTGGAAAGTGTTGATTAAACAGATATGGGTATAGATATGAGTTTGAAGGAGTGTTAAAGGGAAAGCATCATGTGCTCTGCCCATTTCCTTCATTTTCCCATACATTAACAGGAATTTTATTTTTTGTTTTCTAGACTGACAGATCCCATTCCCACCACAGAGACTTCAATTGCACCTCGCCAGAGGCCTAAAGCAGGGCAGACTCAGCCAAATCCAGGAATCCTTCCCATCCAGCCAGCCTTGACACCTCGGAAGAGGGCCACGGTTCAGCCCCTACCTCAGGCTGCAGGTCAGTAACTAGATAGGTTTGCAACTCAGTCCACTTCTTTGTTCTGGAAGTGCTGGAAGACCTGTTTCCCCTTCGAAATGGCATGTAGAAGCACATAAAGAATAATGAGGAAGGGCTGAAGAGATTGCTCAGTGGTTAAGACGCTTATCTGCAAAGCCTAATGACTTGGGTTCAATTCCTCAGTATCCATATAAAGCCAAATAAAATTATGTCTGCCCCTGCAGTTAGTTTGCTGTTGAAGGCTGTGGTGCACCCATTCTCTGTCTGTGTCTATCTCTTTATCTCTGTTTGCTTGCAAATAAATAAGTCAAAATATATTTAAAAACATAATGAGGTGAACTGCCATTGAAATAGTATAGCAAGGCCTGCAAAAAGGAGACCTCCTACTCTATACACAGGCAGATTGCCAAAGCCACTGAAGCCTGTCGTTTCTACTTTTTGCTCACCTTGGCCCTGATTATGTGGTTACCTCATTATCCCATCCTGCCTCTTTTTTGTTTGTTTGTTTGTTTGTTTTTCAGGGTAGGGTCTGGCTCTAGTTCAGGCTGACCTGGAATTTATTATGTAATCTCAGACTGGCCTTGAACTCATGGGCTCCTCCTACCTGTGCCTCTCCGAGTGCTGGGATTAAAGGCGTGTGTCACCACGCCCAGCTTTGTCTCTTGGTTTGGTATGTTTTTCCTTGCCTTTAAAGCAATAAGGAGTGCTGCTTTTTGGATCTCACAGAAGAATATTGTTTCATTAATGCTTTATTTCTTTTTTTAAAATATTTTATTTTTATTTATTTGACAGAGAAAGAGGGAGAGAGAGAGAGAATGGGCACGCCAGGGCTTCCAGCCACTGCAAACAAACTCCAGACGCATGTGCCCCTTTGTGCATCTGGCTGACGTGGGTCTTGGGGAATAGAACCTGGGTCCTTTGGCTTTGCAGGCGCCTTAACCGCTAAGCCAGCCCTCTAGCCCTAATGCTTTATTTCTTAAATATCTATTATCCCTCCATGTTTTAGTATTCTATATCTTATTTTTTTGTAGTCGTTGTTTTGCTTTGTTTTGTTTTCGAAGTAGGGTATCACTGTAGCCAGGCTGACCTGGAACTCACTCTGTAGACTCAGGCTAGCCTTGAACTCATAGTGATCCTCCTACCTCTGCCTCCTGAGTACTTGGGTTAAAGGTGTGCACCACCATGCCCAGCTAATATTCTATTTCTAATGAGATGAGTGAGCTTTGTTTCATAAAAAGGATTTAGGGCTGGAGAAATGGTTTAAGGCTGGAGAGATGGCTTAGCGGTTAAGTGCTTGCCTGTGAAGCCTAAGGACCCCGGTTCAAGGCTCAATTCCCCAGGACCCACTTTAGCCAGATGCACAAGGGGGGGGGGCACACATCTGGAGTTAGTTTGCAGTGGCTGGAAACCCTGGCATGCCCATTCTCTCTCTCTCTCTCTCTCTCTCTCTCTCTCTCTGTCTCTGTCTCTGTCTCTCTCAAATAAATAAAAATAAACAAAAAAATTTAAAAATAAATGAAAAGGGTTTATCCAAAATGTCAAGCTACTGAATACAACCATCACTTCCCCTAGTAGGAACCAGCATTTGGTGATTCTGGTAACCATCTACTCATAGCAAGGCATACAAATGGCAGCTGTCTAAGCCACTCTTAGAATATAAAAGAGTACTTATGCTGTGCAATATGCCAACTAATGCAAAGTCTGTGTTTATGGACAGTAACACCAACAGTCAGCTGACTGTGTAGATACTAAGGATGACTCATTGGCTAAATAAGATAATGGGTAAAGAAGCTTTTCTGAAGAGGGCAAGTATCGAATCTTATAATTCAGCCCACTTTTGAAATTTAGCAAGGAGTCTGAAGATTTAGCAGGGAGAGATAGAACAAGGAAAGATAGTGAGGAGCACCTAGATCTTATCAGAGTGCCTGCTTCTCAACCCTTACTGTGTTGGTAAAACAGAAAGCTTTCATTTTTATTTTTTTTTATTTATTTATTTTTTGGTTTTTGAGTAGGGTCTCACTCTAACCCAGGCTGACCTGGAATTCACTATGTAGTCTCAGGGTGGCCTTGAACTCACGTGATCCGCCTACCTGTGCTCCCAAGTGCTAGGATTAAAGGCGTGTGCCACGAATGTCTACCTAAGAAAGCCATTTTTATCTGGAAGAGTTTTCATCCCCTACATGGACTGTATTTTCTTTGCAGGATCCAGCAATCAGCCTGGCCTTCTGACCAATATTACCCAACCTAAAGCTCAACCCCCACCCAGCCAGCCTCTGTCACAATCTCAGCCCAAGCAGCCACAAGTTCCATCCACCCCACAGCAGACGCCTTCTACCCAGGCTCAGGGTCTGCCTACTCAGGCCCAGGCCACACCCCAGCACCAGCAGCAGCTCTTCCTCAAGCAGCAGCAGCAGCCACCACCACCATCACAGCAACAGCCAGCACCACAGCAGCCGGCAGGCACATTTTACCAGCAGCAGCAGCAGACCCAGCCCCAGACCCAGCAGGTAAGTTAGTCCAAGTTGCTTTGTATGATAGAATCACGAGTATTAAAAGGCCCACTAGGTAAGGTACCTTCTCTGGGGAGCACTGGGATGGCGGAGGGCTACTCATATCATTACATCCTCATATCTCAACAGTTGTAGAAGCTAACGCATTGAGAAGCAGACTGATGACTCAGACCCCTTTCACTGTTGTCCTCAGTCCATGAAGAGTCCACCCCCCCCCCACCCCATTCAAGGAACATCAGCGAAGAAGCTATTTTGTAAAGGCATGCTACAGGAAAAAATAACAATAATTTCTTACTACTATCATCCAGTATCCAGAGTATTGAAGTAGGCCTGATGTCTCTTAGAGCAAGTTTGCTTGGTCAAATTAGAATCTAAACAAGGTATGCATATTGTATTTAGTTGGAATGTATTATTTTTCATCTTTTCATGTATTTATTATTTTACATTTTTAAATTTTTTGTTATTTTTATTTATTTATTTTAGAGCAATAGGCAGAGAGAGAAAGAGGCAGATAGAGAGAGAAAATGAGCACACCAGGGCCTCTAGCCACTGTAGATGAACTCCAGACCCATGCACCCCCTTGTGCATCTGGCTAACGTGGGTCCTGGGGAATCAAGCCTCAAACAGAGGGTCCTTAGGCTTCACAGGCAAGCGCTTAACCACTAAGCCATCTCTCCAGCCCTATTTTACATTTTTTACCATGAACACAATCATTTTCATAATGATTGATGCATCTTTGACATTCCCTTTTGTCAGTGGATTTCCTCTCCTTCTTTTTCTTCCCTTTGCCATTTTTTTGATTTTATATTTTTTCTTATTTATTAACAATTTTCATTCATGTATGTAATGTATTTTGATCATAATCCCACCCGTTACCTTCTTGTTCCCCCTCCCCTGTCTCTTCCCACTGAACTCCTTTTTACCAATTAGTCTCACTTCTACTTTGATGTCTTTTCCCCCCTCTTCTACCATTTACAGACTTAATATTGTACAAGTCTTGTGCTGGTAATGACAGCTACAATGAAGTCATGAATGCATTGGTGATTTCATGTCCAAAGAACAGCATTCCAAAGCATTCCTTCCCATTCTCCACCCCTCTTCCACAATGGTCCCTGAACCTTGGAGGATAGGATAGAAGTGTCTCTTTTAGAAGCCGGGTATGGTGGCACATGCCTTTAATCCCAGCACTTGGGAGGCAGAGGTAGGAGGATCACTGTGAGTTTGAGGCCACAATGAGACTACATAGTGAATTCCAGGTCAGCCTGAGCTAGAGTGAGTCCCTGCCTTGAAAAGCCAAACAAAAAAAAGTCTTTTTTAGTGCCAATCACTCAGCACTTAATTCTTAGCACTTGGATGAGTTCTCAGTTTCCCCAGTAGACACTACCAATGGCAAAAAGAAGCTTCTCTGCCCAACAGTAAGAATAGCACTAAGTTATGGACATAAACAAATATTTATAGGGCAATTTGATGAGTACAGTACATCCATGTAGCCAGACAACAGTAATGGGACTCTCTTACGGTCTGTGACCTGTCTAGCTAAAGGCTTTTGACCAGGTTTTTAATTCTATGCAAGAATTCCCCTCACCCATGGAGCAGGCCACAAATCCAATCAGAGAGCTCGTGGTCATTCCCATAACAGTCATGCCACTATTGCACTAGTGGTACCTCTTATGTGGTTGCAGGGTCCACAGCTAGGTAAGACTGCTGATGTCCTTTCCCTGCAGCAAGCTTCATAGCACTTTCAAGCAGTATGTCAGGTAGCCAGCAAAGAGGAGGCTTTCAGCTCAGTGTCAGCTTGACTTCTCAGTGTCCTCAATATGAAGCATGTTGTATCTTCAGCAGTAAGTCTTACAGTCTAGTTCTTGACAACCAAAAGCATTCCCTTTGCCACTTATTTATGTGTTTTTATGTTTGTGGAGAGGAGTGCACTGTGTGGGGGTGCAAATGCATGTGTATACACACTCATATGGAAGCCAGAGGACAACTTCAGTGTCATTCCTCAGGTACTCCTTCCTCACTTCCTTCCTTCCTCTCTCTCTCCCTCCGTCCCTCCTTTCCTCCTTCTCTATCCCTCTGTTCCTCCCTCCTTTAACAGGTTCTCTCATTGGCCTCAACCTCACTTTACCAGATAGGCTAGGACTTGCTAACTAGAGAGTCCCAGGGATTTGCCTTTTTCTGCTTTCCTGGTACTGGGATTACAAATTCATGCCACCATGCCTGTATTTTTTTTTTTTTTAATGTGGGTTTTGGGAATAAAACTCAGGTTCTCATGCTTCCAAGGTAGGCACTTTACTACCTGAGTTATCTCTCAGTCCTGCCATTTACAGTTTTGAAGAAACTGGCTTGTTCATTCCTTAGCAGTTTCCACATTCTGGATTTGGCTTGATTGTCCTGTGGTTGTGTTTCGTGTGCTCCTCTGGCCTTTGTGTAGACTGGACATTTCCTTGGCTTGTTCAGTATGCAGCTCAGCCTGAAAGTTCTTTATTCTTCCTTTTGCCTACCACCTGGGGGCCTGTGATGTCTGGTTGTCTTCTCTTTGGTGAATATCCAGACTATCGGTATGTTTACACATTACCTATCTCATCTGCTTTTCTGTCCTTACTGGCTTAGTAGCCATCAGTGACCCTAAAGCCCATTACTCTCTGGGGAGAATGACTCCTCTTCTAGTTGCTTAGGAGCTAGGATTCTCATGGAGAGCTGTTTTCATCAGTCATTAGTTTCCCTGAAGTACTGCTTGTACAGAAAATAGCAAGAAAATGTTTTTCTTTGTTTAGTAGTTATTTTTTGTTTGTTTGTTTGTTTTGTTTTGTTTTTTGAGGTAGGGTCTCCCTCTATCTCAGGCTGGCCTTGACTCATAGTGATCCTCTTACTTCTGCCTCCCAAGTGTTGGGATAAAAGGCACACACCACCACACCCTGCCCACATCACAGTTTTGTTTTTTTTTTATTTGAGACAGACAGAGAGAGAGAGATAATGGGTGTGCAAATGAACTCCAAACACATGCTCACCTTGTGCATCTAGCTTACATGGGACCTGGAGAATCGAACCTGGGTCCTTAGGTTTCGCAGGCAAGCACCTTAACCATTAAGCCATCTCTCTGGCACCACATCACAGTCTTTAAACATTTATTTTGTTGCTCAAATTGCCCTAAGTTTAACCAGTATAAGTTCCTTCAAGCTGGCTTCTGGGTCCTTTGGATATGACTTCAGTAGACTTTAATGATTCTTTTGCCATCAAGAGTGATGAGCTGTTCCAGGGTCATTCTGTGCATAATCTGAAATCATCTAATCTCTAAAGAATTGCTTGTTTTTAATAGAAATATTTTTAAACCACATTTTGATGTTAGGTAGTTCTTATTAATGAGTTGGATTCGTGGTTGTTTCCATGCCTTTATAGTGAACAGTTAGAAATGAGTTTTACATTATCTTCTGGACATGCAGTAGCCATTGTATTTATGACCTCATAGCAACATCTTTACCTGCATAAGACCTGAATAGTACTTGGCCCATGTATATATTGTCATGAATGATGGAGGGCAAAAAAGAAAAAAAAAACACATCAAAGTAGAAGAGAGACTAATTGGAGAGAAAGAGGAATTCATTAGAAGGAAGACAGGGGAGTTGAGGAAGGGGGGGGAAACATGGTAATGGGAGGGAATTATGATCAAATTATATTATGTACATGTATGGAACTTGTCAATAAAAAGGTTTTAAAAGGTTTTATTTTGTTAGAAAACATACTGTGATTCAGATTTGTATTCTTAATTCATATTGGTAATTGCAGGGTTTTGTTTAACTTCTTGGATCTGATTATGCTTTTATCATCTGAAAAACCACCCTTTGTTGTTTGTGAGACAACTTCACACTATAGTTCAAGCTGTCCTTAAACTCACAGTGATCCTCCTGCCTCAGCCTCTGAAGGTCTGAGGTAACAGTCTTATACTGATGATCCTTATAATATTTAGCATATTATTTCCTGTGGAGTTTAGCTGCCAGTTTGACAGACAGCCTTATTTACTTCATTTACCTGTGCTTTTTAAATTTTTGTTCATTTTGTTTTTATTTTTACTTATCTATTTGCAAGGAGAGAGTGAATGTGCATGACAAGGCCTCCAGCCACTGTCAATGAACTCTAGATGCATCTGCCCCTCTGTGCATCTGGCTTTACATGGGCACTGGGGAACTGAACCCAGGCTGTTAGGCTTTGCAGTCAAGTGCCTTAACCACTAAGCCTTCTCTCCAGCCCTCATTCCTGATTTTAACTTAGAGTCAGATCATAGTTAATTCAGTCTTCTGTTAGTAGGCATCAGGGCTTCTGTAGCATCTTGCTGTTATAAATAGGCAACTATATTTTGACAACTTCTTTTAACTTTTAACTTCTTTTAACTTTGTCCCGGTAGACAAACATTACCCTCCCAATAAGTCAAAATAGTGGTTTAAATGTGTGGCTCAAATCTTGAGTCTAATGGGTAGACTCCTACTGGAGAAGCATATCACTTAGAGTCAAGCCCTAAGATGTGTGGAGAGCAGTTTGGAGCTCTGACTGTTCAGGCTGGCTGGTGGTTTGGTGGTGTCTCTCTGCTATGATGTATGGAAGTGAGCCAGCTTCTTCTGCCATCAGTGGTATTCCCCTAGATTCTCTACACCTGAAATCAACCCTTGCCTTCTATAAGCTACTTCTGACCATGTGTTTGTCCAGCAATGTGAAGCTGACTTCAACACTCAGTAACAGCTTTTGATATTTCACAACACATGATCTTTTGTTTATCAGGCCCTTATTTTGAGCTTTGTTTGTATACCTAGCACTTAGTCCTCAATGGGAAGAATTTGAGAAACATACAAGGAATGTCAGAAAGATAGGTGCAGGGAACTGGAGAGATGGCTGAGCTGTTAAGGATCTTGCCTGTAAAGCCTAACAACCCTGGTTTGATTGCCTGATACCCATATAAAGCCAGAGGCATAAAGTGGTGCATGCATCTAGAGCTTGTTTGCAGTAGCTAGAGGCTCTGGTGTGCCCATTCTCTCTCTCTCTCTCTCTCTCTCTCTCTCTCTCTCCTCTCCTTGCAAATAAATAAATAAAATATTTAAAGAAAATAGATTCAACCACTTGAGAAGCTCAAGCATTAAAAGTGCGCAACCAGCTTTGGCAAGTAGTGAGACTCCTGGGTAAAACACAAGGGTGCAGGAGAGGGAAGGTCATAGATTGGCAAAATGTTTGGAGACAGTGGAAATACATAAAGTAGAGCTCTTGGGAAGTAATTTGAAATGGGTGCTAGTTGCTTGGCTAACTGTTTGGTTACCCCTGTCAGCATCATTGCTGCAGCATCCTATTCATGCAGAGAAGCATTTTAATCTTGATGGATTAAAAATCCTGTACATGCAGGATTCCTTGTGTCACTAGATCCCTTCTGTTTAATCCAGATGGTAGGGTCGCTTGTGTTCAGTCTTGTAGCTTCCCTGGGGTGGGGCCTGGAAAGCCTATTGAGGAAGCCAACCTGGTTCAGTGGAGAGACCTGGCAGTGAAAGTACTGCTGGACTGATTTGGATGTCCTGAGGACCCATCCTGAACTTCCAGGCCCAGCTGAAAGGCTTCTGCCTGCCTTTCCCTTTGGCTTCAGCATTGGTCTTCATGGTTGTTGAACCATTCTTCTTTTGTGAATGTGGCTTTGTGACAGATTTGTATTAACATCCTCATTTCATGCCACTATCCCCTGCAGTTTCAAGCAGTGCATCCAGCAACCCAGCAACCAGCAATCACTCAGTTCCCTGTGGTGTCCCAAGGAGGCTCTCAGCAGCCACTGATGCAGAACTTCTATCAGCAGCAACAACAGCAGCAGCAACAACAGCTGGCCACAGCTGTGCAGCAGAAGACGGCCGTGGTAGCACCGCAGCCTCAGGCACAGCCAACCACATCTCAACAGCTGGCCTCTACCCAGGAGCCCACGGTAAGAACCAGCCAGGGCTCAGTACAAAGGCTGAAGAGGAATGTGCAGGGAGGCTGGGGAAAGAGCAACAAAAGATGTCAGCAGCTGGGTAGGGACCTCTGAATTAGGGTGAAGCTGCTTCTCCACCCTAGTGGTTAAAATACTCTATTCTTGATATAGCCAAGAATGGTGTGAGGTAGTAGTCTATAGAATGTAAAAGTTTAAAAAGAAAATTTTTAAAAATAGAGTACTGATGAAAAAGAACCTTCTAGCTGGGCATGGTGGTGTACACCTTTAATCCCAGCACTGGGGAGGCAGAGGTAGAAGGATCGGCATGAGTTCAAGGCCACCCTGAGACTACATAGTGAATTCCAGGTCAGCCTGGGCTAGCGTGAAACCCTACCTCCAGGAAGAAAAAAAAAAAGTGGAAGGAAGGAGGAGAGAAAAGACGAAGAACCTTCTTATTTATTACTCTGAAATGAGGCTGGTAGAAAAGTCAGTGCTGAAACTGGGACCAGAGTTAGTCTCTGTTCCTTCTTTCAGTATGTTTAGCTGGTTGTGCCTGTTCTAATCTATATCTGCACATTCATGTGGCCCCACCTTTACCTTGAGTCCTGACAGTATTTTGTTGAGTCTTTGTCTTGAATGACCTTACTAACTACATTGCTTGGATCTGCCAAGCAACACATTCAAAGGCCTGCATGCCTGAGACCATTTGCCATGGCATAACTCCTGGCTCACTAGAGCATTGGAGATTCAGTCTCTGGAGCCATCCTGTCAATTCAGAGATTAGGGTTTCTATTAATTCCTGGTCTCGTTGCTATGACAAAATTTCCTGTCCAAAGTAACATGAGGAAGGGTTTATTTTGGCTTATAATTCAAAGGGACACAGTCTGCTATGGTGGGGAAAGGCATGGTGGCAAGATTATGAAGCAGCTGGTCACAATGCATCTGCAGTCAGGAAGCAGAGAGAGATGAATACTGCTATTCAGTTTTCTTTCTCCTTTTTATTCAATCCAGCCAATAGAATGATGTCCACATTTAGAGTGGGTCTTCCCACCCAATTACCCTAATCCAGAAACTCACAAATATGCCTGAAAACTTGTTTCTATGGTTATTCTGAATCTCATCAAGTTGACATCCACAATTAACCATCATAGGTGTGTTCACTTTTAGATTTGCCTGAATATGGCATCAGACCCCTCTCCTGGTTGACCTCTACATTTTCAGCAAACTCAGACACTCTTCCCTTATTCTTTAATAAATGACCTCTATACTCAGAGTTTTCTTAATGAAAGAAATAGAAAGTTTTCTAGTGAAATAAAAAGACATTTTGCATATCTAGCCAATAACTTTACAGGTATTCTCATTCCCCTGGAAAGTCCACCTACTAGAACAGTAAGAAAAATAAGAAGCCATCTTCCTGAGGATTCATTTCTTGCAGCATTTAGTTTAGTTTAGTTTTGTTTTTGAGATTTTATGGTTTTTCTGTTTATTATTTTTATTTATTCATTTGACAGAGAGAGGGAAAGGTAGACAGAGAAAAAGAATAGGTATGCCAGGGCCTCCAGCCATTGCAAATGAACTTCAGATGCATATGCCACCTTGTGCATCTGACTTTACATGGGTCCTGGGGAATCGAACCTCGGTCCTTTAAAGGGCTTTACAGGCAAGTGCTTTAACAGCTAAGCCATCTCTTCAGCCCTCTAGCAGTTTTGCTGCCCATCCTAAGTCACAAAACTTCTAATCCTTTTGTTGTGGTTTGATTTAGGTGTCCCCCATAAACACATACGTTTTGAATGCTTAAGCTTCAGCTGACAGCAATTTAGGAGGTGGAACCTTGCTAAAGGAAATGTGTTGTTGGAGGTAGGCTTAGGGGTGTTATAGCTAGCTCCCCCTTGCCAGAGTTGAGCTCACTCTCCTGCTGCTATTGTCTACCTGCTGCATCAGAGGTGATGTACAGCCTCTGCTCATGCCATCTTTCCCCTGTTGTCATGGAGCTTCCCCCTTGAAACAGTAAGCTAAAGGTAATCTTCCCCCCCCCCCCATAACCTGCTTTTGATCAAGTGTCTTACCCAGCAATGAGCGTGTACCTACAACAGAAGATTGGTACCAGAGGAAAGAGGTCATTGCTGCTAGAAACCTGACTGTGGCTTTTGGCCCTTTGGAACTAATTTATGAAAAGATTTGAAATCTTGGCCCATGAGATACTTTGCATTGCTGTAAGCAGAGTTTGGTGGACCATTCTGGTCAGAGTTTGAAGACTTGGCTTATTAGGGGAAGAAAGAGCTTTGTCCAAACTGTGCTAGAAGCAGTTTGTTTGGAAAGCTTACTGCATTCTTCCTGTGTCCTGAGAACTTGTACAGGGTTGTATTGCATAGAAATGGACTTTGTGAGCAGAAGGGTATGGCACAGAAAGAAATGAAAATTTCAGGCTGGAGAGATGGCTTAATGCCAGCAAAGCCAAAGGACACAGGTTCGATTCCATAGGACCCACATAAAGGCAGATGCACAAGATGGCACATGCTTCTGGAGTTTGTTTTTAGTGGCTGGAGGCCCTGGCATATCCATTGTCTCTGTCTCTTTCTCTTGCTCTCTGTCTCAAATAAATAAATAAATAAATAATAAAATATTTTAGAAATGAAAGTTTTAGACTGGAAATAGCCCCCATTCAGCTGCAATTGTTTGACAGATTACACATTGATATTGGGCCAGCTGTTCTGCACTGGGACAGCAGAAAGAATGCTAACTCTTTTGAAAATAGAATGCCTTAATGCTAAAGGAGTGCTTTGCTCTTCAAAGTCATCTTGATTCCCCTCTGGATTAACATATTTGGTAACCTATTTGGTACTATGAGACTATAACAAATGTAGGAAAGAAGAGAAGGTCGTTGGATTTGTGCTTGGTTTATTTGTTCATTTTGAAATGGCTGCTGGTCAGTGTGAGGGTCAGGGTTGTTTGAATGCCTATAGGAAGCCAGATGGAGTCATGAGGCTTAACTGTGGGTTGCATTGGAGACCCCAGCCAGGACTATGAGACTGCTGCTGGCACATAATGGATTGTGTAAGCAGCCCAGCTAGAAGGGACAAAATTGGAACTCTAGAGACTTCATCACTGGTTAGAGATGTCAGAGTTGGAGTTAAAGGATTTGATGTTTACCCTCTTCATTTTGAATCTTACATTGCTTCAATCTTTTCTTGTAGTGCCATCTTTTTTAGTTTGAATATTTATTCAGTAGCATTGTGGATTTTTGGTTTTACACCTCGTAATTAAGAGAGCTTGTATAATGGGGATGTTTGAACAGTGATGATATTTTTTTTAAAAAAACTGTGGGGACTTTTAAAGATGGACTGAATTCACTGTACTTATATCATGGATGGCCATGAGTTTATGGGGACCAGGGTTAAAATGTGGTGGATTGAATGAGGTGTCTCCCATAAACTCATGTTTTCAGACTACTCATTTTCTGGAATTGGAAACTGAAGCCCAAACTACAAAGTTAAGACAAAAGTATCATAGCAGCAGCCGGGCATGGTGGTACACGCCTTTAATCCCAGCACTCAGGAGATAGAGGTAGGAGGATTGCCATGAGTTCGAGGCCACCCTGAGACTCTGTAGTGAATTCCAGGCCAGCCTGGGCTAGAGTGAAACCCTACCTTGAAAAAAAAAAAAGGTATCATAGCAGGGCTAGGGAAAGAATCAAAAAGACCTGATCTTCTTTTAGGGACAATGATACCACATGCTATTACTTAAAGTATCTACTGTCTTGAACCAAATCTTAAGCTTTTTTTTTTTTTTTTTTTTTTTTTTTTTTTTTGGTTTTTCGAGGTAGGGTCTCACTCTGGCCCAGGCTGACCTAGAATTCACTATGTAGTCTCAGGGTGGCCTCAAACTCACGACAATCCTCCTACCTCTGCCTCCCAAGTGCTGGGATTAAAGGCATGTGCCACCACACCTGGCAATCTTTTTTTTTATTGACAACTTCCATAATTCCCTCCCTCCCCTCACTTTCCCCTTTGAAACTCCACTCTCCATTATATTCCCTCACCCTCTCAATCAATCTCTTTCTTTTAATGTCATAATCTTTTCCTCCATAATATTATGATGGTCTTGTGTAGGTATGTCAGGCACTGTGAGGTCATGGATATCCAGGCCACTTTGTGTCTGGAGGAGCACTTTGTAAGGAGCCCTACCCTTCCTCTGGCTCTTACATTCTTTATGCTATCTCTTCCCCAATAGACCCTGAGCCTTGGAAGGTGTGATAGAGATATTACAATGCTGAGCACTCCTCTGTCACTTCTTCTCAGCAGCATGATGCCTTCACTGCCATCTGAAAAGAGAAACTTCTCTAACCAAAAGTGAAGGTAGCATTAATTTATGGGTATGAACATTAAGAGAAATGCTTACTGGGCAGTTTGGTGAGCATAGTATATACATTTAGCCAGATACCAGCAGATGTTATACCCCTAGGGCTCATGATTTACCCCTGATGTAGGTTTTCAGTATCAGGGATGGAGCGGGCCTCCAATCAAATTAGAGGGCAGTTGGTTTCCCCCATAACATATGTGCCCCTATTGCACCCGTTGGCTCATTTGGCTTAGCTGGCCAAATATAAGGCTTGCAGTGTCCACTGTTGAGTATCTTCACTGGTGATTTTTTTTCCCTCCCATTTAACGGCATGCAGTGTGGCTTTTTCCAGCTTTCTGTTAGCTGGTCTACAGGAAGGAGGTTTTCAGCTCAGCTCCAGCAGGATTTCTCAGTGACCTTGCAGCCCAAGTATGTGGAATCTTCAGCAACAGGGTCTTACCATCTATTCCTGGTGGGAAACCAAGGGCCTCGGGAATGGCCTGTAATGTTTTTGGGGCATCAGGGGCCACCCTGGCCAACAACTCAGTAGAAAGTATCCCATTCCTGTCACTGAAAATTTTCTAGTAAAAATCAATGGCTCCTTAGTGTTCCGTTGTCCGAAAAACTAGGTTTCCATATGACTTAGTTATATCCTCTTAGATTTTGATTAGCCCTCCCTCCTCCTTTCATTTACTCAATCTGAAGCCCTGTCCTCACTTAGGCCTTTTCACCCCCATTAATCTGTTCTTCTCCTTACATATATACAGTACCATCCTATTAAGTTGTCCCCCTTCTATTCCCTTTGTACGTCCTTTCTAGTTTACTGGCCTCTACTACTGAGTTTTATTCCTACTCATGTCTAATCATTTGTAGCTAGGATCTACACATGAGAGAGAACATGTGACCTTTGGCTTTCTGGGCCTGGGTTACCTCACTAAGTGTAATATTTTCCAGATCCATCCATTTTCCTGCAAATTTCATAACTTCATGTTTCTTTACCACTGAGTAGAACTCCATTGTATAAATGTGCCACATCTTCATTCTCCACTCATCAGTTGAGGGATATCTAGGCTGGTCCCACTTCCTAGATATTGTGAATACAGCAGCAGTAAACATAGTTGAGCAGGCATCTCTAAGGTAGTGAGATGAGTCCTTAGGCTATATGTCTAGGAGTCGGTAGAGCTGGGTCATATGGTAGATCTATTTTTAGCTGTCTCAGGAACCTTCACGCTGATTTCCACAATGGCTGGACCAGATTGCATTCCCACCAACAGTGTAGAAGGGTTCCTCTTTTTCTACATCTTCACCAGCATTTATGGTCATTTGTTTTCATGATGGTAGCCAATCTGACAGGAATGAAATGGAATCTCAATGTAGTTTTAATCTGCATTTCCGTGATGACTAGGGATGTAGAACTTTTTTTAGATGTTTATATGCCATCTGTATTTCTTCTTTTGAGAACTCTCTATTTAGTTCCACAGCCCATTTATTAATTGGCTTGTTTGATTTCTTATTATTTAATTTTTTGAGTTCTTTGTATATCCTAGATATTAATCCTCTGTCAGATGAATAGCTGGCAAAGATTTTCTCCCATTGTGTAAGTTGTCTCTTTGTACAGTGTCCTTTGGTGTAGAAAAGCTTTGTGATTTCATGAGGTCCCAGTGGTTGATATTAAGGTGAAGCATTAAGTTTTTTCCTTGTGACCTTTCTACTTTCTTAAAGACACTTAGAGCTATAAATTTTCCTCTTAGGACTGCCTTCATTGTGTCCCAACGGTTTTGGTATGCTGTGTTCTCATTATCATTTGACTCTATGAATTTTTTATCTCCTTCTTGATTTCTTCATTGACCCATTCATCATTTAGTAGTGTATTGTTTAGTTTCCATAATTTTGTATGTACTCTATAGCTTTTGCTATTGATTTGTAGTTTGATCCCATTGCGATCAGATAGAGTGCAAGGAATTATTTCAATTTTCCTGTATTTGTTAATATTTTCTTCGTATCCTAATATATGGTCTGTTTTGGAGAATGTTCCATGTGCTGCTGAAAAGAATGTGTATTCTCCAGCATTTGGATGAAATGTCCTGCATATATCTGTTAGGTCCATTTGTTCTATGACCTCATTTAATCCAGATGCATCTCTGTTTATTTTTTGCGGAGATGTCCTGCCAATTGATGAGAGTTGGGTGTTGAAGTCACCCACTACAACTGTGTTTGGTGTTACCTGTGACCTTAGTTCTAATAGCATTTGTTTGATGAAGTTGGGAGCCCCCATGTTAGGTGCATATATGTTTAGGATTGTACTGTCCTCCTGTTGGAGTGTTCCCTTAATCAATATAAAGTGACCTTCCTTATCTTTGCTAACTAATGTTGGACTGAGGTCTACCTTGTCAGATATTAGGATAGCGACCCCTGCTTGTTTTCTAGACGCATTTTTTTTTTTTATTTGAAAGCAACGGACAGAGAGAGAGAAAGAGGCAGATAGAGAGAAAATGGGTGCGCCAGGGCCTCCAGCCACTGAAAACAAACTCCAGACGCGTGCGCCCCCTTGTGCATCTGGCTAACGTGGGTCCTGGAGAATCAAGCCTCGAACCCTGGTCCTTAGGCTTCACAGGCAAGTGCTTAACTAAGCCATCTCTCCAGCCCTAGTCCCATTTTCTTGAACCACCGTTTTCCAACCTTTCAACCTAAGATACTGTCCATCCTTCGTAGAAAGGTGAGTTTCTTGCAGGCACCAAACTGAAGGATCCTGCTTTTTAACCCAGTCTGCAAACTTATGTCTTTTGGTTGGGGCATGGAGGCTATTGATATTAAGAGTTATTATTGAAAGGTGTGTATTTATTTTTACCATTTTCCTTGTTTTGTAGTTCTTCCAATTTTACCTTTGCTCTCTTGTATTAACTAGTATTTGTGTATTTTTTTTTTCCAGGTTCCTTATATATGTGCTTTTCTTTCTCTTCAGCATGAAGCATCCTATCAGATATTTTCTTTACAGATGGTTTTGTCTTCAAACAGTGGGGGAAGTTTTCTCTGATTCTGTTGAAAATGCCTAGTATGTTTTTGGAGTGGAATTTTTCTCCTTCTACTATACCCTGAATTCTTATGTTTGATCTTTTCATAGTGTCTCGAATGTCTTGAAATTCCCATTCATACTTTTCTACTAGTTTGTCTTTCTCTTTGCTGGACTGTATTAGATCTGCCACCTGGTCTTCTAGTTTAGATATTCTGTCCTCTCCTTCATCCATTCTACTGGTGAGGTTTTCTACAGAATTTTTTTATTTCACTGTGGTCTTCATTGCTACTTTTTCTGACTGGTTTTTCTTCATTATTTCTATTTCCTTATTTATGTCTTATATTGACCTCCTTATTTCATTAAATTGGTTTCCTCTGTCTTCTTTGATTCCTTTGATTTCGTCTTTCATTCCTTTGATTTCCTCCTTGATTTCTTTGAATGTACTTATAATCATTCTTTTGAAATCTTTCTCAGGCATTTCCTCTAAATCAGTCTCACTGGAGGTCATTTCTGATGCATTAATACTTTTTGGTGCATTTACATTGTCTTGATTTTTTTGTGTTTCTTGTGTTATAATGTAGAAATTTTTGTATCTTAGATCAATTTAATGCTTGGATTTTGTAATTATCTGTAGTATTATTAGATGTATAAATCAATCTACTGTTATATATCTTCAGGGTGGAGCTTAAGGTGCTAGGTGTGGCTCTTAAGACTCTCAGAGTGACCAGAAAGTGACCCTAGTTGTTGTGTTTGCCTGCCATGAGAGTATTCAAGAAGGCTGAGAGGAACAAAATACAGGCAAATTCTAAAATTTAACTAAACAATGTACACATTCAATGAAAAACAGCACAGAGTATTTATACAAGGGTAGGTATTATGCAAACCAGAGCCTCTAACAAAGTCACAGTCCCTAAGGATGTGTGTTGCCCTGCACCCTTAATCCTGTCAACTGGGAGGCTAAGATTTCTGGTCTGAAGAGGGTTCCAAGTCAGCTTGTGACCAAGTGAGACCCTTCCCCAAGGAATGAGAGAAGAAGAAACAAAGTTGCTATAAATCAGGAAGCAACAAATGACAATCCCAAAATGTAGCTTATTTAAGAATGGCAAATCTGACCATCCATCAGATTTAATATATAATTTTTCCTGACATGGATGGTGCAATTAGCACTTCTGATTCAAGCCTATATACCAGGCTTGTTTGGTGGGTACTGATTTGGTATAATCCCAGTTACCTTTTGAGATGGCTTTGGTCTCATTTATGCTGCACGCCTGCTTGGGTCCCTCTTTGCTGCGCTGTGGGCTCAGGTAAGCTGGCTAGGTCACTGGGTCGCTGCTCTGATCGCCTGTGCTGGGTGCTGTGTAGGTGAGCTCCCTTCCCCAGGTCTCTGGTGCTTGCTAGCGGCATTTGTGCTGGCGGTGTTGGAGGGGATGCTGTGGATGGTGGCTGAAGTTCTCCCACTGGTCCTCAGGATCCTCTTCCTCACAAGTCGCTCCACTGGTTCCTGCCATTTTCCCTTCACATTTCTTGAATTTGCGAGGAGGCCCGTTTGAGTGGAAAATCCCCTCACCTGGCTCTTCCTGTGGCTCAGGCTGAGCATTATGGCTGTGGCCACATGGACCTGGAGCCGCCGGTGTTGGAGCCGTTTTTGCTTGCTTCTGTGGGCTCTAGACACTCTGAATCTCTCCTACTTCTTTGCTGCAGTTGATAATTTCTTATACACCTCGCTTTTTAGTAGAAGAGTGTATTTTGCTGGGGCTTTTTGACTTTTTCTCCTCTAGGCTGCTTTGGCGTGGTTCTTATGCCACCAACTTAACCGGTAGTCCCCAAATCTTAAACTTTATGATCCCTGGATGAACAAACATTGAACATGCTCTGTGGCAGTGGTTTTAGAGGATATGGAAGATGAGAGCTGTTTCAGCAGGAGTTAGAGTGATACTCAGCTTTGACCCACCCTTTATGACCATAACTGAGCATAAGAATACCCTTTAGCCACCCTGAAGCAGTGATCAGCAAAGGAGAGTGGACATAGGCTATATGTGTTTGCCACAGTCTTACTATTATAATAGCCCCAGAATGGATGCAACATATGCTGTTCAGGACTCCAAAGGTGCAGTCATTGAAGGTCATGGTTAATGAGTTGGATGTTATGGCACATACCTGTAATCCTAGCACTTAGGAGGAGGAATTCAAGGCCAGCTTGGGCTGCATGAGACCCTGTCTCCAAAAGAAAAATAAAATTTTTAAAAAAACATAATTGTAAAGTCTGTACAACCATACAAAAAATGCTCATGAGACAATGTTAAAACAGTTCTAAAATTAGAAAATGTGTGTACTTGACATGAGCCTTACATTTAAGGAACCGCAAATATAAGACTAGTTGTATTAGAAGAATACATTAAGATCGTAGACACAATCAATAAATGCAATACAGCACACAAAGAGACAAAGGACTGAAATCACATAATCATCTCCATAAATGCAGGAAAGGCCCTTTATAAAGTTCAGAAACCCTTCGTGATAAAAGCCCTGAAAAAACCAGGAATATAAGGAACATATCTCAACATTTTAAAGGCAGACCTATAACCAACACTATACCACATGGGCAAAAACTGAACGCAGTCCCTCTATTATCAAGACTGAGACAAGGTGACTGCTCGTAGGTAGCATAGTGCTTCAAGTCTTAGGCAGAGTGTATTAACCAAAGAGAAAGAAATAAAAGGACACAAGTAGGAAAGGAAGAAAAATCAAATCACCCCTATTTGCAGATGACATACCTAAAAGACTCTGAAGACTCCACCAGAAAACTCTTACACCTGATAAACACTTTGAACAGACTGGCAGAATATAAAATCAACATGCAAAAATCAGTAGCTGTCCTCTATACCAGTCATGAACTTGCCAAAAAGTAATGAGAAAACAAAAATCCCATGCTCAGTTGCCTAAAAAAAAAAGCCAAGGAACAAATGTTAGTTAAAAGCAACTGAAAGGGCTCTACAATGTAAACTTTTAAGACATTGGAGACAACACTAAGACCTCCCATGCTCATTGATTAGCAGAACTAACATGAAAATCACTGAAAGTATTCTACAGATTCAGTATCATCTCCATCAGAATTCTAATGGTATACTGCATAGCATAGAACTAAGAAAAAACAATCCTGAAATTCATGTGGAAGTACAAAAGACCTGTGACATCAAAAGCAATCCTAAGCAGGAAGAGTAATGCTGGAGACATCATAAAAGCCATAGTGACAAAAATAGAATAGTCCTGGCACAAAAGCAGATACATAGACCAGTGGAAGAGAATAGGGGAACTAGAAATGAAGCCACACAGCTATAGCCACCTAATCTTTAACAAAGATGTCAAAAACATATTGGAAAGAAAAAAGACAGCCTCTTCAACAAATAGTGCTGGGAAAACTGGATAGCCACTTTAAAAGACTGAAATTGGATCCCTCTTTCTCATGCTATACAAAATGAATTGAAAATGGGTCAAAGTCCTTAATGTAAGACCTAAGACTGACACCACTAGAGGAAACTAAGCAAAACATTTCAAGATATGAGCATAGGCAGGGACTTTCTGAAAAGAACTCTAATAGCATAGAAAGTAATCCCCACAATTTTGAAATTGGACTGCATGAAATTAAAAGGCTGTATAACCAGGCTGGAGAGATTGCTCAGCTGTTAAAGGCATTTGCTTACAAAGCCTGATAGCCTGGATTCAGTTCCCCAGTATCCACATAAAGCCAGATGTACAAAGAGACACATGCAGTTATTTGCAGTGTCAAGAGGCCCTGGTGCACCCATTCGTATCCATTAACTTATATTCATTCATTCTCTCTATCTCCTCCTGCAAATAAATTAATAAAATACTTTTTTAAGGAAAAAAATATATTTAATCAAGAAAACATCAGAGTGAAAAAACAACTTACAGAAAGGAAGAAAATCTTTGCCAACTATACATCCAATAGGAGACTAATATTGAAAATCTAGAAAGAACTCTAAAAATTAAAGCACAAAACAAAATCAGCCAATCAACAAATGGGCTAAGATTGAATACATAGTTCTCAAAGGAAAAAAAAATCTAAATGACCAATAAACACTTGAAAAAGTGTTCCCTATCTTCGGCCTTCAGAGAAATGCAAATCAAAACTGCCTTGAGATTTCATCTCCCCCCATTCAGAATGGCTATCATTAAGGAAAGGAACAGCAAATGCTGCCAAGGTTGTAGGGAAAGAAGAACCTTTATATACTGCTGGTGGGAATTTAAACTGGTATATCCACTATGGAAGTTCTTCAAAAAACTAAAAGTAACTGGGCATTGTAGCACACAGCTTTACTCCCAGCACTTGGGAAGCAGAGGTAGGAAGATTGCTGGGAGTTCAAGGCCACTCTGAGACTGCATCGTGAATTCCAGGTCAGCCTGGGCTACTATAGCATGACCCTACATCAAAAAGAAAAAGGAAAAAAAAAACCTAAAAGTAGATCCACCATGTGATCCAGCAACACCACTCCTAGTTATATACCTAAGGAATCTAAGTCTACATACCACAGAGACACTTGCACATCCCTGTTTATTGCTGCACTATTCACAGTGGCCAAGGTATGGAACCAGCCTAAAGGTTCATCAACAGATGAATGGATAAAGAAAATGCAGTACATTTACATAATGGGAATTTTATTCAACTGTAAAGAAGACTGAAATTATGACACCTTCAGGAAAATAAATGGAACTGGAGATTATGTTAAGTGTAGCAAGCCAAACTCATATATATTGCATGTTTCCTCTCATATGTGGAAATAAATATCTATGTATATTATATACACACACACATATGAGATACGAAAGTGGAAAGGAGGCTATGAGAGCAGAGAAAGAAGTCTAAAGCGATGGCTAGGGGGAATAAGAGGGAATGGAATATATGTGACATAAAAGCAGGAAGAGGAACTATTTGGGATGGGATTTACATACATATATGTAAATATATGTATGAAGATGTTATAATGAAAGCTATCAATGTGTACTAACTAAAAAATTAATTTTAAAAAGCATAGTTGTAGCTAGGAGTGGTGGCACACATCTTTAATCCCAGCACTCAGGAGGCAGAGGTAGGGGGATCATGTTGAGTTAGAGGCCACCAAAAAAAAAAAAAAAAAAAAAAAACCATAGTTGTATGATGTAATCTCCTTCTTCATAGTCTTACATTTCTTTTTTTTAATATTTTTATTCTTACTTATTTACTTACTTGACAGAGAAAGAGGGAGAGAGAATGAGAGAATGGGCGTGCCAGGGCCTCCAGCCACGGCAAATGAATTCCAGACGCATGTGCCCCCTTGTGCAGCTGGCTAACGTGGGTCCTGGGGGACCAAACTTGGGTCCTTTGGCTTTGCAGGCAAACACCTTAACCACTAAGGCATCCCTCCAGCCTTTACATTTCTTGATACTCTTTTATAACTACATACTTTGTGTTTAAACAAAGAACTCTACCTCTTTACTTTCTGCCATGGTCTGCCCTCCTACTTGCTCCTTTCTAACCCTGTCATTGAAGGAGAAGACTTTGTGGGACAAAAGATCCCTGAGGCACAGGTTCTACTTCTTACCTTCTTAAGACCTTGGATGAGCCCTGAGTCTCAGTAGACTGTAGTCTCTTCTTCCCTAAGTCAGTGTTGAAGTCTGTCTTCTAAGATCTCTTCCTCCTCACATTTTTTGATATTCAGTGTCTGTAAAACCACCTGCCTGGCAGGGTCCTTGTGAGAACAACTGGTGCATGTTGCTGCTTGGTATTCCAAATTGATTGTCCCTTATCCAAAATGCTTGGGACCAAAAAGCATGTAATATTTTGGCATATTTGTATATATATAGTGAGATATCTTGGGGATGAGACCCTGTAGTGGTTTGATTCAGGTGTCCCCCATGAACTTAGGTATCCTGAATGCTAGGTTCCCAACTGATGGAGACTTGAGAATTAATGCCTTCTGGAGGCAGTGTGTTGTTGGCGGCAGGCTTATAGGTGTTCTAGCCAGTTTCCCCATGTCAGTGTTTGGCACATTCTCCTGTTGCTATTGTCCACCTTATGTTGACCAGGGGGTGATGTCCACCCTCTGCTCATGCCATCTTTTTCCCACATGCTGCTCTTATTTGGGTGATTTTTAGCAGCAATGCGAACCTGACTGCAACAGACACAAATCAACACATTAAATTAATTTGTTTCACGTGCGCTTATGTACACAACTTGCAGTAATTGTATACAATATTTTTTCCTTTGTGACCTGTCACATGATCTCACAAGTAGAATTTTCTACATGTGACATCATGTCAATTTTCAAAAAATTTCTGATTTTGGAGCTTTTTGGTTTTTTTTTAAATTTTTTTGTTTATTTATTTATTTGAGAGTGACAGAGAGAAGGAAGGGGGGGAGAGAATGGGCACGCCAGAGCCTCCAGCCTCTGCAAACGAACTCCAGATGTGTGCGCCCCCTTATGCATCTGGCTAACGTGGGTCCTGGGGAATTGAGCCTTGAACCGGGGTCCTTAGGCTTCACAGGCAAGCGCTTAACCCCTAAGCCATCTCTCCAGCCCTGATTTTGGAGCTTTTTGGATTAGAGATGGTCAGCTCTTGCTGGCTTGGTGCTCAGTGGTCCAGTGCTCACCTGTTTAGTGGAGCATCTATCATAGTGCTGCATGGAGCGAGTAAGAACAAGAAGGGAAAGTGCTCTCCAAGTAGTATGCAGGCTTCCTCACAAAGGAACTCAACGATGAAGTCCCTTTCCAGTAAGATGAGCCAGTTCCCAGTGGATACTGGCTGGCATTCAGCTGACATTTCGCATACAGCCCTGAATCCCCAGAGGAAGATGTAGAGCTGGACCTCTGGCCTTCACAGAGCTCTCTGCTCCTCAGCAGGCTGCTCTGTTACCCTTCCTGGCTTACTTTGACTGACAATAGAATCTGATAGAGTATCATTCATTCTGTTGGTGAAGTGCTTAGTATACTGGCATAGGTTCATAATTTGCCTCTAAAAAGGTCCCAAGTTTTTTTGGACAATGTGAAGACAGACTCGCATGCTGTAAGCATCCTAGGTTCTAGATACTCTGGTTTCCAAAATTCTGTATTTGCCTTCAAGACAAAACATGAGAGCTAAGTTTTAGCATGGAGAGGCAACTCTAATCTGAGTAAAGGGTCTGGAGAGGGATAGTTAAATCTCTGAGGCACTTAATATCCTGTCATCTCCAGACTGACAGAACTATGGAAAGTGGTTTAGAAGCTTTCTTAACATTTAAAAAGTATACTTTCCTTTATATAGGTGGCTCATTCTAAGGGTCGTTGATGTAGTCACAACTATGGTCCTACCTGTTTATTGTTATGTGGTGGCACTTTCGGCCTCATTCTGAACATGGCCCACATCTCAAGAGTCCTCATGTTATTAGCTCAATCATTAATACGTTTTTTTTTTCTTTTGTCTTACTCTATTTCCCACTGGTTTTTCAGTGCCTTTTCTTTCTTTTCCTTCTATTTTTTTTGCCTGAGGCATGGTCTCACTCTAGACCAAGTTGACTTAGAACTTATTCTGTAGTCCCAGGCTGGCCTTGAGCCCCCAGCAGTCCTTCTTCCTCAGCCTCCTGAGTGCTGAGACTAAAGGTCTGTGCTTCAATGCTATTTCCAAGTTGAAGACTACAGGAAGCAAATCTCACTAAACCAGTGCTATGCATCTGTTCTGGGTTTGAAGCAGAAATAAAATTTTATACCTCTATCCCATCAGTGAACTGAAGGGCTTTAATAACAAAACAAGCATTACCACATTTCAGTCACAGTGGAATTCTGTCTGGCTCACTTTGCTTAGCTGAGGTGGGGAGTCAGCACCCCAGCAGAGATCATTCACTTCAAAGTGTCTTGGCTATAGTTTGTTTATCTGGCTTCTAACTGTTGGTTAGAAGGTAGGGTCTATTGTATGTCCCATGAAGGCATCCTGAACAAGTTATGTGTCCTCAGAAGCAGAAGGAGGTCCTTTAAAATAACGTTCTGGAGCTGGGCATGGTGGCACACACCTTTAGTCCCAGTTCTTGTGAGGCTGAGGTAAGATGATCACTGTGAGTTCAAAGCCAGCCTGGGCTACAGAGGGAGTTCCAGGTCAGCCTGGACTAGAGTGAGACCCTACCTCAAAACAAACAGAAAAACAAAACATACATTCTGTATCTATAGGGCTGGGAGTAACGTCTACAGTCTTGCTCTCTGGGAAGAATTACAGATGGTTGACCTATACATTATTGCTGATGAAGATTACTTTATAGTCAGACAATCAGTATCAGTCTCAGAGCTGCAGATCAAGTAGTCAGTGCCTGTTTTCTTTCTGATGGCATTGATCATCTTAGCCTTCAAGCAAACACTTGGGCATTACTATGCTTAGCTATTTTTCTCTTTTCCTTTTTCCTTTCCTCTTTTTTTTTAAAGGTTTAGAGAGACTTTATTAGATTAAGAGGAGGAAACAGGAGAAAGTACCGAGAGCTCCTTGCCCATTAGAAAGCAGGAGGGGGTAAAAGCCCATTTGTTTGTTTTTAATGAAACACTGCATCTCTCTCCCTAACAGATTCAAGCCCCAGCAAGGCAACAGCCAAAGGTTCAGACAACCCCACCTCCGACCATCCAGGGGCAGAAAGCTGGCTCTCTTACTCCTCCTTCATCACCCAAAACCCAACGTGCTGGGCACAGGCGGATTCTCAGTGACGTAACCCACAGTGCAGTCTTTGGGGTCCCTGCCAGCAAATCAACCCAGCTGCTCCAGGCAGCTGCAGCTGAGGCCAGTCTTAATAAGTCCAAGTATGTGGCAGTTTGTTCTTTTTACCTTGTGGTCATGCTCTTCCCTGAGTGATTACTGCATGGCTCTTGCTTGTGGGTGTGTGAAGATGTGCCTGTATAGTACATTCATGTTTGACCTACCCATAGTTAGTGTACTGTACTGATCATAAGAAATAATTTCAGCTGGGTGTGGTGGCACACACCTTTAATCCCAGCACTCAGGAGGCATAGGCAGGAGGATTGCTATGAGTTTGAAGCCACCCTGAGACTACATAGTGAATTCCACATCAGCCTGGGCTAGAGTGAAACGCTACCTCAAAAAAAGAAAGAAAGAATGAATGAATGAATGAATGAATGAATGAATTTCAGTTTCTATTCTCACATTTATTCCATGCTTTGCACTGTTTTCTAAACTCATGAGGTTGGACAGATGGCTCAATACTTGGGGTGCTAGCTTGCAAAGCCTTCTCACCCAGGTTCATTTCCCTGACACCCATGTAAAATCAGATGCAAAAAGTAGTTCAGGCATCTGGTATTCATATCCAGCAGCAAGAGATCCTGGCACACTCATACTCAGGAATGTGTACATTCACACACACACATGATAGCAAATTATATGTGTGTGTGTGTGTATAATTTCAATCTGACCAGGTCTCCCCATACTAACAACATTTGGCAACTGTTGTTCACACAGATGCCATGCCACTACTTCTTCAAGAGCCTTTAGTCACCCATGCCCTCTCTGGGTAGGACTGCTACTGACCCTTATGACCCATGTCAAAGGTTACTTTGACCCTTTGCATTTTGTTTGAGCCTTTTTGGAGCATGTGTCACTGTGTTTTATCATTAACTCTTTGTACATCTGGCCATCTTTGTCTGTGAGTTGGCCACCCTTTATAGACTTGGTGGTTGACTGGCTCTGTGCCTGACATAAAGTCAGTTTAGGTGAGTATTGAGTCAGTGCATCTAAACCCTCTAAACCCTCAGCCTTCTTGGAACCATACCCTTTAAAATTAAAAATCTTTAAATTAGGAGACTGAGGGTGTTACTCAGTTGGTACAGAGCATGAGTTTGATCCCTAGCACCACATATACAGGAGAGAGGGTCAGGAATTAATCTTTGGCTACCTAGTGAGTTCCAGGCCAACATGAGACCCAGTCTCAAAAAGAGAGAGCGAGAGAGAAACTCAAAGAAACCTACATGATTTGGACACACAAAATAAGTGATAATGTGTATTTCTCTTTAATTGTACTGCGTGGTGGTGGTTTTGTTTGTTTGTTTGGTTTGGTTGGTTTTTGTTGTTGTTTTTGAGGAGGGATATACTGGGGATTGAACCCAGGGCCTCATACATGTTAGGTAAGTGCTGTTCCACTGAGCGATATCCCTGCCTGTGATTATAGCTTATTACTATGTGTGTTAGATCCTGAAAGATTAGAAGTAGCCTAAATAAACCTGGGCCAACCCCTAACAAGTCATGACTATACTTGAAGTACAGACCTAAGGATAGAATACTATGGACTCCTGCACTGAGAGGCCTTTCAAGAGATGAAGAAAGCTATATGACCTCATGAGGGCTAAAGAGAAGGACATGCTCATTTCAGAGTGGAGAGTATTTGTGGAGACTTAAACTAATCAGTTGCTATGGAATGTCCTTTTAAGGAAACACTGAGATACTCAGAAAGAATGTGATCCTAGAATGAAGAGAAAGCTTAAGCCCTCGCTTTGTTCAACTTTCATGTCTTTTTTTTTTTTTTCTGTGCGGTGGCAACATACCTAGGTCTGCAACCACCACTCCCTCGGGTTCTCCACGGACCTCTCAGCAAAATGTCTGTAACCCTTCAGAAGGTTCCACATGGAATCCCTTTGATGATGACAACTTCTCCAAACTCACAGCTGAGGAACTGCTGAACAAGGACTTTGCCAAGCTGGGGGAAGGTGAGCAAGCTGCCTTTTTTTGTGATTTTCAGTGATGTCTCTGCTGAGAATAGACAGGAGCTCAAGTGCATCCTAGTTGCAGAGGGAAGTGCTCATGAAAGACTGGCTTGATAGCCTGGACCTGTCCCTCAAAAGATTAGTTTTGAGGCATACCAGAGCACTAAAGTCTTTTTTATCTTTAGGAGCTCCTGCTCAACACTGGGAGGCAGCAAGGAAGTGTGACCACAAAGGAAGAAATGTAGGAAAGGGTCTGTGACGTAAATCAGTATAGTCACATCAAAGAGGATCATTCCTTGGAGGTGTCTGGTGATCTCCCTCCTCCTAAGTGAGCTTATTGTCCCAGAAATAGTGACTGCTTGTCCAAGAGATTGCTTCACCCAGACACTGAATCTCTCATTGTGATCACAGGTTTGTATTGATGTTGACTGACACAGAAAATAAACTCTTTAAATAAAACATAGAGTTCTGTCCAAAAGATTCAAATTCTAATTTGGAACACAAGATACACATACTTTGGAATGATGGGATACATCTGAGAAATCTCAGATATGTAGTTGGAAATTGTGCTGTGCAATGCTGAAGCTTCTATTTATAAAACACAGTGGCTAATTGGCCAGGTTGCCTTTGCATTCACTACTACCCTCTGCTTGTTTATCTGACCATCACTCACCATCCTGGCTCTCCTCTACCACCTCTCCCCCACTCAAAGATGTGACCAAGGCCAAGAACAGCCCTGACTATGCTTCATTTTCTCCAGCATAAGCGCCCCCTCCACCATGATCTTCAGCACCTGTGGCACAGCCAAGAGTGTCATTAGCATTGCAGCCATGTTGGTCATGGATTCCATCAACCCAGTGGTGATCATCGCCATCTGCCTCCTAGTGGTGGCAGTCCTCATCACCAACTGTGATTGATGCCATTGCCCTCTATAGGGTTTCCCTCAGCTAGGCACTGAGCTAGGAGTTGAATGTCACCTTTCATATAGTGTTACTGTTGTTATACCTGCTCATCATATCTCACTATTGCTTTCCAACCATTCCCCCTCATCACTTCCTATAAGCACTTCCACCTTAGAAAATAGGTCTTAGGGCTGGAGAGATGTTTTAGCAGTTAAGGCGCTTGCCTGCAAAGCCTAAGAACCCAGGTTCAATTCTCCAGATCCCACATAAGCCAGATGCACATGGTGGCACATGCATCTGGAATTCATTTGCAATGGCTGGAGACCCTGGTGTGCCCATTCTCTTTCTCTCTCTCTCTCTCTCTCTCTCTCTCTCTCTCATAAATGAATAAATAAAAATAAAATCTTTTTTAAAATAAAAGAAAATAGGCCTTAGACACTTTGGGATTTAAGGAGATTTCAAGTGAAGGCCAGAGGCAACATGCTCTGAAGTGTTTACTTGCTGCTGCTTCTCATCCTCTTCCTCCTCCTCCTCCTCCTCCTCCTCTTCTTCTTCTTCTTCTTCTTCTTCTTCTTCTTCCTCTTCTTTCTCTCTCTCTCTCTCTCTCTTGGTTTTTCAAAGTAGGGTCTTGCTCTAGCCCAGTCTGACCTGGAACTCACTATGTAGTCTCAAACTGGCCTCAAACTCACAGTAATCCTTCCACCTCCACCTCCCAAGTACTGGGATTAAAGATGTGCACCACCATGCCCAGCTCTCTATTTTTATTTATTTACTATTTAAACAATTTTTTTAAACTGTGGTTTAGGGATATGGCTCAGTTGGTATAGTGCTTGCCTGGCATAAATACCTGGGTTTTGTTCCAGGCACCACATAAATCAGGCATAGCTGCACACATCTATAATTCTTAGCAATCACTTCAGAGATAGAAGCAGAAGGATCAGAAATTAAAGATCATCCTCATCTACATAGTTTAGCCTGGACTACATAAGATCCAGTTTTTTAAATTGTGGTAAAATACAACATAATTGACATCTTTACTATTTTAAATTTACAGAACTCTTTATCTTGCAAAACTAACATGGTATCTCTTCTGATTCTCAACAGCAGCCTTCCTTTTCTAAGTTATTACAGTGACTAGACAAGGACCTTTGAGTAGCCAAGGTGTTGCCTGCCATAATGTAATAATGAGTATAGTTATAGGGTGCCCTTCACCCCCACCGTGTGCCTGTGCACTGCAGGATTCTGCTGGGATAAACCAAGTAGTGTTTTTGTTCCCCCAGGAAAGCTTCCTGAAAAGCTCAGTGGCTCAGCGGACAGTTTGATCCCAGGCTTCCAGTCAACCCAAGGAGATGCTTTTGTTACTTCCTCATTTTCTGCTGGAACTGGTGAGTGTGGGACACACCTGAGACCAACCTCACTACTGTCACTCTTTAATTTTCCTCTCCACAGACATTGCTAGCATACCAGTGAACACTGATCATGGTAGTAACTCTTATTTACCTTTATTTAATAGATGTCCAATCAGAAAGGAATAGGAGATTGTCTAGAATCACGTTGAATTAAAGTGGTAGGGTGATGTGGCACAACATGCAAAACTTGCTCTCTTATACAAATATTTCTGATTTGAATAGTAGTATTCTGGCAGTTTCTTGTCATTGCTTAGGGTCTTTGAGATGATGTGAAGGATTCTGAATAGATGTTCTAGCTGATATTTGATGTGCTATTAAGCTGTGTTTATGTATGTGTGTTTTTATAACTTTCTATTATAGGAGTAATGAGAGACTTGTTTTTCTACTTTATTAATAAAAATTATATTGCAAAGCTCCTTGAGCATTGGCAGGTGTGATAGAGATGTCTCATTGAGTGCTGAGCACTCAACAGTCATTTATTCTCAGAACTTTGATGAGTTTTGAAGCTTCTCAGTAGTCACTGCCATCTGCAAAAGGAAGCTTTTCTGACTAAAGATGAAAGTAGCACTTATGTGTAGGCACAAATACGAGTATTTAAAGTATAATTTGATGGGTACAACATACCTACGTAGCCAAACAACAGTAGTGTCTTCTCCCCTAGGGCCTATGACCTTTCTAGCCACTGGCATGAATTCCCTCCCATGGAGCAGGCCTCAAATTAATCAGAAAGAAGTTGGTTATCCCATAATAATCATGCCATTGTTGCACCAATGGGCACCTTTTGCCTCACTCATCAGTTGTGTAGCTCACAGGGTTCACTGGTGGATAAGACTGTTGATGACTTTGCTTCCTGAGTTATCCAGAAGGTAGGAGTCTTCCAGCTCAGTTCTAGCTAATTTCTCAGTATTTTGAAACTGAAATATGTGGTGTCTTCAGCAATAGGGTATTAACAGCTAGATCTAGTGGGCAACTAAAAACATTGGCAGTCGCTCAGCCCCATCCAGTAAATTCCCATAACAGCTGGATCAGAGTCACCAGGCTTATTTTCTCTGTTCAGGACTCCTTCCACTTGAACTTTTCTTTCCTTAACCAGGTTCTGCTCATCTCTGGGAACCACCTCCTGTTGTACAGGAGCTCCACCTTCTTTCCTTCTCTTCAGCTCTATAATAAAATCCTTCTAAATTTCACCCTCTGTGGTCTATGGATTTTAATTATCAAATTCATAAGACAAGAGCCTAGAGGCCACTGACTCAGTAGAAGCTTCACGTAGCCATGACCATCCATCACCCTAACTCTTGAGGTAAAGCCCAACCAAGAACCGAGAATGGTCCCATCACTCTCAAAGGCACTGCAGATTCCTATAGCAAAAGCTTCCTATCCTGGCTAAGGACTCTCCTATGATGTGTTACTCTTACTGCTTCTAAGCTGGCTCTCCAATTGTCCATCTCTAGTCTGTCACTCTCCAGCTATGATGTGCAGGTCTTCTGAGATCATACACACACAGACACACACAAAAAAAAAAATTACCCAGTGGGCTTAACATGTATCTCATGCTCAATACATATGTGGTTCATTGTTAAAACTGCCATAATTAGGGCTGGAGAGATGGCTTAGCGGTTAAGCACTTGCCTGTGAAGCCTAAGGACCTCGGTTCAAGGCTCAATTCCCCAGGACCCACGTTAGCCAGATGCACAAGGGGGCGCACGCATCTGGAGTTCGTTTGCAGTGGCTGGAGGCCCTGGCGCACCCTTTCTCTCTCGCTCTCTCTGTCTCTATCTGTCTCTTTCTCTGTCACTTTCAAATAAATAAAAATAAAAATAAAGAGTACAACCTTAAAAAAAAAAAAACTGCCATAATTATACTATAAGATGTGTTTCTGGCTGGCCTTTATGTAAGCAAGTGCCTTTAACCATTTAGCCATTTCTCCAGCCCCCTGGCTGAGCCTTTAAATACATACATACATATATATATATATATACTGCCACTTGAGGCTTTCAAAACATATACAAAGGGAGTAGGGAAGAAAACCAAAGACAACTATCAAAGAAATAAAATATATGAATAAAAAAGCACAGGCCTGGTAAAGATGTGTTTACATATGTGTGGAAGCCAAAGGACAACTTTGAGGGTCATTCCTCAGGTGCCATCCACCTGTTTTTTGAGACTGGGTCTCTTACTGGCCTAAAACTCACCAAGTAGGCTAGACTGGCTGACCAGTGAGTCCTAGAGATCCTATGTCTTTAGCAATTTTATACATGTTTATGTCACTGAACTGGGTATAGTGGCAGCTGTTTGTACTCTGGGGTTTGTACTATATTAAGATATGGCTATGGAGGGGTAGGGGACAACAACAACTGGCCTCAAGGTACCCCCTCAATCCATGCACTCTTGCTATCCTTCCCTCTTTATGGTTCCCTGGTTGGAATCACCCACCCGGGCAGCCCACTAAAGGATACTGCTGCACTTCTTTGTCCCCTCTGTCACATACATCTGGCCATCTATACCCCAGCCCCTCTTTGTTGCCACTCCCTCCTGAAAATGTGGCTCAGCTGAGAAGGGCCATGCATGCCTAAGCAAGGGTCAAGTGTGCTCCTGTCCCACCTTGCCTAGGCTCCTGCATTGGGTGGCTTCTTCAGTAGAAGCATAGCATAGGTTCACCCAGTGATCCCATTTTTGCCTTTCACATTGTCATATGTCACCAACTACACCTTGGTGGCACTCCAGAGGTGTTATTGAGATAGCAGAGGTGGCTGCTGTGTCAGCAATGGAGTCTGTCCAAGGAACACAGAATACTGAAGAGGGGAGAGTAAGAAACTGGAGGATTGGCAAAATAAAAGAGAGACTTATTGAGAGGGGGAGGGAATATGATGGAGAGTGGAGTTTCAAAGGGGAAAGTGGGGGGAGGGAAGGCATTATTATAATCGTGGATGTTCTTAATAAAAAAAAATTGAAAAGAAAAATAAATAAGTTAAAGAAAAAAGAAAGAAAGAAACTGGAAGGTTGGGCTCAGAAAGAAATAAGCCAGCAAGGAAGAGCCAAGCCTGCCAAGGTCATGTTTGGAGTGGACAGCATAAGGACAAAAAGCACTCACTTCGCAGCTGCTGCACCATCCACAGAGAGCCCTCCTCATGCAGAGACAGACAAACCCTCAGGAACACAGGCAGAGTGGGAGATGAAGGGAAAGAAATCACGTCGTAAGCTGGAAGAGATGCCAACAGTGACGCCTAGCATGCCCAGCACCTTGGCTCTTGTGAAGGCCTGCTTCATAAGTAAAACACCGAGGCTCAGGGAGATAAAAGAAATGCCTCACATATGGGAGTCCAAGCTAACATAGAGAGGGATTCCAAATTTAACCCAGCAGCATGCTGGCTATAAGGAGAAATCAGGTGGCATTGGAAAAGTCTGAGATGTCCTAAGGGGTAGACAGTGATCTAAGAGGAGATAATGAGGTGAGCATGGTGAGGTAGATACATAGACTTCAATAAATGCAGTTTTCCAAGTAGAGGGCGAATAGCAATAGTATCTTAGTAAGATCCAGAGGCTTGGACCTGTCTGACCCATGGCAGAAAGATGGCTATGTCTGCTTTTCCTGTGCGCTGTTGAGGACAGCTAGACGTCATGGTGGTGCAGTAGGATCAGGATGCAGGGAACAGAGGAAGTAGATGCACACATGTGCGTTCTACTCACCCCTCTGTTATTCTAAGTGTGCACTTACTCTGTAATTGGAGCTGTTGGATGAATAGGTGATAAATACATCTAGATGTACTTGAAGTTTTCTGCTTTTTTCATTTTTTTTCTCCTGATCTTTTTTCCCTCCAACCAACTCCAGCTGAAAAAAGAAAGGGTGGGCAGACTCTGGACTCTGGAATCCCACTTCTAAGTGTATCTGATCCTTTCATTCCTCTTCAAGTACCTGATGCACCAGGTAGGTAAATAGGACTGATTATAGGCCCAGACAACTCTCTAGAGAGTTCTAAATATTCCATTAAAAATACCTGAATTCCAAGTCTTAATTTCGTTGTGTATTTTTATTTTCTTAGTAAGAGGACACACTTATCTTGGAGGGTACTAGGGTACTGCTTCTCATCTCCCACCCCTTTTTTTATTCTTTTTAATCAGGGTTTTATGTAGTCTAGGCTGGCTTGGAACTCCCTATGAGACTGACCTTGAATTCCTAATCTCCCTACCTTCATAGCTACTGCACCAGCCACAGGGAACCCTCCCAAGTGCTGGAATTACAAGTGTACACCACTATGCCTGGCTTGTTTTCCATTCTTGATTGTGGTTATGATAATTTGGAGGGCCTATGTATTAGAAATAACATTAGTCCAATATGATTGTAGTATGGTGATAGAACTCATAAACATTTGATTAAAAGAACAAAACAAAAATAGTGACTGTGTGTGATGCTTGGATTCTGGGTGCCCCATCCATTTCCTACTTGCTGTCATGTACTTTGACTTTGTAATTAACAGTATTTAATACATCTCTAGGGTGAGTCCAAAGACCTAGGCTCCCTTCCATGTTCTGCCCCTGGCTGAAGCCCTTCTGGGCCAAGCCCTTATCAGTGGAGGAAGTGACTGCTATGGTTCCAGTTTCCCCTTCCAGGGCCCTGTTCCTGATTCTAGGGAGCAATGTAAAAAGTAAGAACTGGCTGGTGTGTTCAGATTGAAACTGCTTTGAAATGATGAGTGGATGTGGTCCAAAAATTGATTCCTCTTCCCCTCCCCATACCTTTTATGTGTTTTTTTTTTACATCATTATGAAGTTGTTTATTCTTACTAACACTTGGACTCAAGTGTTCCTGGTTATTTTGGAAAAAGCATCTTGTTTGTATGGATCACTTAATCATCCTTTTCCACAGTCACTTCTCCATAAAGCACCTTTCTTCTTTGATGCAACATAACAAATACAATGTCTCTTTTGACTACTATTATTTTCTTCTTATAACCATAGCCTCATATATACCATTGTTGCCACAACTCTATTTTCATATGTTTTCTACTTTTTGTTGTTGTTGTTGTTGTTACTTACTTGTTTATTTAGGCTGGGGTTGTAGTGTGAGGAACATAAGTCTCCCTTTCTGGAGAAGCAGTTAAATTAAACTCCCTAGAAGGATCTAGCCATCATTTTACTTCATTTTTCTTTTCTTTTCTTTTTTTTTTTTTTTTTCCTTATTCTTATGCCCTCCAAATCTTGGCCTTGAACTGACAGAATCAGCTTGGTTTTTCTTTTCTCCTCAGTTGTTAAAGATATTGGATTGGCTCCTTCATGACTGGTCTGTTCATCTTCATTCATTAGACAGACTGCTGATCTAGTACTGAGGCACTCTGGTGACCCTATTGCTTGCCTTCATCAGGTAGTGTGTGTAGTAGCATTGCTTGCTGGACATGGATGTAGCTCAAAAATAACAATTCACCCAGGTATGATTCAATGTAGGTTGGCTACAGGAAGCAGAAGAAAGGGATCTCCTTTCTTCTCTTCCAGTGTGTCTGGCAATACCTTGGATGAGCCAGTCTTGAGTAGAAGACTGTACAGGTATGGGATGTTCAGTGGCCGCTTTTCCCCCTGCTGTGACACCTATCCTGTGACACCCCTTGGGTTCTTTTGTTTTGTTTTGTTTTGTTTTGCTTTTGAGGTAGATTCTCGCTCTAGCACAGGCTGACCTGGAATTTACTATGTAGTCTCAGAGTGGCCTCAAACTCACACTGAGCTTACTACTTCTGCCTCCCAAGTGCTGGAATTAAAGGTGTGCACCACCATGCCCAACTACTCTTTGGGTCCTTGCATTGCATTCAAATCTGTTGGCCTGGGAAATTGCTGACAGGTATGAGAGATGCATCTGGAAGCTGCTGTCCTGCTCTGTCTCTTGATCCTCCACAACTCCCATTCTGGAAGATTCTTGCAAGAGTTTTAGTGGTATATACTATAATACCAATTAAGGACCCTCTTGAGTTGGTTTTGTTTTTTTTTTATTTATTTTATTTTATTTTATTTTATTTTTATTTTTTTTGAGGTAGGGTCTCGCTCTAGCCCAGGCTGACCTGGAATTCACTCTGTAGTCTCAGGGTGGCCTCGAACTCACAGTGATCCTCCTACCTCTGCCTCCCAAGTGCTGGGACTAAAGGCATGTATCACCACACCCAGCCCTCTTGAGGTTTTTTTTTTATACATTTTTATTTAGTTAGTTGAGAGCAACAGACAGAGAGAGAGAGAATGGGCGCGCCAGGGCTTCCAGCCACTGCAAACGAACTCCAGACGCGTGCGCCCCCTTGTGCATCTGGCTAACGTGGGTCCTGGGGAATCAAGCCTTGAACCGAGGTCCTTAGGCTTCACAGGCAAGCGCTTAACCACTAAGCCATCTCTCCAGCCCCCCTCTTGAGTTTTAATAGAAAAAAATCTATTAAAATAGGACATGCTTGTATCCTAGGCCCATTTGCTTAAAATACCATTTTCCATCCTTTCACTCTAAAACAGTGTCTTTTATTGAGAGATGAGTTTCCTGGAGGCAACAAATGGCAGGATCCTGCCTTTTAATCCAGTCTGCAAGCCTGTGTCTTTTGTTTGGAGCATTAAGGCCATTGATATTAAGAGTTATTATTGAAATGTATGTATTTATTCTCTCCATTCTTCTTACTTTGTAGTGCTTCCTGTTTTTCCTTTACTTGCTTATTTTAGCTGTTACTTAAGTATGGCTCTTTTTTTCCTGTTTCCTCATGTGTGTGTTTTGCTTTCTCTTCAGTATGAAGGCTTCCTTCAAGTATTTTCTGTAGAGTTGGCTTAGTTGTCATAAATTCCTTTAGCCTGTTTTTGTTGTAGAATGTCCTTATTTCTCCATGAATTTGGATAGATAGCTTTGCAGGATAAAGTAATCTTGGTTGACCATTGTTAACTTTCAGAACTTGGAATACATCATTCCAAGCCCTTTTGGCTTTTAAAGTTTGTGTTGAGTAATCTGCAGTTATTCTGATGGGTTTACCTTTGTAGGTGACTTGCTTTTTCTAACTACTTTCAATATATTTTCTTTGGTTTATGTGTTTAGTAGTTTAATTATAACATGGCAAGGAGAGTTTCTTTCCAGGTTTTTTCTGTTTGGTGTTCTAAGAGATTCCTGTATCTGCATTGGCATCTCTTTCCCAATTTGGGGAAATTTTTCTGATTTTGTTGAAAATGCCGACTATGCCTTTTGAGTAAAATTCTTCTTCTTCTACTATACCCTGAATTCTTATATTTGATCTTTCATAGTGCCCTGAATATCTTGAAATTCCCATTCATACCTTATTAGCTTCTCTTTCTCTTTGTTGGACTGTACTAGGTCTGCCACCTGATCTTCTAGTTTAGATATTCTGTTCTCTCCTTCAGCCATTCTATTTGTGAGACTTTCCACAGAGGTTTTTATTTGACTTACTGTCTTTTTCAGTGCTAGTATCTCTGCCTGTTTTGTTTGTTTGTTTGTTTTCAGTATTTCTATTTCCTTGCTCGTGTCTTGTAGTGACTTCCTTATTTCATTAATCTGGTGTTCTGTGTTCTCTTTCTGGAGTTTGTTTTCTTCTTTAATTCCTTTGTTTTCTTCTTTGATTCCTTTGATTTCTTCTTTGATTTCTTTGGTATAGATAAAAATAATTTTTAAAAAATCTTTGTCAGGGGCTGGAGGGATGGATGGCTTAGCGGTTAAGGCATTTGCCTGCAAAGCCAAAGGACCCTGGTTTGATTCCCCAGGACCCACATTAGCCAGATGCACAAGGGGGCACACGTGTTGGGAGTTCATTTGCACTGGCTGGATACCCTGTCACACCCATCCCCCCCTCTCCTCCTCCTCTCCTTTCCTCCCTCCCTTTCTCCTTCTCTGTCAAGTAAATAAATAAATAAAATTTTAAAATCTTTGTCAGGCATCTAACCTAAAACAGTCTCGTTAGCAGTCATCTCTGATGGATTGATAATTTTTGGTGGGATTGTATTGTCTTGATTGTTTGTATTTCATGTATTATAACGTATTGGTTTTTACATCCTGAGTTGATTTGAAGCTTGGGTTTTCTAATTATCTGCAGTACTCGTAGACGTGGCAATCCAAGTTTATATACCTTCAGGATATGAGTTTAAGTTGCCAAATGTATCTCTTGTACTCCAATCCAACCGCAGAAGTAATCCTAGGTGTTAAGTTTGCCTGCTATTCAAGTATTCTAGTGGGCTGGGTGGAACAATTTACTGGCAAATTCTAAATGTCAACTGAGCAATATACACATTCAATAAAAACCAGCACATGGGCTAGAGGGATGGCTTAGCAGTTAAGGCGTTTGTCTGCAAAGCCAAAAGATCCAGGATCAATTCCCTAGGACCCATGTAAGCCAGATGCACAAGGGGGTGCACGTGTCTGGGGTTCGTCTGCAGTGGCTGGAGCCCTGGAACACCCACTCTCTGTCTGTCTCTCTCTCTCTCTCTCTCTGTCTCTCTATCCCCTCCCTCCCTCTCTTCTCTGTCTTTCTCTCTGTCAAATAAATAAGTAAAAATTTAAATTTAAAAAAACAGCACAGAGTATGCAAGTGTGGGGATTGAAGCAAACAGATAACCTTATAAAGCCAAAATCCCTAAGGGTGTGTGTTGCTCTACACCCTTAATCCTGTCAGCTGGGAGGTTGAGAATTGTGTTCTGAAATGGGTTCCAGGTCAGCCTGGATCTGAATCCGATCCTGCCCCCAGTAATGACAGAAGCAAAAGACAAAGGCCCTATAAATCTGAAAGCACTTAAGGCAATAATAGTCATCCCCCAAATACAGCTTGAGAATGGTAAAGCCAACCAAGAATATTTAACCCATATCCTGCCCTGGCATGGAGAGATTAGCACTTCCAATGCAGGCCTATGTACCTGCTTTTTTGTCAGTTAGCCTCATTACCTTTTGGGGTGGCTTCCTATCTCACTAATGCTGAGTTCCCACCTTGATTCCTCAGTGTTGTGCTATGGAGCTGGTGTTTGGTCAGCTGTGCTGGATGCCCTGCCACAGGGGACTGAATGCATTCTCTGGAGGTTCACTGTTTCTGACGGTTGGGGGAAGGGAGAGTGCAGGAAGCCTGGAGTTGTACTGGAACTGCTCAGCTGGTCCCACCTGTATCCCTTTTAGCAGCTCCTTAGCTGATCTCTGCTGTCTCCCCTTCACATTTCTTGACTTTGCAAGGAGGCTGATGCAGTTGGAACATCCCCTTGTTTGGTCTCTGCTCCTGCAGCTCTGTGCCTGGCTGGGTGGGCAGGCAGATCCTGCCAGGCGGATCGGGGTCACAAGCACCTTGATGGGATTCTGACCATTCTTCTCCTTTCTGGTAGATCTTGGTCTCTCCTGCTTCTCCACTGTGGCTAATAAAAACCTATACACCTTCACTTTTTGGAAGAAGAATATATTTTGCTGTCCCTCCCTAGGCTGGTTTGGCCTGACTCCTATGCCGCCATCTTAACTGGAAGTCCACATTTTAAATTTAAAAAAAAAAAAAACTTTTCTGGGAGCTGAAGAGATTGCTTAGTGGTTAAGGCCTTGCCTGTGAAGCCTAAGGACCCAGGTTCAATTCCCCAGTACCCACATAAGCCAGATGCACAAGGTGGTGCATCTGGCTGGAGTTCATTTGCAGTGCCTGGTGGCCCTGGCGCCCTCTCTTGTGCTTACTTGCTCACTCAAAGAAGTAAATAAATAGCTTTTTGTTTGTTTGTTTTTTCAAGGGTGGGTCTTACTCTAGCCCAGGCTTACCTTGAACTCAACCTTGTAGTCCCAGACTGGCCTCAGCTTCACAACAATCCTCCTACCTGTGCTTCCCAATTGCTGGGATTAAAGGCACGTGCCACCACACCCAGCCTTAAACATTATTGACAACTCTTTCACATTTTTGTTATTTTGCAAAACTGAAACTCTGTACCCATTAAACAATAGGCTTATTTCACATCCTCTCAGCCCCTAGAACCACCATTCTCTATCTTCAGTCTTTATGGATTTGGCCACCCCAAGAACCTCATAGAAGGGAAATGATACATAATCACAGTTCTACCATATTGCATAAGTCAGAATTCCCTTCATTGCTAAGGCTAACATTACACAGTATGTAGACCACATGCTGCTTGTCCTTTTATCCCCATTTGATGGACACTTATGCTGCTTCTCTCTGTTAACTGTTGAATAATGTAGATATCTCTTTGTGACCATACTTTCTTCTTTTGGATATATACTCAGCAATGGAATTGCTGGGTCATGTGGGAATTCTGCTATTAGGTTTTGAGAAGCTACCGATACTGTTTCTCACAGAGTCTACACCATTTTTTTGTGGTTTTTTTTTTTTTTTTTTTTTAACATTCCCACCAGCAGTACACAAGGGTCTGATCTCTTGAAAGCAGTTCCACAAGACTAAACAGATATGCTTTGGAAGCCCCATAAGTGCCACTTCCTCGAATCAGAGTCTTTTTTAATTAATTTAACTTATTGATTTTTTTATAAATAGATTGCATATATAGAATCCCTCTCCCCCACCCCAATTCTGTTGAAGGTCTTCGGTGGGTTTATTGGTATTCGTTGTGGGGAACAGGAGGCCTCAGTCAGTGCCTACAGGGATGGGAGAAACAAGGTATCTCAGGCTATTCCCACCCACCCCAAGGCTCCTACAATCTTTACATACCCCTCTTCAGTGATGCTCCCTGAGCCGTGGTGGGCAAGATATGGATCTGATTTAGTGTTGCTTTCTCTGTAGCCTCTGGATCTGTGTTTTTATGAGGATTGTGTGACCACAGTGTCTGTCACTATTTTCAGTCTAGCCATGAGAGCAGTATTCGTGCCACTGCTTCCCCTTCTGGGCCTGGGCAGATGAGTTGGAGGTGACCCATATCATGGATAGACAGTTGGCTCTCTCTGCATGGTGTATCCTCGTTCTCCCCCATATTCTCCTCTATCTGTAAAATAGAACAGATTGTCCAACCAAAAGTAAAACAATTTGAATAAAAAGGGATAAGCTTATTCCTTAGAGAGATATATAACCTTAGTCCTTAGAGTATATATCCACTCTTCTTAGTTAAAGAGCAGTGGAGGGTCTCTCTGGAGCCTATTGGTTTCCTGTGGAATCTGGCTTGGTTCCCAGAGCCAGATACAAGTTCTCCCCCACCGAGCAGGTCTCATGTCCAATCCACGAACAGTTGGTTACCTACATCAGCTGTGTGCCACTGTTTCACAAGTATATACTGCTTGCTTGGCTGGTTGATTTTTGTGATAGACAGCATCTCCTGCTTGATCAATCAGTTGGCAGGTGTGTGCCTGCCTGAGGTTTGACCTCTATATTTTATTTTCTGTTACACAGGAATGCAAATATATGAGTGTTAAGTGAAAGAAGTTAATTATTTTAAAATAGAAGTTGGTGCCGGTTATGGTGGCACACACCTTTAATCCCAGCACTTGCGAGGCAGAGGTAGAAGGATTGCCATGAGTTCGAGGCCAGCCTGTAAATTCCAGATCAGCCTGGGCTAGAACAATACCCTACCTTGAGAGGGAAAGAGAGAGAGAGAGAGAGATTGGGTGCGGGGGGAGAGGAGTGAGAATAAGCCGACAACTCATGTTCAAAATAATGGGAGATTAGGCTTTTTAGGAAAATCACCTGTTTTTTACCAGTATGCTGAAAATTTAATTGTGTCAGATACTGTTAATAACTTTTCTTCAAATAAAATGTCATGTATGGTACAAGATTAATAATGCTGTTGCAGTTGTACTGGTATGCTTTGTTAGTTCCCTGTTATTTTACCCCTTCTTCTGTTTGATTGTTTTTTCACGGTAGGCTCTCACTCTAGCCCAGGCTGACCTGGAACTCACTCTGTAGTCCCAGGCTGGCCTCGAACTCACAGCAGTCCTCCTACATCTGCTTCCTGAGTGCTGGGATTAAAGGTGTGCACCACCACACCTCTAGTTCCCCCTGCTTTTACGAAGCTTTCATTTTTTCCTTCTTTCTTTTCTTTTATATACATAGGGTATAAATGAGAACTATAACATATTATCATGTTATTCAAATATCTACATTATATGAACTCCAAAGATGGTAAATGGCTTCACATACATAAAAATGTCTTTTTTCTGCAGTGTATTGATTGTGCCTAATCAAATCATCTTGCTGAGACTCTGAAATATATTCTTATATTTGATCTATATGGTGTAGATAACCTGCTACATACTTCTGAAGCTGGAGTCCTATCTTTCAGTGAATATCTGTTTGCTTATCTCAGTTCCCAATGGTCTGGAAAAGCTGAAAATCATTAAAATACCATATGTGCATACTTGAACATTAAGCCACTTCTTTTCTCAAACTGACATTTTAATTTTAGTGTATCTGGGCAAGTCAGAATTTATATGACTTGTAACAAAAGTATGAACTATAAATTCCCTTCTTATGAGATTCTGAGATTCATTATTTTGTTTTAAGTTACTATTCTGCCTTTAATAAGTTAAAGGTAGCTGAGCATGGTAGCAGAAGCCTTTAGTCCCAGCACTCAGGAGGCAGAGGTAGGAGGATCACTATGAGTTCGAGGCCACCCTGAGACTACATAGTGAATTCCAGGTCAGCCTGGGCTAGAATGAAACCTTACCTCGAAAAACCAAAATAAATAAATAAATAAAAATAAGTATTAGATGTCCCCCATAAGTTCATGTGTTCTGAATGCTTGTTCTCCAGCTGGTGGCAGTTTGGGAGGTGGAGCCTTGCTGGAGGAATGTGTTTCTGGGGGCAATCTTATGGATAGTTTGGCCAGCTCCCCCTTGCCAGAGCTGGGCTCATTTTCTTGCTGCTGTATCCACCTGCTGTGGCAAGGATGTGACATCCAGCCTCTGCTCATAACATGCTTTCCTCCTGCCATCATGAAGTTTCTCCTCCATCCTGTAAGCCAAAATAAAACTTTCCTCCCATCAGCTGCTTTGGTCAGGTGTTTTGTCCTAGCAAGGATCAAGAAAGTAACTACATAGGCCAGACATGGTGGCACATGCCTTTAATCCCAGTACTCGGAAGGCAGAGGTAGGAGGATTGCCAGGAGTTCGAGGCCACCCTGAGACTACATGGTGAATTCCAAGTCAGCCTGAACTAGAGTGAAACTGCCTTGAAAAACAGAACAAAAGAAAAGGGCTGGAGAGATGGCTTAGTGGTTAAGGCATTTGCCTGCAAAGTCAAAGGACCCAGGTTCAATTCCCCAGGACTCATGTAAGCCAGATGCACAAGGTGGCACATATGCCTGGAGTTCATTTGCAGTGGCTGAAGGCCCTTGCACGCCCATTCTCTTTTTCTGTCTATCTTTATCTATCTACCTCTTTCTCTCTCTCAAAAAATAAAATCAATTTTTAAAAGAAGTAACTACTCTCAGGTATACCTGAGAGCTAAAGGAGTTGTTTCACAAGCAATCCTACTGTATGTACATTACTATATATTGTTACCCAATGTGATAAATCTAGTGGTTTCTGATAACCTTTATTTATCCAAAACCATCAACAGCAATCCATCTTTAGGCTTTAGGAAAGTGAAGCTATAACCAAAGTCCTAGGCCAGAGGTTTGATGGAAATAGCAACAAATTAGGTCTTGCCACTTACCCTAAAGAAAGCAAATAAGGTAATGGTGAAAGGCATGTTGAGAAGATGGAGATCTGGTTTCTTAACCTGTGTTTGGGTACTAACATGAGCTTAGTGTTGAAATAGAGGAAGAGCCAGCAGATTGAGAGGTCCAACTGTGGTCTGATTATTCGCTTTCTTAGTTCTGGATCAGTAAGTTGACTCTAAAGAAATCCTTGTTGCTCGAGGAGACAATCCGATTTCTATGAGGTAACTGTTTCTGATTGAGTGAGGGCCAGCCTCAATTTGGAAGCTGATCTCATCATGAGGTGATCTCTGCTCCTGAACTCCAAGAAGACTTGGATCAGTTTAGGTTTAGAACTATGAATCAGCTTTTTCAGGGGTCTAAATGTCTGAATGGGGCCTTGTAAAGCTTACAGTAAAACAGTCACTCTTACCTTTTGCTCCTTCAGCCTTAAAGTGAGATGAGGTAAGGTCAGGTAAATTTAGTTTTTAGGCAGGCATTTCTTGAGTAATTAACATGCCTAGTGCAGAGCTGAGCAAGGCTCTGATCCAAAGTACCAATGACTGATAGAAACCAAAGCCAGAGGTGTCAGACTTTCTTCCTGGTTTTAGTTCCCTTGTGGGCCCAAGTGAGGGAGGGGCCACATTTTCTAGCAGAAGCAGTTTCTGAGTACCTGTTACACAATAGCAGTTAAGTCAGAGTGCCAGTGTATCACAGTTGGCAGACAGGAAATGACCATTGAAGTTGACTTAATCAAGACTGAATTGGTTCTGTTGGTGAGTTATAAACTTTTTCTTAGTGAAATTAGATAAAAGTTAGGTTGGAAAGTAAGTCCTTTTAGGGGAATGAACACATAGAGACATATGTAGATATTAATGGTAGCATTATTTTTCATAGCTAAATGCTAGGGGGAAAAACAAGTATTTGTCAACTGGAGACTGCATCAACAAAGTGTGGCATGTCCACAGTGTGGAATACTATTCAGCAATAAGATAGAACAACTTCTGAGACAGGCTACAGCCTGAATGATTGTCAGACACATCATGCTAAGAAAAGGAAACCAGACACCAGAGAGTGTGAACTCTATATTTCCATTTAAGATGGAAATTCTGAGGCTGGTTTAGCAGTTAAGGCATTTGCCTGCAAAGCCAAAGGACTCAGGTTCGATTCCCCAGGACCCAAGTTAGCCAGATGCACAAGGGAGCGCAAGCATCTGGAGTTCCTTTGCAGTGGCTGGAGGCCCTGGCGCACCCATTCTCTCTATCTGTTTCTCTTTCTCTCTCCCTCTTTCTCTGTCAAATAAATAAATAAAAATAAAATATTTTTTTAAAAAGATGGAAATTCTGGAAAAGGAAATGAACAAAAAGGTCCATTGTTGCTGGGGTCTAGGGTGAGAGGGAGGCATTTATTATAAATGGATGTGGGGGATTTTTTTTTAAGATATTAGAAATGTGCTATATCATTATAATTAGTGGTAATTATAAGAATGTATAAATTTGTCACAACTCACATTATATACTTAAAATTGGTGATGTTTGTCATATGTAAATTACATCTCATAAAAATAACCCAAGGGGGATAGATAGCATCTTGAATGCCTTACAGACTGACCTCTCACTTGGGGGGAAATAGCGTTTTGTTTGTGTTTGTTTCTTCGAGATAGGGTTTCACTCTAGCCCAGATTCACTATGTAGTCTCAGGGTGGCCCAAACTAATGGTGATCCTACTTCTGCCTCCTGTGAGCTAGAACTAAAGGGGAGCACCACCATGCCCTGCAGAAAAAGCCTTTGAATTTGAATAACTTTGAATTTGGAAAGCCTCTTGGTGGTATTCATCTTTATGGTGATTTCTTAACTATGTTTGCATGGAAAACAGTAAATGTTCCACTTGCTTTAAATGTCTCATTGCATGTTTGCTTTTTCTTTACCTCTCTGCCCAACCTAGAAAAACTAATCGAGGGACTCAAATCTCCTGACACTTCTCTTCTGCTCCCTGACCTCTTGCCTATGACAGATCCTTTTGGCCGCACTTCTGATGCTGTGATTGGTAAAGTCACTCTTTCTTCAGTCGTGCTTGTCTTGTCTGTGGGGAATGGCCCTGGGGAGGAGTGGAAGTGCCCTGACATCCTCATAGCTAAGGTACCTTGTGCTAACCCAGAATCCATGGCTATTTCATCTCCACACCACTCTCCATGAAATGTTTTCCTCTATTTTCTCTGGGAACAACACTGTCACTTTGGTATCTGATGATGTCCTGTGATTTCTCCAGCAAATTTCTTATGAATGTAGAGGTATGTAGAAAAACAAAAGCTTCAACAAAAAAGTTTGTTTCTCATCTTACACCCTCCAAGGCTCACGGTCCATTGCGGAAGAGGTGGTGGAAAGAATGTAAGAGCCAAAAGAAGGGTACCACTCCTTATATACAATTGTCTGGACAGAAGTTGGCCTCGATATCCAAGACCTCGCAGTGCCTAGCAATACCAACACAAGACCCCCATAATAGGAGAAAAAGATGATGACATCAAATTAAAAGAGAGACTAATGGAGAGAGGGAGGAGAAATGACAGAGAGCAAAGTTATGAAGGAGAAAGTGGGGGGGGAGGGGAGGGAAATACCATGGTTTGTTTTCTGTAAATATAGAAGTTGTCAATAAAAAAAAAAAATTTTTTTTTAAGTTGGTTTCTGGACTGGAGAGATGGCTTAGCAATTAAGGCCTACAAAGCCAAAGGACCCAAGTTCAATTCTCCAGGACCCACATAAGCCAGATGCACAAGGTGGCACATGCATCTGGAGGTCATTTGCAGCAGCTAAAGGCCCTGGTGTGCCCATTCTCTTGCTTGCACTCTCCCTTTCTCTCTCTCTTTCTGTCTCTCTCTCAAATAAATAAATAAAATATTTAGCCAGGAGTGGTGGCACACACCTTTAATCCCAGCACTTGGGAGGCAGAGGTAGGAGTATCGCCATGAGTTCAACACCACCCTGAGAATACATAGTGAGTTCCAGATCAGCCTGAGCTAGAGTGAGATCCTACCTCGAAAAACCAAAAAATTAAAAATAATAAAATATGAAAAGTTGGTTTCTAACTTTGCTGGATTAATGGAATTGAGTAGATTCTTTATGAGAAGCCTGAGCATGTAACAAATACATTTAATAGGAAATACTTTGCTCATGGGTTAAGTGCCATGAATAAAATCCATGATAGAGACTTGGTCTGATGACTCAATTATACTTTCTGTGTTCCACAAGCTAGACAGAAGAAACCTATAAAATGCCCAAGGTCCCTGGACTGTTGAAAGGATTGATCATTAGAGACTTCATAATGTCTCTGGACAGATAGTTCTCATACTATTTGTCATGGAAATGGAATGTCATGATCCTATAGAAAGATAGGCCTCCAAATGCAAGATACCATGTGGCACAAAGCACCTCCTAGCTACATCTTGGGATAGGGTTCAGATAAATCTGGATGTTGTTTTTGTTTGGTTTGGTTTTGGTTTTGTTTTTTTTCAAGGTAGGGTCTCATTCTACCCATTCTGACCTCACTCAGTTGTCCCAGGCTAGCGTCAAACTGATAGCAGTCCTCCTACCTCTGCTTCTCCAGCACTGGGATTCAAGGGGTGTACCACCATGCCTGGCTGGATCTGGAATTTTTACATCAGATTAGTGGATTTGTTTGTTTGTTTGTTTTTCAAGGTAGGGTGTCACCCTAGTTCAGGGTGGCCTCAAACTCTCAGTGATCCTCCTACGTCTGCCTCCCGAATGCTGGGATTAAAGATGTATGCCACCACACTCAGCTAGATTCCTAGATATTTACTCCCAAGTTTGGTCTGTAAGGAAGAAAAATTACCCCAAGAATTAAAAGCTGAAGGTGTCTTCGAATTAAACTTTTGTTGTTGTTACTGCTGGTTTTGGGGCTCAGGGGTTGGTTAGTTTTTGAGACAGGGTCTCGCTCTGTAGCCCAGGCTGGCATAGAACTCACTAAGTAGCTCAAGCTGCCCTCAAATTCTTGGCAGTCCTCCCACTTCAGCCTTCCTTACCCTGGGATTACAGGTGTGAGTCTAGCTCCTGCAGCCAGTCTCTTCTGACAAGGAGATTTTTGCTTAAGAGTGTCTTGGATTCCACATTTCTTTGTAGGAGCTGGCACTCACTGAACTTGCCTAGTGATTAGCCTTGCACATGTATGCTGTCACGGAAACCCAGGCATTCACAGCAACAGCTTTCCAGCTTACCTGAGGCTGGCAGCTTAGAATCGTAAAGAAGAAAAGTTACTAAAGAGACTGATATTTTCCTTCCCTTTTCCTCTCCTTTCTTAATCCCCTGTTACCAAAGAAAAAGCTGATGTTGCTGTTGAGAGTCTCATACCAGGACTGGAACCACCTGTTGCCCAGCGCCTCCCGTCTCAGACAGAGTCCGTGACCTCAAACCGCACAGGTCAGTCAGGGTCTCTGCAGTTGCAGAGCTTGCTTGCCTCTCAACAGGCTTCTCACTTGTGATGGATGAGCCTCAGCTTATTTGCATCCTAGTTAGTTCCCGTGTAATGAACACTGTGCATTGTTCTTCCAGCCCCAGCCACTACATGTTACGTGTGTTTTCCCTTGTTAAAGAACTGACTACTTCTTGGAGACATAGTCTTCTTAGACTTGAACCCTGAGCTTGCCCTGGTTACAGGATTTCCTTATTCAAAAGTTCTTTCCCGCTGGGCATGGTGGTGCACGCCTTTAATCCCAGCACTCGGGAGGCAGAGGTAGGAGGATTGCCATGAGTTCGAGGCCACCCTGAGACTACATAGTGAATTCCAGGTCAGCCTGAGCCAGAGAGAGACTCTACATCAAAAAACCAAAAAAAAAAAAAAAAAGTTCTTTCCCAAGAGCTTGGGGAGATGGCTCAACAGCTAAAAGCACTTGCTTCCAAAGTGTGACGGCCCAGGTTTGATTCCTTCCTCTCTTCCCCCTGCCCCAATCTATCTATCTCTGTCAAATGAATAAAAATATTTTTAGAAAACGAAATTTCTTTCCCAGGGCTGGGGATATAGCTCAGTGGCAGGGTACTTGTCTGGCATGTACAAAGCCCTGGGTTCAATCCCCAACACTGGGGTAGAGGATTTCTTTTCACCAGTGACAGTTTCCCTTTATCCCCTAATGAAAGAACTCAGTTCAGCTACACAACTGTCTTTTTTGTTTTGTTTTGTTTTTGTTTTTGTTTTTGTTTTTGTTTTTGTTTTTGTTTTTTTTCGAGGTAAGGTTTTCACTGTAGTCTAGGCTGACCTGGAATTCACTCTGTATTCTCAGGGTGGCCTTGAACTCACAGCGATCCTCCTACCTCTGCCTCCCAGTGCTGGTGGGATTAAAGGCGTGCGCCACCACGCCCACAACTGTCTTAACCCCTACAGTTGCTGCTCAGGTGTTCCCCTGACATCTGGATTTATAGAGTTTATCTTCTTCCTGCTGAGATTCTGTTCCCAGCACAGGACTTTGTCATCTAGGGTGATTTGCTATTAAATTGTAAGCAATGTTGAAATCTTCTCTGCCTTTATTATTGGTTTAACTCTAATTTGAAAAATTCAGTCTTGGGCTAGAGAGATGGCTTAGTGGTTAAGCGCTTGCCTGTGAAGCCTAAGGACCCTGGTTTGAGGCCTGATTCCCCAGGACCCACATTAGCCAGATGCACAAGGAGACACACGCATCTGGAGTTCGCTTGCAGTGGCTGGAGGCTCTGGTGTGCCCATTCTCTCTCTCTCTCTCTCTCTTTCTCTGCTTCTTTCTCACTCTGTCGCTCTCAAATAAATAAAAGTAAACAAAAAAAAATTCAGTCTTAGTAGAACTCCTTAACTGCCTATCAAACATCTGGTTAAATTCCTTTTTTTTTTTAATTTTTTTTATTCTTTATTTATTTGAGAGAGAGAGAATTGGCATGTCAGGGCCTCCAGGCACTGGAAACGAACTCCAGACGCATGCGCCATCTTGTGCATCTGACTTACATGGGTCCTGGGGAATGGAACCCAGGTCCTTTGGCTTTGCAGCCAAGTGCCTGAACCACTAAGCCACCTCTCCAGCCCTGCATTCCTGTTTTTAAAGTCCATAGTTACCTTGTTAATAGTATCCGATTGACTTGAAATAGAAACAAATATGTATGAAAGGTGATGATGAATATCACTTTCAGGTGGAAAAATTCACCCCAAAGGCAGTATGGTTCCCCATCCTTGTCCTCAGGTGAATGTTTTCTCCCAGAATACATTTTCTGCTTAATCTCTGAATTTTGCCTTCCTTTTCTTCTGTAACTGAAAACACATGATTTGTTCAAAGGAGCAATTCATATTTGAAGACTGTTAATGAGAGATGTGGAAATCTGGTAGACTAGTAGGATATGCTGTTTAATCTTACCATGTTCTGTCAATAGCTAGCTAATATTACTCCCCTTAATCTGCTTCAGTACTTCCCTTCACTTTCTTCCTGAGTGTTTAGGGAAAGCTTAGTTCTCTAGTTCAAAGTCTTTTTCCCAACTGGTACTTGCCAAGAACTGGTCTAAGTTACAGGGGCATGTAAATCTCAAACTTGTTTAGCCAGCAACTTCAAGCTAAAAGTCCTGTGTTTATGCATTAATTTTAAATGGAATCTAGAAGTACATGCTTATAAGTGGACAAAGTGCAGAAGGCTTAGCATGCTTCTTTTTTATGTTTATTATAAAGAGAATTTATTAAGTTGCCTTACATGATATGGGCTGGCAGCCCAACAATGTCTGTCTGGAGTCTGGAGACTTTAAGCACCTGGTAGCTGCTTAGTCCTTAGTACTGATATCTCAGTAGTCCCAATCTGGCACAAAAGGCCCAGAGGATTCCTGGAGAGCCGCTGGTCTGCAGTCCCCACTGGAAGGCTGACAAAGCTGGGTTCCAATGGCAGTGGAGAGCGGCAGCAGTAGGGTAGATACACTCACCAGCAATAGCAGGGGCAGCCAGGTAAAGGGCCCTTTAGCATGTTTCTTTTGTTTTCCCTTCTCTGCCTTGGTTTGTATATATAGCCTATAAATGCAGTAACTTAAAAGCTAAGACATGCTCTCACATGTTGTTGTGTACTATTTAATGCCATCGCTACCTGGGATGCTGTTAACCATTCAGATTCTCTCACTGGTGAAGATTCTCTGCTTGATTGCTCTCTGCTTTCTAACCCTACTGCTGACCTTCTGGAAGAGTTTGCCCCCATAGCAATCTCTGCTCCCACCCACAAAGGTAAAGGTATTCTTTCTTCTTCTTCTTCTTCGGCTTCTGCTATTCTCTGGAGAAGAGCTGGGCAGCTCCTGAGTTTTCCTTATCTAAAGCCTTTGCCAAAGCTTGGCATGTTGGCACACACCTTTAATCCCAGCACTTGGGAGGCAGAGGTAGGAGGATCACTGTGAGTTAGAGGTCAGCCTGGGATAGAGTGAGACCCTACCTCAAAAAAAAAAAAAAAAAAAAAAAAAAAAAAGCAGAGGTAGGAGGACTGCCATGAGTTCAAGGCCATCCTGGAACTACAGAGTGATTTCCAAGTCAGCCTGGGCTGGAGTGAGACCATGCCTTGGCGGGGGGGTGGGGGGTCCGGGGGGAGCTGTTGCTAGTAGTGTTTGAACTACCTACCTCCCTATATGAAAAATGTGAGTTTGTACTCTTAAACACTGTTATAATACCTCTCAGTATGTTTACTAAGCCTTTGAATAACAGAATATTGAAAGTATTACTTTCTGACAACCAAAGTACATATATTCCATATTCCCATTTAAAGCCATATACCTTAACAGTCAGTCAGTGGTTGAGCCAACTATCCACTGACTGACTGTAATTATTATTTTTTTTTTGAGAACTTATTTCAGCTTGTGGTTGGATTGTTTGTTTTTATTTATTTATTTGAGAGCGACAGACAAAGAGGCAGAGAGAGAGAATGGGCACCTCAGGGCCTCCAGCCACTGCAAATGAACTCCAACACATGCGCCACCTTGTGCATCTGGCTTACGTAGGTACTGGGGAATCAAGCCTCGAACCGGGATTCTCAGGCTTCATAGGCAAGCACTTAACCGCTAAGCCATCTCTCCAGCTCCCTGACTGTAATTTTTAATATGACACTTGTTGGCCTTAGAAAGTGAGCTCATTTCATCAAATCTGATTCAAAGGGTTTTTTGGGGTTTTTTTGTTTGTTTGTTTGTTTGGTTGGTTGGTTGGTTTTTTTTTTTTTTTTGGTTTTTCGAGGAACGGTCTCACTCTAGCCCCGGCTGACCTGGAATTCACTCTGTAGTCTCAGGGTGGCCTCAAACTCACGGCAGTCCTCTACCTCTGCCTCCCAAGTGCTGGGATGAAAGGTGTGCGCCACCACGCCCGGCCAAAGTTTTTGAATATAAAAAAACAGGCATTCTTTGGGCTGGAAAGATGACTCAGCAGTTAAATGTGTTTGCTTGCAAAGCCTGTTGACCTGGGTTCAATTCCCTACTACCCACATAAAGTCACATGCACATACATTTGGAGTTTGTTTGCAATGACAAGAGTCTGTGGCATGCCTAGTCTCTGTGAGTCTGTCTGTCTCTCCCTCTCTTTCCTCTCAAAACAAAAAGAAATAGGAATTCCCCAAAAGTCAGTCCTCTGCCAGGTGTGGTGGCACACATCTTTAGTCCCAGCACTGAGGTAGGAGGATGGCTGTTAGTTCAAGGCCAGCCTGGGGCTACAGAGTGAGTTCCAGATCAGCCTGGGCTATAGTGAGACACAGCCTGGGGAGGGGGAGTAAATTTTCAAAGATTAAACTTGTGGAAGTTTTGAATTTAATTCACCTTAAGTCATGATTGAATACTAAGGGCAGTTACCTGTGTAGACAGTTGCTGTCTGGCTGGAGTATAGACAACATAAGTTCTTATCTAGTACTTGCTGGAAGGTAGCTTTATTTAGATGAGAGGAAAATATTTTAACAAACTTCTTCTGGAGGTCTCAGTGCCTGCAATCTTGTGCCCCAGTGTTCTCTGTGGCATCTGAATTATTAGTGATAACAGGATTTGGGGAGTATAGAAGAGGTCCTCAATCTTGTGAACCCCAGTATTGAGATATTATCCTATTCTAAGCAGAGACTTGACAAAAATGGACTTGAAAAGGCTGAATTATGAATTATTGAGTTTATTTAGAGAGAAGTCACAATTCATGAGATTTATTTAGGGGAAACTGGAAACTAGGAAAAAGCTGGAGAAGTTCCACACACATGTAGGAGATCAAACAAAGAAGCCAATTCCAATAATAGGCCAAAAAGGATTAAGAAATAATGAAGGACTCAGAGATCAAAGATAAATCTTACATATTATCATAGAGGGTACCCCCAAAGCATGACACAGATAGAAGCAAAGAAGAAAATACCCAAGCCATGGTAAGTAGTCTCCCTTCCCAATTGGGAAGGGGGAACTGACTCATGGGGATGTTCAGGCCAGGTCATGGGCAAAAGGAAGAGAAGAAAGAGAGCCAGTGAGAGATCGAAGAGAAGAGGGCTGGACTAAGTGTGTAATCTCCTTGATTTGGATCAGACATCCAATCAGGTTGAGCCTTGTCATCAGGCTCAGGTGTGTAAGCAGAAACCTGACTGGTTCAGACTCAAGGGGCTGACCAGAGAGGAGCCAAGATCTGATTGGCTTGTGGACTCAGAGGTGATCCAGGGAGGCTGAGCTGAAGAAGCACGAAGTTGCTGATGGGAGTTTCACTGGCAGCCACCTTGGGGAGACAAGATCAGAGTTTCAGTTTTGCCGAAGTAGACAGGTAGCTACTCTTTGGGCTCCTCTTGGGCTTCTGTTCCTAACTGCCTGAAAGAAGCTAACTTTCTCCTATTTCTCCTTCATTAGAAGAGTCTTTCCAGAAGGATTTTGTCTACCTTGTATATAGTTGCTACTTCTCTTCCGTGTCGGGGGCTTGTGGTGCTAAGGATCAAACTCAGGGCTTTGCAAATCCCACCACTGAACTGTGCCCCCACACCTACATGATTGCTTCTTTTACCTCCTCTCCCATCCCAGGTTTTGAGTGTTTCAAATGTTCCCAGCTTCTGTTTGTTCATTACAGATTAGTGACATTGAAGAGATACTTCACAGTTATAGTTAATGGCTTTATACATACTAGAGAGAATTCATTCAGTAACCCTTCTCCCTTAATCACTTGTGAAAGACAACATAGTTAACTCTAAAGCATTTTTTCTATTTCCTTGTATTTTCCAATTTTGCTACATTTATTTCAACTTAGAAAAATAAATACCATCACCTATAAAAACAATAGTGATTGTTCATAGTTAAGGACTTTGTGCCTCTTTCTGTTCTCTCATTTGCTAATATCTTCCTCCATTGTTTCTGCTTATGTGCTTATATTCTATATTAAGCTGCAGAAGATAGTAATCTCATCTCAGGTTTTGATGTCCCTGAGGGCTCGGAAAAGGTGGCAGAAGATGAGTTTGACCCTATTCCTGTTCTGATAACCAAAAACCCACAAGGTAAGAAGTTGGGGGAAAGAGAAGAACTTGATGTCAGCTCTCATTAAAATAGAAATATTCCAGCCTGCATGGTGGGCGGGAGGTGCTAGTGTAGGGAGCTTAGAGCCTCATCAGCCATGGGAATTGTCTAGAAAAAAAGATCAAGAATTAACTAAAAGTTCATGCTTTACAGTGTCAAGCCAAACAGAAAGTGTTCTCAGTCAGTAGAAGCCTGAAGGTATAGATCAGAATTACTGAACCTTTTTAATTATGATTAGAACAATTGAGATAATTACTCTTCCCAAATAGCTAACAGTAGCACTTCCATATCTGCTGCATCTTTGGACACTTATGGAGCACTGTCTTTCCTCTTTGGTGGATTGAAATGATTTGAACATGCTACAGAACACTAAAATGCGTAACACCATCTACTAATTTTTAAAAGCATGTTCTAGTTTTTCCCTAAAGCAGAAATTGATTTTTCACTCTATAAAGGAGATGGCTTGATGCTGGCAGGAGGCTAGCAGACGGCCAGCAGTTCTCAGGCAAAGCATGTTGGCTTGAAGCCAGTGGCATCTCTGCAGAGTGCCCTGCCTCTACAAGGCTGTGCACGGAGTGCTTCAACTTTCTGTGGGAGGTGGTGGCTAGCTAATATTGGCTTAAAAATTAACATGTAAGAGTTTGCAAATGTAAAATGTTACTTCTCTAGGTTTCTTTGTTTTATTTCTTTTTTTTCCTTTGCTTGCTCTGCACATCTAAACCTTAACCCTCTGTGTTTTGTACTGAATTCCTCTCTCCACTTCCAGGTGGGCACTCTAGAAACAGCAGTGGGAGCTCTGAGTCCAGTCTTCCCAACCTAGCCAGGTCTTTGCTGCTGGTGGATCAGCTCATAGACCTGTAGCGGTGACCCAGTAGCTGATGCAGTTCTGTAACCTTCATACCGTAATACACATTTTCATTACGGAGTTATAAGAAAGATGATTTTTTAAAAAACCTGCAAATAAGGGGGCCTCTTGTCCTTTTCTCCTACCCCTTGCCTTCTCCTGTAGACATGATAAGGAAAGAAAATCACTCTGACCCTCCAGATACATTCCTTGGCCAGCTCCTCCCCTTAGTTTGCTATGTTCTCATTATTGTCTTCAATAGCATTGTCTTAAGCCAAGTGCTATCTGCCATGAGCTTCACCTCTGCTGGAAGCACTACAAAGAAGCCTGACTGTAATTAAGCCCAGTGGATCAACACTTTTCTCACTCTTGCTAGGAATGGCCCCCAAATCAACCCTGCACTCTGTCTTCTGGGCCAGATGCTGGTGAATGTGTGTCCATTTTTGCTTTTTATCCTGATGCATTTTCCTGAGGACATGGCTGCTTGAGTTGGTCTGACATCCAGGCAGAAGCCCGGAGATGGGTGTGTAGTTTAAGGTGCAAAATTGACTGACTGATAGGATGTGTTTGTGAAGAGAAATTGAGCCAGCTCTAGCCCACCAACTTTGACCTTGTTTGATCATAAACTGAGCCAAGGGATCTTATACTCCATGCAACCAGCCAACATTTGAGTCGTGATTTCTCACATCGGGAGACTGATGTAAGCACTTGAGATCATTGGATAAGATATGTACATTATATAAAGCCCAAGCATTGCCATTCCTTTCCATGTTACCCTGCTCAAGCTGGGATCACAGAATTAGACCAAAACAAGACAGTGGTGGTAATACCTTTTATTAGAAGACTTTTCATGGGGGGGGTGAAAGGGGAGGGGAAGGAATTGTAGCAGAAACAGATGTATTTTTCTTGTGATTTTTATTTTGAATCAAATATTGTAAATTGTGTATAAATGAAGACGCTGAATAGTTCAGTTTCCACTTGGCATTTCAAGTCTGATATCAGGTGTCTGTACAGGGTTTTGATCTCTTTCCCTTGTATAACACATGGCAATCCTACAGTGTAACATACGGAATTATTTTGAGTAGATTGTGTGTCTTGCTCTAAGCTTTCGGCAGGCCCTCTGTCTCTGTAGAATAAGCATGTTGTTTATAATCAGAAATAAGTGTGCTGGGCCCAATTTGACTGTAGCTACTTACCTTTCTCTCTGGTGTTTAAACTGAAGGCTGCAGCCAGTGGAATATGTTCAGTTGGCTCTCCTTAGCTTCCTAGATTTAAAAGACCAAACAAAGCATAGTTCTTCACTAACCTTAGACTACTGTTCATAGAATAAAGGCCCTGCACTGACCTGACAACATGCCTCATGGTCACCCTTGTATATGTACTTGCTCATTAAAGTGTGTGTCATTTCCCTATTGGAGAGCACTTTTATAGTCACCCTTTTAAAGAGAAGTGGGCACAGAGAACCCCATTGTTCTTGAGTGCCATCGCCCATCATCAAAAGGGAAACTCTAAGTTCGTCTGATTTTACAAATAAAATTCCAAGTACATTTGTGTGTTCTCTATCTAGTACTTTTGCTGCTTCTTCCTCACATTTGCACTTTAAGGGGTTGGGCTAGCAGCAGCAAGAGCCGGCAAACACCGCACTCTGGAGGGCTACCTTTGATGCCAGCGATGTTACAGCAGCCTGTGGAAGACTTGGAGGAAGTGTGAACTCTCAGTCTTCCTTCTGACTTTAATTACTTCCCATGAAGCTGAAACTAGTTGAGCTGAGGAGAGGCCTCTGCTAGGAGAAGAGATCGTTTGCACAATTGGCAGAGGTGCGACAGCTGCTGAGGATGGAGGTGTTCCGAAGAGCTTCTCTTGAGCAGGGTATAGAGAACTGGGACATGGTTTACCCATCACGGGCAGGGAGACAGCTGTGGAGCAGAACCGTGTTCTCAGTTGTAGAAAGAATGTGTAAACTCATGAAGGAAATGTTTATTTTTAAATAGGATGATGTTTTAGTTCTATGTTTTCATATTTGCTTTTTTCATACACATATATTAGAAATGTAATGAACTGTCTACTTTCTCAATTTAATTGAAACTATAAAGTGTGAAGTCTAGAAACTAGATTAAGTGTCTCTAAAATATTGCTTTTGTGTGTTACTCATAATTATATTGAGATATATTGTGTAGTCATTTGGCTCAGTAAGGCTTAGTGGAGACACTAATGAAAATGGAAGATTAGCTGAGAAGGAGGAGGATGGGGAAAAGTCTGGGTAAGATAATGACAAGAGACCAACCTGGGCTCATTCTTCAGGAGCAGGGACTCAAAGAAGAGCTATTTTTCTGCTGCAGAATACACACAAATGCCCCAGTAAGGATGGCCTTTCTTAGTTTAGCCATCCCTGAACTGAATGAATGACTTGAGAACTTGGTATTTGGTAGTGGGAGACCCGCCAAATGAGAGAGCCTGAGCACCAGAGTCCAGTGCTTCATTTTACAGTGTGGAGCCAGAGCTGATGAAGGTAGAGTGGTGAGAAGAGGCCTAGGCAGTTCCAACCACCTGGGACCTCAACCAGACCCTGGTCCATGACCCTGAAAGCTCCTGTTGCTTATTAATAGCAAGGTGGTTTGGACTGACTCTGAGAGATGGTAGAAGCACAGGGTCTTCAGATCTTTGCTGTTTAGAAGGACTGTGAAGGATTGCATAATCCTGATGTTCTTCTGATAGCTTCTGTGCTCCTTCTCTAGCATCTGCCCATCAGAGAATGAGAATGGGATTTTGTTATTCACCTAGTTGCTCTTGATTAGTGACTTGAATAGAAGCCTAAATCATCAGTGATGTGGAGACTGATTTTCCTTTTATAATATATGCACACAATCTTACCTACTCCAGTAAGACAGTATTAGGAAACTTCTGCTATTTTGACTTACATGATCAGGGATTTGCCATTAAAATATAGGAAAATACTGAGTCTATGTTTTCACTATACTTTTATCCCAACTGTGTAGAAGTAATAACACCAGAAACCATCACAAATATGTATTTTCTCATTTATAGCATTTGAATAATTATATACCAAATTCAATTCCCAATGTTTCTTAAAATACGTCCTTAGGGGAGTTAAAGTTTAAGTGGGCACACCTAACTATTATTATTATTATCATTTCTAAAGTAGACATCAGAATTTTTTTAATCTAATTTGAATTTTGTTTCCTCAGAGGTGCCCAATTTTGCTTGGAAAGTAAATATTTATTCTCATGCAGGCCAACATCCTTTGGGTTATCTTTTAAACCCCTCTCCAGACAGAACGTGAAGGAAGATAATAAGGCAACATCATCAGCTGTGTTACCTCAGTATCACTCTCAGCACCTGAAGATACACTCTTTCCTGATCTTTTTTCCCACATTTTTTATTTATCTATTTATTTCTTCAGCTAGTTATTTAGTTGGTTGTTTTCAAGGTAGGGTCTCACTCTAGCCCAGGCTGACCTAGAACTCACTCTGTAGTTCCAGGCTGGACTTGAACTCACAACTATCTTCTTCCTTAAAGATGTGAGCCACCATGTCTGGCCTTTATCCATGCTCCTGCTTCTCAGTAACATGGAGCTATTTCGAAAATGCAAAATCACCCCAGCCCCATGAAGAGTGGTCACTACTGAAAATAGTAAAAATCCTTAGGGAAAACCATGTAGCAGAATGTGAACACAGTGAGTATGGTTTGCTTAGCACTCTGAGGAAGGGAACTTCTGTCACAGCCATAACACATCTTCAAGAGGTTGTCACTTTGTTTAGTGGCATTTAATGTTGAACTTTACTCTTCCTAATTAGAATTCCAGAACTTGGATTACTAATAAATGAAAGAAAGCAAATTAAAAAAAAAAAAAAAAACTCCTCCAGGCACAAAATGGCCTGGATATCCATGACCTCGCAGTGCCTAACACTACCTACACAAGACCATCATAACAGGAGGAAAAGACGATGACATCAAAAATAAAAGAGAGACTGATTGAAAGGGGGAAGGGATATGATAGAGAGTGGAGTTGCAAAGGGGAAAGTGGGGGAAGGGAGGGAATTAACATGGATTATTGTCTATAATTATGAAAGTTGTCGATTAAAAAATAAAGGAAGAAAAAGAAGAAAGTTTTTATCAAGATCAATGTTTTTGGTTTTTTCTCTCCATTTGCTATGCTTCTGACAGAAATTTGATTATTTTGATTCAAACCAACAAAAACTTCCCACAGGTCAGGAATGGGAATGAAAAGTCCTTCAGGGCCAGGACCCTAGAGGCCTGGTGAGCAGACACTGTGGGCCCAGATAAAGTCCTTAACTTTCTCAGTAAGATTTTTCAATGTCCTATAGCCACTAACTTTCACTTTAGATTGGCAAGAACATTTTTTTTGTTTATTTTTATTTATTTATTTTTATTTATTTATTTGAGAGCAACAGACAGAAAGAGGTAGATAGAGAGAGAGAGACAGAATGGGTGCACCAGGGATCCCAGCCACTGCAAACGAACTCCAGGTGCGTGCACCCCCTTGTGCATGTGGCTAACGTGGGTCCTGGGGAATCGAGCCTCAAACCGGGGTCCTTAGGCTTCACAGGCAAGCGCTTAACCACTAAGCCATCTTTCTAGCCCATTGGCAAGAGCAATTTTATGGCCAATAGAAAATTGGCGATAGGGCTGGAGAGATGGCTCAGTAGTTAAAGGCACTTCCTTGCAAACCCTGATGGCCTGGATTTGGTTCTCAAGACCCAAATAAAGCCAGATGCACAAAGTGGTGCATGTGTCTGGAGTTCCTTTGCAGTGGCAAGAGAGGCATGTCCATTCTCTCTCCTTCTCTCTGCTTGCAAATAAATAATATAATTTTTTTTGAGGTAGGGTCTCGCTCTAGCCCAGGCTGACCTGGAATTCACTAGGTAGTCTCGGGCTGCCTTCAAACTCATAGTGATCCTCCTACCTCTGCTTTGTAAATATTTTTACAAAGAAATTGGGAATATAAAGCCGGGTATGGTGGCACACGCCTTTAATCCCAGCACTGGGGAGACAGAGGTAGGAAGATTGCCATGAGTTCAAGGCCAACCTGAGACTACCTAGTGAATTCCAAGTCAACCTGGGCTAGAGTGCCTCAAAAAAACAGAAAAAAGAAAGAAAGGAAGGAAGGAAAGAAAGAAATTGGGAATATAATGATAGCATTGTGCAACATGATGAATTAAGCCAATTAGAGACTGCCCAACAGAATATTGAGAGTGGAATGTGTAGTGAAACAATAATTTAAAACTGTCTTATATTCCTCTCTAGAGTCTTAATTTTGCTAATTCAAAATTAGCCTTTCCCTTCCTGTACTGGTAATGTTTTTAATGTTGGATGTGCTTGGCTTTCTTGAATTGAAGTGAATCCCAGATAGCCTCCATTTCAAATATTCAGTAAGAAGATCCTATTTAATTTCTCCTTGGTTTCCATTCACAAAAGGAGAGCAGGGCTAGAGGCTTCTTGGGTAATGCTAACCTATGCAGTTACCAAGTGATAGCAATTTCTAGAAGGAAAGATGTTGATGAAATGTCCTGAGTTTACTCTTTTTCTGCTCTGCCCTGTGAACACACACCTTCGTCACTGGATGGCTTTTTACCTTGGGTCTATAGCCTGTCCTCCTAAGTAGACAAAGCTGACAGATGTACATGAAGTATCTCATGCAGTAAAAATGTGAGATTGGAACATTGCTTTACAAGTATTGTATAAAGAAGTGTGTAAACAAATTTCTTATGTAAACATACAGGGGAATAAAGACTTTTATCTGTTGAAATGTGAGTATGATATTTACAAATGTAAATAAGTTAAGATAATTGTTGTTTTCTTGAGCCAAAAACACACTCCTGCAAAAAGGATTTAAGCATACTGTTGAGTGGTGATAAGTACTAGTGGACAAGAAGAGCATGGACCCATTGCAAAACATCCTAAGGACGGCTTAGTCATGGCCACCCACAACAGTGAAGCCCCATGTGGTTAAGAATGAAACACCTGAGCCAGGCATGGTGGTGCACACCTTTAATCCCAGCACTCAGGAGGCAGAGGTAGGAGGATTGCTGTGAGTTCAAGGCCACCGTAAGTCTACATAGTGAATTCCAGGTCAGCCTGGGCTGAGTGAAACTCTTACCTCGAAAAACCAAAAAAGAAAGAAAGAAAGAAAGACAGACAGACAGACAGACCTGGGCTGAAGGGATTGCTTAGCAGTTAAGGCACTGTCTTGCAAATCCAAAGGACCCAGGTTCAATTCCTCAGGACCCACATAAGCCAGATGCACATGGTGGCACATGCGTCTGGAGTTCATCTGCAGTAATTAAAGGCCCTGGCATGCCCATTCATATTATCTCTCAAATAAATAAAATAAGTTTTTTTAATTAAAAAAAAAAAGAAAGAAACACCTGAGAGCCTGCATAGGGCCAGACACAGGTGATAAAACAATGCTGCTGGGCATGGTGGTGCACGCCTTTAATCCCAGCACTCAGGAGGCAGAGGTAGGAGGATCACCATGAGTTCGAGGCCACCCTGAGATTACATAGTAAATTCCAGGTCAGCCTGAGCTACGGTGAAACCCTACATCGAAAAACAACAACAACAAAAAGAATGCTATTCGTAGCTGCCCTCCACTAATCTAGTCTTTAATATGCCCAGGCAATTTAATTAAACACTTTAGCTTGCCCAGTAAGAAATTGCTTTCCTTTAATTACTCCCGGGATTGAGAGGCATAGATAGTGTCACTAGCCATTACTGACCCCTCCAGCTGTGGGTTTTACATCAGCTGCCGGGCATAGAACCAGATGTTAAAGTTCATGATTAGCGCTGAGGTCATAGAAAAACTATTAGTGTACTACACAGTTCTCAATTCCTATATTTTGTTCCAAGACTGAATATCAACTGATGCTATATTTTTGAAATTTTTATGAAGGGATATTTTACCAAGCCATTGTTTTCAGGGTTTTTTGGAGGGTTGTTTTTTTTTTAATTATGTCTTTTCCCTATAACTGTTATTTCAGTTAGTGGTATAGAAAAAACTAAAATTCTGAAATTTAAGTCATGTTGTTTTGCTCCTTTACAGAGCACTGTGATGACTCTCACTCTAGTCAGTCAAATGGCATCCCTTGGGTGGGTCACCACAAATCATTCTGCACTTTAGTTGCCTGGGAGTCAGTAGAGGATAATGAGGAGAGTTTCCAAGTCATCAGGGTGTTTTTGCTACTCCCAGGACACACGAGTTCTTACTGTGCTCTGTGTAACTTGGAGCCTAAAAATGAATTACAATCAAGTTTCCCCTAGTTTCTAACAATGTGCTTTAAACCTGACACATAGTCCTGCATCGCAAGAGGAAGAAGTGTTTTAATCACTTGCTTAGATTGAGTTTGAGAGAATTATAGCAAAAAGTCTACCGTAGACTTTCTGAGAAATAAGAACCTTGTACAGGCTGTAAGGCCAGGTCCTGGGCCTAATCCCCTGGTGAACAGGATTGCTCTATTGGGTTCTTTGGTCACAGGGTATCTGATGCGCATGCCATTGGTTACCAAAGAAACTGGACTGTGGCATGAGGTTAAACTGGGTAAATCCTTCCTTGATTTTTTTCCCCTGTAAGAGGACATTTCCATATTTAAAAAAAAAAAAAAAAAAAAAGACCTTAAACTACCAAGAAGAATTTGTGTGATTTCTTAACTGTTTTGTTTCTTGTGCTACCTCCCCCATCCCCGCACTCTCTGTAGTCATGTTGAAGTCTGGGCCTCCATTATACTCTAGTATTTCTCTGGCTTTCAACACACTAAGCCTAAATCTGGAAAGTCAGAAAACCTGACCAAAAAAAAAAAAAAAAAAAAAAAGGAAATGTACATTTCTAGTCTTATAAAGGTTGATGCTGAGAGGTAGGAAATGGCTTGGTCCTTGTAAAGAAAAGAATACTAGTTTTCCCTACAAACTTGACATTATGGTATTTTGTGACTGACTTCTTAAAGCTATTTTTAATATGGTCTACCCCATTACTCCCCATGATAATATTCTGAGTTGGACGATTTTCTACTGGGTTCTTAACCAAAAGCCCACTTTCTAACAAATAGAATGGTATGTCTGACTCTGGATATGGGCTTTTTCTCTCCTGCTACATCACAGTGTTCAGAATATAATCTAGCAGTGCCCCTGGTTCTATAGGGAGCTACTTTTTGGCACTCTCTGCACTCAAGTGGGTTTGAAAAATTCAGTTTACATTTCCCCCCAGATAGACTCAACTATTCTAAGCAGTGTCCTTTGGATTATCAATCCGTGTGATGCCAAAATTAGTCATTGGATTGACTGAATTTTCCATTTCTTGTTCTAAAAGCTATTTTTCTCTCTCATATGTGTAAGACCATGATCATTCAGGGTAGTTTGGGAAGATGAGAAGTTGTGCCTTAATTTTGGCAAGTGAAAACTTTGTACAACTCCTGTTGTGAGAGGAAGGTTTAAGAACTTTTAGGAACCTCTTATACATCTGTAAGACTTGCTAAATTAAATTTATTTTGGAAAAATTGTTTTGTCCTCTCTCATTTCAGTTCCTCCCAACCCAGAAATTATCACATAGGTATCTCTGAGATTTAACATCAGTATTCTTGCCAGAGAAATTAGTATAGTATCATTCCACATATAGTGCAAGGGAGAAGGTGTTTTATTTCCTATCAGCCAGATAATTAATGCTATCCTGTGAATACTTAACTGCATACAATAAAGTTGTAATGAAAAAACTATTCTCTTGCCAGCCATGGTGGCATATGCCTTTAATCCCAACACTCGGGAGGCAGAGGTAGGAGGATCACTATGAGTTCAAGGGCACCCTGAGATGATATAGTGAATTCCAGGTAAACCTGGGCTACAGTGAGACCCTACCTCAAAAAAGCAAACAAAAAAACCTATTCTTTTCAAAATTACCTTCTTCAGGTATTATTCAGATAGCAACAAAGCACCAGTATAGAATTTAACTTAATATTTAAATTTGGAATTCACTGAATATGTTCAAGCTATTAGGAAAATATAAAAATGGGCTAAAAAAAACACAACTTTGTTTCTTAAAACAGTATTCAAGGTCAGAGCTGTTTAAAAAGCCACTGCTAGGAAGTTTTTGGGATTCAGAAAAAATATGCTATTTCTGAATGATTAATTCAAGCAGAAATTTAAGCAAGGGATGATTTGTAGCAGAAATTTCTGCAAGCTAATGGTTTGCACAGAGGGAGAGGTCCCAGGTTGGGAAGGGATATTCCGAGGTCATGAACCAACAGCCTATGGCTTCAAATCATTTTAGCTAATATTCTTATCCTGATGGGTTGGGAAACCCTAGTGGTGTTTCTTCTTTTTCAGCCTATGATGAAATGATATTTTACTCCCCCACCCCGAAACTGCCCTTTCTCTGGATTCTTCTTACCTAGTTACATATGCCTTTTTCCTACCCTCTTGCTAACATGTGCCCAATGACATACTTCTAACCTGCTAATATGTCTTGGAAGGTAAGCTCTCTTGCATTCTGATAATTGTCTATTTGATTTTATTAGCCAGAGCATCTGGCGGCACCTCTACCTAGAAAGCCATACACTAGTATATTGGAGCTTGCTAATGCTTCTATAATCAGCCAGGCATTTTACTCCTGCTTAAAGAACTTAATGATGGACTCATTCAAGCAGAGAAGATCTTTGCTAACTTAGAACATTAAAAATTAAATTCTAAGCCGGGCGTGGTGGCGCATGCCTTTAATCCCAGCACTCGGGAGGCAGAGGTAGGAGGATCACTGTGAGCTTGAGGCCACCCTGAGAATACATAGTGAATTCCAGGTCAGCCTGACCAGAGTGAGACCCTACCTTGAAAAAAAAAAAATGAAATTCTAGGGTAACTCCAGTTGAAGGTGTTTTACTTAGTATGATTTGACTCTGTACTCCCCTTAGAAAGTAACTTCAGTATTTGCATTTGGACACTGGTGCAGAGTACTGTTTGTAATGCACATCAAGTAAATATGTGGTGCAGAGTACTGCTTGTAATGCACATCAAGTAAATGTGTATTTATTGAGCAGCCATGCTGTGCTTCTTGTCAGAGGGACTGTCCCTCCATGTGGAGTACATGCCACATGCTGAGTTGACTTCATCCCCAGACATGACTCTCCACAATCCCAAACCACCATGGTCTATGTAGAGATGTGTGACTGGGCTTGTCTTCACCCTGCTCTGAGCCAGGTAGAGCAGGTGTCTGTGTCTGGCCTGCAAGTAGGAGCATTGCCTAGTTACGCTGAATGTCTGTGTGCCTAACATTTTCACCTCCTTTCCTGTGCACTGTGTCATTCATGAATTCAAAATGTAAAACAGTGATGGTTGTGTTCCAGTCTGTGTGCACTTTCCTTGCCTGACTTATTTTTCTGTTTTTCCTTTTCCATTTCCAACATGTATTATTTGGTTCCACAATGTATCTGCCACAGTTGACCATTAAATGTTCTAAAAATCCATCAACTGGCCAAAGCATTAATTCTGTGTTTTATGCTTTTCTAGGTCTACAAAGAGAGCCCAGTCCTCATCCTGTCATTACTGTAGAGCACTTTAAAGAATCAGCAGGCACTAAAGGCTTTGCCCTCCATCCAGATCCCTCTAGAACACCTGGCACAAAGACTCATAACAGCTTAGAGTCTGACTACTTGGCCCGAGATGGCCCTTCAAGCAACAGCTCTTTCCACAGCAGTGAGGAGGAAGGGACTGACCTGGAAGGAGATATGCTAGATTGCAGTGGATCTCGGCCTCTACTCATGGAGTCTGAAGAGGAGGACGATAGCTGTAGGCCTCCACAGGGGAAGTTGGGAGGAAGAGTTCCATTTGCTCCATCTGAAGGCTCTTCTGAGCAAGCAAAGACAGCACAAGGTGGAACAAAGGACCAGTTCCAGTCCCTCACACAGCCAGCTACACATGGACTTGGTGAGCCAGATGTTTTTGCCACAGCCCCCTTCAGGAGCTCAAGAGTTCCAACCAAGGACTCAGACATCTTCTCTAAAGCCCCATTTGTCTCCAAGGCCTGTGTGGCTCCTTCCCAGCCAGAGGAAGTAGATGTGTTCTTGAGAGCTCCCTTTGCCAAGAAGAAAAGCATGGAGGAATTAACAGTTGTCCAGGGGTCCTCCCAGGAGTTGCCCTCACAGGCCAGCCTCCTCAGTCAGACAGGGGACGTCCCTCTCCTCTCAGGCCTTGACAGAGCAATGTACACCCCCATCCAAGCTCAGTACTCCATGACTAGCTTTGTGCAGCCATGCAGTCTCCCCTCCCATTCTGTACAAGCAGCAGACCATCCTGACAGTGTCTCTCCCAGGGGATCCTCTCTGGAAGCGGGGGGCCATCCTAATGACAAAAACAGAGGACCTCAAGCCCAGAAAGAACCTCATGTCTCGGGTCCTATGGCTGGCAAACCATTCCGCCCCCAGTCTTTATCCAAATATTCCCGTCATTATAGCCCAGAAAATGAGTCAAGTCCAGAAGCCCAGCCCATTGCTGCCTACAAAATTGTTTCACAAACCAATAAGCAGTCAATAGCTGGCTCTGTGTCTGTCACATCCCTTTCCTCCAGGACTCCAGACCTGCCTGCTGCTGATCCTTTTGCTTTAGCGCCTTTTCCTTCCAAAGCAGGCAAGCAGAAACCTTAGGAGCAGGACCCAAGCCTGAGGCCTGCCCCCACTTCCCCCACCAGCACCCACCATACCAGCCCCCGCAGAGCATGCCCAGGAGGAAGGGAATCCATTCAGATCTTCCCTGTGCTCCAGAGTAGAGTCTCTTCAACAGACTGAGTTGCATTGAGACTTAGTTGAAGCCATGTAAAGTTATGCTTATTTCTTTTGTTTAATGTCTGGACTTTAGACACTTCTGCTTTCTTCATAGAGACCCTCACCCATAACTCTGAATTTTTTCCCCCAAAAATGGATTTTAATCCAGTAATATTTTGCCCTCATTTTCCAGGGAGCATATTTTATTGCTAGTTTTAATCCCTGCAGCTCCTGCTGTACATCAAAGAGTCCAGGTTAACCTCTCCAAGACTTGATTTCATACTTTTGGAACAGGGAGAAAAAAAAAGAGCAATGTAAGCATCCTGCCCATCTTAAAAAGTTACTCCTTCAGCCACTTACCATTCCTACAGAGCCAGCAGCTCACAAAGGATTCTAGCATCTGATTCTAAACTTTGCTGGTCCTGTGCACAAGCCTTCTTGTGTGTGTGACATGGGTCAGACTCTTCCCCCATGTAGAAAGAAGTGCACACATCGGAGAGGGGCACTCTGCCTCAGCACATGGCATGTCCCTCCCCACATGTCTGCTTTTTAACAGTGTGGATGCACAGGCATGTGTGTGAGCATGTGTGTGTGTGTGTGGAACTCATTTTTCCTTAGGTAAAGCTGTCCCACTGTGCCTACCTCTACTATCTACTATTGAGTCATTCACTTTCTGGCATTTGCTTGCTGGCCTGACATGACCCTGGTTTTATTTAATTTTTTTTTCTTGTGGCAAAATGGAATTCCTTGGAAGGTATAGGGAAGTCTTCCTGGACCCAAGGATTCAGAGAGGACTTTTTCCTTTTTTTGTTATTTTGTTTTTATTGACAACTTCCATAGTTATAGACAATGGACCCTGAGCCTTGGAAGGTGTGATAGAGATGTTTCAGTGCTGACCACTCTTCTGTCATTTCTCAGGAAGGACTTTCTTTCTTTCTTTCTTTCAAGGTAGGGACTCACTCTAACCCAGGCTGACCTGGAACTCACTCTGTAGTCTCAGGCTGGCTTCAAACTCAGGGTGATCCTCCTACCTCTGCCTCCCGATTGCTGGGATTAAAAGTGTATACCACCATGCCCAGCTGACTTTTTCTTTTCTACAGAAGATGAGCACAGTGTTTCATACCTGTAATCCTAGTACTTGGGAAGCTGAGGCAGTATGACTACCATGAGTTTGAGGTTAGTCTGAGCTAATAGTGAGTTTTAGGCTACCCTGTTTCAAAAAAAAATGCCCCTTCTTTTTTTCCCCCTGGCAACAGTAGAAAAGGGCACTTGGTTACCATTCTAGCTGCCATCATTATAAAATTATAAAATTCATCCATCATGAGACAAAGCCACAAACTGGGTTTGCTTGTTGGTTTTCCCAAGTCCTTTCCACAACTTTCCACGTCCCCTTGGGAAAATATAAATCTGAGAAATGGAAATAAGTTTGAGAATGAAAAAGAGCTTGGTCAGCTATCCATAAAAGGTTTAAAATTCCCTATTCTTTTTAGATGCTAAATTAGGACAGATAAGTGACTGGTTTGTGGTTTTGAAAGTGCCCTTTTATTGTCCAGAAAGCTCTGATTCATTCCTAGCTTCTTTCATAACTTTCATTTTTAGTGCCTTAATATAAAAGCCTACATCTTCATGGGAATATTTCTGCTGTGGAAGTTCGGTTTAATGGAGTGTTGCTACATGAAGTTCAGCCTGAGAGCTCCCTGGGGCTTCTAGTAATGTTGTGATTTCTCCATTCACTTGGAGAAGTTCAGAGAGTTGTTTGCCAAACCACATTACTGATTTAAGAATTATTGGAAGCTGAGTGTGGTGACACACACCTGTAATCCCAGCACTCGGGAGGCGGAGGTAGAAGGATCAGAACTTCAAGGCCAACCTGGGCTATATGAGACCCTATCTCCAAAAAAACAACTAACAAAAACGAAATTATTGGCAGTTCATCTAAGAACCAGCCCTGGGCTGGGGATATGGTTCAACAGTTAAAGACATTTGCTTGAAAGTCATTCACCTGGGGTTCACATCCCCAGTAACCCTGTAAAGCCAGATGCACAAAATGGCACATGTATGTGGAATGTGTTTACAACTGCAAGAGGTCCTGATGTACCCATTCTCTCTCACCTCACAAATAAAATATTTTTAAGAAAAGAATTAACCCTAAATGCCAAGCTGTAATGCAATTGATTAGTTGTGATATTCTTTAAATTTCACATTCAGGGGCTGGGGTTGTAGTTCAGTGGTAGAGCTACATGCTTAACATGCACAAGGCCCCAGGTTCCATCCTCAACACTAAAAAATAGAAACAAAATCCAAAAATCCTTTATAGTAAAACAAGAATAGCTACTTTTTGCTGTTCTGTTTGAAATGTCCAAGTAAAAAGATAAATAACTGGCAATGTGTCAGGCCCCCTATCATTGGTTGCCAGATCACTTCAGGGAATACTGAATGTTCACTCTAAGAATTTTCTTTCTCCCAATTTTTTTTGTTCATTTTTATTTATTTATTTGAGAGTGACACAGAGAGAGGGAGAGAAAGAGGCAGATAGAGAGAGAGAGAATGGGCACACCAGGGCCTCTAGCCACTGCAAACGAACTCCAGACGCGTGCGCCCCCTTGTGCATCTGGCTAACGTGGGTCCTGGAGAATGGAGCCTCGAACCAGGGTCCTTAGGCTTCACAGGCAAGCGCTTAACCACCAAGCCATCTCTCCAGCCCTTTCTCTCAATTTTTATTTTTGAAGTTTCTTTGTAGCCATGAATGCAAAATTGTCTTTGTATTCAATGAATAGTTTTGGCTAACTCACATGCAACCAAACTCTTCCATGTTCATTATCAGGTAATGCTCTCAAAGGCATGTGCCAAAAGGATGTTGACAATGAGGGAAAGGTCTCATGTCACATGCTTGCCAGGCTGGTAACACATACTTGCAGTCCCAACTACTTGGAAGGCTGAGGGAGGACGGTTGCTTAAACTCCTGTTGAAGGACAGCCTAGGTAACACAGAGACCCTGTCTTGAAAAGAAACTGAAAGAGGGTTAGGCTCATTCTCATTCCTGCAACCATTCAGGATCACTTCAACAACAGCCTTGCAAAATGTTCTACTTTTGATCCCTCCATCCTAAACAATGGCTGTTTTCATTCTCAAGGTAAAAATTAGGATAAGATCATGATGGTTTTATTATGTAATTGAATAATTCATATAGCATTGGCTTCTGGACCCTTTTTTAAATTTTTGCCATCCCTTTGGATAGGGAAACACAACCACATGGAAATTACTTTTCTTTCTTACACAGTGATGCCTGAAGATCCTTTGATTTGTGGATTACATTATTAGCTAATAATGGGTGAGTTATGAAGACTGGTATGATGCTAGAGTTTTGTTCCCTTCCTACTGATTGTCTTCAGACTATATAGGATCAATACATAATTTAAAGGTCAGGTGTCTCTTTGATGTGCCATCCTGAATCTGGAAATCTGGAAAACTTCATTTCAAAGGGATTTAGGAGGGCTTAGGGTGTTGTGAATTAGTAGCAAATCCATGTTCCTAATGACTCCTGCAACAACTTAATACTAAGAAGAAAAAGAAAAACAACAAAATAGTATGCTTTCTTCTTTTGGTTTATGCTGTGTGTGCATTGTTTTATATATTTCATAGGAAATATATGAATTTTTGACGTTTCAGTTCCAATAGAAAGCAATGAACCAGCAGATCCTTAGGACCCTGACCCACAGTGTACACTAATGGACTCCTAAAGAATGTTCTGGGATGGGTGTAGCTCAGGGAGAGCTCTTGCTTAGCATTTGTGTGACCCTGGGTTCAATCCCAGCACTGCCTGTAAAGTAAGTAATAGGCACTGTTGAATTAATTTAGATGTGGTGAAAAATGTTTCACCAATTTCTTGGGTTCACATACAACTCTTTAGTTCCAAATCTATTGTTGATTAGAAAATGAATTGAAATGAAACATGTGGTGCACACATGTGATCACAACACTTGGGAGACTGAGACAGTAGAATTATGAGTTTAAGGTCAGCCTAAACAACTAAGGGAGACCCTATCTTAGTTTAAAATTTTTAAAGAATTTTGGGGTCATAGTTCAGTGGTAGAAAAAAAATGAGCAGCCAGACATGGTGGTACATGCCTTTAATCCCAGCACTCGGGGAGGCAGAGGTAGGAGGATTGCCATGAGTTTGAGGACACCCTGAGAATATATAGGGAATTTCAGGTCAGCCTGGACTAGAGTGAGACCGTACCTCGAAAAACTATATTATATATATATATATATATATATATATATATATATATATATGCAAAACTTGATGCTTAAGCAGATATCTGGATCATAAGCCAGTTTGTTTGCATTGGAAACCTCTCTGTGCAGGCGTGCATGCATGTGTGTGTATGTACACAGTCCCTATTTACTGGCCCACCTTGTGTCTTGTGTCTGAGTTTCATCCAGCAACCAGGATCTCCTAAATTGTCACTTTAATAAGCTTTGGGATGTGAGCTCATCATTATTTTACTCAGTGGACATTTTGTGGTGTAAAAGTTTTAGACATACTAATAATCATTAGTGTGATCTGGTGATGGAAAATATATTTCTATTATTTAAAGAAAATATAAAGCCAGGCATGGTGGTGCACGCCTTTAATACCAACACTTGGGAGGCAGAGGTAGGAGGATTGCCATGAGTTCGAGGCCACCCTGAGAATACATAGTGAATTACAGGTCAGCCTGAGCTAGAGCAAGACCCTCGAAAAACCAAAAAAAGAAGAAGGAGGAGGAGGAGAAGAAGAAGAAACTATAAAACATCAGACTATATAATAGGTATACATTACACAAAGAAGAAATTTTAACTTGGGAGTTAGACAGGTGAGATATGGAGCTCTCCCGAACAGAATGGGTACAACTTCAGATGGAGTCTATTCGAGTCCCTTGAATTTAAAGAGATGCTACACTGCTGTGTCTCTGGAATTGAAGTTAGACACATCACAGTCCACTCCAAAATGGCTGCTGGTCACAGCAGTTTTATCAGAACACAAATTATTTTGATAGAAGGCAATATTCAGGAGAGCTACAGCAGACTACAAAGGCAAGAGCACCTTTTGACCTGTATTCTAGCCTTCCAATACTTAATAGATAGCATGAACACTGAAGATTTAAGTACAATCATATCACTTGAGTTCTTAGTTTTCCCATCTCCTTTGTCAGTTAATATTTGTTTTAACTACCAGAATGCTTAAAACCCTGTTAATGAAAACTTTACTAAAAGAAGTTTCAAATGCTTAAAAATAAAAAGTAGTAACTGTAGGTTTCTTTTCTGCTCTCTCTCCAAAAGTCTTCCTGGCTCACCTCATTTATTCTTGTTCCCCTCATTTTCTTGTTTCATTTCCTTCCTCCACCACACCCCACTTTGAGCATACCAGTAAGTGGATGGTGAGAAGAGTGCTTGAACTGTGATGCTAACTTGCAGTTGCCTCCCTCTGAAATGGTTTCTGCTTAAGTTTTAGGCCAGCCTTGACAATCTCACCAAGAAATGAAATGGTTCCCTTCCCCTAGAAGAAAGCATGGGAGAGGGTTGACAGGACCCAGCCTTGGTCTGCAGAGACATGGCCCAGAGTGCCCTAAAATGCAAGGGCAAGTATGTAGAATAGCTGATAAAAAAATAATGGCCAAATGAATATGTGGCATGGTGTTGTGTGTCTGTAATCCCAACACTCAAGAGGCTGATGTAGGAGGTTCACTGGAAGTTCAAGGTGAACCTGAGTACAAAGCAAGATCCTGCCCCCCACACACACACACACAAAGGAAGGAGTGTTCAATGTTAACTACACATGATTTAGTCCAGTGTTCCCACATCCCAACAACCTATGACTCAAGCATGTGTGATGCAGTTCTGAATTCAAAGTGAACATATCCTGTTCTGCATTGTCATAGAACCATGTGTACCTGCTAAAGGAATCTGATTCTTTCTGACAAGGAGCGGGATGGTGTTTCCAACAGTCAAGTAAAATGTGGGCTGGCTGGGACTCCGTGGAAGAGCACTTAGGCTCTGTTCAGTCCCGGCACCTTCACTCTGGAATGAAGGGATACAGTACAGCCCTTTCTTTCAGAAATGGTGTGCCCCTTAGATTCTCCAGGTCGACCAAGAATTCCTGTTGAGCAGTATGAATGGAATGTATTTCTCTACGTATCTGTGTGTGCTCACACATGCATCCTCATGCTTTAATCTGGCATGAGGAAATTCAGTTCCCTTTGCCAAAAACTCAAGTTAAAATTGGAGTTGTTCTCAACGGAGGTGAGGGAATTGGCCAGTCATAGCTTCAGCCCCCTTCCCAAGCAAGCACCTTTCCATCCCCAAGATGAAGCTCAACGGGGCTGAGACTAAGGTCTTGTGAATGGCACTGTAATGGCAGTAGTGATATATCACCACAAGACCTATGAAACATTACTCTGAATGAGAGAACATTGATGTCATTTTTAGGGTTTAGAAACCAAATAATAAGTCTCAGGACCATGCTCATTCCATGGAGGAGGTGAGCTCCCTCTGCTGGCAGTATTTGGAGTTGACTGGATAAAGAGATCTAACCCTGTAGGAGTGCTGAGAGGTCAGCAGGCATCAGAAGGGAAACCAGAGGGTTAATCAACAGTTTTTGCAATACCTCTTGCATACTGTTGGATTTGTCATTTCACTGTTGGTGTGATCTATCTTGTGTATCTGATAGTTTTATGGATAATTGAGTTGTAAACTCCAGTACAGTTTATTAAAATGAATCTAACTAAATGACTTATATGTTGTGTCTTTTCTTAAGTGAGATCAAGGGCTGAACGGTCCCCTAGGCACCCAGTAAAAAGCTTGAGGTATGCTTCTAGTGTTCCTGAAGAAGACAACTGTAAGTTAACACAGAAAATTCAAGAAGAAAATAAGCCCAGGAATTTTTAAACCACATGGAGGGAGAACTGGCCTGCCCCTTTCCAAATTTGAAAATGTAATACAGACTGCTGTTTAACTGAACTTAACTGACTTTAACTTCACTGGTTTCCAGAACTGGCGATTTGTGGCATTCATAGGGATGCTGTACAAAGGTCCAGGATCCAGTGTTCTGGAGTAATATGTATAAATGAAGCCAAATTTGCCTACTTTTTCTGAGAACTTAAGGTCCAAATATAGACCCCACCTGGTTCTATAGCATAAAGTTCCTATACGTTTTTCTGGTTCAAAGTAGCATTAGCCAAATGTACTGTCTCCCTTGCCTGTGATTCAACAGGTGCTCTGGGGAAGACCACTTCCCACTGAGCAGGAAGAGATTCCCACTGGGAGGAACCAGAGAAAAGCCATGAGCAGATAACCAAGACTTGCTCTAGCTTTGGTGAGGAGCTCTTCTTTCATTGTGTGTTTCCTTGAGTTCATCCTAAATTACAGTAGTAAAATCTGGTTTGGGTCACCCCGTCTGCTTCTGTGGAAGGTGAGGAATCAGCTCCTCACCCTACTCCCATGTAAGCTCAGTCCAGAAGCCCAAAAAAGTCCATATATTCCCTTTACCATACAGCATGGGTCTCCAGTGGAAGGGTTTGTGACCAAAAACAGCTAGAACAATAGAATTCCTAAATCAGAGCAGGTGAACCCCATGCTTCTACCCCAAGTCTCATCCTATCTGAGGGTAGGACATTTTAAAATATATTTATTTGAGAGGGAGAGAATGGGCACACCAGGGCCTCCTGCTCCTACAAACAAACTCCAGGCACATGTGCCACTCTGGAGAATTGAACTGGAGCTTCCAGACTTCACAAGCAAGCACCTTCACACACGAAGTCATCTCTCCAACCTGGGGCATGACTCTTTTTTTTAAATATATTTTTTTTTAATTGACAACTTCTATACTTACAGACAACAAACCATGGTATTTCCCTCCCCTCCCCCACTTTCCCCTTCATAACTGCTCTCCGTCATATCCCCTCCCTCTCTCCATTAGTCTCTCTTTTAATTTGATGTCATATTTTTCTCCTATTATGAGGGTCTTGTGTACGTATTGCTAGGCACTTCGAGGTCTTGGATATTGAGGCCAGTTTCTGTCCAGACAGTTGTATGTAAGGAGTGGTACTCTTTCTTTGGCTCTTACATTTGGGGCATGACTTTTTGATCCAAAGGACACACTTTGTTTTGCACTTAAACCTGAGATTACCTGAGAGGCATTATGTACAACTTTTTTAAAATAAAGTAAGCATAAACTAAATTAGCATTTATTTGCTTTATAGTTGTGGTGGTTTGAATTAGGTGTCCCCCATAAATTCATATGGATTTTTTTTTCATTTGTTTATTGTTTCTCTGAGATAGGGTCTCACTCTAGCCCAGGTTGACCTGGAACTCACTCTAGCCCAGGCTAGTCTCAAACTCACAGTGATTCTCCTATCTCAGCCTCCCAAGTGCTGGGATTAAGTCATGTGCCACCACATCTGGCCCAAACTCATGTGTTTTGAATGCTTGGTTCCCAGATGATGGCAATTTGGGAGGTGAAGCCTTGCTGGACGAGATGTGGTGTTGGAGGTGAGTCTAGTGGTGATATAGCCAGCTCTCCCTTGCTAGAATGTGGCATACTCTCCTGCTGCTATTTTCCACTGCTGTGGTAGAAGTGATGGTCAGCCTGTGCTTTTGCCATCATGGAGCTTCCCCTTGAGACTGTAAGGCAAAATAAAAAGCTTTCCTCCCATCAACTGCGTTTGGTCATGTGCTTTGTGCCAGCAATTTGAAGGCAACTACAAAAGAAAATTGGTCATAGGGTAGGGTTCCTGAAACATATGTAACTGCTGTGCCAGGCTCAAAAACAGTAGAAACCTCTTTCTGGCAAAAAGGTCCTTTGTATAGTGACCTGGTACAGTCTCAGGAGTAGCCACTGTGCTTCACACACTGACCCCATGGTGGTAGTTGCCACCATACCTGCTGCAGTGATCTGGGCAGCCTGTCTTGACTACAGACTTTTTGCCCTCTCCTCCAGATCCAGAGTCTGCCCTTTCATGTGTAAGGTGCAATGTGTCCAAGGAAGCCTTTCTGTCTTGATGACATCCCCCGGCAGTCCAACATAGCTCCCTGCAGGCTTGAGAGTCAAGTAGGTTGCTAGTCCCTGTGGCTGGATGCCTCAGCAGTCCTCATCCAGCACTGAAGGCCTGAAGGCTTCCGGGAGAGCCGCTGGTCTTCAGTCCACATTGGAAAGCTGAGGAAACTTAGTTCCAATGATGATAAAGAGGATAAATGCATGTGAAAGTGAAGGCACTCACCAGCAAGTAGTACAGGCAGCCAGGGTGGGGAGAAGACTTTTTCCTTTCAGAGCTTCATTACATATTGTCCACTACCAAGAAGTACTTCCTCTTCAATTGAGACCTGCCCAAGAGGAATGTCTGTGGATTCCTAATCTGGTCAAATTGACAACAGAACTTAATCATCACAACAGTGAATGTCAGAAGAAATAGTTCAAGTAAATTCAAAATAGCTAAAACTATAACCCACAATCCCATGGGGAATACCAGCAACCCCATTGAGGGCTCCCAGTGTAATGGGGACAGGGAGGAGGGAAAAGATGGTACCAACACATGAAGTATCCACACAAAGTATGCTCTTAAAAAAAAAAACAGGGGGCTGCTCGCGGCATCTGGGGTCTTTCCTCCCACCCCGCTGCGCCTGCTTCCACGCGTCTCTGCTGCCTGCGGACCCTGCAACCTAGCCGGGGAAGCGGGCGGGTTCGCTCGTCCGGGGTTAGTGCACGCTCTTGGCGCCCCTGACGGATCCCACCTTCAGCCCTCGGGAGTAGCTATGTTAGGCAACTCAGCGCCCAGGCCTGCGGCGCGCGATGCGGGCTCGGCCCTGCCCTCGCTGCCGCCGGAAGACCAGGAAAACGTCAACCCCAAGAAGGTGGCGTCCACCCAGCAGCCGTGGGCGCAGGCGGCGCTGAAGGCTGGGAAAGCGCTGTATCCCGCGCAGCAGCAGAGGCCCAAGACAAGGCGGGTTGCACCACTGAAGGACCTTCCCATAAATGATGAGCATGTCACTAGGGCTCCTCCTTTAAAAACAAGAGATAGACAGCCTGGGTTTACCATTCGTGTGGATGAAGCAGAAGAGGAACCTCAAAAGAGACCAACAGAGTCTAAAATACAGAGTGTGAAGATGTCCTGGCCTTTAATACTGCTATCGCTTTACCTGGAACAAGAAAACCACTGGTACCACTTGATTATCCAATGGATGGTAGTTTTGAATCACCACACACTATGGACATGTCATGTATTAGAAGATGAAAAGCCAGTGAGTGTTAATGAAGTACCAGGCTACCATGAGGATATTCACACATACCTTAGAGAAATGGAGCTCAAATATAAACCTAAAGTTGGGTATATGAAGAAGCGGCCAGACATCGCTAACAGTATGCGGGCCATACTTGTGGGCTGGCTAGTTGAAGTGGGAGAAGAATATAAACTCCAGGATGAGACCCTGCATTTGGCTGTGAACTACATTGATCGGTTCCTCTGGTCCATGTCTGTGTTGAGAGGCAAGCTTCAGCTTGTAGGCACTGCTGCTATGCTGCTGGCTTCAAAGTTTGAAGAAATATACCCCCCAGAAGTAACAGAGTTCGTGTACATTACAGATGATACCCATACCAAGAAACAAGTACTGAGAATGGAGCACCTAGTTTTGAAAGTCCTTGCTTTTGACTTAGCTGCACCAACAGTAAATCAGTTTCTTACCCAATATTTTCTGCATCAGCAGCCTGCAAACTGCAAAGTTGAAAGTTTAGCATTGTTTTTGGGAGAATTAAGTTTGATAGATGCTGACCCATACCTGAAGTATTTGCCATCACTTATTGCTGGAGCTGCCTTTCACCTAGCACTCACTCTACACAGTCACAGGACTAAGCTGGCCTGAAATCACTAGTACAAAAGACTGGATATACCCTGGAAAGTCTTAAGCCTTGTCTCATGTTTCTTCACCAGACCTACCTCAAAGCACCACAGCATGCCCAACAGTCAATAAGAGAAAAGTACAAGAACTCAAAGTATGTGGTGTTTCTCTCCTCAACCCACCAGAGACACTAAATGTGTAAGAGTGAAAGACTGCTAAAATGAAAATTATCCAAAGCCAATATTACATAGTTCTTATCTTGGGTTTTGATTTCACAATTATTTCTGAATGTCAATGTTATAGCCACAGTCAAATTATGGTAATCTATTACTTTTAATGGTTTTAAATTTGTATATCTTTTGTACATGTATCTTAGATATTGGCTAATTTTAAGTGTCTTTGTTAAGATATTAATGATACCAGCTGTCAGAATAATTAGAATAAACTGATTTGGAAATCTTTAAGTCAAAGTTAATTTGAGATAAAATTGTGACTTCAGTGTGTCATTTAGAAAAGCCAACTTGGTTTGTGTTATTCAGTGGGGAGTACAAAACCTTCCTCTTACGTTAAAATAGTTCAGGGAAACAACTAGACCAACTTGTTGACTTGGTCATAAAGTAAGCAAAGGCTGAAACATGCTAGTTTTTAGTGCAGTGGAGCAAGCCGCTGGGACGATTAGCCTTTCACACATGTGGCAGTAGCTTATGGAAGTAATTTTTTTATGGAAATCTTTCATTCCTCATCAACCTTTACAAATTTAACAGCTTACAGAACGAATGGAAAGCAACAAATTAAAAAAAAACAGACAGCTTATTAAAAAACACAACCATTATTATAACTGACTTTTGAATAAAAAATACCCAGAGCTGTTGATACTGAATAAATATACTTTTAATAGTTACATACAAACATAAAACTTTTGGCTTTAATTAGCAGTCCTCTTCTTTTTCTTCTTTTTCACTAGATTTTTACTTGGTGCTTTTTCTGGTTTTGCATTGGTAGTCTGAGTTCTGTGGATAGTGAAGTTAGTAGCTCACTACATGCTTGCTGAACTTTGGATCACTGAGACAGGGTAAAGAAAGCAGAAAGAATAGCTGAATAGACAGCTAATGTGATAGTAACAGGATTAAGATCAGAGCAAAACCAAAGGGCAGATTTCTAAACACCTAAGTATATGTATGTAAATACATGTATATGTTTAAAAGAAACCAGAAACCTGTTACCTTATTTTCTTTGGGTTCTTATCTGGTTCCAAAATGATCATTTCTTCTTCTTCACTGTCTGAGAGCACTATAGGGGCACCTTTGGGAAGTGTCAAGAAAGTAATGAGAGTAACTTCTTGAGATTTATACATGACCCCTAGCAATACCCCCCCCCATATGTATATAGATATTTTTCCCTCTCAAAAGTAGCTCCTTTCTCTAAAAATACTTTTGTTTCTGTAAACTTGTTTTTTGAGACAGGGTTTCATGTAGTCCAGCTGGCCTGAAACTTGCTTTGTAACCCAGGATGACCCTGACCTTCTGATCTCCCTGTGTCTCCTTACCTCCCAAGTGCTGGAATTACAGGCATGTGTTAATGTGCCCATTGTCTGTAAACAATACCTTAAAAGTTCCTTAATTATGTATATGTGTCATAAAAGAAAACTGAGGTGCAAAAGTTTATAGAACTAATTAGTAAATGATTTGAAATAAATACGCCACTCATTTGTGCTACTAAGGTACACAATACTAAAATCTTCCAAGAAGCAAGCTAATTGGACTGGAAAGACAGAGAAGACAATCGGAGGCAAATACTATTTCAACTTACACTATGTTCCATATAGCCTCGAAAATGCTGGTGTTTTTAATACTGCCCAGTGCAGTAGCCAAAAGGTGCTCTATCATTTTTCTGTTTCTTTTATTACTACCAAGTTAAGCCATTTGTACTTTCTTTGAAAACTGCTTTTCCCAAACATTAATTATATGTGTAAATAAAAGATGTGAATTTAAAAAAAACAAACAGCTAAAACTATTCACAGTAAAAATTTGATGAAACAATAGTGACAAAATTTAAATCAAAATTTTGACTTTTAAATTTGACTTTAAGGGCTGAGGACATGGCTTACCAGTTAAAGGTCTTGTTCAAAAACTCTGCTGCCTACCAAATCAGAGAGCCAGAGTCTCAGAGGCCCCCAACACCTCATCACTGAAGCAGACCAAAAATGAACCCAACATGGCTCAGGGAAATTTTGCGGAAGAGGGAGCGGAAAGAATGTCAGAGTCACATGTTGGGTCATGATATGCAGAGACATTTAGCTTACCCATAACTGTGGGCTAACTCCACAATGCATGACCCATATACCTCAACAAGGAGGGGCCAAGGGGAGGGGCTATGTCACAGATGAGCCTAATAATGGTACCAAACCGACTGTATTTACTGAATACAAAACTAACTAATAAAGAAAAGAAAAAAAGAAAAAAAATACTCTGCTGGCCCAGGTTCAATGTAAAGCCAGGTGAACAAAGTGGTGCATGTGTCTGAAGTTCATTTGCAGTGGCAAGAATCTTTGTGCACCCACTTTCTCTCACAATCTCTATCTCTCTCATATACACACACAAATAAAGGAAAACATTTTAATTTGAATTTAGTATGTAGAGCGGCTCCAAGAGAACTTGGTAAAAAGAGGGTTTTTTGTTGGTTTTGTTTATATTTTTTTTATCTTGAGACAGGGTCTCACTTTGGAGATAAGTAGATAAGGCTGGCCTCTATAATTTGTGAGTAATCTTGCCTCAGCCTCCTAGTGCCAGTGCTGGAATTGTAGATATGTGCCAAAAAATCAATAGTAAAATTTGAAAAGAACCAAACATTGACTAATAAATTTCCATTATACAGTGTTAGTAGAAAAAAAAAATATATATATATATATATATATACATTGCTGAGGCCCTTGGTTTCCCACAAGGAATAGATGGTAGGACCCTACTGCTGAAGACTCCATATACTTGGGCTGCAAGGCCACTGAGAAATCCTGCTGGAACTAAGCTGGAAACCTCCTCCATGTAGACCAGCTGACAGAAACCTGGAAGAAGCCATTCTGCATGCAGTTCAATGGGAGAGTGAGAAATTACTAGTGAAGATACTCAACAGTGAACACTGCAAGTCTTAAATGTTGCCATCCAGGCCAAATGAGCCAACGGGTACAATAGTGGCATGTCTGCCATGGTGGAGACCAACTGCCCTCTAATTGGACTGGAGGCCCACTCCATGGGAGGGAATATATCCCTGATACTGAAAGCTTAAAACAGGGGTAGTCATGAGCCCTAGGGGTGTAATGTCTGCTGCTGTCTGGCTAAATGTATATATTATGCTTATCAAACTGCCCAGTAAGCACTTCTCTTAATGTTCATACCCATATATTAATGCTACTCTCACTTTTGGTAGAGAAATTTCTCTTTTCAGATAACAGTGATCTTGGGATAACTCAGAAGACATCATGATGCTGGAAAGAAGTGACAGGAGTGCTCAGACTGCAATATCTCTATCACACCTTCCAAGCCTCAGGGTCCATTGTGGAAGAAGTGGCAGAAAGAATGTAAGAGCCAAATGAAGGGTAGGACTCCTTACAACGTGCTCCCCCTAGACACAAAATGGCCTGGATACCCATGACCTCACAGTGCCTGACACTACCTACACAAGACCATCATTATAGGAGGAAAAGATCATGACATCAAAATAAAAGAGAGACTGATTGAGAGGGGGAGGGGATATGATGGAGAATGGCATTTCAAAGGTGAAAGTGTGGGGAGGGAGGGCATTACCATGGGATATTGTTTACAATCATGGAAGTTGTTAATAAAAAATTAATTTAAAATTATAAATAGAGAAAAAAAGAAAAAACATATATATGGTTATGATGTATATAATCTGATTATTGCAGTTAGGTTCACATTGCTGGTAGAAATCACCCAACCAAGAGCAGCTTGTGGGAAAAAAAGAGGTTTATTTTGGCTTACAGACTCAAGGGGGAAGCTCCATGATGGCAGGGGAAAACGATGGCATGAGAAGAGGGTGGACATCACCCCCTGGCCAACATAAGGTGGACAACAGGAGTAGGAGAGTGTGCCAAATACTGGCAAAGGGGAAACTGGCTATAACACCCATAAGCCCACCTCACAACAATACACTCCCTCCAGGAGGCATTAATTCCCAAATCTTCATCAGCTGGGAACCTAGCATTCAGAACACCTAAGTTCATGGGGGACACCTGAATCAAACCACCATACTGATGAAAATGAAAATGCATGGTATAAGAAGTTGATCCAAGGGGCTGGAGAGATGGCTTAGTGGTTAAGGCCTGCAAAGCCAAAGGACCTTGGTTCAATTCCCCAGGACTCCCGTAAGTCAGATGCACAAGGGGGCACATGCATCTGGAGTTCATTTGCAGTGGCTGGAGGCCCTGGCGTTCCCATTCTCTCTCTCTCTTTCAAATAAATAAATAAATAAATAAATAAAATAAAATCAAAGAAATTGATCCAAGATTTAAATTGGCTTAATGAGATTGCTTAATAGAGTTTACCTACACACCAATATCCTAAATTCTCAACCTGAGGATGTTACCTTACATGAAAGGGATTTACCAAATGTGATGAAAGATCTTGAGGAGGGGAGATTACCCTGGGCCATCTATATGAGCCCATACTAGTCATAAATATCCTTTAAGAGACACATAGAAGGGCTGGAGAGATGGCTTAGTGGTTAAGGCACTTGTCTGTGAAGTTAGGTTCAGTTCCCCAGTACCCACATAAAAGCAGAAGCACATGGTGGCACATGTGTCTGGAGTTTGTCTACAGTGGCTAGAGGCTCTGGCATGCTCATTCTACCTGCCTCTTTCGCTCGCTCTCTGTCTCTCTCTCTCTCTCTCAAATAAATAAAATATAATGAAATATTTTTTAAAGCCTAACTGGGCTGGAGGTATGGCTTAGTGGTTAAGGCATTTGCCTACAAAGCCAAAGGACCCAGATTTGATTCCCCAAGACCCATGTTAGCCAGATGCACAAGGGGGCACATGTGTCTGGAGTTCATTTGCAGTGGCTGGAGGCCCTGGCGTGCCCATTCTCACTCTCTCTTTCTCTCTCCTTCTTTCTCTGTCAAAAAAATAAATAAATAAAAATAATAAAATAAAAAGCCTAACTGAGACTCAGTAGCAGAGGCCAGTAAGCTAGAAAGGGGTTGTAAGGGAGGTAGGAGATGGAAGAACTTAAGGGGATGGTGTTGTATATATGTAAGTAGAAGAACAGATTACTGAGGGTGGAAAGGCCTAAGTGAGGTCAGGGGAAGATTTTGAGTATAGCAAGGGTGGGAGAGGGTTAATCAAAATCTGAGAGGGTATGAATAAGTCATAGGGAAACCTACTTTTCTGGACAATGGTGTACCCAGAAGCCATAGATTGTTACTAGAAAATTTTCAGTGCCAGAAATGGAATACCTTCCAGTGAGTTGTTGGCCAGGGAGGTCCCCGATGCCAAAACATTACTGGCCATTGCCAACGTTCTTGGTTTCCCACCAGGAATAGATGATAATACCCTATTGCTGAAGACTTCACATGCTTGGGCTGCAAGATCACTGAGAAATCTTGTTGGAGCTGAGCTGGAAATCTCCTTCCTGTAGACCAGCTGACAGAAAGCTGGAAAAAGCTATGCTGCATGCAGCTTCATGCGAGAGAGAAATCACCAGTGGAGATAAGCAACAGTGAACACTGCAAGCCTTAAATTTGGTCAGCCAGGCCAAATAAGCCAATGAGTGCAATAGTGCCATGTCTGTTATGGGGGAAACCAGACTCTCTCTAAGTGGACTGCAGGCCCGCTCCACAGGAGAGAATACATGCCTGATACTGAAAACCTATGATGGGGAAGTCATGAGCCCTATGGGTGTAATGCCTGCAGGTGTCTGGCTGACTGCCTATATTATGCTCACGAAACTGCCCAGTAAGCACTTCTCTTAATGTTTATAACCATATATTAATCACACTTTTGGTTAAAGAAGCTTCTTTTTCCAGATGGGTGTGACCTTGGGATGACTCAAAAGGCACCATAGTGCTTAGAAGTGACAGGAGTGCTCAGCACTGAAACATATCTATCACACCTTCCAAGGCTCAGAGTCCATTGCAGAAGAGGTGGTGGAAAGAAAGTAACAGTCAAAGGAAGGATAGAACTCCTTACAATGCACTCTTCCAGGGCTGGAGGGGTGGCTTAGCAGTTAAGGCGCTTGCCTGCAAAGCCAAAGGACCTAGGTTCGACTTCCCAGGACCCATATAAGCCAGATGCACAAGGGGGGGGGGCGCATGCGTCTAGAGTTTGTTTGCAGTGGCTGAAGGCCCTGGCGCACCCAATCTCATTATGTGCCTCTTTCTCTCTCTTGCTCAAATAAATACATTAAAAAATAAAAATAAAAGCCAGGCGTGGTGGCGCACGCCTTTAATCCCAGCACTCGGGAGGCAGAGGTAGGAGGCTTGCCGTGAGTTCGAGGCCACCCTGAGACTCCATAGTGAATTCCAGGTCAGCCTGGGCTAGAGTGAGACCCTACCTCGAAAAAACAAAATAAATAAATAAAAATAAAACAATGCACTCTTCCAGGCACAAAATGGCCTGGATAACCATGACCTCGCAGTGCCTGACACTACTTATACAAGACCATCATAATAGGAGGAAAAGATGATGGCATCAAAATAAAAGAGACTGATTGAGATGGGGAGGGGATATGATGGAGAGTGGAGTTGCAAAAAGTGAGGGGATCCCGGCATGGAGGCGCACACCTTTAATACCAGCCCTTGGGAGGCAGAGGTAGGAGGGTTGCTGTAAGTTCGAGGCCACCCTGAGACTACAGAGTTAATTCCAGGCCAGCCTGGGGCAGATGAGACCCTATCTCAAAAAAAACAAAACAAAACAAAAAAAACAGTGAGGGGGGAGGGAATTGCCATGGTTTATTGTCTATAATTATGAAAAATTATGCACAAAAAAATAAAATTAAAAAAAGCCTCACTGACAAGTGGGAAGCTAGACTCTGAAATACCAAAGCTAGTCCACCAAATCATAACCTCCAGCAAGGCTCTACCTCCCAAATGACAACCAGCTAGAGATTAAGCACTCACAATACAAGAGTTTATGGGAGACATCTGATTCAAACCACCACATGTATGAAAATACCATAAATCAGGCTGGAGAGGTTTCTCAGTGGTGTTAAAGGCTCTTGCTTTCAAAGCCTGACAGCCTGGGTTTGATTCCCCAGTACCCACATAAAGCCAGACGCACAAAGTGGCACATGTGTCTCGAGTTCCTGTTCAGCAGGAAGCCTTGGCAAGCACTTTCTCTCTCTCTCAGCCTCTCTCTCTCTCTGTCTTTCTCCTCTTTCTCTCCAATAAATAAATGCCAATAAATAAATATTTAAAAATAAAATATAAATCCATTATTATGTATAATTAACATATGCTAATAAAATACTGAATAGGGACAAAATCACAAATTTTACGCAGGGTTTTTTTTTTTTTTTTTTCAGGTTTTTCAAGGTAGGGTCTCATTCTGGTCCAGGCTGACCTGGAATTCATTATGTAGTCTCAGGGTGGCCTCGAACTCATGGCGATTCCCTTACCTCTGCCTACCGAGTGCTGGGATTAAAGGCGTGCACCACCACGTCTCGCTGCTGTTTTTTTTTTTTTTTTTCCACCACTAAACTATGACCCCAGAACTCTTTAAAAATGTTAAACTAAGATAGGGTCTCCCTTAGTTGCTCAGGCTGACCTTGAACTCATAATTATGGCCTCGAACTCACGGTGATCCTCCTACCTGTGCCTCCTGAGTGCTGGAATTAAAGTTGTGCACCACCACGCCTAGCGGGTTTTCAACTAGTTTATTTATATAGAGTCACACACGTTGAATTGGGCTGTGCTTCCGAAGAATCGTGAATGGAAGAGGATGTGGAGTAACTGCACAGTGGCATACAGCTGCAGCTATGATCAAGAGCAACATTAGCAGTGACAATGCTGTAATAAAGGCACTTCATCTCTGTAGACTTCCCCAAACCTACTATCTCATTCTCTAACCAAGAAAATAATATAAATCCCCACTTAGAGACTGTCATCAAAACCTCCACAACATAATGAGTTGAGTCTAGCCTAGACTATGAAACCCTGGCTCGATCCTGACCGCTCCCCCCCCCCCCCACAACAAAAAAGGAAAGTCTAGGAATTGTCACAGGTCAGCAGAGATTGGAGGCAATCACTGTGCCAGTCTTCGAGAGCGAGCAGCGTCCCACAAGGGAATGGGGCAGGTTTTGCGGTGGGAATGGCTTTCTAATAGCAGGACCCAAGGCAGCCAAGTGTTCAGATTTCTCCCGGCAGAGTGCGGGGAGGAGTGTGGGGGGGGGGGGGGAAGAGCAGGCTCACCGCAATACCGACTTCGGCCTGTAGGTAGCGCCCTTCTCTTGTTTGCCTCCCACAGGTCTGCGCTTGCGCGGGGCTTGGGGGGCTTTGAGGAAGTGTGTCCGCGCCTGCGCCCTAGGAATAACTAAAAAAACGATGGCTGTTGCGGCGGTGGCTGCCGGGCGGGGTTGGGGAGCTGCGGTCGGGCTGTGCAGGCGGTAGGTGACGGCGCCGGAGCTGCGGACAGGCTGCCGCGGGCGTTGTCTGCGGAGCCGAGCGGGCACCGCCCTCGGAGGGAGGGGGCTGCGCGCGTGGCGGGGCTGGAGCAGAGTCCGTCCGGAGCGGGACGGCGGCGTGCAGGCCCGGCGCGGCCGACTTTGGGGCTCAAAAGCCAGCGCTTGGCCCCTCACCACGTGCGGCCCCACCCTTGTTTAAAGTCAATTCGTAATGCCACTTCTTCACTTTCCCCATGAGGACCGTGGTGAAAACCTGGCAAGTCCAAGGTCATACCGCTCCCAAGAGAAGGGTCGCCCAGGGAAAACCACCCCTAGGCCCAGGCAGTCCTCTTCTTGTCCCTCCTCCCAGAGCCCTGCCCCCGAGTTCCGCTTCCCAGTGACGTCTGTCGGCCCTGCTGACTACACTTTAGTGTCAGATCCTCGTTTCACTTCTGGAGTAAAAGGCCTAATATGATGCGACCTTTTGAGTGTTAAAAGTGTCAGAGTTAGCGATGCTTTTGAAGGTCTAAATGAATTTGCAGAACTGGGCCTAGTGGCAGACTCCTGTAATCCCAGCACTTGGGAGGTCGCACACAGAGGGTCGGGAGTTCAAGACCAGTCTCGGTTACAGAGTAGTAAGTTAGAAGCCAGCTCGCCCTATATGAGGCCTTGTTCCAAAACAAGCAGGCCAAATGCATTTCCTGAAAATAGCAACTTTATAGAATTGTGTTGGTTGAGTCCCTTTTCTCCCCCTGTTTTTTATTTGCGGGCATGTACCACTTTTTCCATCTGGCTTTATGGGGGTGCTGAGGAATCGAATCTGGGCCGTCTCCCGTATTTTTTAGATGTCTTCCTTGAATAATTTACCCTAGGCTTTCTTTATATTTTTGACTTTAAACCTGCTAACCAGGCTTTTAATCCCAGCACTTGGGAGGCAGAGGTAGAAGGATTGCTGTGAGTTTGAGTCCACCCGGGGCTACAGAATGAGACCCTACCTCAGAAAAAATTTTAAAAAAAAAAACTCAAACTATGCTTCTGATTTATCAACTCTGCTGTCAGTTCCCTGGGAACAGCAATACTAGTACTCCAATGTTTGCAAGTTGTACAGTATTTCCTCCATTCATTCAGTCAGTAACTATTGGTCACTACATAACTATAATGATAGTAGCTGCAAATTAAGGAGCACCTCCTGGGTTGCTTGGCACTTCTCATGGATTGTGTGGCAGTACCTTCCTACACTTTATGCAGTAACTATGACTATTGACTTCAATTTAGAAATGAGGATCTGAGGGCTGGAGAGATGGCTTAGCAGTTAATGCTCTGGCCAGCAAAGCCTAACAATCCAGGTTTGACTCCCTAGTACCCACGTAAAAAGTGGCGCACCTATGTGGAGTTTGTTTGCAGTGGGTGGAAGCCCTTGTGTGCCCGTTCTCATTCTCTCTCTCCCACCTTGGAAATAAATAAAATATTTAAAAAAAAAAAGAAGAAGAAATGAAGACCTGAGCCCATAGTACTAGCATTTGGGGACAGAAATGGCAGTCTCTCCCCTTAGGTTTTCAGTCTAATGGAAAGAATGTATTAGTAAATAATAAGAAAGTCATCGTTGCTGCCATAGAGTAATTTTATCTTAATCTGTGTGCATGCGCCATATATATATATTATTATGTTCGTGAGGCACAGTGTGCCATGGTGTGTGGAGGTCAGAAGACAACACTAGATGCTTGTTGGAAGCAGGGTCTTGTTTGTCACTGCATAGGTCAGGCTAGCTGGCTAACTCATGAGCTTCTGGGAATTTTTCCTGTCCACATCCGTCTTGCTGTAGTTGCAGTGGGAGAGTGCTACTGCATTTAATTTTATGTAGTTTCTGGGGATCTGAATTCTGGTCCTCATGTTTGCACTGCAAGCATTTGATTCACTGAACCATCTCCCTAGCCTGTAATTTAAAGTGCTAATGCTTATTTTTTTTTAATTTATTTATTTGAGAGAGAGAGGGGGCAGATAGAGAAAGAGAGAATGGGTGTGCAAGGGCCTTCAGCCACTACAAATGAACTCCAGAAGCATGCAGTACCTTGTGCATCTGGCTTACGTGGGTCCTGGGGATCGAACCTGGGTCCTTTGACTTTGCAGACAAGTGCCTTAACTGCTAAGCCATCCCTCCAGTACAGTAGCCTTTTTTGTAAATAACATTTACAGACCCCTGAGGATAGAAAAGGATTGGGTAACGTGTATTTCATTTACTTGATATTCACTCTTTGTTTTATTAACTTTATTGACAACATCCATAAATATAGACAACATACCATGATCATATTCCTCTTCCAATGCTTTTCTGCCTTCCAAATCCCCTCTCCATTGAATCTCTTATTTCCAACTAGTGTTTTCTATATTTTTAATTATTTATTCTTTTTTGTTTCTTTAATGTATAATTTTATTATTGACAACTTATGCTTACAGATAATAAACCATGATAATTCCCTTCCCTACTTTCCCCTTCAAAACTCCACTCTCCATCATATCCCCTCCCTCTCTCCATTAGTCTTTTTTTTTAAACTTTTTTTATTGCAACTTCTGTATTTATAAAAAAAAAAAAAATGATATGTCTCTCCCCTCCTCCACTTTCCCCTTCACAACTCTGCTCTCCATCATATCCCCTCCCGTTCTCTGTTAGTCACTCTTTTATTTTGATGTCATAGTCTTTTCCTCCTATTATGAGGGTCTTGTGAAGGTATTTGCTAAGCACTGCAAGGTCATAGATATGGAGGCCAATTTCTGTCTGGACAGTCGCATTGTAAAGAGTGGTACCCTTCCTTTGGCTCTTACATTCTTTCCACCACCTCTTCTGCAATGGACCCTGAACCTTGGGGGGTATGATGGAGATGTTTCAGTGATAAATACTCCTCCCTCACATCCGCACTATGTTGCCTTTTGGGTCATCCCAGTGGTTACTGCCAACTGAAAAGAGAAGCTTCTCTAACCAAAAGTGAGAGTAGCAGCAATATATGAATATGAACACTAACTGTAGTGCTTACTGGGCAGTTTGGTGAGCATAATATATGCATTTAACCAGACAAGAGCAGGCTTTACACCCCTAAGGCACATGACCTCCCCTGCCATAGACTTTTGATTAGGTTTTCAGTACCAGGCATGTATTCTCTCCCATACAGCGGGCCTCCCATCCAATTAGAAGCAGTTGGTTTCCCCCAGAGCAGACATGCCACTGTTGTACCTGTTCGATCATTTGGCTTGGCTGGCCAAAATTGAGGCTTCCAGTATCCATTGTTTTCACCGCTAATGACTTCGATCTCCCATAGGGCTGCATGCAGTGCCGCTTTTTCTAGCTTTCAGTCAGCTGGTCTACAGGGAGGAGCTTTATAGCTCAGCCCCAGCTTGTTTTCTCAGTGACCTTGCCGACCAGGCACAAGAAGTCTTCAACAGTAGGGTGGTACCATCTGTTTCTCATGGAAAACCAAGGGCCTTGGCAATATCCTGTAATGTTTTGGAGGCAACAGGGACCTCTCTGGCCAACAGCTCACTGGAAGGTATCCCATCCCTGGCACTGAAAATTTTCTAGTTAACAATCTGTGGCTTCTGGATGTGCCGTTATCCAAAGAAGTATGTGTTCATATGTCTTATTCACAATATCTTGAATTTTAGTTGTCCCCTCCCCCCACCCTTCTTTTACTGAATTTCTTCCCTGGCCTATCGTAGGCCATTCCACTCCCTCTCATCTACTTACATATATATAATATCATCCCCTAAAGTCCTTCTCTCTCCTCCCTCCCTTATAGCCTTTTTCTAGTTTATTGGCCTCTGCTACCGATTTTTGGTTCCAGTTCAAACACAAGTCTACACATTTGTAGCTAGGATCCACATATAGAGATAACATAATGATGTTTGGCTTTCTGGGCTTGGGTTACCTCACTTAGTGTAATCCTTTCCAGATCCATCTATTTCTCTGCAAATTTCATCTCATTTTTCTTTATCGCTGAATAGAACTCCGTTGTGTAGATATACTACATCTTTATTATCCATTCATCTGTTGCAGGGCATCTAGGCTGGTTCCATTTCCTAGCTATTGTGAATAGAGCAGCAAGAAACATGGTTGTGTAAGTATATCTAAGGTAGTGAGAAGAGTCACTAGGATATATGCCTAGGAGTGCTATAGCAGGGTCATATAGTAAATCTATTTTTAGCTATCTCAAGAGCCAACACAGTCATTTACACAATGGCTGTACCAAAGTACATTCCCACCAACAATGTAGAAGGGCTCCCCTTTTTCTACATTCTCGCCAACATTTATTGTCATTTGTTTTCTTGATAGTAGCCATTCTGACAGGAGTGAGGTGAAATCTCAAAGTAGTTTTTCCCTTTTGGCTAAGGATGTAGAACACTTTTTTAGATGTTTATGAGCCATCTGTATTTCTTCTTTGAGAAGTTCCATAGCCTATTTGTTACTTTGGTTGTCTGATTTCTTATTGTTTTGTTTTTTGAGTTCTTTGTATATTCTGGATATTAATCTTTTTTTTTTTTTTTGGTTTTGGTTTTTCGAGGTAGGGTCTCACTCTAACCCAGGCTGACCTGGAATTCACTATGGAGTCTCAGGGTGGCCTCGAACTCACAGCAATCCTCCTACCTCTACCTCCGAGTGCTGGGATTAAAGGCGTGTGCCACCACGCCCGGCTTGGATATTAATCTTATGTCAGATGTGTAGCTGGCAAAGATTTTCTCCCATTCTGTAGGTTGTCTCTTTGCTCTATTCACAGTGTCCTTTGCTGTAAAAAGCTTTGCAGTTTAATGAAATCCCAGGGTTTGGATTGTGGTTTAATTTCCTGAGCAATTGGTTTATATTCAGGAAGTCATTGCCTATGCCAATATGTTGATGCGTTTCCCCTACCTTTTCCTCTAGCAGTTTGAGAGTTTCAGGTCTGATATTAAGGTCCCTGAACCATTTGGACTTGATTCTTGTGCATGGAGAAAGACAGGATCTATTTTCATCCATCTACATATAGATATCCAGTTTTCCCAGCACCACTTACTGAATAGGCTGTCTTTTCTCCTTTTCGCCATTGAATATTTTTTGCATTTTTCTCAAAAGTCAGATGGCTGTAGCTGCGTGGATTAACATCTGGGTCCTCTATTTTGTTCCATTCTTCTGCATGTCAGTCTTTCTGCCGATACTATGCTGCTTTTGTTAATGTATATAATGTTTATATAGCTTAAAATCTGTTATGATGATACTACCAGCCTTACTTTTTTTTTTTTTTTTTTGGTTTTTCGAGGTAGGGTCTCACTCTAGCCCAGGCTGACCTGGAATTCACTATGGAGTCTCAGGGTGGCCTCAAACTCACGGCAATCCTCCTACCTCTGCCTCCAGGCTGTTGGGATTAAAGGCATGCGCCACCACGCCCGTACCAGCCTTACTTTTGTTGCTCAAAATTGTTTTGGCTATTCGAGGTGTGTTTTGTGCTTCCAAATGAATTTTAGGATTGTTTTTTCTATTTCTGTGAAGAATGCCATTGGAATTTTAATGAGAATTGCATTAAATGTGTAGATTGCTTTTGGTAAGATTGACATTATCACAATATTAATTCTTCCAATCCAAGAACATGGGATGTCTTTCCATTTCCTAGTGTTGTCTGCAACTTCTTGCTTGGGTGTTTTAAAGTTCTCATTGTAGAGATCCTTCAGTTCCTTGGTTAGGCTTATTCCAAGGTACCTTATTTATTTATTTAGTTAGTTAGTTAGTTAGTTATTGAGGCAACTGTGAATGGGAGAGATTCCGTAATTTCATCCTCCCGCATGTTTGTTGTTAGTATATAGGAAAGCTACTGATTTCTGTGTGCTCATTTTGTATCCTGCTATGTTGCTAAAAGTATTTATCAGCTCTAACAGTTTGTTGGTAGTTGCCGGGCTCCAAGAGCCCCACGTTGGGCACCAGATGCCGGGCTCCGCCAGCGGGGGCAGGTAGTGCCGAGGGAAGGACCAGGCCCGCTGGTTCCTCCTGAGGAGTTGAGGAGATGAGCGTCCGACGACTCAGACCTCTCCTGGCCACCGGAGAAAAACCACACTGAGTCGGGAGTCTTGTCGAAGCAGGAACTCAATTTATTGCTATGAACAGTTGTCTATATAATGTTGGGGACGAAGGCGGGGATTTTAGGACGGTGGGGAAAGGTAAGGGCCAATAGTAAACTGTGACTATTGAGATGATAATTCTAAATCCCATGCGGAAGTAGCAGGCAAGAAGCCATTAGGCGTCTTGCTGAGTCACGTCTGGCCAGAGGCAGATCACCAAACTTTAGCTAGGCTCAGGAAGTTCCACTAGGCCTCACACCTGGGCCTTTCAGAGGCCGACATCTCCCCCTTTTGTTTTTGTAAGAGCATTAGTCACCATGGCCCCTGTGTTAGGTTGTCCCCCTCTGGGCATCTTAACCGTCATTGGGTATCAGGTGTTTAGCTCAGAGCATTCATCATGGCCCCTGTCTTAGGTTGTCCCCCTCTGGGGATCTTACCCGTCACTGGGTACCATGTGTTTAGCTCGCTAAGAACCCACTCCATGGCCTGTCTTAGGTTGTCCCCCTATGGGGATCTTACCTGTCATTGGTCACATGGAGGGCAGAGGAGGTGGCAGTGGGTCATCTGCGGAACTTAATTCCTGAGTTGCCAGCCTGTGATAATGTATTTTGACCTGATGAAGTTTTATTGCCTCTAGCCGTTGGTGAATAAATTGTGTAATCTTATTAATTACACAAGGCCTGACAGTGAGGAGAAGGAGAAGGAGGGGGAGGGGCCCAAGTAGAGGGAGAAGGTAGGGTAAGAAGTCATGTAAGCCCGTCCGCAGCGGGTTGTCCTGGAGGTCCCGTTGCCTCCTCTCCAAGTCTTCCTGGAGCCTCTTAATCTTGTCCTGGACGATTCCTGATTTATTGGTGTAAAAGCAGCATTTTTCCTGTAAAAGCAAACATACGCCTCCTTTTTCGGCCGTTAGTAGGTTTAGTCCTCTCCTGTTTTGTGGGACTACTTCAGCCAGGGAATCTAGCTGTTGTTGAAGATAGGTCTCCCTCTGATATAGGGAGGGCCTCATTTCTAGGGATGATATCTACATCTGGGATTAAGGTGGCTGGGGCACAAAGGCCCATCCAATTGGTGGGCAGAAAGTCATAGGCCATCCGCCTCCACAAACATAAACCATTCCAGAAGGTGGGCAGCGTTGAGCATTGGGCTCAGTTGTGTTAAAAGTACAGAAGGAAGGATGAATGTATCCCACATCTATACTGGAATTATTAGGGGAAGGAGGGGCCCAAATGCAAGTTCCAGAGGAAACATTGGGAAAAGCTGGACGGGGATGGGGAAGGTGGCTGAGCAATTTTTTAACGGTCGTATGGACAACTGTACTGCAAGCAGCCAGAGAGGCCCAAGTTGGAGGCAAAGCCAGCAATCCTCCACAGGGAGGGAATTGTTTAGTTTAGTAGGGTGAAGGACCATTTTAGGAATAGTCCTCAGGGGTGGGACACTCCCTAGACGTAAGTTTCTATCAAAAAACTCCTTTTTGTTACAAGAGTTTTTGTACTTTAATCATTTCTCAGTACAAAAGACTATCAAGGCCAGCCAAATGGCTTCCGACACTGAATATACATAATCTTGCTTACATGTAGGTGCTAAAGTCTTGCTCCCAAAGGGCCAGAGCTATGGATACAAGGCCAGCCAAATGGCATCTGACAATTCCCCCTTTTTTAATTTTTATGAGCTGGGCCCTTCTGGGCCTCAGTGCAGAAAGACTGTGTCTGTCTTAGGTTGTCCTCTACGATATTTAGGCCTTACCCGTCATCAGTACATGAATTCCATCATTCATGCCCTGTCTTAGGTTGACCTAACTCAAGAGAATCTTACCCATCTTTGACTACCAGCCTCTGCAGAGGCTTTAAGATAATGTCTCAGGAAACCGGGGTCGGGTCTGTAGCTGTATCCCATGTACTTCTGTACGGATATCCATAAAGGATCTCAAAAGGCATTTAACGAGTATGGGCAGCAGACACAGAATGAGCAAAAGACAAACACCTGTAACAGCAAAGCTTCCTGTCCAAGAAGTGAGAGAATTCCATCCAGGCAAGGCAGACTTAAAAGCAGATATTAAGTCATCAGTAGTTTTCAAAAGTAAGATGATTATTTTGCAAAGACAAAATCTCTGAATGTAACTGATTCAGATCCAAGGAAATATTATCATTATGTCAAATACCTCTTAAATGTATTTTGCCAACGCTGTTGACTGTTATTATATTTTTTAGAAGTAACACAAATCTATTGAAAATCTACATGACACTCCAAACGAGTTTTAACTTTCAACCTTAGTATCTCTTCACCCAAATACGTAACCACATCATACAGAGTGTCTAACAGGTGAAACTGTATCTAGGGTAAGGATCGAGCCCAAGATCCTAAAGGGAGGCACAGTTTGAACTTTTTCAGGAGCTACTTTAAAGCTTTGAGTATAAAAGATAGTTAGACATTAAAAGTACAAGCCTAAAGCCAAATGGGCCTTTTTTTTAATCTTGAGGGAAAGACACATTTAAATCCTCTCCCTGCAGTGAGGAGTGGGTCTGGTCCTCTCCAGGCCCCAGTCAATGGGTCATTTCTAGAAAAATTTGAAATATTTAAGGTGAATAATGCTTTCTTTATCTGATCATGGGGGGGGGGGTAGTGATTCCCCCTTTTGTTTTTGTAATTGTGATTTAAGTGTTTGGTCAACAGTAGCTTGCCCTCCAGGGTTCTATGGGATGCCTGTGGAATGTGAGATTTTCCAGGTCTGGAGAAAATCTACAAAAGCCTTGCTTATGAAGCAGGGGCCATTATCTGTTTTAATTTGATCAGGCAGCCCGAGAGTGGCAAAATATTGAAGTATATGACTAATGGCATGTTTAGATTTTTCCCGGCATGTGCCAACGCCCAGCAGGCGTGCGAAAAGGTATCGACTGAAAGAAAAATATCAGTGAGCCCAGTCACCACGAGAGGGCGGATTTTTCCCCTGCCCCCACCTGGATCAGTCCAAGGGAGCCACGTGGCAGTCTCCCAGGAGGTGGACTACCTGCCAACTCCCAGTAGGGGAGGGCCAGGCACAAGCTGCCAGGAGGGGGGCCATCTATTTTTTTTTTTTAATTACCACATTCCGCCCCTGGCTCCCAATAGATTTATAACCACCACATATTATACATTGTACTAAGTTCAATTTTAAAGGTCCCCACAGTCTTGACCAATTTAAGGTATTGAGACCTGTAAAATCAAACAAGTTAAACATTTCTAATCTAAAGCCAGTCTTTGTGCCTGTAATTTTAACTTGTTTGAGGTTTTCCAGCTTAAAATCTTAAATCTCAGCCGGGCGTGGTGGTGCACGCCTTTAATCCCAGCACTCGGGAGGCGGAGGTAGGAGGAGTACCATGAGTTTTAGGCCACCCTGAGACTCCATAGGGAATTTCAGGTCAGCCTGGGCTAGAATGAAACCCTACCTCGAGAAACCAAAACAAAAAAACAAAAAATCTTAAATCTCTCAGTCCAGTATCTCTAGCCAAGTACATCAGTCCATTACAAATTTAACCTTGACTAAACTCTCTGGGCCTGGGCAGCAGGATGCAGCCAGCCCTTATGCCAGTAGCCCAGTTCCAACAAAGTCCCCTGTAGTCTTTTTTTCCTCTTAGAAAGCTCGTAAGCCAAGCCTCGAAGTTTAATCTTATCTGCACTTAGCATTTTAAGATTCTTATTAGAATAGTCCATAAAATTTGGCTTACCACTCCAGAAGACACCTTCAGTTGTAAGCACCAAGTCCATGCCTATTCCTCCAAAACAAAGGTTCCAAAAGATCAACATCCACATGGTCAGGTTCATCTCAGTCCCCTCCTCGGTCTGTATCAGACAGCTTTAGGTTCACTGAGATAAACTTCCAGACCAGGTAGAGTTATGGAGGAAGGGATATTTATTGAAGCTTACAGATCCAGGGGATGTTCCATAATGGCAGAAAAAGTTGGCCTGCCTTCACAGGCCCAAGCAGAGACAGAGAGAGAGAAGCATAAGCCTTTAGAAATAAAAATAAAAAGTCGCAGATGCAGCTTGCCGGCAAATCGAGAGTGAAAGGAAAGAGAAAAGGAACTAAGAGATGTTGACAAACAAGTACAGGTTATAGAAGCAAAGTTTAGCACATTAAATATAAAGACTACCTCATAACTTATGGGGGTACGCTCATCCGCATAAGTACACCGATTGACCTCCTCAACGAATGTCTCTCAGGGGGCCACTAGTCTGCCGGACTCCGAGAGCCGCACGTTAGGCGCCAGATGCCGGGCTCCAAGAGCCCCACGTTGGGCACCAGATGCCGGGCTCCGCCGGCAGGGGGCAGGTAGTGCCGAGGGAAGGACCAGGCCCGCTGGTTCCTCCTGAGGAGTTGAGGAGATGAGCGTCCGACGACTCAGACCTCTCCTGGCCACCGGAGAAAAACCACACTGAGTCGGGAGTCTTGTCAAAGCAGGAACTCGATTTATTGCTATGAACAGTTGCCTATATAATGTTGGGGACGAAGGCGGGGATTCTAGGATGGTGGGGAAAGGTAAGGGCCAATAGTAAACTGTGACTAATGAGATGATAATTCTAAATCCCATGCGGAAGTAGCAGGCAAGAAGCCATTAGGCGTCTTGCTGAGTCACGTCTGGCCAGAGGCAGATCACCAAACTTTAGCTAGGCTCAGGAAGTTCCACTAGGCCTCACACCTGGGCCTTTCAGAGCCCAACAGGTAGTCTTTAGGGTCCTTTATGAATAGAATCATACATCTGCAAATAATGATAAGGTGATTTCTTCCTTTCCAATTTATATCCCTTTTATGAGTGTCTCTTGCCTTATTGCTATGACTAAGCCTTCCAGTACTATATTAAATAAAAGTGGACACCCTTGTCTTTTTCCTGAATTTAGTGGAAAAGCTTCAAGTTTTTTTCCAATTTAGTATTATGTTGGCAGTAAGTTTGTCATAAATAACTTTTATTCTGTTGAGATATGTTCCTTCCATTCCCAATTTCTGTAGGACTTTTACCGTGAAGGAATGTTGGATTTTGTCAAATGCCTTTTCTGCATCTATTGGGATGATTAGGTGATTTTTATTTTTATTTATTTATTTTGGTTTTTCAAAGTAGGGTCTTGCTGTAGCTCAGGCTGATCTGGAATTCATTATGTAGTCTCCGAGTGACCTCAAGCTCAGGGTGATCCTCCTACCTTTGCCTCCCAAGTGCTGGGATTAAAGGTGTGTGCCACCACGCCCGACTGATCATGTGATTTTTGTCCTTCAGTCCATTTAAATAATGTCTTACAAATATCAATTTGCATATGTTGAACCATCCCTGCATCGCTGGGATAAAGCCTACTTGGTTGGGGTGAATAATCTTTCTGATATATTCTTGTATTCTGTTTGCCAGTATTTTGTTCAGAATTTTTACATCTATGTTCATGAGGGAGATTGATGTATTTTTTTTTTCTTTTTTTTTTTTGAGATAGGGTCTCACTCTAGCCCAGACTGCCCTGAAACTCACTCTGTAGCTCCAGGCTGGTCTTGAACTAATGGTGATCCTCCTACCTCTGCCCAGCTTCTAGCAATAAATTTTATTTTATTTAAGAGAGACAAAAAGAGGCAGAGAGAGATATGGGCGTTCCAGAGCCTTCAGCTACTGCTAACAATCTCCAGATGCATGTACCACTTGTGCATCTGGCTTATATGTGTCCTGGGGAATTGAACCTTGATACTTTGGCTTTGCAGGCAAATGCTCCAGCCCATAGCAATAAATTTTTATCACCACTGTTAGTTAATACTGTAAAGATTTTTTTAATTACTAAAGTGTCTCTGTTGTTTCCTTTTTTAGTGATAGTTATTTTTGCTTTCTCTCTTTATTTTTATTTTGTATTTTTAATTTTAAGTTTAAAAAAAACAACTCATGGCTCTCCTACCTCAGCCTGCCTAGTCCTGAGATTAAAGGCATGTGCCAAAAATATCCCATTAATACTTCCGTACCACAGTGAAATAGTTACCACACTGGGTTATGTGTTTCCAGGCAGGAAGTGTATAGATCGTTGATTGCTTTAGCACTTTGCAGTGTGATAGTTCACATTCTGTTAGACTTTTTGACACATTGAAATACAAGTTGATAATCCCTTTTACCAAATAGTAGAGGCGGCAAGTGTTTTAGATTTTAGATTGTCGAACATAATGAGATCTTGTGGTTAGGACTCAAGTCTAAACAAAATTCGTGTTTTGTTTCCTATGTACCTTATCCATAGCCTAAAGGAAACTGGATGTAATATTTAAATTTAAAAAATATTTTTACTTAATTGTAAGTAGAGTGAGACAGAGAGAAAAAATGGGCACACTTACCACTGCAAATGAACTCCAAATGCATGTGCTACTTTGTGTATCTGGCTTTGCATGGGTACTGGGAAATCAAACCCTGGCTGGCAGGCCTTGCAAGCAAGTGCCTTTAACTGCTAGACCATCTCCCCAGCCCTGATGCAGTATTTTTCATGTGCCTAATTTTGACTTGGGCCTATCAGGTCAGCATGGAATTTCCCACTTGTGGCCTTAGGTTGATGATCAGGAAGCTATCTGCTTAGGAATGCTTCTCCTGCACTTCTTGTTTCTTTCAGGAGCTAGGAATCAAACCAAGGGCTTTCTAGTGCTGGGTAGGCATTGTCCCACTGAGCTACATGCCCAGCCTGCTGTACTTTTTATTTTATTGTTTTAATTTTGGTTTTTCAAGGTAAGGTCTCACTGTAGCCCAGGCTGACCTGGAATTCACTATGTAGTCTCAGGGTGGCTTCAAACTCACGGAGACCCTCCTATCTCTGCCTCCTGACAGCTGGTATTAAAGGTGTGTGCCACCATACCTGGGTTTGTTTTAATTTTTAAACTTACATACAAAGTGGTAGGTTTCATTATGGTACTTCCAATACAATTTTGCTTTTGTTGATTTGTCTCCACATTCACCTGCCTCCCCCACCGTCCTTCTCTATCTCCCCAGCCTCCTTCCCATTTTTATGTTGCATGTGTCCAGTTGTCCTCCCCCTCCTTAACACCCATTCCCCCATAATCACAATCACTTATATAAATACATAACACTTTAAAAGCTAGGAACTGTGTATGCGAACATGTGGTTTTTGTCCTACTGAGTCAGGGTCACCTTGCTCAATATAATACTGTCAGATTCACCATACTTTTTACAAATTTCATTTTTTTTTACATCTGAATAAGATTTCAATGAGTGTATATACTACATTTTCATTGTCCATCTGTTGATGGACATCTAAGTTGGTTCCATTTCCTTGCTATTGTGAAAAATGCAACAGTAAACACGTTTTTTTGAATTGCTTAAATCACTAGCCTTGCTAAAAATAATGCTGTAGACTTTTTAAAAATGAAGTTAACTTTATAATGTTATTGCTGGTTATGTATAAATTTTACACTTTTTTTGTTCCTTTTTTTTTTTTTTTTTTTTCTTTCTTTTGAGGCAGGATCTCAGTATATTCCAGGCTGGCCTTGAATTCACTGTGATTTTCCTACTTCAGTCTCTCACCTCAGCTTCCCAAGTCCTGTAGTCAAAGGCATGAGCTACCACACTTAGCAAACATATCTTTTTCTTTTTGTTTTGTTTTGTTGTTTTTCAAGGTAGGGTCTCTCTAGCCCAGGCTGACCTGGAATTCACTATATAATCTTAGGGTGGCCTTGAACTCACAGAGATCCTCCTACCTCTGCTTCCTGAGTGCTGGGATTAAAGGCATGCGCCACCACGCCCAGTGACATATCTTTTTTTATACAGTAGTAGAAACTAACTTTAAAAGATTAGTACTGTAAACCCAGTACTAAGGAGGTAGAGACAGGAAGATCACTGCAGGTTTGAAGCCAATGTAGGTTGTATACTGAATTCCAAGCCAACCTGGCCTATGTTTTAAGACTCTGTCTCCAAAAAAAGCAAACAAAAAATAGGGACTGTAGAGATGGTTTAGCAGTTAAGGCACTTGCCTTCGAAGCCTAAGGACCCAAGTTCAATTCCTTAGTACCCACATAAGCCAGATGCACAAGATGGTGTATGTGTCTGGAGTTTGTTTGCAGTGGTTAGAGGCCCTGGTGCATCTACTCTATCCCCCCCCCCCAACAAATGAGTAAAATATTTTTTTAAAAAAAAAAGCAAAACAAAAACCAGATTTGATCTATTAAGATGTCATTGTTGGCCTGGAGAGTTGGCTTAGTAGTTAAGGTGCTTGCCTGTGAAGCCTGAGGACCCAGGTTTGATTCCCCAGTACCCATGTAAGCCAGATGCATAAGGTGGCACATATATCTGGATTTCATTTGCAATGGCTAGAGACCCTGACATGCCTATTCTCTCTTTCTCTTTCTCTCTCTCTCTCTCTCTCTCTGCCTCTTTCTCCTCTTGCAAATACATTAATTAATTAAATATTTTGAAAGATATATTAAAAATAAAAAGGTGTGTTTTTTTTAATGTAGATTCTGTCATGTGATGAATCCATACAACAGTAAGAAACCACCTCTGCACCAATTTATAGGAAGGCCACTTTCCCCACCATATGCAGCCTTGGGTAACACAGGTAAGATTTTACCTCTTCTAGACCAAATTATGTTTCAGAAACTCATGCTAGATTTTATGGATCATAAAAGATAAGAATTTAAAGTCAGGCGTGGTGGTCCAGTACTCGGGAGGCAGAGGTAGGAGGATCTCCATGAGTTCAAGGCCACCCTGAGACTCCATAGTGAATTCCAGGTCAGCCTGGACTAGAGTAAGACCCTACCTCAAAAACACAAAAACAAAAACAAAAAAAAAGAAGAAGAATTTACAAATTTTCCATTCAGCAGCTTATAAAAAGAATGTAGTAGGGTTGTTCCCTTGTTGTAACACCATACTTCATAGTTTACTATAATTATTTGTAGAACATTATTCAGTAGACCTGTGAAATCTCAGGACCTTGTGAACATATCCTCTGGATTATGAGTTACTCAATAAATGCCAGGTGTGGTAGTGCACACCTTTTATCCCAGCACTTGGGAGGCAGAGGAGGATCCCCATGAATTCAAGGCCACCCTGAGAATACAGAGTGAATTCCAGGTCAGCCTGGGCTAAAATGAGACCCTACCTCGAAAAACCAAAAAAAAAAAAAAAAAAAAACAAAAAAGGTTTCTGAAAAGAAAATACTTAAAAAAATTATAAACAAATTTGTGTTTCAAAAGAATCATCTTGAGCTGGGAAGATGGCTTAGCTGTTAAGAGTCTCTTGTCTGCAAAGCCAAAGGACCCAGGTTTGATTCCCCAATACCCACATAAACTAGATGCCCAAGGTTTGCAGTGCCTGGAGGTCCTGGCATGCCCATTCTCTCCCTTTCTCTTTATCTATCTATCTGTCTGCCTTTCTCTCTCTCTTTCTTTCTTTCTCTTAAACAAGTAAGTAAAAATAAAGTTTTTTTTAAAAAAAGAATCATCTTTATTATTTTCTTGATTTTGATAGGAATGCCTCTGCAATCGGCACAGTTATAGTGGGGTTTTTTGTTTTTTGTTTTTTGTTTTTTGGCTTTGTTTGTTTGATTGTTTCAAAGCAGAGTCTCACTATAGCCCACAATGACCTGGAACTCACGCTGCAGTTCCAGGCTGGCTTCGAACTCTCAGCATCCTCCTACCCTGGCCTCCTGGGTGCTAGGATTAAAGGCATGCATCATCACACCTGGCACCCTCTTCTATTTTGTTGGGGGTTTTTGTTGTTGTTGTTCTTTTCCTTCCTCCATCATCATGACAACATGTCTGTGGGCCCAATATTATGCAAGTCTTGTGCAGTTATGATAGCTACTGTGATGACAGGATTTCAACAACCACTATGTATCCAGAAGACAGTGTCCCAAATCACTTCTTTCCTTCTTTTAGCTCTTATATTCTTTTTGCCACCTCTTTCACAATGGTCCCTAAGCATTGCTGGGTGTGATAGAGGTGTCTCATTTAGTGCTGAACAATCAACTGTCACTTCTCAGCACATGGACAGGTTTTGAGTCTCCCCAGTCATTACCATTTAAAAAGAGAAGCTTCTCTAATCAAAAGTGGGAACAGGGGGCTGGAGAGATGGCTTAGCAGTTAAGACGTTTGCCTGCAAAGCCAAAGGATCCCAGTTCAATTCTCCATGACCCACGTAAGCCAGATGCACAAGGGGGTGCATGCATCTGGAGTTCGTTTGCAGTGGCTGGATGTCCTGGCATGCCCATTCTCTCTCTCTCTCTCTCACGCATGCTCTTTAAGTGAGAACAGGACTAGAGAGATGGCTTAGTGTTTAAGGCACTTGCCTGCAAAGCCAAAGGAACCAGATTCAATTCCCCAGAACCCATATAAGCCAGATGGACAAGGTGATGCATGTGTCTGGAGTTTGTTTGCAGTGGCTAGAGTCCCTAACACACCCATTCTCTCTTTCTGTCTCGTGTCTTTCTCTCTATATATACCTCTCTCAAGTAAATAAATTTTTTTTTAAAGTGAGAGCTGCACTAATACATGGGCATAAACATTACTGTTGGAGGCTGTTGCAGTCAGGTTCACATTGCTGGTAGAAATCACCCAACCAAGAGCAGCTTGTGGGAAAGAAAAGAGGTTTATTTTGGCTAACAGGCACCAGGGGGAAGCTCCATGATGGCAGGGAAAATGATGGCATGAGCAGAGGGTGGACATCACAACCTGGCCAACATAAGGTGGACCATAGCAACAGGAGAGTGTGCCAAACACTGGCTTGGAGAAACTGGCTATAACACCCATAAGCCCGCCCCCAACAATACACTCCCTCCAGGAGGCATTAATTCCCAAATCTCCATTAGCTGGGAACCTAGCATTCAGAACACCTAACTTTATAGGGGACACCTGAAGCAAACCACCACATTCCACCCCTGGCCCCCATAAACTGATATTCATACATGATATATAATGCATTTAGTCCAACTTTAAAAGTTCCCATAGTTTTTATCAGTTCCAATGATGTTCATACATCCCCATAGTCCAATGTCTTTTAACTAAGCCATAATACCAAAAAATCCCCCCAAAACCCATAATGGCACAGAATAAACATTCACACTGCAAAAGATGGCATTGGGCATAGCAAAGAAATACTCAAGCAATACATTTAAACAGGGCAAATACCAAACTTGGTAGCTCCAACTCCAACAACTCTACTTAGTGACAAATCTCCCAGTCTGATAACTCTAACCAGCAACAAGTCTCTGGACTTCCAATTCTGCCCCTCCAGCTAGGCTACTCACAGTCCTGAAAAGCTTCATCGGGCCAGCAGTTTTCCTTAGCAGCCATCTCGTGGACCTGGCATCTCCACTGGGTCTCCACTGCAGTCCACGGTTCATCTTCATGGCCCCATGGGGTCTCCATGCAGGCAACCAGCAAACCTGCTTCACACTGCCCATGGCCATTTCCAAAACACAAGACCATGTTTCAAACTCAATGACCCTCTCTATCCTGCATTTCTCACACTCCACAATACCAGGTAGGGTGCCAATTTGTTAATCCAAGGGGGAATGAAACAGACTTTGAAGAATAGGACACTTCTTGAGCATTCAGACCTCTCCAAAAGAGTCTACATTCTTCCTGTTGCCCCAGTGCAGGTCAGCTAGCCCAATCTCAAAGGTTGTAATCTCTCAATTGCAGCTCAACAGGCAACAGTTTACCCAAAGATTTTTCTTTCTGTACCATATCCCTCTGCTCACACCAGTTCATTTCTACACAAAGCAACCCTGCACAACCTCTCAGGACACGGCATAAGAGCAAGCTTATCACACAAACTGCTAGCCCAGTCCAAGCAAAGCTCTTTCTTACCCTCATAAACCGAATCTCACAGTCCATAGTTCATACTGCATTCAGGTCTTGCAGCCTACCCAGAATACTCCATCAAGCTATACTTACAACACTGCCAGGCATCTCTTAGGCCAAGGTTTCAAATCCTCCCACATTCATCTTGAAAATCAGCCCCAAAAGGCCAAAGCCACACAGTCAGGTGTTTAGCAGCAATCCCACTTCTCAGTACTACTTTTCTGTTGCAGTCAGGTTCACATTGCTGGTAGAAATCACCCAATCAAGAGCAGCTTGTGGGGAAAAGAGGTTTATTTTGGCTTACAGGCTCAAGGAGAAGCTCCATGATGGCAGGAGCAAAGGGTGGACATCACCCCCTGGCCAACATCAGGTGGACCATAGCAACAGGAGAGTATGCTAAACACTGTCATGGGGAAACTGTCTATAACACCCATAATCCCATCCCCAACAATACACTCCCTCCAGGAGGCGTTAATTCCCAAATCTCCATCAGCTGGGAACCTCGCATGTAGAACACCTAAGTTTATGGGGGACACCTGAAGCAAACCACCACAGAGTTCATTTTTTTTAATTTTAAAAATACTATATTTTTATTTATTTATTTGAGAGAGAGAGAGAGAAAGAGAGAAAATGGGCCCACCAGGTTCTCCAGTCACTGCAAATGAACTCCAGATACATGCACCACTTTGTGCCTCCTTACATGGGTCCTGAGGAATTGAACCTAGGTCCTTTGGCTTTGCAGGCAAGTGCCTTAATCACTAAGCCATTTCTCTAGCCCTTGGAGGTCATTTTAGTGGAAATAATATGTCCATTTAGTCAAAGAACAGTAGTAATTTATGACCTTCCCAGCCATAGGCTTTGACTAGGTTTTCAGTATTAGAGAAAAACTTCTAATCCTCTGTTTCTACTTCCCAAGTGCTGAGATTAGGATGGGCAGGTGCCACTGTGACAGTTTTACATGGTGCTTGGGATCAAACCAAGGGCTTTATGAATATTAAGTAAGGTATTCTAACCAAATGAGCTATAGCCCCAGCCAATATTGCTATATTTCTTTCTCGTCTATATAAATTCTTATTTTTTCATCTTAGGAAATAAAAGCTGTGTGGTATCTTTTATTTTTCTTCAGTTTCACTAAAACTGAGCACTTCATAGACCAAAAGCTTATTTTAATTCTTTTTTTCCTTTGGTTTTTTGGTTTTTTGAGGTAGGGTCTCATTTTGTCTAAGCCCAGGCTGACCTGGAATTCACTATGTAGTCTCAGGGTGGCTGCAAACTCTCAGCAATCCTCCTACCTCTGCAGTGCTGGGATTAAAGGTGTGTGCCACCACACCCGGTTCCAAAAATTTATTTTATGTGTGGTATGTGTGTGTGTGTGTGTGCACGCGCGCGCGCCAGTGTCACAGTGCATGCATAAAGACCAGAACATAACTTCAAGGTGTCTGTATGCCACCTTCTTCATGGCAGGTTCTCTTGCCACTTTACGTGAAATGCCAGACTGCAAATAAACATGCTAGCTGGCCACAAGTTTTCAATTCATCTGGCTTTTCTTGGGTGCTGGGGAGTTGAACCTGGAGTGGCAGGCTTGACAAGCAAGCACTTTTAACTGCTGAGCCATTTCCCCAGTCCTCATAAAGTTATTAGCTATTTTTTCTAGTATAATCTTCCTTTCTGTTTCTTTTTTAGTGCGATTCATGTTTATTCAAACACAAGACACCCCAAATCCCAACAGCTTAAAGTTTATCCCAGGAAAGCCAGTTCTTGAGACAAAGACCATGGATTTTCCTACTCCTGCTGCAGCATTTCGCTCCCCACTGGCGAGGTAAATTCCTGTTTCTATTGGCTTTTACCAAAAAGCGTAGATAACCCACTTTGGGATTAAGGCAGCCATATTACCTATTACTTTTGTTTGTTTGTTTGTTTGTTTTTCGAGGTAGGGTCTCACTGTGGCCCAGGCTGACCTAGAATTCACTATGTAGTCTCAGGGTGGCCTCTAACTCATGGTGATCCTCCTGCATTAAAGGCATGTGCTACCATGCCTAACACCTATTACATTTTTAAAATTGATATTAGGATCAAAGTACTGTATATACCTTACAATCCCAATTGTCTACAGTAATAGGAGGCAAAGCCAGGAGAATCTGGAAGCCTTCAGGCCAGTTAGACTGATGATAAGATGAATTAGATAAGAGCTAACTGTCTCAAGCTGTGTGGAAGGAGAGAACAAGTATCTAGAGGTTATCCTCAGACACACACACACACACACACACACACACACATTTAAAAATGAATTAATACTAGTCTCTTAAAAACTATATTTAGTATAATGGGTGCACCGGGCATGGTGGTACACGCCTTTAATCCCAGCACTTGGGAGGCAGAGGTAGGAGGATCTCCAAGAGTTTGAATCCACCATGAGACTACATAGTGAACTCCAGGACAGCCCGAGCTATTGGGAGACCCTACCTCAGGGGGGGAAAAAAAAAGAATATAACGGGTACATTTAAAATATTTATGTCCCCATCTGGGAGTTCAGTCTTAGAATGTGGCTAGCAGCAGTCTTCTTTGCAGTGCCTTGGGCAAAGAAATTTCAAGAGGAAACTTGATCGATTTAAACTGTTTTTCCCCCTGTTCTGTCATCTGTCTTCTGTTTGTATCAAGCTCGCTGTGGATCCTGTTGTACCACTGGTGGGTAGCTGGGCTGGAGGCCATGGCCAACACCACCTCTTCCGTTCCTTTTCATAGAAAGCGCTCAGTGTTCGGTGCTTGCCACCAATTGAGCACCCTGGGGAGCGGCTGGGCATGTCTGTGTGTGACTGTAATGATGGCTAATAAAAGCTGTAGTCTGGGTAGGGGTTTCCCCCAGCATTTCAGTTAACTGCTTTCCTTTACTTCACATCACCTTGTGTTTGATGATTTCAAGAAGCTTGACTATTCCTCTGCTCTTGTGCCAAGTTGAGTTTTTTTTTTAAAGTCTTAAACTCAAAAACTGCACAAAGGTAATGGTTTCAACCGTGTATTATACATTGGTAGAAAAGTGTTTGCACAGGCAACTTTTGGAAGTGTTTAAGAATCAGGGAGGGGAGAGGGGAGAGGGGCAAAGCAAAGTTGTATTTGAAAACTTGGAAAAATGGAGGAACCAAGTAGATGGGCTTTGCTTTCTTGCCATGGGTTCTGGAAGGACATAATTATAAAATTTCCTGTTAATTGGCATGTATATCTCATTTAAAGCAAATTAAGTAGGACAAACGAGTCAGTAAAATAGAAGTATTAAAGAGAATCATCCTTTTAGTCACAGGTCTTACGTTGGGACTTAAAAGCGAACTTCTGGCTTCAGCCAGGCGTGCATGTTGCTGCCATTTGCATTTTTGAACCATCTTGTGTAACTGTCACCATGAAAGTGTTACTCAGAATTGTCATAGATTTTTTTCATCTTTGTGTGAAAACTATGGAAAGTTGTCACTGACTTTGTGTTGAGGTTCCCCCCATTTTGCTGCCTTTGGGACACTATTTTTGTTAAATACTTGGTCTTGGCTGCATTCTTTTTTGTTCCCCCCCCCACCCCATGGGGTTCAAAAGAATAAACGTTTTCTTATGATAAAAAAAATGAAACTATATTAAGGGGCCTGGAGAGATGGCTTAGTGGTTAAGTGTTTGCCTGTGAAGCATAAGGATCCCCCCCCCATTCGAGGCTCGATTCCCCAGGACCCACGTAAGCCAGATGCACAAGGTGGCACATGCATCTGGAGTTGGTTTGCAGTGGCTGGAGGCCATGGCATGCCCAATTCTCTCTCTCTCTATCTGCCTCTTTCTCTCCCTGTCTGTTGCTCTCAAATAAATAAATAAAAATAAACAAATAATTTAAAAAACTATATTTGAGGGAAGGACATGGTAGTGCACACCTTTAATCCCAGCACTCAGGAGGCAAAGGTAGGAGGGTCACTGTGAGTTCAAGGCCAGCCTGGGACATAGAGTGAGTTCCAGGTGAGCCTGACCTAGAGTGAGAACCTGCCTGGGAAAACAAAGCAACAGCAACACTGTATTTGAGAAGTCTAATAGCATAATACATAAAAATTTATATGTTTTTATTAAATTATTGATATATTTATTTGAGAGAGAGAATGGACGCACCAGGGCCTTTGACACTGTAAACTCCAGATGCATGTGCCACATTGTGCCTCTGGCTTTCCATGGTGTGATGCTTTGAATCACATGTCCCCCATAAACTCATGTGTTCTGAATGGTTGGTCCCCAGGTGGTGGAGCTTTGCTGGAGGAGATGTGTTGTTGGGGTCAGGATTAGGGGTATTACATCCAACACCCCCTTGCCAGAACTGAGCTCACCCTCTTGCTGCTGTTTTCCACATGCTGTGGCAGAGGTGATGCCCAGTGTCTGTTCGTGCTATCATGAAGCTTCCGCTTGAGACTGTAAGCCAAATAAAAATTTTCTTCCCATCAGCTGCTTTTAGTCTGATGCTATGGCCTGTCATAATTGTGGGTGGCCAGTGAAACAGATCATCCCCAACTGGACCTGCACAACTTTGTGCTGGAGGGCCACAAGGCCAAATCCCTAACTTCCTTATTAACTTGTTTCAGCGCAATAGCCTATGCTTTTTGCCTGGGTCCTCACTATCTCAATGTGTGCTCCAAGATCCGGCCAAAACTCGAAATTATCGGGACAGCAAGGAAGGATTGTCTTTTTGGTCTCACACAAGCTGTGGCAGACACAGGCACAGAGGGCCAGGGCCTCCCTGGAGCTGCAGCCTCAGCCCTCTCCCTGCATTAGCTGATGCCTCCCCTGCCCCACAGGGCTCACCCTTGCCCCCCCTTCAAGACACCTGAATAATTCATTGATTTTATTTCCTTCCTTCTTTCCATCCTTCCCTCTTTTATTTTGTTTTTATTTTTTTTGGCCAGGGATTGACTCAAGGGCTTGCCCATACTCAACCACTGAGTTAAACCCTCAACTTCAAATTAAATTTTTAGCAACCTTACTCTAGTATTGATTGCTGAGCACATTTAACAAAGTTTAGATAACTGTTTCTGTATATGCTGCTACTTTACCTGCCCACTCAGGGCAGGTAGAGGTTTCCAGTTACTGAATATCTTCATTTCTGTGACTTAAATACACCACTTCTCAGAATACACTGTGTAGCATTTGTTTTTCACACTTTTTTAATACAAACCACAGTAAGAAATGCATACAATTTAATTCAGGACTCATGTGTGAGGAGATAGAAAGAATATGAAGTTTTCAAAAAGAAAATTTAAAAATGAAAAAAAAAAGTGAGTTTACTTAGCTAGGTGTGGTTGAATACTCTTGGAATAGCAGTCCTTTGGTGACAGAAGCTGAAGGATCAAGAATTCAAGGTGGTGGCACTCACTTTTAATCCCAGCACTCAGGAGGCAGAGGTAGGAGGATCACCATGAGTTCGAGGCCACCCTGAGACTCCATAGTGAATTCCAGGTCAGCCTGGGCTAGAGTGAGACCCTACCTCAAAAAAAAAAGAGAGAGAGAGAGAGAATTCAAGGTCAGCTTGGGTTATATAATAAGACCTAGCCAACCCCCCCAAAAAAACCTACATATTTTGTATTTAAAATATGTAAATGAGTGAGGATATAGCATAATGTCAGTTCCCTTACCTAGAATGGAAGAGGCTTAGGTATAAATTACCACTACCACAAAAATAGAAAAGAAAAAGATAGCTTGTTTCTTTCACAGAATTTATTATTTTCTGTCAAGCAAAACTTAGTTTACTTCCTTTCTTGTTATTGTAGCTGAATTGTTTTAGGGAATTATATGCTGTAACCTACATGTGAGGACAGGCAGCTAGTTCCTTTTTCTTGTTCTTTTTTTTTGGGGGGGGGTGTTTCGAGGTAGGGTCTCACTCTGGCTCAGGCTGACTGGAATTCACTATGTAATCTCAGGGTGACCCCGAACTCTTGGCGATCCTCCTACCTCTGCCTCCTGAGTGCTGGGATTAAAGGCGTGCACCACCACGCCCGGCCTTTTTTTGGTTTTTCAAGGTAGGGTCTCTCTGTAGCCTAGGCTGACCTGGAATTCACTATGTAGTCTCAGAGTGGCCTTGATTTCACAATGATCCTCCTACCTCTGCCTCCCAAGTGCTGGGATTAAAGGCATGTGCCACCACGCCTGGTGCCAGTTCTTTTTTTATTGGCAAGTTGTAGTATATTTTTTGTAGTATATTTTATACATGCACCACAGTCTTCGCTCATTCACCAGTTGGCAGCCATGTTCATTTCGGGAACTGAAAATTAAGGCTGCTCAAAGAATCATGTATAGGACTTTGTGGAGTATATATGTCATTTCTCCTGGGTGAATTTCCAATGCAAGGCAAGAAGGCGAAACAGTGTTGGTCTTGAGGTGATACTTGTAGCTGGGGAAGGGTTCATAGAGTGTTTTTAACTTTTTTCTGTACTTTTATATATGTTTAAATTTTCTCATAACACATTTTATCTCTCATTTTTCTGTATGCACAGGCAGCTATTCAGGATTGAAGGAGTAAAAAGCGTATTCTTTGGACCAGATTTTATTACTGTCACAAAGGTAAAATCAGATGGCTTAAAATAAGACTGCAGCCAGGTGTGGTGGTGCACACCTTTAATCCCAGCACTGAGAGGCAAAGGTAGGAGGATCACTATGGGTTTGAGACCAGCCTAAGAATACATAGTAATTTCCAGATCAGCCTGGGCTAGAGTGAGACCCTACCTCGAAAAACAAAAAATAAGTAAATAAATAAGATAAAATAATAATAATAATAACAATAAGACTGGAAATTCTTTGTATTTCTGAGTCCAGTGCCTCTTCAGAATCTCTTACTTCTTACTCTTTCTTCTCTTCTTCCTCTCCTTTTTTCCTTTCCTCTTTTTTTTTTTTCTTTTGGTGGAAGAGGAGAATTGAATTTTGTTATTTAGCACAAGCTAGGCTGGAATTTGTGATCTTTCTGCTTCAGCCCCCCTACTGCTAGGATTACAAATATGTGCCACCATATCTCCCTAAAATTATAATTCTTAATGTGTTTTATACGTACTGTTATTAAAAATCTCAAATGATGGGTATTTCTTACATTGCTCAAGTTAATTATGTAAGAGAATTGTCAAGTTAAAATTAATTTATAATCTAGATCTAACTATAGTCTAAGATGCCTCATTTTTCAGAAGAAAACAATTTGGGCCTCAGCAGGTTAGTGTAGTATCCAAGACTATGTAGCTAGACCACAGCAAGACTCAACCTTGTAGCCAGGTGTGGTAGCGCACACCTTTAATCATAGTACTTGGGAGGCAAAGGTAGGAAGATCAGCGTGAGTTCGAGGCCACCCTGAGACTACATAGTGAATTCCAGGTCAGCCTGGGTGAGAGTAAGACCCTATCTTGAAACCCCCCCGAATAAAAGACTCAACCTTGTGAGAATTAGAATTTTAGCTTTACTAATTCTTTTTTGTTAAAGTATTTATTTATTTAATTTGAAAGCAGAGAGATGCACAGAGAGGAAGAGAGAGAGGGTGCACCAGGGCCTCTAACCACTACAAACAAGCTCCAGGTGCATGCGCCACTTTGTGCATCTGGCTTATATGGATGGGTACTAGGGAATTGAACCCAGGTCATTAGACTTTGCAGGCAAGTGCCTTAGCCACTGAGACATCTCTCCAGCCCAGCTTTACTTGTTCTTATTGTAAGTTGATAGAGTAAAGAGGGAAGCAAATAAGTATTATGAACACATTTTACATAAACAGAACATACATACACATGTAAGATGTAAGGGCCCACTTTGAATCATCTTTTGATGAGACATATATATATATATATATATAGTATGTATATGTGCATACATATATATATATGTGTGTGTGTGTGTGTATAATTAAGTAGTTAAACATGTATTTTATATACACAGAGTATACATACGTGTGTCACATGCCATGATGTCATTCATCTGGCAACCAAGAGACTCTTAAACTGTGGGAAGGCCTATTCCATGTAATAAGGGGGCCAGGTGAAAGACAGACTTAGAATAAAATCCCTACAACACACCTGTAATCCCAGCACTTGGGAGGCAGCGATTGGAGGATCAATGTGAGTTCGGGGACAGCCTGGGACTGTACGTTAAATTCCAGGTCTGCCTGGGCTACAGTGAGACCCTACTTCAAAAAAAAAAAAAAATCCTACAACAAGCCCAACACCTACCTGCCCATTCCTGATTACTTGGTCCCCTGATCTCCCCATGCCTCTAACACAGCTTTGGCTTCCTCCAGAGTACTGGGATTAGAATCTTGCACCAATACACCCAGTTTATGTCATGCTGGGGATCAAACCCAAGTCTTTGTGTGTACTAGGCAAGCAAGCTATTACTGAATTACAGCCCCAGCTCCTCTTTGCAGTGTTTCAATATTCCTTAAGAAATACATGTAAATTGAATTTTTGAATAGTCATGGAATGTCCTGTGTATTCAATCATGCAGTTATACTGTATTCTCCTCAAGAGAATTTCCTGATTATCCTTTTTTTTAAATTTGTTCAGTATTTTAGCTCTTTACATGAAAAATATCTTAAGCATTTTAATGTTGTCCTCTATATACAGCATGATACATCAAACACTAAGATTTGATGAGTGAATCAATGAATAGCAAGATGTTCCATTGTGTTTCTCTGAATTCATCCAAGTGAGATGCTTGAAGAACAGGAACTGACATGCTTTCTGTAGAAATGGGTGCTTTTCATAAGAGAGGCCACATTTAGGAAAGAATCTTTTTTAAAAGAAAACTTAATTTTATGTATTTATTTGAGACAGAGAAAGAAGCAGAGAAAGAGAGAGAATATGGACATGCCAGGGCCTCCTGCCTCTGCAAACTAACTCCAGATGCATGCACCATTTTATGCACTTTACATGGGTGCTAGGGAAGCAATCTCTCCAGCCCCTAGGAAAGATTCTTGAAAGATATGAGGTAGTATTCTGGAGCTGGAGATGTAGCTAAGTTGGTAAAGCACTTATCTAATGAGGTAGTATTCTTAATGTTTTTACACTTAGCTAGCTAGAATTGACATTTTTATTATATGTTTGTAGGAAAATGAAGAGTTAGACTGGAATTTACTGAAACCAGATATTTATGCAACAATTATGGACTTCTTTGCATCTGGCTTACCTCTAGTGACTGAGGAAACACCTTCAGGAGAAGCAGGTGACATTGTGTTAAGTAATTAATGTTTATCTTTTTTTAAAAAAATATATTTTATTTATTTATTTATTTATTTATTTATTTATGGAGAATGGGCATGCCAGGCCCTCCAGCCACTGCAAACAAACTCCAAATGCATACGCTCCCTTGTGTATCTGGCTTACATGGGACCTGGGGAATAGAACCGGGGTCCTTTGGCTTTGCAGGCAAATGCCTTAACCTCTAAGCCATCTTCTCCAGCCCTGTTTATCTTTTTTTAATTTTTCTACTTCATTCATATTTGCCTTGATTTCAGAAGTAATAGGGATACAGATTTTTATCATTCCAGATGGGTTGAATCTTCATATGTAACTTTATATATGCTTATTTTATCATTTTTTAAAGTGTGTATGTAAATTAAAACTATTATAAAAACCAAAATTTTGGTGGGGATATTAATTAAACAAATATTATTTTTTTTTCCAAATTTTTATTAATAACTTCCATGATTATAAAAAATACCCCATGGTAATGCCCTCCCTCCCCCCACTTTCCCCTTTGAAACTCCATTCTCCATCATACCCCTTCCCCATCTCAATCAATCTCTCTTTTAATTTTGATCTCATGATCTTTTCCTCCTCTTATGATGGTCTTGTGCAGGTAGTGTCAGGCACTGTGAGGCCATGGATATCCAGGCCAACAAATATTAATTTTTGTCATTGTTGCTTTAGATCCATTTGTTTTTATTTAGACTTTTGTTTTTCTTTTTTGGTTTTTTGAGGTAGGGCCTTGCTGTAGCACAGGCTGACCTGGAATTCACTATGTAATCTCAGGGTGGCCTCGAACTCATGCTGATCCTCCTACCTCTGCCTCCCATAGATTTTTGTTGTTTGAAGTAGGGTCTCACTCTAGCCTGGCTTACTTGGAATGTATTCTGTAGCCCAGGCTGGCCTCAAACTCACAGTGATCTTCCTCAGCCTCCCGAGTGCTGAGATTAAAGATGCACACCACCTTGCCTGCTTCCATTTATTTATTAATATTTATTTAAGAAAGAGAGAGAGAGGCAGAAAGAGAGTTAGAATGGGCACATCAGGGCCACTAGCTACTACAAACAAAGTCCAAATGCATGTACCATTTTGTGCATCCGGCTTATATGGATCCTGGGGAACCAAACCTGGATCCTTAGACATTGCAGGCAAGTGCCTTAACCACTAAGCCATCTCCCAACTCTACACTCATTTATTTTTATTTTTATTTTTTTTCTCAATTTTTGTTAACATTTTCCATGATTATAAAAAATATCACATGGTAATACCCTCCCTCCCCCAACTTTCCCCTTTGAAATTCCATTCTCCATCATATCCCCTCCCCATCTCAATCAGTCTCTCTTTTATTTTGATGTCATGATCTTTTCCTCCTCTTATGGTCTTGTGTAGGTAGTGTCAGGCACTATGAAGTCATGGATATCCAGGCCATTTTATGTCTGGAGGGAGCACGTTGTAAGGAGTCCTACCCTTCCTTTGGCTCTTACATTCTTTCCGCCACCTCTTCCGCATTAGACTCTGAGCCTTGGAAGGTGTGATTGAGATGTTACTCAGTACTCCAGTCATTTCTTTCCAGCACTATGATACCTTCTGAGTCATCCCAAGGTCACTGCCATCTGAAAAGAGAAGATTCTCTACTCAAAGTGAGAGTAGCATTAATATAAGGGTATAAATATTAAGAAAAGTGCTTACTGGGCAGTTTGATAAGCGTAGTATATACATTTTTCCATACATCAGCAGATGTTACACCCCTAGGGCTCATGACTACCCCCGTTTTAAGTTTTCAGTATCAGGGATGTATTCCCCCCCATGGAGCAGGCCTCCAGTCCAATTGGAGGGCAGTTTCCACCATGACAGACGTGCCACTATTGCACCCATTGGCTCATTTGGCCTGGCTGGCCAATTATAAGGCTTGCAGTGTCCACTGTTGAGTGTCTTCACTGGTGATATCTCTTTCTCCCATTGAACTACATGTAGAGTGGCTTCTTCCAGCTTTCTCTCAGCTGGTCTACAAGGTAATCAGCTCAGTTCCAGCAGGATTTCTCAGTGGCCTTGCAGCCCACATATGTGGAGTCTTCAGCAATAGGGTCTTACCATCTATTCCTGGTGGGAAACCAAGGGCCTTGGCAATGGCCTATAATGTTTTGGGGGCATCAGGGACCTCCCTGGCCAACATCTCACTGGAAGGTATTCCATCCCTGGCACTGAAGATTTTCTAACAACGATCTATGGCTCCTGAGTGTTCCATTGTCCAAAACCAGAGGATTCCATATGATTTATTTGCATCCTCTTAGATTTTGATTAGCCCTCCCTCCACCTTTCCTTTACTCAATCTCTTCCCCTGACCTCACTTTGGGCCTTTTCACCCCCGTTAATCTATTCTTCTATTTACATATATACAATACCAACCTATTAAGTACCTTCCACCCTTCCTTTCTCTTCCCTTTATATCTCCTTTTTAACTTATTGGCCTCTGCTACTGAGTTTTTTTCTTCTCGCACAGAAGTCCAATCATCTGTAGCTAGGATCCACATATGAGGGAGAACATGCGGCGCTTGGCTTTCTGGGCCTGGGTTACATCACTTAGTATAATCCTTTCCAGATCCATCCATTTTCCTGTAAATTTCATAACTTCGTTTTTCTTTACCGCTGAGTAGAACTCCATTGTATAAATGTGCCACACCTTCATTATCCACTCATCAGTTGAGGGATATCTAGGCTGGTTCCATTTCCCAGCTATTATGAATTGACTGGCAGTAAACATGGTTGAGCATGTACTTCTAAGGAAATGGGATGAGTCCTTAGGATATATGCCTAGTAGTGCTCTAGCTGGGTCATATGGTAGATCAATCTTAAGCTGTTTTAGGAACTTCCACACTGATTTCCACAATGGCTGAACCAGATTGCATTCCCACCAACAGAAGGGTTCCTCTTTTTCCACATCCCCACCAGCATTCATGATCCTTTGTTTTCATGATGGTAGCCAATCTGACAGGAGTGAGATGGAATCTCAATGTAGTTTTAATCTGCATTTCCCTGATGACTAGGGATGTAGAACATTTTTTTAGATGTTTATATGCCATCTGCATTTCTTCTTTTGAGAACTCTCTATTTAGCTCCATAGCCCATTTTTTAATTGGCTTGTTTGATTTCTTATTATTTAGCTTTTTGAGTTCTTTGTATATCCTAGATATTAATCCTCTATCAGATATATAGCTGGTGAAGATTTTTTCCCATTCTGTAGGTTGCCTCTTTGCTTTATTCACAGTGTCCTTTGCAGTACAAAATTTTTGTAATTTCATGAGGTCCCAGTGGTTAATCTGTGGTTTTATTGCCTGAGCAATTGGAGTTATATCTACACTCATTTTTTTTAATCTTTTGTTCATTTTTATTTATTTATTTGAGAGTGACAGAGAGAGAGAGGGAGAGAGAGAATGGACGCCAGGGCTTCCAGCCACTGCAAATGAACTCCAGATGCGTGCGCCCCCTTGTGCATCTGGCTAACGTGGGTCCTGGGAATTGAGCCTCAAACCAGGGTCGTAGGCTTCACAGGCAAGCGCTTAACCACTAAGCCATCTCTCCAGCCCTACACTCATTTTTAAAAAAGATATTTTGGGGGCTAGAGAGATGGCTTAGCGGTTAAGGCACTTGTCTGCAAAGCCTAATGACCTGAGTTTGATTCCCCAGTGTCCATGTAAAGCCAGATGCACAAGGTGGTACATGCATCTGGAGTTTGTTTACAGCAGCTGGAGGTGCTGGTGCCCCCATTCTTTTTTTTTTTTTTTTTTTCAAGGAAGGGTCTTACTCTAGCCCAGGCTGACCTGGAATTCACTCAGTAGTCTCAGGGTAGCCTTGAACTCATGGAAGTCCATCTACCTCTGCCTCCTAAGTGCTGGGATTAAATGCGTGTGCCACCACGCCCAGCTTCGTGCGCCCATTCTGTCTCTCACTCTTCCCTCTATTTCTCTTTGCTTGGAAATAGAGAAGTATTTTAAATACTTAAGGGCTAGGCTGGTGGCTCAGAGTTAAAAAATATTTTTCTTTTAGCCAGGTGTGATGGCGCACGCCTTTAATCCCAGCACTTGGGAGGCAGAGGTAGGAAGATTGGGGTGAGTTTGATGCCACCCTGAGACTACATAGTAAATTCCAGGTCAGCCTGGGCTAGAGTGAGACCCTACCTCGAAAAAAAAAATTTTTTTTTTTGTTTATTAGCAAGCAGAGAGAGAGTGGACATGCCAGGGCCTCTTGCCAATGCAGTCAAACTCCCGATGAATGCACCACTTTTGTTGTTGTTGTTAAGTTTTTTAAGGTAGGATCTCACTCTAGCTGAGGCTGTCCTGGAATTCACTATGTAGTCTCAGGGTGGCTTCAAACTCATGGCAATTCCTCTACCTCTGCCTCCCGAGTGCTGGGATTAAAGGTGTGTGCCACCATGCCCAATTTAAATGCATTACTTAGTACATTTGACTTTTTTACATGGGTGCTAGGGAATCAAACCCAGGCTATCAAGCTTTGCAAGCAAGCACCTTCAACTGCTAAGCCATCTCTCCATCCCCCATTTTTTATTTTACCTATTTTTTTTGGGGGGGGGGGTTCTTTTTTCTAGCCTACCTCACCTTCCTGAGTGCTGGGATTAAAGGTATATGCCACCATACAGCTCCTCGTTTTTAAATGAAATACTAAAGACATAAAACTGGGGTAGAGTTGGGCGTGGTGGCACACGCCTTTAATCCCAGCACTTGGGAGGCAGAGGTAGGAGGATTGCTGAGTTGGAAGCCAGTCTGAGACTATGCAGTAAAATTCAGGTCAGTTTGGGGTGGAGTGAGACCCTTACCTCAAAAAACAAAAAAAAGGTACAACACAAGGTAGAGCACCAAACCCTGAGTGAACCCTCACTATCACACGGCAAAGCAAAGCCAGAGATGAAAAAACAAGTTGTTTTTTTAAATTTATTGACAACTTTCATAAATATAAACAATATACCATGGTTATAATCACCTCCTACCTCCCCCTCTTCCCCCTTTCCAGTCTCCCGTCCTTAGAATCCCTTCTTCATTCCAACTAGTCTCCTATTTTGATGTCAGCTTTTTTCTCTCCTGTTACGCAGATTTTGTGTAGGTAGTGTCAGCCTCTGTGAGGTCATGAATATGAAGGCCACTGTAGCAGACAGCTTCAGGTTCGCTGAGATAAACTTCCAGACCAGGCACAGTTACGGAGGAAGGGATTTATTGAAGCTTACAGATCCAGGGGAAGTTCCATAATAGCAGAAGAAGCTGGCCTGCCTTCACTGGACCAAGCAGAGAGAGAGAGAAGCACAAGCCTAAAGGTCAAAAGCCAGAGCACACTTCAAGAACTCCAGCTAGGTACACTTTGCATATCTTTAGATTGAAATCTGAAACCCACCACCACACCTTAAGATCTACACAATGGCACTGACTCCAGCCAGGTGGCTTCAGATGCAAACTACAAACAAACAACTGAATATATTGGGGGCCATCTATTCTTTTCAAACCACCACAGCCACTTTGCGTCTGAAAGACAGTATTGTAAGCACTCTTCCCCTTCCTTGGGCTCTTAACTTTCTTTCCACCTTTTCTGTAATGGTCCTGAGCCTTGGAGGGTATAAGAGAGATGATTCATTTAGTGGTGAACACTCCACTGTCGTGATGAGTTTTGAGTCACTCCAGTGGTTACTGTCATCTGAAAAGAGAAGCTCTAACAAAAAGAGTAGCATTAATATATGAGTATAAACGTAAGTATTTAGAAGGCAGTTTCATGGCCATAATATGTCCATTTAGCCAGACAACAATAATAGTGACCCTTTCTAGGACTTAAGACCTCCCCAGCCATAGGGTTTTGATTAAGCTTTCAGTACCAGGCAAGAATTACAACCTGTGGAGTGGGCTTCAAGACCAATCTGAGAGTAGTTGGTTTCCCCCATAACAGACATACTACCTTTGCACCAGTTGGTACACATTTGGCCTGGCTGGCCAGCCATACAGCTTACAGGATCCACTTCTGGTTAAGACTGTTGATGACTTTTCTCCCCCCACAGACTGCATAGGTTCCTAGCATCCTGAAAATTATACACACATAGGCAAACAGGGAAAAGGCTTCTAGCTAAGCTCCAGTTTAAAGAAAGTTTTGCTCAGTTTTGTAGGATATTTCAGAAATTTCTAGAAGGGTTACATGTATCTTTGATGTGGTTATCTTCTTGAAAAATCACTAAGTTGAGAAACTAAAGATACAACTTAATTTTATAAAGCAGATTTACCTTTTTGTCTCATATTTCCATCAAAATTTACATAATTTTCTTGTGCTATTTTTCAGTTCTTGAGAATGATAAGTTATAAACTTTTATAAAATTAGCTGGAAATTTCAAGCCCAAATATAATTAAAATTTCAGTATACTTAGTTTTATTGCTAAATATTGAATTGACTACTGTTCCGTAGGTTTTCTTTAGAGAATAGTTTCCCAAAATCATCTGTGTTACATTACCAAGTTCTGTGTTTGATACTTTTATGTTTTCTTTTATATTTATTTTTGGTGTTTTGAGGTAAGGACTCACTCTAGTTCAGGCTGACTGCATTTCACTATGTAGTCTCAGGGTGGCCTTGAACTCACGGCGATCCTCCTACCTCTGCCTCCCAAATGCTGGGATTAAAGGTGTGTGCTACCATGCCCAGGTATTTTTATTTTTATTTATTTTTTTGGGGGGGGGGTTGAGGTAGGGTCTCAGTTTAGCCCAGGCTGACCTGGAGTTCACTATGTAGTCTCAGGGTGGCCACAAACTCACAGTAATCCTCCTACCTCTGTCTCCCAAATGCTGGGATTAAAGGCGGGTGCCACCACATCTGGCTTTTTTGTTTTGTTTTGTTTATTTTATTTTATTTTATTTTTCTGGTTTTTTGAGGTAGGTTCTCATTCTAGCTCAGGCTGACCTGGAATTCACTATGTGGTCTCAGGGTGGCCTCGAACTCACTGCGATCCTCCTGCCTCTGCCTCCCAAGTGCTGGAATTAAAGGCGTGCACCACCACGCCCGTGTTTTTTTTTTGTTTTGTTTTGTTTTTTAGGTAGGGTCTCACTCTGGCTCAGGCTGATCTGGAATTCAGTATGTAGTCTCTGTACCCTAGAATTCATAGCAATCCTCTTACCTTTGCCTCCCAAGTGCTGGGATTAAAGGCATGTGTCTGGCTGTTTTGTGTTTATTTATTTTATTTTATTTGGTTTTTCAAGGTAGGTCTCACTGTAGCCCAGGCTGACCTGGAATTCACTATGTTGTCTCAGGGTGGCCTTGAACTCACAGTGATCCTCCTATATCTGCCTCCCGAATGCTGGGATTAAAGGCATGTGCCACCATGCTTGACTTTTTGTTTTGTGTTTTTTTGAAACAAGGACTGACTAAGTAGGTACAGTTGGCCTATAACTTGCTATATATAGACCAGACTAGCCTCCAATTGTCAAGTGATCATCTTTTCTCTACTTTGTAACTGCCGGGATTGCAGGCATGTGCCATCACACCTACCTTTGTTTTTATATTTCTTTCTTTTTTTAATTTTTTAATTTTGTTTATTTTTATTTATTTATTTGAGAGCAACAGACAGAGAGAGAAAGAGGGAGAAGGAGAGAGAGAGAGAGAGAGAGAGAATGGGCGCTACAGGGCCTCCAGCAACTGCAAACAAACTCCAGATGCATGCGCCATCTTTGTGCATCTGTCTTACATGGGTCCTGGGGAATCAAGCCGTGAACCAGGGTCCTTAGGCTTCACAGGCAAGCACTTAACCGCTAAGCCATCTCTCCAGCCCTGTTTTTATATTTCTTTAAGTATTTTTATTTATTTATTTGAGAGACAAAGAAAGTGGCAGACTCAGAGAGAGAGTATGGACGTTCCTGCCACTACAGACAGACTCCAGATGAATATGCCACTGTGTGCATACTTGGTACTAGAAATCAAACCCATGCCATCAGGCTTTGTAAACAAGTGCCTTTAACTTCTGAGCCATCTCTCCAGCCCTGTGTTTATGTTTGTTTGAGTTTTTGTTTGTTTTGTTTTGTTTTGGAGGGGTGTTGAGATAGGATCTCACTCTAGCCCAGGCTGACCTGGTATTCACTATGTAGTCTCAGTGTGGCCTTGAACTCACAGTGATCATCCTGCCTCTGCCTTCCAGGTGCTGGGATTAAAGGCGTGTGCCACCACCCCCTGCTTGTTTGAGGGTTTTGTTGTTGTTGTTGTTGTTTTGTTTTGTTTTGTTTTTTGGGGTAGGGTCTTGCTATAGCCTAGACTGACCTGGAATTCATTATGTAGACTCAGGCTAGCCGAACTCAGAGTGATTCTTCTCTCTCTGCCTCCTGAATGCTGGGATTAAAGACATGCACCACCATGCCTGGCTTGTGTTTATGTTTTTTGGTTTTGTTTATTTTATTTTATTTTATCTTATTTTATTTTATTTAGCTACAAAGATGGAAATTCATTACTGCTTTCCTTACACAACTGGAGTTTGCATCTAGGAGCTTTTCACTACCCCACTCCTAAGCCTAGATTTTTGTTGTTGTTGTCTTTTTTTTTTTTTTTTTTTTTTTTTTTTTTCCGAGTTAGGGTCTCACTCTAGCCCTGGCTAACCTGGAATTCACTCTGTAGTCTCAGGGTGGCCTCCAACTCGAGGTGATCCTCCTACCTCTGCCTCCCAAATGCTGGGATTAAAGGCGTGCGCCACCATGCCTGCCTCTTTTATTTATGTTTTTAATGAGCCATGAAATTCAAGTCATCCTATCTTAATACTTGTACTTGAATGGATACTAAATTGATACTGGTGTTTTTTATTTATAATTTTTCTTAGGGTCTGAAGAAGATGATGAAGTTGTGGCAATGATTAAGGAATTGTTGGACACTCGAATACGGTATGTGCCCCTCCCCCTCCCTTAGCTTCAGTGCTGCAAAGGCAGTTTTCATCATAGCAGCATACCTTCAACATGAGGTTAGCGCGGGGTTCCCGAGTAAGTATGCACTGATACAAACCACAGTGGGGAATCATAACAAGTTTAAAGCCTGTACCTTTATTTACTCACAATTTTATAACACATAATCTGTTTAAACATAGACAAGAAAGTTCCTTCACAGTCACCATTTAGGAAAGAAAGAGGACTTAGTGTTTGCCAACATTTTAACGAGAGGAATAGCGCCTACTTGCCTGCAGTTACCCATACAGAATAAATTGAAATGACTGGAGAACAGCAGGCTTCCACAGCTCACAGAAGACCAGGGGCATGAGCTGACTCGCTTAAAAAAAAAACAAAACAAAAAACCTTTTTATTAACTTCCATAAATATAGACAATATTCCATAATCATAATCCTCTCCCACCACTCTCCTTTCTCCCCAAGACCCCCCTCCATCACATTCTTTCTTTTTTTATTATTTTATATATATCTTTTTTATTGATAACTTCCATAATTGTAAACAATATCCCATGGTAATTCCCTCCCTCCCCCCATTTTCCCCTTTGAAACTCCATTCTCCATCATATCCCCACCCCCTCTCAATCAATCTCTCTTTTATTTTAATGTCATGATCTTTTCTTCCTATTATGATGGTCTTGTGTAGGTAGTGTCAGGAACTGTGAGGTCATGGATATCCAGGCTATTTTGTGTCTGGAGAAGCACATTGTAAGGAGCCCTACCCTTCCTCTGGCTCTTACATTCTTTCTGCCACCAATGGACCCTGAGCTATGCAAGGTGTGATTGAAATATTTCAGTGCTAAGCACTCCTCTGTCACTATTTCTCTGCACTGTGATGCCTTCTGAGTCATCCCAAGGTCACTGCCATCTGAAAAGAGAAGGTTCTCTAACCAAAAGTGAGAATAGCATTAATATATGGGTATGATCATTAAGAGAAGTGTTTACTGGGCAGTTTGGTTAGCATAGTATATGCTTTTAGCCAGATAGCAGCCAACGTTACACTCCTAGGGCTCATGACCACCCCAGTTGTAGGTTTTCAATATCAGGGATATATTCCCTCCCATGGAGCAGGTCTCCAGTCAAATTAGAGGGTGGTGGTGGATTCCCCCATAACAGATGTGCCACTATTGCACTCATTGGCTCATTTGGCCTAGCTGGCCAAATGTAAGGCTTACAGTGTCCACTGTTGCGTATATTCACTGGTGATTTCTCTCTCTCCCATTGAACTGCATGCAGTGCATCACATTCTTGCTTTCCAACTAGTCTCTCCTTTTTCTTCTGTTTTTAAAAATCTTTTTAATACTTTATTTGAGAGAGAAACAGAAAGAGTAAGCATGGGCACACCAGGGTCTCCTGCCACTGCTAACAAACTCCAGGTGCATGCGCCACATTGTGCATCTGGCTTTACATTGGTACTAGGGAATCAAACTCAGGCTGCCAGGCTTTGCAGGCAAGTGCCTTAAACCACTGAACCATCTCTCCAGTTTCTCTTTTCCTTTTATGTTATCATTTTTCCCTTCCTATTCTGAAAGTCTTGTGTAGACAGCCAATGTGAGGTCATGAATATCAATATTTGTGTCTGGAAGGCAGCATTGTAAGCACTCTTCCCCTTCCTTTTGCTCTTAGATTCTTTCCATTACCTCTTCTGTAATGGTCCTGAGCCTTGGAGGGTATGGTAGAGATATCTTCTTTAGTGCTGAACACTCCACTGTCACTTCTTAGGACTATGGTGAGTTTTGAATCTCCATAGGGGTCACCACCATCTGAAATGAGAAGCTTCTCTAACCAAAAGTGAGAGTAGCATGAATAAATGATCATAAACTTAAGTATTTAGAGCACAGTTTGTTGAGTATAATATATGCATTTAACCAGACAACAGTGATAATTTCCCCTCTAGGGCTTATGACCTCCCCAGCCTTGGGCTTTTGATTAGGTTTGCAGTATCAGGCAGGAATTCCCTACTGTGCAGTGGGCCTCAGGTCCAATCAGAGAGCAGGTGATTTCCCCTCTAACAGACATACCACTGTTGCACCAGTTGGTATATTTGGCCTGGCTGGCTGGCCAGCTGTAAAGCTTGCAGGTCCACTGCTGGTTATGACTATTGATGACTTTTCTCCCCCAGCAGGCTATATAACTCTTTCCAGCATCCTTACAGCTAGTCAAAAGAGAGGAGGCTTCCAGCTCAGCTCCAACTTGATTTCTCAGTGATAAGAAGTCCAAGCATGTGGAGTCTTCAGAAATAGAGTATTACCTTATAGTTCTGGTGGGTAACCAAGACCCTTGACAATAACCTGTAATATTTTGGGGGCTTGAGGGGCCTCCCTGGCCAACAACTTGCTAGAAGGTTTCCTACCCCTGGCACTGAATTTTTTCTAACAATCTATGGCTTCTGGACACAGTATTACCCTCTTCACAGGACACTTATGCCCAAATTGTTTTTAAACATACAGATCATTAGCTAGCAAAAAAGGTTTCCATATGGCTTATTCACAACATCTTAAATTTTGATTAACCCTTCTCCCACCTCGTTCTATCCTCCATCCCCTCCCCTGACCTTACTGAGGCCATTTCACCCCAGTATTATGCCCCTCTACTTACATATCTCCTATACCCTCCTCTTAAGACCACCCATCTCCTTTCTCCCTCATAGCTCTTTTCTACCTTCCCAGCCTCTACTACTGACTTTTTTAAAAAAAGTTTTTGTTTATTTTTATTTATTTATTTGAGAGCGACAGACAGAGAGAAAAAGAGGCAGATAGAGAGGCTCACCAGGGCCTCTAGCCACTGCAAACGAACTCCAGATGTGTGTGCCCCCTTGTGCATCTGGCTAACGTGGGTCCTGGGGAACCGAGCCTCGAACCGGGGTCCTTAGGCTTCACAGGCAAACGCTTAACTGCTAAGCCATCTCTCTAGCCCATCTACTACTAACTTTTATTCCAATTTACATACATTTGAAACTAGGATGCTCATATGAGAGAGAACATGCACCATTTGACTTTCTGTGCCTGGATTACCTCATTTAGTACTATCTTTTCCAGATTCATCTATTTCCCTGCAAATTTCATAATACCATTTTTCTTTACAGTTGAGTAAAATTCGATTGTGTAAATGTGCCACATCTTCATTATCTATTCATTAGTTGAAGGACATCTGTTTATGAGCTGATTTTTGGTACAAAACCAGTTTGTGGGCTGGAGAGAGGCTCAGTAGTTAAAGGTGCTTGCTTGCAAAGCCCAATGGCCTGGGTTCAATTGCCCAGTGCCCATATAGAGCCAGATGGACAAAGTGGCACATGCATCTGGAGTTCATTTGCAGTACCAGCAGGTTCTAGTGCTTGTGAAAATACTTTGTAAAAAAAAAAAAAAAAAGCCAGCTGGGCATGGTGGCACATGCCTTTAATCTCAGCACTCAGGAGGTAGAGGTAGGAGGAACACAGTTGAGTTCAAGGCTACCCTGAGACTACATAGTGAATTCCAGGTCAGTCTGGGCTAGAGTGAGACTCTACCCCAGGGGAAAAAAAAAAAGCCGATGTTTGAGAAGCTTGGCAGAGGTCAGCTTTTAAGAATCAGACCATTGAACTTTCAGAAACATTTATAGAACAGAAAGCAAAAATTTAAATTATAGATTACACCTAAGGTTTCAATTTATAGGGTCAGTATCCCAGAGAGTAGGGAAGTTAAGAAAACTTAACCGCTGTAGAGTTAGTAGCAATGAATTGTATGTTCACCATAAAATATGGAAAGTATATGGGGCATATGTTAATTAGCTTGATTTAGACATTCCATGGTATATACATATTTTAAAATGTCATATGCATGATAAATCCATATAATATTTGTTATTCAAAACTATGGCTGGGGTCTATGGATATAGTTCAATTGGTATAGTGCTTGCCTTTCTACAGCCTTTCTTTTCTTTTCTCTTTTTCTTTTTCAAGGTAGGGTCTCACTGTAGCCCAAGCTGACCTGGATCTCACTTTGTGTTCTCAGGCTGGCCTCAAACTCACAGTGATCTGCCTACCTCTGACACTTGAGTACTGGGATTAAAGGTGTGCACCAACACACCCACCTGTACAAGTTTTGATTTGACATGCTGTGGATTGTTTTGTTTGTCTTTTTAATTTTTTTTAAAAAATATTTCTCTACAGCCTTCTTTTGATTCTTCTGAACATACTAACAATCATTCTTTTAAATTCTCTGTGTATCTTTTTTTTAATTTAATTTAATTTTATTTTATTTTTAAATTTTTGTTGTTGTTGTTCATTTATTTATTTATTTGAGAGCAACAGACACTGAGAGAAAGAGGCAGATAGAGAGAGAGAGAGAATGGGTGCGCCAGGGCCTCCAGCCCCTGCAAACGAACTCCAGACACGTGCACCCCTCTGTGCATCTGGCTAACGTGGGTCCTGGGGAATCAAGCCTCGAACCGGGGTCCTTAGGCTTCACAGGCAAGCGCTTAACCGCTAAGCCATCTCTCCACCCCTTTTTTTTTTAATTTTAGAGAGAGAGAAACACACACAGAGAGAAGAGAAAACATGGCATCAACGCCAGACACTTCCGCCACCTAGTGGGGATGTGCGACCTTGCGCTTGCCTCACCTTTATGCATCTAGCTTATGTGGGATCTGGAAAGTTGAACATTAGTCCTTAGGCTTCACAGGAAAGCGCCTTAACCGCTAAACCATCTCTCCAAACCTCTGTCTGTTATTTTATCTAACTCAGTCTTGCTAGAATTCAATACTGTTAGATTTGTAATTTTTGGAAAGTTATATTGCCTTGGCTTTTGATGTTTCTTATATTGCTGCATTGAGATTTGCACATCTCAGGTTATTTCATTGCTTGAGTTGAGTTTTCTGTTTATCAACTGTATTCTTTTGTTTTGGGTTTTTGGGTTTTTTGTTTTGTTTTGTTTTTTAGTTTTTAGTTTTTCAAGGTAAGGTCTCACTTTAGTCCAGGCTGACCTGGACTTCGCTATGTTGTCTCAAGTTAGCCTCAAACACATGGTGATCCTCCAACCTCTGCCTCCCAAGTGCTGGGATTAAAGGTGTGCACCACCACACCCGACTGTCAACTATATTCTTTGATGTTTAGATCAGAAGTTATATCTTCAGGGTAGGAGCTCAAGGTACCAGGTGCGACCTCTCTGTTACTCCTAGCTTAATAGTCAGAGTGACCCATGCTGGTGGATATGCCTGTTATGCGAATGTCTTAGTATTGAGTTATCAACAACAGTGGGTAAATAAGCAAGGCTGGTATGAAGTATGCTAACGTTTTGGTTACTTAGAAGTGTGAGAGGGCTGTAGATTGGGATAGAGTGAGAACTAGTATTAACTTGAAAAAGATGGAGGTGGAACAAGTATGTGAGAGAAGGAAGTTTTGGTACTATTAACTTCCACAAATTTTAGAGGTTGTTGAGACTATGGAAGGTTGTAGTTATGGGTAAGGAGGACAGAATGTGTAAAAACAAAAAAAAAGGTTGGAAAGACAAGTAATGTATCTGAGTTATGTGTAGGAAGAGTAGTAGAGAGATCCCAATAGTAGGCTAGGTAGAGAAAAATCCAAAACAAACCTAAAATCCACCCGGGCAACATACAAATGTAAACAAAATCAGCATGGAATATATATGCATGAATAACAATTAAAAAGAAGGACTTGGAGAGATGACTCAGCTGGTAAAGGCACTTGCTTACAAAGCCTGACAGTCTGGGTTTGATTCCCCAGTACCTATGTAAAGCCAGATGCACAAAATGGCACATGTGTCTGGAGTTGTTTTGCTGTAGCAAAAGGCCCTGGTGTGCCCATACTCACCTGTCACTCTCTTTCTCTGTCTCAAATAAATTTATTTATGTGAGAGCAACAGACAGAGGGAGAAAGAGGCAGAAAGAGAGAGAGAGAGACACAGAGAGAGAATGGGCGTGCCAGAGCCTCCAGCCCCTGCAAACAAACTCCAGGTGTGTGTGCCCCCTTGTGCATCTGGCTAATGTGGGTCCTGGGGAATCAATCCTCGAACCGGGGTCCTTAGGCTTCACAGACAAGTGCTTAACCACCAAGCCATCTCTCCAGCCCAAAAATATGTTTTTTAAAAAGGCCCTGAACCAGGTGTGGTGGCTTAGACCTTTAATCCTATCATGAGAGGGTCTGAGGTAGTGGCTTGTTTGGAGCTCAAGCCCAGCCTTGGCTGCAGTGAGTTCCAGGTTCACCTGAGCCAGAGTGAGACACTGCTGCAACAAGAGAAAAAGAAGACACTAAAAAGTAAGACGTATCAAAAGTTAACCCTAACACACAGATTATTTAAAATGGCAAAGAAGGGCTGCAGAGATAACTTAGCAGTTAAGGCGCTTTCCTGCAAAGCCAAAGGACCCAGGTTCACATTCACCAGGGTCCAGATGCACAAGGTAGCGCATGTGTCTGGAGTTCGTTTGCAGTGCACCCATTTTCTCTCCTTCGCCGTCGTCTCTATCTGCCTTTCTCTCTCAAAAAATAAATAAAAATACACCAGGTATGGTGGTGCACGCCTTTAATCCCAGCACTCAGAAGGCAGAGGTAGGAGGGTTGCCATGAGTTCAAGGCCACCCTGAGACTACAGAATGAATTCCAGGTCAGCCTGAGCTAAGGTGAGACCCTATCTTGAAAACTCAAAATAAATGAATAAATAAATATAAAATACAAAAAAATTCAAAAAGGCAAAGTATATTAAATGTACATTAATTCAGTATTTCTGTCTAGTGGACTGGGTTTTGAATTCTTTCCCTCCGTGGTTTTATTTTTTTTAAGCAACCTGCCTGATATGGAAGGTAAAATTAGCACTTCTAGTTCAAACGTATGTACCCAGCTTTAGGGTATGTGTTTCCTCAATGTAAACCTACCTAGTTGGAGTGACTTTCTATGGCACCAATATTGACTTGTGAAGCTGCTTCCCTCTTTGGTGCACTGTGGGCTCATCTCACCTGGCTAGGTCAGTTAGCCCTTAGCATCTGCTGTGCTGGATGCTGTGTCAGGGAGTGGTGGCTGTGATGCCTTGGCATCCTGCACTCTCCAGCAGTGTTCCTAGTGATGACTCATTGGGTAGGGGAGGTTGTGAGATGCCCTCTGGAGCTGCTCAGCTGGTCCCCATTGTCTTCTCCTTCAGGTTCTTTTTCCCATCTGTTGTTTTAAATGTATCATGAATATTCTGTGGCTGCAGGCCAACTGTGCAGGAAGATGGCGGCGATGTGATCTACAAAGGCTTTGAAGATGGCATTGTGAGGCTGAAGCTCCAGGGCTCCTGCACCAGCTGCCCCAGCTCCATCATCACCCTGAGAAATGGCATTCAGAATATGCTGCAATTTTATATTCCAGAGGTAGAAGGCGTAGAACAGGTATGCCACTGTTAGATGTTTGGACTTAATAGTAAGATAAGTGTGATAAGAAACTTTATGACTTAACATTTTCAACAAGGGCAAGATCTTTTATGTTTGAAAAAATTAATATTTTATTTTTATTTATTTGACAGGGAAAGAGGGAGAGAGAGAGAGAGAATGGGCGTGCCAGGGTCTCTAGCCACTGCAGATGAACTCCAGATGCATGCACCCCTTGTGCATCAGGCTAACATGGGTCCTTTTGCTTTGCAAGAAAATGCCTTAACCACTAAGCCATCCCTCCAGCCCTGAAAAAAAATTTTAATTAATAATATTTATTATTTTGGTTGGGAAGCACACCAGGGTCCCCTGCCTATAAATGAATGCCAGACATATGTGCCACTTTTGCATCTGGCTTTACATAGTTGTTAGGAAATTAAACCCCAACTGGCAGACTTTGCAAGCAAGCACCTTTAACCACTGAGCTATCTCAGCCTCTTAGTTCAAAGCCAGCTTGGGCTACATGACATTTTAAAAAATTATTTATTTATTTATTTGCAAGCAAAGAGAGAATAGAGAGTGAGAAAGTATGCCAGGGCGTTGAGCTGCTGCAAATGAACTCCAGATGCATGTACCACTTTTTGCATCTGGCTTTACATGGGTACTAGGAATTAAACCTGGGTCATTAGGTTTTACAGGGAAGCACCTTAACTGCTAAGCCATCCCTCTAGCCCATAGATGACATTTTGTCTTAAAATTAAAATTTGAAAAACTTTGAGAAAACTTCTTAGGTAGTTCTGTTCTGATTGCAGAAAAATGACATCATACAACTACAGATGAATTTAAAAGTAGAAGAACTTGAGCTGAGGAGATAGCTAAGTTGGTAAAGTGCTTCCCTTGAATGTATGAGGGCCTAAGTTTGATCCCCAGAACCCCAGTAAAATGCCAGTCATGGCAGCAAGCAAGCACCTGTGATCCCAGCATTAGAGAGGTAGAGTTGTAGGAGTTACCTTGTTGTTGGGACAAAACACCCAACCAGAAGCAGCTTATGGGGAAAAAGGGGGTTTATTTCCAGCTTATAGTTAAGCAGAGAAGTTTCATCGTGTTGGGGAAAAGGTGGCTAAAACAGATAGCCAGGCATCATGTCCTATAGCAACAGGGAGGTAGTAGAGAGAATAAGATCTAACACTGACAAGTGGGACCGGGCAGAAACTCTCAAGCCCTCGCACCTCCAGTGAGACACCTCCTCCAGGAAGGCTCCACCAGCTGGGAATTAAGTAAGAGACTTAATCACAAGCACATGAAGCAGTGGGGACATTTTACACTCAAACTACCAAATGGAGACAGGATCCCTGGAGCTTGCTGAGCATCCTGTCTGGCCTAATGCATGGGCTCTCAGGCAATAAGAAACCCTGTCATAAAGGAGAAGGATGGCAGTCCTGAAGTTGGCACCCAGTGTTATTCTCTGGTCTCCACATACATGTACACACATGTAAATGTGAAGCTGCCACACATATGGGAACACATATGCAAATTACACATATACAAAAAAAAATAAAAGTGATAGAGCACATAATTTATCTACTTGCTAATTCTCCCTCTCTTGGTCACCCTCTTTTATGTAAAGAATTTTTATTTATTTGAGAGAGGGCCTCTTGCCACTGCAAACAAACTCCAAATGTATGCACTACTTTGTGTATCTGGCTTCATGTGGTTACTAGGGAATTGAATTTAGGCCAGTAGGCTTTGCAAGCACATGCCTTTGACCACTGTACTATCTCTCCATCCCTGACCCTCTTTATAAAATGAATATTTTAAAACAATTTTTTAAATTTTTAAATTTTTATTTATTTGAGAGAGAAAGAGAGTGGAAAAGGCAGATGGAAAGAGAGAATGGATGCACCAGGCCTCCAGCCACTGCAAACAAAACTCCAAATGCATGTGCCACCTTGTGCATCTGGCTTATGTGGGTCCTGGGGAGTCAAACCTGGGTCCTTAGGCTTTGCAGGCAGGTGTCTTAACTGCTAAACCACCTAAAAAAAATTTTAAGGGCTGGAGATATGGTTTAGTGATTAAGATGCTTGTTTGTGAAGCCTAAGGACTCATGTTGTACTCTACAGATCAGATCTCACATAAGCTAGATGCACAAGGTGATGCAAGTGTGCAAGGTTGCACATGTGCACAAGATGGTGCACATGTCTGGAGTTCAATTGTAGTGCCTAGAGTCCCTGGCATACCAGCTCGGTTGCTTGCACTTACTCGTGCTCGCGCTCTCTCTCTCTCTCATTAAAAAAAGTGTACAAAAATTTTAAGTCAAAATGTCATGTAGCCCAAGCTGGTCTTCAACTAAATATGTTATAGATGACTTTAAATTCCTGATCCTTCAGTGTGAGCCCAACTTTTTTCTTTTTTAGAAACTTTTTAATTTTTTAATTTGTTACAGGGCGGGTGGATCGTAGGGAATCAAACCCAGGTCATGAGGCTTTGAAGGCAAGTGCCTTATCCACTGAGCAATCCCCCCCCCCAGCTCCTTTTATTAATTTATTTGCAAGCAGAAAGAGACAGAGAGAAGAAAGACGGAGAGACAATGGGTGAGCCAGGGTCCCTACCCACTGTAAATGAACTCCAGACACATGTGCCACTTTGTGCATCTGGCTTTACGTGGGTACTGGGAAATCAAACCCAGGTCATTAGGCTTTGTAGACAAGTGCCTGAGCCCTTTTCTTTTTTTTCTCTCTCTCTCTCTTCTCTCTCTCTCTCTCTGTTTGTTTGTAAAGGTAGAGTCTCTCTCTAGCCCAGGTTGATTCCCTATGGAGTCTCAGGATGGCCTCGAACTCATGCCAATCCTACTACCTCTGTCTCCCGAGTGCTGGGATTAAAGGCATGCACCACCACATGTTTGTTTTGAGATGGAGTCTTGCTGTGTTGCACAGGCTGGTCTTGAGCTCCCAGGTTGGCATGATATTTCTGACTCAAGGTGCTACTAAGCTGGGACATCTAAGCCACCATGTAGATTTCTTTTTAATTTAAGTTTGTTCCATTATCTTCCTTGTGCCTATTTAAAAAATTGCATTAGTTGACACTTAAGTGGGTTAACAAGAAAGAACATTTTTATTCATGGGTCAGGGTGGAGAATGGATTGATGGATCATAAACTTAAATTCCCACTTAATTGTCTGGGTGTGATGAAGGGAAGCAAGGGCTTATGCAAGTCTTTCCAAAGGTGTTGGCTTGTATTATCTGAGTAATACATTAGGTCATAGAAAGATACCAATTTGTTCATTGTTTCTCTTAAGCGTTATTATTATCGTTTCTCTTCTCTAAAAAAAAATCTTCACACTTCTTTAAGGTTTAAATAATTTTTATTTGAATAGCACATAAGTAAAAATGATTAATTAATAGCATTGTATTTTCTTTTTTGTTTTAACTTTACTGTTTTGTTAATATGTTTTTAATTTTTTTATTTATGAGAGAGAGAGAATGGGTATGTCAGGGCCTCCAGCCACTGCAAACAAATTCCAGATGCATTCGCCCCCTTGTGCATCTGGCTTACGTGGGTCCTGGAGAGTCGAACTGGGATTCTTTGGCTTTGTAGGCAAATGCCTTAACCACTAAGCCATCTCTCCAGCCCCAAAGTTTTATTTTTGAGGTAGGATCTCATGTATCCAAGGCTGACCTTCAACTCACTATATACAGCTGAGGCAGGCCTTGAACACTTTTTTAGGAGAAAGGGGACAGGTTTTGGTTTAGTATCTCACTTCATATCCCAGGCTGGCCTTGAACTCATGGATCTTCCTTCCTCAGCCTCTGGAGTGCTAGGATTAAAAATGTGAGCACAGGGCTGGAGAGATGGCTTAGCGGTTAAGCGCTTGCCTGTGAAGCCTAAGGACCCTGGTTCAAGGCTCGGTTCCCCAGGACCCACGCTAGCCAGATGCACAAGGGGCGCACGTGTCTGGAGTTCGTTTGCAGTCGCTGGAGGCCCTGGCGCACCCATTCTCTCTCTCTCTATCTGCCTCTTTCTGTGTCTATCGCTCTCAAATATAAATAAATGAACAAAAATTTTTTTTAAAAAGTGAGCACCACTCCCTGCTAGACTTAAGCACTTACCTTCTGGCTTCCACCTCCTAAGTACTGAGGTTATGGTGAACACTGATAAGTTTTTTTTTGGGGGGGGGTTCGAGGTAGGGTCTCATTCTAGCCCAGGCTGACCTGGAATTCACTCTGTTGTCTCAGGGTGGCCTTGAACTCATGGCGATCCTCCTACCTCTGCCTCCCGAGTGCTGGGATTACAGGCGTGCGCCACCATGTATTTTTGCAGTAATAGTTTGATTTTGTTCCTGTGGTGGTTTGAAACAGATGTCCTCCATGAGCACATGTGTTTTATTTTTTGCTTTTTTTTTTAAATATTTTTGTTTATTTGAGAAAGGGGAGAGAGAGAGAAAGAAAGAAAGAATGGGCACGCCAGGGCCTCCAGCCACTGCAAACGAACTCCAGATGCATGTGCCACCTTGTGCATCTGGCTTACATGGGTTCTGGAGAATTGAACTAGGATCCTTTGGCTTTGCAGGCAAACGCCTTAACCACTAAGCCATCTCTCTAGCCCCCTTTATTTATTTATTTATTTTTAAATATTTTTATTTCTTTATTTATTTATTTGAGAAAGGGGAGGACAGAGAGAGAGCGTGTGAAAGAAAGAAGCTATTGTTATTTTTAATATTTTTATTTCTTTATTTGCCAGTAGAGTGAGGGGGAGAAAGAAAAAGAGAGTGTGCATGACCACACCAGGGCCCCCTGCCTCTTCAAACAAACTCCAGATGCATATAACCTTGTGCATCTGCCTTTACATGGGTACTGGGGAATCAAACCCAGACCAGTAGGCTTTGCAAGCAAGTGCCTTTAGCCACTGAGCCATCTCCCCAGCCCAACACATTCTTTTTATTTTTTATTTTTATTTATTTATTTGCACAACAGAGAAATAGGGAGGGGGGAGAGAGAGAGAGAATGGGCACACCAGGGCCTCTAAGTCACTGCAAACAAATTCAGACGCATGTGCCACCTTGTACATTTGGCTTATGTGGCTCCTGGGGAATTAAACTGAGGTCTTTTGGCTTTGCAGGCTTAACTGCTAAGCCATCTCTCCAGCCCCCAACACATTCTAAATGTTTGGTCCCCAGCTGGTGGCAGTTTGGGATGTGGAGCCTTGCTGGAGGAGATGTCTTGTTGGGAGTGGGCTTAGGGATTTTATAGGATTGCTGTCCCTTGCCAGAACTTGGCTTACCCTCTTGCTACAGTTTTCCACCTCCTATGGCAGGGATGTCCACCCTCTACTTTATCATCTTTGCTCTGCCATTATGAAGTTTACCTTCAAGACTGTAAGCCAAAATAAACTCTTTCCTCCCATTTGCTGCTTTTGGTTGGGTGTTTTATCCAGCAACATGAAGATAACTGCAACAGCTCTATATAACATATTTAAATGAATAAATTGCTTTTGAAAAAAAAGCAGAAGTTAAGAATATGAGTTTTACTAGTAAAAATATTAGCCAAGCTGGGGGTGGTGATACACCTCTTTAATCCCAGCACTGGGGAAGCTGAGGTAGGAGGATTACCATGAGTTTGAGGTCAGAAGTCTGGGCTATAGAGTGAGTTCTGGGTCAGCCTGGGCTAGAGTGATACCCTGCCTCAAAGAAAGAAAAAAAGAAAAGAATGGTAACCAATCAGTTATGGTTATTGCCTAGCTAGACTTTATTGCTGGAAACATCTTCTGAGACAAGAAAGACTCCAACTCTTTTGTACATATTTAATTTGCTAAGATTCCAGGTTATGGTTGAAACTTGTACTTTGGTTATTGATGAATTTATTCCTATTGGAGTAACAGGCTTTTCAGGCAGGAAAGTAATGCTCAAATCAAGAAAAGAACAATTTCTAACAACAATTTCTAACTCTTAATTCTTAAATTCTCTGTTTTCTGGTTTTAGGTAATGGATGATGAATCAGATGAAAAAGAAGCAAACTCACCTTAAAACCCTCTGGATTTTCTTTGAGCACAGCCGTGGACTTACTGATAATATAACAAGCTTCTATTCTTAATCTGTTTTGGAACTTGATGATTAATAAAGTATGCCCTGTCCTCAGAGAACAAAGTATAAATACTGCATGTTTGGTTTACCTCACATGACTTGTTTATAACATCCTGAATCATCACCTGTACACTTAGATTTTATTCAGAGATATTTTTATTTTTGTTCCTCATTTCTCATGAGGCCTTCTCTGCCTAGTATTTTGAAGCAGTTCAAAATATAATCCTCTATTTGTTTTATTTGTTTTTTTATATAGAAATAAATAGGAAAAATACAAATATCCTGAAATGGATTAGTTTTTTGTGAGATATCTCAAAATTATTTTTAGTGAAGTCAGTTTTTTTAGCTGCAAGTTTTTATAAATAATAATAAATAAATAGGAGATAGCTCAGTATCTGAAATGCTTACCTTACAAGCACCAGGATCCACATAAAATGCTAGGTGTGTTGGCATGCACCTCGAAAAACCAAATAATAATAATAATAAAATAAGTAAAAATAAAAAAAATAGCAAACTTTCACTGACCATTAACTATGTGACAGTATTCTAAGTACTTTACATTTATGAAGTTTTGGGGGTTTTTTTGTTGTTGTTTGCTTTTTTTTTTTTTTCTCTTGGTTTTTTGAGCTAGGGTCTCATTCTGGCCCAGGCTGACCTGAAACCAACTATGTAGTCTCAGGGTGGCCTTGAACTCATGGCGATCCTCCTACCTCTGTCTCCCAAATGCTGGGATTAAAGGCATGCGCCACCACACCCTGCTAAATGTCCTTATGTTAATAGATGTGACATTGGAGGCCCAAGATAGGGGTTTCTGTTATGTGTCTTAAGTGGAAAGCAATAATGTGTAGCAGAGTTGTGCACACCACTGCCATGTTATTCTACCTTCTGTGGGCTGAGCCCACGTCACCGGAAGAAGGCATTCTCCCTGCCATCCTAGCTGTGTCCTAATGTGCAGCAGTCTTTTCTGTCTTCTGCAGAGCCACAGTGACCAAGGTAGTATTGTATCCATGTATATTCATGACTCATGCAGGGATATGAATTTCTTACTTTCCAGTGTTATCAGTCTTATCTCCCTTTTATACTCCATTTCCCCACATCATGGTTACCTATGGCATCTTCACAGAGGCTGACAAACTGTCCTGAAGCAACTTTTGCATCTGCTGAGACTCTAGGAAATAGTATGTCTCCTTACACTTCTAGTGGTCTCTCAGCAACTCTCTGAACAGTCTACCCCTTATTCTGGCTCTAATCCATTTTACAGGACAAAACTAGTAGAGATAGGACTCGTTATTCTCATGGTGTTCAATGTATTAACTTTCGTGGCAGTAGAATGAGTTTTGCTTTGTTTTGTTTTTTCTCTAGCAGAACTAAAATACTAAAATAACAGTTCTAGCTTCTACCTACTGGGAAAGTTTGGCATCTCCTGGAGTGGAGTATTAAGTATTGGATACTACTTACAGTTAAAGTCAGCACCCTTTGCCCTCAGAGGATGAGGGGACAGTCAGGCTGTGTTCACTTGATGTTGACCACATCTTTTCCATCTTCTTGTCCTTTTTAAATCCATTTAGTGACACTTTCCCCTTTCCTTTGGACAACTGATCTGTTCAGTCACAGTCCTGCCTTCTTTGCCATAGAAGTGAGATACATGATCTCACACTGGACTAGAATCTTCCCCTGGGAGGTCTGAAGTGAAGTGGAGGAGGAGCTGCTCATTCTTTTTAAAGTATAAGCTGCAGGTGATTTCAGAGCTGTTTCATTGTACAGAAGGTCCATAAAATAAGGCATTCTGAAGAAATTGATTGCATTTCTGCATAGATGTGACCAAAGGTGTTTGCATCCCTTCTCTTCCCAATAATATTAACTAATGAATCTCCATTTTCCTGTACTTTGAGTGGGTTTCTATTATTTGCCACTGAAAGCTCTATCCTTTATACATTTAAAAGACAAATAGATATATTCAACATTGGGAAAATAAAAATAACACTGGTTTTCTAGAGAACCAGAACCAGTAGGGTGTATAAATAAAGTCGAGAAAGATCATGCACACAAATTAGATTTTATGGAACTGTCTTAAATAACTATGAAGGCTGGCAAATCCAAAATCTGTAGAGTGGGCTGTCAGGTTAGAGATCCAGGACAGAGTGATGTGGTTCAAATCTGAAGCCTGTATGCCAGCAGGTTCTTGCTTGGACAGATTGGTCTTTGTTCTATTAGGGCTTTCAACTGACTGAAATCTACCCCCATCCATCTGTGTTAGGTTTACTGATTTAAATATCACATCCAAAAACACCTTCATGGAATCATCTAGAATAATACTTTATTAAATATCTGGGTACAATGGGCAGCTAGGTTGACACAACCCTTATAATCCCACCCCTCATCAACTCACAACCTATATGCGTGTTCCCAAACCATAATCTCCAGAGACAATAACAAGGTCGTACTTCCACCCAACATGATACAGCTGTCCCATATTGGGCCTTGAGAGGGCCGGACACGAGGCCTAGTGGAACTTCCTGAGCCTGGCTAGAGTTTGGCGGCCTGTCTTTGGCCTATGACTTCCCTATAGGAGTGACTCAGCAAGGCCTGACCTAAAACTGTCTCCACCCAGCTACTACTAACATGGTGAAATATTGGCCCTTAATCCTCACCCCGTCCTAAGACTCCCACCCCCTACCTTGATGCTATATAAGTGCCTGCTTGATACAAAAAAACGAAATCCTGCTTGGACAAGTCTCCCAACTCAGTGTGGTTTCTCTCTGGTGCCTAGGAGGGAGGTCTGGGTCGTTGACACTCACCATCGCCCTCAGCCCCAAGGAGAGACCGGTGGGACCGACTCTCCTACAGCCCTACCTGCCGGAGAGCCTGGCAGTCCCATGTGCAGCTGAACCCCCCCCCAAGAAAGGGTGAAAAGATCTTGGGTGATGTTTCCCCCTTTCCTTGATATCCTGTAACCTAAATACTATTTAAAATTTTTATTTATTTGTTTATTCTGTGTGAGTGTGAGAGGTAGGCAGAGAGGGAGAGAGAGAATGGGCATGCCAGGGCCTCTAGCCACTGCAAATAAACTCCAGATGCATGTGCCACCTTGTGCATTGGCTTACATGGGTACTGGGGAGTCGAACCTGGGTCCTTAGGCTTTGCAGGCAAAGGTCTTAACCACTAAGCCATCTCTTCAGCCCCTATTTTCACAAAAGTTAGTAATTACTAGTGCCATTCCCTGAATGTAGCCACCCTCAGGACCTATTGATCTTGGCTGTGGTAGAAAGCCCTGCATATTGGGCACAAACATCCTTCTCCACCATAACAGCCCTCACTTCATAGGTCAGGGAACTAGTGAGAACACAGTTGCTGTGTATGTCTATTCCAGTGATGCGTTCTATAAGTGGAGAAATAACCATAGGTTGGATACGGTGGTCCACTGGACCCCTGTAAGATTACCTGAAATAAGGGCTGGGGAGATGGCTCAGTGGTAAAAATGCTTGCTTATGAAGCCTACCAGCCCAGGTTCAAGTCCCCAGTACCCATGTAATGCCAGATGTAAAAGATGCTGCATGTGTCTGGAATCCATGTGCAGCAGTAGGAGACCCCTGTCTCCTTTCCTCCCCCCTTTCCTCCTTGCGAATAAACAAATAATTTTTAAAAAGATTACCTGAAATAAATAAAATGTCATCCATAAGCTGACCTCCATATGTCCTTACTTTGGTGTATATACTGAGGTGCCATTTTGGTTCTCCTACAATTCATGTCAGTTCAGAGCCAGTGAGTGATTGTTTTCCCCCAGTGCACAATTATGGTAAAAAGCCACATGTCCTTTAGGCAAGGCTAAGAGAAAGACTTTTGGTAATATATGGGGTTCTCCCTGAAGGGGACCCCTTTTCCCTTCATTTAAAGGGTTTCTGGTTTGTAAACTTTCTCATTTGGAAATTTGTTGAGGGGTTATGACTTTTTGTCTCTTACTTTCTTTCTTTTTTTTTTCCTTTGTGGTTTTTTCAAGATAGGATCTTGCTCTATGTAGTCTCAGCGTGGCCTGGAACTCACAAAAATACTCCTACCTCTGCCTCCCAAGTGCTGGGATTCCCCGGCAACAAGGCTCTTTATGTCAGACATCTGCAGGACTCAATTTTCCATTTGTAGTATAGTCAGTGTTGGTATACAGACAATGAAGAATGAGATTTGGAGTTAGGTTGTCACCAATCTCAGCCCTGTGACTGTAAAGATATGAGTCTTCAAGAAAACAAAAAACTTTCAGGTCATTGATGTGACATTTGGACTGGGAATTCAGACCCACTAAATTAATTCTTTTCTTTTCCACTTTGCCCAGTGATGTCAAGAGCAAACTGTAGTCACAGGTTTGACAGCAATCTTTTTTTTTTAATAGAGCAAGTACAAGAGAGAGAGAGAGAATTGGCATGCCAGGGCCTCAACCACTGTAATCGAACTCCAGATGCTTGTGCCACCTAGTGGGCATGTGTGACCTTGTGCTTGCCTCACCTTTGTGTGTCTGGTTTCCTTGAGATCTGGAGAGAGATTAAACATGGGTCCTTCGACTTCACAGGCAAGTGATTTAACCACTAAGCCATCTCTCCAGCCCAAAAGCAATCTTTTTAAAAAATATTTTATTTATTTATGTAAAAGCAAAGAGAGAGAGAGAGAGAGAGAGAAAATGGATATACCAGGGCCTCTTGCCACTGCAGATGAACTCCAGATGCATGTGCCACTCTGCATCTGGCTTTATACGGATATTGGGGAATTGAACCCAGGCAGTCAGGCTTTGCAAAAAAGCACCTTTAACCACTGATCAATCTCTCCAATCCTGTCAGCAATCTTTGATGGCATCATGTACATGGTAACCCAGATTATTGCCTCTTGTGTTTGATTAAGAGTATCCAACAGAGATATTTTGAATATCTCTGTTATACTTTGACCTATCACTTACCAGTGAAGATAGTCACTAGTATCTTTATATCTAAGTGGGTTAGAAAATCAATTTCAGAAACTCCAGAATACAACCTTATGATTTTGCTTCTTTTTTAAACAATGAAATCTTTTTAAACTTTTTACTAACATCTTTCATAAGTATAACAATAAACTATGATAATCCTGTCCTGCCACACCCATTTCCCCCTCCCAAAACTGTCCTCCATTGAATCCCTTCTTCTTTCCAATTAATCTCCCCTCTATTTTTTTAAAAATTTTTATTTATTTAAGAGCAACAGACAGAAAGAGAAAGAGAGAGAGAGAGAGAATGGGCGCGCCAGGGCTTCCAGCCACTGCAAACGAATTCCAGATGCGTGCGCCCCCTTGTGCATCTGGCTAACATGGGTTCTGGGGAATCAAGCCTCGAACCGGGGTCCTTAGGCTTCACAGGCAAGCACTGCTAAGCCATCTCTCCAGCCCTCCCCTCTATTTTGATGTCATTATTTTTTTCCTATTATGAAGGTCTTGTGTAGGTAATACCAGGCATTGTGAGGTCATAAATATTAAGGCTATTTTGTGTCTGGAAGACAGCATTGTAAGCAGTCCTGCCCTTCTTTGACTGCTGCATTCTTTCTTCTACCTCTTTTGCAAAGGTCTCTGAGCCTTGGAGGGTGTGATAGAGATGTCTTGGCTTAGTGCGTAACACTCCACTGTCACTTCGTAGCACTATGGTGACATTTTAGTCACCTCAGTGGTCACTGACATCTGAAAACAAGCTTCTCTAGCCAAAAGTGAAAGTAACTAGCATCATTAATATATGGACATGAACACAATTGTTTAGAGAGAAGTTTGGTGGGCATAATATATCCATTTAGCCAACAACAGTCATCATTGCTTCTCTAGGGTTTATGACATCCCCAGCCATAGGCTTTTGACTAGGTTTTCAGTACCAGACATGAGTTCCTGTGGAGTAGGCCTCCAGTCCAATCAGAGAGCAGTTTGTTTCCCCCATTAACAGGCATACCACTATTGCACCAGTTGGTACATTTAGCCTGGGTGGCCAGCCCTAAGGTTGCACAGGCCATTCTGGTTAACACCATTGATGACATCTCCCCAAAAGCTGCATGCTGCATGGCCCTCTCCAGCACCATGGCAGCTAGTGAACAGAGAGGAGGTTTCCAGCTCAGCTCCAGCTTGATTTCTCAGTGACCTGCAACTCAAGCATGTAGAGTCTTCAGCAATAGAGTCTTACCAAGAGCACTGGCAATGACCTGTAATGTTTTGGGGGCAATAGGTGCCTCTCTGACAAACTTGCTGGAAGGTATCCCACCCTTGGTACTGAAATTTTTCTAATCTGTGGTTTCTGGGTGCAACATCATACACCTCCATAGACTACTTCTGCTCAAACTATCTTCTCTCTTTAATATATATATGTGTGCATATATATGTGTGTGTGTGTGTATACACATATATATGTATATATATATTTATATTATATATTTAGCTAGCAAAAATAGTAGGTTTCCATATGGCTTAAAATTATTCATAGCATCTTAAATTTTGATTAACACTGTTGTAGGCAGTTTCATGGTACTGGGATGAATGTCCAATCAAACACAGTTTATGGGAGGAACAGGATTTATTTCAGCTTCAAGGAGAAGTTCCATTAATGATGGGAGAAGCTGGCCCACATTCATAAATTCAGGCAGAGAGAAAAACCACCAGCAGCTTGTAAAAACCAAAGAAAAAGCAGCAAGCACAAACTAGCAGCAAGCAGGACACCCTGAGCTCAAATTGCTCTCTACACCTTTGGGCTGAAATTCAGATCCACACCCAAACACACCTTTGGGCTGGACCCCATGATCCACCCCCCAGTGACACCTCCTCCAACCAGGTGACTGGAGACCCAAGTTATAAGCTTCAATAAAATACCTGAGTTAGGCTGGAGAATTGCTTAGTGGTTAAGGCACTTGTTTGCAAAGCCAAAGGACCCAGGTTTGATTCCCCACTACCCACATCAAACCAGATTTACAAGGTGGTGCATGCATCTGGAGTTTGCTTTCAGTAGCTAGAAGTCCTGCCACACCCATTCTATCCCTCTCTTACTCTGCCTCTTTCTCTCTCATAAATAAATAAGCAAACAAGAATAAATTCTAAAATACATATATTTTTAAAAACCACCTGAGTCTATGGGGGGCATACGTTCATACTACTACACCTTCCTCCCACCCCTCCTGTTCTCCATTCCCTCCCCTGAGACCATTTTACCCCCAGTATTCTGCCTCTCTATTTATGTATCTACTATACCTTCCTCTTAAGGTTCCCCCTCTCCTCCTTCCCTCATAGCCCCTTCCTAGCTCCTGGCCTGTTCTACTGACTTCACTCCAACTCACATACAATTCTAAACATTTGAATCTAGGTAGGATCCACACATGAAAGAGAACATTCAGCATTTGACTTTATTTGGGCCTGGGTTACCTCAGTATAATCCTTTCCAGATCCACCCATTTCCCTGCAAATTTTGTAATTTCATTTTATGGCCAAATAAAATTCCATCATGTAAATATACCACATTTTCATTATCCATTCATTAGTTGAAGGGCATCTAAGCTGGTTCCACTTCCTAGCTATTGTGAATAAGAGTGGCAATAAACATGTATGGGTAAGTATCTCTAAGGTAATGAGTAAAGTCCTTAGGATATATGCCAAGGAGTGGTATAGCTGGGTCATATGATAAACTTATTTTTAAGTGTCTCAGGAACCTTCACGCCAATTTCCACAGTGACTACAAATTTACATTCCCCAGGCTGGAGAGATGGCTTAGTGGTTAAGGCATTTGCCTATGAAGCCAAAGGACCCAGGTTCGATTCCCCAGGACCCACATAAGCCAGATGCACAAGGGGCACATGTGTCTGGAGTTCATTTGCAGTGGCTAGAGTCCCTGGCATGCCCATTCTCTCTCTGTCTCTTCTCTCTATCTCTCTCTCTGCTTGCAAATAAATAAAATTAAAAATAAATGTACATTCTCACCAATAATGAAGAAAGGTTCCTATTTTCCCACACCTTGCTAGCATTTATTGTCATTTGCTAAGGTGCTTGCCTGAGAAGTCTGAGAACTCCTGTTCGAATCTCCAGGTCCCATGTAGCTAGATGTACAAGTGACACAAGCACACAATGTTGCACATATGCACAATGGGGCAAATGCATCTGGAATTTGTTTACAGCAGCTGAAAGGCCCTGGTGCACCTATTCTCATTCTCTCTCTCTCGCTCTGCCTCTTTCTCTCTCGAAAAAGAAATGTCATTTGTTTTCTTGATGCTGGCCATAAAAGCATGTTTTTAGATGTCCGTTGGACATCTGTATTTCTTCTTTGGAGAACTGTCTATATCGTTCTATAGCCACCAGCTCCCCTTTTTTGAGGTAGGGTCTCACTCTAGCCCAGGCTGACCTGGAATTCATTATGTAGTCTCAAGGTGGCCTCAAACTCAAGGCAGTCCTCCTACCTTTGCCTCTCGAGTGCTGCGATTAAAGGCATGTGCCACCACATCTGGCTGTAGCCCCCTTTTTTTGATTGGATTGTTTGATTTATTTTTCTTTCATTTTTTTGTTATTTTTTGAGGTAGGGTCTCACTCTAGCTCTGGCTGACCTGGAATTCACTATGTAGTCTCAGAGTGGTCTTGAACTCATGGTGATCCTCCTACCTCTGCATTCCGAGTGCTGGGATTAAAGGCATGCACCACCATGCCCGGCCTTCTTTCATTTTTTTTAATACTTTATTTTTATTTATTCATTTGAGAAAGGGAAAAAAAAAAGAGAAAGAGAAAGAAAGAATGGGCATGCCAGGGATTTACATGGGTACTGGGGAATCAAACCCAGGTTGTCAGACTTTGCAAGTGAGCACTTTAACCACTGCACTATCTCCCAGCCCCTTCAACCTTATGTTTGTTGCTCAGAATTGCTTTGGCTGTTTGAGGTTTTTTTTGTTCCAAATTAATTTTAAGATTTTCTTTATTTTGGTGAAGAATGCCACCATAATTTTGATGGAGATTCTATTGGATCTATAGATTGCTTTTAGTAAGGTAATATTTTCTTTTCCTTTATTTGGTTTTTCAAGGTAGGGTCTCACTCTAGCTCAGACTGACCTAGAACTCACTATGTATTCTCAGGGTGGCCTCAAACTCATGGTGATCCTCCTACCTCTGCCCCCCAAGTGCTGCGATTAAAGGCTTGTGCCACCACACCCAGCTGGTAAGATAATATTTTCATAATAGATTCTTCTGATCCATGAACATGGGATGTCTTTCAACTTCCTAGTGTCTTCTGCAATTTCTCTTGAGTATTTTAAAGTTTTCATTGTAGATACTTTTCAAATCTTAGTTAGGTTTATTCTAAGGCACTTTGTTTTTTGTTTGTTTGTTTGTTTGGTTGGTTGGTTTTTCGAGGTAGGGTCTCACTCTAGCTCAGGCTGACCTGGCATTCACTCTGTATTCCCAGGGTGGCCTTGAATTTATAGTGGTCATCCTACCTCTGCCTCCCAAGTGCTGGGATTAAAGGTGTGCACCACCACGCCCGGCTCTAAGGCAGCTTTTTTTGAGGCAATTGTGAATAAGAATGTTTCCCTGATTTCATCCTCATCATGTTTGTTGTAATAGTTATTTATAGATATAATTTATATATGTATTTATATACATATAAATATAATTTATAGTTTTTAAACTCCTAATATGATTTTAGTCTCCTATTGTGTCTAATTTATAAGTAATACTCTATCCAGGCTGGAGAGATAGCTTGACAGTTAAGGCATTTGCCTGTGAAGCCTAAGGACCCATGATCAACTCTTCAGATCCCACATAAGCCAGATGCAAAAGGTGACACAAGTGCATAAGTTCACACATATGCACAAGGTGGCTCACACATCTGGAGTTCTATTGCATGGCTGGAGGCCCTGGCACACCAATCCCCTCTCTGTCTCTCTCACAAAAAAAATCTTAGTTATTGTGATGGTTAATCTTTTTTTTCATGTGTATATCCATGTTCATATAAGGTGTCCATGTGTGCAGGCATGTGTGTGTGCGTGAGTGTGTGTGTGTGTGTGTGGAGGTCAAAGGTTGATATCTGGCAACTTCCTCAATTGCTCTCCACCTTATTAATTAATTAATTTTTTTAGGAACAGGGAGTTTTAGGAACAGCAGTTTTAGGAAAAGGTGGAGGGACTAGGCGTGGGAGAATTGATGGTGGATTGCTGGCTGCCAGCCCAGAAGAAACAGTGTGCAGTGGGGCAGCAAGAGGAGGGAACCAGGTGTGACCTGAGAGAGCAAAGAAGAAAGGGAGAGAGAGTGGAAGAGAAAACATACATGTAGAAAAGAAAGCAGACGGGCTGGAGAGATGGCTTAGCGGTTAAGCGCTTGCCAGTGAAGCCTAAGGACCCAGTTCGAGGCTCGATTCCCCAGGACCCACGTTAGCCAGATGCACAAGGGGGATAACACATCTGGAGTTCGTTTACAGTGGCTGGAGGCCCTGGCGTGCCCATTCTCTCTCTCTCTCTCTCACTTTCAAATAAATAAATAAAAATTAAAAAATAAAGAAAGCAGATGAGAGAGAGAAGAAAAGACAGAAGTGCATTTATGAAAGAAAAACAGAATAAGAGGCTGAGGCCGGGCTAGAGAGAGGGCTTAGTGGTTAAGGCACATACCTGTGAAGCCTAAGGACCCAGGTTCGATTCTCTGGGTCCCATGTAAGCCAGATGCACATAGTGGCATATGCATCTGGAGTTTGTTTGCAGTGGTTAGAGCCCTGGTGTGCCCATTCTCACTCACTCTCTCTCTCTGTCCTCCTCTATCTGTCTCTAATAAGTAAATAAAAATGAAAATAAAATCTTAAAGAAAAAGAGGCTGAGGCTGAAGCTGAGGCTCACACAGAGACAGATACAGGAAAATATACACTCCTTGAATCAGGAAAGGGAAGAACAGAAAAAGCCACATTATACATCTTATATGTCATATATATATATATATATATATATATATATATATATATATATTATATCTTCCAGAAACAAAATGGCCTGGATTATCCATAATAGGAAGAAAAGATGAGGGCATCAAAATAAAAGAGAGGGGGAGGGGACATGATGGAGAGTGGAGTTGTGAAGGGGAAGGTTGGGGAGGGAATTACCTTGGTTTATTTTCTATAATTATGGAAGTTGCCAATAAAAATTTCTTAAACTTTTTTAACTTAAAAAGAAAGCCACATTATTTTTTGAAATGGTTTCTCCTTAAATCTGGAGTTCAGAGCCAGGCGTGGTGGTGCACACCTTTAATCCCAGCACTCAGGAGATAGAGGTAGGTGGATCACCATGAGTTCAAGGCCACTCTGAGACTACATAGTGAATTCCAGGTCGGCCTGGACTAGAGCAAGACCCTACCTCGAAAAACAAAAAACAACAACAATAAAAAACAAAACCTGGAGTTCACTAATTTGGCCATACTGGCTACCCAGCAAACCATAGGGATTGTTCTGTCTTCATCGTCCCAGCACTGGTATTATGTTACCATGCCCAGCATTTTACGTGGATGCTGCATATGCAAACTCAGGTCCTCATGCTTGCACAGCAAGCACTTTACACCTGAGCCATCTCTGCAGGCCTATAACAGCTCATCTTTTAGAATTTTTTTTTTAATTTATTTATTTGCAAGTGACAGACAGAGAAAGAGGCAGATAGAGAGAGAGAGGGAATGGGCACGCCAGGGCTTCCAGCCACTGCAAACAGAACTCCAGATGTGTGCGCCCCCTTGTGCATCTGGCTAACATGGGTCCTGGGGAATCGAGCCTCGAACCGGGGTCCTTAGGCTTCACAGGCAAGCGCTTAACCGCTCAGCCATCTCTCCAGCCCATCTTTTAGAATTTTTTTAAATTTATTTTTTATTGACAACTTCAATAATTATAAACAATATCCCATGGTAATTCCCTCCCTCTCCCCACTTTCCCCTTTGAAACTCCACTTTCCATCTTACCTCTTCCCCCTCTCAATCAGTCTCTCTTTCATTTTGATGTCATGATCTTTTCCTCCTCTTATGATGGTCTTGTGTAGGTAGTGTCAAGCATTGTAAGGTTATGGATATCCAGGCCATTTTGTATCTAGAGGAGCATGTTGTAAGGAGTCCTACCCTTCCTTTGACTCTTACATTCTTCCTGCCACCTCTTCCGCAATGGACCCTGAGCCTTGGAAGGTGTGATAGAGATATTTCATTGCTGAGCACTCCTCTGTCACTTCTTCTCAACACTATTTGCCTCCTGAGTTATCAGAAGGTCACCACCATCTGAAAAGAGAAGCTTCTCTAATCAAAAATGAGAGTAGCATTAATATATGAGTGTGAAAATTAAGAGAAGTGTTTACTGGGCAGTTTGGTGAGCATATTATATACATTTAGACAGATACCAGCAGACGTTACATGCCCAAGGCTCATAACTACTCCTCTCATAGATTTTCAGTATCAGGGATGTATTCCTTCCCATGGAGAGGGCCTCCACCCCAATTACAGAGTGGTTGGTTTCCCCCATAAGACATATGCCACTATTGCATCCGTTAGCTCACTTGTCCTGGCTGGCCAAATTTAAGGCTTGCAGTGTCCACCATTGAGTATCTCCACTGGTGATTTCTCTCTCTCCTGTTGAACTGCATGCAGTGTGGCTTTTTGTCACAGACCAGCTTTCTGTCAGCTGGTCTACATGGAAGATGTTTTCAGCTCAGCTCCAGCAGTGGCCTTGCAGCCCAAGTATGTGGAGTCTTCAGCAATAGGGTCTTACCATCTATTCCTGGTGGGAAACCAAGGGCCTTAGCAATGGCCTGTAATGTTTGGAGGGCATCAGGGACCTCCCTGCCTAACAACTCACTGGAGAATATCCCATCCCTGGCACTGAAAATTTTCTAATAATAATAATCTATGGCTCCTGGGTGTTCCATTGTCCAAAAAAGTTGGTTTCCATATGACTTATTTATATTCTCTTAGATTTTGATTAGCCCTCCCCCCACCTTCCCTTTACTCAATCTCTTCCCCTGACCTCACTTAGGCCTTTTCACCCCCATTAATCTGTTCTTCTACTTACATACATATAATACCATCCTATTAAGGTCTCCCTCCCTCCCTTTCTAGTCCCTTTCTAGCTTACTGGCCTCTCCTACTGTTTTATTCCAACTCACATAGAAGTCCAATCATTTGTAGCTAGGATCCACATATGAGGAGAACATGTGACATTTGGCTTTCTGGGCCTTGGTTACCTCATTAGGTATAATCCATCCCAGATACATCCATTTTCCTGCAAATTTCATAATCTCATTTTTCTTTACTGCTGAGTAGAACTCCATTGTATAAATGTGCCACATCTTCATTATCCACTCATCAGTTGAGGGCCATCTAAGCTGGTTCCATTTCCTAGCTATTGTGAATAGAGCAGCAATAAAAATGGTTGGGCAAGCATCTCTAAGGTAGTAAGACAAGTCCTTAGGATATATGCCTAGGAGTGGTATACATGGGTCATATGGTAAATTTATTTTTAGCTGTCTCAGGAACCTCCACACTGATTTCCACAATGGCTGGACCAGATTGCATTCCCACCAACAGTGTAGAAGTGTTTCCCCTTTACTGCATCCTTGCCAGCATTTATAGTCATTTTTTTTCCATGATTGTAGCCAATCTGACAGGAGTGAGATGGAATCTCAATGTAGTTTTAATTTGCATTTCCCTGATGGTTAGGGATGTAAAACATTTTTAGATGTTTATATGCCATCTCTATTTCTGCTTTTGAGAACCCTCTATTTAGTTCCATAGCCCAGTTTTTTTAAATTTTTTACTTTTATTTATTTATGAGAGAGAGAGAGAGAGAATGGGCAGGCCAAGGCCTCTAGCCACTGCAGATGAACTCCAGATGCATGTACTACCATGTGCGTCTGGCTTACATGAGACCTGGAGAACCAAACCTGGGTCCTTTTGCTTTGCAAGCAAGCATCTTAACTGCTAAGCTATCTCTCCAGCCCCCTTAGCCAAGTTTTTAATTGGGTTGTTTGATTTCTTATTATTTAGTATTTTGAGTTCCTGTATATTCTTGGTATTGATCCTCTATGAGATGTATAGCTGGCAAAGATTTTCTTACATTTTATAGGTTGCCTCTTTGCTCTATTCACAGTGTCCTTTGCTATACAAAAGCTTTGTTCTTTCATGAGGACCTAGCAGTTGATCAATGGTTTTATTTGCTGAGTAACTGAGGTTATATTCAGAAAATCTTTGCCAATACCAATATGTTGAAGGGTTTCCCCTACTTTTTCCTCTAGCAGTTTCAGAGTTTCGAGTCAGATATTAAAGTCTTTGATCCATTGGGCTTAATTCTTGCGCATGGAGAGAAATAATAATCTATTTTCATCTTTCTACATATAGCTATCCAGTTTTCCCAGCACCATTAGCTGAAGAGAGGCTGTCTTTTCTCCAGTGAGTATTTCTGATATTTTTGTTGAAGATCAGGTGGCTGTAGCTACCTGGACTTACATCTGGGTCCTCTCTTCTGTTCCATTGTACATGTCTGTTTTTTGTTTGTTTGTTTGTTTTTGTTTTTTTGAGGTAGGGTCTCACTCTAGTCCAGGCTGACCTGGAATTCACTCTATTCTCAGGGTGGCCTCGAACTCATGGTGATCCTCCTACCTCTGCTTCCCGAGTGCTGGGATTAAAGGCATGCACCACCACACGTCTGTTTTTGTGCAGGTACCATGCTGTTTTTGTTACTATGGCTCTTTTGTTACTATAGGTTAAAATCATATATGATGATACCACCAGCCTTATTTTTGTTGCTGAAAATTGTTTTAGATATTTGAGGTTTATTGTGCTTCCAAAATGAATTTTAGGATTGTTTTTTTCTATTTCCATGAAGAATGCCATTGGAAGTTTGATGAGGATTGCATTAAATGTATAGATTGCTTTTGGTAAGATTGCCATTTTCACAATATTGATTCTTCCAATCCAAGAACAAGGGATGTCTTTCCATTTCCTAGTGTCTTCTATAATTTCTGTCTTGGGTGTTTTAAAGTTTTCATTGTAGAGATCCTTCATTTGCTTGGTTAGGTTTATTCCAAGGTACTTTTTTTAATGTAATTGTGAATGGGAGTTATTCTCTGATTTTATCCTCTGTGTGTTTGTTGTTAGCATATAGGAAGGCTACTGATTTCTGTGTGTTTATTTTGTATCCTGCTACATGGCTATAGGTGTTTATCAGCTCTAACAGTTTGCTGATAGAGTCTTTAGGGTCCTTTATGTATAGAATCACGTCATCTGCAAATAATGATAACTTGATCTCTTCCAACTTGTATCCCTTTTATGAGTGTCTCTTACTTTGTTCATATGGCTAAGACTTCCAGTACTATATTAAATGTAAGTGGGGACAGTGGATACCCTTGCCTTGTTCCTGATTTTATTGGAAAAGCTTCAAGTTTTTCTCCATTTAGTTGGCTGTAGGTTTGTCATAAATAGACTTTATTATGTTGAGATATGTTCCTTCTATTCCTAGTTTCTGTAGGACTTTTATCGTGAAGGAATGTTGGATTTTGTCAAATGCTTTTTCTGCATTTAATGAGATAATCATGTGATTTTTGTCCTTTAGTCCATTGATACAGTATTGTGGTGACTTGATTCAGGTGTCCCCCATAAACTTAGGTGTCCTGAATGCTAGGTTCCCTGCTGGTGGAGATTTGGGAATTAATACCTCCAGGAGACAGTGTATTGTTGGGGGCAGGCTTATGGCTTATGGCTCCCCCTTTCCAGTGTTTGGCACACTCTCCTATTGCTGTTGTCTACCAGATGTTGGTGAGGGGGTGATGTCCACCCTCTGCTCATGTCATTGTTTTCCCCTGCCCTCATGGAGCTTCCTCTTGAGTCTGTAAGCCAAAATAAACCTTGTTCCCACAAGCTGCTCTTGGTCTGGTGATTTCTGCCAGAAATGCAAACCTGACTACAATATAATGTTGGTACTGAGGAGTGGTGTCATTTACTACTAGACATCTGACTGTGTGGCTTTGGCCTTTGGGAGATAATTTTCAAGAGGAATGTGGAAGGATTTGAAACCTTGGCATAAGAGATGCCTTTCAGTGCTATAAGTACAGCTTGATGGACTAGTCTTGTCAGAGTTGAAAGACCTGAATGCAGTAAGAACTATGGACAAACCCTTAGGGACTTCGGCTTTACTAGATTATCTGTTCCACTTAATCCCCACACTTGTATAAATACACTGTGTTGGTTTTGACTGGATGTCTACATTGCTCAGTTGAATTTTAGAATTTGCCAGTAATTTGCTTCACCCAGTCTACTACATTACTCAAATAACAGATAACACCAAACACGGTTGTAGTGGGTGACTTCAACACCCCACTCTCATCAATTGACAGGTCATGCTGGCAAAAAATATAAAAAGAGGGGCTGGGGAGATAGCTTAGCAATTAGGGCACTTTCCTGTTTAGCCAAAGGACCCAGCTTTGATTCCATAGTACCCACATAAGCCAGATACACAAGGGGGTGCATGCATCTGGAGTTTGTTTGCAGTAGCTAGAGGCCCTGGTGTACTCATTCTCCCTCTGTCTCCTCTCTCTGTCTCTCTCTCTCTCTGTCTCTCACTTTCTGCTTGCAAATACAATAAAAACATTTAAAAAATAAATTAAAAAGAGATGCATCTGGATTAAACGAAGTCACAGAACAATATAAAGTGACCTTCCTTATCTTTCCTAAATAATGTTGGTCTGAACTCTCCCCTGTCAGATATTAGGATAGCGACCCCTGCTTGTTTTCTAGGCCCATTTGCTTGAAACACCATTTTCCAGCCTTTCACCCTAAGATAGTGCCCATCTTTTGTGGAAAGATGAGTTTCTTAGAGGCAACAATTTGAAGGATCCTGCACATTAACCAAGTCTGCAAATCTGTGTCTTTTGGTTGGGGCATTGAGGCCATTGATATTAAGAGTTATTATTGAAAGATGTATATTTATATTTGCCATTTTTCTTGTTTTGTAGTTCTTCTGATTTTACTTTTGCTCTCTTGTGTTAACTAGTATTTGAGTATGGTTTGCTTTTTCCAGGTTCCCTATGTGTGTGCTTTTCTTTTGCTTCAGCATGGAGGATCCTTTCAAGTATTTTCTGTAGAGCTTGTTTAGACTTCAAATATTCCTTTAGCCTACTTTTGTTGTGGAATGTCCTTATTTGTCCCTCTGTTTGAAAGGATAGCTTTGCAGGATAAAGTAATATTGGTTGACAATTGTTATCTTTCAGAACTTGGAATACATCATTCTAAGCCCGTCTGGCTTTTAAAATTTGTATTGAGTAATCTGCTGTTATCTTAATGGTTTGCCTTTGTATGTGATTTGATTTTTCTCTCCAACTGCTTTCAATGTATTTTCTTTGGTTTGTATGTTTTGTAGTTTAATTATAATATGACAAAAGTTCTTTCCTGATTTTGTCTCTTTGGCATTCTATAGGCTTCCTGCATCTGTATTGGCATCACTTTCCCTACTTTGTTGAAAATACCCGTTATGCCTTTGGAGTAAATTTCTTCTCCTTCTGCTATCCCTTGAATTCTTTTTTTTTTTCTGCCTTGAATTCTTATGTTTGATCTCTTCACAGTGTCCCAAATATTTTGAAATTCCCGCTCATGTCTTCCTATTAGTTTGTCTTTCTCCTTGTTGGATTGTATTAGATCTGCCACCTGGTCTTATAGTTTAGATATTCTGTCCTCTCCTTGATCCATTCTATTGGCAAAACTTTCTGCAGAGTTTTCTATTTGACTTACTCTGTTTTTCATTTCAACTATTTCTGATTGGCATTTTTTTCATTATTTCTATTTCCTTATTCATGTTTTGTATTGACCTACTTATATCATTAAGTTGGTTTCCTTTGTTCTCTTGGAATTCCTTCAGGAGTCAGTTTACTTCTTTGATTCCTTTGATTTCTTTGAACATAGATATAATAATTTTTTTTTGAAATCTTTGCCAAGCATTTCATCTAAAGCAGTCTCATTTGAGGTCATTTCCGATAGGTTTATAAATTTTGTTGGGATTGTATTGTCTTGATTTTTTGTGTTTCTTGTATTATAATGTAGAGATTTTTGCATCTTGAGTTAATTTGATGCTTGGCTTTTCTAATTATCTACAGTGTTCTTAGCCATATAAATCTGACTTTGTATATCTTCAGTGTAGGAGTTTAAGGTGTCAGGTGTAGCTTTTATACTCCAAGAGAAACAGCAGAAGTGACCCTAGGTGTTGAGTTTGCCTGCTAGTCAAATAATGTACTAGACTGGGTGAAGCAAACTACTGCCAAATTCTAAAATTGAACTGAGCAATGTAGACATCCAGTCAAAACCAACACAGTTTATTTACACAAGCGTGGGGATTAAACTAAACAGATAATCTAGTGAAGCCAAAGTCTGTAAGGGTTTGTGTTGTCCCACACCCTTAATCTTGTCAAGTAGGAGGTTATGATTTCTAGTCTGAAATGGGTTCCAAGTCAGCCTGGAAACAGTCAGTCCCTGCCCCCAATAGTGACTTAAGAAAAAGACAAAGGCCCTAAAAATCAGGAAATGTCAAAGGCAACAATAGTCAACACCAAAATACAGCTTATTTGAGAAGGATAAAGCCAACCAAGAATATATCATTCAAATGTAATGCATAACCTTTCCTGATATGGAAAGAGATTAGCACTTCCAGTGCAGGCCTATGTATCTGGCTTTGTATATGTAGGCCCTGTTACCTTTTGGGATGGCTTCCAATCTCACCTTGATCTCTCTTGGTGCCAGGTGTGTGTGTGTGGGGGGGGGGGAGGGTGTGAATGAGTTCTCCAGAAGTTCACAGCCCTGGCGGTTGGGGGATGGGAGAATATGCAGGAAGCCTGAAATCATACTGGACCTGCTCCCATTTGTATGTCCTTCAGCAGCTGTTCAGCTGGTCTCTGCTCACTTCTTCAGGTTTCCTGACTTTGCAAGGAGGCTGATGTGAGTGGAAAATACCCTTACTTTGTTTCTGCTTGCCACCAGCTCACCAATTGGGGCTTCTGTCACTTTGGTGGGATTCTGGCCAGTTTCCTCTTTTCTGGAAGATCTTGATCTCTCCTGCTTCTCTGCCATGTTTGATAATAATTTGTAAACCTTAACTTTTTGGTAGAAGAATGTATTTTGCTGTGTTTCTGTTTATTTCCTTCTCTAGGCTGCTTTTTTGTGGCTAGTACACTGCCATCTTACCGGGAAGCCAGTTCATCTTAATTGTGAACTTGATTGGATCTGGAATCGATGAAAATGGCCTGTGAGGGCCTTTCCAGGGAAGACCCTCTCCCAGAGTGGGCACCACCTTCCAACAGCCCACACACATGCATACCACACAAAATTCATGTGAAAAAAATGTTAAAGGGCTGGAGAGATGGTGCAGTGGTTAAGGTGCTTGCCTGCAAAGCCTAAGGATCCAGGTTTGATGCTGCAGTACCCATGTACAGCCAGATATACAAAGTAGCACATGCATCTGGAGTTTGTTTGCAGTGGCTAGAGGCTCTGGCATACCCATTCTCTCTCTTGCTGTCAAATAAAATATTAAAATCTTAAAGGGCTGGAGAGATGGCTTAGCAGTTAAAGTGCTTATCTGCAAAGTCAAGAACCTAGGCTAATTTCCCAGGACCCATGTAAGCCAGATGCACAAGGTGGTGCTTGCGTCTGGAGATATTTGCAGCTGCTGAAGGCTCTGGTGCACCTGTTAACTCTCTCTCTCAAATAAATGAATAAAGATAAAATATTTTTTTTAAATCTTAAAGAATGCCAGGTGTGGTGGCACATGCCTTTAATCCCAGCATTTGGAAGGCAGAGGTAGGAGGATTGTCATGAGTTTGAGGCCACCCTCAGACTACATAGTCAATTACAGGTTAGCCTGGGCTAGTGCAAGACCATACCTTGATAAACAAAACAAAAATCTTAAAGAGTTATTTAATATTTTATTTATTATTCATTTATATGAGAGGGTGTGAGAGAGAGAGAGAGAGCCTCTGACCACTGCAAAGGAACTCCAAACACATGTGCTACCTTGTGCATCTGAATTTAAGTGGGTATTGGGAAATCGACCGGGGTCCTATGACTTAGCAGGCAAGTGCCTTAACCATTGAGCCATCTCTCCAGCCCTTAAAGAACTATTTAAATTATGGTTTTTTGATTCTTTAGAAGCAGCCACTGGGAGCTCTGATGGATTTCAGCTTAACAAGGCAAGGCAAGGACAGTACAGAACTATCAGATTTAATGGGCCTGAGGATGTGAATAGGGAAGTGGACTTCAATGAAGAGGATGAATGAGGCCGTTCTTAAGTTTGTTCAGAGCTGTTGGATACAGAAAAAAATTTCTTTCCAGTTCCTCAGATGTTCAAACTGGCTCCAGATGTCCCTTTTCCTTCACAGATCATTTATTATTTTTTCCTCTGGGCCTTATTTTTAAAGGGCCAGCTAAGGCAGAGCCTGCAAAAACTGCAGGGCAGTGTCTTGACTGGAACATGGTTACAAAGAGTTCTTTGTTATAGTAGGACTTGGTGAGGTTGTTCAAGGCTGGGTTGGAAACGCTGACCTTTAAAATTTCTTCCTTTTACCTGGTACTAAGCACTTTCCAACATAGCTATAGGATGGAGACAGATAAGACAAAGAGTCATTGTGAGCAAGCAGCAGGAAGTACAGGACATTATTGTAGCTGGAAAACGTTGGTGGTAGTATCAGCAAGGAGAGGACAGCGCCACACTGTTATCCTCAGCAGCTCAAGGAGTTCACATAATCTTTTAGACACTTTGACTCAACCCAGGATTCATGGCTTTGACATAAAGTGTTTTAGGACTAGTTGGAGTTTTATTAAAAACAAAAAGATGCCGGGCATGGTGGCACACGCCTTTAATCCCAGCACACAGGAGGCAGAGATAGGAGGATCGCCATGAGTTCAAGGCCACCCTGAGACTACAGAGTGAATTCCAGGTCAGCCTGGGCTAGAGTGAAACCCTACCTCAAAAAAAAAAAAAAAAAGATGGCTCAGCCTTTAAAGATACTTCCTTGCAAAGCCTGATGGCCTAGGTTCTATTTCCCAGTACCCAAGTGAAGCCAGATGCACAAAGAGGCTCATGTGTCTGCAGTTCATTTGTAGTGGCAAGAGGCCCTAGTGCCCATTCTCATTCTGTCTCTGTCCCTCTCTCTTATTCACTCTCTTTGCTTGCAAATAAATGAATAAAAATATCTTTAAAAAAATAGAAAGAACTGGATATGGTGGCTCACATCTTTAATCCCAGTACTAAGGAGGCAGAGGTAAGAGGATCGCTGTGAGTTCAAGGCCAGCCTTGGATTACAGAGTGAGTTCCAGGTCAGCTTGGGCTAGAGTGAGACCCTGCCTTGAAAAAAAAAAAGAAAGAAAGAGAAGGTGTGTCAGTTACTGTTCTTCACTGGGACAAATACCCAACCAGAAGCAACTGATGAGAGGAAAGTTTTTTATTTTGGCTTACAGTCTGGAGGGGGAAAATCCATGATGGCAGGGGAACCATGGCATGAGCAGAGCCTGGACATCACCCTCTGGCCAACATCAGGTGGACAACAGCATCAGGAGAGTGTGCCAAACACTGGGAAAGGTAAGCTCCCAACTGGCAAAGCCTGCCCCCAACAACACACCTTCAGCAAGGTTTAAATTCCTAAATTGCCATCATCTGGGGATCAAGCATTAAGACACATAAGTTTATGGGGGACAACTGAATCAAACCACCACACAGGGAAAACACCATCAATGGCAGAAGAAGCTGGCTCACTTCTATATATCCACAGCAGAGACACCACCAAACACTCAGCAAATATGAACACTCAGAGCTCAGAGTGCTCTGAACACACCTTAGGGCTGGACTAAAAGATCCATGCCCAGTGGTACCTCCTACAGCAGGCTGCTGGAGACTTGAGTTGTAAGCTCAATCAAAAATCCCTGAGGCTATGGGGGACATACATGCACATTCAAACCACTATAAAGACATTCAAGAGCATGGCTTTGGGATTTTCAAAGAAGCGACATAGTTTATTAAAAGAAGACTCTCTTTTTCTTTTGTGCGAGTGGTATATATGCATATGTATGTTTATATCTTTGAATACGTGTGTATGGGGGTGCATGTGTGTGTGTGTGCATTATGTAGAGGCCCAAGGTCAACATCAAGGATCTTTCTCACTTGCTCTCCATACTATTCCTTTTTTTTTGTTTTTGTTTTTTTGAGGTAGGGTCTCACTCTAGCCCAGGCTGACCTGGAATTCACTGTGGAGCCTCAGGGTGGCCTCGAACTCATGGCAATCCTCCTACATCTGCCTCCTGAGTGCTAGGACTAAAGGCATGCGCCACCACACCTGGCTTCCATACTATTCTTTGACACACTCTCACAATGAACCTAGAGCTCACTGATTTGGGTAGGCTAGATAGCCAGTAATCCCCAGGGATTCCCTGTCTCTGACTCCCCAGTGCTGGAATTACAGATATGTACTGCTATGCTTGGTATTTTATATAGGTGTTGGAAATTAGAATGCAACTCTTCATTCTTGCACTGCAAGCATGGTATCCACTGAGCCAACTCCCATCCCCTTATGATACTTTAAACATAGATTTTAAGTGTGACTTAAGAAAAACAGAGGGGTGCTTTGTAAGAAATTAAGACATTCTTAAACTTGGCTTCTTAAGGGAGAGTTGAACAATTATCTTAATACTAGCCAATGTGTGTGTCTGTACACTCAGTGATTCTTCTACCTCAGCCTCTGTAGTGCTGGGATTAAGAGCATGCACCACTATGCTCAGCTCAAGTGCTTGAATTTTTTTTCCTCCTATCTTGGTTTATTGAGGTAGAGTTTGCTGTAGCCCAGGCTAAGCTGGAATTCACTATGTAGTCTTAGGGTGGCCTCGAATTCACAGCAATCCTCTTACCTCTGCCTCCCAAGTTCTGGGATTAAAGGCGTGCATCACCATGCCAGCTAAGTGTTGGAATTCTTGATTTTCAGTTGGCAAGAGGATTCAGTCAGGCTTCAGGGTGAAGGATTCTTTTCCCTTCCCATGTCCCATAATTTTCTTTCTATCTTGTCTTACTACTGCTGGTATTTTCTTTATGTTAACAGTTTTATAGCCAACAAACAAGTGTTGCATAAGCATTGGAACCACACCTTGTCTCCTGGGCAGTATCATCAGGTCCCACCAGAGTCTCTCAGGTGAGCTAAGATGTGTATCCAGAGACCCTTGTTTCTTTCTTTTCATTCATTTTTAAAATAGTGTTTTTAAAAATATTTTTAAAAAATATTTTTAAGAAAATGTGTGAATGGGCATGCCAGGGCCTCCTGCAACTGCAATCAAACTCCAGATGTTCCATTTTGTGCTCCTGTCTTTATGTGGGTACTGGGGAATTGAACCTGGGGAAGTCCAGTCTTTGTAAACAAAGGCCTTTAACCACCGAGCCATCTCTGTTTGTTTGTTTTTGAGGTAGGGTCTTACTCTAGCCCAGGCTAACCTGGAATTCACTCTGTAGTTTCAGGATGGTTTTGGCGACCCTCCTACCTCTGTCTCCCATGTGCTGGGAATAAATGTGGGCACCACCACACCTGGCTTCCTTGTTTGCGTTTAAAAAAATATTTATTTATTTATTTTATGAGAGAGAGAGGGCATCCAGCTACTGCAATCAAATTCCCGACATGTGTGACACCTTGTGTGCTTGCATCACCTTGTGCATCTGGCTTACATGAGACCTGGAGAATTGAACATGGGTCCTTACCCTTTGCAGGCAAATGCTTTAACTGCTAACCCATCTCTCCAATCCTTTTTTTAAATGTGTGTGAGAGAGAGGGAATGATAATTGGCATGCCTCCAGCCACTGCAAGTGAACTCCAGATGTGTTGCTTCCTTACGCACATGTGTGACCTTGCGCACTTGCATCACTGTGCATCTGGCTTACGTGAGACCTGGAGAGTCAAGCATGAGTCCTTAAGCTTCACAGGCAAGTGCCTAAACCACTAAGTCATCTCTCCAGCCCCCCTTTTATTTTATTTTATTTTTTATTTTTTTGTAACTGAAAGTCCCTTACTGGTCTTGCTTCCATGAGTGACCAAGATCAAGGGAAAAGGGAGTGGGCGTGGGGTGGGAAGCTAGCTGGTGCGTGGAAGAGTCACTTCTACAGCATTCCATTTACACACAGAACTAAACAGACAAGCACAGAATCACTATTGTGGTTAGAAGTGGGGCTGGAGAGATGGCTTAGTGGTTAAGGTGCTTGCCTGCAAAGTCTAAGGACCCAAGCTCAATTCCCCAGTACCCATGTTAATCCAGATGCACAAGCAGTACATGCATTTGTAGTTCATTTGTAGTGTGCCCATTCTATCTGCCTCTCATTCTCTCTCAAATAAGTAAATAAATAAAATGTTAAAAAAAAACAAAAAACAAAAAAGAATTGGCAGCATAGGACTGGGAAGTTATAGATGGGAAGTAGGGTGTCATTAAAAAACACAACACTTTCTCAAACTGGGTGCCTGGACTGCTTCAACCCATGAGGAAGCAGCTCAAAACTGGTTTGGGAAGGCCAGAGCCATCAGTGATACAGGGAAGAGGAAAGTCCAAAGGGCAGGGGGATAGTCTGGCAACTGGGGTGAAGGAACTGACTTTCCCTTGCTGGGATTTCCCCAAGCCTTCTGATCTGGCAGTAAGTGGACAAGCTGCAGTCCCCAAAGGCAGGTTTGACGCTGCTAGATGCTGGTGGTGGTGGTTGGGGGGGGGTGGAGGGTTGGAGGTAGCTCACACAACCTTGCCCTCCAGAGAGACAGATGACCACACTGCCACCCACCTAGCTTCTGTGCCAGCATGGCAGTCCTTGACCTCTTCATAGCAGTGTGCTTGTAATTCATGCCTGCTCTCTGCCTTCTTCATGGAGTCCTTGGAGCTGGCAAAGACCATTTTGCTCTTAAGGGTGCACACTCAGGGGCCCCTGAAGAAGAACACCAGAGCCCCCTTCTTGCTCTCCTTAGTCTAACTGGTTGCATCATTTTGGGCACAGTGACCCTGTGTGGCAGCATCTTGACAAAGATGGCCTAGGGTCATCCACAGGCTGGCCTACATCACTCACCAGGATCTCCTTGCCTCCTCCAGAACTTCTTGTCTTCACTCAGGCAGAAGAGCACTACCTTCTTGCACTTCTTCACTTCCTCTGGCGTTGATGGTTTCCACACCTTCATGTCATAGAACATAGTGATGACACCATCAGAGATAGCCACACCCAGGGCCATGTTTTGGGATGTGAAAGGGAGAAGACAAGGAGAGCCACAAAAGAACTGAGCAGCTGCAGCTGCTGCTGGGACTGACTGAACCAGCCCCTGTTTCTTGAATTAAATGCATTGGCATTAACAGTCCACAGTTTTAACTCTGCTGTCATCTAGAGACCTTTTAAGGGTTTGAAATAACAAAGGGCTTTAGGTGAGAAATACCTTGATTATTTAAATACACCATTGAAAAAATGGAAAGTCCACTGCTCCTTTAAGTAGCTTTGGATGAATTCTATGACTTTTTTCATTCTTTTCTTTTTCTTTCTTTTTTTTTTTTTTTTTTTTTGAGGTAGGGTCTCACTCTAGCCCAGGCTGACCTGGAATTCACTATGGAGTTTCAGAGTGGCCTCAAACTCACGGCAATCCTCCTACCTCTGCCTCCTGAGTGCTGGGATTAAAGGCGTGCGCCACCATGCCCAGCTTCATTCATTTTCTTGAGGTAGGGTCTTACTCTAGCCCAGGCTGACCTGGAATGCACTATGTAGTCCCAGACTGGCCTCTAACTCACGGCTATCCTCCTACCTCTGCCTCTTGAGTGCTGGGATTAAAGGCTTTCACCGCCATGCCTGGTACATTTTTTTTGGGGGGGGAGGGGTTGGGGTCTCACTCTAGCCCAGGCTGACCTGGAGCTCACTCTGTACCCCCAAGCTGGCCTTAACTCATATTGATCCTCTTCCCTTTGCCTGGGATCAAAGAAATGAGCCACCACACCCAGCTCAAAAACATTATTTATTTAAATTTTTTTAAAAAATTATTTGAGTGAAGGGGAGAGAGAGAGAGAGAGAGGAAGAGGGAGAGGGAGAGGGAGAGGGAGAGGAGGGGGAAGCGGATTGGCGTACCAGGGCCTCCAGCCACTGCAAACGAACTCTAGATGCATGTGCCACTTTGAGCATCTGACTTACGTGGGTCCTGGAGAATCCAACCGAGTCCTTTGGCTTTTCAGGCACGCCTTAACCGCTAAGCCATCTCTCCAGCCCTCAAAGACATTTTTGATTCATTACTTTTTGCTTGGGATCTATACTAGTTGTTGGCTATACAAAGACTCACTCTCCAGTTTTAGGAAACTTACAGCTTAGTAGGGAGAGATTACAAACAAAACCCATCATATAGAGCATATCTTTCTCTCTCTTTTTTTTTTTTTAAAAAAAGACATTTTATTTTTATTTGTTTATTTGAGAGAGAGAATGGGTGCACCAGGGCCTCCACCACTGCAAACAAACTCCAGATGTGGTGCGCCCCCTTGTGCATCTGGCTAATGTGGGTCCTGGGGAATCGAACCTGGGTCCTTTGGCTTTGCAGGCAAACACCTTAACAGTTAAGCCATCCCTCCAGCCCCAAGATCATATCTTTCTTAAAGGAGGAAGCTCAAAGGATAAGAGGCCTAAGTGAGTGTTTTCTGGGGAAGCATTTAAACAGACAAGGTTGGGAAGCTATACTCGGACAAATTACAGAGTGCAGCCGACCTGAGGATGCTGTTCATTCAGCTTTGTTGGAACACACAGGAATGGAAGGCGGGGTAGGAAGGGAACTAAGAACAGACACTTCTACAGTGGGAAGAACCTCGAGGCTCTGAAAGTACATTTACTCTAGAGCCATTAGTAGAGATTTGAGAACCACCAACATTTGACAAAGGTAGTATTTAAATCTTTCTGAAGCAAAGCCCAGGCAATAATGTCTCAGAAACACAATTCTCTAACCATGCTGTGGTAGTTTGATTCAGGTATCCCCCACAAACTTAGGTGTTCTGGATGCTACATGTTGATGGCAATTGGAAATTAAAGCCTCCTGGAGGTGGTGTATTGGGGGGGGGGGGCGGGTTTATGGGTGTTATAGCCAGTTTCCCCAAGGCAGTGTTTGGCATACTCTCCTGTTGCTATTGTCCGCCTTATGTTGGCCAGGGGGTGATGTCCACCCTCTGCTCATGCCATCGTTTTTCCTGACATCATGGAGCTTCCCCCTCGAGCCTGTAAGCCAAAGTAAACCTCCCCCCCCCCCACAAGCTGCTCTTGGTTGGGTGATTTCTACCAGCAATGAGAACCTGACTGCAACACATGCCTATCTTGGCAGGAATGATGCATTGATTCATAGCATTAGTGGTTCAGAGTCAAACAAGCTGAAGGCTATGTCCAGCCCTCTCAGGTGAGCATTCAGCGGAGGGCCACCCACAAGCGTTCTACGCACAGGCAGTGTTGGGCCAACCGAGCCTGTCATTCACCGCCACTGTCCACAACAAACGGGGTTCAGGAGGCAATAAATGGGGTGCAGAGGCTTTTAGAAACTAGGCACCTTGCGTACAGCTTAAGTTGGGAAGCGAAATGGTCGGCCACAGACAGACTGGCTGAACGCAAGAAGCGCTTGGTCGTCAAGGATTCTGGCACGTCCGTCTGTCCATCCGCCGCCACCTCACCCGAGCTCCGGGCAGATTTTCCTCAGCTTAATCGTCCCTTTTGCTCCTTAATTTGTCTGTCCCTCAGCCCTGCCTTTCCGATGCCTGCCGTGATCCCGTGCTAAGTGCTCTGCAAACATTCCCCTCCCCTCTTCTCCTCCAGCGCCTGCAGCGGCGACTTCCCAGGGAGGGCGTCTCCAGGAACCAGAGGCGGATGCGGCCCGACTCGCTGCCACGTCTTGGCCTTCCAGCAGTCCGGCGCCTGCGCGGGCCGGGGGCGGGGCCTGCGCGTGATCGGCGCGGACGTGGCCCAATGAAGTCGGCTCGCGGAGGCGCGCGCCGCGCTGGGGGGGGGGGGGGGCGAGGCGGGGCGGGGGCGGTTGCTGGCCAAGCCGGGAGCAGTGGTCGCATCGCCGAGGGCGTCGCGTCGTTGCCTCCGCCGTCCGCAGTCATCCCGTGGGCATCCCCGAAACTTGTGCGCGCCGGCTCCCTGCAGCAGCTCAGCCCTCGGCTCCGGGCAGCGCTTCAGCATCATGTGCGGTAAGGGCCGCGGACGGACGGGGGCGTGGGGCGGCGGGGCCGGGCTTGCGGCGCAGGAGGCCGGAGGTGGAGGCGCGAAGTCCCGAGACGGGTGGGGGCGTCCTGCGGCGGCGGACCGGGCGGGGCGGGGGTCCAGAAGAGTGGGGTGACTCTGGGGACGGTGCCTGAGAGGCGGGGCCCGCAAGAGGGATAAGGGAATCAGGAAGACATGGGGGAACTCTAGGAGGACGTACAGAAGTCGGGGGCCGAAGGAGGTTCGTGGGGCCACATGGGTGTCGGCGACAGCAGGGGTTCAGGAAGCCACAGGGGGCTGGGGACGCACTGGGGGTGTCTTTGCACAGATAGGAGACCGCACTGAAAAAGGAAGAGGCCTGAAGGAATGAGGTGTGGAGGCGAGCCTTTGAAGGGTCACCAGGTGAGGCAACATGTGAGACCACCCTGTCCCACCCAGACAGTGAAAATGAAATTCAAAGACTAGGGTATGCAAGTACCCCATCACTGAGCTGTAGCTTAGCCCCTCCCCCACTTTTGGAGGGAAGGTAACCAGGTGTCACTCTTACTCCGGGCTGGTTTGGAACTCAGCACAATCATCCTGTCCCAGCCTTTTTAGTGCTGGGATTACAGGCTACACCTGGCTGGTGCTATCTCTTAAAGTTATTTTGCGTTCTTTAAAAAAGTTATTTAATCCTAGTCGTTTTCTGTAGGGTGGCCCTAGTAGGACTCAAACAAGATCTTCTACAGTGGTATTACACATATTCTTTCCTGTCACTCCTTGTCTTAACAGAGATGATTACTGATTACTAACTCGATAAAGAAGTTTTAGACCTTATATCCTGGTAGAAGAGCTGGGCCACATAACACATCACACATTGCTTGCATGTGCACCCACTTAACATGTCTTTCCTAGAACAGCTAAAACGTAGTTAGGACCTCTTATTCCATATTTTGAGCTTTATTACCTAAAAGAGCTACTTAAAGAGATTGTGAGAATTATATGTGATATGACTAATAATACTCTGGAATTGGAATTAATTTCACCATTAATGGTCTAGAAAAAGAATTGTATTCTTTCTTTTTTGAAATTGACAAATGACTTTATCTCTGGAAGAAAGAACATCAAAAAGAGACAGCTCCTCACACTGTAATTCAGGCTGACCTGCAACTCTAGGCAGTTCTGAGTGCTGGAATTACAGGTGTATGCCATTACATCTGGTTTCCAAGAAAGAACACCTTCTTTTTTTTTTTTTGGGAAGTAAAGCAAGAAATTTATTGAGAAAATAGTGAGAAAGCCTAGAATATCAGAGCAAGCATGCCTAGGATTTCTGCGATTAATCTAAGAAATTTAGCAGTGACAATCTGAAAATCTACAAGCTGCTGCCTACAGCACTTAAAAAAAATTTTTTTTGCTTTATTTTATTTATTTATTTGAGAGAGGAAGAGAGAATGGGCGTACCAGGGCCTATAGCCTCTGCAAATGAACTCCAGATGCATGTGCCATCTTGTACATCTGGCTTACGTGGGTCCTGGGGAACTGAACCTGGGTTCTTTAGCTTTGCTGGCAAGTGCCTTAACTGCTAAGCCATCTCTCCAGCCCCAAGAGCACTTTTTTCAAATTTATTTTTTTTTCACTACTTTTATTTTATCTATTTTAAATGTCTTTATTTACTTGCAAGCAGAGAGAGAGAGAAGAGAAGAGAAGACAGAATGGGAGAGCACTAGAGCCTCTACCCACTGCAAACAAACTCCAGATGTATGAGCCACTTTGTGTGTTTGGCTTCACGTGGGTACTGGGAAATTGAATTCAGGTCATTAGGCTTCTCAGGCAAGCACCTTAACTGCTAAACCATGTCTCCAGCCCTATTTTTAAAAAATATTTTATTGCCCGGCATGGTGGCACATGCCTTTAATCCCAGCATTTGGGAAGCAGAGGTAGGAGGATTGCCATGAGTTCAAGGCCACCCTGAGACTACAGAGTGAATTCCAGGTCAGCCTGGGCTAGAGCGAGACCCTACCTCGGTAAAGGCCCCCCCCCCAAAAAAAAAGTATTTATTAGAGAAAGGCAGATAGAGAGAGAATGGGTACACCAAGGTCTCTAGCCATTGCAAATGAACTTCAGATGCATGTGTCACCTTGTGTATGTGGTTTATGTGGGTACTGGGGAATCAAACCTGCGTCCTTAGGCTTCACAGGCAAGCACCCTAACTGCTAAGCCATCTTTCCAGTCCCATCCAGCCCTATTTTTATTTATTTATTTGAGAGACAGAAAGAAGCAGAGAAAGAGAGAGAGAGAGAAAGAAAATGGGTGCACCAGGGCTTCCAGCCTCTGCAAACGAATTCCAGGTGCATGTGCCACTTTGTGTATCTGGCTTATGTGGGTCCTGGGGAATTGAAACCTGGGTCCTTTAGCTTTGCAGGCAAGCACCTTAACTGCTAAGCCATCCCTCCAGCCTCACTTTTTTTTTGTTTTGAGCTGGGATCTCACTCTAGCCCAGACTGACCTCACTATGTAGCCTGGGCTAGCCTTGAGCTCAGCTGTCCTTTTACTTCAGCCTCCTGACTGCTGGGACTAAATGAGCCACCAAACCTAGCTAGAATACCTTTTAAAGGTAGGCCCAAAGCCAGGCATGGTGGCGCATGCCTTTAATTCCAGCACTTGGGTAGCAGAGGTAAGAGGATTGCCATGAGTTTGAAGCCAGCCTGGGACTACATAGTGACTTCCATGTCAGTTTGGGCTACAGTGAGATCCTACCTCGAAAAAACTAAAATAAACAAATAAATTAAAAAAATAATAGCAATAAAGACAGGTGCAATTGGAAGAATTGGTCGGAGGATCACTGAGTTTGAGGCCAGCCTGGAACTAGAGTGTGGCCCTGCCTTGGTGACAGGGCCTGGGTGGGAAGAATGGAAGCTCTTTGGGAAACATTCTTTAGTCTTTTGTATGAAGGAACTGAGCAGGATATAGGTTGGACTTAGTGTACATTTTTTTTTCTGTATTTTATGTCCATTTTAATTTCTGAAAATGAGGAGCAGGTTTAAATTTAGAGAGAATAAAAACAGGAACATCTATAAATAGCTTACTGAATTGTTAGAGCAGACTTGAGAATGAATTATACTTTTGATATTTAATAGATTGATTTTGTAAAACAGTTTGGAATTGTGACTAGTGAATTTTCAAGTAGATTAATTGTTAGTATGTTTGATTTGGTAATTAATTTTTTTTCTTTAAAAAAATGTTTCTGTTCAGTTTTTAAAGACATGGTCTCATGTAGCCCAGGGTGGCCTGGAACTTGCTGTGTAGCAGAGGATGACTTTGAACTCTCCTATCCTCCTGCTTCTCTGCCTACTAAGTGCAGGGATTTACAGGTATGCACCACCCTGCCTCACTGATAAACTGGAATAATGAGTTGTGTACTTAGCCTAGTACCTGACATTTTACTTGCAGGTTATTTCCTTATCTTGTTCCAGGAAATTAGGTGTCCAAGTACCAAAAATTCAGGCCTAGTTCAGATAAAGCTCAGATAAAGAAGCCTTATAGGGAGGAGACTAAACATTAGTCACAGTAGCCATGAGTGCATTACTGTCATTAAACAGAGTTTTACTGCTGAGGAAACAATATAAAGAAGAAATGAGCTAGCACAGTATTTGAGGCATTTCTAACATCCTGCTTTTGCAGAAGACTGGAGTTTGGCATGAATCCAGGAGTAGTGTTCAGAACTGATTTCCTCTAATGTAAAACTTGAAAGTTAAGATGAGAAGTTGTCTTTATTTTCCTCCCACATCTTTTTGTTGTTTTTTATTTTTTTTAGTTTTTCAAGCAAGTATACTGATAAAATTATTACATTGTTCATGTGTTAAACCATTAATAAAAAGATTTTATGGTCAGGGAAATTTTGAGAAGCAATGAATTAACACGACACATATTAATAAGTATTGTGAATTCCCTAAAGAATAGAATGGTAGCTGGGCGTGGTGGTGCATGCCTTTAATCAGCACTCCGGAGGCAGAGGTAGGAGGATCACCATGAGGTAGAGGCCACCTTGAGACTACATACTAAACTCCAGGTCAGCCTGAGCTAGAGTGACACCCTACTTTTAAGTCCCCCTCCCCCACCCAAATAAATGAATAGCATGTTTATGTTTAAATTATTTTTTTAATTCTCCATTCTTTGTTCATGTGTATATGTGTGGTGGTGGTGGTAGTGGCATGTGTATGTATTTTTGTATATGTTTATGTACATACATGTGTGCGAGCATGCATATGGAGACAGGAGGTGGATGTTGGGTACTTTCCTCCGTCATGCTTCACCTTATTTTTTGCTCTATACCTGGAGCTTGTTCTATTCAGCTAGACTGGCTAGCCAGCAAGCTACAGGGTTCCTCCTAACTTTGCCTCCCAAGAACTGTGGTTATGGACATGTACTGCACATGGCTTTTTTATTTGAGTTCTTTCCTTGTTTGTTTTTTTGAGGTAGGGTCTCCCTATAGCCCAGCTGACCTGGAATTCACTATGTAATCTCAGGGTGGCCCCCAACTCTCAGTGATCCTCCTACCTCTGTCTCCTGAGAGCTGGGATTAAAGGTGTACACCTCCATACCCGCTCCATATGTGAGTTCTGAGTATCTGAACTCAGGCCCTCATGCATGAGAAGTGGGCACTATTCTCACTGAGCCGTCTTCCCAGCGCCTCTCTGCCTTTCTTTTTTTTTTTTTTTTTCTGAGGTAGGGTCTCACTCTGGTCCAGGCTGACCTGGAATTAACTATGCAGTCTCAAGCTGGTCTTGAACTCATGGCGATCATCTCACCTCTACTTCCTGAGTACTGGGATTAAAGGCCTGTGCTACCATGCCCAGCTTTTCTTCCTTTTTAAATTTTTGTTTATTTGTTAGAGAGAGCAAGATAGTCAGAGAATGGGTGGTCCAGGGCCTCTAGCCACTGCAAATGATCTCCAGACACATGCACCACCTTGTGCACCTGGCTTACGTGGGTACTGGGGAATCAAACCTGGGTCTTAAGGTACTGCCTTAACTGCTAAGCCATCTCTCCAGCTCTTTCCTTTTTTGTTTTAAAAAAATTAATTTATTGGTGAGGGAGAGAGAAAGAAAATATAAATACTCCATGGCCTCTTGCCACTGCAGATGAACTACAGATGCATGCAACACTTTGTGCATCTGGCTTTACATGAGTAGAGAGTAATTGAATCTGGGTCTGAGGCTTTACAAACAACCGCCTTTAACCACTGAACCATCTTTCCAGCCCCGGTTTTCTTTCTTTCTTTCTTGTTTTTTTTTTTTTTTTTTTTTTTTTTTTCCCTGAGGTAGGATCTTACTGTAGCCCAGGGTGACTGACCTGTAATTCACTATGTAGTCTCAGGGTGTCCTTGAACTTATGGCAATCCTCCTACCTCTGCCTCCTGAGTGCTGGGATTAAAGCCATGCTCCACCACGCCTGGCTTTTTTTTTTAAATTGACAACCTCCATACATATACACAATGTACACTGGTTATAATTGCCCCTTCCACCATTTTTTTTGTGGCATGGTATTATACTATATCCCAAGTTGGCCTGCAACTCACTGTGTAGTCCAGTCTGGGCTCAAACTCATGGCAGTTCTTTTTCCACCTCCAGAGTACTGGGATTATAAACATGAGCCATCATACCCAGCTCTGTTCTCTCTCTCTCTGTCTCTTTCTCTCTGTGTGTGTGTGTGTTTTCTGTGTTTGGGGAAGAAACCTAGTGCCTCTGCCATTTTGAGCAAGTACTCTACCATTGAGGTACATCCCCAGTTTCCCTAGCTCCTTTCTGTTTTGTTTTGAGATTACCTCTAAATTGCTTAAGTAGACTGAGAACTTTTGATCCTTTTGCCTCAGCCTCTTGAGAAGCTGAGATTACAGATGTGAGCTGCTACACATGGCTTATTCTCTGATCCTTTGAAACACAGTGTCCTTTTCTACTTGTATAACCTTTGGTCTTTCTGAGAAGGTATCAGGTCACTTAAACTGTCTCTTACTTTTCATAGATTTTGCTGGATTTTAACTAAATTGGAGTTAATACCCTTCTGTTCTAATGCTGGATATAAATTGAAATTTGTAATGAGGTCTGATACAGCTACTATCTTGTTGCTAGGACAAGTACCCTTCCAGCAAGGCTGTACCTCTCAAATTGCCACCAGCTGGGGATCAAGCATTCAGCACACATGAGTTTGTGGGGGACACCTAATTTAAACTGCCACAAGGTCCTACCCAAAAGCACTTAGGGGGCTTGCAATTTGAAACTATTTTGAAATGAATCCTTAATATTATTTCCTGTAATGTACTGTCCAGTTGGCATAATTGAGGGAGGCTGAACTTGTTGTTTCCATAAGTCATAAGATCTATAGTATTAGCATCCTTAAAGTTCATACTGAATTGGGTGTGGTCATGCACGCCTTTAGACTCAGCACTCAGGAGGCTAAGGTAAGAGGATCACTCTGAGTTTGAGGCCAGCTTGAGACTAATTCCAGATCAGCCTGGGCTGGAGCAAGACTCTGCTTGGAAAAACAAAAAACAAAACAAAACAAAAAATAAAAAAAATTCATACTGAATACATAATGCTGTGAGGGGAATTAACTAGTTGCTTAGTACATATTTCCTCTTTTGTTCCCTAGAAAGGGAGAGATTGATAGGTAATGACTAATAGAAGATGGGAAAGGGTTTTGTAACATCAGTTTGGGAAATTCTGCCCACAGAGACTCATAATTAGCAAGATTAAAGGTTCTAGAAAGCTCTAAAAATAAACATGGTAACTTTGACCTAATAGTTCTTAAACTTTTAATTTTTCTTCATCCTTTTTTATAAGCAGTTGAGTAAAATAGTGTTCTCTTTCTGTGGGTTGGAAATTTTTATTGTCAATTTTAAGTACCTAGAAAGTGTCAGAAGATACTATGATGTAATTGATGGCCCTCTGCCCTTTGAGATGACTAAAACAAGGGAGTTTCCTTCAAGTAAAGCTCTCTGGTCAGAGGAAACAGAAGGAATGTGCAGACAGTGGCTATAGGTGGTAATCACAGTCCTATTCATTGCCATGTCATAGACCCATAAGCAGAGCTTCACAGAGGGGAAAGTTTTGACCTCTATTGAACCAACATCATTCTTATGACGAGAGAGAACTCTTACAGCAAGAGGCAATCATAGATGACAGAAGTAGATTAAGAACCACCATTTTGAGGGTTGATGGAAGAAATAGAAGTGCTAAGCTAAGAGACCACAGGATAGTGAACAGATGCAGATTTCCAAGACAGTACATTGCTTTGAACAACTACCAGAGTATAAAAAGGTCATTCATTTTTGTATTGTGTGTACACACGTGTGTGTGTGTGTATGTGTGTGTCTGTGTCTGGTGCTGGTGACTGACCTAGGGTAGGGCCTGTGCATGTTAGGTAAGTGCTCTTCCAATGACCTATATCCCTAGCCTGAAGACACACTTATTTAATAATGCAGAAAGAAAGAAGTTAATTAGATTTAGTTATAAAGAAATCATTAGAAAAGTTGTTTGTATGAAGATGGAAGTATGTGGTGGTGCGAACAATGATGTGATGCCAGAATGAGGTCCTCTGGGAGTTGTAGAGCTGGGGCTCCTGACCTGTTAACTGAGAAGTCACTGCAAGGTGTCCATTGTTTGGTTCATATTGTTTTGTTTTGAAGCAGTGTCTCACTCGCCCAGGCTGACCTGGAACTGTAACTCGCTCTGTAGCCCCACGCTGACCTCAGACTCATAGTGATCTCCTACCTCAGGCTTTTGAGTGCTGGGACTAAAGGTATGCACCACTGTGCCCAGATTTGAGTCATACTTTAAGCACTGACTATGAATGAAATAAAAATTACTCTAGATCATAGGATAATAAACATTCAATCCACAAAAGGTTCTGTATTTACAAAGTTGGAGAATTACAGCACTTCAGAGAGTAGTATGTAGACTATGTCTGCCTCCCACTCTAACCAAGTAGGGTCTCATGCTAATCCAGAGTGACTTGGAACTGTAGACCCTGGCTGTCCTTAAATTCACAGGGAACCTTTTATCTTAGCTTCCCAATGGCTGGACTTAAAGGCATGCACTACCCCACCTGGGTTGTCTCAACTTTTTTAGCTTCTAAGAAGGGGGGATGAGAGTGACATAGAATATTATATTCTTTTTTTTTGTAGGAAAGTATATTCTTGAAATGAAGATGGTAGAGTGAGAACCTACCAAAAATAAGAAAGTATCTAGGAATAGAGAAATACAGATTTGAGAATAGAGTGTATTCTAGATTCTTAAATAATATGTGTGGGATGTTTGAAAGTTAAGCAAGTGATAAATGAACAAGATTGGCTAGTGGTTGGCAAGCCTCTCTGAAGGTAAGCTGAAGTGGATGGATGAGTTGTTTGGCATGGCTTTCTTAGACAGTTCTTTTTAGTACTTTTGTCTTTTCTTTGCTTTATTTTTGGTTCTCAGGTTGTTGCAGGGGTAAGAGGGTCCAGAGGAGTTGACTTGGAGGGCTGAAAAATTGTCATTTTATATGAGTGATAATAAGGCTTGTGGGAGGAAGGGCACGCTTTCATCTTGGGAAAGAAGATGGTGCTAGAGCTAAAACAGTGCTTTGAGCTCCAGAATGTTCACAGTGAAAGGCAGGTGTCACACAGTTCTTTCCAGAGACAGCACAGAGTTAGAATGGAGGAGGGAAACTAAAGCCACAATTTTGTTTTTGGTGCTGAGAATTGAAACTAGGACCTCAAATCTTATCACTGAGCTGTAGGCCAAGCCAAACTAGCATATTATAAATAGGAAAAAAGATAGGAAGTAATTAAGAATACAAACAATTGGATTCTTCATTGGGTCACACACTGATTTATTTATTTTATTTTTTAAAATATTTATTTGGGGCTGGAAGGATGGCTTAGCAGTTAAGGCACATGCCTGCAAAGCCTAAGGACCCAGGTTTGATACTCCAGGTCCCACATAAGCCAGATGCATATGGTGGTGCATGCATCTGGAGTTTGTTTGCAGTGGCTGGAGGCCATGGAGTGCCCATTTTCACTCTCTCTCTCTCCCCCGCTGTCTCTAATAAATAAGTAAAAATAAATCTTTAAAAAATATTTATTTGAAAACCAGGTGTATTGGTGCATGCCTTTAATCCCAGCACTTGGGGAGGCAGAAGTAGGAGGAACACTGTGAGTACGAGGTTACAGTGAGACTACAGAATGAATTCCAGGTTATCCTGAGCTAGAGTGAGGTCCTACCTTGGGGAAAAAAAAATTAAAAAATTAAAAATATATACTTATTTGCAACCTGGGCTTGGTGGTGCACACCTTTAATCCCAGCACTTGGGAGGCAGAGGTAGGAGGATCTATGTTGAGTTTGATCCCACCCTGAGACTACATAGGGAATTCCGGGTCAGCCTAGGCTAGTGCAAAACCCACCTGAAATAAATAAATAAATAAATAAATAAATAAATAAATAAATAAATAAAATGATTTCAGAGAGAGGATGAGAGGGGTGGGTGGAGAATGGGCACACCAGGGCCTTCAGCCACTGCAATCGAACTCCAGACCCATGTGCCACTTACTGCCATCTGGCTTTACATGGGTATGGAGGATTTTGAACCCAGGCTGTCAAGCTTTGCAAATAAGTACTCGAACAATGGGGATTTTTATACACTGTTAGTGGAGATGTAAGTTAATAAGTTTTTTTTTTCCTTTTTGTTTTACTTTGTTTTTCCTTTTTATTGGCATCTGCCATACTTACAGACAACCATAATAATTCCCTTCAGTCCCCCTCATTCCCCTTCACAAATCTACACTCCATCATATCCTCTCCCTCTCTCCATTAGTCTCTTTTATTTTGATGTCATAATCTTTTCCTCCTATTATGACATGGGTCTTGTGAAGATAGTGCTAGGCACTGTGAGGTCATGAATATCAAGGCCAATTTCTGTCTGGTCGATTGTATTGAAAGCAGTCCTACCCTTCTTTCGGCTCTTACATTCTTTCTGCTACCTCTTCTTCAGTGGACCCTGAGCCTTGGAAGGTGTGCTAGAGGTGTTTCAATGCTGAACATTCCTCCGTCACGTCTTCTCAGAACTATGTTGCCCTTTGGGTCATCCCAGTGGTCACTACCATCTGAAAAGAGAAGGTTCTCTAACCAAAAGTGAGAGTAGCATTAATATATGGGCATGAACATTAAGTAAAGTGCTTACAGGGAAGTTTGGTGAGCACAATATATGCATTTAGCCAGATAAGAGCTAGCATTATACTCCTAATGCTCATGACCTCCCCCACTATAGACTTTTGATTAGGTTTTCAGTACCAGGCATGTGTCCCCTCCTTTGGCTTGGCTGGCCAAACTTGAGGCTTGCAGTGCCCACTGTTTTCACCACTGATGGCTTCTGTCTCCTATAAGGCTGCACATAGTGCAGCTTCTTCCAGCTTTCTGTCAGCTGGTCTACCAGGAGAAGGTTTTCAGCTCAGCCCCAGTTTGATTTCTCGGTGACCTTGCAGCCCAGGCATGTGGAATCTTCAGCAATAGGGTTTTTTCATCTATTCCTGGCGGGAAACCAAGAGCCTTGGCAATAGCCTGTAATGTTTTGGGGGCATCAGGGACCTTCTTGTCCAATAACTCACTGGAATTTACTTGTGTGTTCTGATTGCTAGGTTCCTAGTTGGAGATTTGGGAATTAACGCCTCTTGGAGGGAGTGTATTGTTGGGGATGGGCTTATGGGTATTATAGCCAGTGTCCTCTTGCCAGTGTTTGGCACACTCTTCTGTTGCTAATGTCCACCTTATGTTGGCCAGGGGGTGATGTCCACCCTCTGCTCATGCCATCGTTTCCCCCTGTTATGATGGAGGTTCCCCTTGAGCATGAAAGCTAAAATAAACCTCTTTTTCCCAGAAGCTGCTCTTGGCCAGGTGATTTCTACCAGCAATGCGAACCTGACTGCAACAGTAAAGTGGTACTGAGGAGTGGCATTACTGCTAGACACCTGACTGTGTGGCTTTGGCCTTTTGGAGCTGATTTTCAAGTGGAATGTGGAAGGTTTTGAAACCTTGGCCTAAGAGATGCCTTGCAGTGCTGTAAGAACAGCTTGATGGACTATTCTGGTCCGAGTTGAAAGACCCGAATGCAGTTAGAACTGTGGACTGTGAGGTTTGGCTTATGAGGGTGAGAAAGAGCTTTGCTTGGACTGGGCTAGCAGTTTGTGTGAGAAGCTTGTTCTTATGCCCGTGTCCTGAGAAGTTGTGCAAGGTTGCTTTGCGTAGAAATGAACTGGTGTGAGCAGAGGGATATGACACAGAAAGAAAAATCTTTGGGTGAACTGTTGCCCATTCAGCTGCAACTGAGAGATTACAACCTTTGAGACTGGACTAGTTGACCTGTGCTGGGGCAACAGGAAGAATGTTGATTCTTTTGAAGGGGCCTGAGTGCTCAAGGAGTGTCCTGTTCTCCAAAGTCTTTTTTATTCCCCCCTGGATTAACAAATTGGCACCCTACCTGGTATTGTGGAGTATAAGACATGCAGGAAAGAGAGGGTCATTGAGTTTGCAACATGGTCTTGTGTTTTGGAATTAGCCATGGGCAGTGTGAAGCAGGTTTGCTGCATGCCTGCCTGGAGACCACATGGGGCCATGAGGATGAGCTGTGGATTGCAGTGGAGACCTAGTGCAGATGCCAGGACCATGAGATGGCTGCTAAGGAAAGCTGCTGGCCCCGATTAAGTTTTCCAGGACTGTGAGTAGCCTAGCTGGAGGGGTGAAATTGGAATGCCAGAGACTTGTTGCTGGTTAGAATTATTGGACTTGGAGATTTGTCACTGGCTAGCGTTGTTGAACTTGAAGCTATAGAGTTTGTTGTTTGCCTTGGTTGTTTTAAATCTTGAATTGACTGAATATTCTTTGCTATGCCCAATGTCATCCTCTGCAGTGTGAATGTTTATTCTGTGCCATTATGGGTTTTTTGGGCATTTTTTTGGTACTATGGCTCAGTTAAAAGACCTTGGACTATGGGGATATATGAACATCATTGGGATTAAAAAAAGTACGGGAACTTTTAAAGTTGGACTGAATGCATTGCATTTTACATCATGTATAGTTAGTTTATGGGGGCTAGGGGTGGAATGTGGTGGTTTGATTCAGGTGTCCCCCTTAAACTTAGGTGTTCTGAATGCTAAGTTCCCAGCTGATGGAGATTTGGGAATTAATGCCTCCTGGAGGGAGTGTATTGTTGGGGGCGGGCTTATGGGTGTTATAGTCAGTGTCCCCTTGCCAGTGTTTGGCACCCTCTCCTGTTGTTATTGTCCACCTTTTTTCTTTTCTTTTCTTTTTTTTTTTTTTTTGGTTTTTCGAGGTAGGGTCTCTAGGTCACGCTGACCTGGAATTCACTATGTAGTCTCAGGGTGGCCTTGAACTCATGGTGATCCTCCTACCTCTGCCTCCCAAGTGCTGGGATTAAAGGTGTGCGCCACCATGCCCGCCTCTATTGTCCACCTTATGTTGCCCAGGAGGTGATGTCCACCCTCTGCTCATGCCATCGTTTTCCCCTGCCATGATGGAGCTTCCCCTCGAGTCTGTAAGCCAAAATAAACCTCTTTTTTTCTCAGAAGCTGTTCTTGGTTGGGTGATTTCTACCAGCAATGCAAACCTGACTGCAACAGTATCCTATCCCTGGTACTGAAATTTTTCTAGTAATAGTCTATGGTTTATAGGTGCGCCATTATCTGAAAAAAGTAGGTTATTATGTGGCGTATTCACAGTATTCTGAATTTTGATTTACCCCTTTCCCCACACTCATTGTATTCAATCTCTTCTCTTGACTTTGCTTAAGCCGTTCCACCGGGAGTAATCTGTCCATCTACTTACATATATATACTACCTCTTCTTAAGTCCACTCCTCTCCTGCCTCCCTTATAGGCCATTTCTAGCTTACTGGCCTTCTGCTACTGATTTTCACTCCAGCTCACACACAAGTCTGAACATTTGTAACTAGGTTCTACATATGAGAGAAAACATGTGATGTTTGGCTTTCTGGGCCTGAGTTACCTCACTTAGTATTATCCTTTCCAAATCGCCCCTGCAGATTTCATTTTTCTTTACTGCTGAATAGAACTTCATTGTGTAAATGTGCCATATTTTTATTATCCATTCATCTGTTGAGGGATATCTAGGCTGGTTCCATTTCCTAGCTATTGTAAATAGAGCAGCAGTAAACATTGTTGTGCAAGTATCTCTAAGGTAGTGAGATGAGTCCTTAGGATATATGCCTAGGAGTGGTGTATGGTACCACTATTGGTAAATCTATTTTTAGCTGTTTCAGGAACCTCCACACTGATTTCCACAATGGCTGTACCAGAGTACATTCCTACCAACAATGTAGAAGGGTTCCCCTTTTTCTGCATCCTTGCCAACATTTATTGTCATTTGTTTTCTTGATGATAGCCATTCTGACAAGAGTGAGATAGTATCTTAAAGTAGTTTTAATTTACATTTCCCTGATGGCTAAGGATGTAGAACACTTTTTTAGATATTTATATGCCATCTGTATTTTTTCCTTTGAGAACTCTGTATTTATAGTTCCCTAGCCCATTTGTTACTTTGGTTGTTTGATTTCTTATTGTTTTGTTTTTTGAGTTTTTTCTATGTTCTTGATATTAATCCTCTGTCAGATGTGTAGCTGACAAACATTTTCTCCCATTCTGTAGATTGTCTCTTTGCTCTATTTACAGTGTCCTTTGCTGTAAAAACCTTTGTAATTTCATGAACTCCCAGTGTTTGATTCGTGGTTTTATTTCCTGAACAATTGGGATTATATTCAGGAAGTCATTGCTTATGCCAATATGTTGAAGGGTTTCCCTTACCTTTTCCTCTAGCAATTTCAGAGTTTCAGGTCTGATATTAAGGTCCCTGATCCATTTGCTTTTGATTCTTGTCCATGGAGAGACAAGGATCTATTTTCATCCTTTTACATACAGATATCCAGTTTTCCCAGCACCACTTGTTGAAGAGGTTGTCTTTCCTCCAGTGAATATTTTTTTGCATTTTTGTCAAAAATCAGATGGTTGTAGCTGCCTGGATTAACATCTGGGTCCTCTTTTGTGTTCCATTCTTCTGTGTGTCAGTCTTTGTGCCAGTACCATGCTGTTTTTGTTAATGTGGCTTTGTAATATAGCTTAAAATCAGGAATGGTGATACCACCAGCCTTATTATTTTATTGTTATTTTTATTTGCAAGCAGAGAGAGAGAGAAGAGAGACAGAGAGAGAATGGGCACGCCAGGGCCTCTAAGCCACTGCAAATGAACTCCAGATGCATATGTCCCTTGCGCATCTCCTTACGTGGGTCCTGGGGAATCAAACCTGGGTCCTTTGGCTTTGCAGGCAAATGCCTTGACTGCTAAGCCATCTTTCCAGCCCCCACCAGCCGCCTTCTTCTTGTTCAAAATTGTTTTGGCTATTCATGTTTTTTTTTTTTTTTTTTGCTTCCAAGTGAATTTTTGAATTGTTTTTGCTATTTCTGTGAAAATGCCATTGGGATTTTAATGGTGATTGCATTGAATGTATAGATTGCTTTTGGTAAGATTGACATTTTCACAATATTAATTCTTCCATTCCAAGAACATGGGATGTCTTCCATTTCTGAGTGTCTTCTGCAATTTCTTACTTGAGTGTATTAAAGTTTTCATTGTAGAGATCCTTCACTTCCTTGGTTAGATTTATTCCAAGGTACTTTTATTTTATTTTTTTTTTTGAGGCAACTGTGCATGGGAATGATTCCCTGACTGATTTTTGTGTGTTTATTTTGTATCCTGTTATGTTGCTAAAAGTGTTTATCAGCTCTTAACAGTTTGCTGGTAGAGTCTTTAGGGTCCTTTATGTATAGAATCATATCATCTGCAAATAATGATAATTTGATCTCTTCCTTTCCAATTTGTATCCCATTTATGAGTGTCTCTTGTCTTATTGCTGTAGCTAAGACTTCAAGTACTATATTAATTAAGAATGGGAACAGTAGACAGCCTTTTCTTGTTCCTGAATTTAGGGGAAAAGCTTCAAGTTTTTCCCCATTTAGTATTATGTTGGCTGTAGGTTTGTCATAAATACCCTTTATTATGCTGAGATGTGTTTCTTCTATTCCCAGTTTCTGTAGGACTTTTATCATGAAAGGATGTTGGATTTTGTCAAATGCCCTTTTAGATTGAGATGATCATGTGATTTTTGTCCTTCAACCCATTCATGTAGTGTGTTACATTTATCAATTTGCGTATGTTGAACCATACCTGCATCTCTGGGATGAAACCTATTTGGTCAGGGTGAATGATCTTTTTGATATGTTCTCGTATTCTCTTCGTCAGTATTTTGTTGAGAACTTTTTCATCCATGTTCGTGAGGGAGATTGGTCTGTAATTTTTTTTTTTATTCTGTCTGTGTCTGGTTTGGTATTAGGGTGATGCTGCCTTCATGAAAGGAGTTTGGTAGAATTCCTTCCTTTTCTACTTTATGGAAAAGTTTGAGAAGCAGTGGTGTTAGTTCTTCCATTAAGGTCTGGTAAAAATCACCAGTGAATCCATCTGGGCCTGGACTTTCTTTAGTTGGGAGACTTTTAACTGCTTGATTCTCTGTACTTGTTATAGTTCTATTTAAATGGTTAATCTCATCTGATTTAATTTTAGTAGGTCATATAAGTCAGAGAAGTTATTCCTTTCTTTCAGATTTTCAAACTTAGAGGTGTACATATTCTTAAAGTATGTCCCTTGATTTTATGAATTTCTTTAATATCTGTTGTAATGGTGCTAAGGGTTTATCAATCATGATTATCCTTTCAAAGAACTTACTCTTTGTTTCATTGATTTTTTGATTTTTTTTTTTTGGTTTCTATTTCATTAATTTCTGCCCTAATCTTTATTATTTCTTCCCATCTACTGATTTTTGGTTTACCTTGTTGTTCTTTTCCAAGGTGTTAGGGTGAAGCATTAAATTTTTTACTTGTGAACTTTCTAATTTCTTCATATAGGCACTTAGAGCTATAAATAACCCTCTTAGGACTGCCATCATTGTGTCCCAGAGGTTTTGGTATGTTGTATTCTCATCATCATTTGAGTCTACGAATTTATTGATTTCTTTTTTGATATGAACTCTCTAATTTCTTAATATTGGCACTTAGAGGTATAAATTTCTTTAGGACTGCCTTCATTGTGTCCCAAAGTTTTTGGAATGTTGTATTCTCATCATTATTTGATACTCTAAATTTATTGATTTCCTTTTTGATTTCTTCAGTGATCTACTCATCATCATTCAGTAGTGTACTGTTTAGTCTCTATTTGTGTATGCTCTGTAGTTTTTCTTTTTGTAGTTTAATCCCATTGTGGTCGGATAGAGTATAAGGGATTATTTCGATTTTCCTGTATTTGTTAAGATTTGCTTTGTGCCTTAATATATGGTCTAGTTTAGAGAATGTTCTATGTGCTGCTGAGAAAAATGTATATTAAGCAGCATTTGGATGGAATGTTCTCTAGATATCTGCTAGGCCCATTTGTTCTGTGATGTCATTTAATCCAGATGTCTCTCTGTTTATTTTTTGCCGGGATGACCAGTCAATAGATGAGAGTGGGGTATTGAAGTCACCTACTACAATTGTATTTGGAGTTATCTGTGACCTTAAGTCCAATGGTGTTTGTTTGATGAAATTGGGAGCCCTCATGTTAGGTGCATATATGTTTAGGATTATAATGTCTTCCTGTTGGAATGTTCCTCTAATCAGTATTAAAATGACCTTCTTTATCTTTCCTCCCTAATGTTGGTTTGAAGTCTATCCTGCTAGATATTAGGATAGCAACTCCTGCTTGTTTCCTAGGCCCATTTGCTGAAAATACCATTTTCCATCCTTTCTCCCTATAAGACACTGTCTATCCTATATTGAGAGATGAATTTCCTGGAGGCAAAAACAGCAGGATCCTGCCTTTTAATCCAGTCTGCAAGCCTGTGTCTTTTGGTTGGGGCATTGAGACCATTGATATTAAGAGTTATTATTTAAAGGTATGTATTTATTCTTGCCATTCTTATTTTGTAGTGCTTCCTGTTTTCCCTTTACTCGCTTGTTTTGACTGTTATTTTAGTATGGTTTATTTTTTCCTATTTCCTCATGTGTGTGCTTTGCTTTCTCTTCAGTGTGAAGGATTCCTTCAAGTATTTTCTGTAGAGCTGGTTTAGTTGTCATAAATTCTTTTAGCCTATTTTTGTTGTGGATATCCTTATCTCTCCATCAATTTTGATAGATAGCTTTGCTGATAAAGTAATCTTGGTAGACAGTTGTTATCTTTCAGAACTTGGAAAACATCATTCCAAGCCCTTTTGGCTTTTTGTTTGTTTTTCAACGTAGCATTTCACTGTAGCTCAGACTGACTTGGAATTCACTGTGTAGTCTCAGGGTTGCCTGGAACTCACGGAGATCCTCTTACCTCTGCTTCCCAAGTGCTGGGATTAAAGGCATGCACCACCATGCCCGGCCCTTTTGGCTTTTTAAAGTTTGTGTTGAGGGGCTGGAGATACATACGGTTTAGTGGTTAAGGCATTTGCCTGCAAAGCCAAGGATCCCGATTTGAGTCTTCAGGACCCATGTAAGCCAGATGTACAAGGGAGCGAATGCATCTGGAGTTGGTTTGCAGTGGCTGGAGGCCCTGGCGAGCCCATTTTCTCTCTCTGTCCTCTCTCCCTCTCTGTCTCTTTCTCTCAAATAAAATAAATAAATAAATAAAGTTTGTGTTGAGTAATCTGCTGTGATCCTGATGAGCTTTCTTTTATAAGTGACTTGATTCTACTCTCTGATTGCTTTCAGTATATTTTCTTTGGTTTGTGTGTTTGGTAGTTTAATTATAAGATGGTGAGGAGAGGTTCTCTCCAGGTTTTGTCTGTTTGGTGTTCTAAAAGCTTCCTGTATCTGCATTGGCATCTCTTTCCCAATTTGGGGGAAATTTTCTTCTTTGATTTTATTCAAATTGCCTACTATGCCTTTGAAGTGAAATTCTCCTTCCACTATACCCTGCATTCTTATGTTTGATCTTTTCATAGTGTCCTAAATATCTTGAAATTCCCATTTATGCTTTCCTATTAGCTTGTCTTTCTCTTTGTTGGACAGTATTAGGTCTGCCACCTGGTCTTCTAGTTTAGATACTCTGTTTTCTTCTTCATCATTCTACTGGTGAGACTTTCCACCGTGTTCTTTTAAGTCTACTGTGTTTTTCAGTGCTTGTATTTCTGCCTGGTTTTTCTTCATTATTTCCTTACTCATGCCTTGTGATGACCTCCTTATTTCATTAAACTGGTTTTCTGTGTTCTCTTTCAGGAGTTTATTTTCTTCTTTAATTCCTTGTTTTCTTCTTTGATTCCTTTGAGTATAGATAAAATCTTTTTTTGTTTGTTTGTTTTTTGAAATGTTTGTCAGGCATTTCATCTAAAACAGTCTCATTGGGGGATCATTTCTGATGGTTTTATAATTTTTTGTTTTGTTTTTTCAAGGTAGGGTCTTGCTGTGGCCCAGGCTGACCTGGAATTCTTTATGTAGTCTCAGGCTGGCCTCAAACTCTGTGCAAATCCTACAAAGCCTTCTGAGTGCTAGGATTAAAGGTGTGCGCCACCATACCCGGCATATTAATAATTTTTGGTGGGATTGTATTGTCTGGATTCTTTGTGTTTCTTGTATTATAATTAATGATTTTTGCATCCTGAGTTGATTTGATGCTTGGGTTTTATAACTATCTGCAGTGTTCTTAAATGTGGAGATCCAACTTTATATACCTCAGGGTATGAGTTTTTTGCAGTCAGGTTCATATTGCTGGTAGAAATTACCCAACCAAGAGTAGCTTGTGGGAAAAAAAAGAGGTTATTTTGGCTTACAGGCTCGAGAGGGAAGCTCTATAGTGGCAGAGAAAATGATGGCATGAGCAGAGGGTGGACATCACCCCCTGGCCAACATAAAGTAGACCATTTCAACAGGAGAGTGTGCTAAACACTGGCAAGGGAAAACTGGCTATAGCACCCATAAGCCCACCTCCAGCAGACGTTAATTCCCAAATCTCTATCTGCTGGGAACCTAGCATTCAGAACACCTAAGTTTATGGGGGACACCTGAATCAAACCACCACAGAGTTTAAGGTGCCATGTGTAGCTCTTGTACTCCAATCCACCTGCGGAAGTAATCCTAGTGTTGAGTTTGCCTGCTATTCAAGTATTTTAGTAGGCTGAGTAGAACAATTTACTGGGAAATTTTAAAATTCAATTGAGCAATACACACATTCAGTAAAAACCAGCACCGAGTATGCAAGTGTGGAGATTAAATGAAACAGATAACTTTATAATGCCAAAGAACCTAAGGATGTGTGTTGTTCTACACCCTTAATCCTATCAGCTGGGAGGTTGAGATTTCTGTTCTGAAATAGGTTTTAGGTCAGCCTGGCTCTGAATCACACCCTGCCCCCAGTAATGATAGAAGAAAAAGACAAAGGCCCTATAAATCTGAAAGCATCAAACGCACAATAGTCAACCCCCAACTACAACTTAATTGAGAATGATAAAGCCAACCAAGAATATGTAACCCATAACCTTCCCTGACATGGAAAGGGACATTAGCACTTCCAGTGCAGGCCTATGTACCTGCTTTTTTGTCAGCCTTTTGGGGTGGCTCCCACTCTCACAGGGCTGAATGCCCCCCTCAATCCCTCTGTGCTGTGCTGTGGAGCTGGTGCTCTGATCAGCTCTGCTGGATGCCCTGCCACTGAGGGCTGAGTGCCTTCTCTGGAGGGTTGCTGTTCTGATGATTGGGGGATGGGAGAGTGCCAGAAGTCTGGAGTTGTACTGGAACTGCTCAGCTGCTCCTGCCTGTGTCCCCTTCAGCAACTCCTCAGCTGGTCTCTGCCGTCTCCCCTTCAGGTTTCTTGACTGCAAGGAGGCTGATGCGGTTGGGACATCCCCTTGTTTGGTCTCTGCTTCTGCAGCTTGTTACCAGCCTGGGCATGAGTGTGGATCCACCGCAAGTGACTCAGCAGGGGCGGGATTCTGGCCAGCCTCCTTTCTGGTAGATCTTGGTCTCTATTGCTTCTGTGCTCTGACCGATAATAACTTGTATACCTTCACTTTTTGGAAGAAGAGTATATTTTCCTGTGGTTTTGCTTAAATCCCTCCCTAGGCTGGTTTGGCATGACTCCTGTGCCGCCATCTTACCTGGATATCTCCTTTTGGTTTTTCGAGGTAGGGCCTCACTGTATCCCATGCTGTCCTGGAATTTACTTTGTAGTCTCAGGGTAATCTCAAACTCATGGTGATCATCCTACCTCTGCCTCCTGAGTGCTGGGATTAAAGGCATGTGCCACCATGCCCGGTCTTTTTTTTTTTTTGGTTAATATAGCCATTTTTGAAAACAACGTGGAGGTGTCTCAAAAAAACTAAAATTAGAACTAGTATATGATCCAACATTTCTACTAATGGGTATGACATGAAATCTTTATGCCAATGAGATACTTACAACCCCATATTCAATGTAACACTTTTCCTAACAGCGAGAGTATGGACTCAACCTAGATATCCTTCAGCAAATGAATAAATAAGAAAAATGTAATACATATTTATATAATGAAATGCTACTTAGTCATAAAAGAATGAGGTCCTGTCATTTGCAGGAACATGGGTGAAACTGTAGGACATCATGCTGAATGAAATAAGCCAAACGCAGGATGGTAAATACTCATTCCCCCATGGAAACTATTAAGTCAACCTTTCTGAAGTACCGAATGGAATGTGGGGAGGGGTTCTGCATAAGAGAAGACTAGATGGATATGATCATTGTAAGATGTATGCATATGTAGCAGTTAACTTCTCATTGTTGAGTCAAAACACTTGATCATAAGCATCTTATGGGAGGAAAGGGTTATTTTGGCTTACAATTTCAAGGAGAACATTGGTCATGGTGGAGAAAAGCATGGTAACTGGTTCACGTCTTCATACATCTGTGGCAGAAAGGGAGCAGTGTGAATGAGTCAGTTTTGAATACACAGTGGGCTGGGATTAAAGGCCCAGCCTTTTTTTTTTTTTTGATTGGCTATTGTTTTGGAAAAAAAGCTTTCCCCCACCCTCTCTATTGTTTTGTCTGTCTCCCTCATGCTCTCCTTCCTTTTGTTTTCCCTGTCTGTCTCTCTCTTTCTGTCTGTCTGTCTCTCTCTCTCTCTCTCTCTCTGTGTGTGTGTGTGTGTGTGTGTGCGCGCGCGCGCGCGCATGCATAGTATATGTATGTATTTATTTTTCCCCTGTGGTACTGCTGAGAATTGAACCCAAGGCCTTGCTCTACTGTTGGCCTATACCCTCAGCCCTATGTATTCTCTCTTTTAATTTTAATTATTGTTTTGTGTAGGGTCTCACTCTAGCCCAGACTGACCTGGAATTTACTATGTAGTTTCAGGGTGGCCTTGAACTCATGTTGATCCTCCTACCTTTGCCTCCCAAGTGCTGGGATTAAAGGTGTGCACCACCACACTGGGCTGTATTCTCTCTTAATGATATATTTAAAGCACCTATTTGGGGCTTAAGGGATAGTTATCTCTGTTTAATCTTAACCAAAAGTCAGTGACATACAGGAATGAAAGTATAACAAATGGAAGTTTGACTTGCTGTGGTGTTACAAATGGTTTACAAAGGAACAACAGTAACACCAGAAACCCAGGCCCTCATGCTTCTAACTAAAGGTGAGGATAGTTGGTTTTGGACCCTTCTGCTCTCTGGCTTCTGCTCAGGAGAGCTCTTGGGATTGGGTTAGTAGTGCTTATTCCTATGCTGAGGTCACTGGAACCTAAGAAATGCCATCACACTCGTTTTGAAGTTCCCAGGGCTATATTTTGCTACTTCTGGCAAGTCACAAAACTCAGTGTCAGTCTTTTCATGTATAATATATGCTCTATCCTTGCTAAAATGGGGTAGTGCTGTGAAAGTGAGATGATTTAATAGCATACAAAAGCATGACACTTTTGCAGGGGAGTTCTTTAATTACATTGGACTTTAATTTTATAGTATGGATTTCTTTTTAAGGTCATAATAGTTTATTTTGAAAATTGTGCTGCACTGGTTGGACCTACATTTAACCTCTCCCTTTGCTCAAATATTTCAGCGGGACCACACTCTGTAGAAATCAGGTGTAGAGGAAGACTATTTCCTCTGAAGTTCTGTCCCAGAGAATGAATTGAAGCCCATTAAGAATCAGCGGAATGGGCTGGAGAGATGGCTTAGCTGTTAAGCGTTTGCCTGTGAAGCCTAAGGACCCCAGTTTGAGGCTTGATTCCCCAGGACCCACGTTAGCCAGATGCACAAGGGGCTGCACACCCCTGGAGTTCGTTTGCAGTGGCTGGAGGCCCTGGCATGCCCATTTTCTCTGTCTCTCTATCTGCCTTTCTCGCTCTGTCTGTCGCTCTCAAATAAATAAATAAAAAATGAACAAAAAATTTTTTTTTAAAAAAAAGAATCAACAGAATGATTGCAAATGTAGTTTTTTTTTTTTTTTTTTTTTTTTTTTTTTTAATTTTCAAGGTAGGGTCTCACTCTAGTCCAGGCTGACCTGGAGTTTACTATGTGGTCTCAAGGTGGCCTCCAACCACAGTGATCCTTTTACCTCTGCCTCCCAAATGCTGGGATTAAAGGAGTGTGCCACCATGCCCAGCCACAAATGTAGTTAAGTAAATGCAAAGTTCTTTCCTAAGTAAGCAGCTTGAGCTACTGTTTTCACATATCCAGGGCTTTAGCATTTTTATACATTTAAACACTGTCCACTTGGCCAAAGCATGCTCTTGGACAGCCTCAGGTCATTTCCATACTCTGTTCCTAGAATAGACATTTCCTTCATTGTGTTCTGTTCTTTTGATGCTTCTCTGTTTCACTTTACATTGTAGTACTAGTCCTTTATTTCTAGTTTTGTCTTTCTAAATGATTTCTCTTTTTTCCTGAATTTTCAAGGGTTAATACATGGTGATTGATATCTTTTGCTAGTAGTGATTCAGACCATTTTATGACATTAAATTATTGGCCTGGGGTATGGTTGAATGGTAGAACAGTTGCCCAGCATGTACTCTCATCTCTGAAAAGGGAACCAAGTTGTAAATCTTCACATTATTATTTATTTCTAAATAATACTGATAGTATGGTCATTGGAATTAAGCAAAATTACTCTATATAGTTTTGTAGAAACTGTTATATAAACTACTTATTTTAGAATTTTTAAAAAGTTTATTTGCATGTGTGTGTGTATGTACACCAGACACTTGAGACATACTTTATGGATGGCTTGGGAATTGAAATTGGACTGGTAGGCTCTGCAAGCAAGTGCCTTTAACCACTGAGCAATCTACCCAGATCCCCTTTTTAATATTTGGGTCAGGGTCTCATTCTACTTAACCAGGCTGTCTTAGAACTCACTCTGTAGCTTAGGTTGGCCTTGAACTACGGCAATCATATCTCAGCTTCCTTTGTACAAGGATTATAGATGTGAGTATGCAGAATGGAACTCACAAATTTACCCATTTTTTAAAAATTTAATTTCACGTGACAAAATTGCTGCCAAGGAAAATAGTGGTTAATGTTATCAGCTTCTTTGAACATGCTTACCATTTTATTTTTACTTATTTACTAATCATTTTTTTTTGTTGTTCTTACAAGAATTCCACTTTAAAAGTTTCACTACCTTTAAACAATTTTAAATGAAGATTTCTTTTTTAAAAGTGAACTCTATGGCTGGGGAGATGGCTCAGCTGCTAAAGGCACTTGTTTGCAAAGTCTGCTACCCTGGGTTCAATTCCCCAGTACCCATGTGTAGCAGAGAATATATTGGGGGACATCTATTCAAACTACCGCACCATGTAAAGCCAATGGCACACATGTCTGGAGTTCGTTTGCAGCAGCAGGAGGCTTTAGTGCACCCATGCTCACACCCTCTCACCACCTCGAATGAATGAATGCTATTTAAAAAAGTTGAACTCTTGGGGCTGGAGAGATGGCTTAGTGGTTAAGGTGCTTGCCTGCAAAGCCTAATGACTCAGGTTTGATTCCCCAGTACTCATGTAAAGCCAGATGTACAAAGTGGCCTGGAGTTTGTCTGCAGCTGCTGGAGGCTTTGGTGTGCCCATTTTCTCTCTCTCTCTTTTCTCTCTCTCTACTTGAGAATACATAAAAATTTTTTAAAAGTTGAACTCTAGCTTTGCATTTTTTTGTTTGTTTTTGTTTTTTCGAGGTGGGGTCTCACTCTAGCCCAGGCTGACCTGGAATTCACTATGGAGTCTCAGGGTGGCCTCAAACTCAAGGCGATCCTCCTACCTCTGCCTCCCTAGTGCTGGGATTAAAGGCGTGCACCACCACGCCCGGCTAGCTTTGCATTTTTTGCCAATCCTAAACATTATATCAATTTTGATTCATCCATTCACCAGAACTTTCTGTTACATTTGTGTTTTTTTTGCAGGTATTTTTGCTTATTTAAACTACCATGTTCCTCGCACAAGACGAGAAATCTTGGAGACCCTAATCAAAGGCCTTCAGAGACTGGAGTACAGAGGATATGATTCTGCTGGTATTTCTTTTAAAAATATTAAGGGTTTTGTGTGATTCTTGAATCTAAATAGAGTTATTATTATTTCTATGAGACTAGACTCATGTTTTGTTATTTTGTAAATCTAAATCTGAAGAATTTTTATCTTTCATGTCTAAGGGGCTTTTTTTATATCATTTCAATAGTATTATCATTTGTGTGGGATTTTGCTTCTTGTAATTGCTTTTAAGAATGTTACTATAAAACACAAATCATGGGGCAGTTGAGTGCCTTATTTTATAAATTCTTTTTCTCTACTTATTCATGTTTTCTGTATAAACATGAGATAATGAGATTCTTCTTTTTTTTTTTTTTTCCTGTGGTGTTGGGGATCAAACCCAGGGCCTTGTGCCTGTTGTGCATGTCAAGCCATTTGCACAAAGTGGCAAATACTACTACTGAGCTACATCCTCAGCTACAATTCTTCTATTTATGTAAATGACAAGTCAAGTTTCTGGTGGTCTATTTGGATCTAGCTCTCCCTGTGTTGGGGCCTATGAAGTGCTCAGATTTTGCAATTGCCTCTGGTGACTCATGAGAGTCTCTGTACATGGTTGCACTCCTGTCTATCTGAGATAGCAAAAGATTCCAAAGCAAAATCAGGAAAAGTTAAAGGGTAGGAGGTGAGATCTAGAGGAAAGCAGGCACAGCTTTCAAGTGGCCTCTTCTGGTGGTCATGCAGGACATACTTCAATTCCCTAGCAGTGAGTTGTAACAGCACATGTGAAATGTCACCTACCAGAGAGCTTGTTGTCACTCAGAGCCCAGAGCAACATTTTCCCAGTGGGGCTAGCAGAGGAAAGGTAGACATTCTGCTTAAGCCCCAGTTTGTATGAAAGGTTCAGGCACGGAGGTTGTGGGGAGTCTGACATCTAAGATTCCAGATGATAGCCATGGGCCAGCCCTGCATGTAGGTCTTTTCTGAGCTTAGTTAGCAGTGTCAGATCCTCAGTTCCATTTTTAGTGGGACTGAAGATGAACCTAGGGCTTGGCACATGGTACGGGAGGGCTCACCCACTGAGTATCCCTGCCCAGTTCCTTTGTTCTTCTAATAATTTCTTTTGGGGGGGGGGGTTGAGATAGGGGCTCATTCTGGTCCAGGCTGATGACACCATGCCTGGCTAAAAAAAAAATATATATATATTTTCTTTTTTTGTTTGTTTGTTTGTTTGTTTTTTCGAGGTAGGATCTAGTTCCTTTGTTCTTACAGTTCTCCTACCTTAGCTCCTTACTTGGATGCTGATTATGGTTTTTTTTTTTTTTTTTGAAAGAAGATATGAGCTGGAGAGATGGCTTAGTGGTTAAATGCTTGCCTGCGAAGCCCCCAGTTGGAGGCTCGAGTCCCCAGGACCCACATAAGCCAGATGCACAAGGGGGCGCATGTATCTGAAGTTCGTTTGCGGTGGCTGGAGGCGCTGGTGTGCCCATTCTCTCTCTCTCTCTGCTTCTTTATCTGTCTGTCACTCTCAAATAAATAAAAATAAAAAATAAGAAAAAGAAGATATGAGGGGGATCAGTGTGAGTTTGAGGCCAGCCTAAGAATACAGTGTGAGTTCCAGGTCAGCCTGGACTAGAGTAAAACCCTACCTCGAAAAAACAAAATGAAAAAAGAACATAACTTTTAGAGGTTAGGAATTTAGCTCAGTGAATGAGTATTTGCCTAGCAAGTGCAAGGCCCTGGGTTCAGTCCTCAGCTCTGAGAAAAAAAAAAAAAAAATCAGAAAAAGACCAAAAAACAAAGAAACCCCACACCTATACACCCATAGGGAACTAATGTTGCATTCAAAATCAATTCTTTAAGACCTTAAACCACAGAAAGGAGCAAGTTTTATGACATAAGGAAGATAGGATTATTTACTTGGGAGAGAGAGAAAGGGTGCACCAGGGCCTCCTTCCACTGCAAATGAACTTCAGACACATGTTGCTTTGTTCATTTGGCTTTATGTGGGTACTGGGTGCTGGGGAATTACACCCAGGGCCATCAGGCTTTGCAAGCAGTTGCCTTTAGCTGTTGAGCCATCTCCCCAGCCTTGATTTTCTGTAAACTTTGGAGGCTCCTTTTCTTCTGTCTAGAGCTTAACTAAGAATGCTCTTTTGTTTTTGTTGTTTTGGAAGAGGTTCTTAGTTTGTAGCCCTGGCTGGCCTTGAACTCCTGGTGATTCTACCTGAATTTTCCAAAGGCCCAGATTTTAGGCATAAACTGCCAAACCCAGCTTTGAAAATTCTTCAGCACGCTTTTCTTATTTTGTATACTTTGTGACTTATAATCCTTGTTTTTTTGTTGTTGTTGTTTTTGTTTTTGTTTTGTTTTCTTTCCTGAGGAAGGGTTGCACGCTGACCTGGAATTCACTATGCAGTCTCAGGGTGGCCTTGAACTCATAGTGATCCTCCTACGTCTGCCTTCCAAGTGCGCCACAATGCCCGGCAAAGTTTTTGAGATAGGGTCTTACTTTGAAGCCCAGACTGACCTCAAACTCACTATGTAGTCTCAGGGTGGCCTTGAACTCATGGAGATCCTCCTATCTCTGCCTCCCAAGTGCTGGGATTAAAGGAGTGCGCCGCCACGCCCGGCTTTGCTGTCATGTTTTTGACACGTAATAGATAATGTAGTAAGCATTAAGTTGGTAAATTAATTAAATAAAAATGTAATTTTCCTAAATTAAAAGGAATGCCTTGGGCTGGAGAGATGACTCAGTAAGTTAAGGAGCTTGCCTGTGAAGCCTAAGGATCCAGGTACTATTCCTCAGAACCCATGTGGGCCAGATGCATAAGGTGGCACATGTGTCTGGAGTTCATTTGCAACGGCTGAAGGCCCTGGCACGCCCATTCTCATTCTCTCTTTCTCTCAAATAAATAATTTTTTTTTTAAAAAAAGTTAGTGCTTCAATTGATAATCTTAGCAATAGCCAATTTCTAAATTTTCCTCTTTTGCCTGTTGCTGATTTAGGTGTGGGTGTTGATGGAGGAAATGACAAAGACTGGGAAGCCAATGCCTGTAAAATCCAGCTCATTAAGAAGAAAGGAAAAGTTAAGGCACTGGATGAAGAAGTTCACAGTAATGTACTTAGCTTGGTTTTTGTCCCCTCCCATTTTCCTTCTCCACCAAATGCCCCATATTTGGGGGCCTGTTCTGAGTATAATTCTCAAAGTTGAGGGAAAGGAAGGAAAATAATTTTGTTGCTTTGACTGGCTTTAAATTGTGTCTGGGCTTTAAAAACAACCTTAGGGAGCTAGATGTGTTGCTCACACTTCATAATCCAGTACTGAGGGTTGTCATGAGTGAGTTTAAGGCCAGCTGGGGTAGAATGAGCCCCTGCCTCAAAAATTAAAAACAAACACAAATAAATAGCAACAAGGCAAGGAAGTTAGATACATTGGGTTTGGAGCAAATGGCTGCATCTTCAGTTGAGGAAGCTTCAGAACCAGCATCCTGAGGAATGGCCTTTCATGGTGGCCTTGTTCATATGTCTTCACTTGATGGTGGTTTTTACTTAATAGTGTCCTCAAATGCAAGAGTGTTGTTGCTGGCAAATTTACATGTGCAAAAGAGAAGCCAGAAAGTGCTTCCTTTGAGTCAAAAGGTGAATGTTCTCTACATAACAAGGAAAATAGGAAAATTCTATGCTGAAGTTGTTGAGATCTGTGGTAAAGATGAACCTTCTGTCTAAAACTGTGAAGAAAGAAACTTACGCTAGACTTGGACCTCGAGGTAAAAATGTTACAGCTACAGGGTATGTAGGTGCTTTGTTAAGATGGAAAAAGGTAAAGTTTGGGTGATCAAGTAAATGCATGCTGATAGAGGGTTTAGTACTATGTGCAGTGTCAGGCATCAGCTAGGTGCCTTGAAGTGTGTCTTGTGGGTTGTGGAGTACTGCTATAATTATATTTAGTACAAGTCTTAGCATCTGTACAGCATTGTTAAATACTTGCATTTTTTTCATTTTATCTTTTAAAGAACAACAGGATATGGATTTGGATATAGAATTTGATGTACACCTTGGAATTGCTCATACCCGTTGGGCAACTCATGGCGAACCCAGTCCTGTTAATAGTCACCCCCAGCGCTCTGATAAAAATAACGGTATGAAGAGATTCTGTGTGCTTTGAGATGATTATAGAAGGCTAATAATGGGAGAAGAATGAAGGGCTTTGTTGTTATTTTCATCTGGAAAAATGTAAACATATTTAGAAATAAATGCTTACAGAACCTGACTCATCATCCAGCTTCAACATTTGTGCAGTACAGGATCAATTAAGTTTATCTATTCTCTCTCTGCCTAGATTATTTTGGAATCCCAGTAGATAGCTCATTGTAGATTGTTAACTCTTCAATATCAATATGTAGGTCCTCCTTCTTTTTCTCTCTTTTCCTTGTAGTTTACTGTGTTGTTTATCCTGTGAGTTTCCTGTAGTCTGGATCTTTCTAATTGCATCTATTCCTGTTACGGCATTTAATGTTTGTGTTATATATGTAATTTCTTCTTAAAGGAAATAGGTTCACTAGCTGGCCTGGAATTCATTATGTAAATCAGGATGGCCTGAAGCTTGCATCACTCCTCCTGCTTCTACCTTCTATGTCCTGGCATTACATACGTGTGCTACCCTGCCTGCTAAATGAACCGTTTTCTTCCCTTCCCTTCCCTTTTCTATTTTATTTTATTTTTTAATTTTATTCTGTTCTATTCTACTTTCTTTTTCTAATTTATTTAACTATGTGTGTGTATGTGGGTGTGCATGCCACTGTGTGTGTGGAGGTTGGAGGAAGACTTCAAGGTATCTGTGCTTCACCTTTGAGACAAGGTCTCTTGCTGCTACAAATATACTTAGCAGGCTACAAATTAATGACAGACTAGCGGACCTGTAAGCTTTGGATTCTCCTGGTTCTTCCTCCCATTGTCATAGAGTATTGGGGTCACAGATGCAGGTACCATTTTGCATCTGACCTTATGTGGGTGCCAGGGAATTAAACCTGGGCTGGCAGGCAGTGCAGTCAAGTGCTTTTAAATGCTAAACACATCTCTCCAGCCCCTATCCCTAAATATTTATTACATACTGTGATAATGTTTTCATGTGACATTCCAGGAATTGAGACCACAGGCAAGTAAACTTAGCTCTCTGAATGATTATGTAGTTACTAGTTCTTGAGCTCAGTGTTTCTCAGGTTGTTTAAGATTGAAAAGACTTTAAACTTATACTGGAGAAAGTAGGAATTATAGGGTGGGTTTAGCCCTCTCAGTTTATGAGGAAACAAGCCTATGAGATTTTCTTCAGCAAAGTTGGGATAGTAGTTTAGCTGTAGCAGAACCTGGGGGTCTGTTTATTTCCTCATACCCATGCCCACTGGCACCGTGTGCTTCCATTGAGCCTTGAAACAGTGCTGTTGAGGTACCTGATGATAACCCAGTAATAAGACAGAGGTTATAATTGACACTACTGGCATGTTACCAACTTTTTGACTTGAGGAAAATGCAGTAATTGGCCTGTAATCCCAGCTGGAGGATCACAGGTTTGAGGTCAACCTGATTTACTTAGCAAATTCCAGGCTAGTGTGGCTACATAATGAAGTGTTCTTTCCAAAACAAACAAACAAAACAAGTCAATGAAACAAAGAAGCTGTCCATATGGGAGTAGTGGCTCACACCTTTAATCCCAGCATTCAGGAGGCTTAGGTAGGAAAATCACTGTGAATTCTAGGGCAGCCTGGGCTAGAATGTGATCCTGCTTCAACATACTAAAAAGAAACAAAAAAAAGAAGGAAAAAAAATCTGTTCATAGTTATTTATAATAATTATTGGACTTCTATATTTTTGGTAATTAATACTTTTATCTCTTGTAGAATTTATTGTTATTCACAATGGAATCATCACCAACTACAAAGACTTGAAAAAGTTTTTGGTACGTAAAGTGACCTCAAAAGGCACCAGTTTGCAAATAACTTCTAAGGAGAGACTGTGGGTGGTTTGTTAGGTTATGCCACATTGTCTAGATATAACTGAATAATTCCTAAGATGATTGCAAGGGTGTGGTGATTTGTTGGGCTTTTCTCTGTTAAGAGCCACATGCTCATTTCAGTTGATGCAGAGAAGGCCTTTGAAAAAATAGATCATCATTTCATGATCAAAATGCTGGAGAGAATAGGCATGGAAGGTTTATATCTCAACACAATAAAGGCTATATATAAAGCACCTAAAGCACAAATAATACTTAATGGGGAAAAACTCAAGGAGTTCCCACTGAGATCAGGAACAAGACAGGGGTACCCATTCTCCACTGCTCTTCAACATAGTACTAGAAGTCCTAGCCCACGCAATGAGACAGGAGAAAGAAATAAAAGGGATACAAATTGGAAAAGAAGCAGTCAGATTAGCTATATTTGCAGATGACATGATTCTATATATAAGTGACCAGAAAGTCTCTATCTCAAAATTTCTAAAGGTGATAAATTCTGTTAGCAAAGTGGCAGGATATAAAATCAACATACAAAAATCAGTACCCTTAAAAAAAAAGTCAGTAGCCTTTTTATATGCAAAGGACAAATATACAGAGAAAGAAATCAGTGAGGCTGTTCCATTTTTAATAACCACAAAAAAATTAAATACCTTGGAATAACACTACAAAGGTTGTGAAAGACCTATGTAATGAAAACATAAAAACACTGAAGAAATTGAGGAGGTCTTGAGCAGATGGAAAGACCTCCCATGCTCCTGGATAGGTAGAATTAATATTGTGAATTGGCAGTTCTACCAAAAGCAATATTCAGATTTAATGCAATACCAATAAAAATTCCAGCATCATTCTTCACAGAGATAGAAAAAAAAGATCTCAAAATTAATAAGAAATGGCAGCAGGCCTAAGATATCCAAACATATCCTCAGCAAAAGAAACACCTGTGGAGTTATCACTATAGCTGTTTCTAAAGCTATACTACAAAGCCATAGTAACAAAAACAGCATAATGCTGGCATAAAAACAGACGTACAGACCAATGGAACAGAATTGAAGACCTGGACCATAGGTTAAGTAGCTACAGCTACTCAATCTTTGACAAAGGTGCTGATTATGTAGACTGGAGAAAAGACAGCATCTTCAACAAATGGTGCTAAACAAATTGGATCACCACATGTAGAAAATTGAAACTAAACCCACTCACCTTGCCATATACAAAAATCAACTCCAAATGGGTTAAAGACCTCATTATAAACCTGAAACTCTTCGACTAATGGAAGAAAAAATAGGAACTCTCCATGAGAGTGGATAAGGACTTCCTGGACAATACCCCATTAGCCCAGGAAATTATTATTTTTTTAATTTGAAAAGGAAATAATTATTTGACTTTTTTATAAATGACAAACATTAAAATTGGACTTTTCAGGGCTTGGTTGTAGCTCAGTGGAACAACACTTGATTACACACATTACTTGTAGGTCCTTGGGTTTCATCCCCAGCACTGTTCCTCTCCCCCCAAGAAAAGTCGTTTTGAAGAAACTTTTTTTTTTTCTTCCAAATTCTTATTAACAACTTCCATGATTATAAAACATACTCCATAGTAATACCCTCCCTCCCCCCACTTTCCCCTTTGAAACTCCATTATCCATCATACCCCCTCCCCATCTCAGTCAGTCTCTTTTAATTTTGATGGCATGATATTTTCCTCCTCTTATGATGGTCTTGTGCAGTTAGTGTCAGGCACTGTGAGGCCACGGATATCCAGGCCATTTTGTGTCTGGAGGGAGCATGTTGTAAGGAGTCCTATCCTTCCTTTGGCTCTTACATTCTTTCCGCCACCTCTTCCGCATTAGACCCTGAGCCTTGGAGGGTGTGATAGAGATATTGCAGTACTGAGCACTGTGGTCATTTCTTTCCATCACCATGATACCTTCTGAGTCGTCCCAACGTCACTGCCATCTGAAAAGAGAAGATTCTCTACTCAAAGTGAGAGTAGCATTAATATAAGGGTATGAACATTTTAACAGAGGTGCTTACCGGGCAATTTGATAAGCATAGTATATACATTTGGCCAGGCAACAGCAGACGTTACACCCCTAGGGCTCATGACTACCCATGTTTTAAGTTTTCAGTGTCAGGGATGTATTCCCTCTCATGGAGCGGGTCTCCAGTCCAATTAGAGGACATTTGGTTTCCCCCATAACAGATGTGCCACTATTGCACCCATTGGATCATTTGGCCTGGCTGGCCAAATATAAGGCTTGCAGTGTCCACTGTTGAGTATCTTCACTGGTGATTTCTCTTTCTCTCATTGAACTGCATGCAGAATGGCTTCTTCCAGGTTTCTGTCAGCTGGTCTACATGGAATAGGTTATTAGCTCAGTTCCAGCAGGATTTCTCAGTGGCCTTGCAGCCCAAGTATATGGAGTCTTCAACAATAGGATCTTACCATCTATTCCTGGTGGGAAACCAAGGGCCTCGGCAATGGCCTATAATGTTTTGGGGACATCAGGGACCTCCCTGGCCAACAACTCACTGGAAGGTATCCCATCCCTGGCACTGAAAATTTTCTAGCAAAAATCTATAGCTCCTGAGTGTTCCATTGTCCAAAAAAGTAGGATTCCATATGATTTATTTATAACCTCTTAGATTTTGATTATCCCTCCCTCTACCTTTCCTTTACTCAATCTCTTCCCCAGATCTCACTTGGGCCTTTTCACCCCCATTAATCTATTCTTCTATTTACATATATACAATACCATCCTATTAAGTATCCCCCTCCCTTTCTTTCTCGTCCCTTTATATCTGTTTTCTAGCTTACTGGCCTCTGCTACTGAGTTTTTTCCTTCCCACACAGAAGCCCAGTCATCTGTAGCTAGGATTCACATATGAGAGAGAACATGCGATTATAAAAAAAAATCCCATGGTAATGCCCACCCTCCCCCCACTTTCCCCTTTGAAACTCCGCTCTCCATCATATCCCCTCCCCCTCTCAGTCTCTCTTTTATTTTGATGTCATGATCTTTTCTTCCTATTTTTACGTTCTTGTGTAGGTAGTGTCAGGCACCGTGAGGTCATGGATATCCAGGCCATTTTGTGTCTGGAGGGAGCATGTTGTATGAAGTCCTGCCCTTCCTTTAGCTCTTACATTCTTTCCGCCACCTCTTCCGCATTAGACCCTGAGCCTTGGAGGGTGTGATAGAGATACTGCAGTGCTGAGCACTCCTGTCACTTCTTTCCAGCACCATGATGCCTTCTGAGTCATCCCAAGATCACTGTCATCTGAAAAGAGAAGGTTCTCTACCAAAAGTGAGAGTAGCATTAATATATATAAGTAGCATTAATATAATATATATTTAATTAAGAGAAGTGTCTACTGGGCAGTTTGATAGGCATAGTATATACATTTAGTCAGATAGCAGCAGATGTTAAACCCCTAGGGCTCATGACTACTCCTGTTTTAAGTTTTCAGTATCAGGGATGTTCCCTCCCATGGAATGGGCCTGCAGTCCAATTAGAGGACATTTGGTTTCCACCATGACAGACGTGCCATTATAAGAAACTTCTTGTTCTTTGCTAGTTCTGTATGGTGTTTTTCAGAAAGCTGCTGGGACAGATAAGAAAAGTTAGAACAGATTACAAGACAGATCTTTATCTCAAATAGCTATGTTGTCATGGTGCCTTCTCAGGGCTGTCCAGTAGAGCCTTTATCAGTGATGGAAACTTTCTTTGTCACCTAATACTGGGTCCACTATGCACATTTGACCGCGACACTTTAACATAAATTTTACTTAATTTAGGTTGTCACGTAAGTAACTTCTGTGCCTTTTGGCTAAGATTAAGTATAGTATCCCTTCTTATCAATTTACTAAATTGTCATATATAGCTAATGACTTTTACTGGATAATATGATTTCATCACCAAAAGAATTTTTATATTCACTATGAAGTCGTTGCTTTGAGCATTATATATTTCATTATATTAATTGTGTCTATTTCCTTTTTTTCAACTTGTAGGAAAGTAAAGGCTATGACTTTGAATCTGAAACGGATACAGAAGCAATTGCCAAACTTGTAAAGTACATGTATGACAATTGGGAAAGCCAGGACATCAGCTTTACTACGTTGGTGGAGAGAGTTATCCAACAATTGGTATTAAACCATACTTCTAAAGATAATTATACTAATATTTGTTGCAAGAAACTTTCTTAAGATGTCTGATAAGCAGGGAGTATGCTAATTTCACAAGTTCTTAATATTTTGGCTTTTATTTTATACATACCTGTCATATATATAAAAAATTTAATGCATATGATTTTGAGAAACTGTTGTTTGTCTTATTATCCTACCCTTCCCCACATTTTAAATTCTATTTATTTCACTTAATCTATTTAGTTTGATATCGTGAACTTATAAAGTCAGTTTTTCTAAAAACCACACATATGTACATGCTTATCCACGCCACACACACATATATCCCCAGTACCTACAACAAAGGATTCATCACTCTTAGCTTCCAGCCAGTAACCTAAGTGCACTCTTTTTTTCTTCTGAGCCAGCAATGTTTTTTCTTTATGCAGACTTTTTCCTATCTCTGTGCCTCCATAGAAAAGTGTTTTCCAGCTCAAGATAAAAGCAGTATTCTTTGCATTTCATTTCAGTTGCTCTTATTAAAGATGGGAGACATTAAGGATCCACAAAAACCCAAGTCCATAGCAACGCCTACATCTGCCTGCCTCACTTATAATTCTGGCTTTGCTATGTCATGTTATAGGCCCTTCCCTCCCTCCTCCCCTTAGACCTTGTAATGCCTGTAGCAGCAGGAGGTAGGAAGGTAGTGAATATAGAAATCTGTTCTTTTTGTTTCCTAGACAGAGAAATGTGCCCTCCTTGCCTGTTCTTGCTTTTTAAAAGCACTCCTTTCTGCTTCCTGTATAATCTAGTGTGGGTCCTGTGGGAGTTCTTTATTCTTATGCCTCATATTCTTTTTTTTTTTTTCTTTTACCCATTCTTCCAGAATGTTTTATTTGTGTATTATTTATTTATTTAGTGGGAGAATCGGTAGGGTCCTGAATGGGCTCCTTTATTCAATTAGATACAGAGGTTTGGTGGTTCCTACTCCACACATCATGGATGGAAATGACAAAGCAATTCTGTTTTGTTTTGTGTTGTTTTTTGAGGTGGGGTTTTACTCTAGCTCAGGCTGACCTAGAATTCACTATACAGTCTCACGGTGGCCTCAAACTCACCGCAAACCTACTTCTGCATCCTGAGTGCTGGGATTAAAGGCATATGCCCCGGCTCCCATTCTTCTTAAGCTTTGTCCCTGAAAAGAGTTGGTCAACGGGCTGTGCTGCCTTTGTTAATAATTATGATTGTACATATTCTTAACTCCAAGATCAAGGACAAAAAGAATGGAAGTTAATAGTGGTGTAGAATTCCTAGGGCTGAGAATGATTTTTGGGTGTGGAGCTTAGGATATTCTAATTCTGTCCTTCCATACAAGTTCCTAGAACCAGGGAGATGTTGGTGTCTGTTGAAAAATACTGGTAGTAGCTTCACAGGTGATTTTCCTGGTGCTCTGCTTTTGGAACTGTTGGTAGTATTTTGGAAGACAGCTATGCTTACCACTATACCACCAACACAGATTGTTCTTAGAAGTAATTTGAAAGTACTCTTCATCAGTTGGCTTGCTCACACCAAAGCTCAGGGGTATCTACCTAAAATGAAGACTTGTTATAAACTAGTAAAAAAGAGCACTTGTGTGAACAAGAAGTGACTACACTGAAGCCAGTATGTTTGTTTGAAGTATGTTTGATAATTGGCTATAATAAATTTTGCTAATGGGCCCTGGGAGATGCCTCAGTGGATAAAGTGCTTGCTGTGCAAGTATGAGGTCTTTGGGTTAGATCCCTTGAACCTGTATAAAAAACTGCGTGTGTTGGCATGTGCTTGTAATACCAGCACTGGGGAGGCAGAGACAGGAGGATCTTTGGGGACTAATTGTTATGCTCCGTGCCAGTGAGAGACCCTGACAAAAAAGGTGGATGGTGTTCCTAAGGAATGACACCCAAAGTTGTCCACTGGCCTCCACATATACATCCACCTGCGCGCATTCCCCCTCCATACTCATACACACGCACACTCTCTCTCTCTCTCTCTCTCTCTCTCTCTCACACACACACACACACACTCTAAATATCGCTAATGTATCTTTTTTCCCTCCATAGGAAGGTGCTTTTGCACTTGTGTTTAAAAGTGTACATTTTCCTGGGCAAGCAGTTGGCACAAGGTACATATAAATCTCATAAGGATTAATGATTGCAATGTACTCTGAAACATTTGAGTTTAGAGTTATTCTCTAGCCTCCAAAGGGCCCAGTACTGTAAAGGCTCTCCCTGTATCTTAGAGATACTTAAGTGACTATTTATTTCCATTCACTTTTTCTTGTCTAATGTAATACTCTTCCATTTAACAGAATCTCTTAATAAAGCAAATACATTTCAGCATTTCTGATTTGCCTTTGTGGGGGTACTATGGCTCTTTGTGAATTTGTATATTTGAATATTATTTAATTTCAGGCCCCAAACATTGTCTTTCTCCATATTTTTGTAAACATGCCAGATAGATTCCTAGACAGTTGTTTAGATGGCTTTGCTAGGATATTGAGACCTGACTATGAAGTCCTTAGAGCAATGAAGAGCTTTAAGATTTGGTAAGAGGAAGGTATCATACTCTGAAGGCAGGATGACTGAAGAGGTGTTGAACACACTTATATCTTGGCATTCTGTATATAAATGAATAAAAGTTCAATTTTATGTTAAAAAGGAGAGTAATTTTAGACACATTTTTATTTTTAGTTTTAAATACAAAACACTTTTTGTCTGCTCCCATAATGCATGACCTACAATCCCCATGGGGTTGACCTGCATCCCAATGAGGAAGACCTCTTTAGAAAAGGGGCAGGGAGGAGGGAAAGGATGGTACCAACATGTGGTGTTTACATACTAAATATGTCCCTATATAATAAAAATAAATTTAGGAAAACATAACAAAACAAAAAAATTTTTTGTGTGGAATGGACCAGATGGTAAATACTGATGAGGCATGTGGCCACGTGGCACTCCAGTGTTGTTCCAACATGAAAGCAGCTAAAGAGCATACATAAAAGAAGGGCCTGTCCATCAAACTTCCTTTAATATAGTTGCAATTAGCAATTAATAATAATAATAATTTTAAGCCAGGCATGGTGGCGCATGCCTTTAATCCTAGCACTCGGGAGGAAGAGGTAGGATTGCCGTGAGTTCGAGGCCAGCCTGAGACTACATAGTGAATTCCAGGTCAGTCTGAGCTAGCATGAGACCCTACCTTGGAAATAACAACAACAACAACAAAATCAAATAAATAATTTAAAAACTTTATTGAGGTAGGCAGGTATGGCCAATAGGTCTTTACTGACCTAATTTTTAGAACTAAAATAATATTTGAAGGGTCTTATATTTCAGATTACAATGAATTTTTAATATTTAAATTTTATATTGTTACCATATTATTTGTAAAATTGATTTGTTTCTGATTCATCTTGCATTCACAGACGAGGTAGTCCTCTCTTGATTGGTGTGCGAAGTGAACATAAACTTTCTACGGATCACATCCCGATACTGTATAGAACAGGTAAAAGCTCCTTTTGCGTCATTCTGGGAAGATGTGTGAAAACAGAAGATAATTCTTTCCTTAAATAGAAGTAAATGCTCTTTGGTCAGATCCATATGTACATATGTATATAAATATATAGTTATATCTAGACATAAAAATTTGTTTTTGTGAACTCTCTGATGAGAAGAATTTTTTTTTCTGTTGTACATCTTTAGCTAGGTCTCAGATTGGATCAAAGTTCACACTGTGGGGATCACAGGCAGAAAGAGGTGGGAAATGCACTCTGCATGAAGGGAGGAGTCTTTCCTGCTTTCCTTCATTCTTTACTAATTCTTTGTTCTTGAAGTGAATGTGCTAGGCCACTAAAATTGTGCTTATGTTATGGGGAAACATTTTGACATTTATTTTTCTAATTTGCAGAGTATATTTTGTTTGCTTTTGGCATTTAAAAATTGCTTTATTTTATTTTATTTTATTTTTGGTTTTTCGAGGTAGGGTTTCACTCTAGCCCAGGCTGACCTGGAATTAACTATGGAGTCTCAGGGTGGCCTCGAACTCACGGCGATCCTCCTACCTCTGCCTCCCGAGTGTTGGGATTAAAGGCGTGCGCCACCACGCCCGGCTGCATTATTTTATTTAATAAAACTTGTTTTATTAAAATCTGAGGTTGAGGAAGTCATTGAAATTATAAAGTTTTTTTAAAAAAATAATTTTTATTTGAGAGAGAGAGAGAGAGAGAGAGAATGGGCACTCTAGGGCCTCCAGCCACTGCAAACAAACTCCAGACACATGCACCACCTTATGCATCTCATGTGAGTCCTGGGGAATCAAACCAAGGTCCTTTGGCTTTGCAGGCAAACGCCTTAACTGCTAAGCCATCTCTCCAGCCCTAAAGTTTTTTTTTTTTCTGTGTTAAAATAACTCAGAACACATGCTTATATTAGGAAAGGAGCATTGAACTAAGTTATAGTTACTTGAATGATTTAGTCTTGCTTTTAGCTGGAATACATTTATTTATTTTTTTAAAATTTTGTAAAATTTTTTAATTGTTAAGTTAGTTTAGTTAGTTTTTTATTTTTCCAGTGTAGAGGATGAACCTAGGGCCTTGCACATGCTAGGTTAGTGCTCTGCCACTGTGCCACAAGCCCTGTGATCTCTGTTTTTATTTATTTTATTTTTTTCCTATTTTTATTTTTATTATTTTTTCTTTTTCCATATTTTTTTTTAGTATTTATTTACTATAAAATAGTGAGCTTCATTGTAACATTTTCATACATGCATACAATGTTCTGTTCTTGGATCATATTCTTTCCCAGCTATAGCCGTCTTCTAGTTTACTCCTTTCAAATACCTTCCTCCCTCTTTCTTAAGGTCTTCCTTCATTTTTTAAAAAATTATTATATACATATATATGTTATTTTTTAATGTTTTAGTTATGTACATACTGAGTGTGTAAATAGCACATGATGGTATCCTTATCCTCATCCCTGTCCTCCCCCTCTGAAGGGAACCTCCTTGTTGGGGATTCTGGTTATTTTATTTTATTTTATTTTTATTTTTCAAGGTTTAGTTTCACTCTAGCTCAGGCTGACCTGGAATTCACTATGTAGTGTCAAGGTGGCCTCAAACTCATGGTGATCCTCCTACCTCTGCCTCTTGAATGCTGGGATTAAAGGTGTGTACCACCATGCCCGGCTCTCTATTTTTATTTTATTTAGTTTTATTTTTTTCAAGTCAGGGTCTCATTGTAGCTCAGGCTGATCTGGAACTCTGAAGACACAAACTCAGAGTGATCCTCCTACCTCAGCCTCCTGCGTGCTGGAATTAAAGTTTTGGGCTATCATACCCAGCTTTGGAATACATTTAAATGGTCATTTCTTTATGCATGACTTTTTTCTTTTAGGTTTATTTACATTTGATATTTTGATTCACTTTATTTGTTTGGAGTCATTGTTCTTTGAAGTTTATTTAGTGGTGCTGTGGGAGGGGGGTAGTGTCAAACCCAGAGCCTTATTCATGTTAGGCAGATACTCTACTTGTATATCCCTGACCTCAAAGGTAAACTTTTTTTTTTGCGGGGGGGGGAGGGACTTTGAGACAGGGTCTCACACAGCTCAGGCTAGCCTAACTTTCTATGTAGCCAAGGCTGGCCTTAAACTCCCCATCTTCCTATCTACCTCATAAGTGTTGGGATTACATTTAGCCAAACTTAATTTTTTAAAAATATTTTAATTTATTTATTTGCAGGGAAAGAATGAGAATGGGTGTGCCAGGGCCTCTAGCCGTTGTAAACAAACTTTGATGCATGCACCACTTTGTGCATCTGACTTTATGTGGGTACTGGGGAATTGAACCTAGGTCATTATGCTTTGCAGGCAAGCACCTTAAGCTCTAAGCCATCTCTCCAATCCCCAAATTATTTTTTTAAAAATATTTTTATTTATATTTATTGAAAGAGAGTATGGGTATGCCAGGGCCTCTTGGCTTTCAGTCTTTTGCCATTTTCTCTAGGTTCAAGCCACCTTCTCTTTGCAGAACAGGGCCATATTTGTATTATACTTTAATTGAATGATAAAATAAACATACAGTAAACATTTTTTTGAGGGAGGGAACATTTTTTAGACTAATAGCTGTATAAATACTGTTCAAACAGGCAATAATGTCTTCTATTACATATTTTATTGTTTTGGTGTTTTTTTTTTAATAATTATTGATTTATTTGAGAGAGAGAGAAAGAAGGAGATAGAGAGAGAAACAGAGAGACAACGAGAGAGTGTGAGAGAGAGCGAGCACGCCAGGGCCTCTAATCACTGCAGACGAAGTCCAGACACATGTGCAACCTTGTGTATCTGGCTTTAAGTGGGTACTAGGGAGTCAAACCTGAGTCCCTTGGCTTTGTAGGCAAGCACCTTAATTGCTGAGCTATTTTGAGCCCCCCCCCCCTTTAAAATTTTTTTGAGGTAGGATCTCGCTGTAGCTCAGGCTTACCTGAAATTCATTATGTACTCTCAGAGTGGCCTTGAATTCACAGTGATTGTCCAAGTGCTGGGATTAAAGGCGTGCACAGCCACACCTGGCCATTGTACTTATTTCCTTAATTTTATTTTTTAAAGAGCCAGCATTTCTGGATTTTTAAAAGTATATTTTAATTTTATTTATTTATGAGAGAGAGGGAGAGGGAGAGAGAGTGGGCACACCAGGGCCTGTAGCCACTGCAAACAAACTCCAGACACATGCGCCACCATGTGCATCTGGTTTATGTGGGTGCTGGGGAATTGAACCTGGGTCCTTAGTCTTTATAGGCAAGTGCCTTCACTGCTACACAATCTCTCCCACCCTGTATTTATTTATTTTTAATACAGGTGCTGGGCCATCCTTCCACTTGTTTTTCTTGCTTTTTTTTTATTAGATTAAAAAAATTTTTTTTTCTTTTCTCAATTTTTACTAACATTTTCCATGATTATAAAAAATATCCCATGGTTCTACCCTCCCTCCCCCAACTTTCCCCTTTGAAATTCCATTCTCCATCATATCCCCTCCCCATCTCAGTCAGTCTCTCTTTTATTTTGATGTCATGATCTTTTCCTCCTCTTATGACGGTCTTGTGTAGGTAGTGTCAGGCACTATGAGGTCATGGATATCCAGGCCATTTTATGTCTGGAGGGAGCACGTTGTAAGGAGTCCTACCCTTCCTTTGGCTCTTACATTCTTTCCGCCACCTCTTCCGCATTAGACCCTGAGCCTTGGAAGGTGTGATCGAGATGTTACTCAGTACTCCAGTCACTTCTTTCCAGCACTATGATACCTTCTGAGTCATCCCAAGGTCACTGCCATCTGAAAAGAGAAGATTCTCTACCCAAAGTGAGAGTAGCATTAATATAAGGGTATAAATATTAAGAAAAGTGCTTACTGGGCAGTTTGATAAGCATAGTATATACATTTTTCCAGACATCAGCAGATGTTACACCCCTAGGGCTCATGACTACCTCTGTTTTAAGTTTTCAGTATCAGGGATGTATTCCCCCCCATGGAGCGGGCCTCCAGTCCAATTGGAGGGCAGTTGGTTTCCACCATGACAGACATGCCACAATTGCACCCGTTGTCTCATTTGGCCTGGCTGGCCAATTATAAGGCTTGCAGTGTCCACTGTTGAGTATCTTCACTGGTGGTATCTCTCCCATTGAACTACATGTAGAATGGCTTCTTCCAGCTTTCTCTGAGCTGGTCTACATGGAGGAGGTTATCAGCTCTTTGTAATTTCATGAGGTCACAGTGGTTAATCTGTGGTTTTATTGCCTGGGCAATTTGGGTTATATTCAGAAAGTCTTTGCCAAGACCAATATGTTGAAGGGTTTCCCCTACTTTTTCCTCTAGCAATTTCAGAGTTTCAGATCTGATGTTAAGGTCTTTAGTCCATTTGGACTTAATTCTTGTGCATGGAGAGAGAGAAGAATCTATTTTCATCCTTCTACAGATACATATACAGTTTCCCAGCACCATTTGCTGAAGAGGCTATCTTTTCTCCAATGAGTATTTTTGGCATTTTTATCGAATATCAGGTGGCTATAGCTACCTGGACTTATATCTGGGTCCTCTATTCAGTTCCATTGATCTACATGCCTGCTTTTGTGCCAGTACCATGCTGTTTTTGTTACTATGGCTCTGTAGTATAGGTTAAAATCAGGTATGGTGATACCACCCGCCTTATTTTCGTTGCTCAGTATTATTTTAGATATTTGAGATTTTTTGTGATTCCAAATGAAGTTTTGGATTGTTTTTTCTATTTCCGTGAAGAATGCCTTTGGAATTTTGATGGGGATTGCATTAAATGTGTAGATGGCTTTTGGTAAAATTCCATTTTCACAATATTGATTCTTCCAATCCAGGAACAAGGGATGTTTTTCCATTTCCTAGTGTCTTCTGCAATTTCTCGCTTGAGTGTTTTATAGTTTTCATTGTAGAGATTCTTTACTTCCTTGGTTAGGTTTCTTCCAAGGTACTTTATTTTCTTTGATGCAGTTGTGGATGGGAGTGATTCTCTGATTTCATCCTCTTTGTGTTTGTTGTTAGCATATAGGAAGGCTGCTGATTTCTGTGTATTTATTTTGTATCCTGCTACATGGCTATAGGTGTTTATCAGCTCTAACAGTTTGCTGGTAGAGTCTTTAGGGTCCTTTATATATAGAATCATGTCATCTGCAAATAATGATAACTTGATTTCTTCCTTTCCAATTTGTGTCCCTTTTATGTGCATCTCTTGCCTTATTGCTATGGCTAAGACTTCCAGTACTATATTAAATGAAAGTGGGGACGGTGGACACCCTTGTCTTGTTCCTGATTTTAGTAGAAAAGCTTCCAGTTTTTCCCCATTTAGTAATATGTTGGCTGTAGGCTTGTCACAAATAGACTTTATTATATTGAGATATGTTCCTTCTATTCCCAGTCTCTGTAGGACTTTTATCATGAAGGGATGTTGGATTTTGTCAAATGCTTTTTCTGCGTCTAATGAGATGATCATGTGATTTTTGTCCTTCAGTCCATTTATATAATGTATGACATTTATCGATTTGCGTATGTTGAACCATCCCTGCGTCTCTGGGATAAAGCCTACTTGGTCAGGGTGAATGATGTTTCTGATATATTCTTGTATTCTGTTTGCCAATATTTTGTTGAGAATTTTTGCATCTATTATCATGAGGGAGATTGGTCTGTAATTTTGTTGTTGTTGTTGTTGTTCTATCTTTGCCTGATTTTGGTACCAGGGTGATGCTGGCTTTGTAGAAGGAGTTTGATAGGATTCCTTCCTTTTCTATTTTATGGAAAAGTTTAAGAAGCAATGGTGTTAGTTCTTCCCTGAAGGTCTTGTAAAATTCATCAGTGAATCCATCTGGGCCTGGACTTATTTAGTTGGGAGATTTTTGATAACTGCTTGGATCTCCATACTTGTTATATAGATCTATTTAAGTGATTATCTCATCTTGATTTATTTTAGGTAGGTCATATAAATGAAGAAAACCATCCATTTCTTTCAGATTTTCAAACTTAGTGGAGCATATGTTTTTATAGTATGTCCCTAAGATTTTTTGTATTTCTCTAGTATCTGTTGTGATGCTGCCTTTTTCATCTCTAATTTTATTAATTTGTGTCTCTTCTCTCTTTTTTTGGTCAAATTTGCTAAGGGTTTATCAATCTTGTTTATCGTTTCAAAGAACCAACTCTATGTTTCATTGATTCTTTGGATTGTTTTTTTAGTTTCTATTTCATTAATTTCTGCCCTAATCTTTATTATTTCTTCCCGTCTACTGATTTTTGGTTTGCCTTGTTCTTCTTTTTCCAAGGCTTTAAGGTGAAGCATTAGGTCATTTACTTGAGACCTGTCTAATTTCTTAATATAGGCACTTAAAGCTATAAATTTACCTCTTAGGACTGCCTTCATTGTGTCCCAGAGATTTTGATATGTTGTGTTCTCATTATCATTTGACTCTATAAATTTTTTGATTTCCTTCTTGATTTCTTCATTGACCCATTCATCATTTAGTAGTGTGTTGTTTAATTTCCATGGTTTTGTGTATGCTCTATAGCCTTCCTTGCTATTGATTTGTAGTTTGAGTCCATTGTGCTCAGATAGAATCTAAGGAATTATTTCAATTTTCCTGTATTTGTTAAGGTTTGCTTTGTGTCCTAATATATGGTCTATTTTAGAGAATGTTCCATGTGCTGCTGAAAAGAATGTATATTCTGCAGCATTTGGATGAAATGTCCTGTATATATCTGTTAGGTCCTTTCCTTCTATGAGCTCATTTAGTCCAGATGCCTCTCTGTGTATTTTTTCCCGGGATGACCTGTCAATTGATGAGAGTGGGGTGTTGAAGTCACCCACTACCACTGTGTTTGGTGTTATCTGTGACCTTAGTTCTAATAGCGTTTGTTTGATGAATTTGGGGGCCCCCATGTTAGGTGCATATATGTTTAGGATTGTAATGTCCTCTTGTTGGAAGGTGTCTTTAATCAATATAAAGTGACCTTCCTTATCTTTCTTAACTAATGTTGGACTGAAGTCCACCTTGTCAGATATTAGGATAGCAACCGCTGCTTGTTTTCTAGGTCCATTTGCTCGAAACACCGTTTTCCAACCTTTCACCCTAAAATAGTGTCCATCCTATGTAGAAAGGTGGATTTCTAGGAGGCAACAAATTGAAGAATCCTGCTTTTTAACCCAGTCTGCGAACCTATGCCTTTTGGTTGGAGCATTGAGGCTGTTGATAAATTAAGAGATAATATTGAAAGGTTTGTATTCATTTCTGCCATTTTTTTGTAGTTCTTCTGGTTTTACCTTTGCTCTCTTGTGTTAATTAGTATTTGAGTATTGTTTGTTTTTTTCCAGTTCCTTATATGTGTGCTTTTCTCTCTCTTCAGCGTGGAGGATTCTTTCAAGTATTTTCTGTAGAGCTGGTTTTGTCTTCAAATACTCCTTTAGCTTGCTTTTGTTGTGGAATGTCCTTATTTCTCTGTCTATTTGAATGGATAGTTTTGCAGGATAAAGTAACCTTGGTTGACAGTTGTTATCTTTCAGGACTTGGAATACATCAGTCCACGCCCTTCTGGCTTTTAAAGTTTGTGTTGAGTAATCTGCTATAATCCTGATAGGTTTGCCTTTGTAGGTAACTTGATTTTTCTCTCTGACTGCTTTCAATATTTTTTCTTTGGTTTGTGTGTTTGGTAGTTTGATTATAATATGGCGAGGAGAGGTTCTTTCCAGGTTTTGTCTGGCTGGTGTTCTAAAGGATTCCTGTATCTGCATTGGCACCTCTTTCCCAATTTGGGGGAAGTTTTCTTGTATGATTTTGTTGAAGACGCCTACTATGCCTTTGGAGTGAAATTCTTCTCCTTCTACTATGCCCTGAATTCTTATGTTTGATCTTTTCATAGTGTCCCGAATATCTTGAAATTCCCACTCATACTTTTCTATTAGTTTGTCTTTCTCTTTGTTGGACTGTATTAGATCTGCCACCTGGTCTTCTAGCTTAGATATTCTGTCCTCTCCCTTATCCATTCTACTGGTGAGATTTTCTACAGATATTTTTAAAATTTCATTAACTGTGTTCTTCATTGCTAGTAATTCTGACTGGTTTTTCTTTATTATTTCTATTTCCTTATTTATGTCTAGTATTGACCTCTTTATTTCATTAAACTGATGTCCTGTGTTTTCTTTGATTCTTTTGATTTCCTCTTTCATTCCTTTGATTTCTTCTTTGACTTCTTTAAACATATTTATAATCATTCTCTTGAAATCTTTCTCATGCATTTCCTCTAACTCATTTTCACTGGAGGTCATTTCTGATGCATTAATATTATATTAATTATATATATATAATTATATATAAATATTAATATTTATATTGTCTTGATTTTTGGTGTTTCTTGTGTTATAATGTATATAATTTTGCATCCTGGGTTATTTAATGATTGGATTTTCTAGTTAGCTGGGTACTATTAGATGTATCAGTCAATCTGATGTTATATGACTTCAGGGTAGGAGCTTAAGGTGTTAGGTGTGGCTCTCAAGACTCTCAGAGTATCCACAAAAGTGACCCTAGGTGTTGGGTTTGGGTGCTGTGAGAGTATTCAAGTAGGCTGAGTGGAACCAAATACAGATAGAGTCTGAAATTCAATTAAAGAATGTTCACTTTCTTTTTTGTTTTTAAAATTTTTTTGTTATGCTTATTTATTTATTTGAGAGCGACAGACAGAGAGAAAGAGGTGGATAGAGAGAGGGAGAGAGAATGGGCGCACCAGGGCCTCCAGCCACTGCAAACGAACTCCAGACGCATGTGCCCCCTTGTGCATCTGGCTAACGTGGATCCTGGGGAGTCGAGCCTCGAACCGGGGTCCTTAGGCTTCACAGGCAAGCGCTTAACTGCTAAGCCATCTCTCCAGCCCCAATGTTCACTTTCAATGAAAAACAGGTCAGAATATTTATCCAAGAGTAGGTATTATGACAACCAGATCCTCTAACTGTTCCTTAGGGTGTGTGGTGCCCCACCCACAGCCTTAATCCTGACACCAAGGAGGTTAAGAGTTCTGATCTGTTGAGGGTTCCAAGTCAGCTTGTGACCAGGTGAGACCCTTTCCTGGTATAATCCCAGTTACTTCTGCTCCTGCTTTGGGTCCTGCTGTCGGTTCTAGTTGGCATGGCCAGGTCGCTGGACCGCCGCTCTGTTCGCTGGAGCCCGGCCCTGGCGGTGGGGGAGGGGAGGCTGCCGATGCTGCTCTAGTTCGCCTGCTGTTCCACGTGTTCTTCTACCTTGTGATCTGCTCCTCCATTGTTTACTGCTGTTCTCACTTCACGTTTCTTGAGTTTGCGGAAAGCTCCGGTGTGAGTGGAGAATCCCCTCACCTGGCTTTTCCTGTGGCTGAAGCCGAGCCTGGCGGCTTTCTGGCCGCCACCGCTGCCATGGTCCGCAGACCTGCCGGAGCTGCTGCTGCCGGTCTGTGTGGGCTCTGGATGCTCTGGATCTCTCCTACTTCTCCGCTGCCATTTCTTTTTCTTTTTTTCTTTTTTTGGTTTTTCGAGGTAGGGTCTCACTCTAGCCCAGGCTGACCTGGAATTCACTATGGAGTCTCAGGGTGGCCTCGAACTCACGGCGATCCTCCTACCTCTGCCTCCCGAGTGCTGGGATTAAAGGCGTGCGCCACCACGCCCGGCTACTCTGCTGCCATTTCAATTTGCTATTCACCTCACTTTTTAGTAAGTGTGTATTTTGCTGCGGGTTTTTTTTTTTTTTTTTTTTTGGCTTTTTCCCCCTTAGGCTGCTTTGGCGTGGTACCTACGCCACCATCTTAACCGGAAGTCTCCTCTTGCTTGTTTTTTAAAATATTTTTTTTTATTTATTTTCAAGCGAGAGAGAGGGAGGGGCTAAGAATGAGAATGGTGTACCAGGGCTTATTATTGCTGCAAATATCATCTAGATACATGCACCACTTTGCATCTGACTTCTGTGAGTACTGAGGAATCGAACCCAGGCTAGCATGCTTTGCAAGCAAGCATTTTTAACCTCTGAGCCATCTTCCCAGCCCTTTCATTTCATTTTTTTGAAATGGAGTCTTATTCTAGACTAGGCTGACCTAGAACTCATTTTGTAGTCCAGGTTGGCTTCAAATTCACAGTGATTTTCCTACCTGTCTCCTGACTGCAGTGTTGTATCACCATGTGCATCCTTCCATACGCTGTTGTCCTTTTTCCCTAAACATTTATAAATTTATTTATTTGTTTACTTGAGAGAGGTCGCAGGGGGAGAGAGAGCAAGTATGAGTGAGCCAGGGCCTCCCACCACTTCAGACAAACTCCATACACATTCACCACTTAATGTGTCTGGCTTTACCTGGGTCCTGCGGAAGCATACTTGCTAGTCAGGTTTTGCAAGCAAGTGTCTTTCTTTAACCACTTTAACCACTGAGCCACCTCTCCCACCCCCAATTTTTATTTTTATTTTTTTAAAATATATTTTATTTATTTGTTTATTTGATGTAGAGAGAGAGAGAATGGGCACTCCAGGGCCTTCAGTGACTATAAACGAACTGCAGATGCATGTGCCTTCTTGTGCATCTGACTTACATGGGTCCTGGGGAATCAAACTACGGTCCTTTGGATTTGCAGGCAAATGCCTTAACCACTAAGCCATCTCTCCAGCCCTATTTTTATTTTTTGAGGTAGGGTCTTGTTGTAGCCCAGGCTGACCTGGAATTAACTATGTAGTCTCAGGGCTTGAACTCACAGCAATTCTTCAACCTCTGTCACCCAAGTGCTGGGATTAAGGTGTGAGCCATTACATTCTGGGGAGTGAAAGGGAATGAATGGGTGGCCAGGGCTTCTAGCCACTGCAAATGAACTCCAGGCACTGCTAAGCCATCTCTCCAGCCCCTAAAGTACATTTTTTTTTTTCTTTTTTGGTTTTTCGAGGTAGGGTCTTACTCTAGCCCAGGCTGACCTGGAATTCACTATGTAGTCTCAGGGTGGCCTCGAACTCACGGTGATCCTCCTACCTCTGCCTCCCGAGTGCTGGGATTAAAGGCGTGTGCCACCACGCCCGGCTTAAAGTACATTTTTTGATGGATAGTTTCAAGAGTTTTGTCAAAAGCATGAGGCTGGAAGTTACCAAGTCCCTCGAAAACCTGCCTTGTGTTCAATTCCCCAACTGCCCAAGTAAGCCAGACACAAAAAGTGATGCAGGCCCTTAGTGTTTATTTGCAGCTGCAAGCCCCCACCCCCACCTCTGCACACACATCTGCAAATAAAGAAAAAAAAAGTAAACAGAACTGTTTCCTCCTTGCAGCAGTTTCCTTGAGCTGTGCCTTAGTGATCAACCTCATCCTGTTCCTAGCCTCTGGTGAACACCATTACCTGCTTTAGAGTGCTATCACTTATATATTTTTGAAAGTTTGGTATCTTCTCTGCTACTAAGTTTGTCTGGGAAGAGCTATTTTGGTTTCATTCCTAAATCACTCCAAATAGTCACAGATGGTAGAGAACATTGCATCTATGTTTCTAAGAATATTACCGAGTCTTTATGCATACATTTTTAGAGAGCAGATATGATAGGAGCTTTTATAAGTGACTTGTAGTATGCTGTAGCTGTTGTGTCCATGGCTTTTAAAGTCTACTGTGCCCTGGTCTTGGAGAAAGAAACTCACATTCAAAAGGACTATAATAGAGTCTTTTTGAATAGTTCTTGTTTGTTTGTTTTTGTTGCTTAAGTACTCCTGGCTGGCTTTGAACTCCTGATCCTCTTGTCTCCATTTCCTAAATAAAGGTATTGTAGACATATGCCACCACCTTGGTTCTAGCCCAGAGAGGTTTTTTTCTACTTTGGTCTAATTTGCCAAACTTCAGCATACTTCTTCATTTCCACTTTAGTTGTGAGTGAGCAAAAAAGGAAAAGTACTATTCATCACTGAGAAGGAATTAAGTACTAGAATTAAAAAGAGATGGTCTTCACAAAAGGACCATACTTTATACTGACTTAAAGAAGCATAAAAAATACTGTACTAAGACAGGAGAGATTATGAACCTATTATTTTTTCTGTGGCTTTCAGTAAATGTCACATAGAGTGTGTTGTTGTAGAGTGACCTGTCTTTGCTTTTAAATGAGTATTATTCTATGCTGTGTGATGATGTGTTATGCTGACTTGCTATTACAATCAGCAACTCATTTTGTAGAAAGTAATTTGCTACTAGCTTTCACTTTATTTTATTTTTAGATTTAAAAAATTACTATATTTTTACTTGCAAGCAGAGAGAGATGGGGGGAGAGACACAGAGAAAACACCGCAGGGCCTCCAGCCACTGCAAATGAACTCTAGATACATGCTGCACTGCAACTGGATATACGTGGTTACTGGGGAATTGAACCTGGGTTGTTAACTTTGGAGGCATGCGCCTTAGTGGCTGAACCGTCTCTCCAGCCCTATTTTTAGTTTTTTGAGTTAAGGTCTCACTCTAGCCCAGGCTGGCCTCGAACTCATGGTGATTCTCCTACCTTGGCCTCCCGAGTACTAGGATTAAAGGCATGCACCACCATGCCTGGTTTTCATTTTATTCTCAAACTCACAGCAGTCCTCCTACCTTTCTGCTTTTCAGATGCTGGAATTAAAGACATGCACCACTACACCCACCTGATTTTTTTTGAGACACGGTTTCATGTAACTCAGGCTGGTCTTGAATTCACTGTGTAGCTGGAGAAGAGTTTGCACTTGTAAACCTTCTGCCTCTGTCTCCAAGTGTTAGGATTATAGGCATGTGCCATCATGCTTGGTTCAGTGTTGGTATTTTAAAACAATGTACTATTATTGATCTATTTGAGAGAGTGAGTGAGTGAGAGGAAGAATGGGCACACCAGGGCTTCTTGCTACTGCAAATGAACTCCAGATGCATGCTCCACTTTGTGCATTTGGCTTTTTGTGGGTACCAGGGAATTGAACTTTGCAAGCATGTTGCTTTAACTGCTGACCCACCTCTCCAGCCCAGTTTTGGCATTTTAAAAATAATTTTTGTGGTGAGCATAGATACACAAGTATATTCAGTTTATCAAGTTTGATATGATATTGGGTTTTTTGATTTATTTAAGAGTTAATGATAATAATGAATTATTGGACTTCTACCTGGAAAAGAAATACTACATCAAAAAGTACAGTGAGCACGTTTCTCTGCTATTCACTCTTTTGTAGTTACCTTTTCACTGTACTCTTTGTTTGTTCTTATTGGCTTCTGCATGGAAATGAGGTGATCTACCTGGCATTTGAAATTTGCTAAAATTATTGTGTTGCTTTGGGTTGTTTTGTTGAATTTATAAACAGTTGTATATGTTTCTATTGTCCATGATATCCCACATGTGCCAGCTCATGTTAACTATGTTCTAGGGAAAGACAAGAAAGGAAGCTGCAATCTCTCCCGTGTGGACAGCACGACATGCCTTTTCCCTGTTGAGGAAAAAGCTGTAGAGTATTACTTTGCCTCTGATGCAAGGTGAGCTTCTTTCATTGATTCAAGGAGATTTTAGGGGACAGAAAACCATGAAGGCATTTTGTACACATCTAAGAAAGCTTTCTCTTTTTTAAACTGGCGATTGAACCTTTGGTTCCTGTGTGCTAAGTAAGTGCTCTACCTTTGAGAGATCCCAGCTTCTAAAACTTTCTTAAAGTAGAGGTGATCTTTCTGACAATGAAACTATAGAACACTTTTTCTCCCACTTCAAAGCACATAGGCTGGCTGTGGAGGCGCATGCCTTTAATCCCAGCACTCGGGAGGCAGAGGCAGGAGGATCACCATGAGTTTGAGGCCACCCTGAGACTCCATAGTGAATTCCAGGTCATCCTGAGCCAGAATGAGACCCTACTTTGGAAAACCAAAAAAAAAAAAAGTACATAGGTTAGTTTACCAAGAACATATACATTCCTTGAGAATTGTCCCACTGTTATTGTTTTTGTTTTTGTTTTTGTTTTTGTTTTTGAGTCAGGGTCTCCCTGGAGCCCAGGCTAAGTAGGAACTCACTTTATAGCTCTGGCTGGCTTTGAGCTTGCAGTGATCCTCCTACTTCAGCTTCCTGAGTCATGGAATAAAAGGCATGAGCCGCCACACCTGGTGAGTAAGACATTTTATTTTATTATTATTATTATTATTATTTTGTTTTTTCAAGGTAGGGTCTTGCTTTTAGTTCAGGCTGACCTGGAATTCACTATGTAGTCTCAGGGTGGCCTCGAACTCATGGCCATCCTCTACTTCTGCCTCCCGAGTGCTGGGATTAAAGATGTGCACCACCATACATGGTGTCTAAGACATTTTATTTGTTTGTTTTTTTGTTTTTTTTTTGTTTTTTTTTGGTTTTTCGAGGTAGGGTCTCACTCTAGCCCAGGCTGACCTGGAATTCACTATGGAGTCTCAGGGTGGCCTCGAACTCAAGGCGATCCTCCTACCTCTGCCACCCGAGTGCTGGGATTAAAGGCGTGCGCCAGCACGCCCAGCTTGACTAAGACATTTTAAAAGAAAACACAAAGACTACTTTCAGGGATCATTTTTTTTTTAAATTTTATTTATTTATTTATTTATTTACTAGAGAGAAAGAGAGAGAGATAGAGAATGGGCACGCTGGGGCTTCCAACCACTGCAAATGAACTTCAGATGCATGCGCCACCTTACGCATCTGGCTTACCTGGGTCCTGGGGAATCGAACTTAGGTCCTTTGGCTTTGCAGGCAAGTAAGTGCCTTGACTGCTAGGCCATTTCTCCAGCCCTCAGGGATCATTTCTATAGCTTGTCACTAGAGAAGTTATTTTGATGGTGTACAGCACTGGACACCATGAGGATGAGGCATAGGCTCTCTCCTGAATGTGAAGCTGGCTGTTAGTGTTGCTTTGTTACAACTGACTTACCTTTGATGATCATCCTTTTTCTCCCTTTAGGAGAGTTAGAGGGAGAGAACACAGTGTAAGTTGAGAAAAAAAGGAAAAGAAAGCACAGTGGAATATTTATTTAGATGCATTGGTAAATGAAATAGTAATTAAAATGGAACCACTCAAATTGCCAGTAGGTGTTTTCATTCACTGTACCTGAAAAAATAAGAGAAAATAATAAAAATTGGAAAATGATACCATTTAGTACTTTAGAGAATATATTATTTCAGCAAGAAACAAGCTTTGCTGTTTTTTAGATTTTGCAGATATGTAAGATGTGTAGTTGGTGCTCAAGATGTGTCATTGTTATATAGTGAGTTTGTTATGGAGTTGACAGTTACTACTTAATGTAAACTGGAAAATGCAGAAGCATATCCGTTTTTTTCATTCCTTCTTACATTCATGTTTTATACTCTGAGTAAAGTCCTATGCTTGCTTCTGGAGGTAATGGTAAGATTAAAATACGACTTGTGCAGAGGCTGGGAGATGGCTCCATGATTAAAGGTGCTTGCTCTGCAAGCTTTCCTACCTGAGTTGGATCTCTAGCATCCACATAAAGTTGGCCACAAAGTGGCACATGTGTCTATCCTAATGTGCCTATAGTAATGAGATGCAGATCCAGAAGTCCCAGAGCTCATGGGACAGGTAGAATGGTCTTTCCTGTGGCAAAAATAATGAGAGATCCCCCTTTGGTTTTTCGAGGTTCTCACTCTAGCCCAGTCTGATCTGGAATTCACTATATAGTCTTAGGGTGGCCTCAAACCCACAGTGATCCTCCTACCTCTGCCAACCGAGTGCTGGAATTAAAGGTGTGCGCCATCATGCCCAACTTTAATGAGAGATCCTATCTCAAAGAATGTGAAAGGAGAGAACCAATATTTGAGGTTGTACTTAGACCTCTACAGGTGTGTTGTGGCATATGTGCAAATACACACACACACATTTTTAAAAATTATTTATTTATTTGAGAGCGACAGACAAAGAGGCAGACAGTGAAAGAGGCAGACAAAGAGAGAGGGAGAATGGGCGTGCCAGGGCCTCCAGCCACTGCAAACGAACTCCAGATGTATGTGCCCCCTTGTGCATCTGGCTAACGTGGGTCCTGGGGAATCGAGCCTCCAACTGGGGTCCTTAGGCTTCACAGGCAAGTGAAGCCATCTCTCCAGCTCCACACACATTTATATATACACACAAATAAAAAAATTTAAATTGCCTTTAAGGAGTCCTACCACAATTTAAGAGAGAAATTACAAACTAATAATGCACAACTGTAGGATGCTTACAATGATAAGAGATACACAGTGCTTAAAATAGGGTCATTTATCCTCTTGTATGTAGGTCTCTTTAAGGGAATGAATCTTGAACTGAGCTAAGATGAGATCAGGAGCTAGCTAGTGAAAGGATGGAGGGAAGAACATTCTTTCTGTGCAGGTGGCTCTTGTATGAGAGTACGGGAGGGATGGGAGTGGTTAGGACAAGGTAAAAGTATGCTTGGTAGGGATGGAAGTCAATTTGTAGTTTCCCTAACAGCCAGTGGGAGGCTGTCATTTGTTTACTGTGTAAGGAAAAAAATTTGATTAGCGGTGCTATTTAGTGTTGACTTGGGCAGAAGAGAATGGGGAGACAGAGGTAAGAGAATGTGGTAGATAGGATGCTGCATTAGCCAAAGAGCTGGTGGTAGCTTATACTTGGTGATAGTGGACATGGAAGGAAGCTTAGAAACATTTAGGGTTTAAAATTTGAGGCTTTGGTAAGGACAGAATGAAGTGGAAACAGCCATACCTTGTGATCTAGTCTGGTTGATTGGGTTGCTGCAGAGATCCTTTACTTAGTGCAGAGAGCAAAGACAGGACCTAGTGAGTATGAGGCAAGCACTCTACCAACTGAGCTGTGTCATTAGCTTAATGCTTTATTATTTTTTTTGCCCATAGTGACTACCTCCTTACCTCTGCTTTGCAGGGAGGGCATTGATACTTAGACAGCTAACAGAAGTGTTGCAACATGAACATTGATGTTTCATTTTGGTCCTTGTGTCATGTGATAGCTTTCTTTGTGACAGTGACTCATGGTTATTGATCATAACAACTCATTGAACATTTTATAGTGCTGTCATAGAACACACCAATCGTGTCATCTTTCTAGAAGATGATGATGTCGCAGCAGTGGTGGATGGCCGTCTGTCTATCCATCGAATTAAACGAACTGCCGGAGATCATCCTGGCCGAGCTGTGCAGACTCTCCAGATGGAACTCCAGCAGATCATGAAGGGTGAGCATTTTTGTTATGTTATAGCTTGGGATCCTTAAAGAAAGGAAGCATTCTGTACATGTCCAGCTGATGGAATCTTCCAGACCATTAGTGAAGGGACAACCCCCCAGGGAAAGGACTAATTCTTTGGAGAAATTATCTGCTGTTCTTACATTAGTTCTTCAAACTAATTAATGGTCTGTAACATTATAAAAAGGAGGTTATTTTAATAGTACCTAATGTTTTTAAGATGCTGTATTAAGGGTAAATGTAGCTCATGTTCTGTTCCTTATTCTCATATTCTCTGGGCTTCAGCTTGCTCATACAGAGTCTACCTCATTAAGGTTTGTTAAGAATCAATAAGGCTGGTAGGTCAAACCACTGGAACATTGCTTTACAGATTTAGTGCATACTACATAATATGCATTGCTATTAACTTTTAGAATTACTATGATTTTTATTCTGTTGGGTTGGAATGGGAATAAAAGCAAACATTCATTGTAGACTACTGTGTGTGGAGTTCACTATAATCAGCACTTCAGTGCACACTATGAAGTAACTGCTGTTCTTAGGGCTCTTTAGAGTAAGGGATTTCCCTGGTTGAGATAGTAAACATTAGCTCTGATTTGAACCTAAATCTGACTAAAAAAATGTGGTTATATTATTGCTTTGTTTTGCTATAACTATACATTTTAGCTATGAAGTAAATAAAAATGACTCTCCTCCTTAGTTGCTCACTTTTCTTCATGAAGAGTAAAGCATTCATCTAATCCTTTAGGCAGTCACATATGAATATTATTCTATGTTGTACAGCCTTCTGTTTCATTTATCAAGTTTATGTTAAAGGACATAGACTCAGTTGTATGCAAATTTCTTATCCTTTGGTTTATTACTTTTTGTTTTAATTACATACTTTTTATTCCTGTAGGCAACTTTAGTTCATTTATGCAGAAGGAAATTTTTGAGCAGCCAGAATCTGTTGTGAACACAATGAGAGGAAGAGTCAACTTTGATGACTATACTGGTAATGACAGATGAATGATTTTGTTTCATCTCTTGTTGGGGATGCCATTAGCAACCTGAAAATCCATTGTCTTTTATGTAGCCTTGTAGAACAACTATGGCTGCCAGACATCAGTGGAGCTCAGTCACTCAGTATGTTGTTCCACCTATATGAAACTAGAATAGTCTGCTTCATAGACACAAAGTAGGCTAATGGTTATCAGGTGCTGAGGGAAGAGAATTGGGGAGCTTTCATTTTATAGCACAGTTTCACTTTGGGGTGATTACAGTCCTGGAGGTGGGTAGTGGTGATGGATACCAACAGTGAATGGGCTCAATGCACTGAATTGTGTGCTTAGAAAGAGTTAAGATAGAAAATGTCACATATGGGTACCTGCTTTGGCTGTCAGGGTCAGTCTGGGCAGGTCCTGAACACTGAGTTCTGGGAAGAATGAGACATGGTCTGCTTCCTGGGAAGCTTACATGTATGCCAGGCTAGGTTTCTCTCATAAATAAGGAAAAGTGTAAACTTCCCAAGAGGACTTTTTTTGGATGAAACCTGTACCTTCCTCCATGTTTAAAGTAGAAGTCAGAGTACAATACTAGTCTTGTTTGTCGAAATTCTCTCTAGAATATTTATCAGTGGAATTTATAGACATGACTGTGATGTAAGTATATAATTATTAATTAAAGAAAGATAAGGGGGCTAGGGAGATGGCTCAGTGGTTAAATGTGCTTGCTTGTAAAGCCTGCAAGCCCAGGTTCAATTCCCCAGCACCCATTTAAAGTTAGATACAAAAAGCAGTGCATGCGTCTGGTGTTCATTGTAGTGGCAAGAGACTACATGTGCATTCACACAGAACACATGTAAAAATAAAAAGGAAAGATAACAGATAGTTCATTAGAAACTCATGTTGCCTGGGCGTTGTGGAACATGCCTTTAATTCCAGCACTGAGGAGGCAAAGGTAGGCAGATCGCTCTCTGTCCCAGGCCACCCTGAGACAACATAGTAAATTCCAGGTCAGTCTGGGCTAAAGCAAGACCCTACCTGGGGAAAAAACAACAACAACGGCATGTTAAGGTTCAAATGCTTAAAGTTCAATGTTGAATGAACGGGTCTGTTTGTAGGAAGAGGGATTGCTGTGAAGGAATGCTTCATGAAATACGAAGGTATGCATGGAAGGTACAAGTCATTGAAGGTCGGATAGGAACATCATTTGACTAGAAGAGCATTAGCTAAGGCATTCAGTGAGAAAACCATTAGAGAGCTAAACTCATCGAGTAATCTGTAGTTTTGGTCTCATAGATTTGGTACTTGAGAAGAAAAAGGAAATAAGGCTAGAACAGGTGAGAGGCTCCTCTTCTGTAAGGGTGTCTCCTCTTACAGAAACTGCAGAGTTCTCAGGGGCTGCGGAGCCAGGCTCAATTTCACTGGTGTACTGATGTGAGAGAGCTGCCAGTCTCAAGCATGCAGGAAGGAAGGCTGACTACATTTATCAATAGGATGTTGGTCTGTCTGGAACACAGTGAAAGGAGATGAGCTAGGAGAGAGCTGGGGAACTATGTAATGAAGACCCACATCTATGTCGGGGTGGAGTTGGGAAGGATGGCTGAGTTGGAGGACTGGGAGAGAAGCAGTAAACACTATGGATTTAGGGTCAGGAAAAAGATTTGTTCATAAGGGAAGAGAATGAGACAAAGGTTGTCCCTGTTGTGGTTGTGTTGTCCTGGGTTTCCTGCCACATTCTGGAGAAAAAAAAAAGCTGTATAATGTAAACAGGGTAGCTGTTGAGATAAGGAAGTCAAGGCTTGCATCAGTTTGAATTCCTTGCCGAAAGTCATGTTGCTAGTCACTCATGGAGCTAGGTTCATTTCCATGTGTTCAGTGCTGTTCTTTCAACCCACCCCATCTGAATATACTCCACCAGGCATTCTTGCTATTTTTCAGTAGTTATGGCCGCTGTTACCAGGATTAAGCTTCTTTCAAAAGCATTATAAGGGCTGCAGAAATGGCTTAGAGCTTAAGGTGCTTGCCTGTAAAGCCAAAGGACCCAAGTTGATTTCCTGCAATCCATGTAAGCCAGATGCACAAGGTGGCACATGGATCTGTAGTTTGTTTGCAGTGGCTGAAAGCCCCATCATGTCCATTCTCTCTATCTGCCTCTCTCTCTTAAAATAAAATAAAATAGATTTTTTTTTTAAAAAAAGCATTATCAAGTCAGATATAATGGCATGCATTTGGGAGTTTGAGGCTAACCTAGGCTTATGTGGTGAGAACTTGCTTCCAAAGAAAAATAAGAAATCATTTTAGACCTTGGAGGGCTCTTAAGCTGTCTACCATTGGGAAATATGGTAGGATGAAATTTGAAGTTTAGGAAAACACATGTCCAGCTAACCTCATGTTAGCCTATGTTTATTTTTTATTTCATTTTATTATTTTTTAAACTTTTTTTGTTGTTTGTTTGGTTTTTGAGCTAGGGTCTCACTCTAGCCCACGCTGACCTGGAATTCACTATGTAGTCTCAGGGTGGCTTCAAACTCATGGCAATCCTCCTTCCTCTGCCTCTGCTAGGATTGAAGGCGTGTGCCACCACACCCAACTATATTTTAAACTTTTTTATTGACAGCTTCCATACATATAGAAAGTATACCATGATCATAAACCATTCCCACCTCCTTCCCTTTACTCCTCCCAAATATTTCCCTCATCTGATCCCTTCTTTCCAATTAGTCTTCTATTTTGATGTCATCTTTATTTTTCCTTCCTATTATGCAGGTCTTGTGTAGGTAGCTTCAGCTACTGTGAAGTCATGAATATCTACAGCCTTTGTTTCTTTTCTTCCCAAACCTTCACAACACATACCAAGGGCTGTGGAAACAATGTGGGCAATTATAGGAGCAGCTTTGTCTAGTTCAGGCAAAGGAGAGTGAACAAAGCAGTGGTCACAGAAGACTTAAAATCCATAAAAAGCACTGTGGATTATTCTCAGTCATTTGGGAAGCCAGTGATATTTTTGTTCTTACTTTGTTTTGTCTCTCCTTTGCTGATTAAAAAAAAATTGATGGCATGCTCATTTTGAGGTAGACTCACTTTTTAGCCCAAGTTGGCCTGAAATTCCAGGCTGGCTTTGAACTCACAATCCTCTTGCCTCAGCCTTATAAGTGCTGGGATCATAGGTGTGTGCCATCATGCCTGGCTTTGCTATTCATCTATAAAAAGGAGAACACAACATCAACAAAAAAGATAACAGGTAAGACATGTATTTCAGTTTTACAGTACAAATAAGGCAGACAAAGGACGGGTAGGTGATGAGAGCAGGGTCTAGGTAGGGTGTGTAGGCGGGGATGTAGCACAAGAGGACGGTGCCCATGAGGAGACACATCTTCCTCCTCAGTTGGGCCCTGGCTGGGTCTGGAGCTCTGACAGATACTTGGGACGTGAGCAGGGGGTGGGGGCTCAAAAACTAGTTGAGTAATTAGAATTTCTTCCAAGTAGGAAACTAGACTGTGTCAATGGACCCACAGATAAGACACTGATCGATGAACACATAAATAGCTCTAGAGACAGAAACAGGATAGACGCCACTGGACAGTTTCAAGATCAATCTTGTTTTTATTTATTTATTTGAGAGAGAAAGAGGTAGAGATTGAGAGAGAGAGAGAATGGGTGTGCCAGGGCCTCCAGCCACTGCAAACAAACTCCAGATGCATGTTCCTGTTGTGCATCTGGCTTATTTGGGTCCTGGAGAATTGAACCAGAATCCTTTGGCTTTGCAGATAAGCACCTTAACTGCTAAGCCATCTCTCCAGCCAAGTCTTGTTTTTAAAGATCACTGTAAAAAATAATACTTAAAAAATTATATTATTATTGACAACTTCGTAATTATAGACAATAAACTATGATGATTCCCTTCTCCCCACTTTCTGCTTCACAACTACGCTCTTCATCATATCCTCTCTCCCTCTCAATCAGTCACTCTGTTATTTTGATGTCATCATCTTATTCTCCTACTGTTTGGGTCTGTGTAGGTAGTGCTAGGCACTGCGAGGGCATGGATATTCAGGCCATTTCATGACTGAAAGAATGCACTATAAGAAGTCCTACACTTCCTTTGGCTCTTAACATTCTTCCTGCCACCTCTTCTGCAATGGATCCTGAGCTCTAGAAGGTGTGATAGAGATGTTTTGGTTATGAGCACTCATCTGTCACTTCTTTTCAGCACTATGGTGCCTTTTTAGTTATCCCAGAGGTCACTGCCATCTGAAAAGAAGCCTCTCTGATCAAAAGTGAGAATGACATTAATATATGGCTATGCCAGGCATGGTGGCATATGCCTCTAATCCCAGCACTCAGGAGACAGAGGTAGGAGAATTGCCATGAGTTTGAGGCCACCATGAGACCACATAGTAAATTCCAGTCCAGCCTGGGCTAGAGCAAGACCCTACCATGACAAACCAGAGAAAAAATGTGTGTGTGTGTGTGTGTGTGTGTGTGTGTGTGTGTACGTTAAGAAAACTGCTTACAGGGCAGTTTGGTGAGCGTTATTTATGCATTTAACCAGTAGGTGTTAAACCCATAGGGCTCATGGGTACCGCTGTTCCCTCCTGTGGAGTGGTCCTCCACTCCAATTAGAGAGCAGTTGGTTTGCCCCATGAGAGATGTGCCACTATTGCACGTCTTGGCTCATTTGACCTGGCTGGCTCAGTTTAAGGCTTGCAATATCTCCACTGTTGACTTTTCTCTCTCCCATGAAGCTGCATGCAACATAGTTTTTTCCAACTTTCTGTCAGCTGGTATACAGGGAGAAGGTTTTCAGCTCAGCTCCAGCAGAGTTTCTCAGTGACCTTGCAGCCCAAGCATGTGGAGTCTTCAGCAATTGGGTCTTACCATCTATTCCTGGTGGGAAACCAAGAGCCTTGACAATGGCCTGTAATGTTTTGGGGACATCAGGGGCCTCCCTAGCCAACAATTTACTGAAAGATATCCCATCCCTGGCACTGTAAATTTTCTAGTAACAATCTGGCTTCTGGATGTGCCATTTTCCAAAAACAATAGGTTTCTCTGTGACTTATTTATACCTACTTAGCTTTGGATTAACCCCCCCCCCCCCAGCTTTCCTTTACTCAGTTTCTTATGCCCACCTCACTTAGACCATTCCACCCCTCCCCCATAATCTGTTTTTCTACTTACATATAAGCAACACCATCCTCTTAAATCCTCCCCTCTCCTCCCTTCCTTACAGCCCCTTTCTAGCTTATAGACCTCTGCTACTGAATTTTATTCCAACTCACATACAAGTCCAAACATTTGTAGCTAGGATCCACATATGAGAGAGAACATGTGGTGCTTGCCTATTTGGGCCTGGGTTACCTCACTAAGTATAATCCTTTCCTGGTCCATCCATTTCCCTGAAAATTTCATTTTTCTTTACCACTGAATAGAATTCTATTATATAAATGCACCACCTCTTCATTAGCCACTCATCAGTTGAGGGACATCCAGGCTGGTTCTATCCATCTGTATTTCTTCTTTTGAGAGCTCTCTATTTAGTTCCATAGCCTGTTTTTTAAATTGGGTTGTTTGATTTCTTATTGTTTTATTTTTTTAAGTTCTTTGTATATTCTAGATATTAGTCTTCTGTCAGATGTGTAGCTGGCAAAGATTTTCTCCCATCTGTAGGTTGTCTCTTTGCTCTATTCACATTGTCCTTTGCTGTACAAAAGCTTTGTAATTTCATGAGATCCCAGTGGTTGATTAGGGATTTTATTTCCTGAGCAACTGGGGGTTATATTCAGAAAGTCATTGCCTATGCCAGTATGATAAAGGGTGTAGCAGATAGCTTCAGGTTTGCTGAGATGAACTTCTAAACCAGGCACAGTTATGGAGGAAGGGATATGTATTGAAGCTTACAGATCCAGGGGAAGTTTTATAATGACAGAAGAAGCTGGCCTGCTTTCACAGATCCAAGCAGAGAGAGAGAAGCCACAAGCCCAAAAGCCACACAGCACACTATTGGAACTCCCTGGCCACTTTGTATATCTTTAGATTGAAATTTTAAACCCACCACCAGGTCTGCCAGGTGACACCTCCTCCAACCATGTGGCTGTAGATTCAGACTATACACTAATAAAACACTGAGTATATTGGGGGCCATCTATTCAAACTACAACAAAGGGTTTCCCCTACTTTTTCCTCTAGCAGTTTCAGAGTTTTCAGGTCTAATATTAAGGTTCCTGATCCATTTGGACTTGACTCTTGTGTATGGAGAGAGACAAGGATCTATCTTCCTCCTTCTACATATAGATATGCAGTTTTCCCAGTACTTGTTGAAGAGGCTATCTTTAATCCAGTGAATTTTTGGGGCATTTCTGTCAAAAATCAGGTGGTGGTAGCTGCCTGGATTAATATCTGGGTCCTCTATTCTGTTCCAGTCATCTATGTATCTGTCTTTGTACCATTACCATGCCATTTTAAATTACTATGGCTTTTGTAATATAGCTTAAAGGGGTATGGTATTATCACCAGCCTTATTTATTTATTTACTTTTAAAGATTTTATTTTTATTTATTTATTATTAGAGACAGGGTTGGGGGGTGGGCGGGGGGAGAAAAGGCACACCAGGGCCTCTAGCCACTGCAAACAAACTCTAGACACATGCTGTACCATGTGCATGTGGTTTACGTGGCACCTGAAGAATTGAACCTAGGTCATTAGGATTTGCAGGTATGCGCCTTAACTGCTAAGCCACCTCTCCAGCCCCACCGGCTTTATTTTTGTTGATCAAAATTGTTTAGGCTATTCGAGTTTTTTGTCAAAGATCAGGTGGCTGTAGCTACCTGGACTTACATCTGGGTCCTCTCTTCTGCTCCATTGATCCACACGTCTGTTTTTGTGCCAGTAACATGCTGTTTTTGTTACTATGGTTCTGTAATAATGGGTTAAAATCAGGTATGGTGATACCACCAGCCTTATTTTTGTTGCTCAAAGTTGTTTTAGGTATTTGAAGTCTTTTATGCTTCCAAATGAATTTTTGGATTGTTTTTTTCTATTTCCATGAAGAATGCCATTGGAATTTTGATGGGGATTTCATTAGATGTGTAGATTGCTTTTGGTAAGATTGACATTTTCACAATATTGATTCTTCTAGTCCAAGAACAAGGGATGTCTTTTCATTTCCTTGTGTCTTCTGCAATTTCTATCTTGAGTGTTTAAAGTTCTCATTGTGTAGAGATCCTTCAATTCCTTGGTTAGGTTTATTCCAAGGTACTTTATTTTGATGCAGTTGTGAATGGAAGTGCTTCTCTGATTTCATCCTCTGTGTGTTTGTTGTTAGCATATTGGAAGGCTGCTGGTTTCTGTGTGTTTATTTTGTATCCTGCTTTGCTGCTGAAAGTGTTTGTCAGCTCTAACAGTTTGCTGGTAGGGTCTTTAGGGTCCTTTATGTATAGGATCACATCATCTGCAAGTAATGATAACTTGATCTCTTCCTTTCCAATTTATATCCCTTTTATGAGTGTCTCTTGCCTTATTGCTATGGCTAAGACTTCCAGTACTATATTAAATAAACGTGAGGACTGTGGACACCCTTGTCTTACTCCTGAATTTAGTGGAAAAGCTTCAAGTTTTCCCCCATTTAGTGTTTTGTTGGCTGTAGGTCTGTCATAAATAGCCTGTATTATGTTGAGATATGTTCCATCTCTTCCCACTCTATGTAGGACTTTTATCATGAAGGTATGTTGGATTTTGTCAAATGCCTTTTCTGCATCTACTGGGATGATTATTTGATTTTCGTCCTTCAGTCCATTTATATAGTGTCTTACAACTATTGATTTGCTTATGTTAAACCATCCTTGCATGTCTGGGATAAAGCCTACTTGGTCAGGGCCAATGATCTTTCTGATATATTCTTGTATTCTATTTGCCAATAATTTCTGAGATTTTTGCATCTATGTTCATGAGGGAGATTGGTCTGTAATATTCTGTTCTTTGTTCCTCCTTTGTCTGATTTTGGTATCAGAGTGATGTTGGCTTTGTAAAAGGAGTTTGATAGGATTCCTTCCTTTGCTATTTTATGGAAAAGTTTGAGAAGCAGTGGTGTCAGTTCTTCCATGAAGGTCTGGTACCAGTGAATCTATCTGGGCCTGGACTTTATTTAGTTGGGAGATTTTTTTACAACTGCTTGGATCTTCATAGTTGTTACAGTTCTACTCATGTGGTTAATCTCTTCTTGATTTAATTTTGGTAGGTCATATAAATCAAGGAAATCATCCATTTATTTCAGACTTTCAGACTTAGTGGAGTATATGTACTTATATATAGATATTTTTAATATTTTTATTTTTATTTGAGAGTGACAGAGAGAGAAAGAGGCAGATAGAGAGAGAAAGAATGGGTGTGCCAGGGCCTCCAGCCACTGCAGACAAACTCCAGTTGCGTGCACCCCCTTGTGCATCTGGCTAATGTGGGTCCTGGGGAATCGAGCCTCGAACCGGGTCCTTAGGCTTCACAGGCAAGCCCTTAACTGCGAAGCCATCTCTCCAGCCCGTATATGTCCTTATAATATGTCCCTATGATTTTTTGAATTTCTCTGGTATCTCTTGTGATGGTGCCTTTTTCATCTCTAATTTTATTGATTTGTGTGTCTTCTCTCTTTTTTTGGTCAGATTTGCTAAGGGTTTGTCAATCTTGTTTATCCTTTCAAAGAAACAACTCTTTGTTTCATTGATTCTTTTTATTATTATAATATATATATATATATATATATATATATAGGTTTCTATTTCATTAATTTCTGTCATAATCTTTATTATTTCTTCTCATCTACTGATTTTTGGTTTGCCTTGTTCTTTTTCCAAGGCCTTTAGGTGAAGCATTAAGTTCTTTACTTGAAACCTTTCTAATTTCTTAATATAGGCACTTAAAGCTATAAATTTACCTCTTAGGATTGCCTTCATTGTGTCCCAATGGTTTTGGCATATTTTGTTCTCATTATCATTTGACTCTATGAATTTTTTGATTTCCTTCTTGATTTCTTCACTGACCCATTCATCATTTAGTAGTGTATTGTTTAGTTTCCATGATTTTGTGTATATTCTATAGCTTTTCTTTCTGTTGAATTGTAGTTTAATCTCATTGTGATCAGATAGAATCTAAGGAATTCAATTTCAATTTTCCTGTATTTGTTAAGGTTTGCTTTGTGTCCTAATAAATGGTCTATTTTAGAGAATGTTCCCTGTGCTCCTGAAAAAAGATGTGTATTCTGCAGCCTTTGGGTGAAATGTTCTGTAGATACCTGTTAGGTCCATTTGTTCTATGAGAGTGGGGTGTTGAAATCACCCACTACAACTGTTTGGTGTTATCTGTAACCTTGGTTCTAATAGTGTTTCTTTAGAATTGTAATGTCCTCCTGTTGTCCTCCTTTACTCAGTATAAAGTAGCCTTCCTTATCTTTCCTAACTTAGTGTTGGTCTGAACTCTATCCTGTTAGATACTAGGATAGCAACCCCTTCTTGTTTTCTAGGCCCATTCGCTTGAAACACCATTTTCTTTTTCTTTTTTTTTTGGTTTTTCGAGGTAGGGTCTCACTCTAGCTCAGGCTGAACTGGCATTCACTCTGTAGTCTCAGGGTGGCCTCGAACTCTCGGCGATCCTCCTACCTCTGCCTCCCGAGTGCTGGGATTAAAGGCGTGTGCCACCACGCCTGGCTGAAACACCGTTTTCTAACTTTTCACCCTAAGATAGTATCCATCCTTTGTAGAAAGGTGAGTTTCTTGGAGGCAACAAACTAAAGAATCTTGCTTTTTAACCCAGTCTACAAACCTATGTCTTTTGGTTGGGGCATTAAGGCCGTTGATGTTAAGAGTTATTATTGTAAGGTGTGTATTTATTCTTGACATTCTTTTTGTTTTGGAGTGCTTCCAATTTTTCCTTTACTCTCTTGTATTAACCATTATTTGAGTATGCTTTATGTTTTCTTGGTTCCTTATGTCTGTGCTTTTCTTTCTCTTCTACATGGAGGATCCTTTCAAGTATTTTCTGTAGAGCTGGTTTAGTGTTCATATATTCCTTTAGCCTGTTTTTGTTATGGAATGTCCCTATTTCTCCATCTATTTGGATGGATAGCTTTGCTGGATAATCATGGTTGATAGTTGCTATCTTCTAAAACTTGGAATGCATCCCTTCTTGCTTTTAAAGTTTATGTTGAGTAATCTGCTGTTATCCTGATGGGCTTTCCTTTGTGAGTTGATTTTTCTCTCTAAGTGCTTTCAATGTATTTTCTTTGGTTTGTCTATTTTGTAGTTCAATTGTAATATGATGGTGAGATGTTCTTTCTTAATTTTCTGTTTGGTGTTCTAAAGGTTTCCTGTATCTGTATTGGCATGACTTTCCCTATTTTGGGGACGTTTTCTTCTATGATTTGTTGAAAATACCTGCTATGCCTTTGGAATGGAATTCTTCTCCTACTGTGCCCTGAATTCTTTTTTTTTTTTTTTTTTTTTTTTTTTTGGTTTTTTGGTTTTTTGGTTTTTCGAGGTAGGATCTCACTCTAGCTCTGGCTGACCTGGAATTCACTATGGAGTCTCAGGGTGGCCTCGAACTCATGGCGATCCTCCTACCTCTGCCTCCCGAGTGCTGGGATTAAAGGCGTGCACCACCACGCCCGGCCCTGAATTCTTATGTTTGATCTTTTCATAGTGTCCCAGATGTCTTGAAATTCCCATTCATGCCTTCCTATTAGTTTGTCTTTCTCTTAGTTGGATTGTATTAGATCTGCCACCTGGTCTTCTAGTTCAGATATTCTGTCCTCTCCTTGATTCATTCTGTGGGTGAGACCTTCTAGAGAGTTTTCTATTTTACTTACTCTGTTTTTCATTTCTACTTTTTTTTTTTTTTTTTTTTAAGTTTTTACGAGGTAGTTTCTCATTCTAGCTCAGGCTGATCTGGAATTCACTATGTAGTCTCAGGGTGTCCTTGAACTCATGGTGATCTTCCTATCTCTGCCTTCTGAGTTCTGGGCTTAAAGGGTGCTCCAACACATCTGGCTCATTTCTACTATTTCTGATTGGTATTTTTTCATTATTTCTGTTTCCTTATTTATGTCTTGTATTGCCCTCCTTATTTTGTTAAGTTAATTTCCTGTGTTCTCCTTCAGGAGTTTGTTCTCTTCTTTGATTCCTTTGTTTTCTTCAATTCCTTTGAGTATAGGTATAATCATTTTGTGAAATCCTTGTCAGGCATTTCATTTAAAGCAGTCTCACTGGGTATCATTTCTGATGTATTTATAATTTTTGGGAGGATTGTATTGTCTTGATTTTTTTTAATGTATCTTGTATTATAATGTAGAGATTTTTACATCTTGAATTAATTTGATGCTTAAGTTTTCTAATTATCTGCAGTATTCTAAGCCATATAAATCTGACTTTATAAATCTTCAGGGCAGGTGTTGCAGGTGCCAAGTGTAGCTGTTATACTCCAAGGAAATGGCAGGAGTTATCCTAGGTGTTGAGTGTACCTGCTATTCTGGTATTCTAGTATACTTGGTGGAGCAATTTACTGGCAAATTCTAAACTTCAACTGAGCAATATACACATTCAATCAATCAAAACCAGCAGAGTATTTATGCAGTAGTGAGGATTAAAACAAACAGATAATCTAATAAAGCAAGATTGCCTAGTATGTGTGTTGCACCCCACCCTTAATTCTTTCAACTGGGTGGTTGAGATTTCTGGTCTGAAATGGGTTCTAGTTCAGCCTGGGGCCGATTTAGACCCTGCCCCCAATAATGACAGAAGGAAAAGACAAAGGCCCTATGAATCAGGAAACATCAAAGACCACAGTAGTCAACCCTAACATACAGCTTATTTGAAAAGGGTAAAGCCAAGCAAGAATATGTAGCACTTTACCTGCTGTGACATGAGAAGAGAGATTAGCACTTACAGTGAAGGCTTATATACCTGGCTTTGTGTAAGTAGACCCTGTTACCTTTTGGGATGGCTTCCAATCTCACCAGTGGTGAGGACCCATTTCGATCCCTCTGTGTTGCCCTGTGGATCTACTGTTATGATCGGCTGTACTGGATGCTGTGTAGCTGGGGGTGAATGAGTTCTCAGGAGGTTTAAGGCATTGACAGTTGGGGGATGGGAAGCTGTGCGAGATGCTGCTTGTATTTGGAGTGGAGCTGCTCAGCTGGTCCCATTTGTGTTCTCCTGCAGCTGCTGCTCAGCTGGTCCCTGCTTTTTTCCCCTTCATATGTGTTTGTTTATTTATTTTATCTATTTATTTTTATTTATTTTTGTTTTTTCAAGGTAGGGTCTCACTCTAGCCCAGGCTGACCTGGAATTCACTATGGAGTCTCAGGGTGTCCTTGAACTCATGGCAATCCTCCTACCTCTGCCTCCCAAGTGCTGGGATATTTATTTATTTTTATTTATTGGAGAGAGAAAGAGTGCCCCAGGGCCTCCAGCCACTGCAAATGAACTCCAGATGCTTGTACCACCATGTGCAAGTGGCTTATGTGGGACCTGGAGAATAGAAACTGGGTCCTAAGGCTTCGCAGGTAAGCTCCTTAACTGCTAAGCCATCTCTCCAGCCCTCGTTCATGTTTTTTGACGTTGGGAGGAGGCTGATGTGGGTGGAAAATCCCTCTACCTGATTTCTGCTCCTGCCGCTCTGTACCAGCTTGGAGGGCGGGCATAATCTGGGGCCACTGGTGCCTTGGCTGGATTCTGGCTGGGTTCCCTCCTTTCTGGAAGTTCTTAGTCTCTCCTGCTTCTCTGCTGTGTTTGATAATAACTTATACACCTTCACGTTTTGGTAGAAGAGTGTATTTTGCTGTTTTTCTATTTATTTCCTTCCCTAGACTGCTTTGGCGTGGCTCCTATGCCACCATCTAAAGCTCATTCTTATGTGTGTGGCAGACAGACTGTAGTACTCTTGAGGATTGGGGAGAAGAGTGGGGAGAATGTTGCTCTGTTCCTTGGCGAGATGCTAAATCATGTGATTACAGTGGGGCAGGTGTAGTGGTTTGACCCAGGTGTCCTCCATAAACTTAGGTGTTCTGAATGCTAGGTTCCCAGCTGATGTAGATTTGGGAATTAACACCTCCTGGAGGCAGTGTATTGTTGGGGGCGGGATTATGGGTATTATAGCCAGTTTCCCCTTGCCAGAGTTTGGCACATTCTCCTGTTGCTACGGTCCACCTTATGTTGGCCAGGGGGTGATGTCCACACTCTGCTCATGCCATCGTTTTCCCCTGTCATTATGAAGCTTCCCTTTGAATCTATAAGCCAAAATAAACCCTTTTTCCCCAAAAGCTGCTCTTGGTCAGGTGATTTCTACCAGTATTGTGAACCTGACTGCAACAGGGCCATGCATAAGTTGGATGTGGGGAGAAGTGAAGTACTGCAGGACAATAATAATGTAGGAACTGGAGCAGTTAGGTAGGTGGTGATGAAGGCTGAGAGATAGCAAAGGCCTGTCCCTCAGGCCTCCTAAGGCTCCTAATTCCAGGCTGACCTGGAATTCCCTGTATAGTCTCAGGTTGCTCTCAAACTCACAGCAGTGCATCACTATGCCCTGCAGAGGGAGGGAGGGAGAGAGGGAGGGAGACAGAGAGAGAGAGGTTATATGAGAATGTATGGGTGCACCAGGGCCTTTAGCCACTAAAAATGAACTCCAGATGCATGCACCACTTTGTGAATCTGGCTCTACATGGCTCCTGGGGAATCAAACTCTGGTTGTCAAGCTTTGTAGGCAAGCACCTTAGCCGTTGAGCCATCTCTCCAGCTCCTGAGAGGATCTTTTCATGTTGCCCTTGTTGACCTGAATTATTAGGGTCAAATGATCATCCTGCTTCAGCTTCTTGATAAAATTCTGGGTATTGACAGTCTTATGCAGCATAGTCACACTCCTGCAGAGTCAAGATATCACATGGTTCCATCACTTAAAAAACTTCATTGTGTGAAAAAACAAAAAAACAAAAACAAAAACACTAAAAAGCCTGGCATGGTGGCACACGCCTTTAATCCCAGCACTCAGGAGGCAGAGGTAGGAGGATCTCTGTGAGTTCGAGGCCACCCTGAGACTACATAGTGAATTCCAGGTCAGCCTGGACCACAGTGAGACCCTGCCTCGAAAAACCAAAACAACTTCATTGTGGATGCACAAGGGGGCACATGTGTCTGGAGTTCATTTGCAGTGGCTGGAAGCCCTGGTGCGCCCATTCTGTCTCCCTTCCTCCCTCCCCCCCTCCCTCCCTCTTTCTATGTCAAATAAATAAATAAAAATATTTATAAGAAACCTTCATTGTGCCCCTGTGTTGTCAGCCTTTCCCCAAATCCAGCTTCCTGCATCTGCTGATTTGTTGCCTGTTTCCCCATATTTTGCCTTCAAGATAGCATTTTTAGGGGCTGAAGAGGATGGTTTGATTCCTTAGGACCCATGTAAGCCAGATATCTGGAATTTGTTTGCAGAGGCTGGAGGCCTTGGTGTGCCCATATTCTCTCTCTCTCTCTCTCTCTGTCTCTTTGTCTCTCCCTCTCTCACTCTCTCAAAAATAAATAATTTTTTTAAAAAGACAGCATTCTTAAACATTTTGTATGTGTATGTTTGTGTGTATGTGCTCATGTGTATGAATACAGGCGTGCACATACCGTAGCATATGTGTGGAGGTCAGAGGACATTCTTGGGTGTTAGTCCTTTCTTCTTTATTTGAGATTGTTTGCTGCTACATATACCAACCAGGGCCCACAAGCTTTTGGGGATTTTCCTGTCTCTGATTCCCATTTCACTGTAGGAGTGCTGGCCTTAGAGATGCTCACACTATTGTGTCTAGCTTGATGTGGGTTCTGGGGATTTGAACTCAGGGCCTCATGCTTTCACAGCAAGTGTTTTACCCATTAACACCATCTTTCCAACCCTGTAGTTAATCTAAAGAGAAGAAGGTAAAAATGTCTAAAAGCAGAATTCAATGGATAGTGTGTGTTTATTGAGAGTGGTGGGGGTGAGCAAGGTTAGTTTAAGTTTGAGCAGGGTGGCAATTATTTAAGTTGTGACCTATTAATTTATTTTCCTAACTATGGAACAGTGTTCCTTCTAAAAGGGATTTGAATTGTTTAAAACACTATTCATCTCACAAATTGACATGAATATTTATGAAAAGTGATTTCTTGTTTCAAATGGTTTCTTCATAAATAACTACAGACACAAACTTTTATTTCAGTGAATTTGGGTGGTTTGAAGGATCACATTAAGGAGATCCAGAGGTGTCGGCGTTTGATTCTTATTGCTTGTGGAACAAGTTACCATGCTGGTGTAGCAGTAAGTGACCTCTTAACATTTTATTTATGCTATATTGGTTGGCTATAGAGGGTATCAGCAAACTAGTACTATGTCTAATAACACACCATGTAAAACTATATTTTATTAATTTTAATTTAATTTTTTATTTGACAGCTTCATATATATATATATATATATACACACACACATATGTATATGTATATATATATCATATTCACTCCATTGCTGTCTCTCAATCCTTTCTGAACCCCTTCCTTTTTCCATCTAGTAGTTGCTCTTCTTTCATTTTTGCTTCTTTTTTCTTTCTTTCTTTTTTTTTTTTTTTTTTTTGGTGACCCAGTGAGTCTAATTAGAGTACTGGGCGGCATGGACAATTTGCCACTGGCAAACGACTGAAGAAAATTTCTCTTCCCTCCCCAGCAACCAATGACTGCTAATAGATCTTCAGGGTGCAGCAATATTAACTATCTATAAATCCTTATTGGGAAGTAGAGCCTCATGTGCCCTTCCCCCAGACCTGACAGAATGTTAACATTGATGGACTCAATCCTGTCAGGTAATCGCAGCTGCTATGAGTTCATGAGTGCAATGGCCAGGTCATATCTGGAAGACTGCATTCTGTGACACTCCTCTCCTTCCTTCAGGTCACTCACATTCTTTCCCCTCTTCCACAGTGTTCCCTAAATTTTGGAGGGGCTGCTATAGTTACCCATTTAGGGCTGAGCACACTCAGTTAACACTCAGCACTTCGACCAGTTATGATTCTCTGTAGTTAACTGTCATCTACTGCAAAAGAAGCTTCTCTGATAAAGGTTAAGAACAGCACCAATCTATGGGCATGAGAAAATAATTAGAATGTAGTTTGATTGGCACAACATGTCCATTTAGCAAAACAGTAGTAGTACCTTCTCTGCTACAGCATATGACTTTGCCAGCCATGGGCATATGGCCAGGTTTGTAATAAAAGTCAGGAATTCTCTCCTGTGGAGCAGACTTCAAATCCAATCAGAAAGTAAGCTGATTACCTCCTTACAGTCATGTCACTGATACACTAGTGAGCACCTATGTAAAATCATTTTTTTATTAAAACATGCTATCTTATTTTTGCCATGACAGACAACAGGAAAGGAGATGGGTCATAGTTGCTTGAAGGAAAGATCTCTTGTCTTTATACAGATAAGTGGGCCACTTGAATTGATGTTAGTATCTTATTATGCAGTCCAGGCTGGCCTCAAGCTTATGATCCTGCTGTTTCAGCTTTCCAGGATAGTTTCTGATTTTGCTTAGAATTGTCCACTGGCCTCAGGTAGATGGCCAGTATGGTCTGAACCTGAGAAGTATACTACCTACTTTTCATCAGACTTCATTCTTTGGTATTTAGAAGCTGAAATTCTGTATCAGAGACATATGTTTGACAGCATATGGTTGTCACTATAGAAACTCTAGAATGAGATGGCCTCTTACTACCTCAGACCCACATGTAATTTCTTCATAAGGAACCAGGTTATGTGCAGTGATATACAAGAACCCTTATACTTTGTTTCTGCTTATGGAATTGGTTTCCAGAGTTCATGACATAGCCATTTTTTTATTTACTGGGACACATACTTATAACCAGCCTTGTCTCTCAGCAAGCTTTTTTGTTTGACCTCCAAAGCCCCTTTCTCCCAAACACTGCCTTGTCTAAATGGAAAGATTATGCAATATTGAAGGGAAAAAGGTCTAAGAAGGAGATTTTTATTTACTTATTTTTAATTTTTTATTATTGACAACTTCCATAATTATGACAATAAACCATGATAACTTCCTCCCCCCTTACTTTCCCTTCACAACTCCACTCTCCATTATATCCCTTCCCCTTCTAAATAAGTCTCTATTTTGATGTCATCATCTTTTCTTCCTATTACAGTGGTCTTGTGTAAGTAGTGCCAGGTGCTGCAAGGTCATGAATATCCAGGCCATATTGTGTCTGACAGTGTATTGTAAGGAGCCCTAGCTTTCCTTTGGCTCTTACATTCTTTCTGCCACCTCTTCTGCAATGGAACAAGCCTTGGAAGGTGTGATAGAGATGTTTCAGTGCTGAGCATTCTTCTCTCAGTTCTTCTCAGCACTGTGGTGTTTTTTGTGTCATCCCAGAGGTCACTGCCATCTGAACAGAGAAGCTTCTCTAACCAAAAGTGAGAGTAGCATTAATATATGGGTAATGAACATTAATAGAAATGCTTACCAGGAAGTATGTTAAGCATAATTAATATATGCATTTAGCCAGGCACCAGCAGGTGTTATACCGCTATGGTGCTCATGACTTCCCCCATCATAGGTTTTCAGTATCAGGCATGTATTCCCTCCTGTGGAGTGGGTCTCCAGTCTATTTAGAGAGCGGTTGGTTTTCCCTGTAACAGACATGCCACTGTTGCACCCATTGGCTCATTTGGCCTGGCTGGCCCATCTTAAGGCTTACAGTGTCCACTGTTGTTTATCTCCATTAGTGACTTATCTCTCTCCCATGAAGCTGCATGCAGCATAGTTTTTCCAGCTTTCTGTCAGCTGGTCTACAGTAAGGAAGTTTTCAGTTCAGCTCCAGCAGGATTTCTCAGTGACCTCGCCACCCAAGCATGTGGAGTCTTCAGCAATACGGTCTAACCATCTATTCCTGGTGGAAAACCAAGAGCCTCGGCAATGGCCTGTAATGTTTTGGGTCATCAGGGACCTCCCTAGCTGACAACGTACTGGAAGATACCCAACCCTAGCGCTGAAAATTTTCTAGTAACAATCTCTGGCTTCTGGATGTGCTATTTTCCAAAAATGTAGGTTTCCCTATGACTTATTCATACCCTCTTAGATTTTTTTTAAATTTACTTATTTGAGAGCAACAGAGAGAGAAAGAGGCAGATAGAGAGAGGGAGAGAGAATGGGCACGCCAGGGCTTCCCGCCACTGCAAACGAACTCAGATGCATGCGCCCCCCTTGTGCATCTGGCTAATGTGGGTCCTGGGGAATCGAGCCTCGAACCGGGGTCCTTAGGCTTCATAGGCAAGCACTTAACTGTTAAGCCATTTCTCCAGCCCCTCTCTTAGATTTTGATTAACCCTCCTCCCACCTTTCCTTTACTGAATCTCTTCCACTGACCTCACTAAGGCCTTTCCACCCCCAGTAATCTATTCTTCTACTTATAAATAAACAATACCATCCCCTTAAGTCCTCCTCTCCCCTTCCTCGCTTACAGCCCCTTTCTAGTTTACAAGCCTCTGGTACTGAGTTTTATTCCAATTCACAAGTCCAAACATTTGTAGGTAGGATCCACATGAGAGAAAACAGGCTTGGCCTTGTGAGTCTTGGTTACCTCACTAAGTATAATCTTTTCCAGGTCCATTCATTTCCCTGCAAATTTTGTTTTTCTTTACTGCTGAATAGAATTCCATTGCATAAATGTATCATATTGTCATTATCCACTCCTCATTTGTGGGACATCTAGGTTGGTTCTATTTCCTAGCTAGTGTGAATAGAGCGACAATAATCATGAATGTGCAAGTGTCTCTAAGGTGTGAAATGAGTCCTTAGGATATATGCCTAGGAGTGCTATAGCTGGGTCATATGGTAAGTCTATTTTTAGCTGTCTCAGGAACTTCCACACTGATTTTCACAAGGCCTTATACCAGATTACATTCCTACCAACAGTGTAGAAGGGTTCCTCTTTTTCTGCATCCTTGCCGTCATTTATTGTCATTTGATTTCTTGATAATAGCCATTCTGACAGGAGTGAGATGAAATCTTAAGTACTTTTAATTTGCATTTCCCTGATGGAGAAGTTTGTTTTTATTTTAAGCATAGAAAGAATACTCTGTTTGATATACTAGTAAAAATTTAAGATGGTATGGGAGAATTCAGTGCTATGTTAAATCCATTACTGAGCCTCTCTCCACAAGCAAAACATTTTACTGAATGCTTCATCTAGTCCTAAGCCTCAGTTTGTGGGCACAAATTATATACTATGTTAGAATTCTCCAATTCTTATGGCTCTTTTTCTTTCTTTTTCTTTTATTTTTTATGTTTTTAATTTTTTTAAGGTCTGGGGTTGGAATTCAGGGTCTTGTGCATGCTAGGTAAGTGCTCATTCCTGAGCTATATCCTAGCCTGGTGATTATAATCAGAAAAAGTAAGAATTACACCTTAAATCTAAAGGACTCCAAAGAAAATGAGTGTTTGAAGGCAAGTTGTGTTCCCTTTCCTCTATAGACACGTCAAGTTCTTGAGGAGCTGACCGAATTGCCAGTGATGGTAGAACTAGCCAGTGACTTCCTGGATAGAAACACGCCAGTCTTTCGAGATGATGTTTGCTTTTTCATTAGTCAATCAGGTTTGTTCATTTTAAAGGCTTAAAGGGGAGAAAAGGCATCTTAAAGTCAATTTTCCTAATCATTCCTAGTACACCTTGCAAGAATTGATATTTAAAAATTGGTATTTTGGATGACTTGATAATAGATTTACTTTAATAGTTCATTCATTGTGAGTTAATAAAAATGAACACTTTATAATTAAATCTAAAAAATTGGAATTTTCAGATAGGGAAGGAAAAGCAATCCTAAAAATGTACAGTTAAAAGTCTTGTAAATTTACTAGGTACATGTGTTTTATTTAGAATTAGCAGTACTGTTGAAAGTGTGTTGAGTTGTTGTTTGCATCTGTGAATCAGCATGTTTTGAAACAGCTCTGTGCCTTTACTTTTGTCCATTTTATTCAGGTGAGACAGCTGATACCCTGATGGGTCTTCGTTACTGTAAGGAGAGAGGAGCTTTAACTGTGGGGATCACAAATACAGTCGGCAGTTCTATATCAAGGGAGACAGATTGTGGGGTTCACATTAATGCTGGTCCTGAGATTGGCGTGGCCAGTACAAAGGTAATCCTTGGCTTCTCTCACAGAGGATTTCTTTCTTTCTTTCTTTCTTTCTTTCTTTCTTTCTTTCTTTCTTTCTTTCTTTCTTTCGTTTTTCGAGGTAGGGTCTCACTGTAGCCCAGGCTGACCTGGAATTCACTATAGAGTCTCAGGGTGCCCTTGAACTTGCCGGGCTCCACCGGCGGGGCAGGTAGTGCCGAGGGAAGGACCAGGCCCCCTGGTTCCTCCCGAGGGGCTGAGGAGGAGATGAGCGTCCGACGACTCAGACCTCTCCTGGCCACCGGAGAAAAACCACACTGAGTCGGGAGTCTTGTCGAAGCAGGAACTCGATTTATTGCTATGAACAGTTGCCTATATAATGTTGGGGGTGAATGCGGGGATTGTAGGATGGTGGGGAAAGGTAAGGGCCAATAGTAAACTGTGACTATTGAAATGATAATTCTAACTCCCATGTGGAGGTAGCAGGTAAGAAGCCATTAGGCGTCTTGCTGAGTCACGTCTGGCCAGAGGCAGATCACCAAACTTTAGCTAGGCTCAGGAAGTTCCACTAGGCCTCACACCTGGGCCTTTCAGAGGCCAACATCTCCCCCTTTTGTTTTTGTAAGAGCATTAGTCACCATGGCCCCTGTCTTAGGTTGTCCCCCTCTGGGGGTCTTAACCGTCATTGGGTATCAGGGGTTTAGCTCAGAGCATTCATCATGGCCCCTGTCTTAGGTTGTCCCCCTCTGGGGATCTTACCCGTCACTGGGTACCATGTGTTTAGCTCGGTGAGAACCCACCCCATGGCCTGTCTTAGGTTGTCCCCCTATGGGGATCTTACCCGTCATTGGTCACATGGAGGGCAGAGGAGGTGGCAGTGGGTCATCTGAGGAACTTAATTCCTGAGTTGCCAGCCTGTGATAATGTATTTCGACCTGATGAGGTTTTATTGCCTCTAGCCATTGGTGAATAAATTGTGTAATCTTATTAATTACACAAGGCCTGACAGTGAGGAGAAGGAGAAGGAGGGGGAGGGGCCCAAGTAGAGGCAGAAGGTAGGGTAAGAAGTCATATAAGCCCGTCCGCAGCAGGTTGTCCTGGAGATCCCGCTGCCTCCTCTCCAAGTCTTCCTGGAGCCTCTTAATCTTGTCCTGGATGATTCCTGATTTATTGGCGTAAAAGCAGCATTTTTCCTGTAAAAACAAACATATGCCTCCTTTTTCGGCCGTTAGTAGGTTAGTCCTCTCCTGTTTTGTGGGACTACCTCAGCCAGGGAATCTAGCTGTTGTTGAAGATAGGTCTCCCTCTGATACAGGGAGGGCCTCATTTCCAGGGATGATATTTACATCTGGGATTAAGGTGGCTGGGGCACAAAGGCCCGTCCAATTGGTGGGCAGAAAGTCATAGGCCATCCCGCCTCCACAAACATAAACCATTCCAGAAGGCGGGCAGCATTGAGCTTTGGGATCAGCTGTGTTAAAAGTACAGAAGGAAGGATGAATATATCCCACATCTATACTTGAATTATTAGGGGAAGGCGGGGAAAGCTGGACGGGGATGGGGAAGGTGGCTGAGTAATGTTTTAAGGTCGTACAGGCAACTGTACTGCAAGCAGCCAGAGAGGCCCAGATTGGAGGCAAAGCCAGCAATCCTCCACAAGGGAGGGAATTGTTTAGTTTAGTAGGGTGAAGGACCATTTTAGGAACAGTCCTCAGGGGTCGGACACTCCCTAGAGAAGTGATTGTCAGTGTCCTCTTGTTGGGACAAATATTTTAGGTCTCTCGCTGGTACCCAAATGGGTCTTTTTTCATCTTGAGGGAAGACACATCCAAACCCTCTCCCTGCTGTGAGGAGCGGATCAGGCCCTCTCCAGGCCCCAGTCAATGGGTCCCTACATCTTACCCAGATAGAACTGTAGGTAATGGATGAGGACCAATGTTTTTGAAAAGGGGATAGTTGTTTATCTTCTTTAGAAAAGTTTAAAATATTTAGGGTAAATAATGCCTTTTTTAGTTGGTCGTGTGGGGGTAAGGATTCCCCCTTTTGTTTTTGTAATTGAGACTTGAGAGTCTGATTATATCTTTCAACGATAGCTTGGCCCCGGGGGTTGTATGGGATGCCTGTAGAATGTGAGATTTTCCAGTTCTGGAGAAAATCTACAAAGGCCTTGCTTACGAAGCAGGGGCCATTATCTGTTTTAATTTGATCAGGCAGCCCAAGAGTGGCAAAACATTGAAGCATATGACTAATGGCATGTTTAGATTTTTCCCCGGCATGTGCCGATGCCCAGCAGGCGCGGGAAAAGGTATCAACTGAAAGAAAAATATACTTAAGTTTTCCAAATGGAGAATAGTGTGTGACATCAATTTGCCACAGATGATTAGGGCGTAGCCCTCTAGGATTGTTTTCTGTAGTTTGAAGGGGGGGTACTTGGAGGAAGGGCTGACAGGACTTACAAGTCCGGACAATTTTTTTAAGGTCCTTGACTGGTACCTGTGGAAACCTGTGCTTGAGACCTCTCCAGTTGACATGGGTCAATAAGTGGAAGCGTGTAGCTTCTGTAATAGTATTACACTGAGGCATAGAAGCCATTTTATCAGCCAAATTGTTTCCTTGAGAAAGAAATCCCGGTAAGTTTTGATGACCCCTGAGATGTTGAAGAAAAATGGGGTTAATTCTTTGTTTGAGTAGGGAACGAGCTTGAATCATCAGAGGAGATACAGGGTTGGAGTCCAGTCTAATATGGGCCTCAACCAGGTTGGGTAATAAATTAACAACATAAAGGCTGTCAGAAAATAAGTTAAATGGCTCTTGAATAGTGTCCAAAGCTAGAACGACAGCAAATAGTTCTTTGAATTGTGCTGACCCCTCAACCTCATGGGAGACTGACTTTATGGGCATAGGCTCTTTTTCCTGTTTTAAGGGAGGGTAAACGACTAGGGAAGCCCCCAGGTGCCCTCCATCGGTAAACACTGTAAGAAAGTCAGGGTTAGGTTGAGACAGAAAAAGCCTGGGGGGCTTCCATTCTAACCTGGAGAAAGAACTCATCCATTTGTGGGGGCCATAATGGCAATCAATTTTACCTAGAAACCCCTCGAGAGCCGTAGCAACTCTATTATTATTTCTCTGAAGCCAGGTGAAATCTGTTATCTTAAAGGGGGTGACAATAAGGTGAGGTTCTGTGCCAAACAACCGGACAGAGGTGTCTCTGCCCTTGATAATGCAATCAGCAACCTGGTTGGTTATAGAATAAACTCTGGGGACCCCACCGATTGAGAGGTGGACCCATTGGATGGGTTCATCTTCCTGGGCCAACAGTGCGGTGCATAATGTTTCCCCAGAGAAAATGTAGAGGGAGATGGGCAAATCAGGATTGAACCTCTTTAGGGTCACAGTATTTATAGCCTGTTGTACCTTACGAAAAATTTGTTGATGACAAGGGGACAAAATTACCTGAGAGGAGAAGTTAAGGTCCTTTAGGAGGTCAAATAAAGGGGACAGCTCTTCAGTAGTTATGGGTATCCAAGGCCTCATCCAATTAATTTCTCCCAAAAGCTTCTGGAGTTGAGGCAAGGTATAAGAATCTTGAATATAAAGTTGTGGTTTAACAGGTGAAACTGTATCTAGGGTAAGGATCGAGCCCAAGATCTTAAAGGGAGGTACAGTTTGAACTTTTTCCGGAGCTACTTTAAAGCCGTGAGTATGCAGGATAGTTAGACATTGGTGGGTAAGGTCCTGGAGTGTGGAGGAATCTAGGCACCCAAGAATAATATCATCCATGTAAATATAAAACAGGGTATCAGGGAGATTGATAAGAGAAGAGAAAATGGATGACAGGTAATATTGACAAATGGGTGGGCTATTTGCCATGCCCTGAGGTAAGACAGTCCATTCAAATCTCCTATCTGGGCCACAAAAATTAACAGCGGGTACAGAGAATGCAAATTTTTCCATGTCTCCTGGATGGAGAGGGATAGAGAAGAAGCAATCTTTGCCCACAAACAAGGGCCTCTACCCTATCCCACGTGTCCCAATCAAAGAGATTTCCTTCCGGCAGCCATGGCACCAGTTTGAGAAGGCAATCCCAGGTCTGTTGAGCCTGATTATCACTCAAATTAAGCCCTCTACTCTTTAGGAGTGCCCTGAGAGATTCTAAGGCAGGATTGGATTTACAGTTAGACTGTCCCTCATTATAAGTTGAGAGAAAAATGTCCATAAAATTAGGGCAATAGCAACCCACATACACATGAGTACAATACAACCGCAAGGATCCAAAAGATAGGTAAACATGCTGTACAAAAGCCGCAGATGTAGCTTGTCTGCAAACTAAAAGTGAAAGGAAAGAGAAAGAGAACAAAGAGATGTTGATCAACAAGTACAGGTTATAGAAGCAAAGTTTAGCGCATTAAATATAAAGACTACTTATGGGGGTACGCTCACTCCGCATATGTACACCGATTGACCTCCTCAACGAATGTCTCTCAGGGGGCACTAGTCTGCCGGATTCTAAGAGCCGCACGTTAGGTGCCAGATGTCGGCTCCGAGAGCCCCACGTTGGGCACCAGATGCCGGGCTCCACCGGCGGGGCAGGTAGTGGCCGAGGGAAGGACCAGGCCCCCTGGTTATCCATTGGTGAATAAATTGTGTAATCTTATTAATTACACAAGGCCTGACAGTGAGGAGAAGGAGAAGGAGGGGGAGGGGCCCAAGTAGAGGCAGAAGGTAGGGTAAGAAGTCATATAAGCCCGTCCGCAGCAGGTTGTCCTGGAGATCCCGCTGCCTCCTCTCCAAGTCTTCCTGGAGCCTCTTAATCTTGTCCTGGATGATTCCTGATTTATTGGCGTAAAAGCAGCATTTTTCCTGTAAAAACAAACATATGCCTCCTTTTTCGGCCGTTAGTAGGTTTAGTCCTCTCCTGTTTTGTGGGACTACCTCAGCCAGGGAATCTAGCTGTTGTTGAAGATAGGTCTCCCTCTGATACAGGGAGGGCCTCATTTCCAGGGATGATATTTACATCTGGGATTAAGGTGGCTGGGGCACAAAGGCCCGTCCAATTGGTGGGCAGAAAGTCATAGGCCATCCCGCCTCCACAAACATAAACCATTCCAGAAGGCGGGCAGCATTGAGCTTTGGGATCAGCTGTGTTAAAAGTACAGAAGGAAGGATGAATATATCCCACATCTATACTTGAATTATTAGGGGAAGGCGGGGAATGGAAAGCTGGACGGGGATGGGGAAGGTGGCTGAGTAATGTTTTAAGGTCGTACAGGCAACTGTACTGCAAGCAGCCAGAGAGGCCCAGATTGGAGGCAAAGCCAGCAATCCTCCACAAGGGAGGGAATTGTTTAGTTTAGTAGGGTGAAGGACCATTTTAGGAACAGTCCTCAGGGGTCGGACACTCCCTAGAGAAGTGATTGTCAGTGTCCTCTTGTTGGGACAAATATTTTAGGTCTCTCGCTGGTACCCAAATGGGTCTTTTTTCATCTTGAGGGAAGACACATCCAAACCCTCTCCCTGCTGTGAGGAGCGGATCAGGCCCTCTCCAGGCCCCAGTCAATGGGTCCCTACATCTTACCCAGATAGAACTGTAGGTAATGGATGAGGACCAATGTTTTTGAAAAGGGGATAGTTGTTTATCTTCTTTAGAAAAGTTTAAAATATTTAGGGTAAATAATGCCTTTTTTAGTTGGTCGTGTGGGGGTAAGGATTCCCCCTTTTGTTTTTGTAATTGAGACTTGAGAGTCTGATTATATCTTTCAACGATAGCTTGGCCCCGGGGGTTGTATGGGATGCCTGTAGAATGTGAGATTTTCCAGTTCTGGAGAAAATCTACAAAGGCCTTGCTTACGAAGCAGGGGCCATTATCTGTTTTAATTTGATCAGGCAGCCCAAGAGTGGCAAAACATTGAAGCATATGACTAATGGCATGTTTAGATTTTTCCCCGGCATGTGCCGATGCCCAGCAGGCGCGGGAAAAGGTATCAACTGAAAGAAAAATATACTTAAGTTTTCCAAATGGAGAATAGTGTGTGACATCAATTTGCCACAGATGATTAGGGCGTAGCCCTCTAGGATTGTTTTCTGTAGTTTGAAGGGGGGGTACTTGGAGGAAGGGCTGACAGGACTTACAAGTCCGGACAATTTTTTTAAGGTCCTTGACTGGTACCTGTGGAAACCTGTGCTTGAGACCTCTCCAGTTGACATGGGTCAATAAGTGGAAGCGTGTAGCTTCTGTAATAGTATTACACTGAGGCATAGAAGCCATTTTATCAGCCAAATTGTTTCCTTGAGAAAGAAATCCCGGTAAGTTTTGATGACCCCTGAGATGTTGAAGAAAAATGGGGTTAATTCTTTGTTTGAGTAGGGAACGAGCTTGAATCATCAGAGGAGATACAGGGTTGGAGTCCAGTCTAATATGGGCCTCAACCAGGTTGGGTAATAAATTAACAACATAAAGGCTGTCAGAAAATAAGTTAAATGGCTCTTGAATAGTGTCCAAAGCTAGAACGACAGCAAATAGTTCTTTGAATTGTGCTGACCCCTCAACCTCATGGGAGACTGACTTTATGGGCATAGGCTCTTTTTCCTGTTTTAAGGGAGGGTAAACGACTAGGGAAGCCCCCAGGTGCCCTCCATCGGTAAACACTGTAAGAAAGTCAGGGTTAGGTTGAGACAGAAAAAGCCTGGGGGGCTTCCATTCTAACCTGGAGAAAGAACTCATCCATTTGTGGGGGCCATAATGGCAATCAATTTTACCTAGAAACCCCTCGAGAGCCGTAGCAACTCTATTATTATTTCTCTGAAGCCAGGTGAAATCTGTTATCTTAAAGGGGGTGACAATAAGGTGAGGTTCTGTGCCAAACAACCGGACAGAGGTGTCTCTGCCCTTGATAATGCAATCAGCAACCTGGTTGGTTATAGAATAAACTCTGGGGACCCCACCGATTGAGAGGTGGACCCATTGGATGGGTTCATCTTCCTGGGCCAACAGTGCGGTGCATAATGTTTCCCCAGAGAAAATGTAGAGGGAGATGGGCAAATCAGGATTGAACCTCTTTAGGGTCACAGTATTTATAGCCTGTTGTACCTTACGAAAAATTTGTTGATGACAAGGGGACAAAATTACCTGAGAGGAGAAGTTAAGGTCCTTTAGGAGGTCAAATAAAGGGGACAGCTCTTCAGTAGTTATGGGTATCCAAGGCCTCATCCAATTAATTTCTCCCAAAAGCTTCTGGAGTTGAGGCAAGGTATAAGAATCTTGAATATAAAGTTGTGGTTTAACAGGTGAAACTGTATCTAGGGTAAGGATCGAGCCCAAGATCTTAAAGGGAGGTACAGTTTGAACTTTTTCCGGAGCTACTTTAAAGCCGTGAGTATGCAGGATAGTTAGACATTGGTGGGTAAGGTCCTGGAGTGTGGAGGAATCTAGGCACCCAAGAATAATATCATCCATGTAAATATAAAACAGGGTATCAGGGAGATTGATAAGAGAAGAGAAAATGGATGACAGGTAATATTGACAAATGGGTGGGCTATTTGCCATGCCCTGAGGTAAGACAGTCCATTCAAATCTCCTATCTGGGCCACAAAAATTAACAGCGGGTACAGAGAATGCAAATTTTTCCATGTCTCCTGGATGGAGAGGGATAGAGAAGAAGCAATCTTTGCCCGACAAACAAGGGCCTCTACCCTATCCCACGTGTCCCAATCAAAGAGATTTCCTTCCGGCAGCCATGGCACCAGTTTGAGAAGGCAATCCCAGGTCTGTTGAGCCTGATTATCACTCAAATTAAGCCCTCTACTCTTTAGGAGTGCCCTGAGAGATTCTAAGGCAGGATTGGATTTACAGTTAGACTGTCCCTCATTATAAAGTTGAGAGAAAAATGTCCATAAAATTAGGGCAATAGCAACCCACATACACATGAGTACAATACAACCGCAAGGATCCAAAAGATAGGTAAACATGCTGTACAAAAGCCGCAGATGTAGCTTGTCTGCAAACTAAAAGTGAAAGGAAAGAGAAAGAGAACAAAGAGATGTTGATCAACAAGTACAGGTTATAGAAGCAAAGTTTAGCGCATTAAATATAAAGACTACTTATGGGGGTACGCTCACCCGCATATGTACACCGATTGACCTCCTCAACGAATGTCTCTCAGGGGGCACTAGTCTGCCGGATTCTAAGAGCCGCACGTTAGGTGCCAGATGTCGGGCTCCGAGAGCCCCACGTTGGGCACCAGATGCCGGGCTCCACCGGCGGGGCAGGTAGTGCCGAGGGAAGGACCAGGCCTCCTGGTTCCTCCCGAGGGGTTGAGGAGGAGATGAGCGTCCGACGACTCAGACCTCTCCTGGCCACCGGAGAAAAACCACACTGAGTCGGGAGTCTTGTCGAAGCAGGAACTCGATTTATTGCTATGAACAGTTGCCTATATAATGTTGGGGGTGAAGGTGGGGATTGTAGGATGGTGGGGAAAGGTAAGGGCCAATAGTAAACTGTGACTATTGAAATGATAATTCTAACTCCCATGTGGAGGTAGCAGGTAAGAAGCCATTAGGCGTCTTGCTGAGTCACGTCTGGCCAGAGGCAGATCACCAAACTTTAGCTAGGCTCAGGAAGTTCCACTAGGCCTCACACCTGGGCCTTTCAGAGGCCAACAGAACTCATGGCGATCCTCCTACCTCTGCCTCCCAAGTGCACAGAGGATTCTTAACCATAGTGTTGGTGAGGCAGACTGGTCTGCAGGTCCGTCCACATCTTACTTTTCAAAATTGTCCTAAGAGTTCAGGCTCAATAAATAAAAGGTTGTCATCTCTTCCCCACTCCATTGTTCAGGCTTAGATGGAATGAATATGTCATGTTGATCTGCTTTGGAGTGGTCTGCTGACTTGTTCATCTCTTACACAGCCCATCTTCACTGCACAGTGAACACATGTATGTGTAACACACTGTCCTGTTGGTGTGTATAGTTAGGAGTAAGAAAAATATTAACTTAAAAACATGAAGTTTAATTCAAATAGTTTTTGACATTTTTATATACATATTTCTGGTTTTTTATATGTCAAATGTACATAGCTGCTTTTGAAAGTTTGTAAGGAGAAATATACTTGGTATAAAACTTGGTAGTTTAAAAAAGCAAAGATTTTTTAAAATAAAGTTTTAAAAATGGGTATTATCTGACCATCTTATTCTCTTTAAATGTTTTATCTATCTATAAAGGTACTTTGTTCTTGTTATTCTGAGGCAGGGTCTCACTATGGACTAGACTGACCTGTAACTTACTCTGTGGCCCAGGGTGGCTTTGAACTCAAGCTGAACTTCATACTGAGCTCAGCCTCCCAAGTGCTAGGATTAAAGGTGTGAGCCACCACGCCTGGATAAAAATTCTTTTTGGGGGGTGAGTGGAGCACGTGCACACACGTGTGTGTATACGTATGTACGTACATGAATTTATGCATACACATGTGGAGTCGAGGTTGGCGTCTGTTGTTTTCCACAGTGCTTACTAGTCTATTTTTTGAGATGTGGTTCTCAATAAGCCTAGAGCTCACCAGTTCAGCTAGACTAGCAGCTAACCAACAAACCCTAGGAATCCACCTGTCTTTGCCCTTCCAGAACTGGGATTGCAGATGTGTCCCACCTTGCTTAACTTTTTTGTTTTTACACGAGGCTGGGGATTCTAATTGTGGCTGGCATTTTACCCAGTGAGTCATCTCCCTAGAACCCCTTGAAAAGTCTTTATGTTAAAGGTTAATAAGACTATTTTGTTCTCTGAAATTGAGATGTACATATATATTTAGGAATAATAAAATCTTAAACAAACTTAAGAAATTTTAGTACATTGTATAAATACAAAAGGTTTATATTTTTATACAAATGTATTACTTTAAAGTGATTTGCAAGCAGAGAGTAGTAGAGAGAATGGGCACTCCAGGTCCATTGCACATGAACTCCAGATGCATGTGTCACTTTGTGCATTTTGGTTTACATTTTTTTTTTTTTTTTGGAATTGAACCTCAGCCATCAGACTGCAAGCAAGCACCTTTAACTGCTGAGCCATCTCCAGCCTGTGTATTTTTATGATTGCAGAATTTCAATTTCTTAAGTTTTTCTGCTTAGGTCTATTTTGTTTTTTGAAGTAGGGTCTTGCTCTAGCCCAGGCTGACCTGGAATCCATTATGTAGTATCAGGGTTGCCTCGAACTCTCAGCAATTCTCTCTGCCTACCAAGTGCTGGGATTAAAGGTGTACACCACTATGCTGGGCTCAAGTCTAATTTTTTTTTGTTGTTAATTAATATTGTGGTTGTTTTGGGTTTTGAGTTTAAAGGCATGTGAAAGATGTTAATTTGTAAGTAACCACATTTGAATCTTTTTTTTTTAATAAGGAACCTCCACTGGAGAATTAATTTGTGATTCTTACATAAAAACTTGAGGGGTGTGTGTATGTGTGTGTGTGTGTGTGTGTGTATTTCTTTTGGTTTTTCGAGGTAGGGTCTCAGTGTAGCAGAGGATGACCTAGAATTCACTACGTAGTCTCAGGGTGGCCTCGAACTCACAGTGGTCCTCCTACCTCTACCTTCTGAGTGCTGGGATTAAAGGTGTGCGCCACTACGCCTGACTTTTAAAAAAATTTTTTGGGAATCTTGATATTACTAACACTATAGTTTATGGCAATTAAAACATGTAAGGCATTTTGCTTGGGGTTGTTCCCTGTGGGTGGATAAATAATCAGCTTACCACAGCAATCGTGTGTGGGGTTTTGGAGCATTGCCCAGACAGCTTTATCTGCGATTGGAATCCAGGGTTCCTTCCTCTGTATCCCATCATGAACCAAGGTTAGCGTGATGTGAAGGGACATAGAATGACTAGGATTTTATAACTCTTTCTTAAACTGTGAGCTACCAAAGGAAATACTTTTAAAAAAATTTAATTAACTTATTTATTTGAGAAAGAGAGCACCAGGGCCTCCAGCCACTGCAAATGAACTCCAGATGCATGTGCCCCCTTGTGCATCTGGCTTGACGGGTCCTAGAGAATTGAATTGGGATCCATTGGCTTTTCAGGGAAACACCTTAACCGCTAAGCCATCTTACCTCTCCAGCTGGGAAATACTTTTTAAACCTGTTTCTTTAGCTTAGGAGAGTTTAACTTTCGTCATTTTATGGTTTTTATACATACAGCAGGGTTAAAATGATTTAGCTAACACCTATATTCCTACTACCTAGATTCTACCATTAATCTTTTTTCTGTAGTTTTCTAGAAATGCAGTTTCATATAGTCACATTCACCAGTTTTGTGTGTAAAGTATATGTATGTACATGTGCATGTGTGTGTGTGTGTGTGTGTGTGTGTGTGTGTGTGAATGCATGTGAAGACCTGAAGTTAGTGTTGAGTGTCTTCCACAGTCACTCTCCACTTTATTTTTTGAGATAAGGTTTCTCACTAATCCCAGAGTTTAGTGTTTTGTTTGGGCTAGCTGGCTAGCAAGCCCCAGAGATCCTTTTGTCTCTGCCTCCCCAGCACTAGAATTCACAACTGCCTCATGATTGTGGGGATCCAAACTCAAGTTCTCATGCTTGTGCAGTAAGCACTTTACTAACTTTGCCGCCTTTCCAGCCCCAAATCCACCAATTTTAAGTGTAAGGTTTTAGTAAGCTTATTTGCCTGTGCAGCTGTCACCATTACCCAGTTTGGGAAGACTTACAGTCACATATTATTTTGTGTCTCTTGATTTTTATTTATTTTTTTCCCGAGGCAGGGTCTCACTCTAACCTAGGCTGACCTGGAATTTACTCTGTAGTCCCAGGCTGCCCTCGAACTCACAGCAACCCTTCTACTTCTGCCTCCTGAGTGCTGGGATCAAGACCTGTGCCACCACACCTGTCTTGTTTTATGTCTTTTTTTTTTTTTTTTTTCCCCCTCAAGGTAAGGTCTCTGTAGTCCAGGCTAACTTGGAATTCACTATGTAGTCTTAGGCTGGCCTGGAACTCATAGTGATCCTCCTACCTCTGCTTCCCAAGTGCTGGGATTAAAAGCATGCACCAGTACACCTGGCCAGAATTAAAGGTGTGAGCCACCACGCCCTGCCAGAATTTCCTTTTTAAGCAAATAGCTACCAGTTTGAATTGTGTTAAAGACAAGATCTCCCTGTGTTGCCAAGCTGCACTCAAGTAATCAATGCCTCAGCATTCCAAAGAGTTGAGACTGCAGGTGTGCACTACCTCACTCAGCTTGAAGCCAAAGAAATTAAGACTTGTTTCCATGTGTGTCGTTAGGTTTTCTCTTTTTCTCTGTTGTTCTTTACTGTATTAATATTTTTACTTATCTGCAAGGAGAGAGAATATGAATAGCCATGCTGAGGCCCCTTGTCTTAAGTGAATTCCAAACCCATGCACCACTTTGTTATCTGGCTCTACTTGGGTAGTGGAGGATCGAATCCAAACTGGCAGGCTTTGCAAGCAAACACATTCATCTATTGAGCCATCTCCCCAGCTCATCTTTTTTTTTAATAGAGTATATTTTTATTATGTCCCAAGGAAAGAGAAATTGTTTACAAATATCTGAGAATTCTCCAAATATTGGAAATTAAGTCAATATGCATCATATTAACATGAGTCAAATGCCCCTGGGATATTAAGGAATATCTTTAGCTGAATGAAAGCAGAAACACGACAAATAAAATCTGAAGGGTACAAAGTAGTTCATATAAACTACAAGCTTATATCAGTTAAGAAGAAGTCTCCAAAATCAGTGATCTACACATGAAGATAGATAAATACATAAGAAGATAAAAAATGAAGAAACCAGCCTACAATGAGCAAGGAAAGGATAAAGAGATGAATTCAGTAAGACAACATATAATCCAGAGACAACATAAAAATATTTAATTTCTGAAAAGGTCAATAATATTGTAAAAATATGTGCTTAATGAAGCAGAGGAGACAAATTGTCAATAGCAGCATTGAAAGAGGCAACGTAGTTAGATAAAGACATATTAAAATGTTATAAATCATTGTTGACTTTTTATTTTATTTATTTTTCTTTATTAGTTAGTTTTGTATTCAGCAAATACAGTCAGTTTGGTACCATTATTAGGCTCATCCGTGAGCTAACCCCTCCCCTTCGCCCCTCCTTTTGAGGTATATGGGTCACGCATTATGGAGTTAGCCCACAGTTATGGGTAAGATGAATGTCTCTGCATATCATCTTTACCTGTTTATTTTATTTTATTTTATTCATTTATTTATTTATTGGTTTTTTGAGGTAGGGTCTCGCTCTAGCTTAGGCTGACCTGGAATTCACTATATAGTCTCAGGGTGGCCTCAAACTCACAGCAGTCCTCCTACCTCTGCCTTCTGAGTGCTGAGATTAGAGGCATGTGCCCCACCACGCCCTATGTTTATTTAAAAAAAATTAAGTTTTTTTTTTAAAGGCAAGTCCAACAGACTGGACTTTATTTTTTTAATGAGAGAGAGAGAGAGAGGGAGAGAATTGGTGTGCCAGGTCCTCCAGCCTTTGTAATCGAACTCCAGATGCATATACCACCTTGTGCACATGTACAACCTTGCACATACGTTGCCTTGTACGTCTGGCTTACATGGGAACTGGGGAATTAAACCTGGGTCCTTAGACTTTGTAGGCAAGCACCTTAATTGCTAAGGCTTCTATCCAGCTCCTTTTTTTAAAATTAATGAATTATTATTACTATTTTTGAGACAGGGTCTCTCACTGACTTGGAGCTTAGTAGTTAAGACTAAACTGTCAGCCAGTGAGCTGCAAGGGTCCTTCGTTCCCCTCCTCAAACCTAGAGTTTCAAGTGTGTAAACAAGTTATTTTTTGTTTTTTATTTATTCATTTATTTTTATTTTTATTTTTTGGTTTTTCGGTTTTTCGAGGTAGGGTCTCACCCTAGCCCAGGCTGACCTGGAATTCACTATGTAGTCTCAGGGTGACATCAAACTCGGCGATTCTCCTACCTCTGCCTCCCAAGTGCTGGGATTAAAGGTGTGCGCCACCACACATGGCTTATTTTTTCTTTTTTAAATGAACTCCAGAAGCATGGGCCACTTTGTGCATCTGGCTTTACATAGGCACTGGGGAATTGAACTGGGGTTGTTAGGCTTTGCAGACAATCTACATTAACCACTGAGCAACGTCTCCAGCCCCTTGTTGTTTGTTTTGTTTTTGTTTTTCAAGGTAGGGTCTCATTCTAGTCCAGATTGACCCAGAAATCACTATGTACTCTCAGGCTGACCTGGAAATCACTATGTATTCTCAGTCTGGCCTTGAACTCACAGTGATCCTTCTACCTCTGCCTCCCAAGTTCTAAGATTAAAGGTGTACACTACCATGTCCGGCTCTGGTTTACTTTTTAATGTGTATCCTGGGGATCACACTCAGGTCCTCTTGCTTGTAAGGCAAACACTTTACTGACTGAGATGTCTCCGCAACCCCTTACTTCATCTCTTCAGTAAATAACTAAGTTCCTGTAATACTGTGGAGGAGTCTCCTTCATAGTCTAATGCTTCTTCTCAGCCCAAAAGTTACCCAAGGCTCCCTGCTTCTCCTGCGGTCACCCAGTGCTCGGCTACTCATCCACTCCTCCACAACCACCTTTCCTGGCCCTCATGTTCTCCTAGCAGATTGGAGTTATTCCCACACATTGAAGTAGATGTGGGCCTGCCTTCAAGTCTAACAAGCACAAGTATACTTAGTTCCAGGACCTCCTGGTCTCTCTCTTACTACTGTAGTTTGTGTTTCAATATTCAACAAAAGAATCATAAGTATACTATCAGGGAAGAAAGAAAAATCCCTGTATCTTGGACTCCCAAGATAATGAACTGTTTATAAGTACTTCAGTTCCCCCAGCCCATAACTAAACCTTTATTGTTAAGCTAGTATTTCCTTTGACTTAAAAAACATTTCAGCATTGATTTTTTAAGTGCAAATATTAAAGAGCATGACTTTGGCACACACATTTTTCCACTCTATTGCTGTTACAGTTCAGTTTCTTATTTCAATGTCATATTTTCCTTCTTTTTGTCTTCCATGCTAAAAATTAAACCTAGGACCTCACACATGGTAGGTAAGCCCTCTACCACTGGGCCACACTCCAAGCCACCATATATTTCATTTCATTAGTACATACCAGGGAACAAATTATGAGAAGAATAAGCTATACCCCACATTTAGAATCTAGTGAGGTTTGAAATAATTTAACAGAAAAATATTGACTCTAAACTTTTCAACTGTTCTTTTAATTCAGCTAAAAACAGTTATGTTGGCATATTTTTAAAAATCAACATAAGTCAGCACTGTGGTAAAATGTTAAGCACCTGCAAAAACATATAAAAATTGTTAAGCCTGCACATTTATCCCATCAGTTCCTAAAGAAATATCAAATTATCTATGGTCTGACATTATGAGGAAGCCAGTAATATCTTTCTAATCCTAACCAGTTTTTCAGGCAAAGTTGGAAGTTTGTAAGCAGAATCATCACTGAGCCAAAGATGAAAGCCATGCTCAACTTCTGTGATTACTCATAGTGCAACCTCATATTCACCATTCAGAAATGACCTGGGGTGGAATACCCTAAAACTTATCTGAAGTTGTTCCAAGCCCAGAATCTCTTAAGACAGCTGAAGAAAACAAAATCACTTTGGAATCTAAGAAAAATTAAAATCTTGCCTAATTTATAAATCTAACCAATAAAGATTCAAACTCTAAAGTTAAAAACTTCCAACCTGATAGAAATGAGAAAAAAAGAATTTTCTATGTTATTTAAATGGTAAACAGTTTTTAAAAATGAAAGTCATACTATAAAAAGCTATCTCCTTTTTATTCAAGATGTAAGCACAGGGTTTGGAAATGAAGTGAAGAGTACCTGGGACTTCTTTGTATTTGTGCTATGCTGGAATGCCATGTGTCCCCCAAGTGCCCATAAAGACCTGGTCCCCAGAGTGGCACTACGGGGAAGTGGTGAGACCTCTCGTACTGGCAGGAGCTAAGGCCTAGTGGGAGATCCTTTGGCATGTCCTTGAAAGAGCTTGTGAGCCCGACTCTCAAGACCCTCTTTGCTTCCTGGCTAATGATTCAAGTACTCCCACTGTGAAATTACATCCTTGCCAAAGGCACAAAACAATGAGGCTGCCTGACTTTGAACTGGGACCTCCAAAACTGTGAACTAAACTAAACCTTCCCCCTTTCCCTTCAGCCACAGGTATTTTGTCATAGTTGTATGTGTAATATATGAAGCTAATACAACTTTGCAGCTTTCTGTAAATCTATACTTATTTTAAGGTTTAAAAAATTTATTTATTTATTTATTTGACAGCGACAAGAGAAAGAGGCAGAGAGAGAGAGAGAGAGGGAATGGGCACGCCAGGGTCTCCAGCCACTGCAAACGAACCACAGATGTGTGCACCCCCTTGTGCATCTGGCTAATGTGGGTCCTAGTGAATTGAGCCTCGAACCGGAGTCCTTAGGCTTCACAGGCAAGCGCTTAACCGCTAAGCCATCTCTCCAGCCCTATGTTAAGATTTTTTAAAATGTTCTCAAAGGACGTCCAAAAAAGAATGTACTGGCCAGGCATGGTGGCACACTCCTTTAATCCCAGCACTTAGGACGTAGAGGTAGGAGGATCGTTGTGAGTTTGAGGCCAGCCTACTAGAGTGAGTTCCAGGTCAGCCTGGGGTAGAGTGAGGCCCTACCTCAAGATAAAAAATTTAAAAAATTTAAAATATTTTATTTCTTTATGAGAGAGAGAGAAGGACAAACAGAATGGGCACGCCAGGGCCTCTAGCCACTGCAAACAAACTCCAGACACATGCACCATCATGTGTATCTGGCTTATGTGGGTTCTAGAGAAGTGAACCTGGGTCCTTAGGCTTCATAGGCAAATGCCTTAACTGCTAAGCAATCTCCCCATCCCCAAAATTAATTTTTAAAATGCATTAATATTATTAACAACATGAATACACTTCAAAACCTTCACACTAAATGAAAACCAATGACAAAAGACATGTATTATTCTCATCATAATGAATATCTGGAAAATAGCATAAGAGAAAGCAGACAGTGCTGATGAGAGGCTAAGGTTAAGAGTAGGAACTATCAAAGGACACATAATAGCCGGGCTTGGTGGCACACACCTTTTAATCCCAGCACTTGGGAGGCAGAGGTAGGAAGGATCACTGTGAGTTTGAGGCCACCCTGAGAGTACACAGTGAATACCAGGTCAGCCTGAACTACAAAGAGACCTTGCCTGGGGGTGGGGAAGGGAGACAAAAAAGAAAGACACAAAACAAAACAGATGTGATGGCACGTGCCTGTATCCCAGCACTTGGGAGGCAGAAATAGGATTGCTATGAGTTTGAGGCCAGATTGGGACTACAGAGTAAATTCCACAGAATGTGACATAACTCAAATTTGCATATAGCTTATGAAAAGAAGAGTGGTCTGAGTGGTATGGCTGCAAGTTGTAGAATAATGGCAGTTCTAGTGTGTTGCAGAGCAAATGTCTCTGAGTTCAAGTTTCTGCCAGTACAGTTTAGTGTGTTTTGAGTAGTATGTTTTGCACTGTGCTGGATTCTGTACATGTATCTTCTCCGTTAATTCTCACAACAGTCTTGGGTTCTTGTTTTTGCTTTTTGGTACTGGGGGTTGAACCAGGATCCTAAAAAAACATGTTTTTTTTTTTAAACTTTTTTTGTTTATTTTTATTTATTTATTTGAGAGCGACAGAGAGAGAGAGCGCGCGAGAGAGAGTGAATGGGCGCACCAGGGCCTCCAGCCACCATAAACGAACTCCAGACACGTGCACCCACTTGTGTATCTGGCTAACGTGGGTCCTGGGGCATCGAGCCTTGAACCGGGGTCCTTAAGCTTCACAGGCAAGCGCTTTACCGCTAAGCCATCTCTCCAGCCCCAAAACATGGGTTTTTAAGCCCTTAATATATGGGACATCTGACACCGTAGGGAAAAAAACTGTCCAAGGTTCTTTGTGCCTTTACGTAGAGAGAAGATGCTTGTGATACTGGTTAGAAGTAAAAGAAAAATATGAAATTATGCCTGCTAATAATTGAGAGTTTTTTTTTTCCTGAGAAGGGTCACATGTAGCTCAGGCTAGCTTCAGGTAGCCAAGGATGGACTTGAACTTTGATCCTTCTGACTCCACCTTAGTACTGGAATTAACAGGTGTACCACACCCAGTTTTGTAATTAATTAATTTTCTTAATATAAAGAGAAAAACAAAAAGCTAGGGGGCAGTATTCACAAATGATGATAGTATCCTGTTAATGCCATTATTCCTAGTAATAGGGCTGAAAGTTTTAAAATTCTTTATTTACCTTGATATAATTAAACCTGCATAAATATAAATGTGTATCTGTATAAATTTTATTTATTTATTTGTACGTGTGCTAGTGGACACCAAAGTCTCTTGCCACTGCAAACACCTTCCAGACATATACACCACTTTTCCATCTCACTTTACATGGATATTGAAGCATCAAACCCAGACCAACAGGCTTTGTAAGCAGGTGCTTTTAAACTGCTGAGCCATCTCTTCAATCCTATAGTTAAACTTTCAATAACTTAATGAATTTTAATAATGTTTTTATTTATTTGCAAGGAGAGAGAGAGGGAGGGAGGGAGGGAGGGAGAGAATGGGTGTGCTAGGATCCTCCAGCCACTGCAGACGAACTCCAGACATATGTACCACTTTTTGCATCTGGCTGTACATGGGTACTGGGGAATCGAGCAGGGATATGCCTTAACCACTGAACAATCCCTCCAGCCCCTAATTAATTTTTTTGGGGGGGGTTGATTGAGGCAGAATCTTGTTCTAGCCCAGGCTGACCTGGAATATACTAGCTTTAGGTTGGCCTCAAACTCATAGCAATTCTCCTATTTCTGCCTTTCTAGTGCTGGGATTAAAGATGTGTACCACCATGCCTGGCTACTTTATTTATTTATTTATTTTGAGATAATGTTTCACTGTGTAACCCTGGCTGGCATTGAATTCATATACCGCTCTGTCCCAGCCTTCCAAATAGTAGAATTATAGGTGTCACCATCACACCAGGAGGCTGAGGCAAGATGATTGCTTTGAATTCAAGTCCAGTGTGGATTATAGAGTGAGCCCCTATCTCAAAAAGGGACAGGCTGGGACTTTGGTTTAGTCAATAAAGCTCTTGCTATGCAAGCATGAAGACCTGAGTTTGGATCCCCCAGCACCCACATAAGTGCTGAGCAGGAGTGGTGGCTCACCTGTAATCCCAGAGCTCAGGAGGCAGAGTCAGGGGATCCCTGGTGTAAGCTGGTTAGCCAAACTAGCCAAATTGGCAATCTCTGGGATCAAGTGAGAGACCCTATCTTAATAAATGTAGGGAGAGGGCTGGAGAGATGGCTTAGTGGTTAAGCACTTGCCTGTGAAGCCTAAGGACCCCGGTTCGAGGCTCAGTTCCCCAGGACCCATGTTAGCCAGATGCACAAGGGGGCGCACGTGTCTGGAGTTCGTTTGCAGTGGCTGGCGGCCCTGCCGTGCCCATTCTCTCTCCCCCCTCCCTTTTCTGTCTGTCACTCTCAAATAAATAATAAAAAATTATAAAAAAAATAAATGTAGGGAGAGTGATTGGGGCAGACACCCAGTGTATTCCTCTGGCCTCCATATATGCATGCATACACTCCTCCATATCCACGCAAACAAATATACACACACATCATAAAGTGAGAATGCGGAAGAGGTAGTAGTAGACAAAGGTTGACAAAAAGTCAAAAGTCTACCTGTGGGTCAGAGTGCCAGGAACCTCAGATCCTTCCTTTCCAGTGACTTTCTACCTTCCTTCTGTGTGTTTCTTCCTTAGGGGTATGAGGAAGTTTAATGAGGGGTTTTGTATGTGTGTCCATGACTTAGAAGAATAGGGTTGGGATTACAGCTCTGTGGTAGAGTGCTTGCTTTGCAAGAACAAAGCACTCATTTGCTTCCCAGCACTGCACAAACTCAATGTGGTGGCACACACCTGTAATCTCAGCCCTGAGGAGGGGAAATCAGGAGTTCATGGTCATCCTTGTCTATATAATGAATTTGAAGCCAGCCTGGGGGGCTACATGAGACCCTGGGTCCAAGTACTGAGTCAGCTCAGCATTACTGATGTTGCTTTTAAAAGATGGGTAGTGTAATATTGTATGATGAAGGAGGATTTAACTTTCATCTTTTTGTTAAAGTTCAGTTGTTTAAAATGAAAGTGCAGCTAATTTTCTTTTTTTCTTTTTTTTTGGTGCTTTAGGCTTACACCAGCCAGTTTGTGTCCCTAGTCATGTTCGCCCTTATGATGTGTGATGACAGGATCTCCATGCAAGAGAGACGCAGAGAGATCATGCTCGGATTGAAACGGCTGCCCGGTAGGAAGATAAACACATCCATTGTTTAGAGACCTTCTCGTTTTTTTTTTTTTTTTTTTTTTTATTTATTTATTTTTTATTTTTTTATTTTTTGGTTTTTTCAAGGTAGGGTCTCACTCTAGCTCAGGCTGACCTGGAATTCACTATGGAGTATCAGGGTGGCCTCGAACTCACGGCAATCCTCCTACCTCTGCCTCCCGAGTGCTGGGATTAAAGGCGTGCGCCACCACGCCCGGCTCCTTCTCCTTTTTTAAAAAAAATTTTTTGAGGTAGGATCTCAACTCAACCCCAGGCTGATCTGGAATTCACTGTGTAGTCTCAGGCTGGCTTTGAACTCACAGTGATCTTCTTACCTCAGTCTCCCAGTTGCTGGGATTAAAGAAGGCATGTGCCACCATGCCCACCTTTTTTATTTTTGGCAGAGACTTAAAAAATTTCATAGTTTTAGTTAGCATACAAAAAATGTGTATCATAGTCTTTTTGTCATTTTCTAGATAGGGTTTTATGTAGTTCATGCTAGCCTCCAGTTCACTGTGTAACTGAGAGTAACTCTGAACTCCCAGTCTTGCCACTATTTCCCAAATGCTGGAATTACAGGCATGGGCCAGCACACCTGGTGTACAGTTTCATATGCATTTGTCATTGTATCTTGACCCTCCAATACCCTCCTCCCCCACTTGCTGCTCCCCTTCCTATACCTGGTCTCCCTCTCTTTTGCTTTCTCTAAATGCACACGCATACACACACATGCACACACCCCTAGAGTCTATAGACAAGGGAAAATATGTGATACTTGTTTTTTCTTTCCTCATTGCTCTCCTCCCTCCTTTTGACCCTTTTCCACCCATACAGTACCCCTTGATCTTTCATGGTATTCACACATATAAGCCCGTGTGTGTGTGTATAATTATTTATTTGAGAGAGAGAGAAAGAGGCAGGCAAAGAGAGAGAATGGCCATACTAGAGCCTCCAGCCATTGCAAATGAACTGCAGATGCATGTACTACCTGTGTATCTGGCTTACATAGGTTCTGGGTAATCACACCTGGGTCCTTAGGCTTTGCAGGCAAGCACCTTATCCACTAGGCCATCTCTCCAGCCCAAGGTCATATATTTAAATGTAGAAACCACATATAAGAGAATGCATGATATTTGTCAAAGTCAAGCTTATTTTAATTAATGATAATCTTCATTTCCATCCATTTTTCTGCAAATGGTATAATGTCATTCTTCTTTGTTGCTAAATGAAATTCCATTCTATATAAGCCATACTATCCATTGATGGTCATTTAGGCTGATTTGCCCCTTAGCTATTGTGATTAGCATAGCAATAAGCCTGTGCAGGTATCTTTGGTAAAATAAGCTGACTTAGATTCTCTCAGGTAAATGCCCAGGAGTGGTATTGATATGATAGGTCTATTTTTAGATTTATGAGAAACCTTCACACCGACTTGTATAGTGGCTGCACCACTAGCAGCATATAACACATTCCTCACATCCTTGCCAGAATTTGTTGATTTTTGTTTTCATGATGATAATAGTTATTCTCATTGGGGTGAGATGGAATCTCTTAGCACTTTTAATTTGCCTTTTTTTTTGAAGAGTTTTTTCCTTTTTCTTTTTTTTGTATTATTATTATTTTTAATGATGGGGGGGGAGGGAGACAATTGTTGCACCAGGGTCTCCAGGTATTGCAATCGAACTCCAGACACGTGCACCATCTTGTGAGCATATGTGTGCATGCATCACCTTGTGCGTCTGGCTTATATGGGATCTGGAGTGGAACATGGGGTCCTTAGGCTTTGCAGGCAAGCATCTTAATTGCCCAAGATTTATTTTATTTTACTTTTTAAAATTTTTTCAAGGTAGTGTCTCTCTCTAGCCCAGGCTGATCTGGAATTCACTATGTAATCTTAGGGTGGTCTCGAACTCACTGTGATCCTCCTGCTTCTGCCTCCTGAATACTGGGATTAAAGGCATGCACCACCATGCCTGGCCCACAATTTTATATATTTATGATCTCACGTAGCCCAGGCCTACTTTAAACTCACTTTGTGGCCAAGGATGACCTTAAACCCCTGATCTTTTTGCCTGTACTTTACAAATGCTGGGATTTTAGGTGTGCACCACCACACCTGGTTTTATGTGGTGCTGGTGACTAAACCCAGGACCTTGTGCATCCTAGGCAAGCAGTCTAGCCCTTATGGTCTCATTTTTCTTTTTTAAAAATATTTGATTTATTTTCTATTTACTTATTTGAGAGAAAGAGAGAGGCAGACAGACACAAAGAGAGAATGGACATGCCAGGGCCTCCAGCCACTGCAAACAAACTCCAGATGCATGCGCCACCTTGTGCATCTGGCTTATGTGGGTCCTGGAGAATTGAACTGAGGTCCTTTGGCTTTGCAGGCAAGCACCTTAACTGCTAAGCCATCTCTCCAGCCCATGGTCTCTTTTTTTCTTATCCTGACTTTTCTCCTTAACTGGGTCATGTGGAGGCAGCTTCCACTTTACCGTCTTACCTGCAAGTCTAAACAAAGGCTATTTATTGAGTTTTCTGTTCTTTTGTAAGAAAGTGAGCACTGGGTGGAATTTTTTTCTTCTTGAAGTTGTGGTTTGTATCTACTTAGTAAGATCTTTCAGCTTTTGCTATGGCGTGCTAAGAAATCGCATGTTGATACCATAGAAGAAAAGTACTGGTCTTCTGTTGTTTGGTATTAACATATTATTGTTACTATAACTCTAGATATGACTGAGTTTTGCTTCTTTACAGATTTGATTAAGGAAGTACTGAGCATGGATGATGAAATTCAGAAGCTGGCAACTGAACTGTATCACCAGAAGTCAGTCTTGATAATGGGACGTGGCTATCATTATGCTACTTGTCTTGAAGGAGCACTGGTATGTTTCTCATGCAATTAATTTTAATCTGTTGGCTTTTAGACCTGACACATAGTCATACATGAATCTATTTATTTGTTTTATGTCTGTAGATATATGTGTGGTATGTATTCATGTGTATGTGGTTTCACATGTATAGACCCACATCTGTATATGCATGTGGGGGTCAGAGGTAGACATTAAGCATCTTCCTTAGTTGCTCTCACCTTATATTTTTTTTCTAAAACTTTTTTTTTTTTTTTTTCCCGAAGTAAGGTCTTCCTCAAGCTGACCTGGAATTCGCTGTGTAGTCTCAGGCTGACATTGAACTCACAACAATCCTACCTCTGCTTCTTGAGTACTGGGATTAAAGACGTGTGCCACAACATCCAGCCTTTTTAAAAAATTTATTTGAAAGAGAGAGAAAGCAAGCGAGCAAGTATGCCAGGGTCTCCAGCCACTGCAAATGAACTCCAGACGTGTGTACCACTTTGTGCATTGGGCTTACATGGGTCCTGGGAATTGAACCTGGGTCCTATGGCTTTGCAGGCAAGCGCCTTAACTGCTAAGCCATCTCTCCAGCTTTAAAATTTTATTTTTTATTTTATTTTATTTATTTTCAAATACAGAGAGAATGGGCATGCCAGGGCCTCTAGCCACTGAAAATGAACTCCAGAAGCATGCACCACTTTGTGCATCTGGCTTTACATGGGTACTGGGGGATCAAACCTGGGTCCTTAGGCTTTGTAGGCAAGTGCCTTCACCACTAAGCCACCTCTCCAGCCTATCTGCACCTTATATTTTCTGAGACAAGGTCTCTCACTGTACCTAGAAAACACTGATTTGGCTAAACTAACTAGCAAGTAAGTCTTGGGGGTGCTGCTGCTTCCACCTCCCCAGTGGTCAGATTATAGGCACATATCATTATGCCTGGCTTTTACATAGATATGAGGGATATGGACTCAACATTCTCATGCTTGCACCAAAAGGATGTTGACAACTGGGCCATTTCCTTAGCCTCTCATACTTTATTTTGTGATGCCAGAGTTATAGCCCAGGGCCTTACAAATGCTAGGCAATCACTGTAGCATTGAACTATATATTTACCCTTAGTTCCAGTTACACATTTAGAATAAATGAATGAAACAGATACATTTAAGTTCTCAGCTTATGTCCATTGTGGTTTCTTTACGTTGAGAAAGTGTCATGGAACTTAATTCAAAAGGGAAAGACAAGAAGAGTATATTTTAGAACGATAACTTGGGTTTAACAAGTAAATTGAGTTTATGTATTGTCAAAAATGTGAGTGGGGGGAGCTGCTTAGAGGTTAAGGTGCTTGCTTGCAAAGCCAAAGGACCCAGATTCGATTCCCTAGGACCCACGTAAGCCAGATGCACAAGGTGGTGCATGCATCTGGAGTTCATTTGCAGTGGTTAGATGCCCTAGCATGCCCATTCTCTGTCTCTTCTCTCTCTTTCAAATAAATAAGACTCTTAGTTATGTTTCATAGAAACATGGTTATTTTATTATACATATATATATATATATATATATTTTTTTTAAATTATTATTTGACAGAGGCCAGTTTCTGGGCAAATACCTAATGAATACCAAAGAGAAATGTTCATGTGTAAATGAGAGAGTCCACAAGAAGATGGTGAATACAGGCTGTCCAGAACTTCACGTACTGTACAAGTAGTACAAATAATGTCAATAAATATTTGTGTTCATGAGGAAAAAAGAAATAATGTGAGTAGATAATTCCAGCACTAGGGCAGCTGAGATAGGAAGATCACTGTGAGCTCAAGGCCAGCCTGGACTACACAGTCAGTTCCTGATCAGTCTAGGCTAAAGTGAGATCCTGAACCCCCTGGGAAAAAAAAAAAAAGCCAGACATGGTGGCATATACCTTTAAATCCTGGCACTTGGAAGGCAGAGGTAGGAGGATCGCTGTGAGTTCCAGTTCAGCCTGGCTTGAGTGAGATCCTGCCTCAAAAAGAAAAAGAAAAAGAAAAAGTGCTAAGGACTAGGGAGCTGGCTCAATAAATAAAGTGCTTGCCACTCAATCCTGAGTTTGGATCCCTACACCTCATGTAAAAGCTGGAAGTTGTGATGAGCTTCTGTAATCCCACATGCTAATAGCAAGATGGGAGGCAGAGACAGAATTTCCTGGAAGCTCGTGAACCAGCTAACCTGGCAAACATAGCAGACCAGTGAACAACAAGAATGAGAGAGTCCCTGCCTCAAACAAGGTAGAAAGCAAGGGCTGACCTGTTACCCTCTTACCTTCATATGTGCACTGCAACATTCATGACCCTATATGTGTGCACGCACGCGCGCGCGCGCGCACACACACACACACACACACACACACACACACACAAATAAAAGATAATAGCTTTCTAGATAAGAAATGGGAATTATGCACAAAGAAAATAGAGGTACTGTTGAAAGTAATATGCATATGTTCACAATCATTTGAAACCTTAAGGATATTCTTTTTGAGCTTCAAACTCACATACTTGCTGGTACTATAGAAATAATGATCTGTTGATCTGATAGCTTACAGATTAATTGCTCTTTAATGTTTCATGATAAACTCGGTCTTACCATATCAGATGTTTTACGTATTTATTTAAAAACAGGTTTTTGAAATGTGGACTCATTACTTACCTGGTTCTTTGTTACTAGAAAATCAAAGAAATTACTTACATGCACTCTGAAGGCATCCTCGCTGGTGAACTGAAGCATGGCCCTCTGGCCTTGGTGGATAAGCTGATGCCTGTCATCATGATCATCATGCGTGATCACACTTACACCAAGTGTCAGAATGCTCTGCAGCAGGTGGTTGCTCGGCAGGTAAGTTGGGTGGCTATGAAGATACCTTGTGCGTCTATGAGTTGGGTTATTAAAGCTCAGTTGAATTTTGCACTTAGAGTGATAGAGCAGTAATAGGTAGATGGCTTATAAAGCATGTTTACATGCTAACTGGTTTTCTTACATGTAAAGAAGGAGTGAGACAATAGTTTTGATGGGTCTTAACTCATAGGTCTCATATTAGGTGGAACCAAACCAAAACTAGGGTTTTTTTTTTTTTTGTTGTTTTGTTTTGTTTTTTGGCTTTGCAAGGTAGGGTCTCACTCTAGACCAAGCTGACCTGGAATTTACTATGTAGTCTCAGGGTGGCCTTGAACTCATGGTAATCCTCTTACTGCTGCCTCCTGAGTGCTGGGATCCCATGCCTGGCCCCAAATTCTGTCTTTTTCAGGTAACATGCTGCTTCCTTTTAATTTACTATTCTTTTTTTTTTTTTTTAGTTTTTCAAGGTAGGGTTTTACTCTAGCTCAGGCTCACCTGGCTCACTGTGTAGTCTCAGGGTTGGCCTCAAATTCATGGCGATCCTCCTACCTCTGCCTCCCAAGTGCTGGGATTAAAGGCATGCACCACCACGCCCGGCTTAATTTAATATTCTTTTTTTTTTTTTGGTTTTTCGAGGTAGGGTCTCACTGTAGCTCAGGCTGACCTGGAATTCACTATGGAGTCTCAGGGTGGCCTCGAACTCACAGTGATCCTCCTACCTCTGCCTCCCTAGTGCTGGGATTAAAGGTGTGTGCCACCACGCCTGGCTTTAATTTAATATTCTTAAGTATTTCTTTCAGAAGGAACTGTAGTGTTCAGATTTTACATTAATGTCATGAATATTGTCCTTATCAGACTCTTTTAGATTAGTTGGCTTATGAATCCCAAAAGCTATTTACTCCCTATAACTATGTACAATATACTAGTAGTAAACTTGAACTTCAAAGGCAGGCAAACTTTGGATCAAGTACTAAGCTTGGAGTTTCTTGGTTCTGTTTTTTTTTTATTTTTTTTATTTTTATTTTTATTTATTTATTTAAGAGTGACAGAGAGAAAGAGGCAGAGAGAGAGAGAGAGAGAGAGAGAGAGAATGGGCGCGCCAGGGCCTCCAGGCACTGCAAAGGAACTCCAGACGCGTGTGCCCCCTTGTGCATCTGGCTAACGTGGGCACTGGGGAATCGAGCCTTGAACCACGGTCCTTAGGCTTCACAGGGAAGCGCTTAACCGCTAAGCCATCTCTCCAGCCCCTGTTTTTTGTTTTTTTTAATTAGTCTCAAACATGATGTTTTTGCCACTGCCTGAGTGAGGGCAGTAGTAGCTTACATGTGGGTCCTGCAGTTTAAATATGGCTCTGTGCTTGCTGGTGACTCTGTCTGCATGTGATTTTCTCCCAAGGGGCGCCCTGTGGTGATCTGTGATAAGGAGGATACTGAAACCATTAAGAACACAAAAAGGACTATCAAGGTGCCTCACTCGGTGGACTGCTTGCAGGGCATTCTCAGTGTGATCCCTTTACAGCTGTTGGCTTTCCATCTTGCTGTGCTGAGAGGCTATGATGTGAGTAACCTGTGTCCATCCTGACACTGTCCTCCTGAGGAGTCAACTAAATATTTACATGTCACGTTAACTTTTCATGACCCAGTTTGCAACTTTACATCACAATTTCTTCTTGTCCATAGAACTTGAAGAAACATTCATTTCCAATTCTGGGATCAACCTGGGGAGTCACTTATTTTTTCAGTCTTTGATTCTCAGTAGAGCAGTGATTAGCATTTTGGGTAGCTTTGTGTTGTTTGAAACTCTCCCACAATTCATGCTGTAGGACGGTAACATATTTGATCCCTCTATTGTTGTAGCCACTGCCATCTCCAGAGAAGACCCAAGTAGCTCTTCCTGTGTGCACTGGCACCTTTCCTTGTACTTTTTCCAGTCCCCCCACCCACAATATATTATTACTATATTTCGTAATCTAATTCTTTCCTCTTTTTGCAGGTTGATTTTCCACGGAATCTTGCCAAATCTGTAACTGTAGAGTAGAGGACATCAGCAAATTGGGATACTTAGTCAACAAAGACACCTTTTGTATTTAAAATTTTCATTTAAAATGTCACTCCCTGAAACTCTTTTTTAGTAAATCCTTATTTATATATCAGTTACAATTATTTCACTCAATTTATGATTTTTTTGTGCAATTCCCTCTTATAGTTTTCCACTAATATGTGGGGGAATTTGATTAATAGAATCTAAACCTATATCTAAGCTAAAATCAGATTTTTAACTGCCTTTTCCTTTTTAAAGAACTGATTAGTGAATTTCTGAGTCCTCCACTTTAATAGGAGACGGTTGTTGGATTTTTGAAGCTGTTTCTTTGTTTTTCCAGTGCTGCTTTTTGGTCAGACCAATGAAAGAGCAGTGCACTTAATAGGAATATTCAGTGCCAGTGTCAATACATGCTAATGCTTGGACATCTACTGAAGGTTTTGCTAGATTTGTATAGAGAGAAGAGGCTGTGATTTATTTTGAGACTTGTTTTTGTTTTGATTTTAAGTCAAACTGTACAACTGAAGGACTTGGTGGGATGTATACCTGAGTTCAGTTGACTTAGTTTTTCAGCTTGTCTGTTATCTCTATAGGAGGGTAGTTTAGGGAGCAGACTGTTGTAGTCGTGCATTGGTGTCTTCCAGATTTGAAGAGAACATTGTGTATTCTTTTGTAGTACATACTTCAAAGTAACTGTTTTGGACACTGAAAATGTCTTGACATTTGAAGATAGGATATTGGGTATCCTACTTACACCTTGCTATTTTCATCTCTCTCTCTCTCTCTCTCTCTTTTTTTTTTTTCATCTCTTAAAAGTAGGTTTGTCCATGTAACTAGTATTTTTTTAAAAAAATAATTATTGAATGACGTTTTTATTTTCTTTGAAATTATAGCACAAAGCTGCTGCTATTAAGAATCTCATATCAATCACTGCTGTCTTCAGCTTTGTACCAAGAAGAGTTTCCTATAATTAAAATAACTTCCTTTACTACCTTGCATCAAATATACCTTAGTGCCAGTGTGGAGATTTTGTAATTGCCTGGAGGATTTACAAGACTTTGGCTGTTTGATCTTAGATGTGTGGTAGGTTAGGCTCAGAAAGTTACCTGGTTTACACAGTAGAATGACATCAGATGTAGTATTACTTCTGAGGTGTTTACCTTTCTGTAGTTTCTGTCCTCTATTCAGGAACGAAGAAAATATAAAGTGATACTGAAGTGCTATTAGCTGTCTAGTGTCAGAAATGGAAGTGGATAATTTGGATTAAAATACTGAAAATAGAATATTAGCTTGATACTCAAAACTGTATGGAATAATTTCACAGAAGTTTTTGGACAGAACCCTGGGGGCTGTAGGAGAATGTGCTAATGTTTTAGTTAGGTCCTTTTCTCTTAAAAAAGAAAAAAACAACTTTCACTTTAAAATTTTGAAGGTGAAATATTTAGCACTGTTGTTAAGATCAGTCTTTCGAGTATGTGTTTGAAGTTGATGTTACGGCTACAATTTACAAATTTATGAAGGAGGATTGGGAAAAGTTTGCATATTTTGAGGCAATTTGGAAGGACTCATTGATAAGAGACTGGAAACTTGAGTACTTTAAATATAGAAGAAGGTCACAATTTATATCATATGTGTAGCTTCTTTAGCTCTGTCTATCCTTATTATTTCTAAGATTTTGTGTGTGCTGCAATATGTGTATAGTGTTGTTTATGTTGGTGTAGTAGCATTCTATACGATACTCATGGTTTGTATGGGTTTTTAGCATTTTTTTTTTTTTTGCAACATTCTAGGTTGTAAGGTGTACTATGTTGGTACACTGAGAGAAAGATTGTGAAATGACCACCTCAGGATTCTTAGGTTATCCTCCATCTAAAATACTTACTCATTCTTTGTGAGACATTCAGAGTTCTTTGGTGGCTATTTTGGATTATATGACACAGGTTTGCCGACTATGTCATTATAATTCTTTATAATAGAGTCCCAAAACTTTTTCCTCCTGTCTGGCTATGACTTTGAACTTATTCACCAGTCTCTCCCTCCACATGCACTACAAGTTAGGGTGAGGCCTAAACTGAACAATAAAAAATAAAATAGAAAAAAAAAAGTGCTGTTTTCCAAATAAATATGATTCCTTTTCCCTTACTTTTTGCTTTCTACTCTGTTATGATTTTAAATTATTTTATTCTTAATACACAAAAGATATTTTAACCATTAAGTAAGCATGCCCCACTAAAACCAATGTAATTAAGGACACAGAAATCTGATTTTTTCAAAAAGATATTCTGCAAAAAGAGTCTTTCTGTAAAAAATTCTTTTTTATAATGTGTTTAAAATTTAAGTTCACTCATATTTTTTTTTACCTCATGAGCCCTTGTTAGGCAGGGAGACATGTGTAGCATTTAACTTGTCCTGGTAAATGGCTATCACATTGAAGTCAGCTTCTTTTCTCATCTTAATCACCAGTGCTGTAGGAATAAAGATTAGAGAAAATGTAATATTAATTCTTTAGTTTGTAATAACCATGTCACCAGATTTATTAATACCTATTGTGAGGAAGTCATTGTACTAGGCATGAGAGACACATCATCTCTAAAGTGGTGTCTGACTGTTCCCAGTGAGCTCTTGTGAAGGCCAGACTACTTGGAAGACAGGGTGAGAGTGGAAAACTGGAGTTGAGCTGAGGAGTTTGATGCTCTGCATGGATTTGTTTACTTAAACTGTGGTCCAAATTTTGGAACATATGTTCACAAGAAGGAAATGTATTTGCTGCTTTGCCCCACTCTATAAATGATACATAAGTCTACGGTACTCTAACAAACAACAGTTAATAATATACCAAGATGATAAGCAGTCATTTGTCTCTGGTCTGTGGGAACCTCCACAGGGTGATGTACAAGCTCTTCTGTGTAGCAGGTTTGTTTCTGAAATGATACTGTCTCCTTGGGAATCCAGGTCACATCCCAAGTTCTGGAGATGGAAGGAAAGGAGCCTCCTTTTGGCTTCTTGGTAATACTGCTCTCACATTTATCTGTTATTCTTGAAAGAAGGAAACCAGCTGAATTGTTTACTTTGACAGACATGTTTTAAACTCTTTGGGGTCAGTTTGTTTCTTTCCTTTTCTTATAATTAGGGTATTCTATAGCAATAAAAGACTAATGTTACCTATTTATTATGTGCTACAAGTAAAATAATTTTTCTCTAAAAAAGCACAATGTCATTGGAAAGTATTTGTTGAAAATAATTCATAATTTACATTGAATCTGGGAAGGCCAAAGAAATTTAAAGGAATGATAAAGCTATTTTGTTTTATGGTATCCACTATTTAGTACATTTTGTGTGCCAGGCAGTATTTCAGCCATGGATACAGATTTCAGGTTGCTTTGTTTAAGAGTTTCAAGTTTAAAAGTTTTAACATATTAATCAGTCTTTTCCATTTTAAAGTTTATAAATGAACATTTCAGTATCATAACAGCTTGATTAGTTTTAAGCGTATCTTCAAGTCTAAGACAGTGACATTAAGACTGATGACATTGGCTTCAGATCAGTAATATCCATAATTAAGCAAACCTGTTAAGTTTTGTCATATTAACTTGTAAGTCTGTTAATAGTTTGATATCAACATGTTATAAAATATAGCATAATTGAAGGCTAATGAGAACAACTTTGGAAATTTTCAAATTATTTTGCTTTCTGTACTCCTTTCCAGAGTGGATATAGAAATATTCCTGTTAACTTTCTGAATATTTTCTGGTTGAATGTGTTTTTGCATAAATAAAATTTTGCTATTTGTTTAAATTATACTTCTTGTACAAGGTAGGGGAAATTTAGAACCATTCTTGTTTTGATTTTGTATTCTTTGAAATGAATGTTTAGTTTTCTGAGCTGGTTGGTCATTTCATCTTCATACTCTGTCAAATCCAGTGACTCTAAACCAGAACTGTGAATAAATTACCAAAAACTTGCTGAATAGTTTCTTTTTTCTGAGATCAACCAGTCCAAAGCTTCACACATGTATGCTAGGTAAGCGCTCTTCCATTAAGCTACAGCTTTAGCCCCAGCCTATGTCCTTTTGAAGAATTTGCCAATATTTGAATCATGTATGTTTATGTAGTTGTTTAAGATTGGCACTATAACAAGAATGTATAACTAGTGTTTTATTCAGTTTTTTAGTAAACATCTCTCCCTCTTTTTTTTTTTTTTTTTGAGGTAGGGCCTTTTTCTCACTTAGGTTGACCTGGAATTCACTTTGTAGTCTTAGGTAGCTTAGGACTCATGGTGATCCTCCTACCTCAGCCTCCTGAGTGCTGGGATTAAAGGCGTGTGCCTCCACCTCCAGCTTGCTAGTAAACATTTCTGATCCTAAAAGTTCATTACTATTACCTTTAAAACTAAAATATGACTATACAAGCTAAATGTCTCTACCCTGGATTCCCAGTTGGCTTTAGAAAGAACCATTACATACATGTCACATTCCTTCATATTATACTTTATTGTATCACTTTACTTTTTTTTTGATAATAACCTGGTGGCATTAGTAGCAGATTTATAGGATGCATGGTGATCAAAACCTTTAAATGCATTGATAGCTGCAAGAACAGGATTTAGGAGAAAAATGTTTTGCATACCTGGTGCTCAGTTAGTTACAAAATGCCCTTTAGAAACAAAAAACCCATTGATGTTTGCTGCTTCCTGGGTTTGGCAGGAGGCCGAACCTCTGGCTATACCCTCCCCCTCCTCCTCCACTCACCTGCTAAAGGATCATTCCAGTTGTTACCCACCCCTGTTTTTGACATAAAATTCATTTCCTTTAAATTCTCAGTTGCAGGGGAGACAGCTCAGTGGTTAGAGGCACTTGCTTGCAAAGCCTGCCAGCCCAGGTTCAACTTCTCAGCCTCACACGTAAAGGCAAAATGGGCATTAGTTTACAGCAGCTAGGGGTCCTGGTATGTCCATTTACATACTCTTGCGTACACTTGTGCAAATAAAAAATTAACAAGTAAAACTCAGTTCCCTGCCAGTAGTCTTTTACTGAGAGCTTACTAAGGCTAAGAAATAACGTCCAGTGGGGCCGGAGAGATGGCTTAGCAGTTAAGGCACGCTTGCCTACAAAATCAAAGGACCCAGGTTCGTTTCCCCAGGACCCATGTAAGCCAGATGCACAAGGTGGCGCATGTGTCTGGACTTCATTTGCAGTGGCTGGATGCCTTGGAGTGCCCATTCTCTCTCTTTCTCTTAAACAAAAATTAGAAAAAGAAATGTCCTAAAAACTGAAGTGGCTGCTGTCCATTGGGTAGCTTTGAGAGAGCAGGATACCTCTGTAGCTGTTTTGCATGAGGAAAGGTAGGTGAGGTTTCTATCACTGATACATAAAACTTTTAAAATTTATTTATTTACTTGTCAGAAAGAGAGAGAGAATAGGCGTGCCAGGGCCTCCAGCCACTGAACACGAACTCCAGATGCGTGCGCCCCCTTGTGCATCTGGTTAACGTGGGTCCTGGGGAATCAAACCTGGGTCCTTTGGCTTTGCAGGCAAATGCCTTAACCTCTAAGCCATCCCTTCAGCCCAAATAAAACTTGTAAGAAAATGATACAGTGGTAGGAATTAGGAGCAAGGCAGCCCCCATTTTGTGGGTGTTGTTTGTTTTTTTGAGGTAGGGTCTTATAGTCAGCTCTGGGTCACTGGGATGAACCTCCAAACCAGACACAGTTTATGGGAGGAATGGGATTTTTTTTAAGATTTACAGATCCAGGGGAAGTTCCATAACGGCACAAGAAGATGGCCCTCTTTCACAGACACATGCAGAGAGAAACAGCCACTACCAGCCACATAAATAAAAGCCAAAACAGCTGGGAACCCAGGCAGAACTCACTATGCATACCTTAGGCTGGAATTGAGACCCTTTGCCAGTGACAGTAACTCCAGCCAGGCAGCTGGATATCCAAGTTTAAAAAAAAGGGCTGGAGAGATGGCTTAGCGGTTAAGCGCTTGCCTGTGAAGCCTAAGGACCCTGGTTCGAGGCTCAACTCCCCAGGACCCACGTTAGCCAGAAGCACAAGGGGGCACACGTGTCTGGAGTTCGTTGCAGTGGCTGGAGGCCCTGGCATGCCCATTCTCTCTCCCTCTCTCTATCTGCCTCTTTCTCTCTCTGTCTGTCGCTCTCAAATAGATAAATAAAAATAACAAAAAATAAAAATAAAAAAAAAGAAAAAACCTGAGTCTATTGGGGGATATAACATTTAAACTACCACAGGTCTTATTCTAGCCCAGGCTGACCTGGGATTCACTACATAATCTGAGACTGGCCATGAACTCATGGCAATCATCCTACGTCTGCCTCCCAAGTGCTGGGATTAAAGGTGTGAGCCATCATGCCCATCCAGCTTCCATTTTGTATGCTGTTCCTTGAGGTCACAGGCCCAAGCAAACAAGCATCTACATGTCCTAACAAACACTAGAGGCATCCTATGAGAACATCCTTTTGGGATAGCCTATAGTCAAGATACCCAGGACCCCCAACTTGAGTCTCCTCATAGAGATGCTCTGGAGGCCAGCCCCAGATGTGAAAAATCCAGAAATACAAATTTTTTTAGGGAACAGAGCTGACCTACTTCCTCTCATTCAGTGTGACATCTAAAAGGGAGAAGGAAAAGACCCCAGATCTAATTGAATGCCCTATCTATACTGGTGGGCTCCCCTTTAGACCATCAAACTACTTTGTCTTCTAACATACAGAACCCTAAATGAGGTCTCCATTTTAGCAACCTGTTCTGGTCCCCTCTGATGAAGCAGGGAGCTTTCTGTTTACTTTTCTTCTTTCACTAAAACTGCTGGCTTGTCCTGTCTGTGCTCAGAGATAGAAAATCAGTGATATTTTGGAGATCCCACAAGAAGGGTAGCTTACACTCATTTCTTTTTTTTTTTTTTTTACTTTTTTGTTTATTTTTACTTATTTATTTGAGAGTGACAGAGAGAAAGAGAGAGAGAATGGGCGTGCCAGGGCTTCCAGGCACTGCAAATGAACTCCAGACATGTGCGCCCCCTTGTGCATCTGGCTAATGTGGATCCTGGGGAATCGAGCCTCGAACCGGTGTCCTTAGGCTTCACAGGCAAGTGCTTAACCACTAAGCCATCTCTTCAGCCCCCTGCGCTCACTTCTTAAGCCTGCAATCTTTAACCCCTGGAGACCCTATATAGTTCTTTGAAAATCAGTAAAACTGGGACTCTTTGTTAGCCACGTAGAAGTCATTAAGATGGCAGCTGGTCTTATAGTCATGGAGGTCAGGCTTACTGGGAAGGTCTGAATCAGTTTTGTAGTGCCTCTAGTGTGGGAAATGTTGTTTCTATATGGACTTATAAGGTTTCCTTTTGCGGTGGTTTGCTAAGTTGGGAGAAAGTCTTAAAACAACAATTTTTGGACAGGGCTAACCTCTAGCATTTGAAGGTTTTTTATGATACCCCATTTCTGGTAGTGTACTTGACCCGATGGGATGTCAGACAGAGGAATCCCATTCTTTCTGTCCTTTTGAGGCAACCTGTTTGCCGCGTGAGGTTGGACAAAGGCTTTAGAGTCTCTGACAGTCACCAGCTAGAGCTTGAGCTGGAAGCCCAAGGACTCTGCCCAGAAATTCTTTCACAGCCTAAAATGAAAGGAAATAGAAGCTTCATATCTCTGACATTTAACAGCAGTGACAGCTCAGCCAGACACACCAGCTACTCCTCAGGCTGGTAAATCTTCCCTTTTAACCTGTCTCTTCCCACTGACACCCTCTTCTTTTCACCATTCTGCCAATGCTTTGTGTCTCCATGTCATCTGTCCTCATTCATCAACTGGGTAAGTTTCTTCTGAGAGCGTAAGATTACTGCACAGTATATGATCTTGATCTTAATGGAAAAGATTCTTTTTTGTAGAACACTAAGATATAAGGTGAAATCAATAAATGAACCTACTTTGCCTAACTTCTCTTGCCCTTCTGTCTGCACTTGTCATTTGTGTTCATAAGCATCAACCAGAGATAGAAAACTAGTAGAAGTAAGACCATTATTAACTAACATGCATCTTGAAAATGAAAAAAAAAAAAAAAACATGCTAATGCATAGGTAGGCTACCAAGTTGACTCAGTTAATTGGCTGGCTGCTTCCAGGAAGTATGTACACAATATGATGAAGTCATCATTCTCTTTGATGGAAACAAATGCAGACATTATTTCCAAGGTGGACAAGCATGATTGTGCATTTCATTAACATGGTTCACTGACTCAGATTTCAAGGTTTCACTTAGGTGTTTTCTCACAGAGCCATATTTCCCATTATATCAGGAGTTTTTAATGTAAAGTATACATGTGTTATTGAACATATGGGATAAGAAATTATGCTTTTTGTATACAGGCATGAAATTGTCAGAGGAAAAAAATGAAGCTTTTAAGCAATCAGAAGTTGTCTCTAGATACATTTATTCCCATTTAATTCTCAGTCTGCACCTAAATGTTTGTGTAAGATTAAAAAGAATGTTATTAGGATGACAATATTAATTCCGTATTAATCTCTGCAGTATACTGAGTGATTTAGAAGCATCTAGCAATTCAGAAACCAGAGCCACAAATAAGTAATATCACAAACAAAATGTAACAGTGTTGCATACCCTTAGGAACCTTACGAATTAATTTTTGTTTTATTTCTTCAAATTTTTTTTATTTTTTCATTTATCTGAGAGCGACAGACAGAGAAAGAGGCAGAGAGAAAGAATGGGCGTGCCAGGACTTCCAGCCACTGTAAACGAACTCCAGACACCTGTGCCACCTTGTGCATCTGGCTAACATGGGTCCTGAGGAATCGAGCCTCGAACTGGGGTCCTAGGCTTCACAGGCAAGCACTTAACCGCTAAGCCATCTCCCCAGCCCTAATTTTTATTTTTGCTATGCAGCTTGCATAATTTTTTGTTTGTTTTGAATCAAGGCCTCCTGCCCAGGCTGACCTAGAATTCCCTCAGTAGCCCTGGCTGACCTCAAACTCACAGCACTTCGTCTAGCTCAGCCTCCCAAGTGCTGAGATGAATGGTGTGTACCTCCATGCCTGGCCAGCTGTGTATTTTTGTTTTCAGTGGGGGAGGATTATTGTTCTAGGTCAGTAGCATTCTATGTTCTACAGAGCCTTGGGCCACCTCTATGGTGGCTGAGGGGTTGGGCTCCTTGTAATGGCTCAACTTTTATCTATAATAGCATTCAAACAATCGGGTTACATAGCTACCCAAAGAAAATCAACAAAAGCCTCTTAGTAGCCTGTCCTGTAATTTATATTGTGGAATTCAGCAGTAATGAGACCCTGATAGGATTGCCTTTGTATGTAATGAGGTGTTTCTCTGTTGCTGTTTTTAGCACTTGTTTGTTTTCATTGTCTAGGGTGTTTTTTTAAGTAGGGTCTCATTCTAGCTCAGGCTGACCTGGAATTCACTATGTAGTTTCAGGGTGGCCTGAAACTCATGGTGATCCTCCTACCTCTGCCTCCCAAGTGCTGGGATTAAAGGTGTGCATTACCACACCCAGTTCTGTTTAGAGTTTTTATTTTTTTGGAGGGAGGGAGTGGCATGCCAGGGCCTCTATAGCCACTGTAGGTGAACTCCAGATGTATGTGCCACCTTGTGCATCTGGCTTTCATGGGTACTGGGGAACCAAACCTGGGTCCTTCGGTTTTGCAGGCAAGTGCCTTAACTACTAAGCCATCTCTCCATCCCTAGAGTCTTAACTGATGTGCCTTGGAGAGTTTCTTCTTTGGTGCTGTCTGTTTGGTGTTCTGTGAGTTTCTTGTGCCGGAGCCTGCCGGCTGAAAGGGTTTGAGCCAGATGGGGAGTGAGGATTAAAGAAACACAGGAGAAAGAATGAAAGCAAGGACTCCAGTTCAGGACTGAAGCACCATTTATTTCTCAGCAGTCCTTTTTATATCTTCTTGTAAACCTTCCTAGCCCTGTAATGGTCCTATGTTAATAGTTCTCAACTCTTGATGATTTAATATCCCAAAATTAAATAAGGACAGTTCTGAAAATGCTAGCCCAGGTTCAGTTACCCAGAACTCACACAAAGCCAATTGCACAAAGTGGCAAATGCATCTGGAGTTTGTTTGCAGTTGCAAGGAGCCCTGGTGCTCTCCCTCTCTCTCACATCAATAAAACTTTAAAAATATTTTTTAAAAGAACATAACAAAGCTGTGTGGTGGTGTATACTTGTAATCTTAGCACTTGGGAAGTAGAGGCAGAAGGAGCAGGAGTTCAAGGTCATCTTTAGATATGTGACAAGCTCAAACTCTGCCTGTGCTATGAGACTGTCTCAAAAAGAAGGGAGTGGGGTGGAGAGATTGCTCAGCAGTTAAGGCACTTGCCTTTGGAGCCTAACGACCTGGGTTTGATTCCCACTAACCATGTAAAACCAAATGCATAAAGTGGCACATACATCTGCAGCAGTTGGAGGCCCTGGTGTGGCCATTCTCTCTGTCTCTTGTCTGTCTATCTCTTCTTGCAAATAAATAGTTGAAAATATTTTAGAAAAGAAAGGGTTCAGTGGAGGGAGGATGGGAGAAAAGACATAGAATAGTGATAGGAGGACGGGATTGTGATCAGGATAAATTGAATATATATGTATGGAGGCTGTCAATAAAACATTTAAAACAGGGCTGGAGAGATGGCTTAGCCATTGTGGTGCTTGCCTGCCAAGCTTAAGGACTCATGTTCAACTCTTCAGGTCCCACATAAGCTAGATGCACAAGGTAATGCAAGCATGCAAGGTTGCACATGTACACTAGGTGATACACATGTCTGGAGTTTGAGTACAGTGGCTGGAGTCCCTGGTGCACCAATTCTCTTTCTCATTTAAAAAAAAAAAAAAAGGTCTGAAATAAACAAAAGAACATAACCATGGCTGTGCTTATACCTAAATAAGATGCTTCAAAACTGGGGTCATGGGTCTGGGAAGATGGCTCAGCAGTTAAGGATACTTGTTTGCAAAGCCTTCCAGCCTGGGTTCAATTCCCAAACCACCCACATAAACCAGATGCAAAAAGTGGTGAAAGGGTCTGGTGCTTCTTATGTTTGTAATAACAAGAAGTCTTGGTGCTCCCATCCTGTTGCAGTTAGGTTCACATTGCTGGTAGAAATCACCCAACCAAGAGCAGCTTCTGGGAAAAAGATTTATTTTGGCTTACAGGCTCAAGGGGAAGCTCCATGATGGCAAGGGAAAACGATGGCATGAGCAGAGGGTGAACATCACTCCCTGGCCAACATAAGGTGGACAATAGCAACAGGAGAGTGTGCCAAACACTGGCATGGGGAAACTGGCTATAACATCCATAAGCCCGCCCCCAACAATACACTCCCTCCAGGAGGCATTAATTCCCAAATCTCCATCAGCTGGGAATCTAGCATCCAGAACTCCTAAGTTTATGGGGACACCTAAATCCAACCACCACATTCCACCCCTGGCCCCCATAAACTGATATCCATACCATATCCATCATGTAAAATACAATGCACTCAGTCCAACTTTAAAAGTCCCCATAGTTTTTTTTAAATCAATTCCAGTGATGTTCATACATCCCCATAGTCCAAGATCTTGTAACTGAGCCATAATACCAAAAAATAATCTCAAAAAACCCAAAATCGCACAGAATTAAATATTCACACTGCAGTGGATGGCATTGGGCATAGCAAAGAAACATTCAACCAATACAAGATTTAAAACAACCAGGGCAAACATCAAACTCTGTAGCTTCAAGTCCAACAAAACAACTCTAGCCAGTGACAAATCTCCAAGTCCGATAATTCTAACCAGCAACAAGTCTGTGGCATTCCAATTCCACCCCTCCAGCTAGGCTACTCACAGTCCTGGAAAACTTTATTGGGGCCGGCAGCTCTCCTTGGCAGCCATCTCATGGTCCTGGCATCTGCACTGGATCTCCACTGCAAGCCACGGTTCATCCTCATGGCCCCAACAATACCTGCTTCACGCTGCCCATGACCATTTCCAAAACACAAGACCATGTTGCAAACTCAATGACCCTCTCTTTCCTGCATGTCTTATACTCCACAATACCAGGTAGGGTGCCAATTTGTTTATCCAGGGGGGAATAAAAAAGACTTTGGAGAACAGGACACTCCTTGAGCACTCAGGCCCCTTCAAAAGAATCAACATTCTTCCTGTTGCCCCAGCGCAGGTCAGCTACTCCAGTCTCAAAGGTTGTAATCTCTCAGTTGCAGCTGAATGGGCAACAGTTCACCCAAAGATTTTCCTTTTTTCTTTTTTTTTTTTTTTTTGGTTTTTCAAGGTAGGGTCTCACTCTAGCTCAGGCTGACCTGGAATTCACTCTGTAGTCTCAGGGTGGCCTCGAACTCTCGGCGATCCTCCTACCTCTGCCTCCTGAGTGCTGGGATTAAAGGCGTGCGCCACCACGCCCGACTAGATTTTTCTTTCTATGTCATATCCCTCTGCTTACACCAGTTCATTTCTACGCAAAGCAACCCTGCACAACTTCTCAGGACACGGGCATAAGAACAAGCTTCTCACACAAACTGGTAGCCCAGTCCAAGCAAAGCTCTTTCTCACCCTCATAAGCCAAACCTCACAGTCCATAGTTCTTACTGCATTTAGGTCTTTCAACTCTGACCAGAATAGTCCATCAAGCTGTACTTACAGCACTCCAAGGTGTCTCTTAGGCCAAAGTTTCAAATCCTCCCACATTCCTCTTGAAAGTCAGCTCCAAAAGGCCAAAGCCACACAGGTGTCTAGCAGCAATCCCACTCCTCAGTACCACTTTACTATTGCAGTCCGGTTTGCATTGTTAGTAGAAATCACCCAACCAAGAGTAGCTTCTGGGAAAAAGAGATTTATTTTGGCTTACAGGCTCAAGGGGAAGCTCCACGATGGCAGGGGAAAATGATGGCATGAGCAGAGGGTGGACATCACTCCCTGGCCAACATAAGGTGGCCAATAGCAACAGGAGAGTGTGCCAAACACTAGCATGGGGAAACTGGCTATGACACCCATAAGCCCGCCCCCAACAATACACTCCCTTTAGGAGGCATTAATTCCAAATCTCCATCAGCTGGGAACCTAGCATTCAGAACATGTAAATTTATGGGGGACACCTGAATCAAACCACGACACCCTTTCCAAACTCACATGCACATGTGCAAATAAGTAATTCAAATTTAAAAGAACTTGGACCATGACTTAAATGGAAAATCCTTTCATGACTTGGCAGACAGCTCTTGCTTTCCTGCTCTTGCTTTGTGCACCCAGTGTGTTAGGCATGCTGGGCTCACTGATAACTGGTAAGGACCTTGTGAAGACAGACTGCTTAAGCAGCGCATGTCTCTGTATCCAAACACAGCATTTGCCATGCTTAGTAAAATACTTGTGTTTCTGGGACAAAACACCTGACCAAAAGCAGCTGGTGAGAGGAAAGGGTTTATTTCAGCTTACAGTCTCAAGAGGAAGTTTCATCATGGCAGGGAAAGTGGGGCAAGGACAGGCATCATCTGGGTAGAAGTCGTCAGAGTAAGCTAGCTCTCCTAGTGAACACCTACTGGAGCTGGACTAATAAACCTCAAGGTCCACCCCTAGTGACACACCTCCTCTAGCAAGACTCCATCCCCCAAAGTCTGCACCAGTTAGGGATGAAGTATGAGGCTTAATCACAAATTAAAAAAAAAAAAAAAAAAACAACCCTGAAGCTATCTTGATATTTTACATTCAAAGCATCACACTTGTCAATGTAAAGAATACTGTAAGGGGCTGGAGAGATGGCTGAGTGGTTAAGGTGCTTGCCTGAAAAGCCACTTCCCCAGGACCCTTGTAAGCCAGATGCACAAGGTGGCGCATGCATCTAGAGTTCATTTGTAGTAGCTGGAGGCCCAGGTGCCCATTCTCTCCCTCTATTTGCCTCTTTCTCTCTCTCCCTTTCAAATCAATAATTATTAATCCTTAAAAAAAAGAATACTGTAAGGCTGGAGAAATGGCTCAGCAGTTAAAGCACTTGCCTGCAAAGCTTAAGGACCTGAACTGTATTTCCCAGTACCTCCAGAAGGCCAGATGCATCTGGAGTTCATTTGCAGCAGCTGGGGTCCCTGGTGCACCCATTTTCTGTCTGTTTTCTATCTCTGCTTACAAATAAACCAAATAAATAAAAGCAATTTTTGTGTGTGGTTTGCTTTCATGTTCTTATGTTTGTGGATATGTTTGTATGCTGTTGCAGTCAGGTTCACATTGCTGGTAGAAATCACCCAACCAAGAGCAGCTTCTGGGAAAAAGGGGTTTATTTTGGTTTACAGGCTTGAAGGGAAGCTCCATGATGGCAGGAGGAAACGATGGCAATGAGCAGAGGGTGAACATCACCCCCTGGCCAACATAAGGTAGACAACAGCAACAGGAGATTGTGCCAAACACTGGCATGGGGAAACTGGCTATAACACCCATAAGCCCACCCACCAACAATACACCACCTCCAGGAGGCTTTAATTTCCAGTTGCCATCAGCTGGGAATCTAGCATTCAGAACATCTAAGTTTATGGGGGACACCTGAATCAAACCACCCCATAGGCTTATTTGTGGAGCCTAGTGGTCATTGTCAGATATCTTCCTTGGTCACTTCCAATTTTTTTTTCTTAAGACAGGGTCTCTCACTGACCCCACAGCTCCCCAATTTGTCTAGACAAGCTGGCCAGAAAATTCCAGGGATGCCCTTACTACCCCTGACTCACTAGGACTATGGGTACAGCACACCATGCAATCATTTTATGTAACTGCCAGACATTCAAACTCAGGCTTGCATGGCAAGCATTTTGTTGACTGAATCATGTCACCTGCACACAAATGGTGTTTTCATTACTTAGCTTTTCTTTCAGTCCCTTTACTTGCCGATCTAGAGTTTGGCAGAGAAGTAAAAAATCACTGAAGGAGATTCTTGTTGGAAAGGATGTAAGGTAGGGAGTTGAATTGGGCTGACATGACCATTAGAAAGCCCAAGGGGAATGCTGGTCAGAGGCCACAGGAATCTCTGACTGCAGGAATTAGGGGAGGGTATCTGCTGCCTGGGAGTCACTCCTCTTGCCTGGTCACAATGAACATTCATGAAAGTCTTATGTAATGCTAGATGGAGTAACTGTTGGACAAGAGAAGAGGAGGGAAGTGGGTTTGTGCACATGCACAGACACACATGCACATTACATAAGCAAAGAATTATGGATTGCTGCTCAGGTCCTCAGTTTTTAAGTGTTCCTAATTCACATACACAAGTACATGTGTACCACACATACACTTTCCCCCTCCATTACCTACTTCGTGTTCTCTTTATTGTCATTCAGCACCCAGCTGGTTGTGAATCTCAACCAGGACTTTGTGTGCCTTCTTTGTAGGAACATTGACATGCTTCCAGGCCTTCCCAATGCTGTACATAAACCAAGGACTTTTCCAGGTGGGAAAACGACATCAGATGTCTGGTGGACTTGGTAGCCACATGACTTCCTAATTCAGAAAACTTATGCTGGATAAAGATTAAAAAGCTGTGCCAGCACTAAAAACTTCAGTGGAACAGGCAAAATGTTGAGAGTGACAAGTAGTGCATCTGATGGCTATGCTGGTGTTATGCCCAGATTGCGGGGTCCCCGAAGACCACCAAGAGAGTCAGACACGTATGTAACAGCAAAGAGCTTTATTTTGGGCTTAATCTTGGGCTCCAGACTTCACCAACGCAGTGGGTCCATCCAAGAGCCCAGAATGGCGTTTGGGAGAAGGTTTTATTGGGTTCAAACAAAGAAAAGGGGAATTTGTAACACGATTGGTTGACATTTAGCAGGGGTATACATGTTGTAAGCTGATTGGTTACATAGTTGCTGAGGAATGTTAAGCAAAATTATCTATAGCCATAGGAGCCACAAGAATGTATAATATCCACTTGGTCCTTTTTGATTGGCCCATTTCAGGGTTATTTCAGGTATTGGGCAGTTTGTGGTTTTTCCAGTAACTGCAAAGTGCTGTGTCAGTAACTTGGCAGGAAACAGAAACTCAGGCCTACTAATATCTCTAAAGCCTGTCATGGCGTTACTTTGGTTTGGGCTCTTCATTCCCCTCTCTGCATGTAACTTAATAGGGCCCAATCTCAGGTCCTTATTAGGGGAGAGGTTGTAAGGGATGGTACTGTGTCCTAAGCACCATGAGCTGTACTGTGTTCATTCGTTCCCTGACAAAAGAGACTAATTTATAGATTATGCAGGGTCCAAGGGTTCGTAGTAATAAAGCCAGGGGTCCAGCCAGGGCTGAAAGCAAGATTGTTAACCAAGGAGATCAATCGAACATAGATTCATAACAATTTTGATTCTGTTGTCTAGCCTTAGTCCTTCTAGCCTCTTGCGGACCATGGCTAGACTATTTCTAACAATGCCTGAATTGTTGGTATAAAAACAACATTGTTGCCGGGTGTGGTGGCACACGCCTTTAATCCCAGCACTCGGGAGGCAGAGGTAGGAGGATTGCCATGAGCTCGAGGCCACCCTGAGATTACGTAGTGAATTCCAGGTCAGCCTCAGCTAGAGTGAGACCCTACCTCAAAAAAACCAAAAAAAAAAAAAAAAAAAAAAAATTGTTCTCCCAGGGCTTGGCATAGTTCCCTTGTTGTAGGAAATAATCCCCTTCTATTTTGCAGTACCATTTCAGCCAGTGAGTCTATTGACTGCTCTAAGTGGCGAATGGACTTTAATTGAGCGAGATCTGAGTCTATAAGGTTACTTAGAGCCTGGAAATTCTGATTTGCCGTAATTAAGGCTGTTGTTCCTGTGCCAATTCCTGCAGCTAGAAGGATTGCTGAGGCCCCAAAATCTCGTTTTTTGTCTGTGATGGTCCAGGGCTGTTTCCATATAGGAGCTGAAAGGAAGGTGGTAAACTTGAGGGAACAGTGTAACTAAAACACACATGCTGGAGTTTTGAAGAACTTGTGGGTGTATGCAAGGGACCAAGCCTGTGGTGCAAGCAAACCAGGTTCCGTTAGGGGCCACAAGGTAGGAATTACTATCATTTGTAATAATAGTGTGGTTACAAAGATGTTTAATGTGAGGGAAATTTAGATTTCCTCCTTTCTCTATCATGAACAGTCCTTTCCCTGTTGCAGCTTGGAGGGTAAGGACAGGAGATTCTCCCAGGAGCACCTTGGCGGGCTTTTTAGGAGAGTTGACAAGTCTCCTGTAGTAGCCCAACCAGTATAGTATGGAGGCCTGGGATCTAAACAGAGCCAGCAGTCTTCTCTGGTGAGGTTAGTAGTAGACTTAAGAAAATTAAAGATGAGATTGAGTAGCCCAAATAAGTTGGATGCATCAGGGACCCCAGAGGGAGACATGGTTATTGGGGTTGTGATCTGGTTCATGGGGGAGATGGTGCCTGAGACTGAGGTCCATGCTATAGGCTTTAAAACAGGCAAGGCAGGAGCTGCTGGTCCTATAGCTACAGGGGGAGGCCCTGCCAGAACAACCTGTTACTGGATCTGAAAGAGGAGCCCCCTATCCTAATTTTGTTTTCATATAACCTCAGACCCCAATTTTTTCCAGGCCTCCCATCTGCTCTTTCGTCCCTTTTCTGTTATAGAGATGGAGATGGGGCTCATCCTTTTTAGCAATGTCTGATTATTTGCTATACCAATCAGCATAAGGTCCCGATTTTTGTCTTTTACCCAGGGATCATTAGTTTCACAGCCCCATTCACAGCAAAAGAACTTTTCTGTCCCACCACAAGTCCCATAGTCATTTGTCCCTGGGCAAACATAAAACAGTTGCAAGTTTTTGTTCCTGGCAGTCATCTCCGTAGGTTGCCATAGCATTTTGTCGGTCTTGATAGGACCGACAATTTCCACCTTTTGGACTTGGAGGTCTCCACATGGAACCAGCCAGGGCACGAAGATCTAGGTGGAAGACAGGGAAGGTGGTACTCACTGGGCCAGTTAGTACCAGTGTCTGTACCTCTCTTCCTAGGTCTTGTGGGGAAGTCTCAGGGCCTTGGAGTATCCATTTGGTGGTGACAGCTTGGTGTGGGTTAGGAGTACATACAGTTAGGAGTATGGTCAGGATCAGGAGCGTTTGAGTCTGAGCTTGAGAGGGGTGCTGCATTCCTGGTCCATTTTCCATTGTAGCTTGTAGTCTTCAGGTTGAGCCAGGGGATCTGTAAGTGGACGTGGGTGTGGTAATCCAGGCAGTAATGCCGTTGACCTTAACAGCTATGGGGGTGGTTAAGATGACACTATAAGGTCCCTTCCAATGAGGTTCGAGGGTCTAGCGGCGATGATGATGCACAAAGACCCAATCCCCCAGTCAGTAGTTGTGGGGCAGTGGCGGTGGTCCAGTATCATAGATGTCCTGTAAGCATGGCCACACCTCTTTGTGTGCACAGGCTAGCATTTCAAGGGAATCAAGCAAATGTTTATTATCAAATTCAGCAATTAGTTCTGCTTTTAAATTTGGCAAGATAGGGGGTGATTTGCCAAACATTATTTCATAAGGGGTTAGTCCCATCATGTAGGGTGTATTTCGCACCCTGTAGAGGGCGAAGCTGAGGAGAGCCACCCAGTCCCCGCCAGTTTCCATGGTTAATTTGGTAAGGGTCTCTTTTAAAGTTCTATTCATTCTTTCTACTTGTCCTGAACTTTGGGGTCTATATGCACAATGTAATTTCCAATTTGCCCTCAGAATCTTAATTACCTCTTGTGTTACCTGTGAAATGAAGGCTGGTCCATTATGAACTCAAGAGAGCTGGCATACCATACCTGGGGAGAATGTCCTCAAGTATCTTCTTGGTTACTACCTGTGCCATCTCGTGTTTGGTGGGGAAGGCTTCAGTCCACCCTGAAAAAGTGTCTGTAAAAGCTAGAAGATATCTATAACCATACTTTCCTGGTTTTACCTCAGTTAAGTCCAATTCCCAGTGGGCCCCTGGTTTGGAGCCTCTCAGCCAAGTTCCTTGTTCCTTAGTTTTGTTGTCAGCATTAGTGAGTTTACAGCTCAAGCACTTGTTAGAGACATCCTCGAGCAATGGTCTTAGATTTAATATTTTAAGATGAGCATTACTGATAAGGTCCTCTGTCTTCCTTACTCCCAGGTGGGTAGTCTGATGAATATGGTTGAGGAGGGCTCTAGCCAATTGTTCAGGTAAGATTAACTTATAGTCTCTGGTCTTCCACCAACCATCCAATTTTTGAGTTATGGGAAGCTTGTATATTAGTTTTAAGTCCTCCCTTGTATAAGATGGGGTCTCTGGAAGTGTTTGGGGTCCTGGGTCCAGCAACAGGGCCATTATCAATTTGGAATCTGAGTCAGAGCTCAAAGCAGCCTTTTTGGCAGCCTCATCTGCTCTCTGGTTCCCTCTAGCTGTGGGGTTGTCTGTTTTCTGGTGGCCTGGGAAGTGGATTATGACTAATTTGGTGGGTAGCCACAAGGTTGCCAGTAAGTTCAAAATTTCTTGTTTATTTTTAATAGTGTTTCCTTCTGCTGTGAGGAGGCCTCTCTCTTGGTAAACGGCTCCATGCACGTGGGCAGTGGCAAATGCATAGCAACTATTTGTATAGATGTTTAGTCTTTTTCCTTTACCTGATTTCAAGGCCTCAGTCAGGGCAATAAGCTCTGCCTTCTGGGCTGAAGTTCCCTTGGGTATGGCAGCCACCCATAGTATTTCAATTTTGGTCACTATGGCCGTCCCTGCATACCTTTGTCCATCCTTCATAAAACTACTGCTGTTTGTATGCCAGGTAGCCTTGGCATCTGACAATGGTTGGTCTGTCAGGTCCTCTCTGATGTTATGGACCTGGCTCAGAATCTCGACACAGTCATGCAGGGACACCTCTAGATCCAGCTCAGGCAACAGGGTGGCCGGGTTCAGAGTTGCACTCCAGAGGAATTGGATCCATGGGGGATTCAAAAGCAAACTTTGGTAGTGAGTTATATGGACATTGCTCATCCACTCGTCAGGTGGTTGTTTGAGAACCCCCTCTATAGCATGTGGGGAAATGACGTGAAGTTCTTGCCCCAAAGTCAGCTTATCTGCATCTTTAACTAATTGAGCAGTAGTTGCCACAATCCTTAGGCAAGGTGGCCAGCCAGCCACTACTGGATCCAATTTTTTTTGACCGATAAGCTACTGGTCCGTTCCATGGTCCAAAGGTTTGGGTTAGGACCCCCTTGCAGTGCCTTTTCTTTCATCTACATAGAGGTGGAAGGGCTTGTTGATGTTTGGCAATCCTAAGGCAGGGGCCATCAGGAGGGCCTGTTTAATGTCTTTGAATGCCTGATCTTGGGCCTGGGACCACTGAAAGGGGTCGCCCTCTTTGGTCAGTTCATATAGGGGCTTGCCTAGTTCAGCAAAACTGGGAATCCAGAGGTGGCAGAGCCCTGCTGACCCCAGAAACTCATGGACTGCCCTTTGCATGGTGGGGGTAGGTATACTCAACACAGTCTCTTTTCTAGCCTTTGATAACCATCTTTGCCCATCTTTGAGAATATACTCCAAGTAGGTCACTTCTTGTAGGCATATTTGGGTTTTTTTAGCAGTGGCACAGTAGCCTAAGTCTCCCAGGGTGGTTAACAGGTCCTCTGTTCCAGTTTAACAAGCCTGCGCTGTGTCTGCCACTACCAGGATATCATTCACATACTATAATAGGGTGAGGTAGGGATGTGTTCGATAGTACTCACCCAAATCTTCATGAAGGTCCTCATCAAACATGTTAGGAGAATTTTTAAATCCTTGGGGTAGTCTCGTCCAGGTCAATTGTCCATTAAATCCTTTCTCTGGATCATGCCACTCAAAGGCAAACAACTGCTGGCTCTGAACAGCCAACGGAAGGCTGAAAAGGGCATCTTTTAGGTCTAAAACTGTATACTAGGTTCAAGAAGAAGGCAGAGAACTTAGGGTATAAGGGTTGGGCACAGTAGGATGTATATCTAGCATCCATTTGTTGATTTCTCTTAATTCCTGGACTGGTCGGTAGTCCCCTGTGTGTAGCTTCTTTACAGGGAGAAGAGGCGTATTCCAGGATGAAAGAGAAGGGATGAGCACCCCTAAGTCTTGGAGCTGCCTGATATGGGGTGTTATTCCCATATGAGCTTTGCATGACATAGGGTATTGCTTCACCCTGATGGGAGTCACCTCAGGCTTCTCCATTCGCTGCAGTTCTCCACGTTTCTTGAGTTTGCAAAGAGCTCTGGTGTGAGTGGAAAATCCCCTCACTTGGCTTTTCTTGAGGCTCAAGCCAAGCCTTGGAGCTGTGGCCCTGCAGACCTAGTGCCGCCACTGCTGGAGCCGTTTCTGCCTGCCTATGTGGGCTCTGGATGCTCTGGATCTCTCCTACTTCTCTGCTGCCATTGGTAATTCCTTATACACCTCACTTTTTAGTAGAAGAGCGTATTTTGCTGTTTTTTTTTTTTTTTGGCTTTTTCTCTCCTAGGCTGCTTTGGCATGGTTCTTACACTGCCATCTTAACCAGAAGTTCACCCCAGGCTTTAATTCCACCCAAATGCGGCAGACGGTAGTCCCAGTCCTCCAGTGTCTGCCCAGGCTTTGGGAAACTTTTGTAGCCATTGAGCAATGTCCATCAATGGGCCTGGCTGTTGATGGAGCCTATATTCATCTTCTAATTGCATAGTTAAAACTTGTATAGGTTGTCCCCATTTATCAGCAAGGTGGGGGCCATCCAGGTCAAAAGAAATTTGGGCCCCCATTTTAGTGGGCAAGTATCTCCCTAGCAGGGGGTAGGGGCACTCTGGTATGACCGTGAAGGAGTGGGATACCCGGCCCGAGCTGAGGTCCACTGTTCTTCAGGTAGTTCATGAGTATTGGTTCATGCCAGTGGCCACTTGTACCCAGGATTTCTTGGTAGACTACTTACCTTGGGGTTCTGTCAGCACTAAATGCTGTGCCCCAGTAGCTATTAGGAAACTTATTGGTGTCCTCTCCACTTTCAGGGTTACCCTGGACTCAGGGAAGGGGACTGAACCCTGCTCCCCTTAATCATTGAGTTCCTCCAGGTCTAGAACTCATATACAGTCCATGGTCCCATCCCTTTGTGGAGGCTTCTTAGGACAGTCCTTAACCCAATGTCCCATTTCTTTACAATAGGCACATTGATTGTGCTGGAGCTTATGTTTTTCCTGTTGAGGTCCCCTCTTACCTTGTTCGGTGGCAAGTTTCTTGAATTGTCAGTTCCGTTCTCCTGGGGACTCAGCAGTCACTGCCAGAAGAATCTTGGCCAAATTGCGAGTGTTCTTTTCATTGGCTGAGGCTAAGGCACAAGCTTGATGCTCTTCTAGGTTTTCCCTATTGTTATAGACTAGCTCTGCCAAGGCAACTAGCTCCTGCAATTTCTTGTCTGCTAGCCTATCTAATTTTTGTATTTTTCTCCTGATATCTGGTGCCGCCTGGTTGACAAAACTAAGTGTGACTGCAGTTTTATTTTCAGGTTTCTCTGGGTTCATGGGTGTGTATGTTCGATACACTTCCATGAGTCTTTCTAAAAAGGCGGCAGGCGATTCATCTTTCCCTTTCTGCACATCACTAACTTTGGCCAGATTGGTGGGCCACCTAGCGGCCACTCGGAAACCCCCCATTAGAGTCTGGCTGTGGACCTGGAGTCTCTCTTTACCTTCTGCCATGTTGAAATCCCAGTGAGGTCTAGTCAAAGGGAGCTCACATCTATTATAACCTGGTTGTTGGTTGGGGTCCCATTTATCCCAGGGACCAGTTTACAAGCTTCAGTCTGGATCCTCTCCCTTTCTTCTGTAGTAAAGAGGATCTGCAAAAGCTGTTGACAGTCATCCCAAGTTGGCAAGTGGGTGAAAATTATAGAATCTAATATATCTATTAAATCTCCAGGTTTCTTGGAGAATTTTGGGGTCTGCATCTTCTAGTGGTAAAAGGCCAGTAGTGGTGAGGTTGATTACCATGTTGGTCAGGGGGACCCAAAACTCTTAAAGGGAGGGCCTGGGTAGTAGAGTCAACCTGTTGGCTCTGTTGGACCCTACTTCAGGTGTGAGGGGGACTGCCCAGAGGGGGTTGTATCACTTGGCCAGGTGGTAGAAGTTGTGATTGTTCCCCTTGGTCGGGTTCCTGGGGAGGTTCTGGGAATTTGGGCTGGGGATAGGGTGGAGGGAAGATGAGATCTTCCCCTGAGGGCTTCTGCAAGACAGGGTAAAGAGGGGCGGAGGGAGTAGGGGTTGGTTCTGTTGGTTTCTTCTTTTCTTCTCAGGCCAAAACAGTAGAAGTGCTGGCCTGAGGGGGAATAAGAAGTTTTAGCCAAGGGTCGGGGGGATCTTCAAGAAGGTCTTGCCAAACAGCAATGTAAGGTATTTGGTCCAGGTGGCCAGGTCTTCCAAAGATGATTTCCTGGACCTGACAAATGGTCCGTAGATCGAAAGTGCCTTCAGTTGGCCATCCAACGTTAAAAGTCGGCCATTCACTCCTGCAAAAGACATTTAACTTTCCCTTTTTAATTTCTACACCCAAGTTATGAGCGTGGTCCCTGACTTCCTTGAAATGGTCCTCTAGGAGAGAAAGGGGTGTCACCTGCGTCTGTCCCATCTTTTTAGTCACTGTCACAAACACGACACAATTAACAAGTACAATGAACACACACAGAAAAAGAACAAATCCTCCTGGCCACTGGAGACAAAACTGAAAGTGAGACATCAGCCTCTCACCACACCACAGGAGTGACCTGCTTTGTCCCTGCAAATCCACTAAGGGGATTGAATCCCCACCAGGTGGGCCTGGGGCACCCAGGACCCACTGCCCAGACGGGGTGGTCAACAGTGGCACATCTGCCAGACCATAGGGGGCAAAACCAGAATTACAGGGCGAGCTCGCTTCAATACTGAAAGAAGGACAAAACATAGACACTTACCAGCTGGTGGTTCAGCTCAATGTGTCGGGGATCTCAGGAGTCTTGGGGATCCTGGACAAGCCCCCAAATGTTATTCCCAGATTGTGGGGTCCCCAAAGATCACCAAGAGAGTTAGACACGTATGCAACAGCAAAGAGCTTTATTTCGGGCTCCAGACTTCACCAATGCAATAGGTCTGTCCAAGAGCCCAGAATGGCATTTGGGGAAAGCTTTTATTGGGTTCAAAGAAAAGGGGAATTTGTAACATGATTGGTTGACATTTAGCAGGGGTATACATGTTGCAAGCTGATTGGTTACATAGTTGCTGAGGAACATAAAGCAAAATTATCTATAGCCACAGGAGCCACAAGAATATCTATCGAAGCAACGCATGGTCTAACCTACTTAGCAGCAAATAACTTATTGTGATGCCCACACAAGTGCAGTGGTGGCACACAGCCATGGTGGGGAACCAACTGCTCTCAATTTGGCTAACTGATCCCCTCACTGGTATGGGACCCATAGCTGGAGCTGGGAAACAAGTCAGAACCATATCCAAACATAAGCCCACTCTCCAGTATCAACCTACTATCAATTGTGGGCTACAAGAGGGCCTACACATATTAAATTCTCTATAAAAAAAAAAAAAGTAAGGGTTATCTCATTTGTCCTGGTGCTAACTTACTCTCCGTTGGAGAATCTGCTTCTCTTTTTCAGATAGATGTAGACCCTAAGGAGAGAGCCACCCCATCATACCTCAAAAGGGCTCCGGCTGAAACTAAGAAAACTTCGAGAAACAAGCAAGGGGGCTGTTTTTCCTGATGAACCAGACACCAGCACAAGGGGGAAGGAGATCAGCATAGAGAAAAATCAACTCCTACCAAATCAGAGAGCCAGGGCCTCAGAGGCCCTCAACACCTCATCACTGAAGCAGACCAAAAATGAACCCAACATGGCTCAGGGAAATTTTGCGGAAGAGGGGGCGGAAAGAATGTCAGAGTCACATGTTGGGTCATGATATGCAGAGACATTTAGCTTACCCATAACTGTGGGCTAACTCCACAATGCATGACCCGTATACCTCAACAAGGAGGGGCCAAGGGGAGGGGGTAGGTCACGGATGAGCCTAATAATGGTACCAAACTGACTGTATTTGCTGAATACAGAACTGACTAAAAAAAAAAAAAAAAAAAAAAAAAAAAAAAAAAAAAAAAAAAAAAAGAATGTGTAACATCTACTTGGTCCTTTTTGGTTGACCTGTTTCAGGCTTATTTTGGGTACTGGGAAGTTTGTGGTTTTTCAAGTAACTGCAAAGTGCTTGGCAGGATACATAAACTCAGGCCTACTAATATCTCTAAAACCTGTCATGGCGTTACTTTGGTCTGGGCTCTTCACTGGAAAGGGAGCGTTTGTGAGCTCCTTCCATGTTTTTGGGCTGCATATCAAGATGGATGCAAGCTGGGAAAATGGGAAGCTGAGCAAAGTAGAATCTAAGATTTTTGGCAAACTAATGCTATAAGTAAAGACTATCAAAGATGGATATGATAAGGAAAATGCAGGCCTCTGTACAGTTGGGTATAAGGGAGGAAAGTCTCACATGAGAATTTCTGACCTAGCTATTCCCTTCAGGTTTTATGTGGCACTTTCCAGACCTGTATATCCTGGAAAAGCCTCCAAGTTTAGACCTATATGTCCTGGAAAAGCCTCCAAGTTTGTTTTACAGAGCCTCTTGGTTGGTGGTGCCCTATGCACTAAACAAAAAACAAACAAATCTCTTTCTGGAGGAATATATCTTAAACAGACCTTGAGGCTGTCCCACAGTATTCCATGAAACAAGCACAAAATGGCAAACATCATAAATGAAAGAAAAATAAGTAATGTGATAGAACCAGATTTGCAGACTGTGAAGTCCTATCACAAAAAATGGAAGTAATCTAACATATGGCAAAGGGGAAAATGATAACATTTTGGAGAGATAAAAATGAAATGCAGAATTGAAATTAGAATGGATAAGCAGATCCAATGGAAGAAATAATTTCTGATCTGAAAGCTCTAAAGAAATAACCCAGAATGTAGCATTTGCCACACAGAGAACAAATGAGAAGTTGGCACCAAGGCTTCAGGTTTTGTTAAAGAACTTTTTAGATCAGATAAAAGCAAATCCTAGAATCAGTAAATCTCAGATTAAAAAAATCCATTTCTTGTAACATTGTTTTGAAATTACAAAATAAGAGCTCTCACAAACCATCAGAAATAGAATACCCACAGAGTCAACAAGTGTACCCACAACTGATTTCCCAATTGCAGCAATTGCAACAACAGAAACACAGGCAATGGAGTGATTTCAAAGTATTGAGAAAATAAATTGCAAAGACAAATTTCAGGAATGTTGGAATGTGATGATGCACAACAAGTAGGGTTGTCACTCCAGAAACTTCCAGAGATAAATGTTAAGATGATGGAAAATGATTCCAGAAAGGCTTGATGCCATGAAAGTGAATGGTGAATAACAACCCCAACCGAAACAGCCAAAACCAAACTGAAACCCTCCTAAATCAGAGTAAGTACAAAGCATCATTAACACCAAACTGGGTAGTAACTTTTAAGGAGAGAATGTTTTAAGGAACAACCCAACATAAGCTAAAATGGGGTGGATGAACATGGGTAAACTAAGACCTTTTTATTATGTGGGAGCAGGGTAAAGACAGTATCTTTGGATATTGTCAAATATGCATGTTGAGTGTGTGTTCCTGGAGATGGTATGCTAGGTAAGTGCTCTACCTCAGGGCTATACCTCCAGCCCTGAATGTTGAAATTGTTATAACAAATGGAAGATGATAGAGGATGTAAGTACATTGGTAAATATGAGAACCAATAAAGGAGACACACCTAAAACAGTGATGCAGGGTGAATGTGAAGGAATGAGAAAGGTTACACCAGTCAGACCTTAGCTGCAGAGGTTAGGGGAGCTGCACTGAACACAATGAAAAGAAAAAACATTACACACACACACACACACACACACACACACACACACACACTGGAAGAGCTGCGGAAAAGAGCTTATTAGTTTTCCCAAAAGACTAAACACAGAACTACCACATAAACCAGCAGTTTTACACACACACACACACACACACACACACACACACTATACTTGAAAGTGGTTAGAGTGGCAAATTTTGTGCTATATAATTTTTCACAAAAAGTTTAAAAACATTAATAGAGACATTCACAAAATTTTTGCCATCACATAATAAATTTTTTTTCCTTGAGGCAAGCCTAACAGACTGACATTTTTTTTAATGCAACAAAGAGAGAGAGGGAGGGAGAGAGAATTGGCATACCAGGGCCTCAGCCACTGTAATCAAACTCCAGAATGGTGTACCACCTTGTGTGTACGTGTGACCTTGTGAATTTGCATCACTTTGTGTGTCATGCTTATCTGGTACCTGGAGAGTTGCATATGGGTCCTTAGGCTTTGCAGTGAAATGCATTAACCACTAATCCACCTTTCTTGGCCTATAATAAAAGTTTTATTTCAATAGGTATTAAGTGGCCTCCTAGTGTTTGCCAAAGAGTGCATAAATCTTGCATCTCATTTGATTTATATTTTCTTTTTAAAAAATTTTTAATTTTTTTTATTAACGACTTCCATGATTGTAAACAATAACCCATGGTAATGCCCTCCCTCCCTCCACTTTCCCCTTTGAAACTCTATTCTCCACCATATCCCCTTCCCCTCTCAATCAGTCTTTCTTTTATTTTGATGTCATGATCTTTTCCTCCTATTATGATAGTCTTGTGTAGGTAGTGTCAGGCACTGTGATGTCATGGATATCCAGGCCATTTTGTGTCTGGGGGGAGCAAGTTGTAAGGAGTCCTACCCTTCCTTGGGCTCTAACATTCTTTCTGCCACCTCTTCCGCATTAGACCCTGAGCCTTGGAAGGTGTGATAGAGATATTGCAATGCTCAGCACTCCTGTCACTCCTTTCCAGCATCATGATGCCTTCTGAGTCATCCCAAGGTCACTACCATCTGAAAAGAGAAGGTTCTCTACCAAAAGTGAGAGTAGCATTAATATAAGGTTATGAACATTAAGAGAAGTACTTATTGGGCAGTTTGATAAACAGAGTATATACATTTAGCCAGACAGCAGCAGACATTACACCCCTAGGGCTCATGACTACCCATGTTTTAAATTTTCAGTATCAGGGATGTATTCCCTCCCATGGAGCGGACCTCCAGTCCATTTAGAGGGCAGTTGGTTTCCACCATGACAGATATGCCACTATTGCACCCGTTGGCTCATTTGGCCTGGCTGGCCAAAATTAAAGCTTGTAGTATCCACTATTGAGTATCTTCAATGGTGATTTCTTTTTCTCCCATTGAACTACATGCAGAATGGCTTCTTCCAGCTTTCTGTCAGCTGGTCTATATGGAGGAGGTAATCAACTCAGTTCCAGCAGGATTTCTCAGTGGCCTTGCAGCCCAAGTATGTGGAGTCTTCAGCAATAGGGTCTTACCATCTCTTCCTGGTGGGAAACCAAGGGCATCAGCAATGGCCTATAACGTTTTGGGGGCATCAGGGACCTCCCTGGCCAACAACTCACTGGAATGTATCCCATCTCTGGCACTAAAAAATTTCTAGCAATAGTCTACAGCTCCTGAGTGTTCCACTGTCCAAAAAAGTAGGTTTCCAAATTATTTATATTCTTTTAGATTTTGATTAGCCCTCTCTCCAACTTTCTTTTACTCAATCTCTTCCCTTGACCTCACTTGGGCCTTTTCACCCCCATTAATCTATTATTCTATTTACATATATATATATATATATTTTTTTTTTTTCTTGATTATTAATGAGTCAAACATCTTTTCACATGTAAGGCCTTGTTGCAGTCAGGTTCATTGCTGGCAGAGAACACCTGACCAAGAGCAGCTTGTGGGAAAAAAGGGTTTATTTTGGCTTGTAGACTTGAGGGGGAGCTCCACAATGAGGGGAAAATGATGGCATTAGCAGAGGGTGGACATCACCTCCTGGCCAACATCACATGGACAACAGCAACAGGACAGTGTGCCAAATACTGGTAAGAGGAAGCTAGCTGTAAGTCCCATAAGCCTGCCCCCAACAATACACAGCCTCCAGGAGACTTTAATTACCAAATGGCCAACAGCTAACTTTCAGAATACCTGTAACAGACAGCTTTCAGTTCACTGAGATGAATTTTTAAACCAGGCACAGTTATGGAGGAAGGGATATTTATTGAAGTTTACAGATCCAGGGGAAGTTCCAGGATGGCAGAAGTTGGCCTCTCTTAAAGGACCTAGCAGAGACAGCAAGAAGCCACAAGCCAAAATCCACACAGGACAGCACACTTCAGGAATTCTAGGAGGAACTCTGGTACTTTGCATATCTTTAGATTGGAATTTCAAACACACCACCTCACCTTAAAATATACCCAGTGAGTTAATATCAATGGCCTCAATGCCCCAACCAAAAGACATAAGTTTGCAGACTGGGCTAAAAAGCAGGATCCTTCAATTTGTTGCCTCCAAGAAACCCACCTTTCTACAAAGGATGGGCTGTATCCTAGGGTGAAAGGTTGGAAAACGGTGTTTCAAGCAAATGGGCCTAGAAAACAAGCAGGGGTTGCTATACTAATATCTTATAAGGTAGACTTCAGTCCAACATTAGTTAAGAAAGATAAGGAAGGTCACTTTATATTGATTAAAGGCACACTCCAACAGGAGGACATTACAATCCTAAACATATATGCACCTAACATGGGGGCTCCCAACTTCATCAAACAAACGCTATTAGAACTAAGGTCACAGATAACACCAAACACAATTTTAGTGGGTAACTTCAATGCCCCACTCTCAACAAGTGACAGGTCATTCCAGCAAAAAATAAACAGAGGCATCTGGGTTAAATGAGGTCATAGAAGAAATGGGCCTAACAGATATATACAGGACATTTCATCCAAATGCTACAGAATATACATTCTTTTCAGTAGCACATGGAACATACTCTAAAACAGATCATATATTAGGACACAAAGCAAATCTTAACAAATACAGGAAAATTGAAATAGTTCTTTGCATTCTATCTGACCACAATGGAATCAAAACAACAAATCAATAGCAAGAAAAGCTATAGAGCATACACAAAATCATGGAAACTAAACAATACATTACTAAATGATGAATGGGTCAATGAAGAAATTAAGAAGGAAATAAAAAAATTCATAGAGTCAAACGATAATGAGAACACAACATACCAAAACCTTTGGTACACAATGAAGGCAGTCCTAAGAGGAAAATTTGTAGCTTTAAGTGCCTATATTAAGAAATTAGACAGGTCTCAAGTAAATGACCTAATGCTTCACCTTAAAGCCTTGGAAAAAGAAGAGCAAGGCAAGCCAAAAATCAGTAGACAGGAAGAAATAATAAACATTAGGGAAGAAATTAATGAAACAGAAACTAAAAAAACAATCCAAAGAATCAATGAAACAAAGAGTTGGTTCTTTGAATGGATAAACAAGATTGATAAACCCTTAGCAAATCTGACCAAAGGAAAGAGAGAAGAGACACAAATTAATAAAATTAGAGATGAAAAAGGCAACACACAACAGATACCAGAGAAGTTCAAAAAATAATAGGGACATAATATAAAAGCATATACTCCACTAAGTATGAAAATCTGAGAGAAATGGATGATTTCCTTGATTTATATGACCTACCTAAATTAAATGAAGATGAGATTAATCACTTAAGTAGACCTATAACAAGTATGGAAATCCAAGCAATTATAAAAAATCTCTGGACTAAAAAAAGTCCAGGCCCAGATGGATTGGTGAATTTTACCAGCCCTTCAGGGAAGAACTAACATCATTGCTTCTTAAGCTTTTTCATAAAATAGAAAAAGAAGGAATCCTACCAAACTCCTTCTACAAAGCCAGCATCACCCTGATACCAAAACCAGGCAACGATAGAGCAAAAAAAGAAAATTACAGACCCATTTCTCTCATGAACATAGATGTAAAAATTGTCAACAAAATATTGGCAAACAGAATACAAGAATATATCAGAAAGATCATTCATCCCCACCAAGTAGGCTTTATCCCAGAGATGCAGGGATGGTTCAACATATGCAAATCGATAAATGTAATACATTATATAAATGGACTGAAGGACAAAAATCACATGTTCATCTCATTAGACACAGAAAAAGCATTTGAAAAAAATCCAACATCCCTTCATGATAAAAGTCCTATAGAGACTGGGAATAGAAGGAACATATTTCAATATAATAAAGGCTATTTATGACAAGCCTACAGCCAACACATTACAAAATGGGGGAAAACTTGAGGCTTTTCCACTAAAATCAGGAACAAGACAAGGGTGTCCACTGTCCCCACTTTTTAAAATAAATATTTTATTTATTTATTTGAGAGAGATATACAGAAATAGGCAGGTAGACAGAGAGAATGGGCACGCCAGGGCTTCCAGCCACTGCAAATGAACTCCAGACGCATGCGCCCTCTTGTGCATCTGGCTAACGTGGGTCCTGGGGAATCGAGCCTCGAACCAGGGTCCTTAGGCTTCACAGGCAAGCGCTTAACCCCTAAAACATCTCTCCAGCACCTGTCCCCACTTTTATTTAACATAGTACTGGAAGTCTTAGTCATAGCAATAAGGCAAGATACACACACAAAAGGGATACAAATTGGAAAGGAAGAGATCAAGTTATTATTACTTGTAGAGGACATGATTCTATACATAATGGACCCTAAAGACTCTACCAGCAAACTGTTAGAGCTGATTAATACATTTGGCCATGTAGCAGGATACAAAATAAATACACAGAAATCAGTAGCCTTCCTATATGCTAACAACAAACACACAGAGGATGAAACCAGAGAATCACTCCCATTCACAATTGCATCAACCAAATAAAAAAAAAGTACCTTGGAATAAACCTAACCAAGGAAGTGTAGGATCTCTACAATGAAAACTTTAAAACACTCAAGCGAGAAATTACAGAAGACACTAGGAAATGGAAAAACATCCTTTGTTCCTGGATTGGAAGAATCAATATTGTGAAAATGGCAATCTTACCAAAATCAATCTACACATTTAATGCAATCCCCATCAAAATTCCAACAGCATTCTTCACAGAAATAGAACAAACATTCATTTGGAATCACAAAAAATCTCAAATATCTAAAACAATACTGAGCAACAAAAATGAGGCAGGTGGTATCACCATACCTGATTTTAACCTATACTACAGAGCCATAGTAACAAAAACAGCATGGTACTGGCACAAAAGCAGGCATGAAGATCAATGCAACAGAATAGAGGACCCAGATGTAAGTCCAGATACCTATAGCCACCTGATATTCAATAAAAATGCCAAAAATACTCATTGGAGAAAAGACAGCCTCTTCAGCATATGGTGCTGGGAAAACTGGACATGTGTCTATAGAAGGATGAAAATAGATTCTTCTCTCTCTTCATGCACAAGAATTAAGTCCAAATGGATTAAAGACCTTAACATCAGACCTGAAACTCTAAAACTGCTGGAGAAAAAAGTAGGGGAAACCCTTCAACATATTGGTCTTGGCAAATACTTTCTGAATATAACCCCAATTGCTCAGTCAATAAAACCAAAGATTAACCACTGGGACCTCATGAAATTACAAAGATTTTGTATGGCAAAGCACACGAATAAAGCAAAGAGGCAACGTACAGAATGGGAAAAAAATCTTTGCCAGCTACACATCTGATAGAGGATTAATATCTAGGATGTACAAAGAACTCAAAAAATTAAATTATAAGAAATCAAACAAGCCAATTAAAAAATGGACTATAGAACTAAATAGAGAGTTCTCAAAATAAGAAATATCTAAAAAAGTGCCCTACATCCCTAGTCATCATGGAAATGCCGATTAAAACTATGTTGATATTCCATCTTACTCCTGTCAGATTGGCTACCATCAAGAAAACAAATGACCACAAATGCTGGCAAGGATGTGGAAAAAGAAAACCCTTCTACATTCTTGGTGGGAATGCAATCTGGTCCAGCCATTGTGGAAATCAGTGTGGAAGTTCCTAAGACAGCTAAAAATAGATCTATCATATGACATTGCTATAGCACTCCTAGGAATATATCCTAAGGACTTATCTCATCACCTTAGAGATACTTGCTCAACCATGTTTATTGGTGCTCAATTCACAATAGCTGGGAAATGGAACCAGCCTAGATGTCCCTCAACTGATGAGTGGATAATGAAAATATGGCACATTTATACAATGGAGTTCTACTCAGCGGTAAAGAAAAATGAAGTTATGAAATTTGCAGGAAATGGATGGATCTGGAAAGGATTGTACTAAGTGAGGTAACCCAGGCCCAGAAACCCAAGCATCCCATGTTCTCTCTCATATGTGGATCCTAGCTACAGATGATTAGACTTCTGTATGAGTAGGAAGAGAACTCACTAGCAGAGGCTAGTAAGCTACAAAAGAGATATAAAGGGAAGAGAAAGGAAGGGAGAGGGGTACTTAATAGGATGGTATTGTATATATGTAAGTAGAAGAATAGATTAATGGGAGTGAAAAGGCCCAAGTGAGTTTAGGGGAAGAGGTTGAGTAATGGAAAGGTGGAGAGAGGGTTAATCAAAATCTAAGAGAATATAAATAAGTCATATGGAAACCTACTTTTTTGGACAATGGAATACTAAGGAGCCATAGATTGTTGCTAGAAAATTTTCAGTGCCAGAGATGGAATACCTTCTAGTGAGTTGGTGGCCAGGGAGGTCCCTGATGCCCCCAAAACATAGGCCATTGCCGAGGCCCTTGGTTTCCCACCAGGAATAGATGGTAAGACCCTATTGCTAAAGACTCCACATACTTGGGCTGCAAGGCCACTGAGAAATCCTGCTGGAACTGAGCTGGAAACCTCCTCCATATAGACCAGCTGACAGAAAGCTGGAAGAAGCCATTCTGCATGTAGTTCAATGGGAGAAAGAGAAATCACCGTGGACACTACAAGCCTTAATTTTGGCCAGCCAGGCCAAATGAACCAACAGGTGCAATAGTGGCACATCTGTCATGGTGGAAACCAACTGCCCTCTAAATGGACTGGAGGCCCACTCCATGGGAGGGAATACATCCCTGATACTGAAAATTTAAAACATGGGTAGTCATGAGCCCTAGGGGTGTAATGTCTGCTGCTGTCTGGCTAAATGTATATACTATGTTTATCAAACTGCCCAGCAAGTACTTCTCTTAATGTTCATAATCTTATATTAATGCTACTCTCACTTTTGGTAGAGAATCTTCTCTTTTCAGATGGCAGTGACCTTGGGATGACTCAAAAGGCATCATGGTGCTGGAAAGGAGTGACAGGAGTGCTGAGCATTGCAATATCTCTATCACACCTTCCAAGGCTCAGGGTCTAATGCGGAAGAGGTGGCAGAAAGAATGTTAGAGCCCAAGGAAGGGTAGGACTCCTTACAACTTGCTCCCCCCAGACACAAAATGGCCTGGATATCCATGACCTCACAGTGCCTGACACTACCTACACAAGGCTATCATAATAGGAGGAAAAGATGATGACATTAAAAAAAAGAAAGGAGACTGATTGAGAGGAGGAGGGGATATGATAGAGAATGGAGTTTCAAAGGGGAAAGTGGAGGGAGGGAGGGCATTACCATGGTATAGTTTTTATAATCATGGAAGTTGTTAATAAAAAACATTTGGAAAAGAAAAAAAATTTTAAAAAAGGTGTACCTTGTGACACCTTCTCTAGCCAGGTTGTTGCAGATCCACACACAAACTAGTAAAATACTGAAGATATTGGGTGCCATCTATTCAAATTACCACATTCTGCTCCTGGCCCCCAATAGAATTAAAGGCATTGCACATTGTAAAATATATTTAGTCCAGTTTTAAAGGTGCTCACAGTCTTTACCAACTTAATGTGGTTTTAAAGTTCCAAGTCTCTTTTGAGATTTAAGAGTGTCTCCTAACTGAGTCCTATAAAATTAAACAAACTATATACTTTTAACATATCAAGGCACAGAGCAAACATTTTCAACTGGTGTAAGGCAGAGGAAGGAGAGACTAGAACAATGTGAACTCAACCGCCATCAGGCAAATACCAAACTTTTTCAGTTTAAGTTTAATATAACCAGAGACTAACAGTCTCTAGATTTTTTAATTCTGCCCTTCCAGCTGGGCATAGTAGCCAGGGAATACTTTCATCTAAGGCCAATAGTGTACTCTATGGTAGTCCTTGTATAGTTTTGGTATATCTAAAACACCTCTGGGTCTCCATGTGAGCCACGGTCCATCTTCTAAAGGCTTCTTCAGCCTATCAAGGTCATCACTGCCTCATGCCACATATCAGCAGTGGCTCCTGGAACCATGTGTAATTTATGACCACTCCACGCATTTTTTTCATGTAGGACACATATAGCCATATATTTAATTTAGGGATGAAATAAATTGTAACCTTGAAAAGCCGGTTATTTATTTTTTTTAGACAACTCTTTCTAAAAGAGTTTGTATTTTTTTTTTTTTTTTGAGGTAGGTAGGGTCTCACTCTGGTCCAGGCTGACCTGGAATTCACTCTGTAGTCTCAGGGTGGCCTCGAACTCATGGAGATCCTCCTACCTCTGCCTCCCGAGTGCTGGGCTTAAAGGCATGCGCCACCACGCCCGGCTAAGAGTTTGTATTTTTTTGTTTGTTTTATTTTTATTTATTTATTTGAGAGCAACAGACAGGCAAGAGTGAGAAAGAAGCAAATAGAGAGAATGGGTGCACCAGGGCCTCCAGCCACTGCAAATGAACTCCAGATGCATGTGCCCTTGTGCATCTGGCTTACATTGGTCCTGGGGAATCGAGCCTTGAACCGGGGTCCTTAGGCTTCACAAGCAAGTGCTTAACCACTAAGCCATCTCTCCAGCCCAAGAGTTTGTATTTTTATCATAGTCTTTTTTAAGGCATCTTTTCTATTGTTTTAATGTAAAGGAGTTTGGCCATCTTCCTTAATATTGTTTTTAATGTGTTGGCAATAGCAGCTTTAGTAACCTAACACCAGTCTCAGTGTCTGTAATTTTAACTTGCTTGAGGTTTTCAACTTAAAATCTTAAATCTTTTAGTCTAATATATTTAGCTAAGCACATCAATCCATAACAAATTTAATTTTGATCAAACTCTTTGGGCCTGGGTAGAAGAACTCAGCCAGTTCTTATGTTAGTAGCTCAGTTCCAACAAACTTCCACAACATCTAAGTTTATGGGAGATACCTGAATCAAACCACCACATTCCACCCCTGGCCCCAATAAACTGAACCATCCATTTGCAAAATACAATGCATTCAGTCTAACTTTAAAAGTCCACATAGTTTTTATCAATCTCATTGATGTTCAAACATCCCCATAGTCCAAGGTCTTTTAACAGCCATAATACCAAAACAAACAAACAGACAAACAAACAAACAAAAAAACCCCATAATGGCACAGAGTAAACATTCACACTGCAAAAGATGGCACTGGGTAGGCTGGGCATGGTGGTGCACACCTTTAATCCTAGCACTCGGGAGGCAGAGGTAGGAGGATTGCCATGAGTTCAAGGCCACCTTGAGTCTCCATAGTGAATTCCAGGACAGCCTGGGCTAGAGTGAGACCCTACCTCGGAAAAAAAAAAAAAAAAAAGATCACACTGGGCATAGCAAAGAAATATCCAACCAATATAAGATTTAAATTGGGCAAACACAAAATTCTGTAGCTCCAAGTCCAACAACTGTAGTCAGTGACACGTCTCCAAGTTTGATAATTAACCAATGACAACTCTCTGAAGTTCCAATTTTATGCCCCCAGCTAGGCTATGCATAGTCCTGGAAAATTTTATCCAGTGCTGGAAGCTCTCCTTGGCAGCCACCTTGTGGTCCTGGCATCTTCATTGGGTCTCCACTTCAATCCATGGTTCATCCTCCAGGCTCCAACAAGACTGCTTTATGCTACCCATGTCCATCTCCAAAACACAACCCCGTGTTACAAATTCATTGACCCTCTTCTTCCTGCCTTTGTTATACTCCATAATACCAGGTGGGCTAACAACTTCTTTTTTTTTTTTTTTTCCGAGGTAGGGTCTCACTCTAGCCCAGGCTGACCTGGAATTCACTATGGAGTCTCAGGGTGGCCTTGAACTCATGGCAATCCTCCTACATCTGCCTCCTGAGTGCTGGGATTAAAGGCGTGCGCTACCACGCCCGGTTTGGCTAACAATTTCTTAATCCATGGGGGCATAAAGCAGAATTTGAAGAATAGAACACTTCTTCAGCATTCAGGCCCCTTCAAAAGAGTCTGTATTCTTCCTGTTGTCCTAATGCAAATCAGTTGGCCCAATTTCAAAAGTTGTAATTTCTCATACCATTGCAGCTGAACAGGCAGCAGTTTCAGCCCAAAGATTTCTTTTTGTGCCATATCCCTATGCTCACACCAGTTCATTTCTACTCAATGCAACCCTGCACAAGTTCTCAGGACACAGACAGAACAGGCCTCTCACACAAACTATTTCTAACCCAGTCTACCCTCTAGTTCTTACTGCATTCAGGTCTTTCAACTCTGAGCAGGATGATCCATCCAGCTGTATTTACAACACTGCAAGGCATTTCTTGGGCCAAGATTTCAAATTCATCCACATTCCTCCTGCAAATCAGTTCTAAAAGGCCAAAAGCCACATAGTCAGGTTTCTAGCAGCAATGACCCCACTTCTTCATACCAATCTTAGTGTTACAGTCAGGTTTTCATTGCTGGCAGAAAACATCTGACCAAGAGCAGCTTGTGTGTGTGTGTGGGGGGGCGGGTGAGGTTTATTTTGGCTTACAGACTCGAGGGGAAACTCCATGAAAACAGAGAAAAATGATGGCACGAGCAAAGGGTGGATATCACCTCCTGGCAAACGTCACATGGACAACAGCAACAGGAGAGTGTGCCCAACACTGGCAAGGGGAAGCTGGCTGTAATGCCCATAAGCCCATACCCAACAATACACTGCCTCCAGGAGGCTTTAATTACCAAACTGCCACCAGCTGTAGACCTAGCACTCAGAACAACTAATTTTATGGGGGACACCTGAATCAAACCACCATAGGCCTCTTCCCCTATTCTGGATTCTAGTCCTTTGTTGTGTGTGGGCAAGTATATTCCTTTTGGTATTGTATAGAGATTCATTCCCTTTTTGGTACTGAATAGGTTCCTTAACATGGTCAATTTTGTCAGTTTTTGCCTTTGTGGTTAGTATTTTTATGTGACATGTGATGGTTAACCTTGGTTGACATCTTGAGTGGACTGAGCCATGCCTAGGAAACTGGGTAAGCACACCGTGGTGTGTCTGTGCTATGCTTCCAGAAGTTGTTAGTGAGTGGGGAAGATCCTTGAACATGGGCAGTGCAATCCAACAGACTCAGGCTGAAATAGTGGAGGAGCGCTTGGCATCTCATCCACTTCTCTTCTTCAGCAGCCATGTTTCTTGCTGCAATACCCTGTGGATATCACACTCCAGGTTCTTCAGTCTTTGAATAAGGACTTGCAACACTGGCTGTCTAGGGAGTCAGCAGGCCTCAAATGACGTTTCATCACCCCCTTCTTCTGGGGTGTCCAGCTTCCTTGAGTGAGTAGCTGCTGGTCTGCATGCCTTGGCCTGCAGACATCCATTATGGGACAATGTAGCCTCTGACCGTGTAGGCTAATTAAACAATACTCTCATAATGATATACTTTACTGACTCTGTTTTTTCTGAAGAACCGTGGCTAAGAAATATTTCTTCACAGGTCTCCTAACAGTATCTTCTATGCCTTTACCACTGTCTCTATCTTTGGACTTTATTTCACCTGGAATTGTTTTTAAGTTTGATGTGCACTGGGGAATTTTTAAAATGTGGACACCCTAGCTACCAGCACTAATCATCAAAAACATTCTCATCCTGTCTTAATTTCTCTATAGCCATCTTTCACATTAAACATTCATATGTGTTTCCATGGACTGTTTGTCTCAGAAACAGTCCACTCAGATGTAATCTTGATATCGAGTGGACATTTATTTTCCTCTCTTTGCTTTATTTTAAATAATTATTTATTTATTTGAGAGAGAGAGAGAGAGAGAGAGAGAGAGAGAGAGAGAGAGAGGAAACAAGATATATCGAATGCGTGCACCAGGGCATCCTGCCACTGAAATTGAACTCCAGATGTATGTGCCACTTTGTGCACCTGGTTTTATGTGGTTACTGGGGAAATTGAACCTGGTCCATCAGGCTTTGTAAGTAAGCAGTTTTAACTGCTGAGACATCTTTCTAGGCCCACCTCATTGTTTTTCTTCAAGAATGTCGTGGCTCTTTTTTTTGGCCTTTTGTTATTTAGACATTTTATTTGTTTGTGGTACTAGGGATTAGACCTAGGTCCTTCTGCATGCAAGGCAAGCAATGTACCACTAAGTTATGTTTCAAGACTTATTTATGCGTTTTAGATACAACTGGCAAAGCTGAACAGCTGTTGAGGTTTTATTTCATTCATTTTATAGATGAACTTAAGAACTGATAGTTGACAATATTGAGTCTGTCAGTTGATGTATGCAGTTTGAGTACATCTTTGGTCATTCAAGTTTCATTAATAACTCTGTATTTCTGTCATTCCATGAGAGTTGTAACTGATCAATGGCTCCAAAGACATCAGGTTCTATTCCCTAATACATGCTGCCTTGCTGCAAAAGAGTCTTTGTTGATGTGATTTTAAAATGAGATTATCTTGTGCTTCTTGGGTGGAATTTTTATGTGTCATTGTAAGAAGTGAAGTAGAGGAGATTCCACAGGGAACTCTGGCAGTTGAGTCACACAGGCAGAGAGTGAAGCCACAAGCAGAGGAATGTGGCCACTGGAAGTGGGAGAAGACAAGTGGCAGTTCTCTCACTGGGCTTCAGGGACTGTTGGTTTCCACTTTGTGTTAATGGTTTCAGACCCTGGTCTCTATAACGTTAGTGGAAAACTCTCTCTTGTTTTAGCCCACCAAAGACATTATAGCAGCCATAGGAAACAATTCAGAGGCTACTTCATCTTTTGTCATATTTATTCCTAGGTATTTAATAGTTTGTGTATGTGTGAGAGAGAGGTGTATCAGGTATATGCACTGCAAGGATTCTACAGAGCTACAACCTAGCTCATGTTTTCATATTTTATTTTTTTTGTAAGGAGGGAAAGGAGAGGAGAGGAGAGGAGAGAGAGAAGAGTGAATGAGAGAGCATGGGTGTACCAGGACCTCTTGCTGCTGCACAGGAACTCCAGATACATGAGCCACTTTGTGCATCTGCCTTTTCATGTGTACTGGGGAATTGAACCTGGGCTAACAGACTTTGCAATCAAGCCCTTTAACCTCTAAACCATCTTCTCAGCCCCCATTTCAAGTTTGAAAATTTTTCATTGTTCTTGTCAATTATATATTTTGTTAAAGCCACATTTTTTAGCTTTTTGTCACTGGCATAGAAAGATATACAATGAAATTGTGTATGCTGACTTTTGCAAGCAAGCGTTTTTAACTGCTGAGCTATCTCCCCAGCTATATGTTTTTGTTTGCTCCAACTTTGCTAAACTAACTTTCAATGGATTTTCTCTGTGTGCAGAATCATATTTTATGGTAACAGTAGGTTTGTTCTTTTGTCCTTTCAATCCTTACACATTTTCTAAAAAAAAAAAAAAAGGCTTTACTATGCTGTCTAAGACTCCAACAATATCCTTGAAAAGAAATTATAATGGTACTTCCTTGTTTTGTTCTACTCTCAAAGGAATACTTTCCACATTTTACTGTTTGGTATTTCTGTAGGTTTTGCAGATACTCTATCAGGTTACAAAAGTTTTGTGGTGTGTGTGTGTGTGTGTGTGTGTGTGTGTGTGTGTGCTGGAGATTGAGATTTTTCCCATGTCAATTATTTGGATATGGTTCTGACTTGTTTCCCAGAACCAGCTATGGGTTCCGTTCCACTGAGTGGATCCATTAGCCAAATCAAGAGCAGTTGGTTGCCCACCATGGCTGTGTGCCATTATTGCACTTGTGTAAGTATCATATCAGGTTGTTTGCTGCTGAGTAGCTTAGACCATGAGTTGCTTGGAAAGATGTTGGTCATTTTCCCCCAGTTGGTCATGTATCACCTGGCACTAGACAAGCTAACTGTCTGGGGACTGACTTCCAGCTTCCAGCCAGGTCATTCCATGTTCCATACCAACAGCATATGGTGTCTTCAGCAGTAGGGTCTTACCATTAACCCTTGGTGGGTCATCAAGTACTCTTACAGAAATCTGTCTTCTTTTGGGAAACCTTGTAGGTTTCTGTGAATAACAGCTCATTGTAGATGTTAACTGCATGCTGGTACTGGGAGTTACAGGCCAGCACCAAGGAAAAGAAGGAAGATAAAGATAGGTAATATAAAAAAGAAAGAGAGGAGAGGGAGATAGAGGGTGAGAGAGAGAAAGAGAAACAGGAGAAGGTTAAGGTTAGTCTTTATCATAACCTCTCCAGGGCCCTGTGATTCAGGTGTTCCCTCTAAGGATCTGATAACGGTTCAACCATTTAGCCTGTCTTTTAGGATATAGAATTTTATGGTACCTGTTGTAGTCAGGTTTGCATTGCTGGTAGAAATCACCCAACCAAGAGCAGCTTCTGGGAAAAAGATTTATTTTGGCTTACAGGCTCAAGGGAAAACTCTACAATGGTAGGGGAAAATGATGGCATGAGGAGAGGGTGGACACCACCCCCTAGCCAACATAAGGTGGACAATAGCAACAGGAGAGTGTGCCAAACACTGGCATGGGGAAACTGGCTATAACACCCACAAGCCTGCCCCCAATAATACACTCCCTCCAGGAGGCATTAATTCCCAAATCTCCATCAGCTGGGAATCTAGCATCCAGAACACCTAAGTTTATGGGGACACCTGAATCCAACCACCACATTCCACCCCTGGCCCCCATAAACTGATATCCATACCATATCTATCATGTAAAATACAATGCACTCAGTCCAACTTTAAAAGTCCCTATAGTGTTTTTTTTTTTATCAATTCCAATGATGTTTATACATCCCCATAATCCAAGATCTTTTAACTGAGCCATAATACCAAAAAAATAACCTCAAAAAACCCATAATGGCACAGAAGAAACATTCATACTGTAAAATATGGCATTGGGCATAGCAAAGAATATTCAGTCAATACAAGATTTAAAACATCCAGGGCAAACATCAAACTCTATAGCTTCAAGTCCAACAAGTCTAGTCAATGACAAATCTTCAAGTGAGATAACTCTAACCAGCAACAAGTCTCTGGTATCCCAATTCCACCCCTCCAGCTAGGCTACTCATGGTCCAGCAAAACTTCATCCTGGACCGGCAGCTCTCCTTAGCAGCCCTTTCGTAGCCCCAGCATCTCCACTGGGTCTCCAGCTGCAATCCACGGTTCATCCTCATGGCTCCATGGGGTCTCTGTGCAGGCAACCACAAACCTGCTTCACAATGTCCATGGCCATTTCCAAAACACAAGACCATGTTGCAAACTCAATGACTCTTTCCTGCATTCTTCTTCTTCTTCTTCTTTTTCTTTTTTTTGGTTTTCCATGGTAGGGTCTTACTCTAGCCCAGGCTGACCTGGAATTCACTATGGAGTCTCAGGGTAGCCTCGAACTCATGGCAATCCTCCTGCCTCTGCCTCCTGAGTGCTGGGATTAAAGACATGTGCCACCACGCCAGCTTTCCTGCATTTTTTATATCCCACAATACCAGGTAGGGTGCCAATTTGTTAATTCAGGGGGGAATAAAGCAGACTCTGAAGAACAGGACACTCCTTGTGCTCTCAGGCCCCTTCAAAAGAGTCTACATTCTTCTTGTTGCCCCAGTGCAGGTCAGCTAGTGCAGTATCAAAGGTTGTAATCTCTCAAACAATTTGCAGGTGGATGGGCAGCAGTTTAGGCCCAAAGGTTTCATTTTTTTTCTGTGCCATATCCCTCTGCTCACATCAGTTCATTTCTACACAAAGCAACCCTGCACAACTTCTCAGGACATGGGCATAAGAGCAAGCTTCTCATACAAACTGCTAGCCTAGTTCAAGCAAAGTTCTTTCTCACCCTCATAAGCCAAACCTCACAGTCCATAGTTCTTACTGCATTCAGGTCTTTAAACTCTGACTAGAATAGTCCATCAAGCTGTACTTACAGCACTGCAAGGCATCTCTTAGGCCAAGGGTTCAAGTCCTTCCACATTCCTCTTGAAAATCAGCTCCAAAAGGCCAAAGCCACACAGTCAGGTGTCTAGCAGTATTCCCACTTCTCGGTATCACTTTACTGTTGCAGTCAGATTTGCATTGCTGGTAGAAATCACCCAACCAAAAGCAGCTTCTGGGTAAAAGAGGTTTATTTGGGCTTACAGGCTTGATGTAAGTCTCCACGATGGCAGGGGAAAATGATGGCATGAGCAGAGGGTGGACATCACCCCCTGGCCAACATAAGGTGGACGATAGCAACAGGAGAGTGTGCCAATACTGGCGTGGGGAAACTGGCTATAATACCCATAAGCCTGCCCCTAACAATACACTCCCTACAAGAGGCATTAATTCCCAAATCTCCATTAGCTGGGAACCAATCATCCAGAACACCCACGTTTAAGGGGGACACCGGAATCAAACCACCATAGTACCATTGCCATTTGGGTACAGTTTTGTGTCCCTTCTACCCTTACCCTCCCCTCCCACCCCACCCTCCCTATTGTCTGGTCCTCGAGATGCTTATTTTGTATGTCAGCATCTCAGCACATTCAGGTTAGGAGCCACAGATGAGTGAGGCCATGCGATGATTATCTTTCTGTGATTGGGTGAATTTGCTGAGAATGATCTATTCCAGGTTCGACTATTTTTCTTCAAATTTTATTGTGTCAGTTTTCCTTACTGCTATGTAGAGTTCCATCATGTAGATATACCACATCTTGGTTATCCATTCATCTAATGATGGCCATCTGGGTTGATTCCAGCTCTTAGCTATTATGAATTGAGAAGCTATAAACATGGTTGAGCAAATCTCTCTAAACTGAGGCATGGAGCTTTTGGGGTCAATGCCCAGTAAGGGAATAACTAGGTCTGTTGGTAACTCTATAGTCAACCTTTTTAGGAGTCTCCATATTGCTTTCTGTAGTGGTTGTACAATCTTACATTCCCACCAACAGTGAATGAGGGTTCCTATTTCTCCACATCCTCACCAGCATTTGTTTTTATTTGTTCTTTTAATATTTGCTATACTTACTGGGGTAAGGTAGAATCTCATAGTTGTTTTAATTTGCATTTTCCTGATGATTAGGGATGATGAACATTTTCTTAAGTGTGTGTTTGCCATTTGTATTTCTTCCTCTGAGAACTTCCTGTTCAGTTCTCTGCCCTGTTTTGTGAGTGGGTTGTTTGACTTTTTATTGTTTAGGTTATTGAGTTCTTTGTAGATTCTAGAAATTAGGTCTCTCTCAGTTGTATAGCCAGCAAAAATTTTCTCCCATTCTGTGGGTAGTCTATTGGCTCTGCTTATTGTATGTTTGTCTGTGAAGAAACTTTTCAGCTTCATGAGATCCCAATGGTTGAGTGATTGTTTAAGTTCCTAAGGTACTGGGGTTTTGTTCAGGAAGCCTTTTCCCATTCCTATATCATGGAAAGTTCTTCCTATTTTTTTCTTCCAGTAGCAGCAGTGTTTCCTAAATTTGGTCCTTGATTCATTTGCACTTGATTTTTGTGCATGGCAAAGTGTGTGGATCAAGTTTCATTTTCCTGCATATGGTTATCTTGTTTGTCCAGCACCATTTCTTGAAGATACTGTGTTTTTTCCAGCCTACAATGTTAGGGCCTTTGCCAAATATCAAGTAGTTCTAGTTATCTGACCCAAAGTTGGGTCCTTGATTCTGTTCCATTGGTCTATATTCCTGTTTTTTATGCCAGTAACATGCTGTTTTTATTACTATGACTGTGTAATATAGCTTTAGATCAGGTATGGTGATGCCTCCCAAGGTGTTTCTTTTGCTGAGGATATGCTTGGGTATCTGAGGCCTCTGCCATCCCATATGAATTTTGAGATCACTTTCTCTCTCCCTCTGAATAAAAATGTTGGGATTTTTATTGGCATTTCATTAAATCTGTATATTGCCTTTGGTAAGATTGCCATTTTCACAATGTTAATTCTGCCTATCCAGGAGCATGGGAGGTCTTTCCATTTTCTCAAGTCCTCTTCAATTTTTTACTTGAGTGTTGTAATGTTTTCATTGTATAGGTCTTTCACATCCTTGGTTAATGTTATTTGAAGGTATCTTATTTTTTTTGTTCCTATTGAAAATGGGACAATATTGCTTATTTCTCTCTTTGTATTTTTGTCTTTTGCATATAGAAAGGCTACTGATTTTTGTGCATCAATTTTGTATCCTGTTACTTTGCTGAAGGAGTTAATCACCTTTAAGAGTTTTGAAATGGAGATTCTTGGGTCTTTTATGTATAGAATCATGTTGTCTGCAAATAGGGCTAACTTAATTTCTTTCTTTCCAATTTTTATCCCTTTTATTTCTTTCTCCTGTCTTATTGCTTCAGCTAGGACTTCCAGTACTATGTTGAAGAGCAGAGGTGGGAGTGGGCATCTCTGTCTTGTTCCTGATCTTAATGGAAATTCCTTCAGTCTCTCTCCATTAAGTATTATTTGGGCTTTAAGGGTTCCTGGCACATCTCTTGCTGTTAATTTATAGCATTACAGCATTGTGATTTGATACCATGCAGGAAATTACATCAATCTTCCTAAATATATGGAGGCAGGCTTTATGACCCAGTATATGACATATTTTAGAGAAGGGTACTTTTGGTGGGTAGAGTAGTTTGGGTTGGAAACCATAGGTTCTTAGACTTTGCAGTGTTCCATTCCAGGCCTTTCTGGCATTCAGTGTTTCCATTGAGAACTCAGAAGTAATTCTGATGGGGCTGTCTTTATATGTAATGTGTTGTTTCTCCCTAGCTGCTTTTAGGACTTTCTATTTGTTATCGATGTTTAGGATCTTAATGATAATATGTCTTGGAGAATTTCTCCTCTGGTCCAGTTTGTTTGGAGTTCTGTTAGCTTCTTGTAACTTTATGGGACTTTCTTTTGAGAGAGTAGGAATGTTTTCTTTGATAATTTTGTTGAATAATTTCTCCATGCCTTTGGTCTCAATTTTTCCCCCTTCTGGTATTCCCATGATCTGAATGTTGGGTATCTCATAGTTCCCTCATGTTCTGTTCTCAAAAAATTTGAACTTATTGAAACTTTTGGACTCATGAGCTGTTTCTTCTGTTTTTTCTTCCAGTTCTGAGTTTCTATCTTCCATGAGGCTAACTCTATTCTTGAGAGCTTCTATAGAGTTTTAGGCTAGTTCAGTTTGGTTTGTATTTTCTACTGCTTTTTATGTATAGTTTCCATTGTTCTGTTGAGTTCCCTTTTCATGCCATTTTCTGATTTTCTTTTTTTAAAATTATTTATTTATTTATTTCTCAATTTTTATTAACATTTTCCATGTTTATAAAAAATAGCCCATGGTAGTACCCTCCCGCCCCCCTTTCCCCTTTGAAATTCCATTCTCCATCATATCCCCTCCTCATCTCAATCTTTCTACTTACATATATACAATACCAACCTAATAAAAGCCCTCCTCCCTTTCTTTCTCTTCCCTTTATATCTCCTTTTTAACTTACTGGCCTCTGCTACTGAGTTTTTTCCTTCTCACACAGAAGCCCAATCATCTGTAGCTAAGATCCACATATGAGGGAGAACATGTGGCTCTTGGCTTTCTGGGCCTGGGTTACCTCACTTAGTATAATCCTTTCCAGATCCATCCACTTTTCTGCAAATTTCATAACTTCATTTTTCTTTACCACTGAGTAAAACTCCATTGTATAAATGTGCCATATCTTCATTATCCACTCATCCGTTGAGGGACATCTAGGCTGGTTCCATTTCCCAGCTATTATAAATTGAGCAGCAATAAACATGGTTGAGCATGTACTTCTAAGGAAGTGAGATGAGTCCTTAGGATATATGCCTAGGAGTGCTATATCTGGGTCATATGGTAGATCAACCTTAAGCTGTTTTAGGAACCTCCACACTGATTTCCACAATGGCTGGACCAGATTGCATTCCCACCAACAGTGTAGAAGGGTTCCTCTTTTTCCACATCCCCGCCAACATTTATGATCATTTGTTTTCATGATGGTAGCCAATGTGACAGGAGTGAGATGGAATCTCAATGTAGTTTTAATCTGCATTTCCCTGATGACTAGGGATGTAGAACATTTTTTTAGATGTGTATATGCTATTCATATTTCTTCCTTTGAGAACTCTCTATTTAGCTCCATTGCCCATTTTTTTCTTTTTTTTCTTTTTTTCTTTCTTTCTTTTTTTTTTTTTTTTGGTTTTTCGAGGTAGGGTCTCACTCTAGCCCAGGCTGACCTGGAATTCACTATGGAGTCTCAGGGTGGCCTTGAACTCACGGCGATCCTCCTACCTCTGCCTCCCGAGTGCTGAGATTAAAGGCATGCGCCACCACGCCCAGCACCATTGCCCATTTTTTGATTGGTTTGTTTGATTCCTTATTATTTAACTTCTTGAGTTCTTTGTATATCCTAGATATTAATCCTCTATCAGATATATAGCTGGCGAAGATTTTTTCCCATTCTGTAGGTTGCCTCTTTGCTTTCTTCACTGTGTCCTTTGCAGTGCAAAATCTTTGTATTTTCATGAGGTTAGTTGGGAGATTTTTGATAACTGTTAGGTTCTCCATGCTTGTTATAGGTCTATTTAAGTGATTAATCTCATCTTGATTTAATTTAGGTAGGTCATATAAATCAAGGAAATCATCCATTTCTTTCAGATTTTCATACTTTGTGGAGTATATGCTTTTATAATATGTCCCTATGATTTTTTGAATTTCTCTGGCATCTGTTGTGATGTTACCATTTTCATCTCTAATTTTATTAATTTGTGTCTCCTCTTCTACATATGTATATGTATATTCTGCAGCATTTGGATGAAATGTCCTTATATATCTGTTAGGTCCATTCCTTCTATGACCTCATTTAGTCCAGATGCCTCTCTGTTTATTTTTTCCCGGGATGACGTGTCAATTGATGAGAGTGGGGTGTTAAAGTCACCCACTACTCCTGTGTTTGGTGTTATCTGTGACCTTAGTTCTAATAGTGTTTGTTTGATGAATTTGGGAGCCCCCATGTTAGGTGCATATATGTTTAGGATTGTAATGTCCTCCTGTTGGAGTGTGCCTTTAATCAATATAAAGTGACCTTCCTTATCTTTCTTGACTAATGTTGGACTGAAGTTTGCCTTGTGAGATATTAGGATAGCAACCCCTGCTTGTTTTCTAGGTCCATTTTCTCGAAACACTGTTTTCCAACCTTTCACCCTAAGATAATGTCCATCCTTTGTAGAAAGGTGAGTTTCTTGGAGAAAACAAAATTGTCAGATCCTGCTTTTTAACCCAGTCTGCAAACGTATGTCTTTTGGTTGGGGCATTGAGGCCATTGATATTAAGAGATATTATTGAAAGGTGTGTATTTATGTTTGCCATTTTTTTGTGTGGTTCCGGTTCTACCTTTGCTCTCTTGTGTTAACTAGTATTTGAGTATTGCTTGTTGTTTTCCAGGTTCCTTATATGTGTGCTTTTCCTTCTCTTCGGCATGGAGGATTCTTTCAAGTATTTTCTGTAGGGCTGGTTTTGTCTTCAAATACTCCTTTAGCCTGCTTTTGTCATGGAATGTCCTTATTTCCCCATCTATTTGAATGGATAGTTTTGCAGGATAAAGTAACCTTGGTTGACAGTTGTTATCTTTCAGAATTTGGAATACATCACTCCAAGCCCTTCTGGCTTTGAAAGTTTGTGTTGAGTAATCTGCTGTGATCCTGATGGGCTTGCCTTTGTAGGTAACTTGATTTTTCTCTCTAACTGCTTTCAATATTTTTTCTTTGGATTGTGTGTTTGGTAGTTTGATTATAATATGGCAAGGAGAGGTTCTTTACAGGTTTTGTCTAGCTGGTGTTCTAAAGGCTTCCTGTATCTGCATTGGCACCTCTTTCCCAATTTGGGGGAAGTTTTCTTGTATGATTTTGTGGAAGACTCCTACTATGCCTTTGGAGTGAAATTCTTCTCTTCTACTATGCCCTGAATTCTTATGTTTGATCTTTTCATAGTGTCCCGAATATCCTGAAATTCCCATTCATACTTTTCTACTAGTTTGTCTTTCTCTTTGTTGGACTGTATTAGATCTGCCACCTGGTCTTCTAGCTTAGATATTCTGTCCTCTCCTTCATCTATTCTACTGGTGAGATTTTCTACAGAGTTTTTTATTTCATTAACTATGTTCTTCATTGCTAGTAATTCTGACTGGTTTTTCTTTATTATTTCTATTTCCTTATTTATGTCTTATATTGACTTCTTTATTTCGTTAAATTGGTGTCCTGTGTCTTCTTTGATTCCTTTGGTTTCCTCTTTGATTCCTTTGATTTCTTCTTTGACTTCTTTGAGTATATTTACAATCATTCTTTTGAAATCTTTCTCAGGCATTTCCTCTAACTCGTTCTCACTGGAGGTCATTTCTGATGCATTGATACTTTTTGGTGGATTTATATTGCCTTGGTTTTTGGTGTTTCTTGTGTTATAGTGTATATATTTTTGCATCTTGGATTAAGTTGCTGCTTAGATTTTCCAGTTAGCTGGGTATTCTTAGCTGTATCAATTGATCTGATGTTGTATATTTTCAATGTAGGAAATTAAGATGTTAGGTGTGGCTCTTAACACTCTCAGAGTATCTAGACAAGTGTTCCTAGGGGTTGAGTTTGCCTGCTATGGGAGTATTCAAGTAGGCTGAGTGGAATAAAATACAGGTAGATTCTAAAATTTAACTAAACACTGTACATATTCAGACAAAAACAGCACTGAGTATTTATGCAAGAATAGGTATTATAAGAACCAGATGCTCTATCAACAACGAGGTTAAGATTTCTGGTCTGTTGAGGGATCCAAGTCAACTTGTGACCAAGTGAGACCCTTCCCTGGTTCAATCCCAGTTACCTTTTTGGAAGCTTTTGGTTTCAGTCAAATTGCTGGCTGGGTCGTTGGGCCGCTGTTCTGTTTTCTGGAACTGGGCACTGGCTTTTCATGCAGGGCAAACCGAGCCTGGCAACTGTGGCCCTGCAGATCGGCACCCCTGCTGCTGGATCTGCCGCTGCTGCCGCTGGAGCTGCCACTGCTGGATCCGCAGCCGCTGAAGCCGCTGTAGCAGGTGCCTGATCTGCTGATGTTGCTGTTGGAGCTGGAGTCACAGCTTCCACCGCTGTTTCCGCTGCCGGAGGCCGAGCCACCACTGCCGGAGCTGCTTCGGCCTGCCCATGTGGGCTCTGGATGCTCTGGATCTCTCCTACTTCTCTGCTGCCATTTTAATCTCTTGTACACCTCCCTTTTTAGCAAAGGTGTGTATTTTGCTGGGCTTTCTTTGGCTTTTTCTCCCCTAGGCTGCTTTGGCGTGGTTCCTATGCCGCCATCTTGACTGGAAGTCCTCGTTTTCTGATTTTCTTAATGCTTCTTGGATTTCATCTTTGCATTTCTTTATGTCTTTATTGAGCTTAGCCAGCTGGGTATTGAGGTCTTCTTTTTTTTCACTTTCCTTCAGATCATTTAACTGTCTTTGGAACTCTTCCTGGTTCTTTTCCATTAGGTTTAATCTGGTGAGGATAACATTCATACCATTATTGGCCCTTTGTTGATTTTCTGCAAGTTCTGCTATTTGCTTGGTCAGGGTTGCATAGCATTTATCTTCATTTTTGGGTTCTGATCCTATTGTCTCTTTGGCATTTTGTTTAGAGACATCCATTGTGTGACTGGACAATCTTGTTGGATTTACTTGCATTTGATTTTTCATGTTATTCCTTTTGTGCTGTGGTCTGTCCATCACAGTGTAGTCTTATTCAATTTAGGAGAAAGCTGTAGTTTACCCTTGAAGTGTCTTCAGTGATTATTCCCTTTTGTTTTTTGCTTCCACCAGGCTTTTGATGACAATGGGGTCTGCCTGCTCAGAGGAAACAGCCCGTGAGGCTCTGATGGGGGGCTGGGGACCTGATTAAGGGGCTTGTTTTTCTGTGGTTTGTGGTATGGGGCTGTGTGTTCAGGGGGCCTGAGGGGACAGGGGATGGGGGGAATGGGACATCGCAGACTGTTTTGGGGCTGGGCTGTGGAGGGTGGGGAGATGGAAGTGTTTGGTGGTTCCGACATGCTGAGGGGTGAGGGATGAGACAGCAGATCCCTTGGAATAGTGTAGCAGGAGTGGATGGGACAGCTGGGTCCTATGATAAGGCAGGGTGGGGATATGGGGATATCACACACCTGGAGGTCCCCTTTAGGAATGCTAGCCTGCTGGCCTGACTCCACGCACGGGGGTGGAGGGGTGATGGCAAGTGGGAAGGCATTAGTGGGTGAAGGTTCCCTGTGGGAATGCTAGCCTGCTGGCTGGGTCTGCCCACAGGGGTGGGGGCGCCAGTGAGTGGGATGGCATTCATGTGTGGAGGCCCCCTGTGTGAAGGCTAGCCTGGTGGCCTGGATCGGCACACGGAGTTGGGGGGTGATGGCAAGTGGGAAGGCATTAGTGGGTGGAGGTTCCCTGTGGGAATGCTAGCCTGATGGCCTGGGTCCACCCACAGGGGTGGGGGTGGCAGTGTGTGGGATGGCATTTGCAGGTGGAGGTCTCCTGAGGGAAAGGTAGCCTGCTGGTCTGGGTTTGTGCATGGGGTGGGGGGTGGTGGCAGTGTTCCCATGTGGATCTCTGTGGTGGCAGGAACGCCTAGTGTGTGTGGGGCGCATTAGTCTGCTGGCCTGGGTCTGGGAACAGGGGGTGGATTGGCAGTGGTAAGTGGGAAGGTGTTCGTGCATGGAGCTAGTGGTCTGGGTCCACTTAGCCTTCAGTTCATGCAGGAGGAACCTGCGGCTGGGACTGTGGCTAAGTTGGCTGCTTGAGGGGACTGGTGGGCTACCCGAGAGCGTGGTAATCAGCAGATTCCCTACTTTGCTCCTCCAACCCCTCCCATTGGAGGTCTACTAGAATCTTCAAACCCCTAACACATCCAATTAACCCTAAAGGACTTGCCTTTCCTTTCCCAATAGGTGAAGCGTGGTTTGGTGGATGCCATCTTGACCAGAAGTCTGTTTTTTATTTCTAATTTGTTTTTTGGTTTTTCAAGTTAGGGTCTGACTCTGGTCCAGGCTGACCTGGAATTAACTATGTAGTCTCAGGGTGGCCTCAAACTCTTGGTGATCCTCCTACCTCTGCCTCCCAAGTGTTGGGATTAAAGGTGTGTGCTACCACACTCGGCTATTTTTTAATTTTTTTATTTGAGCGATGGGGGGAGAAAGAAAGAGGAACAGGCAGAGAATGGGTGTGCCAGACCCTCTAGACACTGCAAATGAACTCCAGATACATGTGTTACCTTGTGCATCTGGCTTGTGTGTGTACTGAGGAATTGAACCTGGATCCTTAGGCTTGTGCAGACAAGTGCCTTATCTGATAAGCCATCTTTCCAGCCTGCAAACTACCACAATCTGACCCTGGCTCCCAATAAAGTTACAACCATTTCTCAATGCAAATTGTATTCAGTCCAACTTCAGAGGATCCCATAGTTTTTACCAACTTAAGATAGTTTGAAAGTCCCAAGTTTCAACTGAGGTTTAAGATTGTCTCTTAACTGTGAGTCCTGTAAAATCAAATCAAGTTACATACTTTCAACATATAATAGCACAGAGTAAACATTTACATTGCTGTAAGGAAAGACTTGACCAATGTAAACTCAACAAGCATTAGACAAATATCAAACATCTGCAGTTTGAGCCCAATATCCGTAACCAATGACTGGCCATCTGAGGATTTTCCAATTCTTTCCCTTCAGTGAACTGACTACCTAGGGAAAACTTCCATGCCAAGCTAACAGCACTCCATGGTAGCCTTTGAGCAGTCTTGATGTATCTAAACATCGTTGGGCCTCCACTGAAAACCAGGGTCCATCTTCCAATGGCTTCATTGTCCTATCAGGGTCATCTCACCCTGCCTTACTTGCTGCATCTCAGTAATAGCTCCAGGAACAATGTGCACTTTATGACCCATTCCATGCATTTTTCATGCTTCTGTAACCCAGTTGTGCAAGGCACAGCATGTTCTTAGTTCAGGGACAAAATCAATTATGGCCTTGAAGAGCAGGTTTCTTTCTTTCTAAAGAGTTTGCATTTCTGCCACTCAGTATTTCTGGAGTGGAATAACCTCACACAATTTGTTTGCATTGTTTCAATGTAAAGCAGTTGGGCCATTCTTAATCATGGTAATATCTCCTTAATAATAACAGCTTCAGCAACAATTTCCAGTGCCAGTAATTTTAAACTTGCTTGAGTTTTTCCAACTTTAAATCTTAAAATTTTCAATTCTATATCTTTAGCCAAGCACATCAATCCATTACAAATTTAACCTTGATCAAACTCTCTGGGGATGGACAGCAGAATGCAGCAAGTCCTTATGCCAGTAGCCCAGTTCCAACAAAGTCCTGTGAAGTCTTTTCTTTCTCTTAAGAAGTTCATAAGCTAAGCCTCCAAATACAATTTTGTCTGCACTCAGAATTTTCAAACTCTCATCAGAATAACCCATAAAACTTGGCTTACCGATCTGGAAGGGATCTTTGGTTGCACATATCAAGTTTCCCATTTCTCTAGCACACAAGTTCCAAAAGATCGAAATCCACATGGTCAAATTCATCTCAGCAACAACCCATTCTCTGGTACCAATTTCTGTCATAGTTAGCTTCCCATTTCTTGGATAAACCTCCAACCAGACACAGTGTATGGGAGGAATAGAAATTATTTCTGGCTTACATAACCAGAGGAAGTTCCATAGTGGCAAGAAAGGGAAAACCCACCACTAAAAGCAAGAGCAAAATTAACAGCCAAACAGGCAGAACTCTGACTGATCTGTACATACCTTAGTCTGGAATTCCAGATCTGCTCCCAAACACACCTTAGGGCTGGACCCTAGGATCTGCCCATAGAGATACTGCCTCCAGTCAGGTGGCTGGAAATCCAAGTTACAACTTTGAATAAAACTTCTGAATCTACTGGGGACATCCATTCAAACTACCACAGCCTGTTTGGAGTTACTGGATTTGGATTTCCCATTAGAAATTCTCACCCATGAACTTTGGTTATTTCATATGTCAGGAATTATTGCTATCCTCTAGGCCTAGTTTTCATCTTTTGCATCTCTGTGCTTTGTTCTGCTGATTAACTAGTTTACTTTTACCCATGTCTAAATTGTTAAAGCAACCTTTGGATTTGTTTATTAAACATGTCTGTTAAGAAAACATTTCAAAAAAACAGAAAAAAATTTATTCAAATGTGTGTCCACATGCATAAAAATACTCATACACCCATTTCAATACACAATACCCACAAACATACACAATAGGAATTTTATAAACTATGTGTTTTTATTATTTCCATGGCACATTTATCCTTTATTTTAAAATATTTCTCATTATTTATTTATTTATTTATTTATTTATTTATTCATTTATTAGAGAGAGAGAGAGAGGGAGAGAGAGAGAGAAAGGGCATGCCAAGGCCTGTAGCCACTGCAAATGAACTCCAAACACATGTGCCACCTTGTGCATCTGGCTTACGTGCATTCTGGGGAGTCAAACCTGCATCCTTGGGCTTTGCATGCAAATTCCTTAACAGCTAAACTATCTTTCCATCCCTGTAGATAGTAAGTCACAATGAATTCATTCAGCAGCCTTCGCAATTCAAGAATTCTTCTAGCTCTCCAGTAAGCTCTTTTGAACATAATTGCAGCCTACTCACTGACTTTTAAAATGCCAACTGTCATGTATATACATATATGTTTACATGTATATTTTTCAGATGGAGTCAAGGTTGGCCTCAAAATCATAATCCTCCAGTGCCAATCTCTTAAGCAGCTGTGATTATATGCATGATAGAGGTATCATATACACCTATTTTAATTTAATTTAATTAATTTATTTCTTTGCAAAGAGGGAGGGAGGGAGGGAGGGAGGGAGGGAGGGAGAGAGAGAGAGAGAGAGAGAGGAGACAGACAGAGAAAGAATAGGTGCACCAAGGCCTCTAGCCACTGAAAATGAACTCTAGATGCATGTACTCCCTTGTGCATCTGGCTTATGTGGGTACTGGAGAGTTGAATCCTTTGGATTCACAGGCCAACACCTTAACCACTAAGCCATCTCTCCAGCCCATATACCTCTTTTTTTTTTTTTTTTTAGCTAAGCTCATTTTGGTGTCTGTAGCTTTGGTCATTATTTTATCTCCCATAAAGCTACTTTTTTTTTTTAAAACTTTTTTATTGACAACTTCCATAACTATAGACAATAGAGCATGATAATCCCCCCCATGTTTCCCTTCACAACCCCACTCTCCATCATTATCCATTCCCATTTTTAATTAGTCTTTTATTTTGATGTCATCATCTTTTCCTCCTATTATGATGGTCTTGTGTAGATAGTGCCAGACATTGCAAGGTCATGGGTATCCAGGCCATTTTGTGTCTGGAAGAGTGCATTGTAAGGATTCCTATCCTTCCTTTGACTCTTACATTCTTTCTGCCACCTCTTCTTTAATGGACCCTGAGCCTTGGGAATGTGACAGAGATGTTTCAGTGCAAAGCACTCCTCTGTCACTTCTTCTCAACACTATGGTGACTTTTTTTCTATTGACAACTTCCATAATTATAGACAATAACCCAGGTAATTCCCTCCCTACCCCCACTTTCCCCTTTGAAATTCCACTCTCTATCATACATTTCCCCCTCTCAATCAGTCTCCCTTTTATTTTGATGACATCATCTTTTCCTCCTATTATGATGGTCTTGTGTAGGTAGTGTCAGGCACTGTGAGATCATGGCTATCCAGGCCATTTTGTGTCTGGAGGAGCATGTTGTAAGGAGTCCTACCCTTCCTTTGGCTCTTACATTCTTTCTGTCAACTCTTTGGCAATGAACCCTGAACATTGGAAGGTGTGACAGAGATGTTTCCATGCTGAGTCCTACTCTGTCACTTCTCAGCATTATGGTGCCTGAGTCATCACAAGGTCTACACTGATTTCCAAATGGCTATACCAGTTGACATTCCCACCAACAGTGTAGAGGGGTTCCTCTTTTTCCACATCTTCACCAGCATTTATTGTCATATGTTTTCTCTCTATATATTTTATTGACAAGTTCTATACTTACAGACAATAAACCATGATATTTCCCTCCCTTCCTCCACTTTCCACTTCACAACTCTGTTCTCCATCATATCCCCACCCTCTCTCCATTAATCTCTCTTTTAATTTCGTGTCATGGTCTTTTTCCCTTCTTATGGGCTTGTGTAGGTATTACTAGGCACTGTAAGGTCATGGATATCAATGCCAATTTCTGTCTGAACAGTTTCATTGTATGGGGTGGCACCCTTCCTTTGGCTCATATTCTTTCTGCCCCCTCTTCCACAATGGACCCTGATCTTGGAGACTATGATAGAGATGTTTCAGTGATGAATACTCCTGTGTCCATTCTTCTCAGCACTATGTTGCTTTTTGGGTCATCCCAGTGGTCATCACCATCTGAAAAGAGAAGCTTCTCCAACCAGAAGTGAGAGTAGCATTAATCTATGGGTATGAACATTAAGTAAAGTGCTTACATGGCAATTTGGTGAGAATAATATATGCATTTATTCAGACAAGAGCAAGCTTTATACCCCTAACACTTGTGACCTCCCCTGCAATAGGCTTTTGATTAGGTTTCCAGTACCAGGCACGTATTCCCTCCCATAGAGCAGGCCTTCAGTCCAATCAGAGAGCAGTTGGTTTCCCCCAGAGCAGACATGCCACTATTGCACTCATTCAGTCATTTTGCCTGTCTGGCCAAACTTGAGGCTTCCAGTGTCCACTGTTTTCACCACTGATGACTTCTGTCTCCCATAGGACTGCATACAGTGCCACCTTTTCCAGCTTTCAATTGCTGGTCTACAGGGAGAAGATTTTCTGCTCAGCACCAGCTTGATTTTCCTCTGTCACTTCTCAGCACCATGGTGCCTCCTGAGTCATCCCAAGGTCACTGCCATCTGAAAAGAGAAGGTTCTCTAGCCAAAAGATAGGGTAGCATTAATATATGGGTATTGAATGTTAAGAGAAGTGCTTACTGTGCAGTTTGGTGAGCATAGTATATACTTTTAGCCAGACAGCAGCAGACATTACACTCCTAGGGCTCATGACTACCCCTGTTGTAGGTTTTCAGTATCAGGGATATATTCCCTCCCATGGAGCAGGCCTCCAGTCAAATTAGGGGGCTGTTTGTTTTCCCCATAACAGACATGCCACAATTGCACCCATTGGCTCATTTGGCCTGTTGGCCAAATATAAGGCTTGCAATGTCCACTGTTGGGTATCTTCACTGGTGATTTCTCTCTCTCCCATTGAACTGCATGCAGTATGGCTTTTTCCAGCTTTCTGTCATCTGGTCTACATGGAGGAGGTTTTCAGCTCAGCTCCAGCAGGGTTTCTCATTGACCTTGAAGCTCAAGTATGTGCATTCTTCAGCAATAGGGTCTTACCATCTATTCCTGGTGGGAAACCAAGGGCCTTGGCAGTGGCCTGTAATGTTTGGGGGGACATCAGGGACCATCCTGGCCAATGGTCACTGGAAGGTATCCTATCCCTGACACTGAAATTTTTCTAGTAACAATCTATGGCTCCTGTGTGTTCCATTGTCCAAAAAAGTAGGTTTCCATATGACTTATTTATATTCTCTTAGATTTTGATTAGCCCTCCCTCCACCTTTCCTTACTCAATCTCTTCCCCTGACCTCATTTAGACCTTTTCACTTGTATATACACCTTTTCATTGTATATATATTGTATATCTATATATATCTATATCTATATCTATATCTATATCTATATCTATCTATATCTATATCTATATCTATACACAATACCATCCTATTAGGTACCCCATCCCTCTCTTTCTATTCCCTTTATATCTCATTTCTAGCTTACTGGCCTGTGCTACTGAGTTTTCTTCCTACTTACACAGAAGTCCAGTTATTTGTAGCTAGGATCCACATATGAAAGAGAGCAAGCAATGTTTGGTTTTCTGGGCATGGGTTACCTCACTTAGTATAATCCCTGTAATTTTCTCTTCTAATTACATATATACACTACTATCACCTTAAGCCCTTCCCTCTCCTCTCTCCCTTATAGCCCGTTTCTAGCTTACTGGCCTGTGCTACCAAGTTTTGGTTTCAGCTCACCCACAAGCCTATACATTTGTAGCTAGGATCCATATATGAGAGAGAACATGTGACATTTGGCTTTCTGGGCCTGGGTTACCTCACTTAGTATACTTCTTTTCGGATTCATCCATTTCCCTGCAAATTTCATAATTTCATTTTTCTTGACCGCTGAATAGAACTCCATTGTGTAAATGTACCACATCTTTATTATCCATTCGTCTGTGGATGGACATCTAGGCTGGTTCTATTTCCTAGCTATAGTAAATAGGGCAGCAATGATCATGGTTGTGCAAGTATCTCTAAGTAGTGAGAAGAGTCACTAGAATATGTACCCAAGAGTGTTATAGCTGGATCATATGGTAAATCTATTTGTAGCTGTCTCAAGAACCTCCATACTGATTTCCACAATGGGTGTAACATTACATTCCCACCAACTGTGTAGAAGGGTTACTCTTTCTCCACATCCTTTCCAACATTTATTGTCATTTGTTTTCTTAATGGTAGTTATTCTGACAGTAGAGAGATGGAATCTCAAAGTAGTTTTAATTTGCATTTCCCTGATGGCTAAGAATGTAGAACACTTTTTTAGATATTTATATGCCATGTGTATTTCTTCTTTTTTTACATTTTAAATTTAAATATATATTTATTTCTGTTTATTGACAACTTCTATACTCACAACAACAAACCATGGTATTTTCCTCCCCTCCCCCACTTTCCCCTTCATAACTATGCTCTCCATCATATCCTCATGTTCACCCTCTCTCCATTAGTATCTCTTTTAATTTGATGTCATCATCTTTTTCTCCTATTATGAGGGTCTTGTGTAGGTATTTCTAGGCACTGCGAGGTCATGGATATCGAGGCCAGTTATATGTAAGGAGTGGTACCCTTCCTTTGGCTCTTACATTCTTTCTGCCACCTCTTCTACAAAGGACCCTGGGCCTTGGAGGGTATGAGATGTTTCAGTGCTGGGCACTCCTCTGTCCCTTCTTCTCAGCACAATGTCGTCTTTGGGTCATCCCAGTGGTCATCACCATCTGAAAAGAGAAGGTTCTCTAACCAGAAGTGAGAGCAGCATTATTATATGAATATGAACATTAAACGTGGTGCTTTTATGGCAATTTGGTGAGAATAATATATGCATTTATCCATACAAGAGTAGGCTTGTAGGTCACGGATGAGCCTAATAATAGTACTAAACTGAGTGTATTTGCTGAATACAAAACTAACTAATAAAGGGAAAAAAAATGAAAATGTATTTTATCAAAAAAAAAAAAAAAGAGTAGGCTTTATACCCCTAATGCTCATGACCTCCCCTGCCATAGGCTTAAAAAAATTTTTTTTTGTTTATTTTTATTTATTTATTTGAGAGTGACAGACAGAGAGAGAAAGGGGCAGATAGAGAGAGAGAATGGGCGTGCTAGGGCCTCCAGCCACTGCAAACAAACTCCAGACACATGCACCCCCTTGTACATCTGGCTAACATGGGTCCTGGGGAATGGAGTCTTGAACCGGGGTCCTTAGGCTTCACAGGCAAGCACTTAACCACTAAGCTATCTCTCCAGCCCAATCATAGGCTTTTGATTATGTTTTCAGTAATGGGAATGTATTCCCTCCCACAGAGTGGGCCTTCAGTCCAATTAAAGAGCAGTTGGTTCCCCTCAGAGCAGACATGCCACTATTGCACTGTTAGTCATTTGGCCGGTCTGGCCAAGCTTGAGGCCTCCAGTGTCTACTGTTTATATGCCACCTGTATTTCTTCTGATGAGAAGTCTCCATTTAGTTCCATACCCCTTTTTTATAGCTATTTTTTAATTGGATTGTTTGATTTTTTATTGTTCTGTTTTTTGAGCTCTTTGTATATTCTGGATATTAATCCTCTGTTAGATGTGTAGCTGGCAAAGATTTTTTTCCCATTCTGTATGTTGCCTCTTTGCTCTATTCTCAGTGTCCTTTGCTGTACAAAAACTTTGTAATTTCTTGAGATCCCAGTGGTTGATTAGTGGTTTAATTTTCTGAGCAATTGGGGTTATATCCAGAAAGTTATTGTCTATGCCAATATCTTGAAGGTTTTCTCCTACCTTTTCCTCTATCAGTTTCAGAGTTTTAGGTCTGATATCAAGGTCCCTGATTCATTTGGACTAAATTCTTGTACATGGAGAAAGACAAGGATCTATTTTCATCCTTCTACATGTAGATAACCAGTTTTCCCATTACAACTTGTTGAGGAGGCTGTCTTTTCTCCAATGAATATTTGTTCCATTTTTCTCAAAGATCAGATGGCTGTAGCTGCCTGAGTTAAAATCTGGGTCCTCTATTCTGTTCCGTTGATCCACATGTCTGTCTTTGTGCCAATGTGATGCTGTTTTTGTTACTATGGCTGTGCAATATAGCTTAAAAATGGGTATGGTGATACCTCCAGCCTTATTTTTTTTAATATATTTTATTTTTATTTATTTATTTGAGAGAGGGAAAGAGAGTGAGAGAAGAGGAGAGAGAGAGAGAGAGAGAGAATGGGTGCGCCAGGGCTTCTAGCCACTGCAAATGAACTCCAGATGCATGCACCCCTTGTGCATCTGACTTACATGGATCCTGGGGAACTGAACCTGGGTCCTTTGGCTTTGCAGGCAAGTGCCTTAACCGCTAAGCCATCTCTCTAGCCCCACCAGTCTTATTTTTGATGCTCAAAATTGTTTCGGCTATTTGAGGTTATTTTGAGCTTCCAAATAAATTTTAGAATTTTTTTTCTATTTCTGTGAAGAATGCCATTGGAGTTTTGATGGGGATTGCATGAAATGTGTAGATTGACATTTTCACAATATTGATTCTTTCAATCCAAGAACATGGGATGTCTTTCCATTTCCTTGTGTCTTCTGCAATTTTTTGCTTGAGCATTTTAAAGTTCTCATTGTAGAGATCTTTCACTTCTTTGGTTAAGTTTATTCCAAGGTACTTTATTTATTTATTTAGACATAATTGTGAATGGGAGAGATTCCCTGATGTCATCCTCCCCCTGTTTTTTGTTAGCATATAGGAAAGCTACTGGTTTATTTGGTATCCTGCTACATTGCTAAAAATGTTTATCAGCGCTAACAGTTTGCTGGTAGATTCTTTAGGGTCTTTTATGCATAGAATCATATCATCTGCATATAATGATAATTTGATCTCTTCCTTTCCAATTTATATCCCTTTTATGAGTGTCTCTTGCCTTATTGCTATGGCTAAGACTTCTGGTACTATATTTAATAAAAGTGGGGACAGTGAACACCCTTGTCTTGTTCCTGAATTTAGTTGTGAAGCTTCAAGTTTTTCCCCATTTAGTATTATGTTGGATATAGGTTTGAAATTAATAGTTTTTATTATGTTGAGATATGTTCCTTCTATTCCTAGTTTCTGTAATACTTTTACCATGTAGGGATGTTGGATTTTGTCGAATGCTTTTTCTGCATGTAGTGAGATGATCATGTGATTTTTGTCCTTCAGACCCTTTATATGATGTGTTACATTTATCGATTTTCATATGTTGAACCATCCCTGCATTTCTGGGATAAAGCCAACTTGGTTGGGGTGAATAAGCTTTATGATATATTTTTGTATTCTGTTTGCCAATATTTTGTTCAGAATCTTTTCATCTATGTTCATGAGGGAGATTGGTCTGTAATTTTCTTCTTTTTCTTTTTTCTTTGTTGTGTTTCTTTGTTTGTTTTGGTATCAGGGTGATGCTGTCTTCATAGGAGTTTGGTAGAATTCCTTCCTTTTCTATTTTATGAAAAAGTTTGAGAAGCAATGGTGTTAGTACTTCCATGAAGGTCTGGTAAAATTCACCAGTGACTCCATCTGGGCCTGGACTTTTTAAAACTGGGAGACTTTTATAACTGCTTGGATGTCTGTACTTGTTAGAGGTCTGTTTAAATGGTTTATCTCATCTTTATTTAATTTAGGTAGGTCATATGAATCAAGAAAATCATCCATTTCTTTTAGATTTTCAAACTTAGAGGCATATGTATTCTTAAAGTATGTTCTTATGATTTCTGAATTTCTTTGGTATCTGTTGTAATGGTACGTTTTTCATCTCTAATTTTATTCATTTTTGTCTGTTCTCTTTCTTCTGGTCAGATTTGCTCTAGGGTTTAACAATCTTGTTTATCCTTTCATAGAACCAACTTTTTGTTTCATTGATTCTTTGGATTTTTTTTTGTTTCTATTTTATTAATTTCTGCTCTAATCTTTATTACTTCTTCCTGTGTATTGACTTTTGGTTTGCCTTGTATTCTTTTTCAAGGGCTTAATGTGAAGCAGTAAATTATTTACTTATGAACTCTCTAATTTCTTAATATAGGCACTTAGAGCTATAAATTTCCCTCTTAGGATTGCCTTCATTATGTCCCAAAGGTTTGGGGATGTTGTATTCTCATTGTCATTTGATTCTATTAATTTATTGATTTCTTTTTTGATTTCTTCAATGACCCATTCATCATTCAATAGTGTACTGTTTAGTCTCCATGAATTTCTGTATGCTCTGTAGCTTTTCTTGTTGCTGATTTGCAGTTTAATCTCATTCTGGTCAGATAGAGTACAGGGGATTATTTCAATTTTCCTGTATTTTTGAGATTTGCTTTGTGTCCTAATATATGCTCTATTTTAGAGAATGTTCCATGTGCTGATGAGAAAAGTGTATATTCTGCAGCATTTGGATGGAATGTTCTGCAGATATCTGTTAGGTACATTTGTTCCATGACATCATTTAATCCGATGTATCTCTATTTTTTTTTCTGAGATGACCTGTCAATTGATCAGAGTGGGGTAGTGAAGTCACCCACTACAATTTTGTTTGGTGTTATTGGTGACCTTAAGTCCAATAGTGTTTGTTTGATGAAATTGGGAGCCCCCATGTTAAGTGCATATATGTTTAGGATTGCAATGTCCTCCTGTTGAAGTGTTCCTTTAAGCAGTATAAAATGACCTTCTCTATCTTTCCTCACTTATGTTGGTGTGAAGCCTCTCCTGTCAGATATTAGGATAGCAACCCCTGCTTGTTTCCTAGGCCCATTTGCTTGAAATACCATTTTTCATCCTTTCACACTAAGATGGTGTGTAGCTTTTATTAAGAGATGAGTTTCCTGGAGCCAACAAACAGCAGGATCCTGCCTTTTAATCCAGTCTGCAAGCCTGTGTCTTTTGTTTGGGGAATTGATGCCATTGACATTAAGAGTTATTATTGAAAGGTATGTATTTATTCTTGCCATTCTTACTTTGTAGTGCTTCCTGTTTTCCCTTTACTCACTTGTTTTTATTTTTATTTTTATTTTTTTCTTTATTAGTTAGTTTTGAATTCAGCAAATGCAGTCAGTTTGGTACCATTATTAGGCTCATCCGTGGCCTACCCCCTCCCCTTGGCCCCTCCTTGCTGAGGTATATGGGTCATGAATTATGGAGTTAGCCCACAGTTATGGGTAAGCTAAATGTCTCTGCATATCATGACCCAACATGTGGCTCTGACATTCTTTCCGCCCCCTCTTCCGCAAAATTTCCCTGAGCCATGTTGGGTTCATTTTTGGTCTGCTTCAGTGATGAGGTGTTGGGGGCCTCTGAGACTCTGGCTCTCTGATTTGGTAGGAGTTGATTTTTCTCTGTGCTGATCTCCTTCCCCCTTGTGCTGTTATCCGGTTCATCAGGAAAACAGCACCCTTGCTTGTTTCGCCAATTTTTCTTAGTTTCAGCCGGGGCCCTTTTGAGGTATGATGGGGTGGCTCTCTCCTTAGGATCTACATCTATCTGAAAAAGAGAAGCAGATTCTCCAACGGAGAGTAAGTTAGCATCAGGACAAATGAGATAACCCTTTTTTTTTTAATAGAGAATTTAATAGGTGTAGGCCCTCTTGTAGCCCACAATTGATGGTAGCTTGATATTGGAGAGTGGGCTTATGTTTGGATATGGTTCTGACTTGTTTCCCAGCTCCAGCTATGGGTCCCATACCAGTGAGGGGATCAGTTAGCCGAAATGAGAGCAGTTGGTTCCCCACCATGGCTGTGTGCCCCCACTGCACTTGTGTGGGCATCACACCAAGTTATTTGCTGCTAAGTAGGTTAGACCATGTGTTGCTTGGACAGATATTGGTCATTTTCCCCCAGTCGCCCACGTAGCACCTTCTGGCACTAGATGTGCTGACTGTCTGGGGACTGACTCTCTTCCAACTTCCAGCTATGCCATTCTAATTTGCATGTCAATCACTTAAGGTGTCTTCAGCAGTAGGGTCTTACCACTAGCCTTTGGTGGGTCATCAAGTACTGTGACAGAAATCTGTCTGTCTTTTAGAAAACCTTGTAGGTCTCTCTGATCAAAAGCTCATTGTGGATGATAGCCCCATGCTGGTTCTGGGAGTTACATGTCAGTGCCCACTAAGAAAATGAGGAAAACAATAACTAATATAAAAGAGTTAGAGATAAGAGAGAAAGAGAGAGAGAGAGGGAGAGGGGAAGTGAGGGAGGGAAGATGTAGAAGATTAAGGTTAGTCTTGATCTTACCCTCTCCAGTGTCTTGTGGTTCAGGTGTTCCCTTTAAGGGCCTGGTGAAGGATCAGCCATTTGGTCTGTCTTCTAGTAATTAGAAAATTATGGTACCATTGCCGTTTGGGTCTAGATTTGTGTTTCCCACCCCTTTGATGCCCCCCTCCCTCCCCTTCCATCCTAGTGTCTAGTCTAGGAGATGCTTGCTGGGTATGTAAGGTATCTTGGGTAGATTCAGGTTAGGTGCTGGAGATAAGTGAGACTATGTGGCGATTTTTTTCTGTGATTGGGTAAGTTCACTGAGAATGATCTGTTCCAGGTTCAACCATTTTTCCTCAAATTTCATTGTGTCATTTTTTCTTACTGCTGTATAGAATTCCATTGTGTAAATATACCACATCTTAGTTACCCATTCTTCTAGTGATGGACATCTGGGTTGATTCCAACACTTAGCTATTACAAATTGAGCCACTATAAACATGGTTGAGCAAATCTCTTTAGCCTGTGGTTTGAACGTTTTAGGGTAGATGCCCAGTAAGGGAATAACTGATCAGATCACAATGCTATATTGCTAGAAATCAACAACAAAAGACCCACCAAGAATCCCAACGGCACCTGGAAACTGAACAGCACACTTTTATTTTTTTTATTTATGTTTTTAATTTTTTTTGATTTATGAAAAATAAATTTATTACATAACAGCTTGTTTTTAACAATGTTCAATTAATTTTTTATTCAGAATACTTGTGTCATTCATGTAAAATAGTTTGATACAGTACATTGTATGTTATAGGGTTTTTTCCCTCAAAAATTCTAAGGCTCTCCTACTCCTTCTCCTCTGCTGAAGTAAGGGCACCCTAAGTAACGTGCAGACAAGTTTCAAGAAAGAAAGTTGACAGAACAAAATTTTAATAGCACTACACTAACCAGCTTTAAAATCAGGACCAAAAAAATCTGAATTGGATGCCGCACCTTTTTAAGGAATTTGTCATTCATGCTTTCTTCACCTTAAAGCATGCTCACAAATCAGCAACACCAACAGGAAAAATATACACCGTCTATGACAATCATTCTAGCTTGTTTGCTGAACCAAACGGGTTTATATCCATGACAACATATTTAATTACTCTCAAATAGCAGCTTTAATACCAGTCAAGTCATAGATTAAAAATAAAAACAAACTTGTAAGTCTGAAATTAATCTTTGGGAGTTTTGAAACCTTTCAGTAAAAACTATGTGTTTTTTTTTTTCTGTACTTAAAAAAAAATCCAAGCAATATTCTTGGTCAAAAAACACTGATTAATGTAGAAAATGAATCAGGCCACTGATAAGACACTAAAAATGAAGGTGTACCAAATAATCTTTGAGTTTCAGTTATTCTGTTGAGCTAACATAAACTGTATGTTTCAAGTACCAGTTCAACTTTGTGTCTGTCTGTATTACTGGTCGGATGATGATGCTGCACTCGAAGTCACCACATGGAAGGTCAAATGCTCGCCCCTAGTACATTTCACAGCTTCAACTGCTACAGACTGTCACTGAGAAAGATGCACTGGTCAGTCTGAACCATGTCAAGTAAACTATGGAAGTAGCGAATCCACAACACACACTGTGCTAGCACTTTCTTTTCAAGTCTAACTCCAAAATTAGGGACAACTTGGAAGCTACTACCCCAATCTGTGACAGCTGGTGGCACATGGCTGCTGCACATTGTGAAGATGTGGTTGTACAGTACATTCTCACGGCCCACACCAGGTTCCCACAGCAAGCTGCACAGTCAGCCCTGCAGCATTAGCAACAGTGCATCGACAATGTTCCATTACAGCTCAGTACCGATGCATCTGATGTGAGTACTGTGGAGGCTGTGAACAGCACACTTTTAAACAATAAATGGATAGTGGATGAAATAAAGAATGAAATTGCAAAATTTCTGGAATTGAATGACAATGAGAACACATTGTACCAAAACTTATGGGACACAATGAAGGCAGTCCTCAGGGGAAAATTCATAGCACTCAATGCCTTCATAAAAAAGACAGAAAGGTCCCAAATCAATGACCTAACCATCCACCTAAAGGCACTGGAAAAACAAGAAAAATCCAACCCAAAGAGCTCCAGAAGGAAAGAAATAATGAAAATCAGAGCAGAAATTGATGAACTGGAAATGAAGGAAACAATTAAGACAATTGACAAAACAAAGAGCTGGTTCTTTGAAAAAATAAACAAGATTGACAAACCCCTGGCCAATCTGATCAAGCAAAAAAAGGAGAAGCTTCAAATTAACAAAATTCAAAATGAAAAAGGAGAGATCACAACAGACGTAAGTGAAATTGGGAGAATCATCAGGACTTATTTCAAAAACCTGGACTCCACAAAACTGGATAATGTGGAGGAGATGGATAAATTCCTGGACGCATACCATCTACCAAAGCTAAACACAGAGCAGATTAATCACCTCAATCAACCCATCACACTCATGGAGATTGAAAAAGTAATAAAAAACCTCCCAAAAAAGAAGAGTCCAGGACCAGATGGCTTCTCAGCTGAATTCTATCAAACCTTCATGGAAGAACTCAAACCAATCTTCCTCAAACTGTGTCACACAATTGGTGAACAGGGAAAGCTACCCAACTCCTTTTATGAAGCTAGCATTACCCTAATTCCAAAACCAGGCGGAGATGCCACAAGAAAAGAAAACTACTGGCCTATTTCCCTGATGAATTTATATGCAAAGATCCTAAACAAAATCCTTACAAACTGAATCCAACAACACATCAAAAGCATTATCCACCTTGACCAAGTGGGATTCATTCCAGGAACACAGGGGTGGTTCAACATACAGAAATCTGTCAATGTAATACACCACATAAACAAGGTTAAACATAAAAACCACATGATCATTTCAATAGATGCAGAAAAGGCCTTTGACAAGATTCAACATCACTTCATGTACTCACTTGTTTTAACTGTTATTTGAATATGGTTTATTTTTTTCCTATTTCCTCCTTTGTGTGTTTTGCTTTCTCTACAGAGTGAAGTATTCCTTCATGTATTTTCTGTAGAGCTGGTTTAGTTATTATAAATTCCCTTAGCCTGTTTTTGTTGAGGAATGCCCTTATTTCTCCATCAATTTGGATAAATAGCTTTGTAGGATAAAGTAATCTTGGTTGACAGTTATTATCTTTCAGAACTTGGAATACATCATTCCAAACGCTTCTGGCTTTTGAAATTTGTGTTGAGTAATATTGGGCTTGCCTTTGTGATTTGCTTTTTCTCCCTAGTTACTTTCAATATATTTTCTTTGGTTTACATGTTTAGTAGTTTAATTATGAGATTGCGAGAGGTTCTTTCCAGGATTTATCTGTTTGGTGTTCTAAAAGCTTCTTGTATTTGCATTGGTATTTCTTTCCCAATTTGGGGGAAATTTTCTTGTATGATTTTGTTGAAAACCCCTACTAAGCCTCTGAATTGAAATTCTTTTTCTACTATAGTCTGAATTCTTATGTTCAATCTTTTCATAGTGTCCTGGATATTTTGAAATTCCCATTCATACCTTCTTATTAGCTTGTCTTTGTCTTTGTTGGAATGCATTAGGTCTGCTTCCTGGTCTTCTAGTTTAGATATTCTGATCTCTCCTTCATCCATTCCACTTGTGAGACTTTACACAAGAGTTTTTTATTTGACTGACTGTGTTCTTCAGAGCTAGTATTTCAGCCTGGTTTTTCTTCAGTATTTCTATTTCCTTACTCATGTCTTGTAGTGACCTCCTTATTTCATTAAGCTGCTTTCCTGTGTTCTCTTTTAGGAGTTTGTTTTCTTCTTCAATTCCTTTGTTTTCTTCTTTGCTTTCCTCTTTGACTTCTTTGAGTATATATACCATTATTTTTTTGAAATGTTTGTCAGGCATATTTCATCTAAAACAGTCTCATGGGGGGGGGTCATTTTTGATGGATTTATAATTTTTGGTGAGATTGTATTGTCTTGACTCTTTGTGTTTCTTGTATTATAATGTAGCAACTTTTGCATCCTGATTTGACTGGATGCTTGGGTTTTCTACTTTTCTGCAGTGTTCTTAGATGTGGTGATCCACCTTTATATACTTTCAGGATATGGGTTTAAGGTGCTAGGTGTAGCTCTTGTACCCCAATCCATTTGCAGAAGTAATCCTAGGTATTGAGTTTGCTTGCTAAGAAAGTATTCTACTGGACTGGGTGGAACATTTTAATCGAAAATTCTAAAATTCAACTGAGCAATATACACATTTGATAAAACTAGCATAGAGTATGCAATTGTGCAGATTAAAACAAATAGATAATCTTATAAAGCCAAAATCCCTAAGGGTGTGTGTTGCTCTACACCCTTAATCTAGTCAGCTGTGTGGTAGAAGTTTCTCTTCTGAATTTGGTTCTGGGTCAGCCTGGATCTGAATCAGACCCTGCCCCCAATAATGACAGAAGCAAAAGACTAAGGCCCTATAAATCTGAAAGCTTTAATGGCAACTATATTCAACCCACAAATACAGCTTATTTGAAAATGGTAAAGCCAACCATGAATATTAACCCATAACCTTCCCTGACATGGAGAAATTGGCTCTTCCAATGCCAGCCTATGTACCTTTTTTTTTTTTTTTTTTTTTTTTGTCAGTTGGCCTGATTACCTTTTGGAGTGTCTTCCAATCTCAGCAATGCTGAGTGTCCACCCCAATCCCTCTGTGTTGTGCTGTGGAGCTGGAGTTCTGATCAGCTTTGCTGGATGCACTGCCACCATGGGCTGAATGCTGGAGATTCATGGTTCTGATGGTTGGGGAATGAGAGAGTGTAGAAAACCTGGATTTGCTCACACAATCCCACCTGTATCCATTTCAGTAGCTCCTTAGTTGCTCAGCTGTCTTTCCTTCTGATTTCTTGACTTTGCAAGGAGGCTGATGAGGTTGAAAAGTCTCCTTGTTTGGTTTCTGCTGCTGCCCCTGCTTGTTGCAAATGGTGGGGAGGGTCATTTGTTTTCTTGATGATAGCCATTCTAACAGGAGTGAGATGGCATCTCAAAGTAGCTGTAATTTGCATTGCCCCAAGGCTAAGGATGTTGAACACTTTTTTAGATGTTTATATGCCGTCTATATTTCTTCCTTTGAGAACTCTCTATTTAGTTCCATAGCCCATTTCTTTATTTTTATTTACTTATTTACTGGAGGGAGGGAGGGAGGGAGGGAGGGAGGGAGAGAGAGAGAGAGAGAGAGAGAGAGAGAGAGAGAGAGAGAGAATGGGCACACTATGGCCTCCAACACTGCAAAGGAACTCCAGACACATGTATCACTTTGTGCATCTGGCTTATGTGGGTACTGCCATAGCCATTTTTTTAAAAAAGTTGGGTTGTTTGATATCTTATTATTTAGTTTTTTGAGTTCTTTGCATATCCTGGATTTTAATCTTTGTCAGATATATAGAATGATCTTTTTGATATATTCTTGTATTTTGTTTGCAAATCTTTTGTTGAGAACTTTTACATCTATGTTCATGAGGAAGATTCGTATGTAACTTTCTTATTTTAGTTCTTTGTTTTTCTTAATTTTTATTTATTTATTTGACAGAAAATGAAGGGGAGAGAGAGAGAGAATAGGTGTGCAGGGCCTCCAGACACTGCAAACAAACTCCAGATGCATGTGCCCCCTTGTTGGTCCTAGGGAATCAAGTCCTAGTCCTTTGGCTTTGCAGCAAATGCCTTAACTGGTAAGCCATTCCTTCAGCACCAATTTCTTTCTTTCTTTCTTTCTTTCTTTCTTTCTTTCCTTCCTTCCTTCCTTCCTTCCTTCCTTCCTTCCTTCCTTCCTTTCTTTCTTTTTTTTCCCTGTCTTTGTCTGGTTTTGTTTTCAGGACAATATAGGCTTCATAGAAGGAGTCTGGTAGTATTCCTTCCTTTTCTACTCTATGGAAAAGTTTGATAAACACTGGTGCTAGTTCTTCTGTGAAGGTCTCGTAAAATCCACCACTGAATCCATCTGAGCTTGGACTTTTTTAGTTGGGAATTTTTGTTTTATAACTGCTTTGCTCTCTGTACTTGTTATAGGTCTATTTAAATCGTTAATCTCATCTTGATTTAATTTTGGTGGGTCATATAAATCTATGAAATAATCCAGTTTTTTCTGATTTTCAAACTTAGTGTAGTATATGTTGTTAAAGCATGTCCTTATGATTTTCTGAATTTCATTGCTATCTGTTTTAATGATTCTTTTTCTTCTGTAATTTATTAATTTCTGTCTCCTCTCTCTTTATTTTGGTCCGATTTAGTAAGACTTTATCAATCTAGTTTATCCTTCTAAAGAACCAACTCTTTGCTTCATTGATTCTTTGTATTTTTTGTTTCTATTTTATAATTTCTGCCCTAATCTTTATTATTTATTTCTATCTACTTATTTTTGCTTGTTCTTGTTCTTTTTTTTACCAAGGCCTTAAGGTGAAGTATTCAGTTTTTTACTTGTGACCTCTGCAATTTCTTTTTTAAATTTTTAAAAAAATTATTATATTTGTTTGAGAAAGACAGAGACAGAGGCAGAGAGAGAGAAAGAGAGAAAAAATGGGTGCACCAGGGCCTTCAGCCACTGCAAACGAACTCCAGACACATGCACTACCATGCACATCTGGCTTACATGGGTCCTGGGGAATCTAACTTGGGTTCTTTGGCTTTGTAGGCAAGCACCTTAACCACTAAGCCATCTCTCCAGCCCTTAAATATTTTTTTTAAAAAAACTTTATTTGTTTGAGAGAGATGGAGAGGGAGAGGGAGAGGGAGAGGGAGAGAGGGAGAGAGGGAGAGAGGGAGAGGGAGAGAGAGAGAGAGAGAGAGAGAGAGAGAGAGAGAATTTCTTAATATAGGCAGGCAGGCACTTAAAGCTATAAATTTCCCTGTTAGGACTGCCTTCATTGTGTTACACATGTTTTGGTAACCCAATTTTTGGATTTCCTTTTTTATTTCTTCAATGACCCATTCATCTTTTAGTAGTGTACTAGTTATTTTCCACGATCTTGTGAATGCTCTGTGGTTTTTCTTGCTGTTGATTTATAGTTTAATACCATTGTTATCAGATAGAGTACAAAGAATTATTTCAATTTTCCCGTATTTGTTAAGGTTTGTTTTGTGCCCTAATATATGGTCTATTTTAGAGAATGTTCCATGTACTGCTGAAAAGAATGTTCATTCTGCAGCATTTGAATGGAGTGTCCTGGATATATCTGTTAGGTACATTTATTATATGACATTATTCAATCCAGATGTCTTTCTATTTATTTTTTGCTGAGATGACCATTCTATTGATGAGAGTAAGGTATTGAAGTCACCCACTACTACTGTGTTTGGTGTTATCTGTGACCTTAAACCTCATAGTGTTTGTTTGATGAAATTGGGAACCCCATGTTAGATGCATATATGTTTAGGATTGCAATGTGCTCCTGTTGAATTGTTCCTTTAGTAAACATAAAGTAGCATTCTTTATCTTTCCTAAGTAATGTTGGTTTGAAGTCTATCTTGTCAGATATTAATATAGCAATACCTGCTTGTTTTCTAGGCCAATTTGCTTGAAACACCACTTTCCACCATTACACCCTAAGATAGTGGTATATATCTCCATATAAGATATGGAGAGGTGAGGGCTGGAGAGATGGCTTAGTGGTTAAGCGCTTGCCTGTGAAGCCCAAGGACCCTGGTTTGAGGCTCTATTTCCCAGGACCCACATAAGCCTGACGCAGAAGGTGGTGCATGCATGTGGAGTTTGTTTGCAGTGGCTGGAGGCCTCTGGCATGCCTATTCTCTCGCTCTCTCTGCCTCTTTCTCTGTCTGTTGCTCTCAAATAAATAAATAAAAATAGACACAAAAAATTAAAAAAAAAGACATGTAGAAGGGAATTTCTTGGAAGCAACAAATGGAAAGGTCCTGCCTTTTAATCCAGTCTGCAAGCCTGTGTCTTTTGGTTGGGGTATTGAGGCCCAAGAATTATTATTCAAAGGTGTGTATTTATTCTTGCCATTTTTCTTCTTTTGTAGTTCTTCCATTTTTCCTTCACTCTCTTTTATGAAGTATTATTTGAGTATGCTGTATTTTTTTTCTGTTTCTTCATGTGTGCATTTCCCTTTCTCTTCAGCATGAATGATCCCTTCAAATATTAGCTGTATAACTGTCTTAGTGGTCATATATTCCTTTAGCCTGTTTTTGCTGTAGAATGTCCTTAATTCTCCATCAATTTGGATGGATAGCTTTGCTATCCATTTGATAAAGTTTTATTTGATAAAGTAGTCTGGGTTGATGTTATCTTTTTTTTTTTTGATGTTATCTTTTAAAACTTGGAATACATCATTCCAAGCCCTTCTGTCTTTTAAAGTTTGTGTTGAGTAATCTGCTGTGATCCTGATGAGCTTGCCTTTATGTGTGACTTGATGCTTGTCTCTAACTGCTTTCAATCTATTTTCTTTGGTTTGCATGCTTGGTAGTTTAATTATAGCATGGCGAGGAGAGGTTCTTTCCAGGATTTTTCTGTTTGGTGTTCTAAAACCTTCCTGTATCTTCATTGTTATTTATTTTCCAATTTGGGGAAGATTTTCTGCTATGATTTTGTTGAAAACACCTACTGTGCCGTTGGAGTGAAATTCTTCTCCTTCTACTATATCGTGAATTCTTTTTCTTTTTTGTTGTTGTTTTTTGAGGTAGGGTGTCACTCTAGCCCAGGTTGACCTGGAATTTACTATGTAGTCTCTGGATGGCCTCAAACTCAGGGCAATCATGCTATCTCTGCCTCCCGAGTTCTGGAATTGAAGTCATGCACCACCACACCTAGCCCCCTGAATTCCTATATTTGATCTCTTCATAGTGTCCAGAATGCCTTGAAATTGCCATTCATATCTTCCTATTAGTTTGTCTTTCTCTTTGCTGGAATGTATTATATGTGCCACCTTGTCTTCTACCTTAGATATTCTTTTCTCTCCTTGATCCCTTGTCTTGGTGAGACTTTCTACAGTGTTTTTGTTGTTGTTTGGCTTATTACGTTTTTCATTTGTAGTATTTCCGATTGGTTTTTCTTCAGTATTTATATTTCCTTACTCATGGTTTTTAATGTCCTCCTTATTGCATTAAATTGGTTTCCTGTGTTCTCCTACAGGAGTTTGTTTTCTTCTTTGATTCCTTTCAACATAGTTATAATCATTCTTTTGAAATCTTTGTCAGACATTTCATTTAAATCATTCTCACCAGAGGTAATTTCTGATGGATTTATAATTTTTAGTGGAATTACATTCTTGATTTTTTTGTATTTCTTATATTATAATCTAGAGATTTTTACATCTTGGGTTAATTTGATACTTGGATTTTCTAATCTTCAGTATTCTTAAGACAGGTAAATATGATGTTATACATCTTCACAGTGGGAGCTTAAGGTGCCAGGTGTGGCTCTTATATTAGTCCCAGAGTATTGGCAGAAGTGACCCTAGGTGTTGAATTTGCCTGCTATCCAATATTCTAGTAGGCTGGGTGGAGAAAAATACATGCATATTCTAAAATTCAACTAAGCAATATACACACTTAATCAAAACCAGCACAGAATATTTATGTAAGAGTGGGGATTAAAACAAACAGGTAATCTAACAAAATCAAAGTCCCTAATGGTGTGTGTTGCTCCATACCCTTAATCCTGTCAACTGGGAGGCTGAGATTTTTGGTCTGTAATGGGTTCCAGGTCAGCCTAGGGCTATGTGAGACCCTGCCCCCAATAATGGCAGAAGAAGACAAAGGAGGAGCACTTGAGTACATCCCCATGAAACCTCCATTAGATCTTATTTCACATGTTGTGTATTGATTTGCATTCATCCAAACACCTCTGCATGGCACAGGGGAGATGGATCAGCAGTTAAGGGCACTTGGCTTGCAAAGCCTGATGACCTGGGTTCAGTTCCCCAATGCCCATGTAAATCCAGGTGCATAAAGTGACATATGTGTCTGGAGTCTATGTGCAATGTAAAGAGGGCAAAAGAATCTGATGCACCTATTCTCTTTCTCACTGCTGGGCACCCCCAGCAGGTAGTGCTGAGGAAGGACCAGGCCCGCTGTTTCCTCCCAAGGGGTTGAGGAGGAGGGTGAGTGTCCATGGCCAGGAACAAACCACCGAGCCCCGGAGTCTTGTCCAAGCAGGAACTCACTTTATTGTTACAGGCAGGTGTTTATATAATATTGAGAAGGAAGGCAGGGACTTTAGGGTGGGGTGAGATGTAAGGGCCAATAGCATACCGTGACCTCTGAGATGATTGGTTCTAAGCACACAAGGGCGGGAACTCTAATTTCCTGTGCGGAAGTAGCAGGCCAGAAGTCATTTGGCCCCCTGCTGAGTCATAGCTGGGTGGAGGCAGTTCGCCAAACTTTAGCTAGGCTCAGGAAGTTCCACTAGGCCTCACATCCAGGCCTCTCAAGGCCCAACATCCCCCTACTTGCAAATAACTAACTAACTAACTAACTAACTAACTAACTAACTAAATAACAAAGGCCCTAAAAATTAGGAAGCAACAAAAGTCAACCCCAAAATACAGCTTATTTAAGAATGATAAAGCTTCCCACCAATCAAATCTAACACATATCCTGCTCTGACATGGAAGGTGTGATTGGTACTTCCAGTGCAGGCCTGTATGTTAGACTTTGGAGCAGGTATTGACCCAGTGTATGTAGGCCATTACCTCTTGGAATGGCTTCCAGTCTCACATGTTCTGAGTACCTGGCTTGGATCCCTCTTTGTTGTACTGTGGGTTCAGCTATGCTGTCGTGATCACTGTACAGTGTGCTATGTGGGTAAATTACCTTCCTAATTTCTCCATGGTTGCCAGTGCTGTCTGTTGGAGGAGGGAAGACTGTGGAAGGTGCATGAAGTTGTACCAGAGTTGTGTAGCTGGCCCTGTTTGTCTTCTACTTCAGGAGCTGCTCACTTCGTGCCTGGTGTCTTCTACTTCAGGTTTTTTTCTTTTTTTTCAGAGAGAGAGAGAGAGAGAGAGAGAGAGAGTGAGTTAGCATGCCAGAGCCTCAGCCATTGCAATCGAACTCCAGATGCTTGTGCCACCTAGTGCACATGTGTGACCTTGCACTTTGTGCATCTGGCTTATGTGGGATCTGGAGAGAGATGGAGTATGGGGCCTTAGGCTTCACAGGCAAGTGCCTTAGCCTCTAAGCTATCTCTCCAGCCCTCCTTATGGTTTTGACTTTGTAAGGAGGCTGGTGTGAGTGGAGGGTCCTTTCACCATGGTTCTGCTCCTGCAGCTCAGGCAGGGCCAGGCACAGGCATAGCTCTCCCCAGAGGACCAGGACCACTGGTGCCATGGCAGGAGCCAATTCTGGCTGTTTGTATGTTTGCTGGAAGTTTTGGGTCTCTTATGCTTCTCTGCTGTGGTTGATAATTCCTTATATACCTTCACTTTTCAGTAGATGAGTCTATTGTACTGTTTTTCTGCTCATTCTCCCCGTCCCCAGGCAACTTTGGCATGGCTACTATGCCGCCATCTTTACTAGAAGTCCTCAGAAAGCTACTTTCTAAAAAAATATATTTTACTTATTTATTTATTTATTAGAGAGAGAGAGAGAGAGATAGCGAGAGCGAGCTCTAGGGCCTGCAGCCACTGCAAACGAACTCCAGACACATGTGCCCCCTTTTGCAACTGGCTTACATGGGTCCTGGAGAATTGAACCAGGATCCTTTGGCTTTGCAGGCAAACACCTTAACCACTAGGCTACTTCTCCAGCCCCAGAAAGCTACTTTTAACGCTTGATTTTCCCTCTTTAAAGATGAATGTATGTGTTTTTGAGTGCATATTTAATATTCCCTATGTATGGAATGTCTGTTGACTTTCTTCACATGGTGCCTTTTTTCTGTGTATGCTTTGTTAATTACATCTTTAACAATCAACCAAGAATGCAAATTCCTGTGATCCAAGTGTTGTTGTTACTTTCATCTTACTGAGACAAAACATCCAACCAAAAGCAGCTGCTAGGAGAAAAGGTTTATTTTGGCTTACAGTCTCAAGGGGAAGCTTCATCATGGCAGGAAAGCATAGCAAAGCAGAGGCTGGACATCATATCTAGGTGTAAGTAGTCTGAGTGAGCTAGTTCTGGCAAGGGGAGCTCTCAGGCTACAGCACCCCAAAGCCCTCCTCCTAGCAAGGTTTCATTTCCTGAACTCACACCTGCATTCAAAGCACATGAGGCTATGGGGGACATTTCACATCCATAATACCACACCAAGGAACCTTTTTCATTGATTAGAGACCCATTCTTTTTGTGTGTGTGAACATGTGTGTGTAGTGTGGTATATGCATGTTTGTGTGTATGTGGATGCATGTGGGTGTGTGGATGCATGTGGAGGCTAGAGATTAACTTCAGGTGTCTTCCTCAAAGTTCTCCATCTTATTTATTGAGACAGAGTCTCTCACTTGGACACAGTGCTTAATAATTCAGCTGGTCTATGTAGCCAGCTTGTCTTGGTGATCCTGTGTCAGGCCACCGTGTCCACCTGGCATTTACATGAGTGATGAGAGTCAGAACTCATGTCTTGTACTTGTGATAAGCATTTTACTAAATAAACCATCTCCCTAACTCTCAAATTTTTAATAGATAAGAATGTTCAGAAGCTAGGGAATGTGCAGGGGCTGTGGGATGTTCTAGGATGGTGGGATATGCAAAAAGTAGGGATTTGTAGGACTACAGGGTGTGAAGCAGCTATAGGATGTGAAGAGACTATGGAATGTTCAGGAGCTATGACCCTGGGCCTTTGTAAAGGAAGAGTGCTCAGGACCATTTTTATCTCTTCATATACATAGAGAGATGGGTGGATATACTTGAGTCTATTGTTTAAACCTCTGGGTAGCAGATACTGTGTTAGTGAAATAAGATCCTTGCACCAAATACAGTGCTTTGAAGAAAGTCATGATGCACAAGTCCTGATTTATGCAACCCCCCAAACCCCCGCAACCACCACCAACCAAACCACTTTATTTCTGCCTCCCTGCTGCTCGGCTGTTACTAGAACTAAGCAGAAGGGTCCTTGTCTTGCTTCTCTGCTAGACAGAAATCAGTTGCTTTTACCTTGCCTTTCTCTAGAAGTAATTTTCAGTTTCTAGTTATCTTCAACTGAGTTGGAAATGTGTGAATTGAAGTCTGAGTTGATACTGAAACCAGGTAATGAACTGGAGCCTTGAAGATTTTCAACACTTATTATCTGAATGTGTATAAAAAGACCTTTAAATACTCTAATCAACGTAACAGGGGAGGTAAAATGCATCAGAAATGTGAATGGGAAGTATTTGGAGTGAAGGCCTGTTTCTTTATGAAAATAAGAACTTTAAAAACTTTGAGAAGAAAGCCAAACTAGCAAGCCAAGTAAGAAAAATACAGAAACCCAAAATCTGACCAATTTAATAAATAACTTGAGCTTGATTTATTGTGATCTCAGGGTCTATGCAGTTCCACACCAGGCACTTTCCCTGGTATCTCTGAGAATACTTCAGGTCAAACCCATACTTCTTTCTCAGCCATAAATCTCACACTTTATATACTTGAAAATAATAAAGTTCTTGATTCCAGTTAACTTGCTCTTTTGGTTATTAATGCTCCCATTCTTTAGAAAACTGGAATGTGGAGCACAATGTGGCAAGTATCAAAAAGTGGAAATACTGGAGGAAAATAATCTGATGTCAATTTACTTTTCTTTTGGACTGGAACAATTCTTTCTCTCCATGCTGGGTGCCAGCTCTTCTCAGCTTCTCAGATGGCCACAGAGAGAGGGTGGACATCACTCCTGAACCCTCTAGTGGTCTCTCTTGCTACATGGATGTGGGATCCCTGCTTGGAGCTAAGGGGACAGCCATGTTTGGGTGTGTCTGAATGGGGTATCTGGGCTACCTGGAAGATTTCTGGGGTGAAGGCATGAATGGCCTCAGTAGCAGGCATGAGAAGGGGATTCAGTTCTGAGAAGAGCTTGCCTGTGGGTGGGCTCTGGTTTCTCTGTGTGACAGGGGCATGTGAGTACAGTCTAAATCCTCACTGAAAATACCTGTGCTCAGACATGTTCATGGACTGTGATACCCAGAATGGTACTCACACACTAAGTGCTCTGACTTTTGGAGACAGCCAATGATTAATGAGGGAACGTAGGACATTACTGTTCTGGCTAGTGGATTTTGCTAGAGCTGCATCCAAGCACATGTGAAAAGATCATATAGCCTTTGTGCACAGGTGGGAGAAAGACCTAAAACAAGTAGAATAGGAGTTACTGTTGGTCAAATGCTAATGCTAATTCCTGTGAACTTGTGAGGCCCAAGGAAACTTGTGTCATATTTTTTTTTTAAATAAAGGAAAGGCATACTGTAGTTTGATAAACAGTGTGTCTTTATGTATGAATTTGTGTGTGTGTGAGAAGTAACTTTCATTTAGAACCTTGGCAGGGATTTCTACCAGTTCCCCACAACTTTTAAAATGATAGTTTCTGGGCTTGGAAACAAGGTGGCCAGATCATGGAATTTTGGCTAGAGGTTTTTAGAAATGTAGGCAGGCAGTGAGAGAGGAGGCCATAATTGGGCTGCAAGGCCTTTATGGGCTGCAAAGCAAACCAAATAGCATTACCATAGCAACACCTCTACTGTTTATATAAACAAAGGGTTTTTTCCCTGACAAGCATACTTCATATTTAATAATCTTCAATCCACAAGGGCCTCTTTTCTCTCTCTCTCTTTGTGTGTTGCTAGTTCATGCCATTTGGACTTGGGAAGGGTTTTATTATTGTGGCTGCTTTCCGGCACCCAAGACGCTTGGAAATTGAGTGTTGAGTACTGATATCTTAAAGGGCAGAGTGAAGGGTGCTTTAGTGTTTGTGGGAGTCACTAACCCGTAATGTGCAAATGCAGAACAGGCTTTTCACAGACCCAAAGTCTGCGGGTCTGGCCTGCATGGAGTGTTCAGAAACAGACTTCTACTTTTATTCAGTCCCCGCTCTGGACAAAACCTATCACCACCCACCCAGCTTCCATCTCTCCAGGGTATTGCAGTCTTCATTTGGCAGTGTCTGAGGCCACCCTCTTGTTAGCCCTTGTCTGCTGATTTGCAAAATATTAATCTGTGGTACTGTGAGAGCACTCACTTGGTTATAAATAACAGCCATTATTGAACTGAAGCAGAAAGGGGGTTTAACCATTGGCTCCTGTAACTGCAAAAGTTTGTTTTGGGATCATGTAGCTGGAATGACAGAGGAAGATCTGGCTTCAGAAATCACCAGATCAGGCTTCAGTGGCTGTGTACTCAGGAGCTCCTAGATTCTGGCCCATCTGACACTCCCCTCGCCTTGCTCCCAGAGCCTCATACATGCTGGAAATGTGGTAAGCTACATACTCAGCTTAGAAGTTTTGGAAATTTAGATTCTGACCTAAGTGCTTTGAGGTGTCCTTACCCTAAGAACATTTCAGAAATTTCAGCACGCTGGGGTCAAACCATTTCACTTTTCTCCTCTCAACCTGCCTGGGAGCTGGGGGCCTCCCAGGAGGGGCCCTATCTGATGTGGCTTTATGTCTTTCCTCTGGGGTAAATAGGCCAGCAGGAAGCTCCAAGGGTCTATTTCCAATTGCAGGTACCAGATTTCTCTATTGAGGGCCACTTCTAGGCTCACAGATTTGGTTTTCCAAGACCAGGGCTGGGATTCAGGTGTCCTCACGCTGCCTTTTTTTTTTTTTTTTTTTTAACATTCAACTAATACGTTCTCTGCCAATAATATCTGAAAGAATTTTTGCTTATAAAGGTTAACAAAACAAAAAATGAAAAACCCAAACCAAGGAACACTGTCAGTATGATAGGGATGTTTGAGTCTAATCTGAGAGATGGGGCAGTGGAATTAAACAGGGACTACTTGTCAGAGGATGCAAGGAGTCACCTGAGAAGGAACTATCCACAGAAAGGGGACGTCAGTTAGCACCTACTCAACATATTACATGCTGTGGGGGAAAGGTAGTTGAGAGGCGGACAGAAGGAGGCAGGCCCAAGGGCAACAGGGATGGCTCCTGATGGCAGAGGTCAGACTTGAGGTCTGGGTGAAAAGGAAGAGGAGAGAGACAAAGAGGGACCCAGCATCTCAACAAGGCAAAATGAGCCCAGACTCAAAGGAATTGCTTCAGTTTGTTGTCTAAAAAATTTCGGGGTCCTCAGAACCTGCAGTTGTGCAGGTTGGGGTGAACCTGACCAGACACTATTCTGTGGCGTTTTCTCTTAAAATCATCCCCCTGGTGGATGTGGCTGGGTGGACCAGAAAGTCACAGAGGAAGGGACAGACAGACTGGAGTTTGATACAGGACAGTGGCCCGGGTCACAACAGTGGCCATAGCAGCCGTGGACAGCAGGGGGCAGTGCCTCGCCAGCCTTGGGAGCCCGAGAGAATGGAGACAGTGGGGTGTGCTTTGCCTGCAGGAGTTGGGGCGCCTGACCCTAGGAGGCTGGGGGACCCAGAACCACCCAGGGTATCTAGACAAGCCTCCTGGGAATCCGCGAGCATCTGAGCTGCAGACCCCAAGCCCCACAAGTCCCTGAGCAGCCCCTGGGTCTCAGTCCCGCGGACCGGGGCTCCCTCCTGCACGGAGGGCCAGGGCTGTCCTGAGGCTTCCCCTTGCTAGCCTGAGAGTGGAGTCGTGCAGGAACAGCAAGAGGATCCTGGGGTCCTGCAGGCAGAGGAAGTCTTTGGGCTGACAGGACGTCTGGCACGAATGAAGAACTGGTCGAAAGGGGGCGCTGGAGGCCAGAGGGACCAAGCCCTGTGGCTCAATGTCATCATGGCAGCAACAAGATGAGTGCTTACCTAGCATGTGAGAGGCCTTGTGTTCAAGTTTCAGCACTGATTAAAAAAAATATTATTACAGTCACAGGAAAATGGATGGAACTAGAGATGTTGAGAAAAACAAACAAGGGCTGGAGGGATGGCTTAGCAGTTAAGGCACTGGCCTAAAGCAAAGGACCCAGGTTCGATTCCCCAGGACCCACATATACCAGATGCACAAGGTGGCACATGCTTCTGGAGTTCGTTTGTAGCAGCTGAAGACCCTGGCGCACTCATTCCCTCTCTCCCTCAAGTAAATAACATTAAAAAATTTTTAAAAAGAAAAATAAATAAGACTCAGAAAGATAGGCACTGCATGTACTGCTATATGAGGAACTTCCACTTGAACTTATTTTTATTTCACTGTGTGTGTTTGGGAAGGCATGCATGTGCCACGGTGTGCATGTGGAGGACAGTGAACAACCTCTTGGTGTTAGTGCTCTCCTTCCACCTTAATTTTATGAAATTAATTTCAGTAATTAATTTAATTTTAATTTAAAAAGAAATTTTAATTTAATTTCTCAATAGTTTTATTGAGAACTTTAATATATGAACATACAGTGGTTTGATCACGTTCCTGTCTCATTATTCTCTTTTGTCTCCCTCCCCCACACTCTACCCCTCGTCCCCTGAGGATCCTCCTCTTTCAAGGTAATTCTTCCTTTTTTTTGGTCTTGTTCCTTTTGTCCTCTTCCATCCTTCATGTCAAAATGTTGATGGACTCAGAACGTTACAGGTTGTATGGGTACTGTGGGGTCACAAATTGAATGGTTGGTTCATGTCATCCGTCCACCTTTTTTCTTTTGAATGTTTATTTATTTGTTGAGAGAGAGAGAGAGAGAGAGAGAGAATGAGAATAAATCGAGGCATGGATGGCAGGGCCTCTTGGTATATTCCAGATACATGTGCTACTTTGTGCATCTGGCTTTATGTAGGTGCTAGGGGATGGAACTCAGGCCTTTGTAAGCAAGCTCCTTGAACAAGTGAGACATCTCCTCAACCCCTTCCACCTTTTTTTTTTTTTTTTGGTATGTTTTTTTATTTTTTTATTTTATATTTATTTATTTATTTTTTTGGTTTTTTCGAGGTAGGGTCTCACTGTAGCTCAGACTGACCTGGAATGCACTATGGAGTCTCAGGGTGCCCTCGAACTCATGGCAATCCTCCTACCTCAGCCTCCTGAGTGCTGGGATTAAAGGCATGCGCCACCACACCTGGCGTTTTTTTTTTTTTTTTAATATTTATTTATTTACTTACAAGCAGAGAGAGGTGACACAGAGAGTGAAAGATTATGGGTGCACCAGGGCCTCTTGCCACTGCAGACAAACTCCAAATGCATGCATCACTTTGTGCATCTGACTTTATGTGGGTGCTGGGGAATCAAACCCCAGGCTAACAGGCTTTTCAACCAAGTGTCTTTAACTGCTGAGCCATCTCCTCATCCCCTCCCACCTCTTTTTTTTTTTTTTTTTTTTTTTTTTTTTGAGACAGGGTCTCTTTTGTTCTTGATACTGAGAAGGGCAGTCTAGCTGGCTCTGTGAGCTTTAGGATTCTCCTGGCTCTGCCGTAGGGGTGTTGGGATTACAGATATGGGCACCACTTTGCTTCTAGTTTTATGTGGGTGTTAGGGATTTGAACTCCATTCAGCAGATTTGCAGAGCAAGATCTCCCCAGCTTCTACATCTAAATTTATATAGCAGAATATATGTGTGTGTGTGTGACAATGAAACCTTTAGCATATTTTGTATGTTAACAATATTAAAAAATAAAAACAAAAAAACAAAACAAAACAGGGGTAGGAGAGGTGGCTCAGAAGTTAAAGGTGCTTGTTTGCAAAGCCAGCTAGCCTGGGTTAGATTCTTCAGTACTCATGTAAAGCCAGATGCAGGAAGTGGCACATGTGTCTGGAGTTCATTTGTAGTGGCAGGAGGCCCTAGCTCTTCCATACTCTGTCTGCCTGCATGCCTGCCTCTCTCAAGTTAAAAAACAAAACAAAACAAAACAAAACAAAACAAAACAAAACAAAACAAAACGCAACAACCCAAACCAAAAAAATCACAAGGTCCCAAAGGCAAGGCAAGTCTAGCTTTCCAGGGACTCCACCTTGGCCCAGAGAATTCACTGAGCATGGCCTATGGGCTCTGCCGGCACCTTCTGGCAGGAGCAGACCAGCATCTTCTGTAGTGCATAGGCACCTGGACCGAGGCAGCTTCTCTTCCTGCCCTGTAGGTTTCTGTGGTTTTCCTCTCTCTCACTAATGGGAGCAGGAAATGGCCATTGCCTGAGAGAGCAGAGTCACCGTTTCTTGCTGGGAGGAGGAGCAGCAGGAAGCCACCCCCAGCTGGTACTGTGTTAGGTGCTGGAAGCAACACCAACTCAGGTGTTCTTCTTCCCCTTTGGGCAGGTAAAGCCCATCAGGTGCACTTTATATGAAGTCTCCATGGAGCTCAGTTTGAGAGGAGAACCCAGGAAGCTGGCACCTGGGCATTCCAGTTGGAGGGTGGTGTGTCTAATATTTGGAAATTTGCATTTTTCCAAGGCTTTCTACCTCGAGGGTTGAAAGGCAAGATGGCAAGCCTTTCTGCACAAGTCTTTCTTGGTTTTTGGAACCACTTTTCTTTTTGGCTCCTTTTTTTTTTCTTTTTTCTTTTTTTTTTTTTTTGGCACCAGTGCCGTGGACTGGCAAAGCTGGGACCACCAGTCCAAGGGAAAACAGGGCCTTGGGAGGTGGGCAAGGGGTCGGCGAAGTGACAAACAGACACACACACAAGGTTAATGTATCTGAGTGTATTTTACTGAAGTAGAGCATCAGGTTATATGCAATTCTGGCTGCATAAGCTTAGCCTTTGTTTATTCATGCGGTACAATTTCTATGAATAGCCTGTTCCAGGAGAGGCAAAAATACATTGAGTAAAGATTACAGTCACAAATTTAATAGTTAGGATGTCACCAAAATCAGTGTTAGACAGGCAGTGGTTACAAATGACATTTGGTTTTTAGCCTGCTTCAAGCATGAAGTATTTTTTTTAAATTTTTTGTTTATTTTTATTTAGTTATTTGAGAGCAACAGACAGAAAGAGGGACAGAGAGAGAGAGTGAGAGAGAGAGAGAGAGAAAGAATGGGCGCGCCAGGGCTTCCAGCCACTGCAAACGAATTCCAGATGCATGCGCCCCCTTGTGCATCTGGCTAACATGGGTCCTGGGGAATTGAGCCTTAAGTATTTTTAACAAAAGTTCTAACAGGGCGACTTCATAACTCTAATATATTTTTTCCTTGAACCATGCCATAAAAATGTAGGTGTATCAAAGCCTGCCTTCTCATAATTGGGTCCCAGTTGTTTCCTAATGCTTTTTCTTTGTGCTTTCGTAAGCAAGCACCAAGGTGGCCTCGACCTAGCAAGTCTGTCCACTAAAATTAAAGATTACCAAGAAACATGCTTGTCACCATAGTTTACTAGCACATCCCCATTCCTATACACTCCTGTATAAGGTAATGGTTCATCGATTGGTTCTGGTCCTCGGAATTCTGACTATGGCTTGAAACAACAGCAGGGTCTTCAGAGGAAGCGTCACACCATCAGGTGACTCAATTTTTTGGAAACTTGTTTCATACCTAATTTTTACTAAATTGTGAGAGAACATCATGCTGCTGTCATGTGTCAGGAACAGAACAGTAGTAATGAAGAAAACAGCTATTAGAGAGCAGCAAAAGGCACTACAAGCCTGGAGAATGCACATCCTTCCAGGAGGCTTTCTTCCTTGAAGCTTTCGCCTCGGCCTAGTGAACAAGTCACGCAGACTCCACTGGAGTTGGCGTGGCACACCAGGATCATAGCTGAGGTCAGAGAGGCTGGAATAGTTCCTGGTCCACAGCCCAGTAAAAACCAGCAAAAATGGTGGTGTCTCTAAGGTAAGCATGCTGCCTGACTCAGGCTCTGGCAGGGGTGGGAGTGACAAGCGCTGTGGCTAAGAAGAGGGTGCAAGGAGATTGGGATTTCTATCTCCATTCACAATGTGGATCTGATGATTCATGCCCATTCTCTCTCTCTCTCTCTCAAATAAATAAACGAAATATTAAAAAAATAGTTCTGAATTCCTTGGTGCTGGGTACTTCTGCTCCACTTAGTGCCTTCTTCTCCATGGGCAATGGCACTGCTGGGGAGTTGGGCCAGGCCCCAGTCATCATCTCCTGAGCTGGAATCTGCCTTTTCTGGGCCACTGAGCCGTGGGTTTGGTCACAAACATACCCCCGTGGTATGGTCCTTCTGCAGGCTGAGCAGTGCACAGCCTGCAGCTTGCTAACAGCATGGAGAACAAGCACCTTCCTCTGTACTCAAGATACAGAATGATTCCCTCACCTTGAGCCTGAGGGGTTTTCCTGTGCCTCTCTGCAGACAATTCACTCCTCATTTACTTAAAAGGAAGAACCTAGCCGGGCGTGGTGGTGCACACCTTTAATCCCAGCACTTGGGAGGCAGAGATAGGAGGATCACTATGAGTTTGAGGCCACCCTGAGAATACATAGTGAATTCTAGGTTAGCCTGGGCTACAGTGAAACCCTATCTTGAGAAACAAAACAAAACGAAGGGGGAGTGACAGGAGTGGATTATGATCAAACTACATTTCATACATATATAACAATTGTCACTAAAAAGTTCAAAAAACAGAAAAAATTAATCTCAAAATAAAGGCAATTTTTAGACTAAATCCATATAAATTTATAAATAAAGCTTTTATTTATGTATGGCCTTCTGTGGTGATTTGAATGTGAATATATGTCCCCTGTTGACTCCGGTGGTTTATTAAGCTCGTAACTTGGGTCTTCTCTAGCCCCCGGCTAGGGAAGGTTGTCACTGAGGGGTGCTTCCTGGAGTCCAAACCTAAGGTGTATTTGGGGGTGGCTCGGAATTCCAGCCCAAGGTGTGGAGAGCAGTGTGAGCTCTGGCAGGGTCCTTATTGCTTGTTGCTTTTTGGTGTTTGCTGGTTGGAGGTGGTTTCTCTCTGCTTGGATCTGTGAAAGGGATCCAGCTTCTTCCAACACTGATGGAACTTTCCCTGGAGCTGTAAGCTTGAAATAAACCCCTTCCTCCCCAAAGCTGTGTCTGGTTTGGATGTCCATCCCAGCAACGAGAAGCTATCCACTACACCTTCTTTATTCATACATTGGATGTGATTTACAGAGCAATGGGAATTGTTAACAAGAAAGGAGAGACAGGTAAGAGTGGGCAAGGAGCAGCAGGATGCCACTCAGGTTTGGAACTGGCTGTTCAGAGTTCCTTATCTTTTTATACAAATGACCAATATGTACACGAAACAATACTACACAGTCATTATTGTGAGGCACTCCCTGATGCCACTTCTCAGCCATCAAGAAGACACCACAAATCCTAAAAACAGAAAAGAGTAAGTGATGGTGAGATTGTGGGGAATTGGAACCCTTGTGCATTGCTGATGGAGAAGGAAATGTGCAGCTGCTGAGGAGAGCCCTCTACTAGAGTTCTCATATGACCCAGGTTGTTATTAATTACTTTTCTCTGTGACTGACTTGAGAAAGCAGCTAAGGAGAAAGGATCTATTTTGGCGCGTGCCTTGAGAGTGCAGCCCACCCCTGTGGGGAAGGTGTGACAGTGGAGCCAGTTCACAGCTGGGGTAGGAAGGGCTGTGAAGCAGCTGCCTGCTCACAACTCAGAGGACAGGACAGGAAGTGGGTCGGTCTGTAACCCTCAGGGTCCACCTCCAGAGACCAACTGCCCCAGCTAGGATCTCAAAGATTCCACAACCTCCCCCCAAGCACCAACATTTGACCACTGAGTGTTTGAACACATGGGCCTGTGGGGAACATTTTCCATCTCAATCACAACACCGACAAATTCTACTCAAGTTTGTACCCTGAGGCATGAAAGCATAAACTTGAACAGATATGTGCTCACCATATTCATAGAAGCATTAGCCTACACAACACCTAAAAGACAAAAACAATCCGAATGCCCAGGGACAGATGAATAAATAGATAAAATGTAGGACCTACAAAGTGGACCACTGTGGGTGGGTAGGAATGTTCAAGTGGGGTCAGGGGGAGGAGCTGTGGAGAAAGGTTAGCTAAAACTAAAGATGCCATGAAAAAGCCATATAGAAACCCACTAACTAAAAAACAACAACAACAACAAAAAAACTTTTTAAAAGGCTGAGCATTCCTCAACACTCCACACCTCCCTTGGACATTTATATTCGTTCTGCCCATATTCACAGTGTTCACTGAGCCCCAGAAGTGGTGCAGATCCCATTTAGGACTGTGGTTTCAACTTCATTATTCTCAGCACTTTGACCACCATGACTCTCTTTTCACTGATGTTTTAATGTCTTTTTGTCTCAGTAATGATGAGTAAGATAACTATGCTTTTGTCTGTAGCCGTTGTTAGGTTGGAACCCACTGTATGCTTTGTTTGGCAAATGACTAGAAGATTTCTTTGTTTTTATGTCCTGTGGACCACCTGCATTGGGATAATATGATCAGGTGTGATTTTTTTTCATTTAGTTAAATAAATTCTAATGCATTTTTATTTATTAAATGAAAAATGGTTACATCTCTCTTTTTTAAAAATTATTAAGAACATATTTTGTATGGATGCGTCATGTGTTGGTACTATCTTTTCCCTCTTCCCTATCCCCATTCCACAGGGGGCCTCCTCAATGGGGTTATTGGTATTTCCCATGGGGTTGTGGGTTATGCATTGTGGGAGCAGCAGTCAGTTATTGGAGGGAGGCAGTGCCTCTGGGCATGACATCCCAACCTGTGACTCTTACAATCTTTCCACTCCCTTTTCTGCAAAATTCCCTGAGCCTTGGTGGGTGATTTTTAAGTCTACTTTAGTGATGAGCTCTTAGGAGCCTCTGGATTTCTGCTTTGGTAGGTGTTAAATATCCTTAGGGTCTGTCTCCTTCACTCTGGTGCTGCTTGTCAGGATCACCATGGAAACAGCACTCTTGCTCATCTCCCCAGTTCCTCTGTGGTTTCGCCTGGGTCTTGACTGAGATGATAGAGGTGGTTTATCTCCTCAGGTCTCGCTACCTCCTGAAAAAGAAAAATAGATTCTCCAACAGAGAGTGAGGTCAGCATAGGTTAAATTGGATAAGCATTATTAATTTGGATGTAGCCCCTCTTTTAGGCAAAGACTAGTGGGAGCTTGACATTGCAGAGCATAATCTTTGTCTTTGTAGGATTCAGATCTGGTTCCTAGTTCCAGATAGGGCTTCCATTCCACTGAGCAGATCTACCAGCCAATCACAAAGCCGTTGGTTACCCACCAAGCCTGTGTTCCACCATTGCACTAGTGTGTACTTCTTGTCAGGCTGGTGGTTTCTGAGTAGCTTAGATCCCCTCCTTGCTCACAGTGTTGTTGGCCACTTTCCGGCAGTAGCTCATGTAGTGCTTTACAGCACTAGATGTAATAACTGGCTAGGGACTGGCTTTCTTCTGGATTCCAGCCAGGATTTAATCCCTGCCATGATGTGGTGCCTTATGTGGTTTGGTGCTATGTACTTTGTTTGTTTGTTTGTTTGTTTTCTGAGGTAGGGTCTCACTCTAGCTCAGGCTGCCCTGGAATTCACTATGAAGTTTCAGGGTGGCCTTGAAGTCTCAGCGATCCTCCTACCTCTGCCTCCCGTGTGCTGGGATTAAAGACATGTATCACCACGCCTGGCTGGTGCTTTTTACATTTCTGAGCCTGTTCTAGTTTTGGTTATTTTGATCTTATAGGTTCTTGAGATTTTTTTTGATGCTTCTGTGTAGATTATCCCCTGAAGTATTTTATGTAAGTTTGGCTCTATGTTCATATAATCATAGAGCTGACTTTTTTCATGGAAATTTTTCCTTTCACCATCTATTATGAGGGATATTTTCACTGGGTACAGTAATTTGGGTTGGAATTCATAGTTTTTTAGACTTTGAAGTGTTCTATTCCAGACCCTTCTGGCTTTCAAGATTGTCACTGAGAAATCTGAGGTGATTCTGATGGGATTGTATTTGTGTGTAGTGAGTTGTTTCTCTCTTTCTGAATTTAGCACTCTTTCTTTGTTTTCATTGTTAAGAGTTTTAACTATGATGTGCCTTGGAGAGTTTCTTCTTTGGTCCTGTCTCGTTAGTGTTCTGTGAACTTCTTGTAACTGGAAGGGCCTCTGTTTTGCAAGATTAGGAAAATTTTCTTCAATAATGCTGTTAAATACATTCCCTATGTCTCTGGCCTGGATTTCTTCCTCTTCTGGTATACCTATGATCTGGATGTTTGGTCATTTTAGGGTATCCCACAGTTCTCTTGTATTCTGTTCACACGATTTTTTGAACTTAGCAAAGTTTATGAACTCCTGAATAATTTCTTCTGTCTTGTCTTCCAGCTCAGAGGATTTGTCTTCCACATGAGTGACTCTGTTAATGAGGGGTTCTAGAGATGTTTTTAAAAGCTCTGTTTAATTTTTATTTTCTGTTGTGTTATTTTGCATTGTCTCCATCTCTTTTTTTCATTTTCATTTTTATTTTTATTAATTAGTTTTGTACTCAGTGAACACAGTCAAGTTGGTACCATTGTTAGCTTCCTCCCTGTCCTCCCCCCAACCCGTCCTTGTTGAGGTATATGGGTCATGCATTGTGGGGTTAACCCTCCGTTATGGGTAAGAGGAAATGTCTCTGTGTATCATGACCCAATGTGTGGCTCTGACATTCTTTACATCCCCTCTTTGGCAAATTTCCTTGAGCCATGTTGGATTCATTTTAGGTATGCTTCAGTGATGAGGTCTTGGGAACCTCTGTGTCTCTGGATGTCTGATTTGGTAGGAGTTGATTGTCCTCTGTGTCGGTCCCCTTCACCCTTGTGCTGGTACCAGGTTCACCAAGAAAACAGCACCCTTGCTTGTTTTGCCAATTTTTCTTAGTTTCAGCCTGGGGCCCTTTTGAGGTATGATGGGGTGGTTCTCTTCTTAGGATCTACATCTATCTGAAAAAGAGAAGCAGATTCTTCAATGGAGAGTAAAGTTAGCACCAGATAAATGGGATAATCCTTATTTTTTTATAGAGAATTTAATAGGTGTAGGCCCTCTTGTAGCCCACGATTAGTGGTAGCTTGATAATGGAGAGTGGGCTCATGTTTGGATATGGTTCTGACTTCTTTCCCAGCTCCAGCTATGGGTTCCATTCCACTGAGTGGACCAATTTTAGCCAAATCAAGGGCATTTGGCTTCCCACCATGACTGTTTGCCACTATTGCACTTGTGTGAGCATCATGACAGGTTATTTGCTGCTAAGTAGGTTAGACCATGAGTTGCTTGGACAGATATTGGCCATTTTCCCCCCGTTGCCCATGTAGCACCTTCTGGCACTAGATGCGCTGCCTGGGGACTGACTCTCTTCCAGCTTTCAGCTATGTAACTCCATGTTACATGTCAACTGCATATGGTGTCTTCAGCAGTAGGGTCTTACCGCTAACCTTTGGCGGGTCATCAACTACTCTGACAGAAATCTGTTATTCTTTTAGGAAACTTTGTAGATCTCTCTGATCAAAAGCTCATTGTGAATGATAGCCACCTGCTGGTACTGGGAGTTACAAGTCAGTGCCCACTAAGAAAAGGAAGAAAAAGATAAGTAATATAAAAGAGTTAGAGAGAAGAGGGAGAGAGAGAGAGAGAGAGAAGCAGTAGAAGATTAAGGTCAGTCTTCATCGTACCCTCTCCAGGGCCTTGTGACTCAGGTGTTCCCTCTAAGGGCCTGGTGAAGGTTCAACCATTTGGCCTGCCTTTTAGGATGTAGAATTTTATGATATCATTGCCATTTGGGTCCAGATTTGTGTCCCCCCCCCTTGCTCTCCCCTTGCTCCCCACCCACCCTATTGTCCAGTTTTCAAGATGGTTGCTGGGTATGTCGGCATCTTGGGTAGATTCAGGTTAGGTGCTGTAGATGAGTGAGACTATGTGGTGATTATCTTTCTGTGATTGGGTAAGTTCACAGAAAATGATCTATTCCAGGTTCAACCATTTTTCTTCAAATTTCATTGTGTCATTTTTCTTACTGCTGTGTAGAATTCCATCGTGTAGATATACCACATCTTAGTTATCTGTTCATCTAGTGATGGACATTTGGGTTGATTCCAACTCTTAGCTATTATGAATTGATCCACTATAAACATGGTTGAGCAAACCTCTCTGGACTGAGGCTTGAAAATTTTAGGGTACATACCCGGTAAGGGAAAAACTGGTTATGTTGGTAACTCTATAGTCAGCTTTTTTTGAGGAGTCCCCCCCCCCTTTTTTTTTTACTTTCACTACAAAATAATTTATTATAACACAAGTGTTAGCACAAGACTCCTATGTACAAGCCCAAAGCACTCTGGACCACTCAGCTAGGGGACTCTCTTCTTCCCCCTTGCCTTTTGGACCTCTTCTATCAGATCTTTTAGATACTGGATCTCTTTGGCCAGAGAATCTGCCTTCTATTTCAGAGCTTTGTTCTTTTTTTCTAGCTCTTTACACTCTTCAGTAAGAGCCTCCTGCTCTTCCCTCTTTTTCTGGTGGTACCTGGTGGCTGCAGTCTTATTTTGCTCCATTTTTTAAAGTTTCTTATCCAAATTTTCAACCTTGATTTTTGCTGCCATCTCCCCAGGAGGATCATAAGGTTTGGGATGGGTAGACCCGCGGGGAACACTTGGAGATGCAGACTACTTGGAAATCCCCCAGAGGTAGAGGGACTGTGCTGGGGAGAGCCAGGGTAGCACTCAGGGCTCATTCAGATGCCACTGTCATTATCTGAGGGGGTGTCTTCCTCCTCTACACACTGAGGGGTGATAGAAATGTAAACCGTGTTGTCAAGCTTCCTATCTCCTTCAGAAATATCATCTTCACTGCCTAATTCTAAACTAAAGGAATGATCTGGAGTGGAAGACAGGACCCCTGGGGAAAAGGAAAGAAGTTGCAAGGAGGCAAAGGGAGTAATCTAGTTGACTTTTGTTGAACTTTCTGGGAGATGGCCAATTGGGTTCACAGTCTGGGGAGGCTCCTTATCAGTCTCTTGGACTAGGGGGGCAAATAGATCACATGTGTCATCAAAAGTATCCAGAAGGGGCTGGAGAGATGTGTTAGTGGTTAAGCGCTTGCCTGTGAAGCCTAAGGACCCCGGTTCACCCATGTTAGCCAGATGCATAAGGGGGCGCACGCGTCTGGAGTTTGTTTGCAGTGGCTGGAAGCCCTGGCACGCCCATTCTCTCTCTCTCTATTTGCCTTTTTCTCTCTCTGTCACTCTCAAATAAATAAAAATGAACAAAAAATTATTAAAAAAAAAGTATCCAGAAGCTCATCTGGCATGGTTTCCAGGTCCCCCATATGAAACAGGGCATCAACATCAAACTCCTTCAGATCCATTTTCTACAACATCCAATCTGTCCCCGAGAAGGGATCCTCCTTGCCGGTGTGTCTGAGGCACTGACCAACCCATCCACAGCCAGCCATTCGGAGGTGCCCACCTTAGCCTTGTCGCCGGAGAACCCATGAGGTTTGAAGTGCTTGGCCACTTCCAGGTAGTCGTCTAAGGGACCTAAGCTTTCTTCAGCCCCCAAACCCGATGGGTCGAAGGGGGACATCAATTCCCCCGCCAACACCTTGCTGCCTAGAAAGCTCATCTGGGTCATATTGTGGGGTTTTGTTGGAATCGAGGAATGTGCTCATTTCGAAGGTGTCTTTGTCGGTTACAGCAACTCTGCTGCTGGATGTCATGAAAAGTGCCATGGCTTAAGCCGGTGGCGCTTGCTGCTGCAGAGCCTGGTGCTGCTGCCACCGCAGCAAAGGCCGATGCTGCCACGGGCACTGCTGCCTCTAATGTACCATGGTGGCCGCACACCCTGTGGGCGGGAGGGAGGAGGGACAAAGAGCCTCTGATGGATACTACATGGGTGGGTGGGTGGAGCAGAAATCAGGAGTCTCCATATTGCTTTCCAAAGCGGTTGTACCACCTTACATTCCCACCAACAGTGGATGAGGGTTCCTATTTCTCCACATCCTCACCAGCATTTATTTTCATTTGATTTTTTGATGTTTACTATCCTTACTGGGGTAAGGTGGAATCTCATAGTTGTTTTAATTTGCATTTCCCTGATGATTAGGGGTGATGAACATGTTCTTAAGTGTGTGCTTGCCATTTGTATTTCTTCCTCTGTGAACTGCCTGTCCAGCTCTTTGCCCCATTTTGCGAGTGGGTTGTTTGACTTAAAAATTTTTTTTATATATTTGAAAGTGACAGAGAGAGAGAGAGAGAGAGAGAGAGAGAGAGAGAGAGAGAGAGAGAGAGGGAATGGGCATGCCAGGGCCTCCAGCCACTGCAAACGAATTCCAGACGCGTGCGCCCCCTTGTGCATCTGGCTAACGTGGCTCCTGGGGAATTGAGCCTCGAACTGGGGTCCTTAGGCTTCACAGGCAAGCTTTTAAACACTAAGCCATCTCTCTACTTTTCATTGTTTAGGTTTTTGAGTTCTTTGTAGGTACTAGAGATTAGGCCTCTGTCATTAGGATATTCAGCAAATATTTTCTCCCATTCTGTGGGTAATCTATTGGCTTTGCTTATTGTATGTTTGTCTGTGAAGAAACTCTTCAGCTTCATGTGGTCACACTGGTTGAGTGACTGTTTAAGATCCTGAGATACTGTTTTGTTTTTTTTTTTTTTTTCAGGAAGTCTTTTTCCATTCCTATATCATGGAAAGTTCCTCTTATATTTTCTTCCAGTAATAGCTGAGTTTCTGGTCTTATATTGAGGTCTTTGATCCATTTGGACTTGAGTGTTGTGCATGGTGAGATGTGTGGATAAAGTTTCAGTTTCCTCCATATGGTTATCCAGTTTGTCCAGCACCATTTGTTGAAGATGCTGTCTTTTTTCTAGCCTATATTGTTAGGCCCTTTGTCAAATATCAAGTAGCTATAGTTGCTTGACCCAAAGACCAGGTCCTCAAGTCTATTCCATTGGTTTATACTCCTTTTTTAATGCCAGGACCATGCTGTTTTTATTACTATGGCTTTGTAATATAGCTTTAGATCAGGTATGGTGATGGCTCCAGAGGTATTTCTTTTACTGAGGATATGCTTGGATATCTGAGGCCTTCTGCCTTTCCATATGAGTTTTGAGATCATTTATTCTATCTCTGTGAAGAACAATGTTGGGATTTTAATTGGAATTGCATTAAATCTATATATTGCCTTTGGTAGGATTGCCATTTTCACAATGTTAATTCTACCTATCCAGGAGCATGTGAGGTCTTTCCATTTTCTCAAGTCCTCCTCAATTTCTTTCTTGAGTGTTTTAATGTTTTCATTGTATAGATCTTTCACTTCCTTGGTTAACGTTATTCCAAGGTATTTTTTTGTTGTTGTTTCTATTGAAAATGGGACCATCTCCCTTATTTATTTCTCTGTATCTTTGTCATTTGCATATAGAAAGGCTACTGGATTTTGTGCATTGATTTTGTATCCTGCTACTTTGCTAAAGGAGTTAATCACCTTCAAGACTTTTGGGATGGAGTCTCTCAGGTCTCTTACATATAGAATCATGTTGTCTGTGAATAGAGCTAACTTAAGTTCTTCCTCTCCAAATTGTATCCCTTTTATTTTTTTCCTCTGTCTTATTGCTTTAGCTAGGACTTCCAGTACAATGTTGAAGAGCAGAGGTGAGAGTGGACACCCATGTCTTGTCCCTGATCTTAATGGGAATTCCTCCAGTCTCTCTCCATTAAGTATTATTTAGGCTTTAGGAGCTTTATAGATAGCCTTTATTATGTTAAGATATGAACTGACCATGCCAATTCTCTCCAATGTTTTGTTCATGAAGTGATATTGTATTTTGTCAAGGGCCTTTTCTGCATCTATCTGAATGATCATGTGGTTTTTGTGTTTAACCTTGTTTATGTGGTGTATTACATTGACAGATTTCCGTATGTTGAACCACCCCTGAGTTCCTGGGAAGAATCCCACTTGATCAAGTTGGATAATGTTTTTGATGTGTTGTTGGGTTTGCTTTGTGAGGATTTTGTTCAAGATCTTTGCGTCTAAGTTCATCAGGGAAATAGGCCTGTAGTTTTCTTTTCTTGTGGCATCTCTGCCTGGTTTTGTAATTAGGGTGATACTAGCTTCATAAAAATAGTTGGGGTGCTTTCCCTGTTCTCCAATTGTGTGGCACAGTTTGAGAAAGATTGGTTTGAGTTCTTCCATGAAGGTTTGATAGAATTCAGCTGAGAAGCCATCTCGTCCTGGACTCTTCTTTTTGGTGAGGTTTTTTTATTACCTTTTCAGTCTTGATGAGTGTAATAGGTTTGTTTAGGAGATTAATCTGTGCTGACTTTAGCTTTGGTAGATGGTGTGTTTCAGGAATTTGTCCATTTCCTCCATATTATCCAGTTCTGTGGAGTAAAGGTTTTTGAAATATGTCCTGATGATTCTCCCAATTTCACTTATGTCTGTTGTAATCTCTCCTTTTTCATTTTGAATTTTGTTAATTTGAGGTCTCTCTCTCTCTCTCTCTCTCTTTTTTTTTTTTTGCTTGATAAAATTGGCCAGGGGTTTGTCAATCTTGTTTATTCTTTGAAAGAACCAGCTCTTTGTTTTGTTAATTTTCTTAATTGTTTTCTTAGTTTCCAATTATTTCTTTCTGTCTGGAGCTTTTTGGGTTGGATTGTTTCTGCTTTTCGAGTGCCTTTAGGTGAATGGTCAGGTTATTGATTTGGGATCTCTCTGTCTTTGTTATGAAGGCATTTAATGCTTTGAATTTTCCCCTGAGGACCACCTTTATTGTGTCCCATAAGTTTTGGTACAATGTGTTCTCATCGTCATTCATTTCTAGAAATTTCACAATTTCATTTTTTATTCGTCCACTACCCATTTATTGTTTAAAAGTGTGCTGTTCAGTTTCCAGGAGGTGATGGGATTCTTGATGGGTCTTTTGTTGTTAATTTCTAGCAATATAGCATTGTGATCTGATATCATCCAGGGAATTATGTCAATCTTCCTAAATATATGGAGGTAGGCTTTGTGACCCAGTACATGATCTATTTTAGAGAATGTTCCATGGGCTGCTGAGAAGAATGTGTAGTCTGTGGATTTGGGGTGGAATGTTCTGTGGATGTCTGTTAGGTCTAAGAGAGCTATGGTTTTGTTGAGCTCTCTTACTTCCTTGTTGAGTTTCTGTTTGGATGATCTATCTATTACTGATAATGGTGTATTGAAGTCCCCAACTATGATGGTGTTGGTGGTTATTTCTTTTTTATGGTCAAGTAGGTTTTGTTTTATGAACTGTGCTGCCCCTGTGTTTGGTGCATAAAGATTTATGATTGTGATATCCCCTTGATGGATTAGTCCCTTGATAAGTAGGAAGTGGCCTTCTTTGTCTTTTTTGATTATTTTTGGCTTGAAGTCTATTTGATCTGATATTAGTATAGCTACACCTGCTTGTTTCTTGTTCCAATTTACTTAAAATATTGTTTTCCACCCTTTCACCCTGAGGAGGTGTCTGTCTTTAGTGGTGAGGTAGGTTTCTTGAAGACAACAGATTGAGGGGTCTACTTTTATGATCCACCCTGTTAGCTTGTGTCTCTTGATGGGTGAATTAAGGCCATTAATATATAGGGTAATGACTGTGAGGTTCGATTTGATCCCTGCCATATTGTGTTGGTATATGTGGTTTGGTGTTCCTACGGACTTTGAAGTTTTTTATGCCTTCCTTGAGTTGGTTATTGTGATCTGCTTCTTGTAGGCATTTGAGGTTGGTTATTTGATTCTTCTGTGTGGAAAATTTCCTGAAATACTCTCTGTAGTTTTGGTTTTATGTTCATATAATTGTAGAGCTGAGTTTTGTCATGGAAATTTTTTCTTTCACCATCTATTATGAGGGATACTTTTGCTGGGTAAAGTAGCTTTGCTTGGAAGCCATGGGTTCTTAGACTTTGCAGTGTTCCATTCCAGGCCCTTCTGGCTTTCAGGGTTTCCATTGAGAAGTCTAAAGTAATTCTGATGGGGCTACCTTTAAAAGTGATGTGCTGTTTTTCCCTAGCTGCTTTTAGGATTTTCTCTTTGGTGTCAATGTTTAGAATCTTAATGACAATATGTCTTGGATAATTTCTCCTTTGGTCCAATCTGTTTGGAGTTCTGTTAGCTTCTTGCTTCTTGATGGGCCTTTCTTTTGAGAGAGTAGGAAATTTTTCTTCAATTATTTTGTTAAATAAGGTCTCCATGCCTTTGGTCTGAATTTTTTCCCCTTCTGGTATTCCCATGTTCCAGATGTTAGGACACTTAAGGATATCCCACAATTTTCTCAAATTCCTGATTCCTGAAATTTATTCTTGCATTTGATTATGTCTTCATTAAGCTTAATCAACTGGTTATTGAGATCCTCTATTTGTTGACTCACCTTTAATTCATTTATATCTCTTTTGAGTCTTCTCTGGTTTTCTTAAATTAAATTAAGCCTAGTGACAAAAGCTGAGTGCTCTAAGGGACTATTCTGCTAAATTTCACTTATGTGATTGTTGGTTTTTTGATCCTTTGCTTCCATTTCAGCAATTCTTTTTATGAAGGTCACATAGCTTGTTGTGTTTTCATTTTGGGATTAAATTTCTGTTGTTTTCTCTGTGACTTTATTGGTGGCTTCCATTGTGGGACTAGGTATCCTTGGTGGAGATCTCTCAGTTTTCTGACTTTCATTTTTTTTTTTTTTTTTTTTTTTTTTTTTTTTTTTTTTGCATTGTGGTCTACCCATGTCAGGGAAAAGTCTTATTTTACTGAGGAGGAAGGAAGTACTTGTCCTTGTAGGATATTCAGTGAGTGTTCTGTTTTAAATGTGAACCAGATTAGTGTAGGATGGGGTTATAACTGCCAATGCATAGATTGTGGAGAATGCAAGTACATTAAAGTTACCTCTGGAACTGGGAGGTGTGGACTGGGAGCTCTGGCCTACTCATTCCCCTTGCACACAACCTTCAGCACATGGGGAACATGGGTTGGAGAACCAAGAGCCAGGAAACTGGGGACCCAAAGACAAGAGGCCAACTCCCACAATGTCCTGTGCACCCTCTGGCTCAGGGGAACAGTGATTTGGGGACTCAGAGGCCAGTCACTCAGGAACCCAGACCAAAAGGCCTGCTTCTGCAGCACACATGCAGGGATCAGGCTTCCCCAAGCTAGAAGCAAGGGGACCGGGATCAGGGAACTGGGAGGTGGGGAAGGAACTAGGGGCTCTATCCTACTCTGCATGCACTCTCTGCAGCAGGAGATCTGGGAGTTGGGAACCCAGGGGCAGGTCAGTCAGGAAGGCTGAGCAACAGGCTTGCTTCAGCAGTATGCATGCAGGGTCCAGGCAGCCCCAAGCCAGCATCAGGGGAACTGGGAGGTGGGGAAGAAACTGGGTGCTCTGGCCTACTCATTCTATGTGTGCCTATCTTTCTAGTTCTCCTGGAATAAGTTTTACATGGTAGTATGCCAACAGAAACAAAGAAAAAGAAAACCTAAATAAATATTAGAACTGAAAGGGGAGTTGTTATGATGGACTCTAATGAATTCCCAAAGATCATTCAGAAATATTTTAAAAACTTACATTCCAAAAAGCTGGAAAAACTGGAAGAAATTGATAAATTTCTAAGCATATTTGTCCTATCAAAATGAAAGGCAGAAGACAGAATTGATTTAAATAGACACATGATTTTTTGAACAATAGGATTGAATCAATTAAGTCTCCTCACAAAGAAAAGCCCAGGCCATATGGATTTGCTGCTGTATTACCAAAATTTATTTTTAGTGGTGAGTCACTTCAGGGTTAAATTTATTTTTAGTTTTTTTTTGAGGTAGAGTCTCATTGTAGCCCAGGCTGACCTGAAATTCAGTATGCTTTCTCTCAGGGTGGCCTTGAACTCATGGAGATCCTCCTACCTCTGCCTCCTGAGTGCTGGGATTAATGGAGTGCTCCACCAGACCCATTTTAAGTTTTATTTATCTATTTGAAAGGAGAGAGAGAGAGAGAGAGAGAGAGAGAGAGAGGGAGAGAGGGAGAGAATGGGTATGCCTGGGCCTCCAGCTGCTGCACACAAACCCTAGGTCTTTAGGCTTTGCAGGCAAATGCCTTAACTGTGGAGCCATCTCTCCAGTTCTCTTTTAAATTATTTATTTATTTATACCTCAGGTTTATTTGAAAGATAAGCTTATACTGAGCATGAAACCAACCACTCCATTCTACAAAGTCTTTGACAAGACCACCTATGGCATTAATAACAGTTTAACTTTTACTAACAAAATAATAACACAAATATTACCAACATGTGAATTACTAAACTTGCTTTATTAGGCACATAGTACTATTCAGCAAAATATATTAATACCCAGAATGATAGGGATTATTGTTACAATGAGTATGGTGAAACACTGTTGCAAAGAAGCAGCATTGTTTAAGTTCATTTAAATTTCTAGAAATAACACTTCCTCAGTGGCAAAAAAGTGGAGGGCCATGACTGGAAAGGTGGAAACAGAACATATCACAGGCCATAGGGAACCCTTGGTGAATTATCACTGTGCACATTTTCTTAAATGTGACTGTAAATCTGGGAATCCATGTATTTCAACATTTGTCTGTTTTTTACTTGAAGTATATACAGTTCACTGTTCTTGAATTATATGTTCATAGAGCCAACCGCCCTTGAAGTTGAGTCAGGCTTACTGGCCATGAGGTTAGGAGGGTAGTGGGTGATTCTTATGTCACTGTTTTAATACCAACTGGCACACCCTTTAGCAGCATGCATGTTGTAACTAGCTAGGTGCTGTTGGTCTTCAGAATGACTGGGGAACAAGTGGTATTGGTGTCCTTTTTAGTCCTGATCCCCTGGGTGGGGCTACAGGCCCCAGGAAAGCAGGTGTGCTGGGCATGTAGGAGGTTGAAGATGATCTGAAGTCCCCAGAGCCACTCACTCCTCCAGCAAGGGAGAAGGCAGAAGTACCTAGGCCGGTGTGGGAAGCACACGGGCGCTTCACTCAGAGCCTGTCAGTCCTGCACTACTTGTGAAGGCATCAGTACCTACAGAACTACGGGAAGTACGTGGGCGCTTCAGCCCAGAACCCCTCATTCCTGCAACTGGAGGAAAGGAGGAAGTAGGGTGAAGGTGTGGGAAGGAAGTAGTGGCTGCACTGCAATGCTCGTCAGTCCTGCAGTAAGGGCGAGTGCACACGGGGCTGTAGGTGTGGGGAGCATGGTGGTGTTGGCATTTCCCCTGGCCAGCATGGTGGGGGCAGGCGTTTCAAAGCCAACAGGTAGTGTTGGGTCTGTAAACCCTGGTGGCATTGTGGGATAATTAGGAAGTTGAGCTGCTGTCATTTCAAGGCCCACAGCTGTTGCTGGGGCAGCTTGGTCCGTGAGAAGAAATGAACTTCCGTGCTGTTGACCCTATCATACGTAACCTATAGGTGGGTTGAGGGGCAGCTCCAGGCTAAACCCTGGGTGGTAGGTTGCATGTGGCCACCAGGGTAAAAAGTGTCAACAGGGCTGGAGAGATGGCTTAGCAGTTAAACGCTTGCCTGTGAAGCCCAAGGACCCCTGTCGATTCCCCAGGACCAGATGCACAAGGGGAAGCATGCATCTGGAGTTCCTTTACAGTGGCCGGAGGCCCTGGTGTGCCCATTCTCTCTCTCTCTCTCTCTGCCTATTTCTCTGTCGCTCTCAAACAAATCAATAAAAAAATAAACAAAACAAAATAAAATAAATAATTTATTGCTGGGTGTGGTGGTGCACACCTTTAATCCCAGCACTTGGGAGGCAGAGGTAGGAGAATTGCTATAAGTTAAAGGCCACTCTGATCCTATATAGTAAATTCTAGGTCAGCCTAGGCTAGAGTGAAATCCTACCTTAAAAAACCCCCAAAATTATTTATTTATGAGAGAGAAAGAAAGAGAGAGAGAGAGAGAGAGAGAGAGAGAGAGAGAGAGAGATGATGTGGCGGGGCCTCTTGCTGTTGAAGACAGACTGTAGATGCATGTACCACTTTGTGAATCTGGCTTTATGTGGATACTGGGGAATTGAACCTAGGCCATTAGGCTTTGCAAGCAAGTGCCTTTAATGGCTGAGCCATCTCTCCATTGACCCTCTTTAGAAGCATAATTCTGGATTATTTCTTTGACATTTCCTCCATCTCTGTGTTTTTGGGAGGCTAGGAATGGGTCCTGATGGGTTGTATCCTCATATTCTTTGTGTTTCTTTGTTGTGCTTTCTGTATCTCTTCCAGATTTAACTTCTCTCCATTTCCTAGTACTAGTTGGTGGTTTGTTCTGTTTTCTGAGGGACGTCCTACAGGCTACTTTGCTAGTGACTGCCTTCCTTGCAGTCATTTAGGCTGAGCTGCAGTGGTGCTCCTCAGTCATTTATCAGGAAGTCTGGATATGCCTAGCCATAGAAGATCATTTTGTATTATGCTTGCGGCCCTGGATAATTTTTACCTGCTGAGGATTGATGCTGGCTCATGTGCAGTGCGGGAGCTCAAGGAGAACCGTGAGCTCAGAGATACTCCCTGTCAGGGACTGTGGCGGTGGTCTCTTCAGTGATGCTTGGTCTCTCCTGTATGGGAGAAGGGGGAACCAGGGCTTTCTTCCTGGTGGCCACTGACTGGAGTCTATTGTGTGGGAAATAAAGGTGGTGGGGTGCTGGACTTTCATGGACTTTAAAATATGGACTCTTCCATTATTTTTTTTTCCTGAGATATAAACTTCTCTCTTGGCTTCACTTACCAATATTATTTGAAAGAGACAATTTTTAATACTATGCATGTTCAGCTGTGACCCTTCAGTCTACTGACCCATGAAAGTATGTGTGTACTGCCTCATGGGTCAACCTCCCTGACTCATTGCTATTTTCTTAAAACAAACAAGCAAACAAACAAACAAAAAAAAACAACAACCAACAAAACAATAACCTGAGATGCTTCCTTCCTAAGATAGCAGCAATAGCAGCATCACCCCACTGGGGTTACTGGTTATTTCTTGAGGAGAGAATCTATTGCCAAATTTCTCAAAGTCTTACATGCCACACACATTTCTTTTGTGAAAGAGTCCTGACTGAATATCTCCCCAAAGGCTGAGAAAGAATGATCTCATCCTCTGAATTGGCAGGCAGAAGGCATTTCGATTCTATGCAACTTAAGAACAGAAAGGTGGTGGTTAAGCAGAAATTAAATCGTTAATAATCAGACAGAACCAGCCCTTTCTTCCCCAGACGATTCTTGCCAAATTCTGGAGATGTGTCTGTGAACAGGATTTGCCCTAGACCCACGGATCCTGGCTTCCACCGGAGGCTGTAAGGTCTGATTAGTTCCAAGGCCTCTGTGGAGAAAAAAGGATCCAGGAGAAGAAAACTAATATGAAAACTCCCTATGACAAAACACTCAGAAATGTGAGACAAAAGGAAACCAAATCAGTCCAGTTGTTGTGGAACTGAAGAAGGAATGAAAAAACAGTCGGAAGTGGTGAGCAGGAGCCCAGGCAAGCCAGGGGTGAGGATGTGTCTGTTCTCCATGTTATTAGATGGGTGTGGGACCTATGGATGACATTTAAGCCCATGGGCCAGTGCCATGCAGTCATCTGATCAAGAAAGCAAACACTTGAAACATCACAGGAAAGAGAACAGGGGGACTAAGGCATAAATTAAAGAAAAACCCACCCATTGTATTGGAAAGATGCCAAAATGTTTGCCTCTGGCTAGGTTTTGGTGAAATCAATCTTTTGTGAGAAAGTAGAATCCCTAACTTACACTCTGAGAAAGTTTGAAGACTGAGTTTGTAATGTTCATGAGTTGTGGACATTCTAAATTAAAAAATGCACCTAAAGAGTGCTCCTAATTTTGTTATTGCTAGAATACAGTTAGACACTGATTGATAGTCGCTCTGGTCACGAGAGATTTCCATTGAAAAATAAGATCTCTACTGAGGATGAGTTTTCAGTAAAAGACTTACAAAACACCTCATGGAAAAATCCCCCATGAACAAGAGTTTGCAGACACACCAAATAGAAGAATCAGCAATTTCAAACATGAAATTAGAAAAATAACTTTGGTTGGTTGGTGGGGCCTGGGAGGAGGGTGCAGACTCAGGAAGAGCCTGCCAACAAGAAGAAAAGCCAGTGAAAAATGTAAGAAGAAAGAACCTGGCAGCTCTTCTTCTTTTTTTTTTTAATATTTTATTTATTTATTTTAAGGAGAAAGGAGAGAAAGAGAGAGAAAATATGGGTTTGCCAGGGTCTCCAGACACTGCAAATGAACTGCAGTTGCATGCACTGCTTTGTACATCTGGCTTTACGTGGGTACTGGGGAATTGGACCCAGTTTGTTAGGCATTGCAGGCAAGCACTTTAACCACTGAGCAATCTCTTCAGCCCTGTAGCAGCTGGTCTTGATCTCCATATTGACTCAGACTGCAGTTCCCTTTTAGTCTCACCAGGGCAGGTCAGCATCTATGTTCTTTGGGGACTGTGTCTTTAAATATTTGTAAATGAAAACTACCTTGCTCCTAAACTCTCTAATAAGGAACCAGTGTCTAGAGCATAATAAAAACTCTTGAAAATTAATCAATACTAGATATCAGGCTAGGTGCTGCTCAGGCACCCTTCCTGCAGCAGCAGCAGCTGTCCCTCTATCCAGAGATAACAAGCACCCTTAGCAATAGTGGCCCCCAAGTCTTCTCTTTGTCCCCTGCCACCCAGTAGCCTGAGGCAATGTGACTGCAAGCATGTGCTATGGGCTATTTACTAGCTAAGCCTGCCTTCTTGTGAGGCAGGACCTCTTTCCCCTGGTGACCCTTTAAGAGGGGAGACCCTCTTTCTCCAGTGGGACTATACGCTCTCTTCAGAACCCTGTTATGCTGCCTGTGGTGTTGACGTTAATAACTCTCATTAATAAACCCTGTGCCCTCATGGAGAAGTTTGCCTCACTGTGCTCTCTTGAGTCCAACCTTATGCTAAAGGGCATACGAAATACAGTTGCAAATTAATAGGAAAGAAGATTACATACAGGATACTTACATGAAAGGAACTTTGTTGATAATGAGGGGAATAAAGAGATGGAAAAGACACCCTCATACCATCGGACTTACAAGAGTTCAAGTCTGAAAACATTGATGATTGAAATATGAGGGAACAGTCTTTCCAGTAATACTGGTGGTCAAGGAATGACCAACGTCTAAACCTAAAAGTGTATACTAATGTAACCTTCCTGGCAGGAAGGACGATATTCTAAAGAGGCACTTGTGCCCCTCCTTTGTCCATAAAGCTATTGAAACAAGGGACTCCCAGAAATGAAATTCCCCCAGGAATCTTATGCTGGGAGTAGAAAAAGGCTGAGGCCATGGGACCACCCATAGGGGGAACTTACTTTCTGGAAAGAGATTTACAACTTGACAGACCAATTTGCAAGAGAGACTTAAGCTGAGAAAATGATGGGGAGATCACACTCTAATTGGGACTACTTAGCCACACATACCTCTTGCCTTCTTTTTTTTTTTTTCATAGAACCATTTTTATTGCATATAAATAAGCTTGCACAGATTCTGAATATTACTGCTTTTGGTATTGTGTTACCTTCTAACTTTTTTTTTCATTTTTATTTTTTATTTTATTTTTTTTTACAGTCAGTTTGGTACCATTATTAGGCTCATCCATGACCTACCCCCTCCCCTTGGCCCCTCCTTGTTGAGGTATATGGGTCATGCATTCTGGAGTTAGCCCACAGTTATGGGTAAGCTAAATGTCTCTGCATATCATGACCCAACATGTGGCTCTGACATTCTTTCCGCCCCCTCTTCCGCAAAATTTCCCTGAGCCATGTTGGGTCTGCTTCAGTGATGAGGTGTTGGGGGGCTCTGAGGCTCTGGCTCTCTGATTTGGTAGGAGTTGATTTTTCTCTGTGCTGATCTCCTTCCCCCTTGTGCTATTATCCGGTTCATCAGGAAAACAGCGCCCTTGCTTGTTTCTCCAATTTTTCTTAGTTTCAGCCGGGGCCCTTTTGAGGTATGATGGGGTGGCTCTCTCCTTAGGATCTACATCTATCTGAAAAAGAGAAGCAGATTCTCCAACAGAGAGTAAGTTAGCATCAGGACAAATGAGATAACCCCCTTTTTTTTTAATAGAGAATTTAATGGGTGTAGGCCCTCTTGTAGCCCACAATTGATGGTAGCTTGATATTGGAGAGTGGGTTTATGTTTGGATACGGTTCTGACTTGTTTCCCAGCTCCAGCTATGGGTCTCATACCAGTGAGGGGATCAGTTAGCCGAATTGAGAGCAGCTGGTTTCCCACCATGGCTGTGTGCCACCACTGTACTTGTGTGGGCATCACAACAAGTTATTTGCTGCTAAGTAGGTTAGACCATGCATTGCTTCGACAGATATTGGCCATTTTCCCCCAGTCTCCCATGTAGCACCTTCTGGCACTAGACACGCTGACTGTCTGGGGACTGACTCTCTTCCAACTTCCAGCCATGCCATTCTAATTTGCATGTCAATCACATAAGGTGTCTTCAGCAGTAGGGTCTTATCACTAGCCTTTGGTGGGTCATCAAGTACTCTGACAGAAATCTGTCTGTCTTTTAGGAAACCTTGTAGGTCTCTCTGATCAAAAGCTCATTGTGGATGATAGCCCCATGCTGGTTCTGGGAGTTACAGGTCAGTGCCCACTAAGAAAATGAGGAAAAAGATAACTAATATAAAAGAGTTAGAGATAAAAGAGAGAGAGAGAGAGGGAGAGGGGAAGTGAGGGAGGGAAGATGTAGAAGATTAAGGTTAGTCTTGATCATACCCTCTCCAGTGTCTTGTGGTTCTGGTATTCTCTGTAAGGGCCTCTGGTGAAGGATCAGCCATTTGGTCTGTCTTTTAGTAAGTAGAAAATTATGGTACCATTGCCATTTGGGTCTAGATTTGTGTTTCCCACCCCTTTGATGCCCTCCCCTCCCTCACCTTCCATCCTAGTGTCTAGTCTAGGAGATGCTTGCTGGGTATGTAAGGTATCTTGGGTAGATTCGGTTTAGGTGCTGTAGATGAGTGAGACTATGTGGCGATTTTTTTTCTGTGATTGGGTAAGTTCACTGAGAATGATCTGTTCCAGGTTCAACCATTTTTCCTCAAATTTCATTGTGTCATTTTTTCTTACTGCTGTATAGAATTCCATTGTGTAGATATACCACATCTTAGTTATCCATTCTTCTAGTGATGGACATCTGGGTTGATTCCAGCTCTTAGCTATTACAAATTGAGCTGCTATAAACATGGTTGAGCAAATCTCTTTAGCCTGTGGTTTGAAGGTTTTAGGGTAGATGCCCAGTAAGGGAATAACTGGGTCTGTTGGTATCTCTATACTCAGCTTTTCCAGAAGTCTCCATATTGCTTTCCAAAGTGGTTGTACCATCCTACATTCTCACCAACAGTGGATGAGTGTTCCTACTTCTCCACATCCTCGCCAGCATTTATTTTTATTTGATTTTTTGATGTTTGCTATCCTTATTGGGGTAAGGTGGAATCTCATAGTTGTCTTAATTTGCATTTCTCTGATGATTAGGGATGATGAACATTTTCTTAAGTGTATGTTTGCCATTTCTATTTCTTCCTCTGTAAACTGTTCAGCTCTTTGCCCCATTTTGTGAGTGGGGTGTTTGACTTCTTACTGTTTAGATTTTTGAGTTCTTTGTAGATTCTAGAGACTAGGCCTCTATCAGTTGGATAACCTAATTGGGACTACTTAGCCACACATACCTCTTGCCTTCTTTTTAAACCTAAATCTCATGTCAGGAGCTTAAAGATGGACTTAGGAGACCACTGATCCTCTTTGTTCTTCTTCTCAATGTGGCCACATTGAAGAAACCTTCCTTTTCTGCTCTTCACCAATATTGTTTGTTTGATTGGATTATTAAAGCAAACCTGGTTAGTTAGGGTGCAGGCTGTGACCCCAATAACTCCAGTAACACTAATGTTGAAGAAATAAAAGTTGTCACTGCAGCAATTTTGCCTCCATATGCAAGTGCATCTTAGAGAAACATTTGTTTTATGTGTGAGAAAATTCACCTTGGAATAATGAGATCTGGAATCAACTTAATTAAGCATAATATAAGACTAAAGTATCAAATAACACGTATATTAAAATGAAGGCATTAGATCTGTGTCAAAACAGGTAACACTCAAAAGGGTTAGTGGTGAAATACTAAACTGTTTTATTTTTGGTGGCACAGATGGTTTTTGTTTAGGGTCCTGTTATATTTCCTGTGAAGTTGTACTTAGGTCTGCAGAGACTCTGGTACAATGGGATATTTTTCTCTTCAAATTGTTGCTTTATGACATATTTGCTGCTTGCAAAATCAACTTAATAGGTCACTGCTGGTATTGCAAAATAAAATGAGACGAAAAGAAGATATCAGGGTTGCATATGGTGCCACATGCCTGAAATCCTAGCATGCAAGAGCCAAAGGCTACGAGGAGGCTGAGTTCAAGTATGTTTTCTTTGTTTTCACTGCGCTGGTGGAGCTTTGAGAACGTTTTACAGATATGGTTTCTTTGTTGGTGCTGCTCATTGCAAAAGCATCTTCCAAGGGGCTTAACTTTTCTCTTTGTTATAGTTTAAAAGAATTTTAAAAATGGTTACTGAGTCAAACTTCTAAATGTTCACCTTACTGTTTGTGCCTTTTAGGAAGAAAAACAAAACAAAACAAAAAAAGCTTTCACTGAGTTTCATTAATCCCTGTTGAGCATTTTTCCCCTCTGATTTCATTCCAGAATTTTATTTTTGGTAGCAGAAATGTTTTTGTTTAGGGTCCTGTTATGATCCCTGTGAAGCTGTACTTAGGTCTGCAGAGACTCTGGTTAGCTCCATGGCCTCCTGGACCCATCTGATCTTAGGCAGCCATCTCCATGTGTCTTTCATCATAATCTCCTTCAGCATGGACTGTGTAGCAGGTGAACTTGGATGGGGCTTCCCAAAGAGTTTACTGATCTTTATTCTGGAAAAGAGTAAGATGGAAATCAACAAATACATGATATGGATGTTGGAGCAAAACAGAACTAGTTTTTTTGTTTGTTTGTTTTTTGAGGTAGGGTCTTGTTCTAGCCCAGGCTGACCTGGAATTAGTCTCAGGCTGCCATCAAAATCACAGTAATCCTTCTACCTCAGCCTTTGTAGTGTTGGGTTTAAAGGTGTGTACCATCATGCCTGGCCAGAACTAGTTTTGAAATCCCAGTCAGATCTTAGCTTCTCTCTCTTTTCTCTTCTCTTTCTCTTTCTCTTTCTCATTCTCTTTCTCTCTCTCCCTCCCTCCCTTCCTTCTTTCTTTCTCGCTTTCTTTCTTTTTGAGGTAGGGTCTTATTCTAGCCAAGATTGACCTGGAATTCACTATGTATTCTCAGGCTGGCCTCAAACTCACAGAGATCCTCCTACCTCAGCCTCCTGAGTGCTGGGATTAAAGGCATGCACCGCCATACCTGGCTTGATCTTAGTTTCTTTATCTGTAATGTGGAATACTGATAATTAAGAGAAGAATTTTTGATGAACATGAAGAATGAAATTCTGCATATAGAATAATGATATGAATAGCTATATTTTTAAGATGGGGTCTAATATATTTCAGGCTACCTTCAAATTTAGTATGCAGCCAAGGATATCTTGAACTTCTGATCCTCTAACCTCCACCTCTGAAGTGCTGAGATTAAAGGTGTGTGCCATCACGTTCAGTTTTTTAAAAAAATTTTTGTTCATTTTTATTTATTTATTTGATAGTGATAGAGAGAGAGAGAGAGAGAGAGAAAGAGGCAGATAGAGAGAGAGAGAATGGGTGCACCAGGGCCTCCAGCCACTGCAAGGAAACTCCAGACACTTACGCCCCTTTGTGCATCTGGCTAACGTGTGTGGGTCCTGGGGAATTGAGCCTCGAACCAGGGTCCTTAGGCTTCACAGGCAAGTGCTTAACCACTGAACCATCTCTCCATCTCCACGTTCAGTTTTAAGCAGTGTCTGGGATTGAACCCTGGGCTTTGTTAATGCTAGGAAAGCACTGTACAAACACAGCCACATTCCCAGCCCAGATTAGCTGATTTTTTGAGTGCTTGATATTGAGATAGAAATTAGGAAGGCACACCCTGAAGTGAATATTTTTTTCCTTAGGTAAAATCAAAAAATGTCTTTTAGCCTTAAGGGGAATCTAATTTTTCCTTATATCTTTTTCCCTAAAGGAGGAGTTCTGCTTTCCTAGAAATGTAACCAAGATTACTCCAATCCAGTAAATTCCCATAAAAGACCCTGATCAGTGTCACCAGGCAGATTTTCCCATTCAGGAAGTCTCTCAATTTAGGAACATTTTGTTTTACTTTCCTTAATAGGGTTTTACATTTCTGGGGATTCCCTCCTGTTTTGCAGGTGCTCTACCTCCTTTGCTTTTCAGCTCTATAATAAATTTTTTTTTTTTGGCTTTTACCACATCTGTTTATTATTAGCCTCTTCAATAGTTGAGACAGACACTGGGAGACAGGCCCTTTTTAAGCATCATCCTCTGTCTGTGGATTTTATTCTTTGAATTCACATGAAAAGAACCTGGAGGCCACTGCCTCAGTGGAGACAATTGGGCAATCCTAACTCCTGAGTAAAGCCCAACCAAGAGCTGAGAAAGGCTCCATCACTCTGAAAGGCATGTCAAATTTCTGCATCATTTCTGGTGTGTTGGACTTTATCATACTTTATCCCCTTCCTTCCTGATTTTCTCAGCTACCTGAAGGAGATATTATCTGTTCTATCTCCTAATTCTCCCTTTTCTTCTTTGAAACTCTCTTCTTCTTGGGAACTGAGCATATTTAAAACTAGGTAGATGAATGGGCACCCTTTTGCCCCCTTCCACATGTGGGTAGGTTTCCAGGGTGCCAGGAGCACCAGGAGGCTCAACACAGGCCTCAGCCCCAGGTGAGTTCATGATCAGCAACCCTTTTTCCCCATAGTCCAAATGCATGTAAGTTTCCAGGGAGCCAGAAGCACCAGGAAGGTTATCACAGGGCCTAGCCACAGGTGAACTCACAACTGATTATCTCTTTCCCCCAAGCCAGACAGCAGTAGGATGCCAGGGAGCTGGGAGCACCAGGTGGCCTGGCTTAGGCACCTGCCTCCTGTGAGCTCACACTTGGTATCTCCTTCCCCACAACTCAGAGGCATGTAAGCCACCTGGAAACCAAGAAGACCAGATCAAGTGAGTTTGATTCAGTGGTAAAGAAAATTCAAATTGTGAAATTCACAGGAAAATAGATGGATCTGGAAAACATACTAAGTGAAGTAACTCAGGCTTAGAAAGACAAAGTTGCATGTTCTCTCTCATATGTGGATCCTAGATTGGAGTAGTTTGATTTGTCTGTAAGTTGTAGTAAGTATACTTACTAGTGGTTTGTAAGCTAGAACTAGGCTTGAAGAGAGGAGAAGCTGGGAGGAGTTAGCGGATGGGATAGTAAAGAGGCAAGTTCAGGGTCAGAATACAGGGAATGGAAAGATCTTAAGGCGGACTGAAGAAAGAGGGAGGTGAAGGGGCAAGATACACAAAACTAAAGAGAGTATGAATATGTATGATAGAAATCTACTATGTGAGTTAATTAATAGCCATAATTTTTTTTAAGAGAAAGAGAGATAGTTTCGGCAGAAATATCCTGCTGGGGTGGGAAAAGCTTTACCCTAAAGCCATAGGTTGTTGCAGATAATTATTGGTGCTGGAGATGGGCCACCCTCTCCCCTACTGGGCTGTTTTGGTCAGGGAGACCCATGAGACCCTTAAAACAATGCAGACTATTGCCAAAGCACTTGGTTATCCCCATGAACTAGATGGTAAGATCTAATTGGTGAACACACTACAAGCTGCATTAGCAAGACATTGAGAAATCAAACTGGAACTAAGTTGGAGGCCATCTCCCTGCTGGCTAACTGGTGTCATGTTGATAAGTACTGTGCTAGCTACATGGGAAGAAAAATCATCTACAGTCTGCAAGTGGATCCTGCATTCTACAAAATTAACCAGCCAACTAAGATGTACCAATGGGTACAATAGTGGCACATAAGTTATGGGGATAATCAACTGCTCTCTGATCAGATATAAGCCCCTCTCAAAGGGAGGGAATTCATGCCTGGTACTGAGAACTGAGTCAAAAGCCTGTGACTTCTTTTTGGACGGTCATAGACCCCACAGGGAAGCTTCAACTATTATTTGGCTAAATAGAGACATCATACCCACCAAAAGCCTTCTAAATGTACATGTGTACGCCCTTTGATTAATGCTGATCTCACTTTTGGTTAGTGAACCTTATTTTTACAAATGCAGGTAAATAACAGAGAAACCTAAGAGTTAGCAGAATGATAAAAGAGAGAGAGAGAAAGAGAGAGAGAGAGAGAGAGAGAGAGAGAGAGAGAGAGAGAGAAAGCCCAGAGCTTAGCACTGGGTGAGTCATTTCTATCACAACCTGCCAAGGCTCAGGGAACATTGCAGACAAAGTGGCAGATTGAATTTGAGTGTTGTGCTCACTGCTAGCCAGAGAGCCTTCTCTATGGAGATGGAAGCAGACATTGAGGAGACACAAAGCTTGTCAACGCAGAAAATAAGAGGTTGTTGCGAGCCCAACACTAAAGGAGACTTCTATCACACCCTCCAAGTTCCAGAGAATGTTGAGAAAGAGGAAGTGAAAGGAAGTAACAGCCATAGGGTATGTAAGCATGCTTTGGGGCACTATCCTTCCAACATGAACCAAGTGGTGTATTCATGATCCCTCAGTTCTTATTGATATCCCCACAAAACCAGCCTGGTTCTGAGCCCATCAAAAATTTGACAAAAGAATAGAGGAGGCCAAAAGGAATGAGACTACAAAACAGAGAAAGGGCTACCTTGAAAGCAGAGGGTCCTCAGGGGATGTGGGTAGGAGAAAAGGGGACAAAAGGAGATAATGGGATGGGATCATGATCAGATTTCTGTATATTTATATATTAAAGTTCCCAATAAAATAAATAAGTAATGACAAAATAACAAATGAATAAAGTGAATAGTGATCAAAACAGACAGTCATGGCTGGAGAGATAGTTTAGTGGTTAAGGCACTTGCCTATGAAGCCCAAGGACCCATGTTCAACTCTCCAGGTCTCACATAAGCCAGACACACATGATGACACAAGCAAGCAAGATCATACATATGCACAAGGTGGCACATGCTTCTGGAGTTCGATGGCTGGAGGCTCTGGCATGCCAATTCTCTCTCTCTCACTCTCACTCTTGCTCTCTCACATACAAAAGCCCAGTCTGTTGGGCTTGCCTCAAAAAAAAAAAAAAAAAAAAAAAAAAGACAGCCAGCATTAACCCCCGGTGCATGTAGGCATGCACAGACAAACACATATCTACACATGCAAAGAAGAAGGACGAGGAAACAGAAAGAAAGAAAGAAGGAGGAAAAGAAAAAAAACATGCAGCTATATCCAACTACATCTTTTTGACAAAGCTATCAAAAATATTCATCGATGAAAAAGCAGCCTGTCAATAAATGGTGCAGGGAAAACTGGACATTCATATGTAGGAGAATGAATTTAGACTCCTATATCTCATTGTGTACCACACAAAAACTATTCCAAATGGATAAAAAAAACCTAGATGTATGACATGAAAGTATATATGTCAACAGAATGAGGTCCAATGGGGGGAGGAAGGAGGCCAGCAAGAGTGGGAGGAGTTATGGGAGGGTAGGAGGTACATGTGAGTAAAGTACAGTGATACATATGTGTGAAAGTGCCATAATACAACCCATTGTTTTGTATACTAGCTAAAAATTAATAAAAATACAATAATAAAATTAAAAGGAAGAAACTAATAAAAGTGGTTTCCCTTAGGAAGGAGAATTTAGGGTGGAAGGTGACCTTTCATGGTCAACCCTTCTGTCACATTTTCTGTTTGTTCATTCTTTTTGAAACTACAAATGCATATTGTTTTTATTTTATAATAGTTATAACAATTCCTTAAACACAAATCTAATGGAAAAATGGAAGATTGTAATTCTGGCAGACTTTGCAAAAGCGTTTGGAAGTCCAAAGTGCTCTGCAGATTTGAGGAGTGACTGTCAGTCCAACCTCGGGGCAGAATTGGATAAGAAACATCAGTACAGAGTTAGCTGTGGATATGTGTGGTTGTCAACCCAACAGGGAGGCTGACCCACACCAAAAGCACTTTGGGGGTCATATATGTGGATCCATAAGCCAGACTTTGGTGAATACAAGCAGAAGAAAAGCTCCCAGGATGCATGGTGTGAGTATGTCCACGGCCAGAGCCTGAGCCAGGGCTTGAGGTGTCAAGAGGCAGGTGAAATGCTTGTCACCCAGGAAGAGAGACAATTGCAGCTGCTGGTGGCTCACTCAGAAGCCCCTCTCACCAGCTGAAAGTTGCCTCTTCTATTGGGGTTTGGCCATTTTTTGTAATTGTTTGTTTATTGAGACAAAGTCATGCTTACTATGGAGCCATGACTTGTGTGGAACATTCTATATAGACTAGGCTGGGCTTGAACTTACATTGATCCTCCTGCCTCTAGGATTGCAAGTGTAGGCCACAACAACAGTCTTTGAGTGTGTGTGTGTGTGTGCTCATGTATGTGAATGTGGGCACTTGTGCAGGTCAGAGAACTCCTTTGGGTGTTGGTTCTTACCTTCACCTTCTTTGAAGCAAGGTCTGTCATTGTTCACCAATGCATTCACAGCTTAGCTGGCCTATGAGCTTCTGGGAGATTCTCCTGCCTCCTCCTTCCTTCTCCCCATAGTCACACTGGGATTATAGATGCCCACCGTAGTGCCTGGCTTTATGTGGATTCTGGGGATCCAAACTCAGGTACTCATGCCTGGGAAGTAAGTGCTTTAGCCACTGAGCCCAAAGATCCGTTTTACATGTTACATTTTCCTACACTTTCTAGAAAAATAGCCCAGTTGGACTTTTTTTGTGTGTGTGCCAAGAAGCTGTACTGGCCATGCAAGTGCTGCGGTTCTGCAGTGCATCTGCTCCCTGGAGACATAGCTGTCATACTGCCAGCCCTGGGTCTCTTGGAAAGGAGAAATGGAAAATGTGAGATTTCTGCTCAAATCCCAATGAATCCTCGTTCAGCATAACCAGTGAGAATTAAGCTCTCCAACAAACCACAATGGGTAAAAAGAAGAAAGTTGAGATGTGAATTCCCTAGTTCTCCTTTTTTAATCATATGGTGTCAAATGATTTTTTTTTCTCAGTTCTTGATGGTATCTGAATACACAGCAGGACCTTGTTTCATGGACCATCAATATGTTGTCCTGTGGAGCCATGGATTCCCCAGTGTTTCTAAACAAGTGAATGTGAGGAGTGAAGACCCTGTAGGAATTGTGATGGACTGAGGGGAACAACCATTCAGGAACCTAGGAGGACTGAGAAGACATGGACTCAAACCCGACCAAGCCTGCTCAATTCTAAAAAGCTCTCAGTTCCTCTAAGTTAAACCCCAAACACTCCTTGGGCCTAGATGGGCAGCCAGCAGGAGGTCATGGGGACATAGAATTCCCCCACAGTGAAGTTTATTTCATTGTTTTACTCATAGCAGAGCTCTCTTTCCTCCATCATCCTGGTTAAAAAGTAATAACAGATAAGTTTCAATTAGAAGTGTTGAGATATAGCTATGGCCTGCTCTAAGTTATTCTATACTGTGTAAAACAGTGTTTTCTTTAGGCTGTGCATTGTCCTAAGAGACTCCATGATATAAGCATATTTTTACTTTATTTTGATTGTGCAGGAGCCGTATGACTCCATGTCTTGACGAACATGTAAACAAAACCATCTCTGTCTAGCACCACCCATGAAGAACAGATCATTAAATAACATTTCTAAAAGTAAAAAGGGTGGAACCTATAAATTTATCAAAGTGAAATTGGACCATATGAGTACATGAATATATTAAAATCATACAAGGAAAAACAGGCCTGAAACTTGTCAAACACACAGACTGAAGAAAGGGTACAACAACCCTAAAGAGGAGGTCACCTAACACTGCAATGGTGACAACCCCATAGAGCTGTTATCTGATCACCTGGTGTATGCATTAAGGGCCTGTATTAGTCAGGATTTTCTAGAGGCACAGGACCGATAGAATGAATTGTATTGATAGGAAATTTATTGGATTAGTTTACGGCAGTACAACAACAGCAGGTTGCAGGCCTGGGAGTCAAGGAACCCGATAGCTGCTCAGTGCACGAGGCTGGATGCCTCAACAGTCCCAATCCCACACTGAAGGCCTGGAAGCATCCTAGAGAGATGCTGTTCTTCAGTCCACACTGGAAAGCAGCAAGCAGGGAACAGCAAGCAGCACCTGAAACCAGGTGGGAGAAGGGAATACTTTTCTTCCCAGAGCTTCTTTTGATAAAGCCTCCCCTCTGGGAGGGGCCACCCACTCTGGGGAAAGGGCTCACCTGGGGGAAGGATTCCTCCTTTAGTTAATCCTTCCAGGAAGCAACCTCAGAGACCTGCTTATGAGGAATGCTTGTGGATTCCTAAACAGATCAAGTTGACACAAACTTAACCATCATAAGTCCACCCCTTGTCAACTTGACACCAACCATATCTCCTTACATCATACTTAATTTCTTTTTTTTTTTTTTTTTAATTTTTTTTGTTCATTTTTATTTATTTATTTGAGAGTAACAGAGAGAGGAAGAAGCAGATAGAGAGAAAGAGAGAGAATGGGCGCGCCAGGGCTTCCAGCCACTGCAAACGAACTCCAGACGCATGCGCCCCCTTGTGCATCTGGCTAACGTGGGTCCTGGAGAATTGAGCCTCGAACCGGGGTCCTTAGGCTTCACAGGCAAGCGCTTAACCGCTAAGCCATCTCTCCAGCCCCATACTTAATTTCTAAATGAAGACAGTAACAAGGTCATAATTCCACCTATATATAACTATCCTTTGTACAACTGGAAACACACAGCTGTCCACTTCTGGGAGGTGCCTTCATAACATGCTGAACCATCTGTAAACCATACCCTAGTCTTTTCCTCTTCAGTCAATTGATCACAGGGCACATCCCATGACACCACAGGTGCATGCTTGGGAACAGAAGGCATTGTTACAGGAGTGGCAACCATAGGCTTTTGAGCAACTTCCTCATGTAACTTATTTGTACCTTCAGGGCCTGCTTGAGCCTGATTATGGATATATCACTTCCACTTGATGATGGACTGCTGCTGTGCACATCCAACTTTATGGCCTGGTGGGTCAGATAACACCCAGCTCATAATGGGCAGCTCAGGTCACATAGTAACTTGATGTCCTATTATCAAGCATTCAGTTTCTACTGCCCAATAGCAGGCCCAGAGCTGTGCCTCAAAGGGTGAATAATTGTCTGCAGATGATAGCAGGGTCTTGCTCCAGAATACCAAGGGCCTCGGCTGTGATTCACTTATGGAGACCTGCCAAAGGCTCCAAATGGCATCCTTATCCACCACTGACACCTCACATACCATTGGATCCACTGGATCCTATGGCCCAAGTGGCAGAGCAGCCTGCACAGCAGCCTGGACTTGTTGAAGAGCCTTCCCTCATTTTGGGCCCCACTGAAAACTAGCAGCTTTCTGAGTCACTTGGTATATGGGATGGAGTAACACACCCAAGTGAGGAATGTGCTGTCTCCAGAATACAAATAGGTCCACTAGACATTGTGATTCTTTCTTAGTGGTAGGAGGGGTCAGCTGCAACAACTTATCCTTCACCTTAGAAGGAATATCCCTGCATGCCCCACACCACTGAACTCCTAGAAATTTCACCGAGATGGAAGGTCCCTGAATTTTAGATGGATTTATTTCCTACCCACTGAGTAGCTGCCATATCCTGCTCATTTGATTCAGTCAGCATAATGTCATTGATATAATGGGCCAATGTGACACCTTGTGGAAGGGACAGGTGATCAAGATCCCTGTGAACTAAGCTATGACACAGGGCTGGAGAGTTAATATAACCTTGAGGTAAAACAGTAAAGGTGTACTGCTGACCTTGCCAGCTGAAGGCAAATTGCTTCTGGTGGTCCTTATGGATAGGTGTGGAGAAGTCATTTGCAAGATCAACAGCTGCATACCAGGTACCAGGAGATGTGTTAATCTGCTCAAGTAAAGAAACCACATCTGGTACAGCAGCTGCAATTGGAGTCACCACCTGACTAAGTTTCAGCTAATCCACTGTCATTCTCCAGGATTCATCTGTCTTCTGAGCAGGCCAAATAGGACAGTTAAAAGGAGACATGGTGGGAACCACCACCCCTGCATCCTTTAAGTCCTTTATAGTGGCATTAATTTCTTCAATTCCTCCAGGGATGTGATACTGTTTTTGGTTTACTATTTTCCCTGGTGGAGGGACCTCCAGTGGCTTCCACTTGGCCTTTTCAACCATAATGGCCCTCACTCCACAAGTCAGGGAACCATTGTGGGGGTTCTGCCAACTCCTAAGTATATCTATCCCAATTATGCATTCTGGGACTGGGGAAATAACCACAGGATGAGTTTGGGGACCCACTGGACCCACTGTCAAACTCCAAAACCCCATTGATCACCTGGCTTCCATAAACACCTACTTTAACTGGCAGGCCACAGTGCTGTTTGGGATCTCCTGGAAATCAATGTCAATTCAGAGCCCGTGTTCAGTAAGCCCCAAAAGGTCTGATTATTTCCTTTTCCCCAGTGTATAGTTACCCTACCCTAAAGAAGGAGAGGACTAAGCTTAATATTGAAACTTTGGGGATTGTTGGAGGGATTGTGGGAGGGTCCTTCCTCAAGGGGACCTAGCCACCCCTTCAATTAAAGGGCTCAGGATCTGTAAACTGGCTCAAGTCTGGAAACTGGTTAAGAGGCCTTGATTCTCTGTTGCTATAATTCAAAGTGGCCTTTTGGTCCTTTGCTCTGGAAATTTTTTGCTTATTCAGATCAAGCAGGAACTTAGTAGGCTTTTTATCTATTTTGCTTCTGGGAATACCATGATTAATTAGCCAGTACCAAAGGTCTACAGAGTCATACTGTTACAAGCATTGTTTTGCCTCCACTGTCCATTAAAGTAAACATGCTCACCTTGCCTTTGTTGATTCAGTGCTGATACTTGGCCCTTGTTACCCCAAGATCCAGTTATACCCTTTGCATCTACGTCACCTAATGCAGCAATTGCTGTTCCCACTGTGATGTCTTCTTTACATATTATGACAACTACTGGCAACTTTAAGTATGCAGGTACTCCCCTCACAAATCTGTTTCTTGTGGTCTTAGTGAGGGGCACATCTTCTGGATGCTCCCATTGTGGGGGCAAAGATGAGTTTACATGTCAAATCCATTCCAGCATCCCAAGTTCTTGGAGACTTTTAATCCCTTCATCAACATTAAGCCAAGGAATATTGGACAGCTCAATCTCATTCACAGTAGGCCATCTTTGGATCCATACTGCAGCCAACCAATCAAATAAACTCTTGGCACCTCTTCCAACTGCATGAGCTGCAGTCTTAAATTTTTTTGTTTATTTTTACTTATTAATTCAGCCTGATCTAATCTTATATTCCTTCCACCATCATCCCACACATATTCCCCATGCTTCTTCCTGTACAAGTTAGAAAGCTACTGAAGTTTTTTAGGGGTTTACCTCACCTCCTCTTGAGTCACACTTTCTAGCTCACCTAAGCCTGCCTAGACTTATGCCTTGTTGTAGGCCTAAAGGCAAAGATGGGTGGGCACTGAGAAGCATCAGCACATCCTGCAGGGAGTGTCATTGCTGGTTCCTCGGACAAAGAAGGAGTATTCTCAGGCAAGGGTGGAGAGGGTGAGACCTCAGGATGTGGGGGTGGGGATGCAACTGCTCCTACAGGAGGGGAGGCCACATTGTCATGCAAAACAACTTCTTCACAATCTGACATTTCAATGTCCCCAGATTCTTCAGAGTCTTCCCACACATCCCCATCCCAAGTCATAGGATCCCACTCTTTTCCAGTCAGTGCCTTCACTTTAACTTCTGATATCCTGTGAGGCTGGGAATTGAGTTTATGTTGCAAGCTAGCTAGTCTTACAATGAGAGCTTGGGTTTGGTTTTCTGAAACTTGAGCCCTGTTCTGGCTAGAGAGGAGACTATCCTCCAGTGCTTCCTTAGAAACCTTCAGATCACGTGTGTGGGTCTTAAGCTTGGAAATTTCCTTTCTGAGCTTCTGCTTTTCTCTCAATAGTTTATCCAGAGATGCTAGAAGGAACCATCCAGCATCATCATTCGTCTTACTTTTCCATAAATATTCAAAAGTTCTAGATACAGGTTCACTAAATTCCTTGCTCTTCACAAGATATGACTCAGAATCACCAAATACATCTATCTCAAGGAGGTCTTTAAATAGTTCACACCATGGATTATTAGTGTCCTCCTTATTACCAGTAAAAGTGCTCTCCTTATTACCAGTAAAAGCACTCTGTTTATTATCAGTAGAGCCTTTAGTAGCACTGAAGTTGGAGAACCAACTCCAGAGAACACCAAGCCCACTAGGGAAACCCATCCTCACAATTCTGTTCCTCTAGAACCAATCCTGGTACCACAATTTGTATTAGTCAGGGTTCTGTAGAGGAACAGGACCAATAGAATGAATTGTATTAAAAGGGAATTTATTGCATTAGCTTATGCCAGTCCAACAATAGCAGGTTGCAGGCCCAAGAGTCAAGGAACCTGGTAGCTGCTCAGTCCACGAGGCTGGATGCCCCAGCAGTCCCAATATGGCAGTGAAGGCCTGGAGACATTCTGAAGAGACACTGCTCTTCAGTCCACGGTGCTCTTCAGTCCACAGTGGTCTTCAGTTCACACTGGAAAGCAGCAAACAGCACACAGCAGCCAGGAGAGAAGAGGGAATACTTTCCTCCCCAGAGCTTCTTTAGATAAAGTACCCCTCTGAGAGGGTCTACCCACTCTGGGGGAAGGTCTCACCTGGGGGAAGGATTCCTCCTTTAGTTAATGCTTCCTAGAAGCAACTTCAGAGACCCACTTATGATGAATGTCTGTGTATTACTAAACAGAGCAAGTTGACACAAACTTAACCATTACAGGGCCTGACAGGTGGAGAACTTCCAACAGTCCTAGGTGCTTCAGCTTAGTTTAGTCCTCACTGTTAAAGCCTATTCAACTTTTCATTCATGCATCTGTCTGTTCGTCTGTCTGGACATGCCTCCATTTGTCCATCTGCACCAGAACTGCCCTTTACCTCTGTACCTCCATGGTCTCACATATCACTCCAGCTCTTCTCAATCCTGAGGTTCAGCTCAAATATGTGAGCCAACAGCCTGACTATTCAACAGCAGTGTCTCCAGAAGAGACTCCTTTTGCATTACTATCAGCTTCTAGCTTCTAATTCTTAGGCTACTGTGGTGGCTGACTGTAAAGTGTCTCCCATGGTCTCATGTGTTGAGTCCTTAACCCTGAGCTGGTGGTGCTGTTTTGGAAGGTTGTGAAGGCTTTGGAGGTGGAGCCTTGTTGGAAGAGGTGTGTCACTGGAGGTGAGCCTTGGGACATCATAGCCCAGCTGAGCTTGCAGCACTCAGTTCCCCCTCTCTACTTCATCCTTGCTGATGTGGAGATGTGACACCTGTTTGCTCCTGCCATGAATTCCCTTCCATGATGAAACATTCCCTCTAAACTGCAAGCTGAAACAAACCCTTACCTTCCATAAACTGCTTCTGGTTGTGTGTTTTGTGCCAGCAATGAAAAAATAACTGCTACAATCACTTTGGAACTCCTTGAGCTCTGTGACAACCTCTTTTATTTTTTATTATTAAGAATATATTTTGTATGGATACATCATGTGTATCTTTTCCCTCCTTCCTACCCCCATTCCACAGGGACCCTCCTCAGTGGGGTTGTTGATATTTCCCATGGGGTTGTGGGTTATGCATTGTGAAAGCAGCAGTCAGTTATTGGAGCGAGGCAGTGCCTCTGGGCATGACATGCCTACCTGTGACTCTTACAATCTTTCCACCCCCTGTTCTGCAAGATTCCCTGAGCCTTGGTGGGTGTGTTTTCAGTCTGCTTTAGTGATGAACTGTCAGGAACCTCTGGATTTCTGCTTTGGTATGTGTTAAGTGTCTCCTACATCCTGGCACTGCTTGTCAGGCTCACCATGGAAGCACCACTCTTGCTCTTCTCCCCACTTCCTCTGTGGTTTCTCCTGGGCTTTGACTGAGGTGTGAGTGATGGGTGGTTTATCTCCTCCAGTCTTGCTACATTCTGAAAAAGAAAAACAGATTCTCCAATGGATAGTAAAGTCACCATAGGTTAAATTGGATAAGTGTTATTAATTTAGGAAGAGTTTGATGGATATGTAGCCCCTCTTTTAGCCAAAGACTGTGGGAACTTGACATTGGAGAGCATAATCTTTGTCTCTGCAGGATTCAGTCCTGTTTCCAGTTCCAGATATGGGTTCCTTTCCATTGAGAAGATCTCTCAGCCAATCAGAAAGCCCTTGGTTACCCAGTAAGGCTGTATGCTACCACTGCACTGGTGTGTGCTTCTTGTCAGGCTGGTTGCTTCTAAGTAGTTTAGACCCTTGCTTGCTCACAGCATTGTTGGCCACTTTCTCCCAGTAGCTCATGTAGTGCTCTCCAGCAGTAGACAGGCTAACTTGTGACAACCTGTTTAACCCATTGTATCCTACATATATGCATAGAGATAGGTTTACTCTGTGATCTGAAAGTTAATATTTTTAGTTCACTCTTAAACTCCAGTTACAAGCATACTGGAGTAGCACAGACCCCTGATCCAGCTTGTAAAGGGCTGTTATGCTTTTATTTATATATATTTATTTTTGTTTTTTCAAGGTAGAGTTTCACTCTAGCCCAGTCTGACCTGGAATTCACTAAGTAGTCTCAGGGTGGCCTTGAACTCACAGTGATCCTCCTACCTCTGCCTCCCATGTGCTGGGATTAAAGGCGAGTGCCTCCATGCCTGGCTTATTACTATTATACAAAGGAAAAATTTGGAAACAAATATACATACATGGAGAATACTGTGGAGGATTAGACATTTAGAAATTAGGTTTATTTTATTTTATTTGTTTTAGCAGAGCAACTTCCAGAAGCCAGGAGAGAGACCAGGAACTGATCTTGCCCTGGCACCTTCAGAGGAGCTTGAACTCCATTCTCTTGACCCTGGACTTCTAGCCTATACAACCAAAGCCCACAGTCAGCAGCTGAGCTGGACTCAACCCTTATCTTGCTTTACATTACCATGGTAGGAGGTGTTAGCCTCATGGGACCATCATATGATCAAGTGACATGATCTGGGTGGAAGTTTAGCTTTGTTACCAATACATATTGACAGGCGAATGTGGGGTGTCTTTGAGTTTGATGTAATCTTTCTTGGCTCTTGGTTAGGATTTAACCCAGGAGTTTTAAGGTATATATTTACTCTTTTGTTATACTTCTTTGGTGGGTGTTTAAGACCAAATAAGCCGTCAAAATTTAAATAGATAGATAAATAGATAGATTTTTTTTAAAGGTCAGTTTCAGCTTTTTTAAAAAAAATTTTTTTTGTCATTTATTTTTATTTATTTATTTGAGAGTGACAGAGAGATAAATAGGCAGATAGAGAGAGAATGGGCGCGCCAGGGCCTCCAGCCACTGCAGATGGACTCCAGACACATGCGCCCCCTTGTGCATCTGGCTAACGTGGGTCCTGGGGAATTGAGCCTTGAACCAGGGTCCGTAGGCTTCACAGGTAAGCACTTAACCACTAAGCAATCTCTCCAGCCCCAGTTGCAGCTTTTTATGAAAGACTTTTAGGGACTTATAGGAGACCCATGACTCCTTTAGCATTGGTGTTATCTGCTGGGATGGGTCTGGGCCTTGCTGACCATGTGGCTTTACTTGGAAGCAGTGAGGACTTTTCTCTGTTTTGACCTTCCTCATACAGACTGTACATTGGTTGGAGTCTAACTTCTTTGGTAAAGAGGACAGGTGACTTAATGGAGACCCTTTAGAAGTGTCCTATTACCTACCTCCTGGGACCTGCTTGACCTGGGGTCAGAGACCAAAATATTGGCTGCTCTTTTAACCATGATATCCTTATTGGCCTTGGATTCCACACATGTTTATTCAACACACAAATGGAATTACACCAGACTTGGAAAAAGTGTCAACACTGAACCTACCTGATCATGTTTACCTTTAGCAAAAATTATCTAGTTGAAGGATGATATAAAAGATTAGTCATAAGATGGGCATGGTAGCACATACCCTTAATCCCAGCATTCTGGAGGCAGAGGTAGGAGGATGTGGTGGTTTGATTCAGGTGTCCCCCATTAACTTAGGTGTCCTGAATGCTAGGTTCTCAGCTGATGGAGATTTGGGAATTAACATCTCTAGGAGGCAGTGTATTGTTGGGGGCAGGCTTATGGGTGTTATAGCCAGTTTCCCCATGCCAGTGTTTGGCACACTCCCCTGTTGTTATTGTCCACCTTATGTTGGTCAGGGGGTGATGTCTACCCTCTGCTCATGCCATCGTTTTCCTCTGCAATGATGGAGCTTCCCCTCGAGCCTATAAGCCAAAATAAACCTTCCCCCCCCGCCCCAAAGCTGCTCTTGGTCAGGTGATTTCTGCCAGCAATGTGAACCTGACTGCAACAGACTCACCATAAGCTTGATGCCACCCTGAAATAACATTGTAAACCACATCTATAAAACAGAAAACATGTATATCTTGTCTTTAAATACTTAACAGTTTTAAGTATAAGCAAAACATATTAATAGTCCTAGAGACATTTGTTTACCAATACATTTAAATTAATTGATTTGATAAGGATTTAATAAGTATCCCCCCCAAACAAACAAACCAGATAAAAACTGGGCATGGTGGTGCATGCCTTTAATCCCAGCATCCAGAAAGCTGAGGTGGGAGGATCACTGTGAGTTTGAGGCCAGCCTGGGGCTACAGAATGGGTTCTAGGTCAGTTTCAGCTAGAGGGAAATGCTACCTCAAAAAAAATAAATAAATAAAATAAAACCAAACCAAAAAAAAAAATGAATTTACATGAAAAATAAAGTCCTGACATCTCTGTGAGGAATTCTTTACTGATAAGCCTATGGTAAGAACAACTTCCTTTTTTCTGTCTGGAGCCATCCTGTGAGTGGTAGGGCATGTTCCTGTGAAAAGTCCTGTTCTTTCTCCTCTTTGGAATATTGGGGACTGTTGCAGACAGATTCACATTGCTGGCAGAAAACACATGACCAAGAGCAGCTTGTGGAAAAAAGAGGTTTATTTTGGCTTACAGAAGAGGGGAGGCTCCATGATGGCAGGGGAAAATGTTGGCATCAGCAGAGGGTGGACATCACCTCCTGGCCAACATCAGATGGACAACAGCAACAGGAGAGTGTGCCAAATACTGGCAAGGGGAAGCTGGTTATAACAACCATAAGCCCAACCCTAATAATACATTGCCTCCAGGAGGCTTTAATTCCCAAATTGTCATCAGCTGAGGACCTAGCATTCAGAACACCTAAGTTTATGGGGCACACCTGAATTAAACCACCACATTCCACCTCTGGCCCCCACAAACTGAACAAACTGTGATGTAAAATGCAATGCATTCAGCCCAACTTTAAAGTCCCCATAGTTTTTATCAATCTCAATTATATTCAAAAATCCCCATAGTCCAAGGTCTTTCAACTGAGCCATAATACCAAAAAAAAAAAAAAAAAAAAAAAAAAAAAAGAAAAAACAAATACCCACAAAAAACCCATAATGGCACAGAATAAACATCCACACTGCAAAAGATGGCATTGTACATACCAAAGAAATATTCAACCAATACAAGATTTAAACAGGGCAAACATCAAACTCTGCAGCTCCAAGTCAGTGACAAGTCTCCAAGTCTGATAATTCTAATGAGTGACAAGTCTCTGGAGTGCCAATTCTGCCCCTCCAGCTAGGCTACTCACAGTCCTGGAAAACTTCATCTAGTGATAGCAGCTCTCCTTGGCAGCCATCTCATAGTCCTGGCATCTCTGCTGGGTCTCCACTGAAACCCATGGTTCATCCTAATGGGTCCATTGAGCCCCATTCAGGTAATTCAACAAGCCTGCTTTATACTGCCCATAGCCATTTCCAAAACACAAAACCTTGTTGCAAATTCAATGACCCTCTCTTTCCTGTACTTGTTATACTCCATAATTCTAGGTGTGTTACAAACTTGTTAATCCTGGGGGGAATAAAACAGACTTTGAAGAACTGGACATTCCTTCAACATTCAGACCCCTTTAAAAGAGTCTGTATTCTTCCTGTTGTCCCTCAATGGTTTTAATCTCTCAAACAATTGCAGCTGAGTGGGAAGAAATTTTGGCCCAAAGGTTTCATTTTTTCTCTGCCATATCTCTCTGCTTACACCAGTCTATTTCTATGCAATGAAACCCTGTACAAATTCTCAGGACATGGGCATTATAGCACGTCTCTCACACAAACTGGTTCTATCCCAATCCCTACAATTTTTTTTTTCTCACCATCATAAGCCAAACCTCAGTCCATAGTTCTTACTGAATTCAGGTCTTTTAACTCTGACCACAATGGTCCATCCAGCTGTACTTACAGTACTGCAAGGCATCTCTTAATTCAAGATTACAAAAGCACCCACATTCCTCCTGAAAATTGGTTCCAAAAGGCCACAAGCCACAGTCAGGTTTCTAGCAGCAATTACCTCACTTCTTGGTACCAATTTTACTGTTGCAGTCAGGTTCACATTGCTGTCAGAAAACACCTGACCAAGAGCAGATTGTGGGAAGCAGGGGTATATTTTGGATTGAAGACTTAAGGAGAAGCTCCATGATGGCAGGCGAAATGTTGGCATCAGCAGAGGGTGGACATCACCTCCTGGACAACATGAGGTAGACAACAGCAACAGGAGAGTGTACCAAATATTGGCAAGGGAAAGCTGGATATAGCATCCATAAGCCTGCCCCCAAAAATACACTGCCTCCAGGAGTCTTTAATTTCCAAATGGCCATCATCTGGGAACCTAGCCTTCAGAACACCTAAGTTTATGGGAGACACCTGAATCAAATCACTACAGGGACATATTCCTCCTAGAGCACCTTCTCAAACTAAGGATACCTCTATTAGTACTGAGAGAATGGGACTCTCAGAAGCAGCCTTGGCAGCCCAGTCAGCCAACCTGTACCCCTCTGAGGTTACATCTAACTTTTTTTGATAAGCTTTGTTGTGCATTTCTGGAACTTTAGATGGAAGAAAGACAGCAAAATCTCTCCTTTTGAATAGTGGTATGGGCATGTAGGACCCAAAGATATATTTATAATTGATATAAATGTTAACTCTATGGTCCTTGCCTAGTTGCAGTGCCCTCATAAAAGCCACCACCTTTGCTAGCTGAGAATTAGTATCTGGAGGGAGGAGTTAGCTGTCAATTGTCTCATTAGGGATGACTATTGTATAGCAGATTCCCTGTTGTGTAACAGAACTTTCTTCTGTAAAAAGAGTCTAGTCTGACTCTTTTTTATTAATTGTTTTTATTTTATTATGTTTTAAATTTAAATAATTTTTTTTGTTTATTTTAATTTATTTATTTGAGAGTGACAGAAAGAAAGAGGCAGATAGATAGATAGAGAGAGAGAGAGAGAGAGAGAGAGAGAGAGAGAGAATGGGCATGCCAGGGCCTCCAGCCACTGCAAACGAACTCCAGACATGTGCGCCTCCTTGTGCATCTGGCTAACATGGGTTCTGGGGAATTGAGCCTTGAACCAGGGTCCTTAGCCTTCAGAGGCAAGTGCTTAACCGCTAAGCCATCTCTCCAGCCCATGTTTTTAATTTTTACTTAGCTATTTATTTATATTTTATTGACAAGTTCCATAATTGTAAACAATATCCCATGGTAATTCCCTCCCTACCCCCACTTTTCCCTTTGAAACTCCATTGGCCATCATATCCCCTCCCTCTGTCAATCAATATCTCATTTATTTGTTTATTTATTTATTTTGTTTTTGTTTTTCAAGGTAAGGTCTCACTCTAGCCCAGGCTGGTCTGGAATTCACTACATAGTCTCAGGGTGGCCTTGAAATCATGGTGATCCTACTACCTCTGCCTCCTGAGAGCTGTAACTCTCTTTTATTTTGATATCATGATCTTTTTATCCCATTATGATGGTCTTGTATAGGTAATGTCAGGCACTGTGAGGTCATGGATATCCAGGCCATTTTGTGTCTGGAGGAGCACATTGGAAGGAGTCCTACCCTTCCTTTGGCTCTTACATTCTTTTCACCACCTCTTTCACACTGGACCCTGAACCTTGGAGGATGTGATAGAGACATTTCAGTGCTGAGCACACTCCTCTGTCACTTCTTCTCAGCACTACTGTGCCTTCTGAGTCATTGTAAGGTCACTGCATCTGAAAGAGAAGCTTCTCTAACCAAAAGTGAGAGTAGCATTAATATATGGGTATGAACATTAAGAGAGGTGCTTACTGGGCAGTTTGGTGAGCATAGCATATACATTTAGCCAGACACCAGCAGATGTTACACCCCAAGGTATCATGAATACCCCTGTTGTAGATTTTCAGTATCAGGCATGTATTCCCTCACATGGAGCAGGCCTCCAGTCCAATTAGAGAGCGGTTAATTTTCCCCATAACAGACATGCCACTATTGTACCATTTGGCTCATTTGGCCTAGCTGGCCAAATTAAAGCTTGCAGTGTCCACTGTTGAGAATCTCTACTGGTGATTTCTCTCTCTTCCTGTGACCTGCATGCAGCATAGCTTTGTCCAGCTTTCAGTCAGCTGGTCTTCATGGAGGAGGTTTTCAGCTCAGCTCCAACAGGATTTCTCAGTGACCTTGAAGCCCAAATATGTGGATTCTTCAGCAATAGGGTCTTACCATCTATTCCTGGTGGGAAACCAAGGGTCTTGGCAATGTCCTGTAATGTTTTGGCGGTATCAGTGACCTCCCTGGCCAACAACTCACTGGAAGGTATCCTATCCCTGGCATTGAAAATTTTCTGGTAACAGTCTATGGCTTCTGAATGTTCCATTGTCCAAAAAAGTAGGCTTCCATATGACTTATTTATATTATGGCTTCTGAGTGTTCCATTGTCCAAAAAAGTAGGCTTCCGTATGACTTATTTATATTCTCTTAGATTTTGATTAGGCCTCCCTCCAACTTTCCTTTACTCAATCTCTTCCCCTGACCTCATTTAGGCCTTTTCGCTCCCATTAATCAGTTCTTCTACTTACATATATAATACATTCTATTAAGCCTCCCCCACACCCAATCTATTCCCTTTATATCTCCTTTCTAGCTTACTGGCCTCTGGTAGTAAGTTTTATTCCTACTCACATAGCAGTCCAATCATTTGTAGCTGGGTTCCACATATGACATGTGACATTTGGCTTTGTGGATCTGGGTTATCTCACAAAGGATAATACTTTCCATATCTATCCATTTTCCTGCAAATTTCATAACTTCATTTTTCTTTACTGCTGAGTAGAACTCCATTGTGTAAATGTGCCACATCTTCATTATCCACTCATCAGTTGAGGGATATCTAGGCTGGTTCCATTACTAGATTTTGTTTTTTGTTCTATCTTTGTCTGGTTTTGGTATCAGAGTGATGCTGACTTCATAGAAGGAGTTTGATTGGATTCCTTCCTTTTCTATTTTATGCAAAAGTTTGAGAATAATTGGTGTTAGTTCTTCCATGAAGGTCTGTTAAAATATACCAGTGAATCCATCTGGGCCTGGACTTTTTTTTAGTTGGGAGATTTTTTATAACTGCTTGGATCTCTATACTTGTTGTAGGCCTATTTAAGTGGTTAATTTCATCTTAATTTAATTTTGGTATGTCACATAAATCAAGAAAGTCACCTATTTCTTTCAGAGTTTCAAATTTAGTGAAGTATATGTTCTAATAATATGTCCCTATGATTTTTTGAATTTCTCTGGTAACTGTTGTGATAGTTGCCAGTTGCCTTTTTCATCTCTAATTTTAGTAATTTGTGACTCTTCTCTCTTTCTTTCGGTCAGATTTGCTAAGGGTTTAATAATCTTGTTTATCCTTTTAAAGAATAAGATTTTGTTTCATAGATTCTTTGGATTTTTTTGTTTCTATTTCATTAATTTATGTCTTAATCTTTATTATTTCTTCCCATCTACTGATCTTCAGTTTTCCTTGTTTGTTTTTTTCCCAAGGCCTTAAGGTGAAGCATTAAATTGTTTACTTGCAACCTTTCTAATTTCTCAATACAGGCACTTAAAACTATAAAATTTTCCCCTTATGACTGCCTTAGTTGTGTCCCAAAGGTTTTAGAATGTTGTATTTTCATTATCATTTGACTCTATGAATTTTTTGATTTCCTTCTTGATTTCTTCATTGACCCATTCATCATTTAGTAGTATATTGTTTAGTTTCCATAATTTTGTGTATGATGTATAGCTTTATTGATTTGTAGTTTGAACCCATTGTGATCAGATAGAGTTCAAGGAATTATTTCAATTTTTCTGTATTTGTTACGATTTGCTTTGTCTCCTAATATATGTCTATTTTAGAGAATGTTCCATGTGCTGCTGAAAAGAATGTGTATTCTGCAGCATTTGGATGAAATGTCCTGTACATATATGTTAGGTCCATTTGTTCTATGACCTCATTTAATTCAGATGCATCTCTGTTTATTTTTTGTGGTGATGACTTGTCAATTGATGAGAGTGGGGTGTTGAAGTCACCCACTACAACGGTGTTTGGTATTATCTGTGACCTTAGTTCTAATATCATTTGTTTGATGAAATTTGAAGCCCTCATGTTAGGTGCATATATGTTTAGGATTGCAATGTCCTCCTGTTGGAGTGTTTCTTTAACCAATATAAAGTGACCTTCCTTATCTTTCCTGGTCTGACGTGTACTCTGTCAGATATTAGGATAGAGACCCTTGCTTGTTTTCTAGGCCTATTTGCTTGAAACACTGTTTTCCAACCTTTCATCCTAAGACAGTGTCCATCGTTTGTAGAAAGGTGAGTATCTTGGAGGCATCAAATTCAAGGATCCTGATTTTAATCCAGTCTGCAAACCTATGTCTTTTGGTTGGGGCATTGAGGATGTTGATACTAAGAGATATTATTGAAAGGTGTATTTTTGCCATTTTTCTTGTTTTGTAGTTCTTCTGGTTTTATCGTTGCTCTCTTGTGTTAACTAGTATTAGAGTATGGTTTATTTTTTTTCCAGGTTCCTTATATGTGTGCTTTTCTTTCTCTTCAGCGTGGAGGATCTTTTCAAGTATTTTCTGTAGAGCTGGTTTTGTCTTCAAATATTCCTTTAGCAAGTTTTTGTTGTGGAATGTCCTTATTTTTCCATCTATTTGATTGGATAGTTTTGCAGGTTAAGTAACCTTGCTTGACAGTTGTTGTCTTTCTGAAATTGGAATACATCATTCCAAGCCCTTCTGGATTTTAAAGTTTGTGTTGAGTAATCTACTGTGATTCTGTTGGGCTTGCCTTTGTATGTGACTTGATTTTTCTTTCTAACTGCTTTACATATATTTTCTTTAGTTTGTATGTTTTTGGTAGTTTAATTTTAATATGGTGAAGAGAGGTTCTTTCCAGGTTTTCTTGGTCTTCTAAAGCCTTCCTGTATCTGCATTGGCATCTCTTTCCCAATTTGGGGAAGTTTTCTTCTATGATTTTGTTGAAAATGCCTACTATGCCTTTGGAGTGAAATTCTTCTCCTTCTACTATACCCTGAATTCTTATGTTTGATCTTTTCATAGTGTCCCAAGTATCTTGAAATTTCATTTCATATGTCCCTATTAGTTTCTCTTTTTCTTTGTTGGACTGTATTAGATCTGCCACATGGTCTTCTAGTTTAGATATTCTGTTCTCTCCATCCATTCTTCTGGTGAGATTTTCTACAGAGATTTTATTTTACTGACTGTGTTCTTTTTTTTTTTTTATTAGTCAGTTCTGTATTCAGCAAATACAGTCAGTTTGGTACCATTATTAGGCTCATCCATGACCTACCCCTCCCCTTGGCCCCTCCTTGTTGAGGTATACGAGTCATGCATTGTGGAGTTAGCCCACAGTTATGGGTAAGCTAAATGTCTCTGCATATCATGACCCAACATGTGACTCTGACATTCTTTCCGCCCCCTCTTCCGCAAAATTTCCCTGAGCCATGTTGGGTTCATTTTTGGTCTGCTTCAGTGATGAGTTGTTGGGGGCCTCTGAGGCTCTGGCTCTCTGATTTGGTAGGAGTTGATTTTTCTCTGTGCTGATCTCCTTCCCCCTTGTGCCGGTATCTGGTTCATCAGGAAAACAGCCCCCTTGCTTGTTTCTCCAATTTTTCTTAGTTTCAGCCGGGGCCCTTTTGAGGTATGATGGGGTGGCTCTCTCCTTAGGGTCTACATCTATCTTTCTTTCCCCGGGATTTGCAGCGCAGCTAGGCGGTCACCATCTTGGCCGGAAGTCCTGACTGTGTTCTTTATTGCTAGTAATTCTGACTGGTTTTTCTTTATTATTTCTATTTCCTTATTATGTCTTGTATTGACCTCAATATTTCATTAAATTGGTTTCCTGTGTCTTCTTTGATTTCTTTGAACATATTTATAATAATTCTTTTGAAATTTTTCTCAGTCATTTCCTCTAAATCAGTCTCATTGTAGGTCATTTCTGATAATTTGGTGGATTTACATTATTATGATTTTTTGTGTTTCTTGTATTATAATGTAGGCATTTTTCATCTTGGATCAATTTAATGCTTGGGATTTCAAATTATCTGCAGTATTATTAGATGTATCAATCAATCTGATGTTATATATCTTCAGAGTAGGAGCTTAAGCTACTAGGTGTGGCTCTTAAGACTCAGAATAACCACAAAAGTGACCCTAGGTGTTGGGTTTGCCTGCCATGGGAGTATTCAAGTAGGCTTTTTGGAACAAAATATAGGCAAATTTTAAAATTTAACTAAACAATGTACACATTCAATGAAAAATAGCTCAGAGTATTTATGCAAGGGTAGGTATTATGACAAACAGATCTTCTAACAAAGTCACAGTCCCTAAGGATGTGTGTTGCCCCACACCCTTGATCCTGTCAACTAGAAGGCTAAGATTTCTGGTCTGTGGAGGTTTCCAAGTTATCTTGTGCCTTAGTGAGACCCTTCCCCAATGAACAACACAAGAGGACACAAAGGCACTATAAATCAGGAAGCAACAAATGACAAGCCCAAAATATAGCTTATTTAAGAATGGTAAATCTGACCATCCATCAAATTTAACATATAATTTACCCTGACATGGAAGGTGCAATTAGCACTTCTGATGCAAGCCTATACACCAAACTTATTTGGTGTGTACTGACGTGGTATAATCTCAGTTAACTTTTGTTCTCAATTATGCTGCACACCAAATTGTGTCCCTCTTTGCTGTGTTGTGGGCTCAGGTAAGCTGGCTGCGTCGGTGGGTCACTGCTTGATTGCCTGTGCCGGGTACTGTGTAGGTGAGCTCCCTTCCCTAGGTCTCTGGTGCTTGCTGGCACTTGTGCTGGTGGTAGGGAAAGGGAAGCTGTGGATGGTGGCTGAAGTTCTGCCACTGGTCCTCATAATCCTCTTCCTCACAAGCTGCTCTGTTGGTCCCTGCCATCCTCCCTTCATGTTTCTTGAGTTTGCAAGCAGGCTGGTGTGAGTGGAGAATCCTCTCACTTGGCTCTTCCTGCAGTTAGGGCCGAGCCTGGTGGCTGTGGCCACTTGGATCTTGTGCTGCCGCTCCTATAGCCGTGGTGTGTAGACACTCTGAATCTCTCCTACTTCTCTGCTGTTGTTGATAATTTATTATACACCTTCTCTTTTTAATAGAAGAGTATATTTTGCTGTTTTTTTTTTTTTTTGGTGGGGGGAGGTGGCTTTTTCTCCCCTAATCTGCTTTGGCATAGTTCCTACACTGCCATCTTAACTGGAACTAGTTTGAGTCTTTTAAGGGTGTCTCTTTATGATCTCCTCAGGCCACATAACTAAGAGATTCTTTGCAGCTATGTTCTGGGCTTTCTTCTTCTTCTGGGAGGAAGGTAGTTGGATTTAGTGAGGAACAAACTCTTACTTGAATAGCAAGGTCCCCCAGGAGGGCAGCCTGGTATCTTTAGGTCAATAGCAGTGAAGTTAATATTAGCCTTGATATCATGAGACATGGTGTTGCAGTCAGGTTTGCCTTGCTGGCAGAAATCACCTCACCAAGAGCAGCCTGTGGGAAAAAAGGGTTTATTTTGGCTTACAGATGTGAGGGGAAGCTCCATGATGGCAGGGAAAATGATGGCATGAGCAGAAGGAGGATATCATTCCCTGGCCAACATAACTTAGGCCATAGCAACAGGAAAGTGTGCCAAACACTGGCATTGGGAAACTGGCTATATCATCCATAAGCCCACCCCTACAATATACTGCCTCTAGGAGGTTTTAATTTCCACTTGCCATCAGCTGAGAGAACTAGCATCCAGAACACCTAAATTTATGGGGGATACTTGAATCAAACCACCACATTCCACCCTGATCCCCATAAACTAATGACCATACATGATGTAAAATGCAATGCATTCATCCAACTTTAAAAGTCCCCATAGTTTTTATCAATTCCTGTGATGTCCCCATAGTCCAAGATCTTTTAACTGAGCCATAATACCAAAAATCCCCTCAAAACTCATAATGGTGCAGAATAAACATTAACAGTGCAAAAGATGACATTGGACACAGCAAAGAAAAATTCAGCCAATAGAAGATTCAAAACAACCAGGGCAAACATCAAACTCTGTAGCTTCAAGTCCAACAACTCTGGTCAGTGACAAATCTCCAAGTCTGATAATTCTAACCAGCAATAATTCTCTGGAGTTCCAATTTCAACCCTTCATCTAAGCCACTCAGAGTCCTGGAAGACTTCATTGGGGCCAGCGGCTTTCCTTAGTAGCTATCTCATGGTCCTGGGATCTCCACTGGGTCTCCACTGCAATCCACGGCTCATCCTCATGGCTCCATTGGGTCTCCATCCAGGCAATCCAGCAAACCTGCTACACAGTGCCCATGGCCATTTCCAAAACACAAGACCGTGTTGAAAATTCAATGATCCTCTCTTTCCTGCATTTCTTATACTCCACAATACCACATAGGGTGCCAATTTTTTAATCCGGGGGGGGGGGCGGAGTAAAGCAGAATTTGAAGAACAGCACACTCCTTGAGCACTCAGACACCTTTAAAAGAGTGTACATTCTTCCTGTTGCCCCAAAGCAGATGAGCTGGCCCAATTTCAAAGGTTGTAATCTCTCAATTACAGATGAACAGGTAGTAGTTCACCCAAAGAGTTCATTTTCTCTGTGCCATATCTGTGCCTATCATTGTCACTTTTGGGGGGGGGGATATGATACAGGGAATGCAGACTATTTTGGTAAGAGCAACTAGTTCAAATACATCTTATTTCCTTTGTCGCCTCTCATGACAAGTAAAAGAGGTTTCCAGAGGACTCTCTGGAGAAGAATGCAAGACATACAGAAGACATTCCAATATAACATCTTTTGTCTTAAGCTTTCTGCTTAACCATTTATAGCTTTTCAATCCAAACCTTAAAAAGGAAATACCTGATAATTGTCTGCACTTGAGCTTGGCTTAAATATAAACTGGAAGCTAGAAACAATTGTCCTCCAAATTGAAGTATTAATTTTAATATGATTTCACAATTAGATTTGCTTTTCTAGCAAAATAAAAGTGTCACACAAAACTATTGAGGCTTTAAATAAGGGGTAACAATGAGATTTTTGGCTATCAGTATGTTTTCCCTCACTTTTTCTTGCCCATTGAAATATAAATCATATTAGTAATCTGTTGGAGTTGTTTAGCCTCCACACAGGAGTTTCTTGCAATCAGTTGGAATTGTTAAACCCCAACACTGGAAGTTTCATATAATCAGTTGGAGTTCTTAAGCCCCACACTGGAGGTTTCTTGCACACCCCTTTGAACTCATGCATATGGCATATCTTAGTCGCAGATGAGAAACTATCCCAACTGCCCATGCAATACTGGCAAAAAGAACCTCTGGAGAAAACATTGAGCATTACATGATTAATGACAGGAAAGTGAACTAATATCTAACTACATGAGGCAGGGAAGGCCTCAGTGCCCTTGTGGGTTGAGCCTTTAATGGTATCTTAAAACATTGCTTTGATCTTTTCTTCAGATTCATGACCTGTTTGCCTATATTATATCCCTCCATCTAGATAGGAGACAAGCCCAGTAGCTCTTGGGGTGAATCCCCCATTTCAAGGGGGGCATTTGCTAGGCTCCCTGGCTCAAGAGAGTTGTAGTATAATTTACTACATACAACACAGAAAACAAAAGTATCTAAAAGAACATCCTATCTCATCCAAAACAAAAGGCAAACCAAAAGACATAAGGCAGAGTTGGTTATTAGGACCCTGCAGTACCTGGGTCTCTAGCTTCCACCTGAGTATGCTGATTCTGTCTTAGCTGATTATCTAACTCACAGCAATTGTAGGCAGGATTCACACTTCCCTCAGGTCCAACCTTGAGCTGCTGCACATCTGCATGGACCTCCCAGCTGCAGTCATTTAATGCACCAGTCCCTCTGTACTCACCAGTGGAGGGAGGGAGGAAGGGAAGAAGGGAGGGAAGGAAGGGGGGGGGGAGGAGAATGAGCATGCCAGAGCCTTCAGCTGCTGCAAACAAACTCCAGATGCATGCAACCACTGTGTATCTGGCTTTATATAGGTACTGGGGAGTCAAACCTGAGTCTTTAGGTATTGTAGGCAAGTGTCACACATCCTACTCCTACTTCTGGCCTTCATCATGGTTACAAAGGGAATAAACAGAGGGTTTAATCAAGTCTTCTGCAGAATTTTTTTTTTTCAAGGTAGGGTCTCACTCTAGCCAAGGCTGACCTAGAATTCACTATGTAATCCCAGGGTGGCCTCGAACTCTTGGCGATCCTCCTACCTTTGCCTCTATAGTGCTGGGGTTAAAGGCGTGCGCCACCACACCCGGCTCAGAATTTTTTTTCTTTTGGTTTTTTGAGGTAGAGTCTTGCTCTAGCCCAGGCTGACCTGGAATTCACTATGTAATCTCAAGGTGGCCTTGAACTCGTGGCGATCCTCCTACCTCTGCCTTCTGAGTACTGGGATTAAAGGCATGCGCCACCATGTCTGGCTCTTCTGCAGAAATTTAACATCTATACCTGGTTTTAAAATATTTTTTTTTGGACTGGAGAGATGGCTCAGAGGGTTAGGAACTTGCTTTCAAAGCTTAAAGGCCAGAATTGGATTCCCCAGTATCCATGTAGCCAGATGTACAAGTGGCACATGTGTCTGGTGTTCATTTGCAGTGGTAGGAAGCCCTGGTATGCCCCTTCTCTCTCTCTTCTCTCTCTCCTTGCAGATAAATAAACAATTTAATTAAGAACTTTAATATATGAAAATAGAGGAATTTGATCATGTTATAGCTTCATTGTCCTCTTTCCCACCCTGAGGACCATCCTTTTTTGAGGTACAGTCTTTCCTCTGTTCCATTGTCTGGTTCCTTTTGTCCTCCTCTACCCCCCATATTAAAATGATAAGTTCAGAACTGTTCTGGGCTTGTGTGGGTATCAGGAACCACTGTGGTCATGAATGCACCAGTCAGTCCACACAGGAAGGACAGTGTCCTAAAGCATGGCTATGAACCCTATGGCTCTTACAGTCTTTCTGTCCCCTCTTTTGCAATGTTCTCTGAGATTTGGAAGTCATGACAGTAATATCATTTACTGTTGAAGTCTTGACAGCCTCTTATTTTCTGCTTTGATGACTTTTGAGTCTCCTCAGTGCCTACCACCATCTTCACAGAGAAGCTTCTCTGCTCGTACTGAGAGAAGCACTCATTCATTCACCACTTTCTCTGCAGTGTTCTTTGAGCCCAGGCGGGTGTGATAGACATGACCTGTCCATGGCTAAGCACTGTGCTTTCTTTTCGCATTTTGATGAATCTTAGATCTTCCTGGTATTCACCTGTATCTGTAAAATGATGGTTTTCTAACCCAAAGTGAGATCAACATTAGTTCAATGGCAAGAACATCTTCACTTAGAAGGCTTTTTGATGGACATAACATTTTTGTTTAGCCAAAGAACAGCTGAAGCTTCCCTCTGGGGTCTATGACCTTCCAAAAAGAAGTCATAGGCTTTTGACTTAGTTCTCAGCCCTAGGTATGAATTCCCTTCCTTTGAGAGGGCCTCATATCTGATCAGAGAGCAGTTGATTATCCCTATAACTTATGTGCCGCTATTGTACCCATCTGTACACCTTACCTGACTGATTCTGTTGAATGCAGGACCCACTGTTTGTTCAGACTATAGATTATTTTTCTTCCCAAGTAGCTAGCACAGCACTTGTCAGCACTATATCAGTTAGGCGGCAGTGAGCTAGCATCCATCTCAGTTCCAGATAGATTTCTCAATGTACTATCACCATAGCCTGTGGTATCTTTAGCAATAGGGTCTTATCATCTAGATCTAGTGGGTAACCAAGTGCTTTGGCAATGCCCTGAATTGTTTTGGGGGCCAAATGGGCCTTCCTGGACAATAGCTCGCTGTGGGAGGTAACCCAATTCTGGCATGGGGACTCACCAGCAACAACCTATGGCTTTAAGGTAAAGCCTTTCAACCCCAGAAGGGTACTTCTACCAAAACCATCTCTCTTCTTCTTCTTTTTTCAAGGTAGGGTCTCATTTAGCCCAGGCTGACCTGGAATTCACTATGTGGTCTCAGGGTGGCCTCGAACTCTCAGTGATCCCCCTACCTTTGCCTCCTGAGTGCTGGGATAAAAGGCATGCACCACCATGCCCCCCTGCAAAATATTTCAATCAAGTAGTGGAGTAAGTTTCTTCATGCTTATTTATATTGTCATTCTAGCTTTCTGATCATTACTATTGATGCTTACTACAATTTAAAAATATATCAATCCATAGTAAGTTTGGATTAGCATATAAGAGAATGAACATATGGTGTTTGTGTTTCTTATGCTGGGTAACCTCATTTAGTATATTTTTTCCAGTTCCATGCATTTTCCTGTGATTTTCATAATTTCTCTTTACTTTCGACTAGAACTCATTGTGTATATGTGCCATATTTTCATTATCTACCAGCTGACAGGCATGTAGGCTAATTCCATTTCCTAGCTATTGTGAATAGAGCAGCAACAAAGCAACAAACATAGCTAAGCAAGTATATCTCTGGTGAAGTATAAGGTCTTCAGGGCATATGTCCTGATGTGGTACAGCAGGGTCATTTGGTAGATCTAGTTTTCGAGAAACCTCCATAGTGATTTCAATAGTGGTTATACCTACTTACACTCCTACCAACAGTGAATCAAGGCACCTATTTCCGCACACCCTTTCCAACATTTGTTGTCACTTGATCGTTTTAAAACTTTTTATTGACAGCTTTTGTACATATAGAAAATAACCCATGACCATAATCCCTTCCCACCACCCTCTGTTTTTCCAAACTTCCCAAATCTTCCCTTTTTCTTTTTTAAAATATTTTATTTATTTATTTATTTATTTATTATTTATTTACTTATTTATTTATACACAGAGAGATACAGAGGAGAGAGAGAGAGAGAGAGAGAGAGAGAGAGCAAGTGAATGGGAATTCCTGAGGCTTTAGCCACTGCAAATGAACTCCAGATGCATGCGCCATCTTATGCATCTGGCTTTATGTGGATACTGGGTTGTTAGGCTTTGCAGGCAAGTGCCTTTAGTGCTGAGCCATCTCTCTAGCCCTAAATCCCTTTTTCTTTCCAACTAATCTTTCTTTAATTTTGATGTCATTATTTTCCCCCTCCTATGATGCAGATCTTGTGTAGGTGGTGCCAGCTATGGTGAGATCATGAATACCATGGGTACTTTGCATTTAGAAGACAATTCCAAAGCACTCTTCCCCTTTGTTGCAGTCAGGTTTGCATTGCTGGTAGAAATCACCTGACCAAGAGCAGCTTGTGGGGAAAAGAGGTTTATTTTGGCTTACAGGCTCAAGGGGAAGCTCCACGATGGTAGGGGAAAACAATGGCATGAGCAGAGGGTGGACATCACCCCCTGGCCAACATAAGGTGGACAATAGCAACAGGAGAGTGTGCCAATACTGGCATGAGGAAACTGGCTATAACACCCATAAGCCTGTCCCTAACAATATACTCCCTGCAAGAGGCATTAATTCCCAAATCTCCAGTAGCTGGGAATCTGGCATTCAGAACACCTAAGTTTATGGGGGACACCTGAATCAAACCACCACATTCCACCCCTGGCCCCCATAAACTAATAACCATACATGATGTAAAATGTAATGCATTCCTCTAACTTTAAAAGTCCCATAGTTTTTATCAACTCCAATGATGTTCATACATCCCCATAGTCCAAGATCTTTTAACTGAGCCATAATACCAAAAAATAACCTCAAAAAACCCATAATGGCACAGAATAAATATTCACACTGCAAAAAATGGCATTGGGCATAGCAAAGAAACATTCAACCAATACAAGATTTAAAACAACCAGGGCAAACATCAAACTCTGTAGCTTCAAGTTCAACAACTCTAGCCAGTGACAACTCTCTCAAGTCTGATAATTCTAACCAGCAACAAGTCTCTGGCATTACAATTCCACCCCTCCAGCTAGGCTACTCACAGTCCTGGAAAACTTCATTGGGGCTGGCAGATTTCCTTAGCAGCCATCTTGTGGTCCTGGCATCTCCACTGGGTCTCCACTGCAATCCACGGCTCATCCTCATGGCCCCATGGGGTCTCCATGCAGGCATCCAGCAAACCTGCTTCACACTGCCCATGGCCATTTCCAAAATACAAGACCATGTTGCAAACTCAGCGACCCTCTCTTTCCTGCATTTCTCATAGTCCATAAAACCAGTAGGGTGCCAGTTTGTTAATCCAAGGGGGAATAAAACAGACTTTGAAGAACAGGACACTCCTTGAGCACTCAGGCCCCTTCAAAAGAATCAACATTCTTCCTGTTGCCCCAGCACAGGTCAACTAGCCCAGTCTCAAATATTGTAATCTCTCAGTTGCAGCTGAACAGGCAACAGTTCACCCAAAGATTTTTCTTTCTATGTCATATCCCTCTGCTCACACCAGTTCATTTCTACTCAAAGCAACCCTGCACAAATTCTCAGGACATGGGCATAAGAGCAAACTTCTCACACAAACTGCTAGCCCAGTCCAAGCAAAGCTCTTTCTCACCCTTATAAGCCAAACCTCACAGTCTATAGGTCTTACTGCATTCAGGTCTTGCAGCTCAGACCAGAATAGTCCATCAAGCTGTACTTACAACACTGTAAGGCATCTCTTAGGCCAAGGTTTCAAATCCTCCCACATTCCTCTTGAAAATCAGCTCCAAAAGGCCAAAGCCACACAGTCAGGTATCTAGCAGCAATCCCACTCCCAGTACCACTTTACTGTTGCAGTCTGGTTCACATTGCTGGTAGAAATCACCTGACCAAGAGCATCTTGTGGGAAAAAGAGGTTTATTTTGGCTTACAGGCTCTAGGGGGAAGCTCCACGATGGCAGGGGAAAACGATGGCATGAGCAGAGGGTGGATATCACCCCCTGGCCAACATAAGGTGGGCAATAGCAACAGGAGAGTATGCCAATACTGGCATGGGGAAACTGTCTATAACACCCATAAGTGTGCCCCTAACAATACACTCCCTACAAGAGGCGTTAAGTCCCAAATCTCCATCAGCTGGGAACCTGGCATTCAGAACACCTAAGTTTATGGGGGACACCTGAATCAAACCACCACACCCTTTCTTTGGCTCTTACATTCTTTTTTTTTTTTTTTTTTTTTCTGAGGTAGGGTCTCACTCTAGCCCAGGCTGACTTGGAATTTACTATGTAGTCTCAGGCTGGCCTCGAACTCACAGTGATCCTCCTTCCTCAGCCTTCCAAGTACTGGGATTAAAGGCATGCACCACCATGCCTGGCTGGCTCTTACATTCTTTCCACCACCTCTTCCACAATGGTCCCTGAGTCTTGGAGGGTGTGATAAAGATGTTTCACTTAGTGCTGAGCACACCACTGTCATTTTTTTTCTCAGCGCTTTTGTGAATTTTCGGTCTCCTCAGTCATCATCACCATCTGAAAAGAGAAGTTTCTTTAACTAAAAGTGAAAGTAGCATTAATATAAGTATTTAGAGGACAGTTTGGTGGCCATACTATACCCATTTAGTCAGATGACAGTAGTAGTTTCCCCCCATAAACCTCCTTAGGACTTGTGACCTCCCCAGCCACAGGCTTTTCATCAGGTTTTTAGTTACTACTGGGCAGGAATTCCCTCCAATGGAGTGAGCCTCAAGTCCAATAAGAAAGAAGTTGGGGGCTGGAGGGATGGCTTAGCAGTTAAGGCATTTGCCTGCAAAGCCAAAGGACCCTGGCTCGATTCCCCAGGACCCATGTTAGCCAGCTGCACAAGAGGGCGCATGCATCGGGAGTTCATTTGCAGTGGATGGAGGCCTTGGCGGGCCCATTCTCTCTCTCTCTCTCCTCTTTCTCTATCAAATAAATAAATAAATAAAATAAATATTTTAAAAATATTTTTTAAAAAGAAAGAAGTTGGTTTCCCCCATAGCAGTTGTACCAGCACTATACCAGTTGTCACATTTGTCCTGGATGGCCAGCTCCAAAGCTTGCAGGGTCCACTGCTGGTTAAGACCATTGTACTTATGTTTATGAGTATAAAGCAACAAGAAGAGAAAATGAGGAAAAATACAATAAGGCTAGTTAATAGTATTGGGACAATAGAAAGTAGAGGAGGGAAATGGAGCTAGAAGAGGGAATATAGGGGTAAAGAAGTGGAAGGGTGAGGGAATTTTTTGTAAAGATAGACTGAAGATAAAGGTAAAGATATGTTATCAAATAATTTAGAAGAGGCCTGTCTTTCAGGAGGCTGGGACACAGAAACCCTGAAACTAGGGCAGATCTTGCTCTTTGGCAGAGGAAAAAGTAAAAAGGAGAGAATAAGGAGGAAAAAAAAACCCCAAAGCAATATAGAGTACAAACAGCAGAAATGAGTGGGCCTGTTAAAGCAACACTGAGTGTTGAAGAAAGATGGACCAGATGCAAAGAGAGATGGATGTAGATATGGAATATGAAAACAGATTGGCTTAATTGTTGGCTCTAGTCTGGCCTCTCTTGCATTCCTTCCCCAGTTTCTGGAATCCTCTATAATAGGTTGTCTATTTCCTCTTCTGAGTCTTCCCTGGGATGTTCAGAATACTGATGCTGTCCCAGTCCATGGGAAACACTTCACAAATGGAGTCTCAGATCTTGTTGCACCTCTGTGAGTTCTTTCAGGGATATGGTTGTGTGTCTGTTGCTATTTTAGTTTAAGGAAGAACGGCATCTTGAGTTAGAGACTCTTTGTTTCTTTTTCTTTTCATTATTATTATTATTAACAACATATTTTGTATGGATACATCATGTGTTGGTACCTTCTTTTCTCTTGTCCCTGCCTCCATTCCACTGAGGACGCACCTCAGTAGGGCTGCAGGTATTCCCTATGGGGTTGTGGGTTATGCGTTGTGGGAGCAGCAGTCAGATATTTTTTGGGAGGGAATGCCCCTGGGCATGATGTAGAGACTATTTAAAATGTATTTATTTATTTATTTATTTGCAAGCAGAAAGAGAGAGAGGGAGAAGGAGAGGGAGGGAGGGAGGGAAGAAGGGAGGGAGAGAGAGAGAGATAGTGAGAGAGAGAAAGAGAGAGAAAGAGGGGGTAGAGACATTGAGAACAGTCATGCCAGGGCCTCCTGCTGCTTCAAACAAACTCCAGATGCATATGCCACTTTGTGAATCTGGTTTTATGTGGTTACTGGGGAATCAAACCCAGGTCACTAGGCTTTGCAGACAAATGCCTTAACCACTGAACCATCTCTCCAGCCTGAGTAAGAGACTCTTTATTTCAGTGGATACAGTGGAGAAATTTTGAATTCATTGTAAATTCAATGCATTCTTATGTTCCGTCATACCTTTCTACTATTATGTAGAATACTAGAGAAATGCCATGAATAGTTAACCAAACAACCCATCCTTTAGAGGACCAGATTTCTCACATGTAGTTCATTCCTACAATGCACTGTGTGTCTATTACACACATGGCTTGGTGCTAAAAGCTAGAGAAATAAAAATGAATAAGTCCCTTCCTGTCAGGTAATTGGGAGAGTTGGGCAGGGACAAAAGGTTAAGATTTTGTGGTGAGTACTGTGATGGAGATCTGTAGCAGAAGACATGCTAGGGAAGCATCTAAGAGGGTAAGTTCATAAAATAAGTCATAATGAGACTTGAGAGTTCTGCAGATTTAGGGCTGGGGACATGACATGGCCCAGTAGGTAAAGTGCTTGCTGTACAAGTATGAGAACCTGAGATTGGATCTCCAGCACCCAGTAAAAGCTAGGTTGGCAGAGAGAGCAGGATTCCCAGAATTTGTTGACTGGGCAGTCTAACTAAAAATTGGTGAACTCCAGGTACACTAAAGACCCTGTGTCAAAAAGCAAGATAAACAGAAATTGAGGAAGACACCCATCACTGACCTGCAGCCTCATGCATGCTCACACACATGTATGTGCACCTGAACATACTTGTGCACCCACACATATATAAACATGGATATATACATGCATGTGTATCACACACATAAACACATACAGAAAAAAAAGTGCTCTAGATTTACAAGGGCGAGGAAAGGCATGTGTAGCAAAAGGCCTAGCAAGTTCCTAAGTGTGGAGTCATGGCAGAACCTGGTGACTTCAGGGAACACCTAATGAGTAGCAAATCACAGTGTCCTTCTTGAGGAATGGTGAAAAGTCCCTGGTTCTTTGTTTGCTATCATTGAGAGTACAAGGTGAGCATGCTAGGGAGTGGGGAGGAGAGAGAATGAGGTTTGGAGAATGATGGAACTGAGGTGGAACTGGACACAGTGAAACCGAGGTGATTGAACTACATGCAGGTACTCATGACCAGTGTCAGTTGGGAAGATAATGTTTTGGATGTTGTGGAGATGTCTGTGTTTGAGGTGAATATTTGGTACTTACTGGCTCATGAGTACACTTTAAATCATAAGAAGAATATGTGGTCTGAAAAGACACAAGCTCAGACATCAGGGAAGCACTAGAATTTACAAGCTCTGAGTCTGAAAAGTTGGTGACATCCTTGAAGTGGGATGGTGGAAAAAGGGTAGAACAATGGTAAGGAGAACTTCAGTACTGCCTCTGGGACCCCAGGCATGAGGTACATGGGACCAAGGATTATAGGAGAGCTTATCCCACCTAACAGCCAGGTCTTGGGAAAGCAGGAGGAGGCCAATAGTGAAGCAGTGAAGAAGAGTGGAGTCTTCTTCTATAAGAGAGAGGACAGGGTGTTAGGAAAGGTGGCATTCCAGGGAAGTGCTGAGGCAGAGAGGAGCCTTGACTGATTACAAGGTGGGCACTCTCAGCCCTTCCAGTCACTGATCTTCTCAGATGGCGGATGGCCCAGATAGACCCAGGCTTGGATCTGGGTTGCTGAAGTGCTGAGTTGCCATTTATGTTTACAGCCACGTATTTTGCTTCCCCTGGCCTGCAGATAGAGGTTGGAATAGCAAGCCTGACTGGCCAAAATAAGCAAACAAAATTTCAGTCTAAACTTTTCTTTTGTTTTAACTGGAATGCCAGGAGCGGGCTTCACTCCTCTAATTTGTTCCAGTCCAAAGGAAATGGACCATTTCTGGCCTCTCCTTCAGGGCAGAGTGTGATGACAGCATGCCATGTGTCCAGGTGGCTGGTCTGGACTACCACACATCTGATACCTTGGCCACTGTGTTTCATGGGCTGAATATTAGGGCATCTTGAAGGTTTCTGGGGGTCTTTCCTGAATCTCTGACAACTGAAAGTAATATTCACCTTGTTGCAACTGGAGTAAAGGGAAGCTCAGATCACACAGATGTTAAGTGGAAGAAGTAGGACTTGCTTTACTAAGCTTTTATTTCCTTATAAAAATTTAATTTTATTTTTATATATTTATTTATTCATGACAGAAAGAGAGAGAGGGAGAAAGAAAGAGGGAGAGAATGGGTTCACTAGGGCCTCTAGCCACTGCAAATGAACTCCAGATGTATGTGCCTCCTTATGCATCTGGCTTACATGGGTCCTGGAGAATCAAACTCAGGTGGTTAGGCTTTGCAGGCAAGTGTCTTAACCACTGAACAATCTCTCCAGCCATTCTTATGAAATATTTTAATCAAACATAAATGACAAGGTAACTGACACCTCTGTAACTCCATAGTTCTACAAGACTCCAACATGAAGCCATGTCTATATCAGATTTTCTTCTTCTTTTTGAGGTTAGGGCCTCACTTTAGCCAAGGCTGACTTGGAATTCACTATGTAGTGTCAGGCTGGCCTTGAACTCACAGTGATCCTGCTACCTCTGACTCTCCAGTGCTGAAATTGAAGGTATGCACTACGACACCCAGCTCAGATTTTATTAAAATAAAAAATGAGCACATACAAACTGAAGCTCTGCAGCCCCTTCCTGAGGTCTTTCTTCCTCTCCATCTTTTGAGAGGCCACTATTTGAAGTTGGTGCTCATTACTTTCATGCAAGTGTTGGCATTTCTATATTATATCATTAGATATTAAATCCAGTCCATGTGTTACTTTGCATGCCTTTAGATGTGGAATAAATGGTGTGAAACTCTTCCCTCTCTCCTGGGCTCTGCTTCAGCACATGCAGGGTGTCCATCAGTGGTGTGCATGGTATTAACTTCAGCTTCCCCTGAGCAGTCAGCCTTTGCCAACTCTGACGTGAAGCGGTCACAGGCCCTGGAAGTTCAGAGACTCGCGCTTCCCTCCCTGTTCCAATGACTCAATGCTTGAACTTCCTAGTTCCAAATGTGGATGTTTAGGTCAATTTCCTTACTTCCTTGGATAATATTACAGGCTTTATTATTGGAAGTTTGTCTTGGTCAAGAATTTTTCTTGCCAAACCTTGCTGTGAAATGAATGAACGATGAACAATATTTTCCAAAGTACTGAGGTGGGGAGGAGGGTGATGGGAAATGTAGACCTACCATAAAGCCAGTATGAGTTTAGAAGACAGAAGGATAAGCAGGGTTTTCTCCACAATTTGCAACAATCCCAGGTTTCTTTAAAATTCTTATTTCTTCTTAACAGAAACTCTTTTATTTGGCACAAAGAACTTTCCTGGTATTGAAACCAATAGGAACTGAAATTTTTGGGTTTTTGTAGAAGCCTATCTCAACTTTTGACTGATATTTTCCATGAGCCAAAGATTATGAAATAAAAACTACAGTTATCTTGATGAGCAATGGTCTCTTTGGCTTCTAGGATAGTGATGTCTAGGATTTAATTTTTCTTACGCTCTTTCCCCCCCCCCAAGGTAAACAAACCTTGAGTTAGATCAACTCAGAAATACAGAAATCTCAGTTAAAATTAGAAGTCAAAAACATACATTAAATTGGGCATGGTGGTACATGTCTTTAATCCCAGCACTCAGAGGCAGAGGTAGGAGGATTGCTTTGAGTTTGAGACCACCCTTCATAGTGAGTTCCAGGTGAGCCTGGGCCAGAATGAGACCCTACCTCAAAAAACATATATATATATATATGATAGCTAATTCCACAGAAACGCAAGTTATCAGTTATCGTGAGAGTGTTATTTATGAATATTATATACCAGTCCATTGGATAACCTCAAAGAAATGGGCATTTCCTGATGTATGCAATTTACTAAGACTGAGGAAGAGAAGTTGCATGTGTCACTGCAGCTGGTGGGAGCTGAGGCTGCAGGGGCTGTGCGATGGCCAGATTTTTGAAATGGCTACTGACACTTCTGAATCCAGTGTGGCTGATGCAGAGGAGATGTTAGGTATAGTGCCATGTTAGACACTGGTTACCCACGTCGAGTCCTTTGTTGTGGAATCTGTTCCTCACCAACGGAGTACCGTGAGTATATGCTTGATGTTGCTCAATGTAGGCAATGGTTAGCAAAATTTCCAAATGAATTTGCAAAACTCACTGTAGAAAATTCACCCAAACAAGAAACTGGAATTAGTGAAAGTCAAGTAACCAGAGGGGAAGAAGAGAAAAATGAGAGATGGAAGAGGTCAAATAAAATATAAAAAGAAGAGTGTACCACAAAATATTACTATAGCAAAAGTTCCCAGAGCAAAGAAGAAATATGTGACAAGAGTGTGTGGCCTCACAAATTTGAAATTGATCTTAAAGAAGAACAAAGAGTTTTTTGCTCAGAAATTCTCCTGTGGTGCTTCAGTAACAGCTGAGGTTGAGACCATCACTCAGGGAGACTTCCCAGATGACACAAGTAATGCCACTCAGCAAAGATGACCAGAGGCAGGTGAGGACAGCACCAAAGATCGTGGAGAAGTAAAGAACTGATTTTGGAAATGTGTCTGAATTTATGATCTGAACTGAGAATTGATATGGCCAAAGGGAAAGAAGCCTTTTAGAAATATATATTTATCCTACGGTAAAGCTGTAGACTGCTCTTTTCCTTGGCATTTTCACTATTCTATACAAGACTGCTTGGGTTTTCTATTTTATTTTTATTAATTTATTATATATATATAGATATATTTGAGAGAGAGAAAGAGAAAGAGAGAGAGAATGGGCATGCCAGGGCCTCCAGCCACTGCAAATGAACTCCAGATGCATGCGCCCCCCTTGTGCATCTGGCTTACGTGGGTCCTGGAGAATCAAACCGGGATCCTTTGGCTTTGCAGACAAATGCCTTAACCTGCTAAGCCATCTCACCAGCCCTTATTTTTATTTATTTATTTGAGATAGATATGGAGAGAGAGAGAGAGAGAGAGAGAGAGAGAGACCTCTAGCTGCTGCAAAGAACTCCAGACACATGCACCACCTTGGGCATCTGGCTTACGTGGGTCCCGGGAAATCAAACCTGGGTGCTTTGTCTTTGTAGGCAAGCACCTTAGCTGATAAGCCATTTCTCCAGCCCCGGTTGTTTTTTGTTTGTTTGTTTTTGCCAAAGTCTGATAAACAAGGTGTGTGTGTGTATGTGTGTGTGTGTGTGTGTGTGAATCTGAATTTAGTCAAATAAAAAATGTTGGCCATTTATAAAAAAAGATTGACCATGAAGAGAAAATCTTAACATACACATAATTATTAAAGAGAGTAACTAAGTATTAAAAAATCTTTTCATCAATGAAAACCAAAGTATTGGGTGGTTTAAGTAATGAAGTCACCAAACATTTGAAAACTAAGATTGGGTAATTCTTTCTTGAGAAGTCCACACCCAACTTAAGTATGTACTGTCCTTTACGTACATGCCTCCCTCTGTTAGCACATGTATTCATCTCTCTTCCTTTTTTATCTTTGTTTTTCGAGGTATGGTCTTGCTGTAGCTCAGGCTGACCTGGAATTCACTATGTAGTCTCAGGCTGTGATCTTCCTACCTTGACCTCTTAAGTGCTGGGATTAAAGGCCTGCACCACCACCCACTTTCCTTCAGACTGACTCAGAGTAGTCAAGAATCCCTGCTTCACTTGAGTGGTGGTATCTAAAAGAACACCTCAGGCTGCTACACTGCAAGTGTGGAGTGATGTCTCCCACTTTTGTGGCCCCTACTTCTGGCTTCTTTGCTAGCTGTCTGGGATGACTTGGAAACACTGTTGTCTCCACAGCTTAAGAACATCCTAATGATCAGGTTGCTTATACTTGCAAACTGTTAAAAGATTCAAATGTCCCTTTCAAATACTATGTCCAAGATTTTCTGCAGAGTTCCAGGATACCCAGAATTATCTGCAAATGTTGAAGTGTCTCAGTCTATGCTGTGAGCAGCTGTCAGGATTTACTAGTCATACCTGTGGCTAGTATAATCAAAGAACTGATTTTAAACTTTATATAATTGAAATTAGAATTGCCACCTATTGGCTAGCACAAGACTGAAGGATTTATACCAACATGAGTGGTAGAGTTTCAAGTCTTAATGCATCAAATGAGTTCACATTTGTTTGGCCTGCCTGGCTTTTCTTTCCCAGTCTAAAGTTGATATCACAAGCTTGGAGGCTTGCCTCCTGTCCTAGCTCAGGGCATTCTATTGCAGCAAGTACTGTTTCCCAGGACTTCTGCTGGCCGCTGCATGTACTCAACACATCCTTGTGGGCTTGTACGTGCGGCTGAGCACCCGGCACTGGCGGCATGGCTCTCAGCACTCCATGGCTCACATGGTCCCCACCTCTCCTCACATGATCCACACCTCAGTCCCCAGCTGCCTGGGTTCTAATTCCTGAATATCCAGCTGCCCTGGCCTCCCTCTACTCCAGCTCAGTCTCCTCTGGGAAAACTGTGGGGATGGGGACCAAAACCCATCTAGTGTCTATTCTAGTACTGATTCTGCTCACTCCAAACCCATTTCCAGTTTTTAAAACCCTTTTATCTTGGAATAATCCTGTACTTTCAGAAATGTTCCAGACAGCATGGATATAAAGAATCCCATGGTATCTTTCCTAAGATTTCCACGTGAGCATGACTGACAATTGATCACAGCTGCTCCATTCCTCTTCTGTGTCTGCACCTGATGGCATTTAACTTGTAGCTTTATGTCTGAAATCACAAGTCTATAGCCACAGCTACATCTATGTCCATCTCTCTCTCCCCAGATGTGTGTGGAGCCCTCAGACAGGTATATTTTCTTACATAATTAGGGAACAGTGATAAAAAATTTACAATTAGGGCTGGGGAGATGGCTTCGTGGTTAAGGTGCTTACCTGCAAAGCCTAAGGATTCATGTTCAACTCTCTAGGTCCCATGTAAACCAGACATACAGTGATGCAAGCACACAAGGTTGCACATGCACGCAAGAGGGCACACACATCTGGAGTTCGACTGCAGTGACTGGATCCCCTGTCATGCTAATTCTCTCTGTCCATCTACTTCGCTCTCTCTCTCTCTTTTGCATAAAAAAGGCCAGTCTGTTGGGCTTGCCTCAAAAAAATTGTACAATTAATATGTATACAACACTATTATTTAACCAACAGACCTTGTTTGTAGCAGTAATGGAATCTTGCCTGCCTCTCTTCCTACTACGTTTGCCACCTTTGCAGCTAAGCTTGAAATCATAGCTTGCTCTTCTCAACAAATCATCTTTGAGACAATCACAGTGTTCATAAGTACAAAAATTGTTTTGCTCAGGAGGTGGTATCTGACATTGTCAAGATAATGAGAAAAACATTTAGACCATCAGGTTAATATGTAAACTGCTGTGATAATGTTAATTCTTTCATAATTTAGCTTTTGTAATATTGTCTTGACATTTCCTTTTCTTTCTTTGCTCCTTCCTTGCCCTCTAGGCTCAAAGCTTCTGAATGGATCCATGTTTTGGCTAGGGTGTGGAAAAACAGGAACTATTTAAATGCTTCTGGTCAAAGTGTAAATTGGTACAATAGCTGGAAAAAAGTAGTCATTATTGACTGATGTTGAAAATGTGTATATCATATGATCCAGTGATTCTATTATTTTGGAAGATACCCAACCACCGTGTTGTGTAATGTGGTAGCTGCTAGCCACATGTGGTTCTTGAGTCTGTGGAATGTGTCTAGACTGCACTGAAATGTGTGGAAATATAAGACAACCAGTGGATTTTTACTGTTTAGTATGAAATATTAAAATAGCCCATTGACAGTTTTTTTTTTAATTTTTATTTGACAGAGAAAGAGGGAGAGAGAGAGAGAGAATGGGTGAGCCAGGGACTCCAGCCACTGCAAATGAACTCCAGACGCTTGTGCCCCTTTGTGCATCTGGCTAATGTGGATCCTGGGGAATCGAACCTGGGTCCTTTGGCTTTGCAGGCAAATGCCTTAACTGCTAAGCTATCCCTCCAGCCCCCCATTGACAGTTATTTTAAAGTATTCATTACTTATCAACATATTGGTTTCATAGTGGCACGTCTGTTATGGTGGAACCAACTGCCCTCTAATTGGACTGGAGGCCTGCTCCATGGGAGGGAATACATCCCTGATACTGAAAACCTAAAACAGAGGTAGTCATGAGTCCTAGGGGTGTAACGTCTGCTGCTGTCTGACTAAATGTATATACTATACTTATCAAACTGCCCAGTAAGCACTTCTCTTAATGTTCATACCCATATATTAATGCTATTCTCACTTTTGGTAGAGAACCTTCTCTTTTCAGATGGTAGTGATCTTGGGATGACTCAAAAGGCATCATGGTGCTGGAAAGAGGTAACAGGAGTGCTCAGCACTGCAATATCTCTATCACACCTTCCAAGGCTCAGGGTCTAATGCGGAAGAGGTGGCAGAAAGAATGTAAGAGCCAAAGGAAGGGTAGGATTCCTTACAACGTGCGCCCCCCCCCAGATGCAAAATGGCCTGGATATCCATGACATCACAGTGCCTGACACTACCTACACAAGATCATCATAATAGGAGGAAAAGATGATGACATCAAAGTAAAAGAGAGACTGATTGAGAGGGGGAGGGGATGTGATGGAGAATGGAGTTTCAAAGGGGAAAGTGGGAAGAGGGAGGGCATTACCATGGGATATTGTTTACAATCATGGAAGTTGTTAATTAATTAAAAAATAAGTTACATAAAAAGTAATAAATATAATAATTTGGGCCTGGCGAGATGGCTTAGCAGTTAAGGCATTTGCCTGCAAAGCCAGAGGATCGTGGTTTGACTCTCCAGGACCCATGTAAGCCAGGTGCACAAGGGGATGTATGCATCTGGAGTTTGTTTGAAGTGGCTGGAGGCCCTGGTGTGCCCATTCTCTCTCTTTCTCTCAAATAAGTAAATAAATAATATTAAAAAATAAATAAAAATAAAAGAAAAAAATTAGTATTAATTTTATCTCCTTTTTACATTTTAAGAATATTTACTTATTTTCGGGCTGGAGAGATGGTTTAGTGGTTAAGCGCTTGCCTGTGAAGCCTGAGGACCCCAGTTCGAGGCTCGATTCTCCAGGACCCACGTTAGCCAGATGCACAAGGGGCGCACGCATCTGGAGTTCGTTTGCAGTGGCTGGAAGCCCTGGCGCGCCCATTCTCTCTCTCTGTATCTGCTTCTCTCTCTCTCTGTCTGTTGCTCTCAAATAAATAAAAATAAACAAAAACTTAAAAAAAAAAGAATATTTACTTATTTTGTATAGGGAGAGAGAGAGGAAGGAGAGAGAATGGGTACACCACTCCTCCTGCTGTTGCTGCAAAGAAATTCCAGGTTTGTGTACCACTTTGATCATCTGGCTTTATGTGGGTTCTGGGGAATTGAACCCTGGGCCATCAGGTTTTGCAAGCAAGTGCCTTTAACTGCTGAGCCATTATTATCCTATAGTCCTTATTTTTACTTTTAAACATTGTGGTTAGTATATAGTTTATGTTTGTGGCCCTCAATCACCTTGTGTATGGGTATTGTTGCTCTAGAGACAGATAAAAGACTGTGAGCACAAACATTGCTTTAACTATAAATGACTTACATAATCACTGCACAGAGGAGGGAGAAATATGTCATATTAATTTAGCAATAATGAATGTTATATCTATTCATAGGTAATAAATGAAGCATGTATGAGGGGCATGAAGCAAGTTGCAGAGGATACTTATAGTGCAATTTCATTGACAGATTTCAAGTTAAATTCAATAGTGTAAATTGTACAATTTAGGGTCAATAAGTGGTTGTGGTAGTTTGGATGTCCCCCAATAGATCCAGAAGTTTACTAAAGCTTATAATTTAGATCTCCAGCTGCCTGGTTGGAAGAGGTGTCACTGTGGGCAGGTATGGAATTCCAACCTAAGGTATCAGAGTGCAGTCTGAGTTCTGCCTGGGTGGTTCTCTGCTGTTCAGCTGCTGGTTTTTGCTTTTGCTTTTGGTGGCAGATTTTGTATTTTCCACCATTATGGAACTTCCCCTGGATCTGTAAACTTCAATAAATCCCTTTATCCCATAAACTGTGCCTGGTTTGGAAGTTCATTCCAGCAATGTGAGCTGACTATGACAGAAATTGATGCCAGAGAGTGGGTTGTTGCTACATGATGAATCTGACTATGTGGTTTTAGTCTATTCGAACTTTTGTTTTTGGAGGAATGGGAATGGACTTGATATGTGCAACTAAAGATGCCTTCCAGAGCAGTAAGTCCAAGTTTTATGGACTATTCTGGTGAGAGTTTGAAAATGCTAAGTGCAGAGAGAATTGTATTTGGAGGCTTGGTTTATGAACTTTCCAAAAGGAAGGAAAGACAGCAGAGAACTGTATTCGAACTGGGCTGCTGAGATAAGATCTGGCTGTGTTCTATTACCCATGCCCAGAGAATTAGATCAAGGTTACATTTGTAATGGACTGATATGGTTGGCTAAAGATATGGAGCTGAGAGCTATAAGATTTAAAATTTGAGAAATTCAAACATGTTTAAAATTTACAGGCTATTGTCAAATATATTAGCAATATTAAGGAAGATGATCCCACTATTTTACATTGAAACAATGGAAAGGATGCCCAAGGAAAGACTGAATAATAGGAAAACAAACTTAACTTAATTTAGTTAATTTATGAGGTGGGGGGGAAAGATAGAGACAGAATGGGTGTGGCAGGGCTTCCGGCCACTGCAAATGAAATCCAGACACATGCACCACTTTGTGCATCTGGCTTACATGGGTACTGGGGAATCAAACCTGGGTCCTCAGACTTTGCAGACAAGCACCTTAACTGCTAAGCCATCACTCTAGCCCTGCAAACTCTTTAAAAGGAGTTTACTAAAAGGAAAGAACGTGTTTTTCAAGGTCACAATTTATTTTGTCCCTGAATTAACAATAAGGCTGTATCCTGCATACCTGGTATTGGTTTCAGAAGTATGGAAAAATGCCTGGATTGGATCATGAAGTGCACACCATTCCAGGAGCCACTGTTGAGATGTGGCATGAGGCAGGGCATGATGGCCCTGATGAAGAGATTGTTAAAGCTACTGGAAGACGGACTGTGGTTTGCATGGAGACCTGAAGATTTTTCGGATATTCTAGGACTGTGCAAGGGCTACCATGTAGTGTTGTTGGCTCAGAATGGAAGTTTCCCTGGCTATTCAGCCCAGCTGGAGGGGTGGAATTGGGAATTCTGGAGACTATCAGTCACTGATTTTCATATTGGACTTGAACTGCATATGTTTGATATTTACTTGATGGTTATTGAGTTTGTATTGGCCCTATCTTTCCTTGTTATGCCTTATAGCAATGGAAGTCTTTACTCTATGCCATTATATGTTAAAAATATGTAACTTGTTTTGATTTTCAGGACTCATAGTTGAGATAATCTTAACTCAGATGAGAGTTGGGACTTTAGAACTATTTTAAGTTGGTAAAGACTATAGGGACCTTTGAATTTGTACTGAATACAATTTACAATGTGAGATACTTATGAATCTTTTGGGGGCCAGAGAAGGAATGTGGTGGTTTGAATGGATATCTCCAAGTAGATTCAGGAGTTTATTAAGGCTTGTAATTTAGACTTCCAGCCTGCCTGACTGAGGAGGTATCACGGTGGGTGGATCCTAGGGCCCAGCCCTATGGTGTGTTTAGGGGCAGATCTAGAATTCCAGCCTAAGGTATGCACAGAGTTCTGTCTGGATTCCCTGCTGTTTGGCTGCTGGTTTTTGCTGTTGCTTTTGGTGGTGGGTTTTCTCTTTTCTGCCATTATGGGACTTGCCCTGGATCTGTAAGCTTTAATGAATCCCTTTCTCCCAAAAACTGTGCCTGGTTTAGAAAGAAGTTCATCCCAGCAATGTGAGCTGATGATGACAGTAGTAAAAGTTAAAGAGGCAGAAGAGCATGTATATGGGAAGGCAGTACTTCCTGAGTACTGAGAATTCTGTCTGCAGAAAGGGGAAGAGTATAAAGTCTATTTTGTTTTCATTTTTCTCCAACTTAATCTTCTCACTACTTAAAAAAATAGCTGGAGGAGCTAGAGAGATGGCTCAGCAGTTAAGGTGCTTGCCTGCAAGGCCTAAGGACCCAGGTTTGATTCCCAGTACTCACATAAAGCCAGATGCATAAGGTGGCAGATGTGTCTGGAGTTTGTTTGCAGTGGCTAGAGGCTCTGGTATACACATTCTCTCCATCTCTCTTTCTCTGCCTCTCAAGTAAGTAAGTAAGTAAATAAATAAATAAAATATTTTTTTAAAAAAAGAAAAAAAAATGATAGCTGGAGAATTGTCAGACTCCTTTTCTTCTGCCTTCTATTTAGTCATAAAAATCACCTATATTGCTGGGCGTGGTGGCGCATGCCTTTAATCCCAGCACTCAGGAGGCAGAGGTAGGAGGATCGCCATGAGTTCGAGGCCACCCTGAGACTCCATAGTGAATTCCAGGTCAGCCTAGGCTAGAGTGAGACCCTACCTCAAAAAAACAAAACAACAAAAAAAAAAAAAAAACCAAAAAAAAAAAACAACAAAAAAACAAAAACAAAAAACAAAAACAAAAACACCTATATTCCCTTCTTTTCTTTGCCAATTGAAGATAATTTTATTAGTGGAAACCCTAATTTTAAAGTTATGTTTAAATTATTTTTAACACTTCCAAAGTTACTTTCTTTTCATCTAATCTTTGTAACCAAGGAAAGAGCTTTATTAAGGTTAATATTCACGAACATCCCCTTTTTTAGTCTTGATATTGTTGCACAATTTTATTCTTACTTTTCTTTTACAGTCAATAGTTAAACATATATATATATGTATATATATATATATATATATATATATATATATATATATATATATGTTTGTTTGTTTTTTGTTTTTCGAGGTAGGGTCTCGTTCTAGCTGAGGCTGACCTGGAATTCACTACATAGTCTCAGGGTGGCCTTGAACTTGAACTCATGGTGATCCTCCTACCTTTGCCTCCCAAGTGCTGGGATTAAAGGCATGTGCCACCATGCCTGGATAAACTTATATTGTTTTGAAAGGTGTTTTCTTATTCTTGTTTTGCAGTAAACATTTACTTTTTTTTTTTTCGAGGTAGGGTCTCACTCTAGCCCAGGCTGACCTGGAATTCACTATGGAGTCTCAGGGTGGCCTCGAACTCTTGGTGATCCTCCTACCTCTGCCTCCTGAGTGCTGGGATTAAAGCCATGTGCCACCATGCCTGGCACATTTTATTTCTACAGATTAATCCTTTGATGCACATACAGAAGAAAAAGCTAACATGCAGAGAGAGCAGCTCTTCCTGGCAGTTAATAGCAGTCCACTTTTTATTACTATACCTACATACCTGAGTGTGGGTTCTTACAAAGAAAAAAAGGTTTACCTAACTCCCAGTTTGGGAGGCTGAAAGTCCAAATAGAACAATACTGGTGTGGTAAGGTCCCCACTGGCACTGTCACCTCAAGATGGAATGGCACCACAATGGAGAGATTACATTTTCAGAAAGGAAACCAGAAAAAGGAATGGGGTCAGTCTTATAATCCCCCAATAGGGTTCATCTCTTCAAGGTCCCACCATCTTTCAACATTGTCACATTAGAGTCCAAGCTTCTAACCCAGGAGCCCTTAGGAGACCTAATTTATGCCACATCCAAACCACAGCAGAGTCCAAAGCTGTTGGTAACTAACACACTTACCTTAAAGGTTTACTGTTGGGATTAAATGACATAATAAATGTTCAGGAGCCTGCAACAGTTTCCAGCATGAAGCTAGAGGCCAAAAAACATTCAAATGTTTTGTTCTGTTAATATCTGTGGTATTCTAGATAATTCCCTAAACTTTCCCAATGCTAGGAACCTTTGTAAGATTGGCTTTTGTGGATAGACTGGCTCAGAGTTGTGTGTGGATGTTAATTAAGGAGTGAGCAATAGTCAGGAAACTGGGAGGCAGGCAAGCAATGTACAATGTAGGCCTCTCCACAGAGCCTTAGCTGAATCCACCTGGAGCTCTGGAACTGGGAGAGTGCTTCAGAGCCTTTGTGGCTCTCCATTAGCCATCCTTTTGTTTTTGTCTGTCTGATAGAGGTGGATGTCACCCTATGGCTGAATGGAAGTCTCAGAATGGATTGGCAATCCGTAGCTGGGCTTGTCAACATACTGACGCCAAAGCTGCCCTTGGAAAGGGACTCCGAACTGAGCACACGCTTTCACCGGGCGCACCTTCCTGAGCTCCATTGTCCATTTCCTGGAAATGTACATGAGAACACTCTAGCTGGCATCAAGACTAGTGTGGATTACTGGCCAGCCACTTCTGCTAGCGTCTTGCTGTCTGCTAGCTTCCTCACTTGTTGAGGTGGTCTGCCCTATGGGGTCCAAGCTCCATTTCTCCAATGATGGCTGCTTTTCTTGCCCAATTGGTTCTAAAACTGGATATAGGAGTCTGAGATGCATCCCATAGGCCTCCCTTATGTAGTGGAGGCTGCACCTCCTCCAGACTCTCCCGCGTTGAGACCCCAGGAGCGCCTCTCCTGGGCTCTTAGGCTTTTGTCTCTGATGGAAGAGCTCCTCTCTTGGCTTCCTTTGTTCTGAGGCCTCAGACTCGGACTGTGCCAGCTGCCAGATCTCTCCAGCCTGAAGATAGAGACCTGGGATTTCTCAGCCACCATAACCACTATACCAATCCCCCAATAAAGCCCTTCTCCTCTCTCTATACATGTAGGGATAAATGTAATGGGCGATGTTGCTCTGGAGAATCCTATTACACAGGATTCCCAGGGACAGAGGAGGGGGAGGATGAAGACACGAAGCAGAGAGCAGCTTTGGGGCAGTACAACAATTCTACATGCCACTGTGTGACTCATGGTGGCTTTATGTCCATGCCAGAATAGCACATGCTCCATAGGACTGCAGAAGGCAAAGCGTACACTCTAGTGTAAACTGTGATGTTAGTAAATAGTAAGAGGTCAACTCTGATTCAAGCCGCATAAATCCACCACATTCATGGGAGATGCTGATATCACAAGACTGAAGGGAAGGAGCATGCCATGGAGCTCTGCATTCTCTCAATTTTCTGTATATTAAAAACTGTTAAAAAAAGTAAGGCCTATGAATTTTCTGGGGAGATGGATCAGTGGTTAAAGGAGCTTGCTTGTGAAGCCTGCTAACCTGGGTTCAACTCCCCACGGCCCACATAAAGCAGGATGTGCAAAGTGGCACATATATCTGGAGTTCACTTGCAGTAGCAATAGGCCCTGGCATGCTCATATGTAGTCATGTGACTGAATTTAACAGCAGGCAGAGGAGACCTCATCACCTCAGGCAGTTTGGAAAAACCAGGACACAAATGTACAAATGAACAGTGTGGTGGTTTGATTTAGGTGTCTCCCATAATCTTATGTGTCCTGTATGCTAGGTCCCCAGCTGGTGGCAATTTGGGAACTGAAGCCTCCTGGAGGGGATATATTGTTGGGGGCTGGCTTATGGATATTATAGCCAGTTTCCCCTTGCATACCCCCTGCTACTATTGTCCACCTGATGTTGGCCAGGAGGTGATGTCCACCCTCTTCTCATGCCATCATTTCACCTTTCCACCATGGAGCTTTCCCTCGAGTCTGTGAGCCAAAATAACCCTTTCCTCCCACAAGCTGGCCTTGGTTGGGTGTTTTCTGCCAGTAACACAAAGCTGACTGCAACAAACAGTGTTTGTTCGTGGGTGTGTAATCACAATAGCTTGACTACTTGATTCCAGATTCTTGCTATTTCCATAAGGACCATGTGTCTTGTTGTACACATGCATGGGACGGCCTGTGATGGGACATTGGATAAACAAATGAGGCAAACTGGAGTCATTTCTTCTGATGACTGCCAGGACTGGTGTGTTCTCCTCTGGCACCCACCCTAAGTTCCTGGCATCTGCTTTTATGTTTCCTCCCTAGCCAAAAGCAGAAAGGACTTGACCTCAACTGACATAGAAAGTGGAAGAATGTGTAAGCATCAAAAAGTAAACCAACAAGTTGATGAAGTTAGTGAATTTGCAGAGGAATTAATTTAATACCACCCAGTGAGAATCCATACTTTGGAGGACTTGAAGGCAAGGGGGATCTTGCTCATCACTCCTGCTCTTGAAAGAAGATATTATCTGAGACATAGTTTTCACATGTGTTGGTTTGCTCGAGCACGTAGAAACACTGAAAACCCTCACTTTCATGCTTATTCACTCAGCCAGCGCTGATAGAGTTGCTGGTGGCTGGGCTTTACTAATGCACTGAAACTCTGGACCAGATGACCTGAGACAGGAAGACTGTTCTCCTCCTTACTCCTGCTTCAGCCACCTCCCCTCCTGTCTCTACCCTTTCCTTCTTTCCTGGAGAAGAGCCTTGCCTGATTGGCAAGATGGTGAGATGCTTGCCTTCAAAGAATAGTTTTTCTAATGGGCATATCACTGTTAACTAGGAGAAAAATACTTTTGCATACTCTTCATTCCATCTGGAGTTTGTCTATGTAGTAGAGATAGGAGTTCCATCTCATTTTTAAACTCAAATAGAAAGCCATTATTAAAGAATTAGTGCTTGAAAAGGCATCATTATCATGGACTGTTCCCATGTCTTTACAGGTCTGCTTTGGTCATTGTTACATTGTATACATTATTATAGATTGGCTATACTTATCTATTCTCCTTCCTGCATAAAATTTAGAATCAGGGCTGGGAGAATGGCCCAGCTTTTATAGGCGCTTCCTTGCAAAACCTGGTGGCCCAAGTTTGATTTCCCAGTACCCATGTAAAGCCAGATGCACAAAGTGGTGCTTGTGTCTGGAGTTCATTTACAATGGCAAGAGGCCATGATTCACCCTTTCTTTCCCTCAGATCAATAAATAAAATCATAAAACATAAATAAAATCTAGAACCAGTGTTTGAAATTACCCAAAATTCCTGTTAGGTCTCTTAATTGGCATTGACTTGAATTTGTAGGTTATTTGAAAAAGAACTGACGTCTTTCGGCTGGAAGTTGGATGAGAGTCAGTCCCCAGACAGTCAGCCCGTCTAGTGCCAGAAGGTGCTACATGGGCGACTGGGGGAAATTGACCAATATCTATCGAAGCAACGCATGGTCTAACCTACTTAGTAGCAAATAACTTGTTGTGATGCCCACACAAGTGCAGTGGTGGCACACAGCCATGGTGGGGAACCAACTGCTCTCAATTTGGCTAACTGATCCCCTCACTGGTATGAGACCCATAGCTGGAGCTGGGAAACAAGTCAGAACCATATCCAAACATAAGCCCACTCTCCAATATCAAGCTACCATCAATTGTGGGCTACAAGAGGGCCTACACCTATTAAATTCTCTATTAAAAAAAAAAGTAAGGGTTATCTCATTTGTCCTGGTGCTAACTTACTCTCCGTTGGAGAATCTGTTTCTCTTTTTCAGATAGATGTAGATCCTAAGGAGAGAGCCACCCCATCATACCTCAAAAGGGCCCCGGCTGAAACTAAGAAAAATTGGAGAAACAAGCAAGGGGGCTGTTTTCCTGATGAACCGGACACCAGCACAAGGGGGAAGGAGATCAACACAGAGAAAAATCAACTCCTACCAAATCAGAGAGCCAGAGCCTCAGAGGCCCCCAACACCTCATCACTGAAGCAGACCAAAAATGAACCCAACATGGCTCAGGGAAATTTTGCGGAAGAGGGGGCGGAAAGAATGTCAGAGCCACATGTTGGGTCATGAGATGCAGAGACATTTATCTTACCCATAACTGTGGGCTAACTCCACAATGCATGACCCGTATACCTCAACAAGGAGGGGCCATGGGGAGGGGGTAGGTCACGGATGAGCCTAATAATGGTACCAAACTGACTGTATTTGCTGAATACAGAACTGACTAATAAACTAAAAAAAAAAAAAAAAAAAAAAAAAAAAGAACTGACGTCTTTCAATGTTAAGTCTTTCAGAAATGTAGCAAAGTTTTTCCTTTACTAGGGATATTTACAAAGTAAATGATATATTTCCCAAGTTATTTTTGTAAGATTTATTTTTAGTTAATTTCTAGTATTATGTATCTGTACATATAACAGAAATATATATTCATTCTATTATGTTCATCTTTTTTGTTTTTAGTTTGGCCATTGTTATATATTGGCCATGTACCCTTCCAAACTACTGACCTCTTAATTCTAATATTAATTCCAATATTTTAAAACACATTTTCATGACATACTTTATGTAGTCTTAAAATTGTTTTTTAAACAATCATTTCTAAATGTTCATAATTCTTTTCTGATTGTTTTAATTACTTTTTTTTTTTTTTTTTTTTTTGGTTTTTCAAGGTAGAGTCTTGCTCTATCCCAGGCTGATCTGGAATTCACTCTGTAGTCTCAGGGTGCCCTTGAACTTACAGTGATCCCCTATCTCTGTCCCCCAGTGCTGGTATTATTGCTTGCTTTATTGCACTGCTTAGGACCAGGAGTGGATGGTCATAGTGATGGTTGAAATCTGTTACTTGTTTTGATTTCAAAGGAAATACTTAACAACTTTTTATTAGGGTTAATTATACAAAACAATGGATTTCATTTGGCATTTTCACATATGTACTTAAGGTAGTTTGATCATATTCACTTCCCATTCCCTTGTTCCCTCTCCCTACTCTTCCCTATTAAAGGTGCTACTTCTAATATTTCAACATTAAATAGAATATTTTCAGAGCCCAGCATGGTGGTGCATGCCTGTAATCCCAGTGCTCAGAAGTTGAGGCAGGGCAATCATAAGTTTGAGGCTAGCCTGAACTACATAGTCAGACTGTCTCAAAACCCAAAACTAACAAAGTAGAATACTTGTGGTAGGTTTGTGTGTAGATTTTACTTGGTCAAGGAAGGTTTTTTTTAAAAAAATTTCCTTCTCCACCTTAATTTCTAACTTTCTAAGGATGTTAAAAATGGTTATGTAATTTTTGTTGAGATAGGATCTTGCTAGGCAGCTAAGGCTGGCCTTGAACTTGTGATCCTCCTGCCTCAACCCCCTGCCCCTTGCCACTCTGGCAACTGGGATAATAGGTGTGTACCACAGCTCTTGGCTAAAATGTCTTTTTTTGAGATAGTATCTTACTTTGTGAGTTCATGATCCTCCTGCCTTTGCCTCCCAAGTTGTGGGGTTACAGGTGTGAGCCACTACTATGCCTGGCTTAGTGTTTTTTCTCAGTTTCTTTTCTGAGATAGGGTCTCGTGTAGCTCAGGCTGGCCTCAAAATTTCTATGTAAACTCAACCTCAGGCTTACGATCTTCCTGCCTCCACCTCCCAGGTGCTAGGATCCCATGCATGTTCCACCATGCCCAGTTTATGTAGTGCTGGGGATTGAAACCAGGGTCTTATGTGTGCTAGGCAAGCACTCTACAGGTTGGGCTACATCTCTAGCCTTAGGTAATGATCTTTAAAATATCTTCCAAAAGGCAAAGATTGAAATAGCCTATGACAAGGCTGAATAGGACATCAGAATGATGCAGTTAACAGGTACAACAATGGCAAGGTGAGTGATCAAGGCCCATTGAGAACACTTTTTTAGGAGCTCTAAAGGTGCCAGTGACATTGATCAGTGAAGGAGAAATCAAGCCCTCCTGGAGCTAAATCCTCATGTGATATGACACTTACTCACTGCGTCCCCTTCTGTTTGTAGTGGGAAGGTAATCTAGGGGTTGACATTAGAAAGGATTGTTTGTAGATATACATAGTAGCAGTGAGAAAGAAAACTATTCTTGCTTGAAAGACAACTGTTTGTCCACCAGGTGTTTGAGGTCCACTCTGTTGCTTCCATTTGAAACCAAGGAACAGAGAGGGTGAAGCCCTGGGAGAAGAGGATCCTGTCATGCCATATGAGTTGGGAATACATCTGCATTGTCTTCATGGACCACTCTGGATTTCCATGGAATGTTTCTATTCACAGAACTTCACTGGAAATGCACATTATCATCATCAAGTTCATCTTTTACAGCATCTATAGGTATCCTGTAAACAAAGTTAAGAGTAAAACCAAGCTAAAAGCTTTGAAATCTATAAGGCTGTGGTGGCATCCACAGAGACGGGAGTGTCAAGTGCTCATATTTTAAAAATCCTGCATGTAAGGAGGGGCCGGGTAGGCTTTCATGGATGGTCTGGGAGTGTTTTTGAAAGGGGCTGGCCATGGATGGCTGACAAATATCTACCTTTATGACCTTCTCCATCAACAGAAAGCAGAATGTTTTCTGAATTCACAGCACACATAGCTAACACTTCCTGTATTTAAAAATCTTTTGTAAGACTGTAAAAAACTACTCCCAAATTGCCATCAGCTGGGTACCTAACATTCAGAACACCTAAGTTTATGGGGGACACCTGAATCAAACCACCATCACCCTGGAGCTGGTTGTCAGGCTAGCAGTAAGAGCACTGTTCACAGAGCTGCTTCCAGTGCAAGCTCTCCTGGGCCCTGGCAGATGTGGAAGAGGTGGCAAGCCTCATGGTGGGCAGTTGGTTATCTTCTTGTCTTATTGATAGATTTTGACTCTCCTCTGTTTTCTCTGCCATCTGTAAAATAAAGCAGATTCTGTAACCAGGCGTGAGAGCAGCTTGGGCTAAAGGGGGTATGCAAGATTATTTAAGAGATTTTTGGTGTGAAAGTCCACTCTTCTTCTCCAGAGAGCTGTGGAAACGATTCTTTGAACTCTGAGTTTCCTAACTGTGGAAATCTGACTTGGTTTTCAGTTTCAGGTATCAGTTCTCTCCCACTGACTGGGCCTCATGTCCAGTCAGAGAACATTGGTTACCCGCAGACGCTGTGTGCCACTATTGCACAGGTGTGCACTTCTTGTCTAGCTGGTTGATTTCATAGTCTGCAGGGTCCCCTGCTTCTTCATGCTACTGGTGGACATTGTTTTCTAATGGCTCCCCTAGGGCTCTCCAGCACTATGGGGACTATCCAGGAGGGAGCTAGTGTTCCTTTTGGTTCCAGTATGGTATTCCAATGTACTGTGACTGCAGCCTGTGGTGTCTTCAGCAATAGGGTCTTACCTTTTAGCTCTGGCAGGTAATCAAGTGTTTTGGCAATAGCCTACATTGTTTTTGGGACCTCATTGTTCTCCCTGGCTAATAGCTCACTGTGGGGGGCAACTCAATTCTGGGCCTGGGAATTACTGGCCAGAGTCTGTGGATTTAAGGTTAACCTGTTTCTACCTTCTGTCTAGCCTGTCCCCCTACCTCGCCTTTATTGGTGGTTATCACTTGCAGAATGCTAGTCACAATTAGAACTTCTATAGAACTGGTTCATGTTGTCTTAACTTTTGTGTAATTCCCTAACCACACTCTCTATACCCTATCTCTCTAAGACCCCCACCCCAATATTCTGCTCTCTCATAACTTGTCAGGTAGCTCCTCTTGTCTCTCTCCCTAGGTCTTTTCTCTACTGGTCTCATTCTAGTTTTATGCCCGTATTTCTAGTTTTAACTACCATTTGCACTCATCTCCAATTGATCCCAGTTAGGAACCACAGATGAGAAGTACATGCAATGTTTATCTTTCAGTTTCATTAGAAGCAGTAGGTTGGTTTAGGAAGTCCATCTGTTCTGGATTTAGTTTTGGAAGGTGATAAGCATCAAGGAATTTGTCCATTTCTATCATGTTTTTCAATTTTGTGATATAGGTTTTTGAAATACGTCTTGATGATTTTAATAGTCTTTTTTTCTTTTGATCAAATTGGCCAGTGGCTTATCAATCATGTTTATTTTTTATTAGTTATGGAGATACTCAGCATGTAAAGAGCATATGTTGGTACCATCCTTACCCTCATCCCCTGTCCCCCTATGAAGGGACCCTCTCATTGTGGATTCTGGTAATCCCCATGGGTATTATGGCGTCTTCCTCATTTCCCCAATTCCTCTATGATTTCCACTGGGTTCCTGGTGAAGTACGAAGGACTGTTTCCCTCCCCAAGTCCTGCCTCCATCTGAAAAAGAGAAGCAGATTCTCCAATGGAGAAAGAAGTCACACAGGTTAAACATAATAATTGTTGTTAGCTTACAGAGAATTTAATAGGTGTAGACATTCTTGTAGCCCAAGATTGGTGGGAACTTGATATTGGAGAGTGAACTCATTATCTGGATATGATTCTGACTTCTTTCCCAGTTCCAGATATGGGTTCTGTTCTAATGAGTGGATCTGTTAGCTAATCCAAGAGCAGTTGGTTATCCCCGATGGCTGTGTGCCACTATTGTACTTGTGTGAGCATCATGTCAGGTTGTTTGCTTCTGAGTACCTTAGACCTCAAATTGCTAGCACAGATGTTGGCAACTTTGCCCCAGTAGCTCATGTAGCACTTTATGGCATAAGACAGGCTATCTGGGGACTGGCTCTCTTCTAGATTCCAGCCAGGTCTCTCCATGTTCTGTACTGACAGCATATATGGTGTCTTCGGCACCAGGGCCTTATCATTAACCACTGGCAGGTAATTAAGTGCTCTGACAGAAGTCTTTCTTCTTTTGGAAAACCTTGTGGGTCTCTCTGATCAACAGCTCATTGTGGATGCTAACCACATCCTGGTACTGGAAATTACAGGCCAGCACCAAGGGAAAAGAATGAAGAAAAAGAAAGAAAATATAAAAACAGAAAGAGAGAGAAAGAGAAATAGGAGAAAATTAAGGTTAGGCTTCATCTCACCCTCCCCAGGGCCCTTTGATTCAGGTGTTCACTCTAAGGACCTGATAAGGGTTCAACCTTTCAGTCTGTCTTCCAGGATATAGGATTTTATGGTACCACTTTCATTTGGGTCAAGTTTTGTGTCCTCCCTACCCTTACTCTCCTCTCCAGCCCCAATCTCCCTATTGTCTGGTCCTTGAGATGCCTATTAGGTATAGCAGCATTTCAGGCTGATCCAGGTTAGGAGCCACAGATGAGTGAGACCATGTGACAATTGTCTTTCAGTGATTGTGTGAGTTCACTGAAAATGATCTGTTCCAAGTTCAGCCATTTTTTTAATTACAACTTTCATTGTGTCATTTTTTTCTTACTGCTGTGTAGAATTCCATTTTGTAGATATACCATATTTTGGTTATCCATTTGTCTAATGATGGACATCTGGGTTGATTTCAGTTCTTAGCTGTTATGAATTGAGCAGATATAAACATGGTTGAGGAAATATCTCTGAATTGAGGCATGGAGCTTTTAGGGTAAATGCCCAGTAAGGGAATAACTGGGTCTGTCGGTAATTCTATAGTCAGCCTTTTTGGGAGCCTCCATATTGCTTTCCATAGTGGTTGTACCATCTTACATTCCCACCAACAGTGAATGAGGGTTCCTATTTCTCCACATCCCTACCAACATTTGATTTTTTCATGTTTTCTATTCTTACTGGGGTAAGGTGGAATCTCATAGTTGTTTAATTTGAATTTCCCTGATGGTAAGGGATGTTGGACATTTTCTTAAGTGTGTGTTTGCCATTTGTATTTCTTCCTCTGAGAAGTTCCTATTCAGTTCTCTGCCCCACTTTTGTGAGTGGGTTGTTCGATTTTTTTTTTTTTTTATTGTTTAGGTTCTCAAGTTCTTTGTAGATTCTAGAAATTAGGCCTCTGTCAGTTGTGTAGCCAGTAAAAGCTTTCTCCCATTTTGTGGGTAGTCTATTGGCTCTACTTACGGTACGTTTGTCTGTGAAAAACCTTCAGCTTCATGAAATCCCAATGGTTGAGTGATTGTTTAAGTTCCTGAACTACTGGGGGTTTTGTTCAGGAAGTCTTTTCCTACTCCTATATTGTGGGAAGTTCGTCCTATCTTTTTTCTTTCAGTAGTAGCAGAGTTTCCAGTCTTATGTTGAGGTCCTTGATGCATTTGGACTTGATTTTTGTGCATGGCAAGATGTGTGGGTCCAGTTTCATTTTCCTGCATATGGTTATCCAGTTTGTCCAGCATCATTGTTGAAGATGCTGTCTTTTTTTCCAGTCTACATTATTAGGGCTTTTGTCAAAGATCAAGTAGTGATAGTTACTTGAACTAAAGTCCAGATCCTCTATTCTGTTGGTCTATAATCCTGTTTTAATGCCAGTACTGTGCTGTTTTTGTTACTATGTCTTTGTAATATAGCTTTAGATCAGGTATGATGATACCTCCAGAGGTGTTTCTTTTTCTGAGGATATGCTTGGATATCTGAGGGCTGTTGCCATTCCACATATCTTTTTTTTTTTTTAAGGTCCATAGTACTGTTTTTTTATTGTTAAAAAACTAGTCATATTTTTATTATTTTGCATATAACAGTCAATAATACAATGTTCAAGAGAACAGAATTGTGAATATTCCATTATGAAAAATTTGAACTACATCCACATATCTTTTAAGATTATCTTTTCTATCTCTGTGGTGTTTATTTTTTTCCAAAAACCAGCTCTTTGTTTTATCAATGTGTTTTTTAAAAATTATTTATTTAGTTTTAATTTAATTTTATTTATTTGAGAGAAAGAGGGAGAGAGAGAGAGAGAGAGAGAGAGAGAGAGAGAGAGAGAGAGAGAAGGCATGCCAGGGCCTCTAGCCACTGCAAACAAACTCCAGACACATGTGCTGCCTTATACATTTGGCTTACGTGGGTATTAGGGATTCAAACCTGGGTCCATAGTCTTCACAGGCAAATGTCTTAACTGCTAAGCCATCTCTCCAGCCTGTCTTCAATCTTTTTAATTGTTTTCTTTATTTCCAGTTCCTTGATTTCTGCTTTTATCTTGACAATGTCTTTCCATCTGGCACTTTTTGGCTTGAAATGTTCTTGCCTTTATAGAGCCTTCAAATGTATATTTAAGTTGTTTATTTGAGATCTCTCTTTTTTGAAATCTAGACATTTAGTGCTATAAATTTCCCCCTTAAAAATGCCTTGTGTCCCATAAGTTTTGGTATGTTATTTTCATTGTCATTCAGTTCAATAAATTTATTGATTTCAGTTGTGATTTCTTCAACAAACCATTTGTTGTTTAATAGTGAGTCATTTAGTCTCCAGGAGTTGGTGTGTTTTCTGTTGTTATTGCTGTTGATTTAATGCAGTGTGATCAGATACATTGCAGAGCATTGTGTCAATTTTTCTGAATTTGTGGACACATGTTTAAGCCCTAATATATGGTCTATTTTGAAGTAGGTTCCATGAGCTGCTGAGAAGAATGTGTATTTAGTAGAAGTAGGGTGGGATGTTTTGTAGATGTCTGTTAAGTCCATTTGATCTACGACATTGTTTAGCTCCATTGTTTCTCTGCTTATTCTCTGCTTAGAGGATCTGTCTATTGATAGTGGGGTGTTAAAGTCTCATTCTATTTTATTTTTAAGCTTTGGTTTTTAGAAGCAGGGTCTTTTCAAAATTCTTTTTGTTTTACAACTTTTCATTTGTTATTATTTTTATTTATTTATTGCACACATGTGTGCATGTGTGTGTGCGCGTGTGCGCACACACACACACACACACACACACACACACACACTGAGAATGGGAGTACCAGGGCCTCAAGCCAGTGCAAAAAAAATTCCAGACACATGTGTCTCCATGTGCATCTGACTTACATGGATACTGAGGAACTGAACTTCCGTCCTTAGGCTTTGCTGGAAAGTGCCTTAATCACTAAGGCATCTCTCCTGCCCAGTCTCCTACTATTATTATATTGTGATTTATATGTTTGATTGTCTAGTAAATTTTTTTTAAATTAGTTGCCCCTGTGTTTGGTGCATATGTTTATGATTGTAATATCCTCTTGTTAAATTGTTCCTTTAAGGAGTATGCAGTGGCTTTCTTTATCTCTTTTGATTATTTTTGGCTTAAAGTCAATTTTGTCCAGCCCCAAATATTTTTCTTTAATGTTCTATTGTGAGGGATAGTTTTACTGGGTATAGTAGTTTGGATTGGCAGCCATGATAATTTAGTTTTTGAAATACTACATTGCTTGGTTTTTTGATTCTATTTGTTTGGAAAATCTTTTTCTGTCCTTTCACCCTATGGAGGTGTTTATCTTTAATAGTAAACTGGGTTTCTTATAGACAGCAAATAGATGAATATAGGTTTCTGGTCCAGCCTATTAACTTGTGTCTTTTGATTGGGGAATTGAGGCCATTTATGTTCAAAGTTATAATTGTGAGGTGTGAATTAATCCATGTCATGTTGATGGTTTTGTGGAATTTGGTGTTGTCTTGGTCTTCATATGCTTTTATGACCAATCTCATTCTGATTGTTTCTTTTTCTTCCCTCTTGTGCATGTTGGCTCATCTCCTGAGTGTGGAGTATTCCATGCAGTGTTCTCTGTAGGGCTGGTTTGGTGTTCATGCAACCAGACATCTGGTTTATATATGAAAGGTTTTTCTTTTTTAAATATTTTATTTTTATTTATTTGTTTGAGAGAAAGAGGGAGGGGGAGAGAATGGGTGTGCCAGAGTCTTCAGCCACTGCAAATGAACTTCAGACACATGTGCCACCTCATACATCTGGCTTATGTGGGTTTTGGGGAATAGAACCTGGGTCCTTTGGCTTTCCAGGCCAGCACCTTAATGGCTAAAGTTATCTCTCCAGCCCCAAATATTTTTCTTTAATGTTCTATTGTGAGGGATAGTTTTACTGGGTATAGTAGTTTGGACTGGCAGCCATGATAATTTAGTTTTTGAAATACTACATTCCAAACTCTTCTGCCTTTGAGTTTCCAATGAAAAATCTGAGGTAATTCTCAAGGGCTTACCTTTGTATGTTATGAGCTGTTTTTCTCTAACAGATTTTAGTACTCTTTCCTTGTTTTCTGTGTTTAGTGTTTTTTTGTTTTGTTTTGTTTTTCAAGAGAGGGCCTCACTCTAGCCCAGACTGACCTGGAATTCACTATGGAGTCTCAGGGTGGCCTCGAACTCATGGCGGTCCTCCTACCTCTGCCTCCCAAGTGCTGGGATTAAAGGCGTGTGCCACCATGCCCAGCATTTAGTGTGCTTTTTAATGAGAAAGAGTGCACCAGGGCCTCCAGCCACTGCAATCAAACTTAAAGCCAGATGCACAAAGTGGCGTATTCATCTGTTGTTCATTTGCAGTGGCAGGAGAGCCTGATGTGCCTATTCATATGCTCTTTCTCTCTCTAGTTAATAAATAAAATAAATAAATTCTGTGCAATGGCAACTGGAAAATGGCTAAAAATGTTACAGTTTTGATCTTCACAAATTAAATTAAAATGTCCTAACTTAAGCAGAAACAAAAGCACCTATAACTTAGTGACTATGTGAATGTTGAGGAAAAAAAAAGAGGTGACATGGAGTTTAAACATAGGTTTCTAACCTTTTTAATGTGGTTAGCTTTGGAATGGGGTGGGAGGTCCCAGTTATTGTAATAGGTAAAATATAAACCAATGTCTGGCACATACCACCTCTATGCCTTCATATTAGTTTCATAATGATAACAGCGACCTTGTTTATGTGTATAGATGGTTGATGTTATTATGGCTGTTTTACACCTGAGTGTAAATGCTCTGGAGATAGGCTTCTCTGAAGACAGAAGCTGGGATTTGTTGAACACCTATAGGTCTCAACCTCAGGCAGCAGTGGGTCAGTGATATCACTCCTGTCATTGATTCTCTCAGAGACTCTACTCAAGAGTATCTGATAATCTCATGAGAAAGTTGATGGGTCATACAAGCAATATGTTAAATTTAAAAATTCTTCATATGATATACAAAACATTTTTTTGTTAGTGTGTTCCTGTTTTTGTTACACTTAACTAAAATTAATTTTTGTGCAAAGAGTCAGATAGGGCCCAGCCTTTCTTTTTTTCTTTCAAATTGCTAGCTAATTATCTCAGACCATATATTAAGGATGTGAAATGGCTTATCAGTTAAGGCACTTGTCTTCAAAGCCTAAAAACCTGGGTCCAGTTTGCATGTAAATCCAGATGCACAAAGTGGCACATGCATCTGGAGTTTGTTTGAAGTGAATGGAAGCCCTGATGTGCTCATTTTCTCCCTCCCCCACTCTTTCTCTGCTTGAAAGTAAATTTAAAAAATTTTAAAGTGGATATACACAAAGCTTTAAAGTGATACTAATGAAAACTTGGAAAAAATGGTGACCTGACTTTCTGTTTACACTTAGTTTAATTCCAGTTAAGATGAATTCAGTGCTTTGTGAGGCATTATAAAATATAAATTCATGATTCTGGGGAGCTGGCTCATTGGGTCAAGTGCTTGCCACAAAGACCAATTTGTATGCCCAGCACCCACATAAAATGCTGGGTGTGGTGACACACACCTGTATTAGCACTGAGGAGGCAGAGATAGGGGATCCCTGGGGCTACCCAGCTAGTCTAGCTGAATCAAGTGAGATAAATATGTGGAGAGTGATATCAGGGAAGATATCTGTCATTGACCTCTGGCCTCTGCACGTACACTTTCACACTTGTGTGCCCACACACATATGAACATTCATAAACACATGTACACACAAATGGGTAAGAGATGTTTTTATCCCTATAAAAATTTTACTGGAAGACCTAAATTGAAGGTGCTACATGGAATAAAATGACTTGTATCAGAAGTAGATAAACAATACAAGTATTCTGAGACAATACAGAGAATTATTACAGCCTTTCTGGTCCACTGCTTTGTGAGAAGAACCCTTTCCTTTTCACCTCTGCAGCCAAACTAAACCTGAACTGATTGTATTGTACTTGCTCAGTGACAAAGTACTTTAGAGAAACAACTTGAGGACAGAGAGCGTTTTGGCTGTGTTTTAGAAGGTGAATCCATCATGGTAGGGACAGCGTGGCAGAGATGGTCCATGGTGGCAGGAGCATGGGGCTGCTTCTCACATGGCCACTGGACCAAGATGCACAGAGAACTCCAGGCTATAACCCACAAATGGTGCCTGGCAGTGACCCATGTCCATCAGACCTCCTAAAGGTTCCACAATCTCCCTAAACATTGCCACCATCTGGGGAACAGGTGTTCAAACAGGAGCATGGGGACATTGTTGTGTAGCCCAGGCTAGCCTTGAACTAGGGGAAAACCTACTTTTGTCTGTGTCTTCAATTTTTATCTTTCATTTAGCAAGCAGTACTTTGTGTATTGTGTATGTGAGAATGTTTGTGTAGGTGCACTTGTGAGAGCAGGTGTGAGTGTGCATATGTGCGTGCATGCACATGGAGGCTAGAAGACAACCTCAGGAACATTCCTTGGGTGCCATACACTGTTATTTTTTTGAGACAGGGTCTCTCATTGGCCTATAACTCACCACATAGGATAGAATGACTGGTCAACAAGCCATAAGGATCCTCTGGTCTCCATGTCCTCAGCCCTAGGGTTACAGGCACATGCTGTAAAGAGAGCAAAATGTTGTATTTCTCTACATTTCTTTATATCTAGCCTAGAGAAATGCAGAAGTCACTTCCTTGTAGAAGGCTCTGCTAATGGCAGGTAAACAAGAGGCTCTGGTGGAATGAATAGCATTTCCTGGGACCTGCATTGTTGAGCAAACTCCTTAAGAGAAGCTGGACTCCTGGTCACAGGCCTACCTCACACCCCTCAGGTAGCACTTCCTGTAACTGACCAACAGATCTATTTACAAGTTCCTCTTCTTCTTCTTCTTCTTCTTTTTTTTTTTACTTTTATGGCAGTAACTGTCACATGTAAATTGTGATTTAGGGTTTAACTCCCATCCTGTTTTTTCCCCCCTAACATCATGTGGTTATTTCCAATAAAAGCTGACACTCCAAACAGTTCAGGCCTGCTGTCCCCCTGAGATTCCCTCTGGGGTGCAGACTCAGTATACCAGACTATCTCTTTTTTCTTTTCTTTCTTTTTCACCCAATAAAACTTTGCCTCACATTCGGGAGTTGATGGTCTTACTTGTGCAACACTGTACCCCATAAGAATACCACCATGCTTGCCTTTTTAAAGGTGAGTTCTGGGGCTCCAACTTAGACCCTCATGCTTGCAAGGGAAGACACCAATCCCCAAGGCCCCTCAAGCAGCTAGCCCAGCTGCTGCACCATGGACCAGATTCCTCGTGCACTACCTGTAGGCTACTTGGACTCAGGCCAGTCAGCTCACATTCCTCCTTTCCTCCCTCCCTCAGCTTTCCTCCTTTTTTCTACCACCCGGACCTCCCTCCCATCCGCATTGCCCAGCTGCCATCCCACCTGCTGCGGACCAGGTCCTCTTGCACTACCTGAAGGCTACACATGCCCAGGCCAGTTGGCTATCATTCCTCCCTTCCCCCTTCCCTTCCTCTTTCTACCACTGGGACCTCCATCCCAGCTGTGACTGCTGTCCCAGCCACCGTCCTGCCATCTGTGGACCAGGTCCTCCTGCACTACCCACAGGCAACACAGTCCCAGGCCAGCTGGCTAGGATACCTCCCTCCCTACCTTGGGCTTTCCTCCCTCTTCCCACCACCCAAACCACTGCCCCATCTTCCCCCACCTCCGTGCCTCATCACCAAATCCACAGCAGTCCCATCCCCTCCCACTTTGCCACATCACCAAACCCCGCAGTCCCATCCCCCTCACGCTTTGCCTTGCCAATGGACCCAAAACAGTTCCAACCCCTGCCCCACCATGTCACAGAACTCCAGAGTCCCATCCCTCCCTGCTTCATGGTGCCAGGGGACCCTGCACTCCCATCCCCTCACCCCGCCACATCACAGGACTACTCAATACCATCCTCCCTCCCTCCCCTGCCTGGCCACAACACCAGACTGTGTTGTCCCATTCCCCCCTACCCTGCCCCTTCAGGCCACCTGACCACACAGTCCCATACCCCGAACCACTAACCAAAGAACTCCTCTACCAGGTTTTCAGTCCTGACCAGAGCCTCATGGACCCCTCCCCTCTGTGCAGACAGACCCCATTGCCAACAGAAGCCTAGTCTAGTCAAACATAAAAGGGATTAATCACTGAAGACACTTCAAGGGTAAACTACAGCTTCCTCCTGAATTAAGTAAGATTCCCACACTGTGATGGGTAGAAAAAAGCACAAAAGGAATACCATGAAAAATCAAGTGAAAGTAAATCCAACAAGGTTGCCCAGTCCCACAGTGGAAGTCTTTAATCAAAACACAGAAGAGACAACAGGATCAGAAACCCAAAATGAAGACACAAGGTATGTGACAGACACCTCCTCATGGTGAAAGGATGGAAAATGATATTCCAAGCAAACAGAAATAAGAAACACGCAGGCATTGCTATACTAATATTGAATAAAATTAATTTCAACCCAAAAGTAATCAAAAAAGACAAAGAAGGCCACTTCTTACTCATCAAGGGAATGATCCAAAAAGAGGATATCATAATCATCAATGTTTATGCAACCAAGTACAGGTGCACTGCAATTCATAAAACAAACCTACTTGACAACAACACAAAAATAAACACCAATACCATCATAACTGGAGACTTGAATACTCCACTATCCTCCATAGATACATCATCCAAACAGAAAATCAACTGGGAGTAGGAGAGCTCAACAACCCCACAGATCAACTAGACCTAACAGACATCCACAGAACATTCTACCCAAAATCTACATAATACACATTCTTCTCAGAAGCCCATGGAACCTTCTCCAAAATAGATCAAATACTGGGCTATAAAGCCTGCCTCCATATATTTAGGAAAATCAACATAATTTCTTACACATCACACCACAATGTTGTAAAGCTAGACATTAACAACAAGAGATGCATCAGGAATTGCATCAGCTCCTGGAGACTGAACAACACACTTTTAAACAATAAATGAGTAGTGGATGAAATAAAAAATGAAACTGTCAAGTTTCTAGAATTGAATTACAATGGGAGCACATCATACCAAACTTATGGGACACAATGAAGGTGATCCTCAGGGGAAAATTCATAGCACTAAATGTTTTCACAACAAAGACAGATTCCAAATCAATAACCTAACCATCCATCTAAAGGCATTGGAAAAACAAGAAGAAAATGGAAAAACCGCCCATGCTCCTGGATAGGCAGAATTAACATTGTGAAAAAGGCAATCATACCAAAAGCAATATACAGATTTCATGCAATACTAATAAAAACCCCAGCATTTTTCTTCACAGAGATAGAAAAAGTGATTTCACCTTACCCCAGTAAGGATAACAAAAATTAAAAATAAATCAAATGGAAACAAATGTTGGTGGGGATGTGGAGAGATGGAAACACTCATTCAATGTTGGTGGGAATGTAAGATAGTACAACCACTATGAAAAGCAATATGGAGGCTCCTAAAAAGGTTGACTATATAACTATAGTTACCAATAGACTAGACCCAGTTATTCCCTTACTGGGCATTTACCCTAAAAGCTCCATGCCTCAATTCAGAGATATTTGCTCAACCATGTTTATAGCTACTCAATGCATAATAGCTAAGAGCAGGAATCAACCCAGATGTCCATCATTAGATGAATGGATAACCAAGATGTGGTATATTTGCACAATGGAATTCTACACAGCAGTAAGAAAAAAATGACACAATGAAATTTGTGGAAAAATGGTTGAACTAGGAACAGATCATTCTTAGTGAATTCACCCACTCACACAGAAAGACAATTGTTACAGGGTTTCACTCATCTGTGGGTCCTAATCTGGATCAGCCTGAGATGCTGACATACCTTAATAGGCATCTCAAGGACCGGACAATAGGGAGGGTGGGGCTGGAGCGAAGGGTAAGGGTGGGGGAGGGGCACAAAACTGGACTCAAATGGAACTGGTACCATAAAATCCTATATCCTGAAAGACAGACTATAAGGTTGAACCTTCATCAGGTCCTTACAGGGAACATCTGAATCAAAGAGCCCTGGAGAGGGTATGATGAAGTCTAATGTTAATTTTCTCCTCTGTCTCTCTGTTTCTCTCTCTCTTCTCCTTCTCTTTTATATTACCTGTCTTTTTCTTCCTTCTTTTCCCTTGGTGCTGGCCTATAACTCCCAGTACCAGCATGTGGTTAGCATCCACAATGAGCTATTGATCAGAGAGACCTACAAGGTTTCCCAAAAGAAGACAGACTTCTGTCAGAGAACTTGGTTACCCACCAAAGGTTAATGGTAAGACCATAATGCCAAAGATACCATATGCTGTTGGTATGGAACATGGAGAGACCTGGCTGGAATCTGGAAGAGAGCCACTCCCCAGACAGTCGTCTAGTGCCAGAAGGTGCTACATGAACTACTGGGGGAAAACGGTGAACATCTGTCCAAGCAACTCAAGGTCTAAGCTACTCAGCAGCAAACAACCTGGCGTAAGAATCACACAAGTGCAATAGTGGCACATAGCTATTGTGGGTAACCAATTGCTCTTGGATTATCTAGCAGATCTACTCAGTGGAATGGAACACATAGCTGGAACTGGGAAACAAGTCAGAATCATATCCAGACAATGAGTTTGCTCTCCAATATCAAGGTCCCACCAATCTTTTGCTACAAGAATGTCTACACCTATTAAATTCTCTCAAAACTAATAATGGTTATCCCATTTTTCCAGTGCTGACTTCACTCTCCATTGGAGAATCTACTTCTCATTTTCAAATGGATGCAGAACCTGAGGAGAGAATCAGCCCATCGCACCTTACCAGGGCCTCAACTGAAACCATAGAGTAATTGGGGAAATAAGCAAGAGTGCTGCTTTCTTGGCGAACCTTGTATCAGAACAAGAGTGAAGGAGATAGACACAGAGGGCACCCAACTCCTACCAAACCAGAGATCCAGAGACACAGAGGCTCCCACAAGCCCATCACTGAAGTAGACCTAAAATGAACCCAACTTGGCTCAGGGAAATTTGCAGAAGAGGGGGTGGAAAGATTGTTACAGCCACAAGTTTGGGCATCACACAATGACATTGCCTCTTCCCCATAACTGATGGCTACTTCCACAATGCATGACTCACAATCCCCATGGGGGAAACTGGCATACGCAACGAGGAGGGTCCCTTGGGGGGGCAGGGATAAGGGCAAGGATATTACCAATATGTGCTGTTTATACACTGAGTATGTACATAACTAATAGAAAAATTAAAGATGTTATGATAAGCAAAAAAATCTAACTAGCTGGGAAGAAGTTCAGTGCATGTAGGGTGGGGGAGGGGGTCAAGAGAAGGTAATGTGAGAATATTATGATCAAAATACATTACAAACATGTATAAAATTGTCATTAAAACAACTTACAAATTGTATTTCAATGTACAGAATGATAGCTCTTTTGTTATGGTCTAATGGTAATATCTTGAGCAACCTGTACTTTATTTTTATAACAATCATACAAGTAAAAAGGAAAAGAGCTGATTTTAGGAATTTATTATTATTTTTTATAAAAGCAACTTCCAGGGTTTGTCATTGCACAGGTTCAGCCTGGTCTCCTACAGCATGGTACAGTCATAACTGATCTTTTATGACAATGACTCAGAGGCATGAAAATCCATAACTGAGTTATCACAGAAAGAAGAGAACAGTTTAATGTTACATGTATCTAAAGTCATATTCTAATTCATTTAAGTTGTTTATCCAAGTATAATATAGCAGAGCTCAGGTAACTAAAAAAGGCAATTGACTACAATATTCCCTTCCACTCTGTGTGCATTAACAGGCCTTTTCTGCATATATCTTCATATAGATTACAAATAAATTCAACCCATTTTACACAGCATTAATTTTTTATTGAGTTGGCACTGTGTCTAAACTGTTGCCTATTATCTATTATTTTCCCATTTCTTTGATGGATTTTTCCTCCATAAAATTGTGTATAGATGGTGATTCAAGATCATGTCTGCTCATCTTAATGTTTTTAAAGTGAGGTTACCATAGGCCAGATAGCCAAGATATTTCATTAGTTTCTCCACAGCTCCGTTCTTGACCTTGATAGAAGAGAGGCCATATGTCTCACTGAAGCATGTACCAAACAGCAGGCAAGACATGTTTGTGGGCTGGTTCCCAGCAGAGTGGACCACAGTTCTGAGCAAGGTTATTAGTGCTGTGCAAATAAGGGCATCGTCAGTTCAGTGACTATTTGTACATTTATAAAAGCAATACAGTCATGGGAAAAACAACAAGCACAGCTTGGTAGAATAACCTGCCATGAAATATCAGTGGCTTTAATAATTTACTACAACTGTTCTTTTTATTCACACTGGATAGGAGATGCTTCCATCTAGCGCATAGAATATGAATATATACAACACAAATTTGGCTTTTATTAAAAAACTTTATAAGGACAATAACATGAGGGTTGAAAAAATAACTTTTGGATGCAGTTTCCTAGTCAATCCTGTAGCTTGTCTTTTACAGGGCATGACATAGAACTGATAGATTTTGTAAGCCAGATAGTTTTCCTGCCCATAATAGCCTACTATGAAAGTATGTCCTTACTCATACCATATATATATAAACCTCTTGCTAACTGTAATTTGGAATGACTAGGGAGAATGCACTGGGTCAGGTTTAAGGACAAACCCTGCTAATAATTTTCAAAATCATCATATGTGGCAGCTCCTGCTTATTTTCTCAAACACTTCACCACAACCTCTTGGAAACTGCATAGGGCATGAGACTGGCATGCTGCTGGGATCCTGCACAGCTTTCTTCCTGGTGCCTGTCATTTTGGTGTACAGCAACACCAGCATCTTGGTGTGAACTTTCTGATGGCCATGTGAGTGATGGGGCAATGCTGCGGGGTGGACTGTTTTGTACTGCCAGCAGTCAAAACAGTTGCCTGGGCTCAATGCATGCTGTGAGCCTGAGGAACCCATTCTCCTGAGGAATGGTTTTTGGGGCTCAGCAATGTCACTACAGGTGGCTGAGACATTCTGACCCATTTCATGAGGGACTACACTAAAGAAGCCTTGTTCTGCAAGTAGTGCGTAGTGCAGCACGGTTAAGTGAGGGCTTTCATAAGTCCTGAAAAGCAGTTAAGTGGTGACCATGAGGAGAGGGGTAGGGCCTGAGGTACGCTTGGAGAACTGTCACTTTGGCATTGGCTCTGCAGATTTAGTGCTTTGGTCTGCCACTAAGGCACTCTCCTAGGTAAGTTTCCCCCTGACTATACCTTTTATGCTGGTGGGTTTTCCATTTGTTTTTCCTTTCTGAGGATTGTATAGTGTTAATCTCTCTCAATTCTGACTGATGACTGGCAGGACTTTAGAGTTGTGATTTGAGAATGACTGTAAAAAAAAAAACTATTGAGTTAAGGTGAAATAGATCTGTGGTAGATTAACAATGTCTGCCTTGGGCACAAGAATACTGCTCATTAAATGCATGCTACACCTTGATGTCCCTGTTCAAAACAAGGTGAGGGAATGAAGGTGACTTGATGGATTCCTTAGGAATTTTTGGAAACCACAGCACAAAGCACTGAAGCTATTTTTATTTCACATTGTTCTTTGTTCCAGGAAAGATTTTGGGATTTGAGGTGCCTGAGACTAAGAATATTAGAGCCTGTAGAAAGCTGGGAGTGGAGGGTCATTTTGAAAAAGCCGTGCATTGCCTTTGCCAATGACCAGTCAAGGGTGATAAAGCCCAGTGTTTAGCACGTGTTACAGGGCTTACTGATCAAACAGACTCAGAATGATTGAGGGACAGGGTGGGAATTTCAGGCAGAGGTTTTCTGCTTTGTTGGGGTGTATTTACCCTTGCTTAACAGCTGATATATCTGTGAATATGGTGAGAAGCCAGGGAGAAATATATTTGCATCTACACACATGGGAATAGTTTCTTGGTGATGTCAGGACCACTGTGGCTTAGTCGTGCTTAGGAAGCTCTGTATACAGCTTTATTGAGAAAGTAGAACTCAGAGATATCACATAGAAGGTGCTAATGATGCTGTTTGAGCCATCAGCTCATGTTTTGTCTCTGGAAAACAGGATCAATCACTTTGATCCAAACTGAAGCCCAACCTTGAGTTTTAACACAAATCAGCAGGTTGCCTTTGACAATGTTGTGGCCTGTTGGATCAAGGGTCTGTGGGTTTAGAAACTGCTAGATGCTTCCATCAATGCTTTCCTGACAATGGCCATGACTGGCTCCACTTACACCTCAACCCGGCAACATACCTTTCCCATCAGCAAACACTTGCTTCTCCTCACCTGGAAACTGGGAGAATTTGGAAGGAAAATAAGGAATATGTTGTTACACTTTTGCAAATTCCAGTAGAAGATCCTTTGGATACCTATTTGATACCAAGTTTTCTTGGCACCCTGGGAACACCAAGCTTTTCCAGAGTTGCTGGGTCCCACACAGAGGTGAGAATAGCTTGTTTTTAGGCCAAGGGTCAAATCTCCAAGGAAGGCAATGTTCAGCATCTCAGCCATGACATTTCTTATTCTTATCCAACCCGGCATCTCTCTCAGAAAGGATTTTCTTTCTGGTCTTCATGAGTCATAATCCCATTGAGAGCATCCTGGCAGTTTCACCATCTGTGGAACCTTCTAGAGGTGATGGGTAACAGGCCATAAATGTAACAGTAGCCATCTCATTGTCTTTAGGCAGTTCAAATTTTCTATTTCTTCCTACTGACCATGACTGTCAGTATGTTGGCATTGTTACCCAATTTTTGAAGCTTGTGAATGCCAGTGAGCATCATCACCACTCACCCCTGGAGCTGAAAGGAGCTGTTCTTACAGCACAGGGGAGCATCTCCTCGAAGTTTCTGAGACAGCCCAAAGTGCAGACTCGGGGGTCTAGACGGAAGGCCTTGGAGGAGGTCGGGAGGGGGGTGGTGCCCTGTTGGGAGGTGGGGCCTGAGGAGGAGGGGGGAGTGTGGAAGGTGGTGAGGGGATAGGAGGAGTGGGGGCACTGGGGGGTGGGGGAGGGCAGTGAGGAGCAGGGGGCGGAGTATAGATGGGGGCTGGGGGCGGAGAGGTGGGGTGGTAGGTGTTGTTCAGTGGGTACTTGGCCGGCTGACTGTTCTTGACTCGGGTGAAGTTGATACAGCGCCCCTAGAAGAGAGTAAGAGGAGGTTGTGAGCTGATGCCTTATGACAGAGTAGGTATGGAGTGTGGTGGGCAGCATACCACCCCAGAAACACGCTGGGGACAGCACACATGCTGGTGGTGATGTTTCACAGGAAACACAACTTGACGTCACATCCACCCCACCCTGTTTCCCTTTCTGGGATGACTGGGGCACAGATTATGTTACAATCCTCTCTCTCCCTCTCTCTGAGTAAGGGAGGTGAGCTGGCACTGATTGGTCCATGGGTCACTTGTGATGGAGTTGTCATGAGGTCATCATGTCTTCACCTTGCCAGCACTGTGATCAAACCCTTTCATGAATGAGGAAGCTGAGGTTCCTGAGACCCCATAACCACAGAGTCTACGATTGTTCCTGCTGAATGGCACTGTTGGTTCCTCAAATTTTACAGAGTTCACAGTTCTGTTCATCCTAATCACACTCTGGCAGCAGAAGGCTAACATCATGAACCTCTATACTGAAGCTCAGGTTGGGATTTGACTTGTTCAGACCGAGTGCTGGTGTTTCCCTCATCTAACTCCCAGTGGGTGCTGAGTTTGCTCCTTTCTGCAATCCATTGGCCAATATTTTTGTATGGATAAAATTTCCTAATTATCTCAGGTATCCAGATAGCTTAAAGACTATTTGGTGAGGAGGGAGGCAGCTCTCTCTGCCAATGTATAAACAGAAACTGATATAGATACCTGCACCACATTCCTTCCTTTCCCAGAGTTCAATCTGTTTGTCTTGCCCCTGGTCTGGTCACTGGAGTTCTTGTCCAGACACCAATTTTATTCTTAAGAAATTGAACTTGGGGACATGTGCCTGGAGCTCCACTTTTCTGTTATTTCCTGGGACTTAACAGGACAATGCTGAGAGAGCCCTGTGCACACCTCCCAGAGGAGTCTAAAGCTTTCCTGAATGGTTCCTGTCTCCTGTGGAATCTCCTCTCTGCGCTCTCTAACCAGATACTCAGGGCCTCCACCCCAACCTTGCCCTCTGGCAACGAATCTTCTCTCCCTATGTCTCCTGCTTTGTGAATTCCCTTCATGCATCCATGAGGTCTGTCCCCTGGCTGGCCTATGTGCTCCGGGCCTACTTCTGTTTCCCAGGCCAGTGAAGTATCTATGGCTCTCTCTATCATGTGTCAGAGATGCCTGCAAAATCCTTCCCCAGGGAGGCCAGGTAGGGTCACATTTCCAAGACTGCCTTTCTCTGCTTATCCCACTTCTGGTATGGAGTGCTGCCCTCATGTTGATACATACCCTGTAGTGCACTGCCTCAGTGGGGTATGTGCAGTGAGCTTCTAGTTCCCTTCACTAGGCCCAGGGGAAGGGCCTGAAGGGGAATGCAGAGGGTGAGGCTGTGGAATTTAAGGAACAAGAGGGAAGTGTGGGTGGGTGTGTGATCTGAGACTTGGCTCAGGATGAATCAGTAGGAGCACGCTGCAAGCTTGTGGATGGCTAGAAGGCAAACCTTCCCGTGTCCCTGTCTTTTTTTAAGTCCTACACCTAGCCCTCTCCCCATGACTCTAGCCTCTATTTGCTCTTTGCTGCCTTGGGCATTTTTCTAGTCATTGTCTACATCATACATTGCAGCCTACACACTACAATACACACTACAATGTCTTTGTTTGGAACTTAGCTACTCTGTAACCCAGAACCTCTTGGACTGCTTTGCATGGTAGTTGATGAGAGACTTAGTCAATGTGGAATTGTTTAAAGCCACTTGCAAAAATCAGGGGCATATGCAACATTAGAAATGGACCAGAATTTCTCTTATAAGACGTCGTGTTAGCCTGGGCATCTGGGCCAGGAAGGACAAACCTTGGTTGTACTGCAGTTGACTAGGAAGCTCAGTGTCTTGTGTGTGTGCAAGCACCCATGTCTTCAGAGTGCACACGTGATGGGATCAAGCCAGGACCTATCCTTACTGGGTCCCAGCAGGGGATTCACCATCTGCCAACATCTGCTGGCATCTTCCCACTGTCTGGCCCAGAGCTCCCCGCTCAGGTCCAGCTCAGGCTGTGCACTGCTTTAATAGTATAGTATACATTCCTGACTGGCTGGGTAACCCTCCTTTAGAGCTGTATAAATCTAAGCCTTGGTTACAGTTTATTTTTGACACTGGATAAAGCTCTTTCCCTGCAGATATTCTGGCCCAGTGGTCACCATCTGTGTTGAGCTTCCTGCAATGACAACATGAGTGAGGATTTAATATATTGCCCAGTCGGCCCTTCATTCCTCTGTATCTCAAGTGCATTAGAGGCTCATGGGCTTCAGTTCCTTTAAAGACAAATGAAAATTCTGAATCTGGGATAGGCGGTGCTGGAACTGGGTTAGGTCCCCACTGTCACCCGATTTTTAGAGCTGGAGCTGCAATGAATGAGCAGGGAGGCTAGTTAGTTCAGAAACCATCTGCTTGCTCCATGCAACTTTGACCCTGCTATTTGTTCCCAGAGGCTGTTTTGCTGATAACAGGCTCAGGATCTCCCAGTCTTCTACCAATAACCCATAATAGATAATCAGATCTGTTCTACAAGGTCTGACAGACTCCACAGAACAATAGATGGTCTCCAAGATCTGTGAGCTGAAGATGGAATGACAGAGATCAGGAGGCACTGGGGTGAAATCCCATTCCCATGGTACTAACAGCATCCATGGGCCTCCTGTGCCAGAGCACTGGGCTGTGGCTTTTATAATCTTCAGTACAGGGGACAGGGTAGGATCACAACCTCCTCCTTGTTCCCTGTGTGGGACATCCCACAGTGTGGGGATCATCACTCCACCTGTTACACACAGGCATGGCAAGGCACTGTTAGAGAAAGTCTGGAACTGTCTGGCTTTGTGTATGGTAAACACAGTTGACTCTACCAAGGTCCTCTGCTAAGGACCAGCTGGAGGCAGCATCAGATGTTTGGCCTCCTCCTACTTTAGTGCTGAATGAGCTGCAAATGAGCGTGTCTATACTCCACACCTGGCTTCTATAATGAATCTGGTCAATATGGGGAAGTGAGATATGGGAGATGGAAGCAGCCCTTAGTGTCTGTTTTCTTACCTCCTCCTCTCCTCCCATTGCTACATAAGGGCTGTCACTTTATTTTGTATGGGACCTCCCACAGTGCTTTGCACAGACAGCTGGTGGAATGCATTTGCAGGGATGAAGCTGAGAAAAGGTGCTGACTCAGCATAAACACACCCCAAGGCCATTTACAGTAAGACTCAGTTGTTAAAAGAGGGGTGGCTCCAAATTAAATTCTTAAAACCTGGGGTCAGAGGTGCCAACACAAACACCATAACACTTAGACCATATAATTGGACTAAAGATCAGTTTACAGGACACTATTTTTTTTTCTTGCAAGAGAATAATAGAAAGGCCAGATGTTCTCAGGGCTGTACATGCCAGCAAAGCTCCAGTGTTTGGTTAAAAGGTTGCCAGGGCAACGGGAGCTCTCACTTCATAATAGTGGCCTGTGCAACCCGGTTTAATCCCCTCAGCATTGTTTTTGGGTAGTTTGATTCAAATTCAAAATTTCCCTTGACCTCAGTTTACCTTGCCTTCCTCATTTACAAAGAAGGAATGTAAATTATTTTCACACACTAGCTGCACTATGCTCTGATAGAATTCTAAGAAAATGTAATAGGATCTGCTAACAAGCTGGGAGGATGATTACAACTATCCACACATTGCATCCTTATTATCAAACTCTCTGAACTAAGGACACCACACTCATTGTACAGAAAGGAAATGGGGGCCTCAGACCCGGCTAAATAACTTGTTCAAGACTACACAGTCAGTAGGAGGCACGATGGGAACAAAGCCTAGTTCTGCTTGCTCAGGAATTCATTCTCTCTTTTTTTTTTTAAATTTTTTTGTTTGTTTGTTTATTTATTTATTTGAGAGTGACAGAGAGAAGGAGGGAGAGAGAGAGAGAGAGAGAGAGAGAGAGAGAGAGAGAATGGGCGTGCCAGAGCTTCCAGCCTCTGTAAACAAACTCCAGATGCGTGCGCCCCCTTGTGCATCTGGCTAACGTGGGTCCTGGGGAATTGAGCCTCGAACCGGGGTCCTTAGGCTTCATAGGCAAGCGCTTAACCGCTAAGCCATCTCTCCAGCCCTCATTCTCTCTTAAAAACTGTGTGACCCTCAATCTGGATGCTAGGTGAAAAAAATTTCTTGCAGGACCTGTAGGCAGTATCTTGTAGCACTTGGCCACAACCCATCAGCTCCTGACACAGTTGTTGAGAGATCTGTCCAGAATGTAAGTCTGTCTGGTCAGTTCACTACCTAGCTCAAAATTCTTCAAGGCTCTCCATCACCTTTAAAATTAAATCCACACCCTGTAATGGTATGCATGCATGGCCCTGTGATCTGACCCTCACTTCCACCTTTCAGTGCACCCCTCAGTCCCTCTGCAGGATGTCCAGCCTGGCCCATCCTAAACCCTGTGTGCATGCTGTTCAACACTTAGTGTTCTCCTTGGAACCTGTGAACGTTGCTCCCCACTTGGCAGGTGAACCCCTCTGACCCCAGCACTGCTATGAAGACCTCTAGGTCTAAGTTACCACTTGCTAAATGACACTTACATACCTGTGGGTCTCCTCTGAGCAGGAGCAAGATCCTAAAAAGCTCATACATTCCCTGAAAGTTTAGCTTCTCAGAAATTCAAGGGTCCAATACCATGGCTATGACTCTAGAGACCCTTAAGTTATCTCATCATAGGCTCTGCAAACTTTTCCAGGCTCTTAGAGGAGGTGACAAGAAACCTACACATTCTTTTTAGCTTCTGTATTTCAAATGTTAACATGTTCGTCTTAAGGACATCATTTGGGTTACCTGTGAAGTGACTTATCAAAGGAAGTTGTCCCTCCACAAACCCCTTTGCCTAAAACAGAGGCCACACACTCTGAAACTATTATGATCTAGTTGAGATGCAAGATCTTGTTGACCAAGTGTTGGATTTTCTCAGGTTTACAATGCACACACCAATGGTCTAGGGAGTGCAGAGACAGGAGCTGGTGTGTGGTTGTGGTCTTCTAGGAGTCAAGAGTTCTAGCTTTGTTTTGTCCCTACCACAGTCCTTGTAAAACTTGAGCAGTCATTATCTCTCTGAGGGTCTCATCTCCATTGTCTGAAAAAAGAAAGCTATGGCATTAGCTTGGTGGTGTCTAAGGGCTCTTTAGCCCTGGTACTCTATACTTCTACAAAAATTAAGTGGCTTTGGAACTCTTTACTTGCATAGTTTAAATGAATTCTTTTGGGGAAGTCAGCTTGCACATCTTTTTATATTACTTACTTAAGCTGATTCTTTCGATTGCATATTTCCAGCTGCTTATTAGAATTTTGAAATCCTAGTCAGTTGGAAATTCAGAACTGGAGGCTTCACTTTCTCCTCTTATATTACTGCAGGGCAGATTTGGGCTTGCCCATGACTTCTGAGTTTGGGCTGAGGGATGATAGGGAGATGGGAGGAGAGCTGCAGCTGATTGTATGCAAGGGATGTGCCAGCAGTGAGCTCATGTGTGCTGAGTGTTAGGAAACATCTGTTTAGGTATCAGGCACGCTCAGTGGAGACAGAGCTGGCCTTCGGTGATGGATACAAATATGCCATGGCCATGGCTCCCACAGAGTAAACTAAATAGTTTCCTATGAACAGAGGTCATTCAAGGAAATTGGATTTCACAGGAAGAAAATGAAAATAATCAGATGGAAAGAGTGTAATATAAGTGCCAAGTTTCCTGTGACAATTACCTTTTTCTCTGGCCTAGTTCTCTTATGGGTTGTCTCTGTTGGAAGCTGTAGGTGGTTCTCAGTTACAGAAGCATCAGATTTCCAACGTTTATTTAGAGATGAGGAGCATAGCTCCTAGCTTAAATCATCCTTGCAAAGAGGGGCTGGTGCTCAGGCTAGACCACAGGAGCTCACTGGCCCATGAAAGGCACCTGACCTTGGAGATGAGGCAGGCGCTCAGGTGATGAAGTAGACATGTGGCCGAGAAAGGGATGGCTGACTGAACAGTGACTGCCCTCATGCATGCTTCACCACCCTCCTTAAGTCAGTGTGCACATAGTCTCTCACAAGGGACTCTGAGTGCAGCTATGTCTTGCACATTTCGTATGAGGGGCTGCAAGATTGAGTAAGTACTGTGATCCTGGTCCTTGGGTGGAATGCAGTCTAGAGGAAGAGGCAGAAAGTTGTCAAATACTCCACAAACTGAGGGACCCCAGAAAACAAATTTGTGATATTTGATGTGATGTAGTTGATTGGACCACAGGCAGGCACTTAACCTGGGCTAGGCCAATATGATTCTCTCTCCTGGGAGAAAGAATGGCCACAGAACGATAGGCCGTCAGAACTGACCCTGTGGGTAGAGGGAATGTATATGGGAACTGGAGTTGGGGAGGCATTTTCTGACATCAGAGAGAAGCAGAGGAAAATCTTTCATACTCCCTCCTCCTCACTCTCATTGTTGCTCTTCTTCTTTTAAAAAAATATTTATTTATTTGAGAAATGAGAGAGGGAAAGACAGGGGAGACAGGCAGACAGAGAGTGTGTGCGTGGGGGGGGTGTGTGGTGGAGACTTCTGTCACTGCAAACAAACTCCAGATACATGTGCCACTTTGTGGATCTGACTAGGGAATCAAACCCGGGTTGTCAAGCTTTGCACGCAAGTGCCTGTAACTGCTGAGTCACCTCTGCAGTCCTGTTGCTCATCTTCTAACACTGGGTCATGAAATAAACCAGTCATTCTGCCCTTGGACTTTCCTTTTTACAATCATATTTTGGTTTCATATAAAATTTCCATACACACATAAATAAAAATGTATGCACACACATGTATACACATATTCACTTATTCACATACATAGAGATGTATATATAAATGTACATGTAACATGCATTTAGTCAGTTTTTCTCTTGCTTAAACCCTTAAATGCTTCTTGCCTTCTACAGAATAACCATGACCCTCAGCATGGGCCACTGTCCCTGCTTCTTTGCATTTCCCTTGGAGAACTAGTTATATATGTGTAATACCCCACTTCCTTTGTTTTCTTTGAATCCTACTCAATGCTGGTCCATAATCTGAAGTCATCACACTCTGGATTTTCTTGCGGCCTCATTTAGATCATAGGCACAGTTCTCTGACAAAGACAAAATGGTGCAAGTATTGCATCCTTCCCCAACCCAAAATCTTTGCCATGGGCCAAGAGAGGTGTGCTGTCAGTGGTAATGGAGGGACCCTTCCCTGCTCCCCTCCTTCCACCTTCCTCAGCCTGTAATAAATCTATCATAGCCTGTCTTTTATATGCTGTCCAAGAGGAAAAGTATCCAAGGTCAACTTTCTTGGTTATTTGATTCATTCTGCTGACACACAGGCTGGCATGCTCTCTATAATAATGTCTTCAGATGCCAAAGCTAAGGGTAAGATGAAAGTTGAAGGAAATGTTTGGTAACATGAGGAAACTAGAGAAACGAAGGAAAGGATAGAAAGGCATCTTTTAACAAGACATATGTAATATTTGTCAAGAATTAGTATTGAGATATGACTAATTATACAATATCCCCTTTTCATCTGATTACAAAGTTCTATATTTGTTGAAAATTTGAAAAATATACAAAGGAAGGAGGAAGGGAGAAGAAATTTAAGTAACAGGACTCAAGATTACTTTTGTGCTTTTCATTTCAGAACATACATACAGTGGTGCATATATTTACAATTGTGGACTCATTCTGTATACAATATTTTAATATGATCAATTCTCTCCTGCAATTTCCTCACATCCTCCCTCCCTACTTCCTTCCCTTCCTTATTTTATAGTATTGGGGATTGAACCTAGGGCCTTATGCATGTTATGGCTGCAGCCCATTTCTTCCCTGCTATTTTCAATAGTTGTGTATTCTTCTATCACACAGAAGAATCAAATGTAGTTTTTTTTTTTTCTGAGAGAGAGAGAGAAGAGAGAGAGAGAGAGAGAGAGAGAGAGAGAGAGAGAGAGAGAATGGGTGTGCCATGACCTCTAGTCACTGCAAACACATTCCAGTTGTATGTGCCACCATGTGCATCTGGCTTACATGGATTCTGGGAATTGAACCTGGGTCCTTGGGCTTCGCAGGCAAGCAGCTTAACCACTAAGCCATTGCTCCAGCCCTCAATTACTGTTTTTAAAGTAAAAGTTTAATCAATTTTTAAAAATATTTTTATTTATTTGTTAGTGGGACAGAGAAAAAAAAGGCAGACAGAAAGAGAGTGAGTATGGGTACATCAGGACCTCCTGCCACTGCAAACCCAGACGCATGCGCCACATTGTGCATCTGGCCTTACATGGGCACTGGGGAATTGAACCCAGGCTGTCAGGCTTTGCAAGCAAGTGCTTTTAACCATTGAGCTATCTCTCCAGTTCAAAAATTTAACTGTCATCATTTCCTTGATTGTTGTTTTATCACATTGAGAGTGTTTTCATGTAGATACATACTGGTCTTTTATAGTATTCTTTTAATGAAGTCTGTTCAAATGCTCTACCCTTTTCTCTACTGTGGTGTGGATCTCATGGATTTTAAGAGAATTTTTTTTTTTTTTTTAACCGAGGCAGGTTCTCACTCTAGCCCAGGCTGACCTGGAACTTACTCTGTTGTCCCAGGTTGGCCTTGAACTCTGCAATCCTCCTACCTCAGCCTCCCGGGTGCTAGGATTAAAGGTATATGCCACTATGCCCGACAAGAGATCTTTATAGAGTAATGATGAAACTTTGGTTTTGTTCATGTTTCTTTTCTTTCTTTCTTTTTTTTTTTTTAAAGATAAGGTTTCATTATGTAGCCTGGGTGGTCTTGAACTCACAGTCCTGCCTCAGTCTCCATAGTACTGGGATTTCAGACATGTACTCCAGGTAGTCATTCATGTTAGTTTTAGATGCACAGATGTTAGACATTTCTATGTGTAGTATTTATACCAGCAACAGAATCTACTTGCCATATACATTAGAAAGGCCTTAATTTCTTCCTATTTATTTTGTAGCTCCACTTTTTAAAATTCACGGACTGTGTACTCTAAAGTCAGGCTGTCAGGATCCAAAACTGGTACTATCTGGGACAAATTAATTAATCCTTCTGTTTGTTTCCTTTTCTGTAAAATGGGGTTACATAATTGGCTCTATTACATGAGATTATTGTGAAGATTAACTGAAATTATGAATAACTTTGAACTTAATTTCACACATAAAATTATTAAGAAAATGTCTGTTATCATCTGGAGCATATTTTGGCATACAGGAAGAGATAAAAGTTTACGTTTCATTTTTTTTTTGTGCAATCATTTAACCAACTGTGTCATCATCATCTACCATCTAGTTCTCATTAGTTCTTGCATCTGTCTCTTGGGTCTCTGTTCCATTTCTCTGTCGATATCTATGGTTACAGAGTATCAATTACGATAGTCTTGCAGTATGTCTTAATTAATAGTATTATAAGAATACCCTTATCAGTTTTCTCTTCAAGGTCAGATGCACCATTTTCATTTGTTTGTTCTACTTTGGTTATTTAGAATAGTGTGGTCCACACAGAATCCTATATCCTGGAAATCAGACGAAAAAGTGGAACCCTCAAGCAAACCTTAGAGAGAGCACTGGCATCAAAGGGTCCTGGAGAGCTGGGCGTGGTGGCGAACACCTTTAATCCCAGCACTAGGGAGGCAGAGGTAGGAGGATCACCGTGAGTTCAAGGCCACCCTGAGACTCCATAGTGAATTCCAGGTCAGCCTGGGCTAGAGCGAGACCCTACCTCGAAAAACAAAAACAAAAACAAAACAAAACAAAAGGGTCCTGGAGAGAGTGAGACAAAACCTAACCTCAAATTTCTCCTGTTTCTCTTCCTCCTCTGAATTTTGCTTTTTCTTTCCCTTTGGCACTGGCCTGTAAAATTTCCTGTACCAGGATGTGGTCTACATCCACAATGAGCTGTTGATCAGAGGGGCCTACTAGATCTCCCAAAACAAACAAGACAGACTTCTGTCAGAGCACTTGATTACCCACCAGAGGTTAATGTTAAGTAAGACTCTACTGCTGAAGACACCAACTGCTGTCAACATGGACCATGGAAGGACCTGACTGGAATCCAGAGGAAAGCCAATCCTCACATAATTAGTCCATCTAGTGCTGGAAGACACTACATGAGCTACCAGGGGAAAGTGGCCAACATCTGTCCAAACAACTCAAAGTCTATGCAACTCAGAAGCAAACAACCTCATGTGATGCTCACACAAGTGCAATAGTGGCACACAGCCATGGTGGGTAACCAACTGCTCTTGGATTGGCTAACAGATCCACTCAGTGGAAAGGAAACCATATCTGGAACTGGAAAACAAATCAGAATCATATCCAGATAATGATTCTGCTTTCCATCGTCAAGCTCCCACTAACCCTAGACTATAAAAGTGTCTAAACCTTTATAATTCTCTCTAAATTAACAGTGGTTATCCCATCTAACTGGCACTGACTTCACTCTCTGTTGGAGAATCTGCTTCTTTTTCAGGTGGGAGCTGGTCATGAGGAGATAAATGACCCAGTGCACTCCACCCTGCCCCCATCTGAAACCACAGAGGAATTGGGGAAATGAGCAAGAATGATGCTCTCTTAGTTAAGCTGATATCAGCACAAGGGTGATGGAGAAAGATACTGAGGACACTTAACACCTACCAAACCAGACATCTAGATGCCCATCACTGAAATAGACTTAAAACGCTCCCAGCATGATTCAGGGAATTCTGCAGAAGAAGGGGCAGAAAGACTGTTAGACCCACAAGTTGGGAGATTTTGCACAGAGACATTGCCTCTCCCCCGATAACTGACTGCTGCCCCATAATGCATGACCCACAATACCCATGGGGTTGACCTGCATCCCCAATGAGGACCTCTTGAGAAAAGGGGCATGGAGGAGGGAAAGGATGGTACCAACATGTGATGTTTACATAGAAAGTATGTCCATATCTAATAATAAAAAATAAATAAAATCAAAAAGAATGATGTGATTCATGATCAAACTGGAGAAAGTAGTCTTTTCTATTGCTATGTCTTTTATAAGTAGAATATTCAAGAAAAGATCTGTGTGTGGTTTGCTTTTCAAATTCATTCATTCATTTTGGTGTGTTGTATATGCAGATGCATATGTTCTGTGGAGACCAAAGATGACTGAGCAGGAGCCCCAGCAATCCTCCTGTCTCTGCTCCCCTTAGTGCTGGAGTCATAGGCATGATTAGTCCTTTGATTGTGCGGCAGGCACTCATCACCACTCTTGCTGCCATCTCCCCATCCCCAGATTTGTGGCTTTTTTTTTTTTTTTTAAAGATTCAGCCTGTCTTTTAAGATGTTATTCCTACATTTGTTTTATTGTTGCTATTGTAATGTTTAACTTTTTTCCTACTGTTGTAATTTATTTATATTCAAATATTTTACTTTTCTCTGTTGATATAGTTTAGTCTTTTAATTTCTACTTTTTATCTCATCTTTCTTCTTTTATAGCATAGGGTTTTGTTAGTATATCAGTATGTTTTTTTTTTTTTTCTTACAGTTTTAAGGGGAAGTCTGTCATGGTGGGGGAAGCATGGCAGGAGCAGACAGCCAGTATCACATTGTCAAGTCAGCAGGGAAGTAGTGAGATGAATGTAAGAGAGGGGCTGGGCAATAACACCTCAAGGCCTACCACCAGAGACACACTTCCTTCAGCAAGGCTCTGCTTTCTAAAGGTCCCACAACCTCTCAAACAGCACCATCAGCTGGGGATTAAGCATTCAAACACATGAGTCTATGTGTTTCACCACAGCTACCATCAGAATTATTTTGAGATACCCTCATCTTACTCTATTATTCTTGACTTCAATGGAAATATGAGCCTGTAGTGTTTCATAAATAAGTTAGTTTGGATATTCTTACTTATGTTAATAAGTTAAATGTTAAATATGTCTTTTAATTTATAGTTTGTGATCAGTCTAAAAAATTAAAAAATAGCTTTTGATATAAAATAAAATGATCAAATTTATACATACTTTTATTCATGTTAAGGAGATAAATTTCTATTCAGCTGATGGTTTTAAAAAATAATATTTTTAAAATTATCAAATATTTTTTGAAATCATTCAAGATCATACTTTTCTCTATTTTGGCCTCATAATGTGATGAAGTTTATAATTTATTATATTAAATTAGACTTAAATTTATAATGAAAATTACACATCTTGAAGTATACAATAGTTCTAGAATCAAACCATTATTTCCAATTAGCAGTTTTGCACCCAATTTCATAGGTGAGATTGTCCATTCTGCTTTTGTGGTGTGCTATTTTGTCATTAAGGTAAACTTCACAAAAAAGATTTGGAAATTTTTTATCCCTTAATATGTTCGTTCTATCTATCTATCTATCTCTATCTCTGCATTATTAAGTAGACACTTTATATGGACACATCATGTGTTGGTACCATCATGTCCCTCCTCCCTACCTCCATTCCTCTAAGGGCACTCCTCAGTGGGATTGCTAGTATTCACCATGGGATTGTGGGTTATGAGTTGTGAGAGCAGCAGTTAGTCATTGTAGGGGCGGGTGGGGGGAATGCCTCTGGATAGTCCCTTATACTCTGTGCCCCTTATAATCTTTCCATCTCCTCTTCCACAAAATTCCCTGAGCCATGTTGGGTGTGTTTTAAGTGTACTTTAGTGTTGTGCTCTCAGAAGCTTCTGATTTTTGTTTCGGTATGTTTTGAGTATCTTCAGTGTCTGCTTCCACCTCCTTGGCTCTGGTTGTCACATTGCTGTGGGAGCAGTACTCTCGCTCATCTTACCTCATCACAGTTCCTCTGTGGTTTCACCTGGGCCCTAGCTGCTGTATGAAGGGTGGTTTAACTCCTCGGTTCTTGATGCCTTGTCACAGGCACGCAGGGTCCAAGCAGCCCCACACCAGCAACAGGGGTATTGGGAACTGGGGAATTGCTGTTCTATATTTTTGAGATAGCTTACGACTTACTTGTTCATTGAAGTTGTCAAAGAATTTCTTCAAAAAACTTCTAGACAAGCTGTTTGTCTAGCGTATAGTCTTTTGATGCTTATTTACTTATATTTATTGTTTTATAATTTTATTTATTTATTTGCACGTGTGTGTGTGTGTGTGTGTGTGTGTGTGTGTGTGTGTGTGTGTATGGCTATGCCTGGGTCTTTTGTTGCTGCAAACAAACACCCATCTAGCTTTATGTGGGTGGTTAGGAAATTGAACCCATGTTGGTAAGCTTTACAAGCAAGTGCCTTTAAACTGTTGAGCCAGCTCCTCAGTCCATTATTTTTGCCAAAGGAATTGACTTATAAAAGGTTTTGCACCTTTTTTTTTCTTATATCCATTCTTGTGTAATAGTTTCTTAGAAAATCATCCATTTCATTATGAGTTTTAACGAATTTGGGTAGCATTATTTTTCACAGAGGAAATTCAGGCAAAAATCTCGTCAGTTGAGGCTGGGATGGTTGCTCAGAAGTTAAAAGCATTTGTTTGCAAAAGGCTGCTGGCCTGGGTTCAGTTCCCAAGACACTCATGTAAGCCACCCACATAAGCCATCTATGTAAGCCAACCATGTAAGCTGGATTCAAAAAGTGGCACAGTGGCAAGAGGCCCTGGCATACCTACACACACATGTGCAAATAAATAAAATAAAAATTATTCTGTGGTGATAACTATTTTGTCACTCTTACTTAATATTATACATGTTCTAATGTTTTTGATTCAAATTCAATTATATTGACATTTCCAAATTTTTTAAAAGACTTATTTTCAATCTATGTATTTTGCTTTCTTTTCACTAATTTTTTGTATGAATAGATTCTCGTTTCTGCTTTCTATGAATTTATCTCACATTCTGTTCAGAGTTTTAACTGATCTGCCTCATTTGTTTTCATTTTTTTCTTAGTTAATAATGAAATAATGTAAGGCTACGGCATTTCTAAGCTCCATGAGTTTTTATTGTGGTGTTCCAGCTGTCATTATCTTCTAGGGTCCCAGTAATCTGCAGTTTTGATTTCTTTTATTTTTATTTCTTTTTAAAACCAATAGTCCTTTATGGGAATGGTTTAAAACTTCCATGTACGGGCTGGAGAGATGGCTTAGTGGTTAAGTGCTTGCCTGTGAAGCCTAAGAACCCCTGTTCGAGGCTCAATTTCCCAGGACCCACGTTAGCCAGATGTACAAGGGGGCGCACGCATCTAGAGTTCCGTTTGCAGTGGCTGGAAGCCCTGGAGCGCCCATTTCTCTCTTTCTCTCTCTATCTGCCTCTTTCTCTCTGTCACTCTCAAATAAATAAATAAAAATGAACAACAACAACAAAAAACTTCCATGTACTTTTTAAAAAGAGTCTAATCCACAATTGCTAACTTCTAGCTTTTTTTTTCTTCTGTGGTACAGTGGGAAAAATCATACTTTCTCAGTTTTTCAAGTTTTCTTTGTGGGTTATGCTATGGTCCCCTTTTATAAATTGTAAAAGTAACGTGAATTCTATGGATTCTCTGTTTGAAGGGTGCTATTAAACAGTTCCCTAATATTAAGGCCTCTGCAATTTTATTCTTTCATCAGCTTGATCTTTTGAAGACCAAAAGTGGTGTGGGTAGAGTAACCTCCACTCTAATATTCTACACAATTACATTTGCTCAAATTTGACTTTGATGTTTTGATCACTGGGCCACCCAAGAAAGACAGGGAGGGGCACATCTCAGAGAGAACTGGGCAGACAGAATTCCTTCTGGTCCAAGGTTTCTTGCTTTCTGTTTGTGGTGTCTTGTCTGTAAAGATGGCTGCCCTCACTTCCTTTCCCTGTTGCTCTGCCATTCCTCACAATGAGATGGCATCTGTTCCTCTGCTCTTCAAATCCTGGGTGGCTTGTGGTAGTTCTGAGTAATGAAGTCTCATGGTAGTGATGTGCTATCCTGACTCAGGGCCTGGCAGTTTCTCCTGCTGCAGGCTCCACCTCTCGGCTACTGTACTTTAGAGAGCAGTGTGGAGGGCCTCCAATGCAGACAGGTGAGTGCAAAAGTCCTTGTAGATACCTAGTTTGGAGCATCCTTCTGGTGACTTCAGCCCCAGCCCTCATCTGGCTGCAGCTTGGCGAGAGACCCCAGATGAGGCCTGCTCTTGCTACAGAACTTTGAGGGAAAACCAACAAGCTGTAGGTCATGTCACCACTGTGGTGCAGTTTATTCCAGAAGAATCCTGAAGCAGCAACCACTCATCTCTGCCTAGTAGGTTCAGTCATGGCTTGTAGAAACTGGTATCAGAGCTGTTGTTGGTTTCCCTTTTAGTTTGAGTTTGAATTGTGATTCTTTCCCAAGGTTCTGCACTCTCTACCTGACTGGCCAGTACTCTATTTCTCTGGAATCCAGGGACCCCTGGGAGAAAGGTAAGATCACTGAATGACAGAAAGATACAGTCTAGAAAATACAACTCAGATGGCTGCCTGGCAATACGACCCAGAAGATAAAGTGCAATCCTGAAAATACAACCCCAATGATAAGCAGAGGATCAACTCCAACGGCAACAGTACATATGACCAGTCCAGTACATATAACCAGTCCTGCTGGTAATTGGAAGATGCAACCCTGACGGTAACCAGAGAATGTCACTTTGATGGCTACTGCATTCCCTTGATGCTGCCTTGCAGAGCTGATTTTGAAGTGGAGGCTGTTATGGTATAGTGAAGGCTGAAGCAAGGGAGGGCTGGGACAGTAGCTAAAACCCCGAAAGGTTTCTGGCCATTTGCAGAAGCTCATTCTTGTGACCTGGGATTGTGACATTCTACCAGTCACTCCCATCTACTAGCACGTAGCTCAGGATGGAAGTCTTCCTTGATTCTGCAGTCATGTAAAATTCATATGCTTAATCACCACTTAGACCTGAGTGGTCTTTCAAGACAGAGAGGAAGAACAATGTGTACCCCAAGAGGGTTAGTGAATTCTTATCTCATGTATCCATGGTAGGCTGTTACGTGTCTGCCTGATAGAGCCCAGGTTGTGATCAGTTACTTACCTCTCAAATAAATAAATATATTCATATGTCCAAGTTGAGATGGACTCTTTCTTTTTTCTTTTCTTTCTTTTTTTTTTTGCTGTTAAGGACTGAACTCAGGGCCTTTAGGAAGTTCTCTTCCACTGAGCTAAACACCTAATCCTAAGAAGACTCATTCTGATGGAAGGTTGATAAGACACTGCTGCTGAGAAAGACAAAACCTACTGGGTGGCATAAACACCTCTGTCTGATGCTTAACTCCCCTCTTTAAATCTTATCACTATACAAAATCATATCTCTTAGGTCTGAAAAACCTGAGGGAGGGAAGAAAGAAAAAAGAAAGAGGAGATGGAGAAGGTGAAGAAGGGAGGGAGAGAAAGAGAATGAGAATATGAATTAGAAGAAATGCAGGAAAAGTTATCAAAGTGCAATCATTAAACAGGAACTGGGAATGAAAATTCAGACCTTTCAGAATAGAAAGACAAGGATGCATACAGATCTGTGGGCAGTGTATTTGCAGGTGGGTGAAGTTGGCAACATTTGTTGGTTCAGAAGGGGTTCATGTTGAATGGTGACCCAATGTGGCACACACTAAACACTGGTTCCTAACTTGGCTCCCTTAAAACCAGCCATTGGTGCTGACTATCTTCCTCCTTGGAGATATGAAGTTCAATGTGTACTCCATGGGTCCTGCCAAGCACTGTAGCAATTACTTCTCCAAATGGCCTGGTTTTAATTGACGTTTTGGATAGGTCTCAGTAATACTATTGCTTTCATGAACTTTTCTAAGATTTAAAAAAAAAAAAAAAACCACTGTGGCATAGTCATGCTGAGTGTGTGAAAGTCTGACCCAGGATGAACTAATTTTATTCTATTTTCCTTCTTTCCCTTTCTGTCTCTCCCCATTAAGGATCTGAGGATATTCTTCCTATCTTCCCGCATGGCTCCAGTTAAGTGACTTAGACCTGTCATTAGTGTAGTATTTCCATTTATTATTTTATTTATGTTGAGGTATTTGCTTTACAAAATTGGTGCCAGAAGATAAACTGACTGAGAAGATTGCTTGGCCAAGAACATTATTTAGCTTGGATATGAAAAGGTAAAATTACAAAATTACTTATTCATCAGATGCATAGCCCAAGCCTCCTCCCACCCCGTATATACAAGCTCATGGCTGAAGGGCTGCCTCTTTCTTTCACAGTGTGAGTGATGAGGTTTTTTTTCCTCTGCCTGTAGCTACTTAAGTGCTCTCCTCAAAATACAGGTAACACTAATTTAAAAACAAAAAGAATATTTTTTTTGTGTGATTTCTGTACTTTGCCAGTGAGTGGCTCTGATATAGACTGAATGTATTCTCTTCAGATTCACAGGATGAAGGTCAAATCTCCAATTGGATGGTAGGTGGACATGTCTTTGGAGGCTATTAGAGTTGGATGAGGTCATGAGGGTGGGGTCTTCGGGATGGGATTAGTGCATTTCTAAGTAGGGAGACAAGACAGCCTGTTCTTTTCTCCACGTGAGCCTGGGAGAGGCCTCAGCAGATGTGAACATACTGGCATCCTGATTGTGGAATTCCAGCTTCAGAGCTGAGAATAAATCAATGTGCATTGTTTAAGATACCCAGTCCATAGCACTTTGTTATAGTGGGCTGAGCAGGCAAGACAAGCATCTTAAGTGAGTGTGTATCTTCTAGGCTCTTAGCACCTCACACACATTCATTTCCTCATCCCATAACCTTTCATACTGGCCACGTTCCCTGGTCACATGGACTCATTTGAGGAACTAGTTGCTTGTTATGAGGTAAAGAATTTCCTGCTCATAACAACTTTTCAGAGTTCTCGTACTGTACCAGGCTTGGTACAAGCTGCATTGTATATATCATCTCCTCTTGTTCTTTCAACAGCACTGTTGGTTATTATTATTATCCTGACTCAAAAATGCAGAAAAGGCTAAGTAATCTATCCAGTATCTCTGTGTGAGTGACAGCCAGGAATATAAATCTAGGTCTGCCTACATGCTGTGGTCCTTTCCTTCTGTGAAATGTGCTTAGGTTGGAGTGAATCCAGAGAACAGTGAATGGAGAGCTTGGCCACCAATTACAGGATGCATCTGAGGATCTGCCTTTGGTCCCGGTGCTTCTCAGCTGCCGTCCTCCTCCTCCAGCTTTCCATGCCTGCACTTCTTTTCCCTTTGGGCACCCTACCCCTCCCATCAATCAAAACGTGCATGCGCTGTGTGCCTTTCCCTCACAGTCCTTCTTTGTGCTCCCTAAGTGGTAAGTCTCCAGTGTGCTCCACAAGCTGGATTTGCTTTGGTGGTTTATTTCTCAATAGGCTTGGTCTTCCTGTTGACACAAAGGTATACAAGGGAAGAATACGTACAACTGTCTCCTGTATCCATTTTCACTTCTCCAGCAGTAGCAATGGAGTGGCACTGGGCATGTGACCATTGAATACTGCCTATGTTTCTCTTGAATAACGTTGTTCAAGAGGCAGTGAAAAAAACAGGCAGTAAATGATGCTGACGGGTCAGACCTAGTTGGTGATGAACTGTAGATGGTATGGCCTCCTTTGCATCAACCTAGATGTGACCAGAGGTAATAGACACAAATTCTAGGCCGTGCCTCAAAAGCAAGAGTCACAGCTTCTCCTTCATGCCCTTATTTTGGCATCTTTTATGTGTGCATTTGCATATATGAGTGAGGATGTGTGTGTGCCAGGGTGTGCATGTGGAGGTCAGAGGACAATCTCTGGTGCTGGTCCTTGCCTTCCACTTTTCTTGAGGCAGGATCTCTTGTTCAGTGCTGGGTAGTGCCCAGACTACCTTCTGGGGGAATTCTTTTGTCTCTTCCTTCCATCTTGCCAGGTATTGCACTGGCATAACAGAGGCACACAGCTGCACCTAGCTTCACATGGGTTCTGGGGATTGCACTTAGGTCTTCATGTTTATGTGGCAGGTGCTTTATCCACAGAACCATCACTCAGACTGTCCTTCCATTCTTGGACTCTGGGGTGAGGACCACCCTCTACAGCTCGTTGGTAGGGAGACAAGACAGTGGCCTCTGCTTACAAGAAGCTGAATGTAGATCTGGGGAAGCACATCCCAGATTACTTGTGTGAGGGAAAAAAAGAAGCATCTTGTTTAGATTTATGTCATTTGGGGGCTTTGCTAGATCAGCTGATCTTCTAACCAAAATTATATAACTCACAAAAGAGACCTCTTAAATAGGGCATTTTATTCTAAAGGAGAAGCCCACTGCTAGGCATCTAGGTGCTGTGGCAGGCTTTTAGGTGACATTCCGGGATCAGCTTGGGCTTTGGGCTACCTCCTAATTTTGACCAAGTGGCTGGTTGCCCACTTCAACTTTAAAAGGTGATTCCTACAGGACTAGTCCTAAGGGGCATGACCTTCCTGCTTGCCTCCCAAGCCGAAACCAAATGAGAGAGTCACCAAAGCCCCATAGGCTCACAGCTAATGTTTGCAAGTGGTCAGTCAGAAAAATAGAAAATTTATACCACTCAGAATCTGGTAATCATTTAGGAATATTAAATTATTCAACCTCAAAATTGCTTTCAGGCCTCTGCTAAGCTCTAGTATTCTTCCTAATTATGAAACCATGAAAAGCTGACCTTCAATGACACTGACTGGTATGACCCAGCCTCATTGCCATGGCGCAGGAGACACCCCCCCAGCCAGCTCCTGTGATACTTCTGCCCAGGCTGTTAGGTGTGAGCCGGGAAGAAATCATTCACTATACTAGTTAATGACATTAGAAGCAGAATTTTTAAGAGAAAAATGTGAAATCCTTTAAGAGAAAAATCTTAAATCCTTTAGAAAGAAGCAGGGTTAAAAAGATAGAAAAGCCTCCTCCCATTTTTCCATACGCATATGTGTGAAAGCCAGAGGCTGATGTTGCATGTTGTCTTCAACCACTTGCTACTTTACTGACTGAGGCAGGGTGTCTCTTGAACCCAGAGCTTGTCAATTTGGCAAGTCTAGCTAGCTGGCTTGCCCTGGAGATCATTTCCTTCTGCCTCCCAACTGCTGGAACTATAACCAAGCTCCACTTCACCCACACAGCATTTATGTGGGTACTGGAGGTCTGAACTTTGGTCCTCATACTTACATGGTAAGCACTTTATCCACTGAGCCATTTCCTTAGTTCCATAAAGCCCCTTTAAAGCTACATAAATCTAGGGCCTCATGAATGCCATCAGTAAGCTAGATTCCCGGCCCTAACAACTTGTATTTGTTCATTAAACTGGACTCAGGAGAGAACTTCACTGGTGAGAGCACAGGTGGCTTCACCTGCTTCATTTCTATCTAAATGGTCCCTCCTGGCTGTACAAGGCCTTATGAAGAGGGCAAAAGTCACTCTGGCTACATGGCTGGGATACAGCCTGCTCTCATGGTTTCACTGCTGCTCTGGTTTCTGGCTTCCCATGTTTCCTGGCCACTGGGTCAGCTCCCAGGTGCTCCACTTCCTAGGGACTGCGGGAGACCTTTGGGAACAGCATGACCTGTTCCTCCCACCTGGCTCTATGGTCTTCCTTGAGTGATTTGCTTTCACCAGGCTCTGATTCTCAGGGTGCAGAGGTCTAGCTGGGCCTCCAGGTCCTGTGCTGAGGTCAGTCCTCCATGTATCCAGCCTGAGAACCCAGGTAACCCTATGACTTCTGGAAGAGGAAGCTGATCTCATGCTTAGTAAGACCAGCCTTGGGGAACCCACGTGAGTGAGGTGTGAATGGTCTGGTCTACTCCACTTTTGATGCCATGGTCACTGATCCCCTCCCAGATCACCAAGGAAGACAATTTTTGAGACTGAGTGATGTGGCTGAGATGAAAGCAGCAGCATGCAGCTGGGGGCAGTGTGGGCAGACACCACAATCCCCAACTGCTCACTCTGATTTTCTGGAAATTTCCACTGTGAAGTGGTAAAAATCATGGATAAATAAAAAGTCATGGCAATATGTCTTGCCTTCTTGTGGCCATCACCATTTTCACCTGATCTTTTAAAAAATATTTTATTTATTTGCAATAAACAAATAAATAAATAAATAAATATTTTATTTATTTGAGAGAGAGAGAAAGAGAATGGGCATACTAGAGCCTCAAACAACTGCAAATGAACTCCAGATGCATGCTCTGCTGTGTGCATCTGGCTTTATGTGGGTCCTGGGGAATCAAAGCCAGGTGGTTAGGCTTTGCAGGTAAGCGCCTTAACCGCCAAGCCATCTCTCCAGCTCCCACCTTATCTTTTCATGTTTCCAGTCTTTCTCTGATTCCCCAGGACCCACACAAGCTAGATGCACAAGGTGGTGCCTGTGTCTGGAGTTTGTTTGCAGTGGCTGGAAGCCCTGGTACACCCATTCTCTCTCTCTATCTGCCTCTTTCTCGCTCTCAAATAAATAAATAAATGAATAAAAACCTTAAAAAAATGCAACATACAGTGAAAATGTTAAATCGTTTTCACTTTGGGCGAACCTCCTTAAATATTAAAACTGTGTGTGTGTGTGTGTGTGTGTGTGTGTGTGTGTGTTGTTTCATTAAGTAGGGGCTCTTGTTTGAAGTAAGTGTGGACAGTGAACTGGTCTGTTTAGATTCACCTTGCTGGAGTTGGAGGCGGCCATCTTGTGTTGCCTTCTCGTGGGAGCTTTGCTGGTACTTCCACGTGTGCAACTGGTACTTCCACGTGTGCAACAGCGCAGCGTCAGGTTGTTAAACAACAACAGTCCAGGTTGTTAAATTAATATGAAGCCAAACCTCCTAACACAAACAGGAAGGGCCACTGGGGTGGGGGACTTCAGGGGATGTAGACAGGAAATTAGCATAGGCCAGCAAGAAGTTGTTCCTAATGTCACCTAGGGTGATCTGTTAATGTCCATGTTGTTGGTCACATGAGATTGTACATCTTTCTCCACTTTCCTAGTACCCTTGAAGTGACTTCAGTCCTTGGCCCTACTCCAGCAGTGACCTGATGTGAGCTCAGAGCTGCTCCACACTGGAAGAGACCCCTCACTCCCCCCTTCCTCTTTCCCTTCCTCCCTCCATCCCTCCCTTTCTCCTTCCTTCCTTTTTCCTTCCCTCACTCCCCTCTCTATCCTTTTTTATCTCTCCTCCCCCCTGTTTTTGGAGACAGGGTTTCATACAGCCCAGGCTGACCATAAACTCACTATGTAGCTGTGGATGACCTTGAGCTTCTGATCCTCTTACCTCTACCTCCCAAGTGCTAGGATTACAGGTGTGCTGCACTATGTCTGGTTTCTGTGGTGATCAGTGGTAATAGGCAAACACTCTACCCACTTAGCTATATCCCCAGCCCCCACAGAGCCCTTTTCCTTGCTTCTCCACACTGGAGCTACAGCAGCCTCAAATGTGGAACATGCTGATAGGAAAGGGCTCTTTCTAAATGGAAACCACAAAGGCATGCTTTTAGAAAGACATAATCATGTCTGAGCACAAGCACAAAAAGAACCAGGTACTTGTAATTTATACAGAATGCAACCTCACAGAAGGTTCTGGGTTAAGTGGCTTACAGACACTCCACTTCAGAATGTGGTCCTTCCTCCTGAATGAAATGGACTATTTGTGTGGGCACTGAGCACCTGCCCTGTGCTGAAGCTTATACAATGATGCCTACCTTCCAGAAACTTCCCACTCTTCCCTTTCCTCACTGTCCAGTGACTCCAAGGTCATTGCCCATTTTCTTTGAGCAGATATTTCACCTGATACTAAAGTAGCCTCTTACCTGACCCTAGGAGAAAAGAAAGTGTTCCTGGGTTGTTTGTTTATAATGAGTTGTCACTATTGTTTCAGAGAATGAGTAACAACAACCGTGCTGTGGGGACAGATGGGAACTGGGATCTTTGGAACTAATATCTGGGAAAATACCACTGTCCACTTAAGAGCACTAAAGGAACACAAAACATGTGGACTCTTTATTTTAATTTTAAAAATTTTATATATTTATGAGAGAGAGAGAGAGAGAGAGAGAGAGAGAGAGAGAATGGGTGCCCCAGGGCCTCTTGATGCTTCAAATGAACTCCAGATGCATGCACTATTTTGTGTATCTGGCTTTACATGAGTACTGGGGGAATCAAACCTGGGCTGGCAGGCTTTTCAAGCAAGCACTTTTAACCACTGAGAAATATCTCCAGCCTTATTGTTTTTTAAATTTTTTTGTTTATTTTATTTATTTATTTGAGAGTGACAGACAGAGAAAGAGGGAGGGAGGGAGGGAGAGAGAGAGAGAGAGAGAGAGAGAGAAAATGGGTGCGCCAGGGCTTCCAGCCACTGCAGACGAATTCCAGACATGTGTGCCCCCTTGTGCATCTGGCTAACATGGGTCCTGGGGAATCGAGTCTTGAACTGGGGTCCTTAGGCTTCACAGGCAAGCGCTTAACCGCTAAGCCATCTCTCCAGCCCCTCCAGCCTTATTTTTAATTGTTTTAATTTTTACTTGGCATACAGAGATTTGGGTATCATTCATTCTGGCATAAAATACAATGTATTTTTACTGATTCTCATTCCCCTCTCCTATCTCAGAACATGGGCTTTTAAAGTTCTCAGTATTTTTCACTTTTAAAGGGTTTGTCAGAAAGTATTACCTCATAAGACTGTTGCTGGGTGAAGAACAAAACCATAAACTGAATGAAGATTGAGTTTCATACCAATCCTCTGAGTCCTACAACCTTGGGAGATCACTCAGCAAGAAGAATGGCCAGAGACCACAGAACGGTTTTAACAACGCGAGACTGCAAGTGAGCATTCCTGGAGAGCTGGCAGTCGAAGTGGAGGTGGTATTAGATACAGCAGCAACAGAAGTGGTCACTGAAGAGAGGCCCTGTATCCCAGTGTGGCAACCACACATAGCCCCTCTACTTGGGCTTGGATGTAATGGGCTAGAACATCATTCCATCTGCCAGGATCCAACTCAGACATCAGAGATCTTTATCTAAAGTCACTCCTGTGAGCTCATCTCTGCTTTCTCTCTCTTCTTAAATTACTTCTTTCATTAAATAAAAGCATTGAAAAGCATTAAACATTTATGGAAAGAAGAAAAAAGAAAACCCTGTGCTCCCTCCCCAACATGGCCATGGCTTTATTTAGAAACCTCGTCTCTTCCCACATTTCAGTGGGTCCCTTATTTCCAGGGAATGCAATGGGAATCTGGTATTTCCCCCCCGCCAGAAAATAGCTCATTGACTTTGAGAGGGTCTCTTTTCAGTCCATTCAGAACTAACAACCCCCAGAATCCCTTTCATTTGCAGATTCTTTTTCACTCTTACATAAAAAGTTGAATTATGAGAGAGAGAGACCAGATGCAACTTTATCTCAAAAACTGAAAAGAGGGTTGGGGAGATGGCTTAGTGGTTAAGGTGCTTGCCTGTGAAGTCTAAGGACCGAGGTTTGATTCCCCAGTACCCATGTAAGTCAGATGTACAAGGTGGTGTCTGCATCTGGAGTTCATTTGTAGTGGCTAGAGGTCCTAGCATGTCCATTCTCTCTCTGTTTTTTCTCTCTCTCTCTGTCTCTTTTTGTCTCTTAAATAATAAATACACAAAACTGAAAAGAAATGTATGTGAGCTAAGAAAGCCCCCAAACTGATATTGGTTTATTGATTTTAGGTACATAAAATTGCACAGCTAGTTTTTAAAAACATTTTTATTTTTATTTATTTGCAAGAGAGACAGAGAGTAAGAGGCAGGGAGAGAGAGAGAGAGAGAGAGAGAGAGAGAGAGAGGAGAGGGAGAATGGGTGTGCCAGGGCCTCCAGCCATTGCAAACGAACTCCAGACACATGCTCCACCTTATGCATTTGGCTTACATAGGTCCTGGGCAATTGAACCTGAGTCCTTTGGCTTTGCAGGCAAGTGCCTTAACTGCTAAACCATCTCTCCAGCCCCAAATATTTTAGTGTTTTTGTTTTGTTTTGTTTTTGAGGTAGGGTCTTATTCTAGCTCAGGATGACCTGGAACTCACTATGTAGTCTCAGGCTAGCCTTGAACTCATGGCGATCCTCCTACCTCTACTTCCAGATTAAAGGGATTAAAGGTGTATGCCTTCATGCCTGCATAACTAGCTTGCATAACTAGGTTTTGAGAGGTATGTTTCAGTGGGTGTCAATGGAATGTGACTGTTTTGGAAAACAGTATTCACTTGGATATGGTCTTCTAACTGGAGGTCTGTCAATAGCCCTTGGTCAGCTGGCAGCTGTGATAAGTGTGGTTAATGGCCGCACACTTTTGTAAAAGGATGTTTTCCCATATGTTCTCACTTCTTAGTGACTAAATAAATATTGCTACAGTCTTTTCTGTGCCATTGTATTCATTTCTAGTGTTGAAATTGTATTTTACTTAGTTGATCTTTTAGTCAGACCATCCTCATGAACCGTGTGCCCAGCTTGTATCTGATAAAATCATCCTTTATATTTGCAGTAACAGCAATCTCCCTGTGTGATACAGAGAGGAATTATTGGAGCCCAGGGACCCCCATGGTCAACTGCTCCACCCTGTAGTTTCTCAGTTGACTAGGACCAGCCCCCAGTAATCCCTCCTCAGGAAGACAGTGTCATTACAACAGACTAGGAGAGTGAACTTGTCACATACATTCATTTTAAGATGTACCTTTAGCTTAAACCAAGACATGGATATATATTTTGAAAAATTGTTTTAAAGAGATAGACTAAAGTATGTTTACTTGCTTTAAGAAAAATGACCATAATTTACAATTAGTACTTACTACAAAAGACCATTACTTCTTTTATAGAGTCCATAATTTTACTAGCATTACAGACCCAGAGATTTCAAAGCAATAACTTGTTGCTCCATTGATTACACATGGGGAGACTCAGTAACTGATTAGTCCATTTACACTTTGAGCATTTCTCATAACTCCAGACGCTAACTTCCTTTTAGAGAATAAAAGGTAGAGACATTACCATTGCAGCTGTTTAAATTTGTCCAGCAAACTTTAGCTCCAGCATAACCTTATCTTACAGACCCTTCTATAGCTCTGTGTGAAGAGTTGGCCAGGGCCATTACCCTCTTGTGTGGATGGGAAAAACTAAGCCACGAAGAGGGCAGTTCTTGCACAGGTTCAAGGTTCCCCTGCAGCTATGACATTACTGGGGCTTCCTATATGAATATCTGCTAACTAGGGTGGCTTTTCAATAGCTCGAGCCATCAATAACACAGATGTAAATCAAAATAAGACTTCAAATTAGCCATCCTCCCATTTCTTTGAATCATGGCTCTAACTCTGGGCTTAATAAAATGCAAACACATACTGTCCACAGTTTCAGACAGCTTCTTTCCAATAACAATTTCCTTCTAGTGTCTGACTTTGATTTTCAATAGTTAAAAACCTATTCAGAAAATACAGGGTGGTAGGAAATGAACACACACACACACACACACACACACACGGCAGAGATGCTCATCAAAAAGCTTAACATAGGGCTGGAGAGATGGCTTAGCGGTTAAGCGCTTGCCTGTGAAGCCTAAGGACCCCGGTTCGAGGCTCAATTCCCCAGGACCCACGTTAGCCAGATGCACAAGGGGGCGCATGCATCTGGAGTTCGTTTACAGAGGCTTGAAGCTCTGATGCACCCATTCTCTCTCTCTCTCTCTCTGCCTCCTTCTCTCTGTCGCTCTCAAATAAACAAACAAACAAACAAAAATTTAAAAAAAGCTTAACATAACAGTCAAAAGAACCTGCATGGTGTCTGACTGAAGAGACTATTAGGCTTGTCTATCTGCACAGCTCCTGCTTCAGTTGGAATACCAGGTTCACTTTGTATCAACATAGCAATGACTCTTGGCTGGAAGGTGCTTGCCAATGGGCGTGGTGGGGGTCAGGGTGCTAAAGAGGCTGGGCAGTTTACAATAAGAGGCTTCATTACACACTAAGGTACTTAGGATTAGAAACCAGCCCTGGCACTGAAGTAAAGAGAATCGACTAAAGAGGCATTACCACTGAGCCAGCATGTAAGACCCAGCTCAGCCACAGCCTGTGGGAAGAGATTCTTGAGATCAAGCTGGTAAAGACAGCAAGTGGCTTCTCAGGCTACCCTGGATGTCAGTGTCCCTTCCTCAGCGAGCTCCACAGTCAAGAGGGCTTTGCACAAGCTAAGAAGCCTCTTGGGCCAGTGACCTGAGCACAGGCTTCTTCTAAGCTACTTATAAAACAAGCAGTGCCAAAGCCCCACTGTGCACCTCAGCCAGGGCGACTACAAGCTTTGGCTCTTAGAATCAGGAAGTCTGTGATGCAGAAGGGCAGTGGTGGGCTCATGGTGAGGGGCTAGTGGTTAGCAGTCCAAAAATGGTGAGTAAAGGCCCTAAAAGACTTCTTGAACAAAAAGATATTGCTCTCAGCCAGCTGGTTAAGGGAGACAGAAGTCTGCCTTAGTTTTCATCATGTGTGCATGTGTACATGTGTGTTTTTCTCCTAATGGATAGCATGATATTTATGAGGTTCAAGGTCCTAAAGTGAAGTGGACAAGCCTCTCTCCTAGGAGGCTGTTATACATAGAGAAGACTTTCTAGTGACAAAACCCTTGGCCCATTTTGCTCATGCACACTATGAATGAGCCTCAAATTAACAGCACGACCATCAGGATCTGGTAAGGATACAGGGTTTCTTCCCAGTGAGAGGCTTACTCGGGGCAAGGTGCCTGTTTGTGATGGATGAGGAAGGAGGCTTGGGTGTGAGGTCTTAACTGTGGTTTAATGGCTCTTGCTTGAAGTCCACGCACTACAAATGTATCTGTGTATATGTATAAAATGTCTGGTGTCCACGAGTGGAACTAAGAATGGTTTTCTGGTGTTAAAACAGAACAGCTATTAAGGCTCCTGGCTTGTTTTAAGTGGACCTGGGGCCTGCAGGCCAGAGTCACTCCAGCCTTTGACACAATTTATACTCCTTCTGCCTTGAGGGCCCCCACCCCAGTTAGATGATGGATCTAGGTGGGATGGGAGGTTTAGCAGGCTTTGGCTTTCTGTAAGCCTGCATTGATCTTTGAGTTACAGCAGAGGTGTGCTCTGGAACTGGGCTCCTGGCTATTGTGGCTTCATTCGCAGTGTGACTATGACCCCTACTGCAACTTGAACAGGATTAAAGCGGGGAGTATAGCCCTTCCTGGACCAGTCCCTGAGCACCCAGTTGGGGACTAAGTGCTTTATGCAAAAGCAACCTGGCCACATCCCCCATCAGGGGATCTTTATAACAGCCTTCTGCTGTAACCTACCCAGGCCACTACCTCCCATGCAGTGAGGAGTGCTAAGTTCTTCTGAATTTTCTGAGCAGCTTGAAGCCATGGCTATGCCACACTGGGATGACTAGTTTCAGACAAACAATGGCATTTCCCTGTGGACTACTGAAGAGAATGAAAATATGAGGGGATACCCAACCTATTCTTTTTTTCCAGAACTGAAAATAAGAGAGCTTCCAGCTGTCCCTTAACTCAAGTTCTTTTAAAAGAAATCAAGCTGGGTCTGGAGAGATGTCTCAGTGGATAAGAGTGCTTGCTGGCAAGCACAAGGACCTAAGTTTGATCCCCAGCACCCATGTAAAAAACTGGGTGTGGGCATGCATGCCTCTACCTACATTCCTGAGAGCAGCAGAGAGACAGGAGAATCGCTGGGGCTTCCTAATGACGTCAGCTCCAGGTTCAGTGAGAGACTTCATTTCAAGTAAATGAGGCAAAAGGTGATAGAGAGGATACCTGACATCTTCCTCTGGATTCTGCAGGCATGCATATAGGGTATGTGCATTTGCACAACCTTGTACATATCACATACACAAATGAAAATTAAAGAAAAAATGAATTATCTTGAGAAAGTAGCCATGAACATCTAAAACCCACTGAAGCTGAGCCTTGTTAGTTTAATTTAATCAGCAAAAGCATGAGTCAATTTATATAATTTGAAAATGAGAGCTGGAAGGGACCTGTACAAGTCTTGCTTTGTGGGTTTAAGTCACTCTTTGGAGGGGCTCCCACTTGCTCCTGTCTCTGTAAGACAGAAGAATGTGGAGTCTACCCAACTCCCTGTGCTGAGTACCTGGGGGCTAGGAGCCCATGAGACAACCTGTACTCACCTTGGAAAGGTGGCTTCTCCAGGAGCCAGCCTACAGCTGGTCCTCAAGGAATTTAGTCTTATCTGGGACAGCAGAGTCACAATCTAGGAGATGGGAGGGGACATACATTCTCTCTTGGTTTCTTTTCTGAGCATCCAAGCTCTCAAGGGAAGAGTCTTTTCTGTATCTCTCCCAGCACCTAGAAAAGGAACTGACTTCTTTATGCACAAATGTTCCTCTCATACCTGAGTCCCCATCCAGGCCGGCTAACCTGCCTCTTCCTACCCCAGCTTACAGGAGTGGAGGGATGAGATCATTTTCTTACAGTATCAGCCACTACAGTGATACCCACCAGCCACTGTGCTGAGTGCTTCATGCACATAACCATGTTGAATCCTCACAACCCTCCCATGAGCTCAGTTTTCAGGTTCAGAGAGGTAATTAGCCAAAGCTACAGTGAGATGGACGGGCTGCAAACATAGCTTTGTTTCATTATAAAGTCTCTGTTCTTAGTCTTTCAGCAGAGCCACTCTGAGCTCTGAATGAACATTGCAGATACAGAAATCATCACATGAAATTGAATTCACCAATCGTCACATCAGAGTTTTAGTGGGACAGTGGCCCATTCCCTCTGATAAAACCCACAGGGACAGAGATGAAAAAGCCACTTCTGTGACCTGAACATTACCCAAGAGCAGGGACAGGGGATCCTGAAGCCTTCAGCATTTTGGTGGGAAATGCTGACTGAAGTCCTTGGCAGGAGTGAAGGACAGATTATTAAACAGATGGCTTCTAAGTCCTAAAGACCGGAAGCAGTGGTCAACACTGTGAGCAAAGGTTCGTGGACAGCAAACTGTGCCAAACCTCATTTTTTCTGCAAGTCTTAATGGATTCCTAGAGGGGCTAACAGATGTAGTTTATCTGCATCTTAGCAAACCATTTCACAGTGTTTCAAGCACATCTGGGGAAGGATGGAACCATGTGGGCTGGACATGTTCTTATAATGTAGATGGCTCAGAAAAGGTTGAATGGCAGCAAACTGAAGGCTAATTAATGCAGCAATGATGATAACATGGTCACTTGTTCTGAGTGGAGGAGACAGTGAGCACTGGGTAAATATTTGCTGGCAGTGTTGAACCTACCTAGAGGTCTTTAGTGGTTCCATAAGAGGGCTCTTTATTTGATTTAGCAAATATTTATAGAATAGATAAGGATTTGGGAGTGGAGGAGACAGAGTCTGCTCCTTGTTTAATGTCTATTTTTTTTTTTTTACCTCTTGAGCCCAGTCTCTTGGACATGATGGTATTTGAGGGTGACCATGGGTCTTCCCGCTCTGTGTGTCAGAACACATAATACATAATACATGAGCACTTAGGGATTTCATGAGAAAACTCTGTGTGTGTCTACATGCATTTGTATGTAGAGCTTTGCATATGTGTCTATATGCATACGTATATATGTTTACATGTGTGGGCATGTACATGTGTATGTTTGTATGTACATATGTAGGTATTCACTGTCCACTTAGAACCAGATTAATTTCACTTACATGTTTTCATTCTGGGCTTTTGGAAAGGCTGCATTTGAATAAGGATTTTTCTCTTTGGCCCCAAACTGCTTGAAAACCACAGCATCTGATAATATTTATGACTGCTTCTAGCTCTAAGAATCAACATGATTATTTTTTTAATTAATTTTTTTATTTTTATTTATTTATTTGAGAGTGACAGACAGAGAGCAAAAGAGAGGGGGAGAGAGAGAGAGAGAGAGAGAGAGAGAGAATGGGTGTGCTAGGGCCTCCAGCCACTGCAAACGAACTCCAGAGGCGTGTGCCCCTTGTGCATCTGGCTTATGTGGGTCCTGGGGAATCGAGCCTCGAACTGGGGTCCTTAGGCTTCACAGGCAAGCGCTTAACCGCTAAGCCATCTCTCCAGCCCTCAACATGATTCTTAAAAATTATGTGGGAGGATGGAGTGCTAACGCTATTGAAAATGGGCCTTTATCTTCCATTTCCCTTTACCTCCTGGGCACTTGGTCTACTTGCTATTCTCTCAAAGCCACACTCAAACTGTCAGAGAGAATATCTGATTGGTAGTTTCAAATACTGTGGCCATGTGAGGGACTGGAGGAAGGACAGGACAGATGCTTTGGGGGCCATGGATGCTTCATGGATTTGCCTAGAGAAGGGTGACCAGTTGGGCTGGAAGTAGCTCAGTTGTGGGGTGCTTGCCTAGCATGCATGCAGCTCTGGGTTCCAAGCCCAGCATTACATAAAATGGGCATGATGGTGCACACCTGTAATTCTAGTACTCTGGAGGTAAAAGCAGGAGGATTAAAAGTTCAAGGTCATCCTTGTCTACATAGCTCAAGGCCAGCCTGTGATACATACGGCCCTATCAAAACAAGTGTGGTACACTTCCCCAGGTACATTAATTTATACAAACTGTTTCTGTTTTTTAAGTATTTACTATAGATAAATGTTCTACTAGACCCTAGAGAGGTAAATGTTGAGCAGCAAATTTTTCAGTCCTCTAGTTTTAAAGCTTGTAGATTATAGGAGTGGGGGCTAATGAACTGCTAATTCATTCAAGAATTACTCAGTGAGTGTCCACTGCATGTTGAAATATGGAATCAACAGATGATGGCTGAGCCCCACAAGGCTTATATGTAAATGTGTGGATAATCAAAAGCCAAGATAAGTGTGTGACATGAATGTTAAAATGGACATTTTTGCTTGGGCTTCAGGATTTAAAAGACACTAATGAGATGCCTAACCAGCACTGGTTCCCAAGCAACTGGCCTCAAGATACCCGGTCTCCTCAGCCAGATGAAGTCCATAAAGGGGTAAAACTCCAGGGGTTTGCCTCAACTAGAAGGGCTGTCTTCATGGAGTGATTCGGGTAGCTTGGAAATGAGTCCCTTGAAGCTGATGAATAGATTCTCCTGTCTGAGAGGGTGAAGTTGTCGGTGGGGGCTGGGTCAAGGTGGCTGCAGTGGGGCTGGGTGCTCATAGGTTATAAGTGTCAGCTATGGAAGGGGGGCAGGAGGGGAGTCACCTTGGACCTGTCCAAGAGGCCTTTCAGTACGGCAGGAGCTTGAACAGTCTGAAGCAGACAGTGACTGCTAGACCCCAAAGGGGCTGAGGTGGCCACAAGAAAATACTGGCAATAAAGAAAGGTCTGCCCAGGTCAAGGAAACGATAGGCAGGAGGATCTCAAAGGAAGTTCTAAAGAACAGGGCAGAAACACTGGGAAAAACAGCAGGGGAGCAAACAGGGAGCTAACCCCATCCTCCAGCCTCACATGATGGAGGTTCAGCACAGACAGCCACACAGAGAAGATCAACGCTGCCTCAGGCTAGAATCTGGATTTGTCAGAGGGATTTTCTAGCAACTGAACTTAGAGTGCTAGACAGAGGTCCTGAAAGTGGGCAGTGCAGTTCCTGGGTTGGCTTTGATTATAGCTGAAGGCAGGAAAAAATTTCTATCAACAATAAAGTTTATAAGGAGTGAACAAAAGTAAAGCTATACTTTGGTTTGCTCCACAAGCTGAAGTTATATTTTGATTCTCTCACAATCCCTCTTGTCACATAACTGGGTTTCAGTGCTCAGGAGGAGAGGACAGGGGATGTAGAAGCTGGAGACAAAGGGCCTAAACTTGAGGACTCCAGCCTCACATGCTCCAGCAAAGCTCTTCTGGACTTGACTGGTACCCACACTCACTCAGCACTCAGCCCCTCTAGGCCTGGCTGTGACTATTGTTCTGGCCCCGGTCCTTCCCTGGCTGAGCCTGCCTGCCTGTGGGCAGCTCCAAGGATGGGAAGGGGGACCAGAGGAACTGGGCTGGCCTTTTCCCACACCCCGAACTGGCCCACTATGACACTTCAGTGCTGGCACCTGGGCCATGGCCATCGGCTTACAGCTTGTAAAAGTCAGAGGAAATGTTGACTGGCACCCAGACCCCAGCTCTTTCCATGAACTACACTTGAGAGACTGACTTAGGTGTTGCGCTGACATTCTGAAACGGAATTTATACACACACATGAAAGAAATCTCTGGCCACTTAACCTAGTGCTGGAGATGGCTTCTGGTGGACCCACCCATCTGTGCTTCCATAGGATGAGCTTTTCCAGGGTGGAACTCTGGCAAGGCATCTGGCCTGGGCTTAAGGTAGTAACTATGTCAACAGAAATGCACTGGCCTCTTACAAAGGAGGGGCTCTTTAGGGAGATGTCTGTTAAATCATGTTGGCAACATGCACCATTTTGTTTACCCTTTGTTTTTAATGGACAAAGGAAGAAAGAAATTCTGCCTTTAGGAAACCAAGTTTGTTATAGGGGGTGGCCGTTTTTGTGTGCACTGACAGCATGAAGCAGATGTAGGACTGCTTCTTCTCTCTCCATTTCCGGCAGCTGACAACTAGCCAAGGAGACTGCACGCTGTCCAGCTCTAAGAAGCGGAGCTTCAGGCAGCCACGTAGGCACTCTGGCCCAAGTTGCTCTGTGAACTTCGAGCCTCACCTCTGGGAAAGGCAGGCTTGCTGTGGCCTCTGGCAGTAGCAGTGCTTGGCTGGTTTCATTTGTACTTTTAAGGTTATTAATGTTAGATCTAGTAGTACTTTTTGTTTTGTTTGTGTGTGGTGTGATATATGTGGTTTGTGTTTGTGCCCTTGCAGCACCCCATAAATTCACCTGTGGTGGGGGCACTCGCCTGTGGTGGTAGGATTGGGATAGCAAGTGTCCTGCTCCATGGCTCTTCCTCCTGGTCTTGTTTTTGAGCTTAACTCTCTGTTTTTATTGTTTCTGGAGGCTGCAGGGCTCTGGTGACTCTTGGGTCTCTGTTTCCCTGAGGACTGGGGTTACAGGAACATGTTGGCCATGCCCAGCTATTCTACCTGGGATGTGGAGATTTGAGCTCAGACAGTCTCAGAGCCCCTCATGCTTGCACAGGAACTGCACGTAACTCCAGCCCTAGCAGCACTTGTGTAGACTACATTATGTTACTTACAAAATTCACAAAGAAATCTATATCAATATATACTGTTTTCATAATGTGCAAATGTATTTATTATAAAAGTATAGACTAAAGGCCATGACCTGTGTCTCCTCTTAACATAGCTAACACTGAGGGCTCGTGCCCTACAAATGAGTGGTGTTTTTTGGCAAAGCATGGCACAGGGCCAGCTCTACTCCCAAAAGCCACCCTGGATGTGGCTGTAAGGAGAGCCTCATGGGTCTTTTTTCACTTTCCCTGGACTTTACCTCCCATTGGCGTATACTCACCATGCCTGAGATTCCGGAAATCACCCTTTGCTGCCTTGCTGCTCTCTCCCTTCACCACCTTCCAGCTTCCTTCTTTAACAGAGCACTCACTGAGTGTTGCCATGTGCAAGGTGTCAGAAATAGAAAGGGTAGAACTCAGCCATCAAAATGCTGAACAAGTGTGGTGGGAAGCTATGGCAGGATGGTTCCAAGGTGGAAGGGTCTCTACTGAAAATGACCAGCAAAGCTTTCGAGAGAAGATGGGGACTCAGGGTGAGCTCCACTGACAGGGGAGTAAGAGGCAGCACAATATGGGCTGGGGGAATGATGTGAACATGGGTCTAGAATCAGGAATATATAAAACTTGTAGGTGGAAGCAAGGCTGTAGGGGATAGTCTGTAGTCCAAGACTCCTGAGAAGCAGGCATTGTATAATTAGCTGCCTTGTCACCAAGGGAAAAGCTGGTGAGCCTGGCATTTCTCAAAGCATCTGCCACAGAACATTAGTGCTGAGTGATGTTCTACGAATGTAGATCATAAGTTACATGTTTAGGAGTTGCTGCATAATATATTTTCTTTGAAGATTTTCAACACACATCAGTGTATTAAAACATTTTGGAAGTCCTTCAGAGAATAATAATAATAAGAAAACCCACCCTGGCTTGCACTGTTTTGTGCAGCATTTCCCACACTTACAAGCAGCTGTGGAATTGAGTGTTCCACAAAACACCTTGTGTGGGCAGGCAGTGGGAGCCAGCGGAGCATTGAGGGAGTGAAGTTCACTGATGGGATGGAGAAGAAACACCCTGAGGTCGGAGAGAAGAGGTTTGGAGTAGATGCAGATGTGTCTCCCACCTGCTGCCATGGCTGACCCCCTCTATGATCCTGGGAAGAAACTGTTATGGTAAATGCAAAAGGGCGTGTCCTCATGCCTTACCACTGGGAGTATTCACTGCCCATGGGTATTATTAATGGAGCTCAGTGGATATGCCAAGAGAAGCATATGCACACATAAGCTTCTACAGACTGGCAGCTTTTTGACCTCGGACCCTGCTTGCCTTCTTTGTTCAGTCAATGGCTGAGTGCATCTTCCAAGGGCCAGCTTGAATCACAACTCCTTTCTGTAGTTCTTGATGCCTGCCCATGTATTGCATTTCCACTCATGATCTTTCCTTATTGTAATGTCAGGAGCAAGCAATCAGGACACACAATCCAGTTCTTAAGTACAATTTTCCCTTGTCGCCTATTTAGGGTACAGGTACATTATCTGATAAATGGCCTTTGTGACACTGTATGTTTGGTTTTCAAATGGAATCTGGGAAACTGAACATTCAAAAAGCTCATCTTTTGCCAGTCAAAATGAGGATGGAAGAACTGAACCCCTATACTTTGATCCTCAGGAAGGTGACTTTGGGTGCCAAGCCCTCAATGTTTTATTATGGATGTGTTTCTTTATTAAGGTCAATGAAGACGATAACAGCTTTCAGGACAATGAACTAACAAAGTAAAATGAAAGGACAATAAACCAGCTACATGCTCCAGTTCTACTCTGTTTCTGGGGCATTGTTATCATGAGATAATGACATTTTCCAGGACAGAACATTTGCACTAGCCTCTTCGGTGATTTCTCGACTCCCATGCTGGCCTTTCTCCCATTACAATTACTTTCTCCCATTGCCAACGTCCAGGGCCATGTCTGAAGGAATAATTAGATCACATCTCTCTGCTAGCCCCTGGGCTCTAGAAGTTTGCACGCTATGCAAACATAAAGGGTACAGAGCTTTTCCCTGGTTCAGAGACTTGCTTATCTTGGCCTCTGAACCCCTCAACCACTTCACTCTAATACCCATCCCTGTGCTGGCCTCTGCATTTCTTGGAATGCTATACTTTTGACAGCCTTGCAGACTTCAGCCCAGCTGCCCCCAATCTTGACATGGTAGCTCTCCCCCCTTTCAACCTTCAATGTCAGATCCACAAGCTACACAGCCATTCTCTTCCTACCCATCTTACTATTTTAATTCATAGTGTGGCCCTTAGCACTTGGGTGATAGGATTCCATGGATAAGGCCATATGTCCTGTTTCTCAGCTGAGATCTAAGATAAATGTATGAATGAATACTAGCTCTTCCTCAGACAGCTGTGGGGTCTAAGCTATGGAATCTTTTAAAACTTTAACTTAATTTTTTTGGGGGGTGGGGAAGGACAGGGTCTTATGTAGCCCAGACTGGCCTCAAACTTACTTTGTAGCTTCAGTTGAACTTGAACTTCTGATTCTCCTGCCACCAACTCCTAAATGCTTGAATTCCAGGCTTGCACCACCACATCTGGTTTTGTACATGCTAAGCAGGCACTCAGCTCACTGAACCACAGCTCCAGCCTGCTCTGGAGAATTCTGTAAAGAGTATTCCCTTATCTATAAAACAGCTAAAAGAATACTTACATCACAGAGAAATAGGAAGAAATACATTGGAAAATCACTGCCAGTGGCTTTTGGCAAACACTAGCTAGCACTATTGCTCAAATCAGGTCAATTGCCTTTTGGTAAAATACAGATGATATTTGTTTTCTAGGAATTTTTCAAAGATAAAATAGGGCATATGATACAATAAATGTGCAAATATTTAGATGAAAGTTTTACATACTACAAGAAATTTTCTTCTTCTGTATAATGATGATGCAGGAAAGAAGCAATAGATTTCATTTTATTTATTTTTTTAAAACTATTTATTTACTTATTTGTAAATAAGAGGGGATGGTGATGTATGGGTGTATCAGGGCCTCTTGCTGCTACAAACCAACTCCAGATGTGTTGCTTTGTATGTCTGTTTTTATATAGGAATTGGGGAATCAAACCTGGATTGGTAGGCTTTGCAAGGAAGTGCTTTTAACAATGAGCCATTTCCCTTGCCCAATAGAGAGACATGAAGATTGTTTGTTTGAAACAAAACAATCCAAAATAAACAAACCAATCCCCACCATGCTAGTCTGGAGCATGCAAGGCTTCTAACTAAAAGTAAAACATGTGGGGCAGGAATTGGCCCAGAAAAAGCAAGGTCACAGCTGACCTAATGGAAAACTGGAACGAGTAGAGGCCATAATTTCTGAAGCTCTTTGCAGCCATAAGGTATGAATGGTTGGAGGACTCAAAGCCTGTCTGAAGTCATGTTATCTTCTTGCTCACAGTATTAGCCAGGCTGGCTGCCTGGACCCACACTCTGTAATAGAGACATGGATACAGCCACGTGGGTGGCTGTGTTTGCTAGTAGTTACATTTGTAAAATGTACAAAGAAAAAAAATTAAAAATATTTTATTTATTTATTTAAGAGAGGGAGAGCAAGAGAGGGGGGGGAGTGAGAGAGAGAATGGGAACATCAGGGCCACCAGCCACTGCAAACAAACTCCAGACACATGTGCCACCTTGTGCAACTGGCTTATGTGGGTACTGGGGAAATCAAATCTAGGTCCTTAGGCTTTGCAGACAAGTGCCTTAACTACTAACCCATCTTGCCAGCCCAAGAGAAAATACTTTTAATATATCTTATTGAACCTAACATATCAACCCAACGTGTCTTTAAAAATCTAGGATGTATTTTGCATTCATGGTATATGTCACTTTTGATAGCCACATCAAGTGTTCAGTAGCCATGGGTGGCAGGTACTGCCTGGCTAGACAAGCAGCTCTAGATGTTATTTTTAAGGTGTTTAGGACTAGAGTCATCTTTTGCTACTAACGAAGTGAAAATCATTTTTAAAACATGAAGGTGGTGAATACCAGGGAGATCCAAGACCCATCAAAATGAAAAGAGAAGTCAAATGCCTAGCACTGGACAAAGAATCATCTATATCACACTCATCAAGGCCCAGGAAATATTACAGGGGAAGTGAACAATTAAATATGAGAGCTATTCTCACTGCTAACCAGAAAACCTTCTTCATGGACATGGTGGTAGACACTGAAAAGGTTCAACATTTATCAAAGCATAAAATAAGAGGTTGCTGAGAGTTCAACACTAAAGGAGACTTCTAACATGCCCCCCAAGGCTCAGGGACCATGGAGAAGAGAGCGTGGAAAGAATGTAAGAGCCACTGGGTGGGAAGGTGGATTGTAAGGTATTGTCCTTCCCATAGAAACTGACTGGTGCATTAATGACTCCACAGTGATTATAGTTACCTCTACTGAGGAGGGTCCTCAGTGGAATGGAGGTAGGGGAGAGGGGACAAAAGAGAATAACCTAATGAGAATAAGACCATTTTGTAGCATGTTCCCATATTAAACCTCCTAATATACTCATTTTAAAAAGGTCCTGGAGGGTTGGAGAGATTGTTCAGTGGTTAAAGGCACCTGTTTGCAAAGCCTTGATGCCCCAGGTTGGATTCCCCAGTACCCATGTAATGCTAGATGCTCAAAGTGGCGCATGCATCTGAAGTTTATTTGCGGTGGCAAGAGACCCTGGCCTGCCCTTTCTCTCTCTCTCTTCCCTTCTCTCTGTCTCTCCTTGCAAATAAATTAAAGAAGGTCCTGAGGCTGGGGAGATGGCTCAGCAGCTAAAGGTGCTTGCCTGCAAACTTTATGGCCTGAGATCAACTCCACAGCAATGAGAATCTGGAAGCAAAGTGGCATACATGTCTATAATCCGAATGCACCTACATCAATGAGAAGGGAGCCGGGAGGATCCAGACACCAGAGAGACTGGCACACATGTGTGGGGAGAGTAGGAGGAGCAAGGGAAGCCCTGTCTCAAGAAGGATGGAAGGAAAGGATAGAAACCCTGAGGTTGTCTTCAGACCTCCACATGCACATACACACACATGCACATCCACATATACATATATCCTGTGTGTTGTGTGTGTGTATACAGTATGTGTGGTGTATGCATGTGTGTACAGATGCACACATGTTGTGTATGTAAATACAGAGGCTAGAGGAGAACTTTGGGTGTGCTTTTCTATTGCTTATTTGTGTACTTCCTTGAGATGGGGGTCTCTCTCAACCTAGAAATGCTGTTTTGGTAAGCCCCAGTGATTTTCTGGTTTTCACTCCTCCCTCCATATCTCCATGAGCTGGGGCTCCAGTGAAGATGTCATGACCACACACAGATATTTATGTAGATTCTGAGGAATCAAACTCAAGCTGTTTCAGGCCTTCCATAGTCCTTATGATTAAGTGGCAAGTGCTCTTTACTGCTGAGCCATCTCCCTGTCTCCCATGGAAATGTTTTAATTCTCAGGGCAATAAAGAATCATTGATACATGCAAAGCTATATTTGAAACTGTACATGTGTCTATTAATCATCTATCATTATTTGCATTTTCTTTTTTATTTCTTTGAGACAGGGTCTTATATGGTCCACACTGGTTTCAAACTCACTATGTAGTCAGAATTGCTGGTCTTCCTGCTTCTGTTTTCTAAATGCTAGAATTACAACTGTGTACCAGTATACCTGGTTTATGCGTTGCTAAAGATGGAACCCTGGGCTTTATGTGTGCTAGGCAAACACTCTCTAACTGAGCTATTATCTTTAGCCCCCCATCTATCTACCTATCTACCACCTATTTACCTACCTATGATGTATGTCTTCTAGATGACTACAGATATTTCTAATTTAAAACCAAACCCTGTTTTCTTTCTGTAGCATTATTTCAGGGAAGATTTATAAGAAGCTCTGTGTTTTCATGGAGAAACTATTTTTCTGGTATGGTTTACAAAGCTAAAGAATTTCAACAATCAAACTATTTCCATCGAAACAAAATTAAACTTGGAAAAGGATGAGAACTAAACATGAAAGAATGGGCTTCAGAGAGCAGAATTATTATGGAGGAAAGTCCAAAAATTATGCGTTCCCTGTTGACCCATAAATATATTATCAGTCTACTCTTAAATTTCTTTTGGACTCAGACTGGGCAAGACAAGGCTCCCAGCCTGAATATGACAAGTCTCAGAGGGTCAGAGTAGTCACTCTAGCACTCGAGCCTGGGAAATCTGAGTGTATTAGCCATACTGCTGGATGAAAGCACATGGGCATACGAGCTCCTTTGGAAGCCTCCAATCTACTTAGACTGGCCTGGTGGGATGTTGGTCTGATGCTAGTTATCTGTGAGGTCTTATTTGTGCCAGAAGGTTATTTGATCTAATAGCAAACTCAGTTGCAATACAGTCCTGTCCCTGGCAGAGGATCCAGTGTAGAACCAGTGAGGTAGCTGGTAATGTAGGGGTAGACATGGGCTCTGGTGGGCTCCTATGTCTTTTGTTCTGGTTTTGGGGGGCTGTTCCTACTGTTTGCAAACACAGAAGAAGGAGGCGTCAGTTCTGAAGTTGCCTTGGCTGTCAGTGGAGGATGCATGGCCTCCATGAGGCCAGCAGTGGGATTGGGCATTAAGGAAACAGCCTCACAGGTCTGGGGTGAATGTTCCTTTCTATTTCTCTCTACCAGCACACTCAAGAACGCCAACCTGCTTTAGTGAGAACTTCTTCCTTGCTGTCTAGAAGGAGAAAGGAGGGGACACTCTCTGTCTTGCAAAGGACAACTCCACCATGGCCTGTGTTATTACCTAAACCACTTAGGCTGTCTGTGACTATGTTTAACTTTGCAGACTCTGACTTTTAGTTTCCATTAGTGATTTCTCCCTAGTAAGTAGGAGAGTATATGGAAAATATCATACAAAATCCACCCCTTGGAAAGCTGAATTCAAGTCAGAGCCCAAAGTCCAGGTACTGAAACCCGTGCCTAGTGCAGCTTTGAGGGCCACAGCATTCAAGGGGCAACTCAGTGCAGATGTGGGGTGAAACTCAGAAATAGTGTTGAAACCTTCATAAATGGGACAAATCCCAACCCCCTCCAATCGTTCCTAAGTGTATTGGCCAAAATGAAAAAAACACTAAATACATCACAAATTTATTTTTATGACGTTTGCTTAAGACAAGACTAGTAAAGCCTCAGTTTTTAAAACTAACTTTGTGTTTTCAAACAAGCATTTAAGATGTCAAAGTTATTAATAGTTGGCAATGACAAAAATGTGGACAGTAACTGTAATGAGATTTAGTGTTTATTTTTTCTTTTCAGATTTAGTGTTTTGATAACCCTGTATTAACCTCATCTATCTGGAGCTGCTTCTCCGAGACTTTGTGAACTTCTCTCCTTATTAGGACATCCTGTGACTTGCTACTAAGACTCAACACCTTATAAAGAGGGCATTGTACAAGTTATAAATATCTATGACTCCCTGGGACAAGGAAATAACCAGAGTTACTTTCTTAGTGAAATAAGGAAAAGTGGAAAAGCAAAATGCATTATGAGCCCTTCCTCAAATTGCCTTCAGACTTGTCAGAGAGTGAAAATCACTGCTGATTAAAATGAAAATGGGCTAAACTGTGGCATAAGCTGGAAGCAGTCAAGATCAGGAGGAAGCTCTGGAGGTGAGACTTCTGCCAGAGGATTTGAGGAGACTAAAGGCTGAAGAGCAGAGCCAGGAGTGGGGTGTAGCTACTCTCTCCTTTATCTTAGCTATATTCCTCCCTTAGTTTCTCTCCATTTGAGCCCACACACTTGTTCCCTCTGGCCAGAAGCCCTTCCCCTCCCTTCACCACCAGGAGCTCATCCTTCAGGTCCTAGCTAAGTGAGCTCCTTTCTTTTGAAGTTTTCCTTGAGCCCCTGGCCGAGGTTAAATCTCCTCTGCTCCATGTTCCCAGAGAACTCCAAACTACTCCCCCACAGTTACCACCTGTAACTTTAATTCACTGATCTTTCCAGACTAGTCTACTGTGCATGTCACAAAGCAGGGAGGGACTCTGCTGGCTCCTGCAAAGTCCCACCTGCCTGGACTGGTGCTTGCCAGGGGGAGGACCCAGGGCCTCTTTGTCCAGGGATGGGTATATTCCATCCTAGACAGTGTTGGTGGTAGAAGAGGAGGCAGGAAGAAGTGGGAGTCAGGGACATTAAAGGAACTGTGGCTAACATGGGAACTCAGTTCACAGAGGAGGCCCAATTTTGGTACATTGGGCAAGATATAAAAATGGGATGACGCTGGAGGTACAGGATGGGAGGACAGGAAGGAAGGTTACTGATGTCAAGGACTTGTTCTGTCTTCCAAAATGGCTCAATCTCTCTTAGAAAGGTCAACCTGAAGGAAGGGCTCCAGAAGGGCTTGGGCAGTGCAGGGCTGTAGGCTCTACTTGTGCCGCTTCCACTAACACCCTGTGTGTTATGTGAGCTACATCTTTCTTTTATGCAAGAAAAGGGCAAATTAAGGAAGCGATGGAGAGCAAGTGAGATGCTCTGGCTAGGAAGATGTGGGGAATCCCTTCAGTACCTTCCCAGCTTTCAGCTTTGTCACTGAGAAAGAAGGTGCTAGGCATATGAGGTTTTCCAGCCAGCTCCTTCTTGGGACAGAGGGTATGATGAGGTAAGGTGGTGACGGAGACACTGAAAGAAGATGGACCTGTGTGGATGGCCAGTAGTGGCTTGGGTCTCCCACATAACGCTCTGGAAGCCCAGCTTTCAGGTCAGGTTTGACCATCTGTGATTCAGCCCAACAACACTCTCAGGCTAGAAAAGAACTTCCTTCCATGGAGGTGCTTCACAGAGCTCCTAATGGAGATCTTTCTCAGTGCCATCAGCTGAAGGACAGGTCCATAGAAGCCAAGGTAGACAACTTGCTTGGATAAGTAGCCAACTTCCCAAAATATTAAGCATTTGGGTGAAATTCTGACCCTCAGAGCCAAGCCTTGCTTGCCTAAATCATGATTCTGTTTGGAAGGATAGAAAACAAGGTCAGAGAATTTGGACAGAGTATTTTCTAACCCTGCCTTGTCTCATTCATTTGTCTCCAGCAATTACTTCTTCCCTATTTGGTATGTGCAACTTGACACCATGACTTGACCTTCTGTTGTTGCAGCTGCTGGGAGATGAGACAATGTGAAGCTAAAAGTCCCATGAAGAGCTAAAAGAGAGATATGAAGATACAGTGCTCAAAGAGTAGGTTATTTCACACTTACAGATACTTCTATACCTACAGAAGGACATTGGCACACACAGGAAAATCTCAAGCTGTTCTATTTTACAGCATCAACTTTGGTCTTGGTTTCTCTGAAAACAGTTAACTTTCCAGGTTTTACATACAGTTTTTTTTTTTTTTTCTGTGAGGAGAAGGTGTTTTGACCTTGTTCTTTTTAAACTTGGCAAAGTAATCCAAGAATTCCAAGTACTTATCTCCTCCTTCCAGTGAAACTGCAAAGGAAAGGCTTCCAAGGGTGAGAACTGTAAGAATACTACTGAGAAGTCAAACACTCAGGGTGGCACCCTGCCAAAGCAATCATACCCTCTAGGAACAAACAGTTACCATAATTTTCTTTTTTTTTCTACATGACCCACTTCTTAGCAAAGTTTATGAAAGGTCAAGCCCAGCAGCAAGCTGGCCCTATGCTCTAGATCTGAGGCTTTAGCTTGGTGTCAGATACCGACTGAAAAACCTCAAGATCTGTTTATTCAGAGCCAATGAACACATCATGTAAAGAAACTCAACTTTCACATAGATAACTTTCTTCCTTTCACCACTGTTGATTTGAATGTAAGGAGATAATTCTGAGGAAAAGTTTTTCATACATGTTGAAATATAACTGAAAATTTATGAGATCTTTTTCATGAGCCAAAATGCCTCCTGTGTGGTCACGGGAGGGATGTGGGTGTCTGGGCACGAGGAGGCATTTATGCCTTGGTCCTGGCACCACCTTGAACTTCCTGCCCTAGATGTTTTACACACCTCACTCTGGCTCCTGTATGTGCCTGGCCATCTCTGTTTGATCTTCCATGGGTACCATCTAGTTCATCTGGGAAAGTTGAAGAGTAAACCCACTTATGCCCTCCCAGCTACTGTCTTTCCCATGAATGGCTACTTGGGCCAAGATCTGGAGTCCTTGACACCATTCTTATTCTCCACACTGGGCAGACACCAAGCCAGCGACTCTGTTTCCTCAAAATCTCTTACATTTGGACTCTTCCCTCCTCACTGTCACCTCATTGCCACCATGTCACACTGCAGCCAGTGTGACCATAAGCATGAATCTGACCATTCTTTGCCTACACATACATAGAATCTCCACTGTTCCCAGGTGGTTCCTATGACCATCAACCTATGTGCCTCACTGCCTAGCACACTGACCTCTTCTGTCCCATCTGGCATCTCCCTGAAGGAGCCACAGTCTCACATGCAGCTCTTAAGTGTCCCTATTATGCCTGTTAACATCTCAGCTTAGATGTCTCTTTAAGCAGTCACTTTTGACTCCAAGGCTGACCAGATATCTTCCAGAGAGCATTCCTATACCTCTCCTCAGCTCCATCTCAGAGCCTTTAACACTGGGCTATGCTTGGGACCTGCCTGTTTGTCCCTGCTGACTCAGTGAGGGAGGCACAGCAGCACACAGGGCTCAGCTCATAGAAGGTGATTAACAGGTCTATGCTGATTGTGAGAGGGAGCTCAGGAACCCCTGTATGGATGGTCAGATCCAGAAGTTGAATTCATGCATCAGATTAGCCTCTTTCCAGCAGAGACCTTGGAAAGGTGGACCCTTTCTTGAGTTTTAGCTTCTGTTCAATAAATGGAGGTCATAGGTGTCCCCACATTAGGATATGTGCTTCTGTAATCTTTTGCAGTTAGTGCAGTAATGAGCCCTTTCTTCTCATTAACCATACACTGAACTTCAGGAAGCCAGAATGAAATCTGCTGTACTGGGCATTACCAGTGCCCAGCCTAGACATGGATCCTAAGCAGGAGTGTAGTAGATATTTGAGGGAAAGGAGCCACTCAAGCCTTAGAAATCAGAAGTGAAGGGAGGAAAAAAGGAAAGACAAGGGGAAGAATAAAGAGAGAATACAAATCTTGTGAAGGAAGAAGGCAGAGAAGCAGGGTGAAGAACTTCCCTGAGGTCCATGCACTATATAAGGCCCACCTGCTTTACAAGCACCAAGCTGAGGACACTCCCCTGGGAGACAACCTGCCCAGGCCATTCTATCCACTGTGACAGCACAGAGACATGGTGTCCATGGGACGGACCTCTCTCCCTTACTGGAAACAGCTCTGCACAAGGAAGCCCTGGGCCTGGAGCTCCAGAAGGACTTCACAACTTCCAGGGATGTTTCAGATAGGTTTTAAACATTTTTTACATGTATCATATATGTGCATCCTTGGGTCCCTTGTGATTGCAAGGAAACCTGGCCTTTCAAAACAAGCTCAGAGGACTGTGTGCAGAGAGTAATGGAATATACCAGCCTCCTGATGCCAGATCTGAGAGCAACCAAAGAGTTGAAAACAAAAGAGAAATCCAGCCTACTGGGTCATCCTGGAACATGTGAGGGGCTGGGGTTGACACTGGGTAAAAAGATTGGGGAGGGCTACTGAAAGACACATTAAATTCCAGCCACAAAACCATGAGGCAGTTGCATTTTCTCTTTTTCCAGCCATATTAACAGCAACCAGAATCTGGATTAACATTCCTTTCCTGAGAGGAAAGGACAGTTGAAAACATAGGAGGATTGTGACTGTCTACTTCCTTTATGCCTAGGATACTCTTAGTGTTTCTGAAGGACTGTGGAGACTTGCCTTTAAATTGTACCAGGAAGGAAAGAGAAGATGCCATCTGCCTGAAAAATGGGGATTTGGATCAGCTCACTTGTCATCAGCTCTGTCTGCTTTATCCGAATCACCTGGGGATCCCAGACCTCATCCTAGACAATTCAATAGGGCCTTTGGGGTTCAGTGCCTTAAAATCAGGCTATAAATCACTGGAATCCAGAAAAATGTGATCTATAATTTTCCTGATCTTTCATACCTAACAATGCACTTGAAATTGGTGATCTAGGCCTAGAACTGTCCACCTGGGCAAAATTCTGCAACTGATCAGGGCTTATTATTTCCATTTAATCTAGACAAGTTATTATTACCAAACTAGTCATAGAGACATATAAGAAAGCAGTGTATCATTGGTCAAATGTGCACAAGAATGTTGTTTAGATCCCAAGATTCACCTGCTACAGGAGCTGCCTGATGAACTCTGGCCTGGTAGTATACCTTGTTTTATCCCTGTGTGGTAACTTCAGTTACTACAGTAAGAAAATAGCCATGGAAAAGTTAACACTAAAATACCTAAAGAAAAAGTAGGTCCAGGCAATTGACGAGAGAGAAATTTAACATTTGGAAAATTGTCCCACTAACCATAAGAACACAAAACCAGATTTCTGTGAGACAGCTGAGCTTCCTGATGGAAGGTTAACCTGTACGTCTTTCAGGAGAGCCACTTGGCAATGTGTATGACAGCCTTAGCCCTTTGCATCTGATTGATCCAGTAGAAAGCTAGGCATTTAACCTAAGGAACATTCATGAATGTGTACAATAATTTGGCATTATGAATACTGACTATAGCTGGTTACAATAACAATCACTTAGAAATGAATATTCTAAAAGGAAAAAATATACCATGAAATATGACACAACCTTCCCTTAAGATGATCACAGGCTATCCAGGGTATGCAGTGGTATGGAAAGCTTCCTCCCTGAATACATCGAAGAGATGAGAACAGGTTACAAAATGGGAGCCATAACACGACCCCAAAATAGCCAGCTGAAAAAACTCAAAATCCCTTTAAATTTTCTTTCTAAAACCAAGCATTTTGAACTCAAAGAGTGGTCCAGGTGTGCAGGAAGCCTTGAGGACCATCCTGCAAAATGTCCAAGGGAAACTTTCTTGTTGTCTTTGTCCCATGTGTTCTGCTTTGGTAATGCCACACTGAAGGCATGGGCCTGGCCAGGAGCTCTCCGAGTGGACAGGCTCAACATGGAAACAGTGAACCATGCTGACAAGCTAACAGAAGTTCATTAAGCAGAGAGTACGGGAAACTGGATCATGCAAAGTTACAGAGTGAGCAATTAGTCCAATGAGAATGGAGTAAAGGAACTGGAGGTGAGTATTGGATAAAATGGAACCCTAATGATCAGTCAACTTAAGAATTTGTGTTCCCTACTTTGCCAAATCTGAAGCCAAGAAGGGCATGTTAAAACCTGTGATTAATGAAGAGCACCCCTGTGGCTATTTATTGGAAGCAGGAGAAGGCTTATGCAGAGAACACCAGATGTTTAGTAAACTTTTAAAGTTTTATGATCAGTCATGTCACTGGGTTTGCTACTTAAGTGGTTCTTCTGGAATTTTCTTGTCTATTTTCTTACCATGTCCCCTGCTGCTATCCCATTCAGGTTTTCCCTGATATGGTGCTTGCCCAGCTCTCAGGAGGTGGGCACTAAATGCTGGAAAGGGTGGTGGCTCAGAACTCAGGCTTCTCACAGCCCTGCTCAGAAGTGGGGGACAGAGGCTCTCAGGCCTCTCCCCTTGGAGGCTACTTTGGGGACCAGGCCTGTATCTGTCATTCAGGGTGTGTGAGCTGGAGAAGCAGGGAGCAGACAGGAACCTGGAAAGAATAACTGCCAGGCTTCCGTGAGTTCAACATGTGTCTGAAGCAATTCAGAGTACGACGAAGAACGCGATTGGGATATTTTTTATTTTGTTTTGTTTTAAAGGAAAAACTCAGAACCTGTGACTCTTGTTCACAAGCACATGGCTAGTTGGAGTCATTGTGAGTTTATGGAAAATGTGGTCAGCCCCATAAATCAGGGCTGAGGAATTCTTACAATCATCACTGTACAAAACATGCAGGTCTGTAGCGAGTCTCCTGAGGTTATGCCAAACAAAACAGAGTGAACCAGCAGACTACGCAACAGTTCAGTCCTTTCCTTGGGATTCAGTCCTGAGCATCCATAAACAGCCAAGTTCTGGCTCCCATCTACCCTATCTACTCTTGTGCACTTCCACGTGTCCTTGGAGAAGTCTGTGGCCACTGCCATGACTGCCAGGGCACAATTCTTCACAGCTATTTCTCTCACATGTGTTGCAATGTTAACAAGACTTCAAAGAAAGTTCATAGAAAAGTAAATTGGTTAATCATAATCTGACACAATGCTGAGGACAGGTTCAAAGGCACCCAATCCTTAGACTTCCTGAACTTCAAATACGTTGTTTTGTGGAACTGTGTTTCTCAAAAGCACATGAAATATTGTCCATGCTAACATGAGCTTTCACTCAGAATTAGTAACTGAGATTTATTCAGGTGTAACTCCCTAGAGGATATTCCACCTATTGATTCCACTGTTCTTGGACTCACGCAGCCAGACCTGTGCCCCGAACAGTGAATGCTAGAGGTGCATCTTTCTGTCAGGCTGCCCTACTCTATGAATTCATTTCTGTCAAACTGATCAGTAGAGAATGAAATGTTAGCATGTTTTAATGGAGAAGTTTTTCAGTTGATTAAAAAAAGGAAAGAAAAAAAGCATGTTCTGCTACAAAAATATACCCACTGAGCCTTACTTTAGGTATGTTCACATTATTTCTACCTTTGAAATTGTTCTTATCTTTGATTTAATGTCTTTACATTTCATCAATGTTTTTACAGGATGGCCCATAAATAAAATACCATAAAGTGGCTGTTGTGAAATAACTTATGGAAAGCAGGCAGAGGTGTTGAGAACAGAGAGATGGAGAGACCTTTTCTCCAAGGAAATGATTAAGAAAAAAACAGAACAATGATGATCCATAGTGGTTGCATTACATTTTAAAAGGAAGTATGATTCAATTTTTTTCCTACATTTGTTTTTCGCATTTTTTGGTACATGTTCTTGATGTGTGTGAGTGCGTGAGGACAGAGAACAATTTTTCAGGGTTGGTCCTCAACTTCCACCTCATTTTTCTTTTTTAATATTTGAAGTAGGATCTCATTCTAGTCCAGGTTGACCTAGAATTCACTATGTAGTCTAAAGGTTGCCTTAAACTCACAGTGATCCTCCTACCTCTGCCACCCAAGTGCTGGGATTAAAGGAGTGTGCCACCACACCAGGCTTTCATCTCATTTTGTTATTTACTGCTCCCTTCACAGGGCTAGCTGGTCTGTGAACATGTAGAAAATTCTCCTATCTCCCCCTCCCTTCTCACTATAGTCATACTGGGGATTAGAGAAGCCTACACACAACTTCTGCTGGCTCAGGTGCTCACACTTGTGTGACAAGTGCTTTGTCCACTGAACCAGGCCCATCTTCATATTTTTGTATCTTCCAACTCAAAGTATAGCGGTAAGAGAATAAAGTGGACACACAACGTGTATAAATATTGATGAAATTCATTTAATATATCAAAGTTCCTATTTTATATGTGGCAGGTCAAATATAATAGAATATTGTGTATTGTTTTTCTTCATCTGTAAGATGAGTTTTCATGAATGTTAAAAAGATTTACTTCTTCACAGAAACCAAATTAAATAATTTCTAAGACCAAATACCTCCCCAAGTTCCAGTTTTATGGCCCATGTTAATTTCTGTTAATAGTAATATTTTCACTTTTGAATTTGCTACAGAAATTGGCCCTTGTTTGCTTTCACAGAAACACCAGCCAATATTTGTGCCAGGGACTAACCTGGATCAACATTTATATGACCTGGTTTCACAGCAAATTTGCCTGTCGGCCCTGCCACAACATGGAGCAAGAATAGCCAGCTGGGCAGCAGGCTGTACAAGCTATGACACTTCAGATCAAATCCCCTTGACCACAACGCACCCTCTGTCACCACATGCAGAGAGTGAGATGGCAAGGCCTGTCTGCTCCAGCACTGCTGATGCCTGGTTGGATGGTGGACCAGGCACAGATGTGGGCATCCCCCCCACACCAACTGCAGTGAAGCTTGGATTCTTGCATCAGTCACCCACAGACAGTAACAAAGCACATCTTAAATAATCACAATAACATATGCCACTGACTGACAGTTTTGGTACACCATCAACCACGAGCCAAATGCTTTATAGATTTCCCGTCTCCCACAGCCATACCATGAAGCAGTTATCATCATCAACTTCATGAAGGTGGCTTGCCTGAAGTTTGCTAGCGAGGAGGGAAGTGACTTTCAAACCCAAGAAAATCTTACTTGATAAGAGTTTTCAATTAGACACCTTTATTTTGCTTTTGGATAAAGGAGCTTTATTTTCAAGGAAGATACAGGTCACTGGGAGTTAGAGATTTTGGTCCCAAGACTTGTTCTGCAAAAATGGCAGACCAGAAACTGACACGCTCAAGAAGGACTAACTGTGGTATGAGCTCAAGAGCTGAGGTTGATTCTAGAAACATTGCTTCACCAGCAGAACAAGTTATTTACCTGTTTTTGTCTACTTCCTCATGAAGGTATGGGCTGGCTGGTTCTAGGACGGCTCTGCCTATATAACTCCTCCTTGTTGGGGACACTCCTGGCTTAGTCGTGACAGCTCCTGGACAATCTCTCACCAGGCTAGAAGCCTCTGAAAGGTCCTGGGAAGTTGGATGGCTGGATCAGGCCAGTACCTGCTGGGTGGCAGGAGCTCTCTGTGGCCCTTTCTCCCTCACTTGTTGCACTGTGTCTCTCCACTAGCCTGTGCAATGAGGTCCAAAGGTGTTTCTCCTGGAGCTGCCCAAAGGATGAAGCAGCCCTGCTCGTGATATTTGTAGACTGATAAGCTCAAGCTCAAGTTCCAGGAAGTCTAACCCAGTATATTTCTGTCAAATTTCATTTCAGAAGAGCAAATCAAGCCTCAAGGTCTTGCAACAATCAGGATTTAAAAAAAAATTCTGATTTGTTACAACATGAGGTAATGAACAGATTGAATATCTGGAGTTATTATAGCTCTACAAAGACAGAGGGAAGGAGAAAAACATGTCTCTGTACATGACCATTAATGCATCCTACCGTGTCTCCTGGCTGTGGCCTCATCACAGATACACGGTCGTATCCTTTCCTCAGTAGGACCCACAAGGCATCGAGTTTTCCCTGAAATAAAACAAATGCACCAAGATTACATATGAAACCAATCTGGTGGACAGTCACTGTAGACACGAAGAACTTGCCATGCCTCTTCCGTCACATCCACAGCACAGCTCTGGCTATATGGTTGTGGCAAGGTTACTCACCCTCCAGCCCCTAAATACAACATTCAGGTTTCTTGGTTATAGGAGAAGAGATCTTGGGCTCCTCCACCCCAGAGCCCTCCAGTGCTCGTGAGGGATGGGTCCTCAGAGCTGAGTGTAGCTCTCTAATTTAACAGGTCCTTCACTGGGGGAGGCAGGAGAGCTGGGGTCAGAGAAGAGGAATCTCAGAGGATTCTGTGATAGAATGGCTCAACCCAGGCATTCTAACTTCAGAGACAGAAGAGGTAGCCTCCAGAATCTAGGCAAGGAGGTGGATTCTCTCTTGGGGCCTCTAAAAGTTGCACAGCCTGGTCCTCACCTTGACTTTAGCCCAGTGAGACTTGTTTTGGGCTTATGATCTTCAGAACTGTAACATAAGGAATCTGTGTGGTGTTTAGCCTCTAGGTATGTGTAACCTGTGATAACAGTGACAGAAATCCAACACAGAACTTGTTAGTTCCCAATATATTCTGTGTTCATCTGCTTACTGTAGCCTGCCCCCTGGAAGGCCAGCTTCACGCCAGCAGAGGAGGTATGGTTCTGTCCAGTGTCGAATGCCTAGCCCTCAGGAGCATCTGGTGCTCAATACATGTTGCTAGGTGATAAGTGATCCTATGTGCTAGGTGCTTTTAACTCGTTAGCAGCTCTAGAGTGGCATGGAGGAAATGGATGGGGTCAGAGTAAACAGGCAGCTAACCCAAAGACAGATAGCTTGTGACCTGAAGAGCTGTGATGGCAGCCTATCTCTGACCCCACAGGTCACATATTATCACACCAACTGCAGAAGGTCTTCTGGCTGGAGTGCTTTACTGTACAGCCTGGAGAGCAAGCTTTAGGGACTGTGGGTTGCAACATGTAAAGTCTTGTCTAGAGTAATTTTGTGTGTTACAACTAGGATCATTTTTAGGACTCGACCTTTTAAGAAACAGAGTAGAAAAAATATTAGGGCGAATTGTGTATGGAGAGGGTAAGTGTTATTTGTGTCTGGACATTTTATTTTGGTGTAGTGTGCATGCCCACGTGCCAGCATATCTTGGGCCAAAATGTGGAGAATCCTTTCTAAAGGGGAATATGGAAGGGACCTCTGGGTGCCGGTGCTGGGAAGGTGAGGAAACGTCTGTAGCGTTCAGCGTTCTCTACATACAGCCTGCACAGTGGCAGCTTTCATTTACGAGTCATCTCACAGGCCTTCAGGTTCTGACATAACCCTCCGGAGGGTTAAATACACATGGCACTTTGAATCTCAACTCTTGTTCGAGCTCCTATGGGTTAAAAGTGATCTTGCCATGTACAGTTTCTCATCTCCTTTAGCAAAGAATTTACAAAAGCCTTGAAAATATTTTGAAATGGTTTTGGTGTGCTGGACAGAATCACTGCTGCATTGAGCAGAACTTTTTGCCCCAAACAACCTAACCATCAGGTACACACTTTCCTTGAAGGGTTTTTGGGATAAGCACTTATGATTAGTCTATAGCAGGTAGACTTCCTCGATGAGTGCCTTCTTTTCTTTCCTTTTCTGTGGACGGAGAGGGATGGACTTCGTACATCAGCCCACCCACAGTAATATGTTTGCTAATGGCTCAGCTCCTGGGCAAATGAGAGAAGGAATGACAGGGGCCTGAAAGAAGGAAATTTGGATGTTGAAAAAGGTATTAATGAACTCTGGATAAATTTAAAGCTCCATGCCTAGCAAAAGGGTAGAAACCACCTGGATGTGCAGCCCCAGGAGGGAGAAGTAAGTTTTATTCCTTTGTGGAAGTAGATGACAGGAAGCACTGAAGTCTGACTACAGGGCCTGTAGTTCTCTTCCCTTCTGAGCCTGCAGCATGGATATCTCCTTAAGCCTACTTTCCTCATTTTTAAAATATGGGTAATAATGCAGTCTATTATTGAAGTTAGGCACTTATCTCAGGGAAAATATTTATGGTATTATCTGTGATAGAAGTAAAGTCATTTAATGGTAATTTGGAAAACTGCAGAAAGATGGGAAAAATAATTTAGAGTGTGTCCAGTCAGTGGCAGTTATTAAGCACATATATGCCTCTCTTCTATGTTCTGCCAGCCTTTCCCCTCTAAGCCAATTATTATTATTTTTTTTTTTTTGTAGCTGAGTGTGGTGGCGCACGCCTTTAATCCCAGCACTCAGGAGGCAGAAGTAGGAGTCTGAGGCCACCCTAAGACTACATATTGCATTACAGGTCAGCCTAAACTACAGTGAGACCCTGCCTTGAAAAAATTATTTTTATACCTGTATATATGGACAATGGATGCTGGGGAATTGAACCTGGGCTGGCAGGCTTTGCAAGCAAGGGCCTTGAACCATTAAGCCATCTTACTAGTCCTTAAATCTTAATTGTAATGAAGATGTGTCACAGAAATCTGAAAGCAGACATCACAAAATGAATGAGCTCTTCTCTTCACACCTGCTTCCCTTTCACCCCCCCCCCCCCCCGGGTTCACGGAAGGGCAAGCTGCAAGCAGAGGATCGCTGTAACCCTCTCTCCACACCCCTCCTTTCCAGCACCAGCCGCATCTTGGCGATAGTCTCCCTGTCCCAGCTCTCCTGTCACCTGTTCTTGTCCAGGTCTGTCCTATCATTTCCATGGCTCTTGCTTTGGTCTAGGCCCTCATTCCTTGTCACTCATTCGTGACATTTCCTGATTGTTTATTTTTTTAACCTCCTGGCTCTTGTCCTCTTCCCATGTATGGACTGACATGGGATGTTACTGCTAGCTCAAATGCATGCACAGTAGTTAATAAAGTATCCCCTGAACATCTTATTGCTAGTGTTAAATTCGGCAAGTTATTGGACCTCTCTGTGCCTGGTTTTGCCATTTGTGAAAGAGGAGGGGAAATATTTTCGACTTTTGAGGGCTGTTGTAACAACTCAGCCACTTGCAAGCACCGGGAAGCCAGTCAGCCTAAGATGTGCTCTCCATCCAGGTGAGCCACGACTGCCACCAGCCATTTCAGTCAGGCTCCTTTGTGCTGAGTTCTGAATCCTCCACAAATGCATCCGAAGTCCTTGATTTGTGGCATAAGAAAGAACCTGGGTAGCCATACAACCTGTGCCTCTTTCTACTCTGAAATCTGTAGTTTTCACTGGAAGAGTCCAAGGAAGCATAGAAAAACAGTGGCAACTGAGTAAGAGGAGGATAAAAAACAGCTTTAGAGTCAAAGGTAGGTGCATAACAAAGGCTGCTGGAGCCCAGATTTCCTGACTGTGAATTCAAAGAGGGTAGCAATGGGTTGTTCATAATCTTCCTATGGGGCCAGAAGTGCCCCAGGGGATTCTTTCCCTAAAGCCTGGGCGGGGGGGGGGGGGGTTAGGACCCTCATCTTTGATGGCCCACCAGGCACAAGTGGGCACACAGCATGTACTTTAGACCTAAGCTCTCACTCCCCAGGCAAAACGCCAAGCTGCTTCTGTGAAGCTATGACAAAGATTCCACCACAAACCTCTGAAACCTCTGAGCCCCTGCCAGAGCCTGATGGCTAGCATTTAAAAATAGCTTTCTTCCATATGAAGTCGACAACAGTTTGACTTCAAAATGAGAAATTTACCAATTCCAGGCTCCAGAACTATACAACTCAGCCTCAGACAAAAACGATAGTCAACAGAGAGCTGAACTATAAGTTCTATGCTAATGCCAGTTCTTTCCACCAGGCTGGAAATGTTTAAGGGAACCACCATTCATAGTACCTTGGCAGCTGGATTCCTCTTTTGTTTTTGGCCAGCTGGGTTTTCTGTTTGGTTTTATCTGTCTTAGCTCACTAGAACCTGGGCAAGATGGAGAATGCTGAGGGTAATTTAGTTTATGGAGCCATTCTCCATGAACCCCTGAATGTCTATATCTTAAAATAAATGGTAGTGTGACCTAGGCTTGCTCTCCAATGAAATAAATAAATATAACAAGCTTAATGGATAAAGTTGAAAACCCTCCCCCTCTACCACATACACAGTGTAATGCTTTTGTCACTTTTTTCTTTTGGACTTTCTTTAAGAAAAGTTTGGAAGCTTTCTAAAAAGTAAGTAGAGGGGTGCTAAATATGTTCAACACAGCAGCACATGTGACAATATTTAGTGTCCTGGTATGTCTCGCTTGGCTACATACAGCTCTATCCAGGACAGTGTCTCACTGAATGTACTGACTCCAAGGTCAAGGTGTTTAAGTCCAAACAGGACAGGTGGCCCTGGTAGGAAATAAGCTGAGGACCCTCCCACCCCCAGCCTGCAAACAGACAAGCTGACTCTGACTTTCACAGTCTGCCTATTTTGCTGTCTGCTTGGCAAGCCAGGGTCTGGCTTTTGTCTACCAGCTGTCATTTAGGTCACTTATAGTAATGTGGAGAAGCTACTGGAGAAAGACAAAAATGGTTTCTCTGAAGTCTGCAATCAGTTCTGACTTTAATCTAGCTGTGGCCATATATCTGGGTATGACTTAACTTGTCTGAAATGGTCAGTCCCAATTTGGTGAGAAGCATGAGGTAAACCAAGCAAAGGAAAATGAAGGCTAAATATCAGGGAACTTTTCTCAATCATGAACCTGGAAGGAGGATGGGGGAAGTGTGGTCTTTGTGTTTAATGCCTTAAATTAGCATGCTGGAACGATGGGCAGAGAGGAGCCACCACATCCCTCTGCACTCCCTCAGTTCACTGGGTTGCTTAGCCACTGTGACCACCTGCTACTCAACTCTAGAATGCAAGAAGAAAGTGGGCTTAGTGATATCTATTTCACTATGTCTGTGATTCTGGCCACTTCTATCCAGGAGCTAGGTGTCTTTCCAGGACCTGCTGATAGTTCTGTGCTAGGTGGAGGACTCACTGTTCAAGTGGTGATGGAAGTGGACCGAGCATGGAGGATCACTCTCCATGGACTGTCCCGCCATCATGTAGCACTTGTAGTCTTTGCAGTTGGCTTCCCTTTGGCTCACGGGAGGGGGGCGGGGAACCACAGGGAAATAAGCAAGGTAAAGATTTTAAATTCAGGTCTTCTACTCCCTCCCACCTCCACACTCTGGCCTCCAGCAGTGGCTGAATCCCTACAGGGCAGAGATCTGCACACATTTTCTGGACAGGGTCAGAGAGTAAAGATTGGAGACTTTGCTGATCAACAGACAAAACTGAGGATAATACTATAAAATCACTTAAAAATGTCAAAGCCATCCTTTGCTTGCAGGACATATATGAACAGGTGGAGGGGCAGATTAAGGTGGCTGACTATTGTCCTACAGCCATAGCTCTGGATAGGTATGTTCTTTCTCAAAATTGTGCCTCTCCCTACAACCCAGCGTAGCCATTTTCCCTTTATCTTTCAGGTCTAGGGGTGTAATAACTCCTCTTCTATCCCTGAGTGCCTCACCACCTCTGTGGGTCCCCTCAACTCTGTTCACCCTCTGTTAGCTCAACACTAGGTAGTGTGTCTTTGTGTCAACACAGAACTGTGATGAACACTGTGGGAAGGTTCAAGAAGGGGCAGAATAGTTTGTCCCATGCAATGCCCAGTGTTTCATGTTTGGCTTAGCAAACGTCCACAGGCATGTTCTGTAGAATGGGGCTCAGCATGAAGCACGAGCGTGTTTAACAGTACGAGGTCTGAAACTGGTGGCAAGTCTGCCCTTCTGGACAAAGCCTACACATGCTGACACTTCCATTCCCGTCCGTGCTTCTGTCCTTCCTTGTTCCTGCGCATATACACAAGATGACCTCCTTTTCTCTTCTCTTCTTAGACATAGCAAGAAGGTTACTACATCCTTGGATACAGCATAGCAGCATGAGCTGTGTAGTCCAATATTTTCTTTTTTAAATTTTCTTAAAAATTTTTTATTTGCAAGGAGAGACAGAGAAAGAGAGAGACAGAGAGAAAGAAGAGAAGAAGAGAAGAGACACGGAGAGAAAATAGGCACACCAGAGCCTCCAGCTGCTGCAAACAAACTCCAGATGCATGTGCCACTTTGTGCATCTGGCTTTGCATAGGCACCAGGGATTCAAACCCTGGTCACTTGCCAGCAAGTACCTTAACCACTAAGCAATATCTCCAGCCCATCTAATGCTTGCTTTTTAAAAAAATATTTTAATCAATTAATTTATTTATTTGAGAGAGAGGGAGAGGGAGAGAGAGAATGGGCGCACCAGGGTACACCACTGCAAATGAACTCTGCATGAACTCCACTGCAAATGAACGCCACCTTGTGCATCTGGCTTATGTGAGTACTAGGGAATAGAGCCTCAAACCAGGTGCTTAGGCCTCACAGGCAAGTGCTTCACTGCTAAGCCATCCCTGATCTAATGCTTTCTTAATCACACCCCTGCAGCAAGAGCTGGTGGAGTTCCTGCTCTGTGCCATGTTCAATGCTGGTTACTGGGGCTTACCTGGTATCTGCAGGGGATGAAATTAACTAGGGAGGAGACTCATAAACCTGAGTCATCTCTCTTATAGCTATGCCCATAGCACTCATCTAGCAGAAGGAATGAGCAGGCATTGGCATTTAGTTGCTCTGCCAGGTAGAGGAGCCTGCAGGCCTGTTCATGTCTTTAATCATGGTCTTGCCCAGGGGTGGTAAGTCCACTAGAACCACAGGTTTCCTCCATCTTGTCTGTGAGGTATAGAATCCCAATCTCTTAACATTATATTATTTTAGCAGGTGTGGTGGTGACAAAAATGGCCCTAATGTGAAATGTAATGTCTGTCTCTGTGCTGAGGCTCCTGACATATCATCACTAAAATATGGTCAGAGCTTCTGCCAATTAAAAAAATACAGGAATACAGTTCCTGTCCTGAGTCTGTGTCCTGTCCTAGGGAATGCTGGCTAGGACCTCTGGTGACAACTTTTCCACTGAGCTTATTTTAAAAGACAAGTGCTGGTCCCACTACTGGAATTTCTGATTCAGTCAGTCTTGGATCAGACCCCTAAATATCCCTAAATATGTATTTCTAGAAAGCTCATGAGAGATACCAGGGACTACTTCCTGAGAACGTGGTTTATTATGTGACTAAGGAGGAACTCCAGGAGTCAGAATTAAGGGAGAGGAGGAGGCATCATGGTGGTGCATGCCTATAAGGCCAACACTAGGAAGGCTCAGGCAGGAGGATCATGCTGGTCTCTGCAGCTAAGCAGGACTGTATCAAACAGAAGGGAAAGAACTCGTAGTCAATGGGGCAACAGAAGAGTGCCTATTGGCCAGCCTGACAAGCAGTGCCAGGATGATGGAGACAGATACTGAGGATACTCAAAACGCACCTAAGCAGAAATCCAGAAGCTGCTGAGAGCTCAACACCAAAGTAGACTTAAAGCACACTCACCAAGGCTCAGGGAATTTTGTGTAAGGGGGGGGGGCAGAAAAAATTGTATGAGCCACAGAGTGGGAGGGAATATCCAAGGGCATTGCTTCCGCCCCCACAATGACTGACTGCTGCTCTCACAACTCATAACCCACAACTCCATGGTGAATACCAGCAATTCCACTGAGGAGTGGAATGGAGCACAGAGAGGGGAAATGATGGTACCAATATATGATGTGTCCATACAAAGTTCCCACTTAATAAAAAAGAAAAAATTCTATATTTATATCTTAATGAATCAGACTTTTTAATAAGTTGTTATATATGGAAAGATAAAAGTAAGAATATCCAAGGGGAGTTTGGATAGAGATTTTGAAGGCGCTGGGGAGCATGTTTCACTGGATGAGACAAAGATGTGAAAGCCACTAGGGTTATCATACTTTTGGAGGTCTTCCGTGAGGCTTGTATCACCAAGCCTATGATCTGCCCTCTGAAATCACTTCCAGGGGATCTGACTCAGCCAGGCCCGAGAAGCAACTGGCAGGGCTGAGCACAGAGTAGGAACTTGACAAAATGATTGAGCCAATACTAATTCCAAGTAGATGTTGAAAATGTTTTAGATTTCTAAATGTATTTGTCCATATCCTATTTATTTCATGAAGCTCTAAACCACCAGGTTTGTTTTGAAAGAAATGAATAACAAGTTTTCAAACAGAAACTTGATTCTTCAATCAGACTTAATGTTCTTTCAACGTCCAAGATGGAAGAAATGAAAATTTAACTATAACCAAGGATGTGGTATTAGTCACAAGGTACAGATTCCTGAAAATGACATGATATAAAATCCCCTTTCTTCTCATCTTTGAGAATCCACTTGGCTCCTTCCTGTCTGCACATGTATGCACGCCACTGCACGTTCCTTGCTTGAAAGGGATTAGGAGCACCAGCTGTTTCTCTACAAGCTGCACTTCGCCCACACCTCAGAGTTCAACCCATGCCCCAGGGAGGCTTGTCTTAAAAAGGAATCTGACTGCTTTAAACACAGCAAACCAAAATGGAAATGAATTGCAGTTCTTGTGAGCCAGAGCTAGCTAAGCTGAGAAACAACTACTAGTGAAGTCTCACTTCTCCACTTGTAATGGCATTTGTTCTTGATTTTATAAAAGCAAGAAATAACTCAGCAAAGGATAAAAACTGTCTCTATTTCTAGTGGAAGAGGGGCAAGGCTGTATGTATGGGAGCTGGCTCTCACACTGAGCCTTCCCCTTGAGGCTCAGGAGTGGACCTATTGTGTTTGCACTGTGGGACTGGAGACAGTGGTCCTGAGTTGGGTTCCAAACCACAGTAGAGCAAAAACTTTGCATGAGTGGAGACAGAGTAAGTCTAGAATCTTTAGCTGTGGGGTTCAAGGGTCTTGTCAATTGGTCTAGTGCAGATGCATAAGGGCCAGGGTGAAGAGAAAGGCATTGATCCATCACATGAATTCAAAGCCACAAGCACCAAAGAGATCCTGGAGATATCACCTGCAGCAGGTGCTGCCTCATCTAGCTTAAACTTCCCAGGCAGCCAGAGTCATTTAAGGCCTGGACTTGAAAACAAGAGATGATGGAGAAGAAAGGAAGCTGGCTGACACCCAGGAAGGGGAAGCCCTAGAGGAATTTTGGGGTAGAGACTCACCTTTATGGGCGAGTACCACTTCCGAGGGGAAGAGGGCCGGCGCATGTTGTTGTTGAGATTCCGAGGCTCAGGGAATTCATACTCCTGCTCTGGCATCTTTACTCTTGCATTCTTTGCCTTTTCCAACTTAGCACCTTCTTCTGTGGAGCCCTTTTCTCCCCAGCGGACCTAACATGTAAGATATGGTAAATAAAACGAGGATGCTCCTTGAGATTAGGATTGCCAAATACATGTGTGGCATGGCATACCCATGACCCCCGATCCTCTATCCCTTTGGGTTTGTGGGCCAGGGAAAGGAGGGCATAGAAAGAGGAAGAGAAGTGGAAAGGGAAAGAGAGGAGACCATGGGAGATTTAGAGGAGAAGCTGTCCAAGCAGTGACAGAAATATTTTATTCCAGTGATGAAAGAAACCACTGGGGGGGGCTTTGAGAAGGGTGCCTTGTGAGGACTGACTCATGGAGGATAAGATATGAGGTGCATAGCTAAAAGGCTGCTCCTCTCATGTCTCCATCTTTGTGTCATATCCACCCCAGACCTCAAGCATGAAGTGTCACCATTTGCTTTGGATCTCTGTCACTGGGAAGCCAGCACATGGATAAATACCCACTGAATTACGCTCTCACCTCCATCCTTTTAATGCCTCCGACACCTCGCCCACCGTAGTAAGAGGCATCTACTGTGGGCCATTTTTTCTTAGGCAGCCCATCATCATCTTCTTCCTGTGGAGAGATTGTGATACATGAAGATAAAGCCCTGTGGGACAAACATGTCCACTGTGGCAAGGTGGCCAGGAACAGAGTTAATGCAGTCACTTTACCTTGGGAAGTCATGTGGCCTCCAAGCACATTGTCCTGATCTGTGAAGTGGATGTATGACAGTGCCACCAGGTGAAGCTGTGGCACAGTTCTTGGACCTGTTCCTTTCCTCTACTCCTTTGCAGGATGCTGTGATTTGAATGTGTCCTTTGGACTTTATGTGTTGGGAATGTAATCCCCAATGCAATAGTGTTGGAAAGAGGGGTCCAACATGAGGAAAATAGGTTGTGAGGGCTGTATCCCGACAAAAGGCATTATCCCAGAGTGGCTGTGTTATACAAGTGAGCTGGGCTTCTTGCTGTGTGGCCCTCTTGTGCAAGCACTTTCTTGGCCTTGGGATGATGAACTAAGGTCATCAGATGTGGGCCCCTTTCCCTGAACTTCCCAGAGACACATATCTCCAGAACTGTAAGAAATGTCTCTTTTCTTTACAATGTACTCAGTGTCAGGTACAGTTACAGAAGCAGACAACAGACTAAGATATTGGAGTATCTCACTTAATCCCTTTAGACTCTTTGGCTTGGGGGGAATTTACATCTTTAGCCCTGAGTCTTCAGAATCTTACCTGGTGACATTACATTAAAGACTTCTCTTAAGAGCTAATGAACACCTTAACAATACCATAGCCAAAAGAAGTCCTGATTTCCCTACCCAAACCTGCCCCTCCTGAGTCTTCCCAGCATCCCAGAAATACCTTGCATCCTTCCTCCTGCAGTCTCCCTCTATTCCCTATCTCATTCTGCCTGCAAATTCCATCTCCCTGCTGTACCTCATGTATGGAACATCACAGCTTGCAGCACAATGTGCTTCAGGGTGTCCATCTATCCATTTCTCCTCTATCCATTTTTTACTCTCATGTGGGTGGGGCTCTGGGGAAGGTGGGCCTTCCAGGCAGAGCCTAGGTACAGGGCCCACCCAGGTGTCTCACAACTGGAAATGCTTAGATCTAAGAAGTCAGCTCCTACTCTCCTGATCCTCAAGCCTGTGTTAGTTCCTGACTCAAGCTTGCTGGCCAAACTCAACAGCAGCAAAAGTCAATGCCAAGGTTTGACCAGAGGGAGAGTCAGAATTTCCTTACAGTAAGCATGGCTGTTTATACATCAGAGCTAGAAGTGTTTTGCAATCCCAGAAGAGAAGGGAATCTTTGATGTAGCTTTTAATTTGGCCAAAAGTTGAAGGAGTAAACTCACAGACCAGAGTGTCCACTCTAATAGTCAGCAGTATGTAAGGGTCAATGTCTACATCTAGTTAATGATAAAGGTTATGGTACATTCCTCCTACCCTATTGCCCTTCAAGGACATATCTGTTAGAGGAAAACTACCAGCATAGAATATTTTCTTTTTTCTTTATTTTTTTAAGTAAAGAAACTTTGCTGTCTTCTGCAATTCAGGATTGCTTCAGGGCTAAGGAGAAACAAACAGACTAAGGACCCCAGAGCAGGAACAGAGAGGCTGTCTGCACTCACGGCAGCAGCATGCTGTCCTCTCAAGTAAGAGTCCCCGCAAGGACGGCAGAGTGCCTGGGGATCATGGGCACTGCATTTGCAGAGGGCATCCAGCAAACAAATAGGATGAAACAACACAGAAGCAGGAGTCAGCAGTGGCTGGGAGAAGCCCTGTTTCCCAGCAGGGGAAGTTATGTTTAATCTTAAAGGATGTGGTGGCCCCAGACATCAGTGGGCTGATGTTTGTGTGACACAGTGGCAGCACATTCCTGAGATGGTAGAGGCCATTCTGATGTACTTGTCCTCAGACTGACCTGGGCATGCCTTCCTGGGAAGAAACAGCCATTGAATCTGAGGTCTGATGCCAGCTCATGACTGGATCAGTGTGGTATGGTCCCAAGACACTGCACTCCTTTGTTTCCCCCAATTATGCCAGGTTCTGTTCCATGCTTTGACATTCAGGAGTCCATATGCCTACTTCTCCCACCTGTCCTTCCAGACATTTCAGATGCTCCCTTTCCTGAGAGAAGCTTGGATTCCCCAGAGAATTCCATTTCCATCCGGGCGTCTCACAGCTCCTAGTACTGACCTCTATTCATGAGACAAATACTTAGTGATTAGAAGTGTGCGGTTTCAGATCCTGGGGTTCCCCTACTGCACATGTAGACTGTGCATGAGATAAGTCTACTTATTTAAGGTGAAGAATACTCCCAGGAGCAGGGCATCTGCTGGCCGGCCCTTAACTCGAGCTCTGTGTTGTTTTTGCTTCTTTGACTGTACTGGAAGAGCCAGATGGACAGTTGGGACCAAGCCACCTCCCAGTCCCCAGTTCACTGTGGGGACCAGTGGAAGAGCATGCCTGAAGCAGTCCAGCCTGAGGAAGTCATTTTAAGTCAGTTTTTTAAAAAATGAATTGTAAGTATTATAGAACTACAGCACATCTTGAACCCATATGATAAGCCCTGTGTGACCTCAAGCAAGGAAGATGACTTGGTTGTTTTTGCCTTCATTCCCTCAAGCCACTGCTGAGGAGTCCCCTCAACCCCTCAACACAGTGCTAGATTGTGAGAAAAGCAGAGAATGCAGCTGCTCATGTTTAGAGAGGAATAAGCTGATGACGCGAGGCAAAGGACCAATGCAGCAGAAATTCCCAGGTTGGCGGCCCCGCAGGCTGAGCTCACATAGACCTGACTGAACTGTCCCATCTGGACTTCGGGATAAACTGCAGAGACCTTCTCACCTGTTTATTTTAATATATATTTTATTTTTTATTATTAGATATGGACATATTTTGTATGGAAACATCACATGTTGGTACCATCCTTTCCCTCCTCCATGCCCCTTTTCTGAAGAGGCCTTCCTCATTGGGGATGCAGGTCGTCTCCATGGGGACTGTGGGTCATGCACTATGGGGAGGAGAGGCAGTGTCTCTGTGCAAAATGTCCCAACTTGTGGCTCTAACAGTCTTTCTGCCCCTTCTTCTGCAAAATTCCCTGAGCCATGCTGGGAGCATTTTAAGTCTAGGTATTGAGTGTCCTCAGTATCTTTCTCCCTCACCCTTGTGCTGATATCAGCTTAACTGAGAGCACAGCATTCTTGCTCATTTCCCCAATTCCTTTCCTCTCATCTGTTTTGAATGCAAATCCTAGGCCAGAGCAACTCAGAAAGACTTGATTTTGAAAATACAAAAATGCCAAAGGATTCAAAATTTCCTTCTTCTGAGTTGCATTTAGCACGTCGCAGCACCATGACTTCTGTTCACACACATGGAAGGGTGATCCATCAGTTGCTTGGTGTTCTTCAGTAATGAGTAGTGCATTAATTTTCTTCGGAGCAATGGTCCTTTATTTTTTAAAGCTTGAATGGCATGTGGTTATAATCATGGTGAGGCAGAGACATGAGGATCCCGGGGGCTCACTGGCCAGCCAGCCTAGCTCAGTTGGTGAGCTCCAGTACAATGAGAGACATGCCTTATAAGAAGGGGCATGACACCAGAGGGATGACACCTAATGTTGTCTTCTGGCCTCCATATGCACACGCAAATACATCCTACCCCCCACACATGAACATATGCATTCACACAGACACAAGGTATTGAAATGTAGAGTACTGAATGCCTGCTTTAGGACTTAATTTGGAGTATGCATGTGTGAGAGAAGGTGTGTGTGTGTGCGTGCCTGTGTGTAAGAGACAGAAAGAAAAAAAAAAAGAGATAGAAACACAGAGGACATGTATCTGCTGGTTTTGTTCCTATTGCTTTTTGATATGTGTGCCACTGATGGTGTTTTACTTGTAGCATATTTTCTCTCTGCTTGGATCTCTGGAAATAAGCAGCATCTTCTGCCACTGATGGAACTTCCCCGTGGATCTATAAGCTGAAATAAATTCTAGTCTTCCCATAAACTGTGTCTGTTTGGAAGTTCATCCCAGCAACATGGAACTATCTATAATAGTGGCCATTCTCATAATGGTCCTAAAAGGGGTTGTGAGCCTCCTGGAATGCCACCTGGGTCCTTGGGGGGTGACAAAACCATCAGAAAAGTAACCCCTGATTCTTTTCAAGGACTGGAGGCCTAAGAGTTAGTTGCAGGAACTCTGACTCACTGGGCTCAGAGAGGAAGGACTATACACTCAGGGTCAAGTTAAAATCTTACTCCTATCACTTAATCAGTGTGAATGACCTTGAGTGAAACATTGTTATAGTTTTATCTGAAAACTCTCCCAAAGGTCCATGCATTAAAAAACTTGATGACACTTTGTTGGCAGCTAGAACGTTTACTGGAAAAATTGAGGTCATTTGGGTGCGCCATTCTGAGAGTGAATACTGTGACGCCTCTCCCTCCCTATCACTTTGCTCCTTCATCAGGTGTTCTCACTATGATGAGCTCTGAGCTCCTTCGTCTGGTGTTCTCACTATGATGGCTACGAGCTCCCTTGTCAGGTGTTCTCACTATGATAGCTACGAGCTCCTTCGTCGGTGTTCTCACTATGATGAGCTCTGAGCTCCCTTGTCGGTGTTCTCACTATGATGATCTCTGAGCTCCCTCGTCAGGTGTTCTCACTATGATGAGCTCTGAGTTCCCTTGTCAGGTGTTCTCACTATGATAGCTACAAGCTCCTTTCTTGGTGTTCTCACTACGATGAGCTCTGAGCTCTTTTGTCAGGTATTCTTACTATGATGAGCTCTGAGATCCCTTGTCAGGTGTTCTCACTATGATGAGCTCCGAGCTCCTTCATCAGGTGTTCTCACTATGATGAGCCCTGAGCTCCTTCGTCAGGTGTTCTCACTATGATGAGCTCTGAGCTCTTTCTTCAGGTGTTCTCACTATGATGAGCTCTGAGCTCCTTTGTCAGGTGTTCTCACTATGATGAGTGCTGAGCTCTTTCTTCAGGTGTTCTCACTATGATGAGCTCTGAGCTCCTTCATCAGGTGTTCTCACTATGATGAGCCCTGAGCTCCTTCGTCAGGTGTTCTCACTATGATGAGCTCTGAGCTCTTTCTTCAGGTGTTCTCACTATGATGAGCTCTGAGCTCCTCTGTCAGGTGTTCTCACTATGATGAGCTCTGAGCTCTTTCTTCAGGTGTTCTCACTATGATGAGCGCTGAGCTCCTTCGTCAGGTGTTCTCACTATGATGAGCTCTGAGCTCCTTCGTCAGGTGTTCTCACTATGATGAGCTCTGAGCTCCTTCGTCAGGCGTTCTCACTATGATGAGTGCTGAGCTCTTTCTTCAGGTGTTCTCACTATGATGAGCTCTGAGCTCTTTTGTCAGGTGTTCTCACTATGATGAGCTCTGAGCTCTTTCGTCAGGTGTTCTCACTATGATGAGCTCTGAGCTCTTTCATCAGGTGTTCTCACTATGATGAGCTACAAGCTCCTTTGTCAGTTGTTCTCACTATGATGAGGTCTGAGTTCCTTTGTCAGGTGTTCTCACTATCGACCCTTCCCATAAGTCTCTCTTAGTTGTTAAGTCGCTTTTGAACTCTCCAAATAGCAGGTCATCTTTCATTATGCTATCTTAGGAGTGTCACTGTTGGTTACATAGAATCTTACACAATCACCCTCTTTAACATTACACATTTTAATATTCACTATTAAAGAGGATCATTATACAGAGTCATAAAGTTGTCTTCATTCACTGAATTTTGGTATCAAGTTATTTATACTATAGACATGGCTACAGTTATTAATACTTGGTTGTATATTTGGCAGGGAAATTAGGTGCCTTCATATGGCTATTTCAAGACATTGTAATAGTTTTTTTTTTTTTTTAAAATAAGGATCTCAGTATGTAGATCTAGGGCTGTTCTCCAACTTGAGGTCCTCCTGCTTCAGCCTTCTAAGTGCTAGGATTATAGGCATGTGTCACCATGTCTATCTTGTGCTAAGATTAATTTGACAGAGATCCTCACCTTCAGACACTGAATGGTCTTAAGCTTTGATGCAGAAAGAACATGAAATGCAGGCAGGTCCAATCCATGGGCTGCACATATCCTAGGATGGCTATGAATGGGCCCAACATATTTGGAGATGACAATGTCATGTCACAGTGTCAAAATGTTGAACACCCCTGATTTAATGTAATACTCAGAGACCACCAAGGAGAAAGGTGGAATTAGCTTGATGGCAAGAATCACAGGGACCTCTGGGGAGTCAGAGCACACAAGCTGTGCTTGAAGCCCTGGTGGTAATCTGAACACAGTGCTAGACTGAAGAAAACTGCCTACATTCACACTATGATTTTCAGAGCATTGTATAAAATACTTTGCACAGCCTAAGTTATGTTATTTGTTTCTGTGGGACATTTTCTTTCTCTTTTTCCTGCCAGAACACATTAAGAAGGATACTGGGGCCAAGGAACGCTCAGGCCAACACACATGCTGAGGTAGTCAGCACGGCCCCACCTGTTCCCAATCAGCCCAGAGGCTCCGGTCAGCTGCACACAAACGGCTACGGCCTATGTCCCCAAGGCTGTCAGTTTGTTTCAGAAACCAGGTTCACCTTCATCAGTCAAATGGCAGTTTCCATAAAAATAGTAAGAGAAGCTGGAAAAAGTCCATTTTCTCCATTGCTTGCTTTTCTGCTTCCTTCCTTTTTCTTTCTCCCTCCCCCCTTACATCCATCCTTTCTTCTAATGGATATGTGGGTATGGATGCATGTGTGTAGAGGCCCTAGAGGACAACCTTGGATGTTGTTTTTCAAGAACACTGTTCACCTTTTCTTGAGACAGGGTCTCTCATTGGCCTGGAGCTCACCAGTTAGGCTAGACCAGCTTGGCCAGTGAGCCCCAGGGATCCACCTATGTCCATATCCCTGGCACTGAGATTATAGGTGCATGCCTGCTATGCCCTGCTTTTTTATGTGGGCACTGGGATCAAAACTCAGGTCCTCATACTTGGAAGGCAAGTGCTTCATGGACTGAACTATCTCCCCATCCCTAGCTACTCTTTTTTGTTTTGGCTCTGGCACTGTGTACAATACTGCATCCTACCAAGTATGTGGGACCCGAGAACCCTCTGCTAGATGCTGCGTGTAGGGTATAACAGACCTTACAGTACCCCAGTACCCAAATCCCTGGCATGCTTTGGCCATGGTGGCTGCCACGTCACCTTTTAAAGGCTAGCAGAGGGCAAGCACCAGAAGAAAGTACAACAACTGACTGAATGGAATGGAGGGAGGGAACATTCCCCACCCCAGGGCTGGCAGAGCAGCCCCATCAGGGAGCTTCATCCTCTGTTTTCTTTAGGAGTCTAAGAGACAGCTGCACACAACACAAGCAGAGCCAGACAGAACCATGGGACTAGCTGCAGTGCCTGCTCTTGAAGGATTAAGGAAAGGCTTTATGGAGGGAGAGAGGATTTTTTCCCCCTCCTCTTTGCACAGCAATGTAATTTCCTCCCTTGGTTTCTGGGCAGAGAGTTAGCATTCCAACAAGATGTGCTTTAATTGATTGCAGCTATTAAATCCCTTGGCTTACATGCAAATGTTTAGCACATGAGAGCCACATGGAATTTTATATTTACTCATCTTCCTTTCTGTAAAGGAAACTTGACAAAAGCATTGGGAAAGGGAAGAGTAAGGGGTGGCGCCTGGTTTGCAAATAGCAATAGGCTTTAGGGACTGAGGTAAGACCTTGAATCTTCCTTCATTAGTCTATTTTGGTCCATCCCACCTAGTTTTCAGATCTGGTGGGTGTTGCTCCTAGCAAGTCCAGCTACTCCACATTAGGACAGCCACTTGCTATGCACTCCTGCTGAGTGGTGGTCTTTCCCATCGCTAGTTTGTAATGCCTCTACTAGGACCATCCTTGTATCAGAACTGTTTCCTGGGTCATTCAGTGGTACAGTCCATGGTTTTAATTCTTTAGATGGTGAAGATTTGATAGTGGGCTCAGGCTATTATACATTTCCTTTAGAACACTTGTGTGACTGTCTGATAAGTCTTTAGGTAATGCTATTTAAAATGAAAGAAAAATGGAATACTTCAGGAACAGGCTAGCACCAATGATTATTTGGAGAATGTAGCAATTTTTCCCTGACCTCCACACATAAAATAAGTCTGTAGCAAGAAAAGAACCCCAAAATATTTTAGAGAAAAAACACCAGACTCTCACGGATCAAAATAATTGTAACGATAAAAGCATTTTTACAGAGTGTAACGGTACATGCCTGTTGCCCCAGCACTCAGGAGGTCGAGGCAGGAAGACCTTAGTTCACTGTGAGACCCTATCTCAAGAAACAAAGGGCTGGGGATCTAGCTCAGTGATAGAGCACTTAGGAAGTGTATGTGAGGCCCTGGGTCCCAGAGCAGAAAAAAAACTTGCTAAACCCCATGTCTCCCCAAAGCACCTGAAAGCTGCTCCACCTCCCTAAAAATACAACCAAAAACCCCTCAAAAGGATGACAATTTTTTTTTTTTATGTGGTAAGGATTTGAAAGTGAGGCCAGGATATGAGCATTCCCTCCTCCAGCACACTTGAATGACTGACTGGTAAATCTTTAGGTAATACTGTTTAAAATTGAAGGAAAATGGGATGCTTTAGCATCATGCTAGAACTAATGATTATTTGGAGAATAACATGAGAAACAATTTATGTACACACCTCAAATTTTATCTTTGTGGGAAGAAGCCATTCTGCGTTAGGCTGCCAGTTTTGTTCAGTTCCTGTTCATCTCTGACTATGAAAGGGCAAAGTAGAGGGCCCCAGCTATGCCCACCCGGCCACACCCCTCTCTGTTAACTTACCTCACTCTCCTCAGCAGGGGGTGGAGGGACCTCCTTGATAATCTGCAAAGGAAAAAATGAATAGGTCAGTGAACATCTCTAGCCCTTTGATTTCTAAAAGGCCTGCCATGATTACCATGGGTATAGAAACAAGCAGGTCTGCGCCATGACCTCTCTGGACAGAGCAGCCCAGTTAGTTAAAGCAGGCTTCAGGCTGAGGGCCCTATCTTCAGTGTTTTGCGCAAAGAAATGTGTTCCACAGTTAAGTTTCATTTCTCACCCAGGCAGCTGTTGTATGAATGCACTCACTCCTCTATCCACTCCTGCGTTAAGCCATTCCTCCCCCAGTCCAACCATGTATACATTAACAAAGGATGGGGACACAATGGGAGTTAAGAACGCGCTGCAGAGATGAGCCAGGTATGGACCATATTCGTGTGGATAAAGTTCCCGGTCACTGGCCCTGTTGGGTTCTTGTGGACAAAAGATATGATGGTCAGGCTGAGCAATTCTGAACAGAAAGCAGCAAAGGTGGAGTGTCCAGGGATCTTTTCCAGGACACGGACATCAGGAACAAATATTTCAGTGACAACTTTTTAAATACTGTACTCTGCAACTGCTCTGTCATCTGGGTATAGATGGACATAGTGGATGGAAAGTCGCTGGGAACCCTTCCCCCATGATAGGATGGATAGCCCAGGAGAAGACATGGAAAGAGGATAGTAGATGTTCAGGCACACCCATCCCCTACATGTGTGACCCCCTCACAAATGGAAAGCTCTGGCAGTCAGTTGGACTTAATGTCTCTTCATTGACACCCTGGCCACTGACAACTGTGAATGCAATACATCCCTCAAGAGTTAACAACTCTCACCCAAAGCTTATGTCAGAACTTTGGGTCCTTGCACGGTACACTGTCCTTTAGAGGACTTCTGGTGCATGCGAAGCCATCCTGTTTTCTTGCTCCCTCAGCACCAGGCCTCTCACTTTGCAGATGGGTGTTCAGGCACCCTTTAATCTTCCTGTCTGGGAGCTTGCTTCTAGCAAGGACCAACCTCCTCTTTGCCTTACCACTAAGCACGTGCCAACTCTGATTCAATAATTCAGAGAGCTCAGTAGGGCTCTGGTCTGCACTGTTGTTCCTAGTATTATTGGTAATGCCATCCCTGTATATGACAGGCCACCAACAGAAGCCAGCAGAAGGAGACTCAAGACATCTGAGGACAGTATTCCACTAAATGAAGAGGCAGAGATAAAGGCCCCTGGGGTTTAGGACTACCATTTCATCAGCCTCTACTTCCTGCCACTGTGGGAAGCTGTGATTTTGCTCACCCACTCAACCTTGGCTAAGACTCTCTCCGGGGTACCTCTGGGGAGAACCATTACTGCTTACTGTCCATTTCCCATCATCCCAGAGGCAGTAAATTATCTTCAAACAGGAAATAGCTGGGAACCAGAGGAAGGGGTAAGTAGCTGAGGGCAGCAAATTGGACGAAGGGGAAGGAGAGGGAGGGCGGGATGTTCGGAACACAGGCAGTAGCAGACAGTGTTGTGAGCAGTGCAGGAGGCAAGGTCCCTGGCTACTCCTGGCAGGACAGCTTTTAACCATTCCCTCTGTGTGGGGAAAGTTCAACAAGCTGTCAAATGTTAACCTGAGACCTGCCTTCCCTGACTGAGGATCTGAGAAGCCCCTGGGTCACCCAGAGGTCCCCCGTCCTCATCCACTGAGCAGAGCAAGAACATGAAAGTGGCAGAGACTGAGTGATGACGAGCATTGTTGGATGGCACAAAGTATTAGTACTTACTTCCCTTTGTCTGCCCCTGCTTTTGCTGGGTCTTTAATAATAACCCCTGCATATGTCAGGTGCCTGCGGACGGTGGTCTGCAGATGAAGGCACCTTAGGCCCAGGTTTCATAATGTAAGTGGGTGATGGTGGCCAGGGGCTTCAAGGGAGTCAACAGCCTCCTGACAGTGGCCAGACTGTGTGGCACAGGTGGGCTATCACTCAGATTGACCACGCTGCCTGATATAGTTTGCTCTGTACTTACTGAATATCTACTGAATCTCTTATAGACCTGAGGGGAGCCTAAGGATAATGCCAAAACGTTATTAGTTTGTAGTCCAGGTTCCACACCAGCATACTTCAATTTCCGGAAAACATGCTACCGTGTCTAGGGAAACAGAAACTGGGCCTTTGAGTCCACCTCACTAGTTGGGCAGCTGGCAGGGATGAGCAATGGGTCATCCCATGACTTCAGCCCTGTAATCACCAGCCTGCACTAGGGATGGGATGCCACACACAAGTGTGCTCTGAGCACAGGAATGTGCCCATACCCTTGCCCCCCCCCCATGGAGGGGAGAGCCCATGTTGCTTGATGGGCTTCTGGGTCACAACTTGTGTCTTTCTCAAGTCAGTAGCCCCACTGTAGTCTGGCTGCAGAGTGGCCTGAGAAGACACAAAGTTCTCTACTTGAAACCTGCCAGTGGCTTTCTGTGGCTCACAGGACACCAACATGCACACCAGCCTCGCCTTCCCCACCTCAGCTCTCTCCTCAGCCTCCCTCCTGTCTTCTGCAAGCTCCGTGACTTCCTCTCTGCAGCGACTTCTGCCTACCTGCAGCCCTTCCCACGGTCACCACTGTCACCACCGCCGGCTTTGCTCACTGCCGCTCGCGCTCGCTGGGCGGGTCTCCAGTCTGTGCACCCCCAGTCCCCTTGCAAAGACACAGCCAGCAAGGTCCCCTTCATGGCTCCTCACAGGCTCTGTTTTTATTTTTTTGTAGCAATTTTAGTCATACTTGAAAGATATTATTTTGCTTCCAACTAGCATAACCAGATAGTCTTTATTCTAGCTAGAATCTACCAAGCACTGAAGGGCTGGCCCACTTCTTCACAGGTGTGGGGGCTCCTCTTGGTGTGATGGGCTTTTTGTCATCTTCATTAGGACAGACCAGAAGGAGATGGGTAAGGCTGAACCTTCAAACAGTGTTAAAAGGAAAACTCAACAAACTGAACTGAATACCAGTATGGGGTGTATAGGGGTGCTAGGCCTGCATCATCTATAGACTGGGTGTTTGGGGTGGACACAACATGGCCATTTGTCCTCATGGGATAACTGGCCTTCTAGGCCTTTGTGCATGAATATTTACACTGGTGACGTAAAGGGGCTAATGAGGCAGCTGTTGGTAGCACAATGAGAGATGTGAGATGCAGCTAGCGTGGCATAAACAGAGCAGGAAGATCACATAAATCAGAGCTTACCTGACACCTGCAGCTCAGCCATCATGGTTTATGAGTCAAGCTCAACTGCTGGGGGTCTGTTAAGCTCTCTCTTACAATTTACTTGAAAAATTATAAAGGTGAAATAATGCACCTGGTGAGTTTGTTTTGCATGCCATGCTTTTTTCTTTAGAAGTACTGTGGTGAAGTTCTGGTCCTTGCGGCTCTGCTTCTGGCCGACTTGGCTGTGATGGTTTTGTCTTGGAACAGGAATGCTCCTGGCCACATGTGAACAAAGAAATGTCCTGTGTAGCCCAGGCTGGCTTTGAACCTGTGATTCTCCTGCCTCAGCCTCTCAAGTTCAAGAATACAGTCACTTTACCCAACTTTAAGCTGATGTTTCCACTCAGCCATTGAAGCTCTAGCCTAGAGATGGCTAAGTTCACTGGATAGGGCATGCAATGTGGAGGTCAGGCCACCATGCTGCATGAGCAATAGGAGGTAGCAGACCAGGCTGTCCCCTTTGAAGCTCTCTGTTACATCTTTGTCACCTTCTATGTCACCTTCACTTTCTCCCCTTCCTCTTGCCAGTCTCTTCTCTCAGTGACAGGCACCATCTGTTGGCAAAATTACACAAGCTTCTGGGAGACAGAAGCTCACCTTTTGGCATAAGACTAGACACTGATCAAGGGAAGAATTTCCTGGTCCTTTTCTCCCTCAGCTGTATTTGGTGTCTCCACATCGTTTTTGTGTGCACTGTAAGCCTGTCCTCTTGCTGAGGAGCACTTTGTAGATACTCAGTCTATGCTGAGGTCTAGACAGGTTCCACGTGAGCAACTGAAGAGAACAACTCTACTATCAAAGCCAAGCACTCGTCCTATAGTGTTAACTGGCTCAGCAGTTTCAAGCTTTGCTAGCACCAGAATCATTCTCAATGCGCAGCCCTCTAGCTACACTGCTAAGCCTCCTCTCCGCAGCTCTGGGGCCAGACACCTCAATTTCTAGCACGTTCCCAAATGATGCTGACCCTGTGGATTTGTGGACCCCATTATGACAACCATGGATCTTGCTAACAACTAAGTATGCCAGTTAGTTCTATGGAGAGGTGTACTTTGTTTTAGGTCAGGCATTCTCACAGTGAACTTCCATGGCTGAGTATAAACATCAGCTTTAAGTTGGGTGGAGTGGCTGTATTCTTGAACTTGAGAGGCTGAGGCAGGAGAATCACAGGTTCAAAGCCAGCCTGAGCTACACAGAAAGACAAACCTAGAAACATAACCAAAACCTGCTAGAGCTCTGAACACATTTCACTTTGATGAGGGCATCCTTGCCCTGCTGCAGGGCCCCTGGGCTCTCCGGTGCCTTCACTCCTGGGGCAGGGATATACAGAGCTATAGTGGAGGAGACCCAAGGTTTTGTTTGTAGCACACTTTTGCCTCATTTGCAAGCAGAACTGCCATGCCCTGGTTCTCAGACACAGCCCAGATGAAAGCCCAGCCACGTGACTTCCTGGGACCCATGGCTCAAATCTTATCTTTTGCTGTCTGCGCTACTGTTCGTCAACTCTGAGTAGTGTTTACATCTCTTTCTACTTCTCCGGGCTCTGAGCCTGTAGAAGAGGTGGGTGTGTTTCATCACACAGCTCAGTGTTCGTTACTCAGTCACTATTTCTGGAATGAATGAGGGTGTGTTCCTGTAAAGGAAAGGGTAAAGGAAGCAGTTCTGATTATTCTAAACTTCCTTGCTCCTCAAGCAAGCACTTAAGACATGGTGCAAGACTCACTTCTGGCCTCTCAATCCTGAATGTCCTTTAGCTTTAAAATGCTCACAGCCCCTACCACCAGGAGCAGGATGTGACAAGCGATGCATCATGGGAGTCTCATTTGTGCCCTTGGGTGGACTTAGGTTTAATTATGCTACTTTTCTGGACACGACCCAGAACTCATTGTGTCACCTAAATCCCAGCTTCAAGTATGTTCACTGTTCTGAGGAACAAGACTCCACTTCTAAGCTTTGAGCCCAAACTCATTTCCAAGAAGGCCACCTGAGAATTTGAAAGCTATACACAGCCTCTGTTGGTACAACACAGGTATGTAGCATGTGTATTTGTTCATAAGCGGTAGGTAAATTGGACAAAAAATGACTGATCTGTGAAATTTTGTGAGCTTGAAATAAGATTTTTTTATAGGTCAAGGAATAGTTATATATTGTAGTTTTGTGGGTGTGGTGGTAAAATTCATATACTGTGAACCATTAGACACTGAAAAGTGTAGAGAAATTATTTTTTGTGCTACTGAGTAATACCAGGTGAGTGGGCAAAGGCAGATTTGCTGGCAACAGTGAGCTGAGGAGGAAAACACAAAATCTACACACATTTCCCCACTTACTCGCTTCTGTTACACGTGTGCAGTGAGAGCACAGACCTTGTTCCTATGTGCTGTTTTCTCACAGGAGCACTCTGTGCAGCACTGTGGGACGGGCGTGTGTCCTGGTTATAAGAACAAGGGATTGAAGGGAGGAGGGATGTTTTCAGCATGTGGAAGAGGCACTTGGACAGAGGTGAGAAAAGTCATATGCCAGGAGACTGACAGGTACAAAGAAGCTCATCCTGGTATCATAGAAGACCCTGCAGAAAGCCAGAAAAGAGAAAGTGGGGTTCCGGAGCCTTCCTCCACTCTACACAGGATAGCGGTGTGAAGGAGCAAGTTACAAAGCTGAAAGCAACAGAGGAGCTCTTGCATGATACCAGGTGTCTTTTGGAACCACACAGATGGCTTATTTAAAATTTTCTGTCCCAAGCTAGTGCAGGAGGAACAAGGAGACAGTGCACACCAGCCATGCCCACTTAGTACGGGGATACTGCATCCTAAGAGTGCCCTTCATTCCCACTCATCTCCTCTCCAGGCAGCATGGCTGGGTCATCCTCGTGCCCACAGCGACACTTCATGCATCCATTCTTTAAACATCAAAGGGATGTACTTACTGTAATATTTTTTATTAAAGAATTAAGGTACTGGAAATAGTGGAATTTTTATTGAGTTCAGTATTTTCTTAGACTATGCAATAATGAGTGTTTTACTTAAACTATCAATCCCATTGTTTTCAGAGGCTTAATTTCTATGTGTTTAGGAGCACACTCCATGTTACTAAAGAAATGGTGATTCTCACAGAACTTGTGGCATATTGGCTATTTGACTGTGCCAAGTTTGGAGAGAGCAAAGGAAAGACTATTGATAGAACATGACTCCCGCATCTGATTGCTGGTCTTTGGTGCTTTATATGTGTTTAGTGAAACCCCAAGGAGTCTAAGTCATCATACTCTGGGTTTGGGATAATTTGGGGTTACGAGTTCATGTATGGAGTCCTATGAGACCTGATTTGAGTGACCAACCTGCCAGAGGATTTGGGTTTCTTCTTGAAAGTCTTTATGTCTTTCTAAACTGTGATCACTTCTCTGTTTGTAATGTATAGAACCCCAATGAATATAAATTTGAACTCTAAAACTTTGCGAGGTTATAGTCATGTATTAGGGACACACACATCCAACCTATCCTTTCACTCAAGAACCCAACTTTAGTTAGAAGATTCAGTTCTAACTCCCAAGCTCTTATGAGTCCACGAAAGGCTCTGAAGCCAGACCTCTGGGTTACTGAAATCAGAAAGCTCCCTAGGACAGCCACTGCTTAGAGCCGGCCCACCTGACCTCTTTTTCCTTGGGCCCTGGAAATGTCCCCTATTTTCTTGTGAGTCTTATTATGTTTATCCAGTATTTTGTTGGTGTTCTTGTGTTCCTGTGTAGTCAAGAGGGGTTGATTTCTTTTTCACAAATAATTATTTCCAGCATGAACTGAAGATTAGTTCAAATAATGTATTTATGTGGCAAAAGTTTTTTTCAGCCTTTGGTTTAAAACATTACTTAGGACTGGAGAGATGGCTTAGTGGTTAAGGCACTTGCCTGTGAAGCCTAAGGACCCAGGTTCAATTCCCCAGTACCCACATGAGTCAGATTCACATGGTGGCCTATGTGTCTGGATTTTGTTTGCAGTGGCTATAGGCCCTGATGGGCCCATTCTCTCTCTCTCTCTCTCTATCCCTCAAACAAATAGGGCTAGAGAGATGGCTTAGCAGTTAGGACACTTGCCTGTGAAGCCTAAGGACCCAGGTTTGATTCCCCAGATCCCAAGTAAGCCAGATGCACATGGTGGTACAAGCATCTGGAGTTCATTTGCAGTGGCTGGAGGCCCTGGTGCACCTATTTTCTCTCTCTCTCTCTTTCACACACACACAAATAAATAAAGAAATAAGATATTAAAATATACATAAAATAAAACATTGTTTAAGGGCTGGAGAGATGGCTCAGCAGTTAAAGACACTTCCTTGTAAAGGCTGATGGCCAGGGTTCAATTCCCCAGTATCCACATAACACCAGATGCACAAAGTGGCACATATGTCTGGAGTTTGCAGTGGTAGGGGTTCATAGTATGCCCATAGTCATTCTCAATCTGTCTGTTACTTTCTGTTTCTCCAAAAAATTGATTTCAAAGCCTGGTGAGTGGGTTTGATTCTCTAGTACGTATGTAAAGTGAGATGTACAAAGTGGTGTATACATTTGGAATTTGCTTGCAAGGGCAACAGACCATGGCAACCCATTTTTCTCTCTCTCTCTGCTTGCAAATAATAAATCAAATATGAATTTTTTAAACATTGCTTGACTGGATCTTGGAAGACAGCTTAGTCAATAAAAGCTTGAGTGAGGACTTGAGTTCAATCCCTAGAACCACAAATAATGCTGAGCATGGTGGTGCATGCTTGTCATGCCAATGCTAAGGAAGCGGAGGCAGGAGAACCCCTGGGGGCTCACTGGTCCAAGCTAATAAAAGACCCTATTTCAAAAAGGGCAGGTGGCTTTTATTCTTTCTCCTAGGTATTCTTTCTACTAGGACTTCTAGTACTATGTTGTAGAGCTCTGGCTCTTTGTGCTTATGGGGCCTGGCTTTTGTCTCTCTGCTATGGATGTTTGGAAGTGTGCCAGCTTCTTCCACCATGATGGAGCTTCCTCCGCAATCTACAAGCCCAAAATTAACCATTTCCACCCATAAGCTAGTTCTGGTTGGATGTTTGTCCCAGCAATGTAAAGGTAACTACAACAGAATATTTGGAAATTCATATGCTGATCACCCTAAGAAAGGGCCAGAGGGGTCCTGCCACAAAGACAGTTCCAGTTTAGTTTCAAATTATTGCTTAATGGGCGTGGTTGCCCCCCATCACCTGCATCCTCTAGTCTTCAGGAGGTTTCATTATGTAACCAGATTTACAGGGCAGGGAATCTCTTTTTATTTAATATTTTTATTTTTATTTATTTATTTGAGATAGAGAGATATACAGAAATAGGCAGGGAGAGAGAGTGAGAGAAAGAGAGAGAGAGAGAATGGACACATCAGGGCCTCCAGCCACTGCAAATGAACTCCAGATGCATGTGCCCCCTTGTGCATCTGGCTTACGTGGGTCCTGGGGAGTCAAACCTGTGTTCTTTAGCTTCACAGGCAAGCGCCTTAACTGCTAAGCCATCTCTCCTGCCCCAGGACGGGGAATCTTGAAAAGGACTGACAGGTGGTAAGAATGTGCCCTTGCAACACTGGAGATAACTTGGTTCCTACTTTCTAACCTGTTGTGTGGGAACCCTTTCCTCTGCTCCTGTAGAGGTAGGGTTGTGGGTTACAACCAATTGTGAGGTGGGCTCAGGAGGAGGAAAGCTGGCAGGGGAGGCAAAGATGAAGAAGGACCTGTTGTGGAGCTTGAGAGGGGAGGGCAGGCTATTGCATAGATCTGTGTGCTTGTGAAAAATAAGCTTGTAGGCAGGACAGTAAGAAGCGCCCAATGGGAATGGGTGGAGCTGAAGAGGGAAACACATTGGCCAGGGCCCAAGGACCTGGATAAGGAGCTGCCTGTTTGCACCATGTTTTAATTACACAAACTTTAGCAAATCTCTTGGCGATGTTGGGTGTGGCTGCCTGGCTCTACAGTTCAGTGTTATGCTAAAAGGTGTGGAGAGTATTATTTGAAGACTTTTATTTCAGCTTAAGTCATATCAAGTTCTTGATCAGTTTTTGCCCCTTGTAATTTGTCACTGCAGATGTCCAATGGGCTTATAATTTGTTAAACTGTCCTTGAAATTCATAAAATGAATTAAACATGATTCTTTACATAATTCTTTTTAAAAATATTTTTATTTATTTATTTATTTATTTATTTATTTATTTATTTATTTATGTGAGAGCAACAGAGAGAGAGAGAAAGAGGGAGAGAGAGAGAGAGAGAATGGGAGTGCCAGGGCCTCCAGCCACTGCAAACGAACTCCAGATGCATGTGCCCCCTTGTGCATCTGGCTAACGTGGGTCCTGGGGAACTGAGCCTCGAACCGGGGTCCATAGGCTTCACAGGCAAGGACTTAACCACTAAGCTATTTCTCCAGCCCGTCTTTACATAATTCTTTAAAAACTGTTCACAAGGTCACTGAAAATCAAATAGATTTTATGTGGGGAAAATCATGGATATGCATGTGATCCTGTCCTAACAAACTGAGCAAAAATATTTGCTTTTATTTTAATTGGAATAAAATGATTTGATTTGACCTGAAGAGTATGCTGATTTAATTTGTTGGGTTGCAGAAGAATTGCAATTTACAGCAGGATCTTTGTTTTTCTTTTCAACCACGTTGACCACCACAAGATAAAAAAATTGCACCTCACCATTTTAAAGAACATGATTCAGTAATGTTATCTGTATTCACACTGTTGTGCAGCTAATTCTATTATTTTCCATCTTGTAAAATATAGGAAGATATTTCCACTTAGATTCCTGATATATCATTAATCTCCCAACAAGACAAATTCATTTCTAGAAACTGATTCTCTATGAAACTGTTATCACTTGTTATGTAATACTTGGAAGATATAAAAATTACTTATGCATGTGAGTTATGAAATATAATACCACAAACACTTAGAAAATCACCATCCAAGACAGTTCCTTTCGATTGTGGCTAAGTTACTCCCAAATGAGTCAGCCTTTTCTGTACAGTTTGGGAAACATTCAAATTGTATACTGGGCACTGTTCTCCATTTTGGAACTAGCGCCTGTGATATCTTTTACTTTGCCTGGAGAAGCTCATGGTACAGTGGGAGAAACAACACGTGACTCAACAGCATGACAGGATGAGCTGTGCTCTAACACAGCCATGAGAAGAGCTCTGCAGGAACCACGAGGCAGCCGCTTACTCTCCCCATGGGAAAGGTGTGCTTGGGATGGCGTGACAGCAGTGAACTGGCTTGTGAAGAAAGAGAACTGTTGCCAGCCGAGAAAGAAGACTGAAAAGCAGCCAAGCTAGTTCAGTAACTTCCTAACTACTAGTTTAGTCTTTTCTACTTTCCTAGTTTTTTCTAAAAAAAAAAAAAAAAAAAAAAAAAAAAAAAAAAAAAAAAAAAAAACCTGAACATGAGGCACATGCTTGCAGTCCTAGTACTTGGAAGACAGAGGCAGGAGAACCATGAGTTCCAAGCCAGCCTGGGGTACACAGTGGGAAACATCCCCCATAGATTCTTCACTTACCTCTGGACCTACTCTCCTTCAGTGGCTTCTGCCTCCAAGCTGCCCAAACTAGAAGTTCTGAGTGGCCACTGATGCCTACTTCTGTCACACCTTGTTAGAATTAATGAAATTAAAGTGGGTGCCTTTCTTTATATTCAGAAATAAAGAGGCCTGAGTTCTTCTCTCAGGTGGACAGATTCTGAGACAGGGTGCCCTTAGAAGAGTATCAGTTGGTGTTAACTCAACAAATGGCCCACCACACATATGCATTCATGTTCATACCGTGTGTTTTATTTCATATTCAGTAACAATACCATTGATGTTGTCCTGTGGGCATTACAGATCTTTCCGGAGCACCAGACCTTCCTGTTTCTGCCATGGGAAGTATCATCTTCCACCCATACTGACCACTCATGGCTTATGGCTCCAAGTTACTAAGGCTGGTTTATGGTGATTTTGTATGAATTGTATAAAAAATATAGGATTTGTTCCAAACTACTACAGTTCTTCTTATTTTTCTCCCCACCTGTGGTCCTGGGTCCTTCATGTCACCCTCTCCCTGTGTGGCTGAAGGTTAAGGCACTTACCACCGTGCAGCAGAGGGGCCAGAACCACCAGAGCAGAGCCAGGGCCAGAAGTAGGAACAGGATCAGCAGGGCGATTGCCAGGATGGAGCCATCTGACTAGGGGCCAAGAGAGAGGTGGTCAGCAGTGGGAAGACCACAGGGGGTCTTCCTTCCCAACTCCCCCACCAATGGTAGATCTGAAGCCCAGAGAGAAGCAAAGTGTGCTAAGAGCATGGCTGACACTTTGCCAGTGTGTTTGGCTCTTGGCCACCTGATGCTCTGTTTAGCTAACTTTCAAGAAAATACCATTTTAGGGAGGACTTGCTCTTCTCTTTGGGACCATCCTGAATAAATACATATACATATATATATACACACCCACACAGGGACCCCCGCATAGTGTCAGCAGAGCAGGTACAGAGATGACAGGATTTTGCCCCTGTGCCCCTGGACTATAGTCTCCTGCCTGGTGGGGTCCTGCCCCATCCTGGACTGATTCAGGACAATCCTATGCAGGATTCAGCTGCTCCTTGACCTTGTTCACACAAGACATATGACAGACTCCTAGACTGAGAATGAAAGTCTAGAGCCACTGACAAAAGGCTGGGGTGGGTAGGGCCTTTCTGCCAACCTACAAGGGAAGGGTGGAATGTCTGCGTTTGCAGCAGTCTGTGCAGTGAGGGAAGGAGGCAGCCAGGACCACTTTATCCATGTGCCTCGGCCAGTTCTGGAGACAGACATGCTTATGTAGCCTGGGGCGGTTATTTGGTTTCAGCAAATAGAAGTGCCACTTAGTGTCAGTGTTCTGAGATGGCTAATTAAAGAAGTCACTTGAGATGGCAGGTCTAAGTCCTCCCCACCCAGCTGCATAATGAGACCTGAGGCACACTGCTACAGGAATCAAATGCCTAGGGTCGGGCAGGGGAGAGAGCTCAATGGATAAAGCACTCTCTGTTCACATAGAAGGACCTGAGTTTGGATCCCCAGTTCCCACATCAATCGTACAGTGGGGATGGTGGCCTGTCTGTAGTCTAAGCCCTCCTGAAACATAGCTGGACTAGCCAAATAGGTGAGCTTTGGCTTCAAGTAAGGGAAGCTGTCTCAAGAAATAAGGTGAAGAGCGATTGATTGACATCAGCCTCTGGCCTCCCACACATATATGCACAACCTGCAACCCCCCCCAGCAAAGGCTTCTGGGAAAAACTGGCAGCCTCGTTTTTGGCCCAATAAAACAAGTAGATATTTTCACTGGTAATAACACTCACAAAAGACAGCAACACAAATGTTTAACAATTAGAGAAAGCTAAGTAATATACAATTACCATGCAATTAGTTAGTATGTTGACATCGTATTGTCAAGTCATGTTTAATAAAAAGAGAAAGCATCCTGGTGTAATGAGTAGATTTCTGTATATAGGAAAAAGTGAGGGGCAGATAGGCTGTCTCTGATTATTTACTAACTTTTTTTGTTCTTTGTAGAGATACAATCTCACTGTAGCCCAGTCTGGCCTCGAACCTACTGTGTGGCTGATGCTGGCCTAGGTAGAACTCCTGATCCTCCTGACTCTATCTCCAAGTACTGAGATTACAGGTCTGCATAACTATGCCTGGCGTTTTTACTGAAATATTAAAATTAATTTCACTACTAGTGAGTTTATGGGAACTTACTTCTTTTCTTTTTTAAATTTTTATGTATTTATTTGAGGATGTGGAGAGAGAGAACGGGCACTCCAGGGCCTCCAGCCACTGCAAACAAACTCCAGACACATGCACCACAATGCTCGTGACTTTATATGGGTACTGGGGAATTCAACCTGGGTCCTTAGACTAAGCAGACAAGCCCCTTAACCACTAAGCCATCTCTTCAGCCTGCAACTTACTTCTTTTATAAATTAATCTCTCTACTTTAAATAAATCTTATAATAAGAAAATAGATTCTTGAGGGACTTCTTTAGAAATCCTCAAGTAAGGCTTTCTACTTGAACATCTGAGGAGAGGGGGGCTAGGACTCTTGGTCAGTTTACATAAGTAGTCCACAGATTGGCTCAGGACAGAAGTTTATGGCCCAACTGAAATGACACCTGTGATCAGGGGACTCTGTTCTCAGCACTATCAGACTCTCAAAGTTGTCCCCCACTCCAACTTTACACAGTAGGGAGGCTGTGTGGCCTGTCCAGGGTAACCCAGGGTCAATGAAAGAGCTGGGCTATGACTCACTCCTACTTTGAGAGCATGGCCTGGTGGGAGGGGGAGAGAAGGGCTGGATACAGAGCTCTGGGACTCTTATAGGCATGGGGCTTCTGGAAGAGGTTTAAAGGCAGCTCTCCAGCTCTCACTCTCTGGAACTCTCTGGAATGCCTTTGACTAAAAAGCCAGGGAACTGAACACCCCTAGCCCCATCCAAAAAGTCAAGGCTTGGGAATGTGGGATTACCCTCAAGGGAGCTGGGCTTTGGGTACAGGTGCAGGGCCAGGCAGCCCAAGATACAGTGGTAAAGTTCAGGGCTCCTTGAGGAATGGCCATGATAAGGGGCTCCTGGGCCACTGCATGCCTACAGAAGCATGGCACAGAGCAGTGGCAGCAAGAAATCACATATGTTCCAATTTGCTATTTGCTAAGGACCAACCTCGTGGTCTCTCAGTTTGCATTCTAGGTCACAGTGATGGTGATAAGGAGCAAGACAGCCTTCTTAGGTGGCTAGTTAGGAACACAGGTCTACAAAAGGAGCAAGACAGCCTTCTTAGGTGGCTAGTTAGGAACACAGGTCTACAAGAACATAAACATCAACCTGCCATCCTGAGACTAGAAGGCAACTCCATGCTGAACCTAAACCTGATTCATCAAGATAGCAGCCCTCTGTTCTCTTTACTTCCTGGTTCTTCCTCCTTCTAGGAAGTTTTTGGTGGGACTTTTCCCTTGCTGGAAGGCTCTTTCTGAGTTTGTGCTCTTCTCCCTCACCCACCAATCAATCAAGGTCCCTATATACATTTAAGTTTAACCACTATAGCTTATCCCAACTCGATACCTAGTTTACAGTCAAACTTCTACTGACAGGAGGAGACCACAAAGGGGAGCAAGAAGTGGTGAGATGAGGAGGGGCGAGGACAAAAGGAAACCGTGGAGTATGAAAACAGAAAGGAGGCTGAGTTAGGGAAGAAAGTACAATGGGGGGAGGGAGGGTTAAGAAACCTAGCTGCCTCTGCAGCCACCCAAGGCAGAGGGAGCCATGGGAGGGGCACGGAGAGTGGAGTCATCCCACACAACTGTTGCAACAAGCTGTCACATCAGAGCTGGAACCTGCCTCTATTTCCCTGCAGCAACTAACACGGTGAACATTTCAGATTGTAAACCTGTCCGCACTTGGAATAATGAGTGGTTTTGTTCATGGAGAGGTTTATAAAATAGCAGCCTTCAATAAAGACTCAGATTACAGCTATTCAACATTATATATAATTCCCTTCCCTAGCTTAGTTTTTCCACCTCAGATGGATAAACTAGAGCAAAAGGACTCAAAGCTTCTCTTCAGGTACGCTACTGATCCTTGTAAGTAACTAGGCTAAAGGGCTTGCCCACAGCAGCGAGGAGCAGCTTCCATGCAGGGAGGACTTCCTGGATTTGGATAGTGACGTCTCCTTAGGAGTCACAGCTCAGCCTGGCGGTAGTGGAGGTAGGGATGACTCAATAGGGGCCCTGGACAATGAAAACAGTGCTCTGGGAATGGTTCTGGGATAAAGCCCCAAGCTGGCATCTAAGATCTTCTAGAAAACCACAAATGCCCCATTCCCAAGTGTTACCATCAAACTATAAAGCAAGAACTTTTTTCAATAAACTTAGACCTGAGTCTGGTGCTTCACTAGGTGGCAGATGCAGCCTTGGAGGTCTGCTCACTTATTCACTCAGCAAACATTTATGGAGGATTTACTCTGTGCCCACTGGGTAGACCTCAGGGACAGAGACTGACCACTCCACGGTGCTCACAGTCTATGGAGGGGGCATTTAAATGGCTAACCACAATGCAGGGCAGAGCAGAATGCCTGGTGATTAGTACTTTAAGAAGAGGAGACATTCCAGAATGGCAGTCCTGCAGGGACGAAGAGAGGCTGGTATTCCTGCTCAGAGGCAAGCACAAAGCTCTGGTTGTGAAGGTACAAGTGGTGGTCCACATGATGGCAGCGCGCACGTGTGCGTGTGTGCGTGCAGCCGGGTGGAAAGCAGGTGTGATCCCAGCTGTGAGGGGCAGTCAACCAGGGCCGAGGCTTCATCCCCGACCCAAGCACCTGGAACACTGCACAGCTCAAGTAGAGAATGTTTGTTCCATTCCCCACATTTGCTCCATGTGCGAGGCACAGAGGGTGTGCAATTCCAAGTTCAGCACATAAAGAAAGCACCAGCATGTTGGGACCTGCTCTGCTCGGTTTTTCTCTCTTGGGAGTGTGCTGCCCTGTGACAAATTGTCCTGCTACCCTATGAAAGCAGGTTTTGTGAGGCCTGATGTTTTCACAACTTGAAGAGAAATAAAAACCACCCAGGGGCTGAAAAGGTGGCATTGCAGGTCAAGTGCTTGCTGCATAAGCAGGAGGACCTGAGTTTCGCTCCCCTGCACCTGCATAAAATGTCTGGTGGGCCTGTAATCCCAACACTGAGGAGGCAGAGAAAGAAATTTTGGGGATCATTAGCTAACTGGTCTAGCCAAATTGGTGAGTTCTAGGTTTGGCAAGAGACCCTGTCTGAAAGAAAAAGGTGGAAGACAGTAGAGGGAGATACCTGATACTGAACTCTGACCTCCACATGCATGTGCACATGCACTCACCACACACATATGAACATGCCTATGTACACATGCACATATGACACATAAATATGCAAAAAAAATCCTTCTACTGCCTCAGAAACAAATGAGGGGCCCAAAGTTTCAGCTAATCAGGCCTGAGTCATTCAGCCCTTGGCTGGTGACTTCCTTGGCCATGCCCATGCCTACTAAAATGAGCTGGTAAATCTGTTAACTTTGGGCTTCAGTTCAAGCCTATTTCAGCCAGGCTTCACCCCATACTCATAAAGGCAATCCAGGGGCTCTCCTATATCAGTTTGTTTATAGGCAGAAGAGAAGCACATTTTACTGCCCTTAATACTGTGACCCCAGTATCTTTACTTTAATCTCAGATTGGGTCAGTTTTGTAATTGCAATGTGTTTTGAGAACAGTATGCTCAGTCTATTAACAAGGGAGTGTTTAGCCTGCACTGGTGGGTGGTGAGATTGGACAGTTCTGTGGTCTTTGCTAGGTAAGGCAGATTCTCAGTATTCACACCAAATCACAATGTGTTTATACAGCTCGACTGTTGTGCACATACTGAACAGGACAGAATGAATTCTGCCCCATTGAAGGGGCCAGACAATGTCTGCTGGGGAGCCATCATAACCCAGTGATGTTGTTACTCCAGTCTCTCTCCACAGGCACCTGAGGATGAGGCTCCTGACATGAGGCTCCTCATGGTCCCTGCCTCGCCTCTGCTTTCCACCCTCTCCCCCTTCCTCTGGTACCAAATGTTGCTATCTTTGAAGTACCTTTGGGAGCTCCAGAGCTAATCGGAGGGCTGCAGACCACTGTCAGTCAGCCTCTGGCCAGGGCTGGTTCTTGGAAGGTGTTGCATTTCAGGACTCTGAAGTGGAATGTGGAACCTTCCTAAGTGACTGCTCAGAGCTCTGTTTCCTGCTCAGACAGAACTGGTGGAGCACTGGCAAGTTTTGTTTTCAAAGATGAAATTTAAGTCATTTTATTGCTTGCTGCTGAGAAGTTCTAAATGGGCAAGCCCTGAGGCCAAAATTCTCTCTCCTGGAGCTTACACATTCTCACTGTTATTTCTGAATTATCTACCTTATCCTCCTATCTTGTCCTGCATTTTATTTAAATTCTATTCCTTTAGCACCTGTGAAAGTACTCTCCTGACCTCCTCCTGTTTCTGAGCATTTCCTCAAGGGCTTCTGCTTCTGCTGGTAGTTGGCCCCTAGAAAGTCTCTGGTCTTACGGTGTCTTATGTTTTGTGGTTGCTGCTTTCTACTTTAAGAAAATATGGACATATATGGCCATTCTAACCATTTTTAAGTCTTTGTTTGGAAGCAGTAAATTGGTGTGAAGTTAGTTTACAGTGCTGTGCTGCCCACTGATCCATTGGTGGTTGGTTGCTGCTGTCTTTCTAACACTGTCTAGGGCTGGCGCATTTCCTTTCTTGGTTCAAACTCTCATGGAGATATGTCTGTCCCTAGGACTGGTCTGGGTAAATGAATTTGATTCCTGTGAACAACTGTGATTAACTACATTTGGAGCTATGGTGTTAGTGGAGGGTGGTCCTTGGATATATGTTTGAAGACCCCAAGTCCCAAGCTTACCATGGCAGTATGGAAGAAAACAAAATCCCAGTGGATTTTCTGAAGGTAAATTTAACAGCACTCATCAAGGCTGACCACACATTAACAAGGGGCATAAGTAAATGTTAGGATTCACTCTTGCCACCTGAGAGGCAAGAATGGCAGTAAAATCCACAGCACTGACTATTATGTTCCTCAGCCCAGCAAGTGAAAGAAAAGAAAAGCTGTCAGGTGTGAGTTACCTCAGCCTCTGTGGAACTCCAAAACATGCTATAAAACAGCCAGGCTGTTCATGTAGTGAGCACAGCAGAACTCCCAGTCTACATGAATCAAATGCCCTTCAAGCCAATAGCTTTGGAGGTTCGAGATTCTCTCCAAGGACAAACGTAATGACTGCTCAAAGAAATTGTAAAAAAAAAAAAAAATCTAAAGATCACAAATGAGAGAAAATATATTTTCTCTGAACTAGATTATTGCTTCATGTAATTATTTCTAGTTATAAAATACATATTCTGCATAAATGCATAAGTTTTAATTTTCTTATTATATAAAATACTGTTTTATGCACTGATGTAACATAAATAATTTTATATAGCTAGAAAATTAGATTCTTTACTTTTTTCTTACTGTAAAAAAAAAAAAAAAAAGAAATTGTGACCCACCTGTTAGGTCAGGACAAAATGGAGTCACCAAAGACAGAAGGATGGTGACAGACATAAGAAAGTGGGTCATCCACATTCCTCAAGAAACTGCCTAGCCATTATCCCTTCCTTGCCTAACAATGCTGCAGGTCTAGGTTTCCTTCCCCCTTATCTTGTGGTCACTGTTCTGATGTCACACCCTGGCTGTCTTAGATCTCCCCTAAAGAAACCTTTTTATTTTTATTTTTAGCTTTTCCCTTCCTCACCTTCCCCCAACTGAAGAACCCTATATAGTGAACTATCTGGGATTTCAAGTTGACTGCTCCACTCTTGAGAGTCCATCCTGGCAGCTCGTGTTTTCCCTGAACAAAAACTTCCATCTTTGCCTGAGTGGTCTCTGTGGTCTTGGTCACCCCTAAACCTTATACCACCCTTTTGTGACAGTTTCCAAAACCTATTTATAGGTCACTAGAAGAAAACCTTGTCACTTCTCATATGTTTTTCACCAAGGGGGCTTGAAAACAGCCCCCCTCTAGACCTATTTCCATAACTGATAGGGTTTTGTTAAATCAAATGTCCTTACTGACAATATTCAAATATTGTGCCTTTAAATTCTAGCAATTACCAACAAAAATGTGGAAAACACTTGGGATAGTGACAGGGTTGTTGGAGAAGGCGTTTGGCTTCTAAGATAAATACTTTGAAGAAATCTTGTGGACATATAAATACTATTTTGTTTTGAACCTCTCCCTCCCTCTATTCCCCTTCCCCAGCTTTTGGGGTCATATTAAGCCCAGGCTAGTCTGAAATGCACTATGTAGCTGACGATGGTCTTGAACTGCTCTTCCTGCCTCAGCTTCCCTAGCACTTCCTTAGCACAGGGAAGGTGATCAAAAGTAAAATTTATATTTATTTATCACTTTCCTGTCTTTCCAAATGCAAGCAGTATGTTAATCAATACAAGATCTTAGGGAATAATGCCAACAAGATACTGCTGGTTAGTCTTGGAATGCTTAGTTCTTGTGAATGGGCTATTGAGATAAGGTTACAAGCAACAGGTCCAACCTTTTGACGTTGTAACATGATGTATTATCTACAAAGTTCATGTTTGAAGACTGCACAATCAAGTTACAAAAAAAAAGCTGCAAGAAAATGTCTAATGTTTTATGTAAGTTAACAATTTTGTTTTGGGCCACACCCATAGTTGCCCTTGGCCACATGTGGCTGATAGGCTGCAGTGGACAGGGAACATTCAAATGAAACTGGAAGAGATAGGCTAATTTCTCATTTTCATTGTCTTGTTCCACTCAATATGGTCATCTGTGTAACTTTCTTGAATATAGCCATGTATTTAATATGCATGTTCAACTGGACTTATTGGCCTTGTTAGCATAACTGTCACCTATTATTGGAAGTAAACATCACCTTCTGTACACTGTTGCCTGATGCTTTAGATTTTGGATGTGGAATGGTATGTTTAGGTGATACCTTATAAACAAATATTACCAAGGATGATCACGATGTGCATTTGTTAGAACAATGTATCTTTTTATTTTCATACTGCAGGATGTCAGGAACTTAAGATACCATTTTCTTTCCTTTTTAAAAAATATTTGTTTATTTATTTATTTGCAAGCAGAAAGAGAGGAGGAGGAGATAGAAAAATGGAGAGAGAAAGAAAGAGAGAGAGAGAGAGATGAATATGGGCATGCCAGGGCCTCTTGCCATTGCAAACAAACTCCAAACACTTGTACCATTTTGTGCACCTGGCTTTACATGGGTACTGGGCAATGAAACCCAGGCCAGTAGGCTTTGCATGTAAGCATCTTTAACTGCTGAGTCATTACCCCAGCCCAAGATACCATTTTTGATTGAGTTTCTATTGCATACTCAGTAGCAAGAGATGCAGAAAGATGAGAAAAATTAGGTTCTGATGGCCAGGTTGGTGAAAGGTTAAACAGATGCATTGGGTCAGCTCAGAGAGCAACACAAGTTCTGTTCTAGAAGACATGGCAACCCATAGAACCAGAGGTCAGAGGACAGTGGAGGTAAGACTCTGGTCCAGGTACCAGGGTATCCTGGGCATATCCAGACAGCACTTTGGGGGGGGGGGTGGCTCTGAAGCCACTGTGAAATTAAGTGGATAGTGAAGAGAGGGAATTACAGAAGGAAAATGAACTATGGTCAAGAATACAGAGGTAGGAGAGAGAGGAAGGATGAGACACAGGATCGTCACAACACACTTCAGTCTGTGGGGTGTCAGCATTCACTCTAAAAGTTTAAGGCCAATAGGGAGGGAGAGCATGAGGCTGTCAGGTCCATTTTTTTAAAGACAGCATATCATGTGGCACAGGCTGGCCATGAACTCTACATAGCCAAGGATGACCTTGAACTTCTGATCCTCCTGCCTCCACGTCCTGAGTGCTGGGATTACATGAGTGTGCCACAATGCCTGGCTTTAGGTCCTGCAACCTTAAGCAACATTTTGTAGATATTTATGCTGGCTAGGTCTGTGTGCATTTTGAATATAATCTCAAGAACTTCGTGCTGTACAGATGCCTTTTCTAAACCAATAAATTTGAGCAGTGCAGACAAAATTGTACCTCTCTCACACTTCCTCAGCCTGCAAGTGAAGCAGTTTTCCTGATGTTGGGTTCAGTTTAAAAGAATCCTAGGAATATTTTGGTTGTCACTTATTCAAGTGCTTTTTAATCTTTTAAAAATATGAAACAAAACCTTAAGTTCATTGCTTTGGGCAATGAATAAGCTACCATCTGTTATAGCAGCCATGGTGAGGGCAGAGGAATGCTGGCTATGCGTCATGTCACTCGTGGCACTGGAGGGGAAATAAACTAGAAGCTTCTGAATTTCCTTGGTGCCCTAATGAACACATGAAATGACTATTCTGCAAAAGGAAAAGAGTTTGTTTACTTATTTAATATTATTTATTATACAAGGAAGAATCTGCTTGCTTTCTGGGACTGCAACAATATTGCTTGTGTCAGTACCAAATCACATCTTGATGAGATATTCACATAAGAACCTTTGGGTATTATGTGATTTTTACTTTTGTGTCATTGCAAATCACCAACCAGGACAATAGTGGGGTCAGGCTGGGATTCTTCCATTCTGTGATAGTCTTGATCATAGATTTTGTGGATTTTGGGTGTTTAAAAAGTTGGCAATTAGTTCAGTGTTGGTGGAAAGAAGGTCTCCTCAGTCTCTCTCTGTTTTGAGGGGGACATGTGTATATGTAGAATATGTGTGGTGCATGATGTATGTGGTAGTGTGTGTCTATGAACATACATGTACAGATGTGCACACCTGAGAAGGCCAGAAAAGAACATCATGTATCCTCCTTTCTTACTCATGGTTATTTTCTTAACATGAAGTTTTTCCCTCAGTCTGGAACTGCCACTTTCAGTCTGTGAGTCCCAGTGATTCTCCAGTCTCCACCCACTGCTTTTGATGTGGGTACAGGAGAATTAAGACTGGATGGTCTCAGGCACACTTACGCAGCAAGCGCTCTTACCCGCTGAGCCACCTCCCCAGCCTCAGTCTGTTTTTTATTCCATTCCATAAACTATTAATCTCTCCTCTTCCCTCTCCTCTTCCTTTTTCTATTTCCCCATCCCCTTCAATATTCTGGGTCCTCTTTAAATTGTGGACTTCCTGTACTCAACTCTCTCACTAATCTAGAATGTTCAACCCAATACTCTGGAGTGGCCTTGGTCACCGAGGGGCAGCTGTGAATAGCTCATCCATCATTCATTCACTAAAGCCCATGCACCTTAGGGCACCAGGACTAGGAGTTCTATTATGTGCAATTTATGCAAGCTTAGAAGCTTAAATCTTCAAATTAGAAAGCAGAGGTAGAGTATTCACAGTGAGAAACATATACACACTATGAGGAGACAATACTAGAAGAAGTAGAACCAAGACAACACAGGTCAGGGCTCAGCAGTAGTGCACTGGTCCAGAAGGCACAAGACCCTGGGTTCCATTCCCAGCATCACAATGTCAGCCAAGTGTAACAAAATAGACTGGTCAGAGATTGCTTTGGGGACAAACACCCTCACTACTGGAGGCTTTCATAGCAACTTGACAAATTTTAGCTGGTAATAAGAATGTGGGAAGTGAAATGCAAACTTTGTACGATATTTCATAATGGCCCTTAGGAACACAGGCCTCCCTAAGAAGACTTAGGAGTAGGTGTGGGGTGAGTGGGGTATGTGCATGAGTTTTCTTGGTCCCCGGGGATGGTGACCTCACTCTACCACTGCTCTCAGCCTGTGAAAGCACTGAGTGGATCTCACCTTCACATCAAGCTTCCTCAGCAACAAAGAGCACTTTGGACACAGACTATTCTCTTGCTTATATCCCCTACACTTAACAATCATTTTGTTTTCCATACTATTCTTACTTTTCATTTTTGTCCTAGTTTTTGGAGGTGTTCACTCTGTTGCTCTTCTTTGACTCCCCGAGCTCCATGCTGAGCTGATGATACCTTTTCTGATAAAACGCTCCAGGAGCAGTTTTCTCCCAGAGTCACGTTAGCGGCACTCTAGTTTATGTGGCATCTTTGTAACAGACCAATCCCAAGCGTGTTCTACTTTATATTATGATTTCACTTTGACACATACATGATTTGGATGCATTTGAAAATTTAAAACATAAGATTTTCAAAATTTATTGGCTATTGACTAATTTTTTTCATTCTAGAATATGTTTTATAGGATATAGTTCTTAGAATTTTGTTGAGACTTGACTTATGTCACCATCCAGAGCTTTTTATAAAGACATAAGATATGTGTTGGGAAGGAGCAGGCACTGTCAGTGCGTGTACTTTCCCAGAATGGACAGGCTAGCTATGCTTCTCTAGGCACAGAAGTGAATGCTGGAGAGTGACTAGTGTTCAGCACAGGCTTCATTACTTTTACTTTTGCTACAATAGAGATTATCAACAGTATTCCACCAAATTTCAGGTTCATCCACTGCAAGATGCCTCATTATTTATAATCCACAAAGGAAAAACTTTGCCTATTCAATTATGACAAACTATTGATAAACTGAAAGATCTCAATTTCACAGATGTTATACTGTACAGGTAAAATATGTGTCTTTTACTTGATGTGAGATGATTTTTTTTTACTAAACTTATAATTATTTAACATCTACTTAATGCATCCCTAAAATTCTAGAATGTTATGCTGGATCCAGATTATTTCCAACATATGTTAAATTGCATTATTCCAATCATTTATATTTTACTATTTTTAATAGTTGATTTATTAATTACTGAGAGAATTGTATGCAAATCTCCTTTCAAGGTGAGATGGTGGATTTATAACTTTCTTTTTGAAGTTCTCTTTTTGTGTGTTGTGGGTGTGTCAAGTGCAGACCAGAATTGTTGGAATTTCCAAGATAACTGTTCCTAGCCATATTATGTCCTCTTTATGCCAGTAATTCTTTTAAAATTTATTTATTTATTTATTTGTATGTAGATGGAGACAGAATGAGAGAGGGGGGGGGGAATGGGCATGCCAGAGCTTTTTGCCACTGCAAAGAAACTCCAGATGCATGTGCATTTTGAACATCTAGCTTTATGTTGGTACTGGGAAATATAACCCAGGCTTTTAGGCTTTACAAATGAGCACCTTTAACTGCTAAGCCATCTTTGCAGCATGTTTTCTTTACATGCTATAAAGTTTAATCTATTCAGTATTAAATAGTTATACTAGTTTTCTTTTGATATTTGCCTAATATAATATTTCTCACATTTTAATTTTCAACCTTTATTAATCTTTACCTTTTATGGAACATATTTTATTGTAAATAGCTTATAGCTGGATGGTTTGAAAACACAAGCTGTTAGTCTATGTTTTTCTTAAAATTGCTGAGTTTCTTAAAATTGCCACACTTATTTTGCTTATAGATTATTAGACTTAACTTGTATTTCTATCATCTCACTATGTGGTTATGTCAGAGTTTTCCAAGACATAGCTTTAGGAAAATATTTTTTTTCTTCATTGACTCTCAAAACAGGAAAACTTCAAACAGGGTATTCTTTCTCTCTCTCTCTCTCTCTTTAAAGTAGAAACTTTGTATGGATACTTAAGAGATAAAAACATTGAAAAGTCAATTGCTCAAATAACCAATAAAACCTAAATCATCACAAATACTACAAAACATATTCTAAAAGACACTTTTATACATATGAGGGTTACTAAATTAGAAATTTTTGGCAAGTTATTTTTCTTTCAATAGGCCGTATTTGAGATCTGAGCTCTGCATTCTGTTATTCCTGTGGTCTTCTGCGCTTTCTGATGATGGTGTATGAGACCACAGGTATCTCATTAAAATAACAATAAAAACCCAGGGTACTATTTAAAAAACCCTAAACTCCTGAATTTTGTGTGGCTCTATAGAAACTACTGAGTAAACAGGGGAATGATGTGTGACTGGCACACCAGTCGTAAATGAAAGGGCATGTTTGCAGGTTTCTTGAAAACAGATTATTCTCTGGAGGAATTTTAAGCTGAAATGTGATCTCACTTGTGTTAGGCGGAGGTTGGCCGACCTGCATCACACAATGGAACCACCTCCAGCATCAACAACAAAGGTCTTGCAAATTTGTTTTCAAAATGTAAAAACCAAACTCATGGGTTACACTCTGGGCCACTGACCGTAGTTGCCCCTTGTGCCTGACATACTCTTAAGTCCTCAATGACAACCTCTGAGCAGTGGAAGGCTGGAGACTCTGCCAGCCCAGTTGCCCATGTGATGCATGAAGGTATGCACACGATTGTACCCTACTGTCCATGCCTGTGCTTGAAGAGAACCACCATAGGAAGCTCACTTCCATCCACGGTGGCCAATTATAGAGGCCTTTCTAAAAACCAGCCAGAAACTGCCTCTGGGCCCATCCCACTCCTGAACAGTAAATTACCTACAGAATTGGGGCGCTACAGGCACAGGCAGAGAGGTGTCAGAGCAGCCCTTTGTCTCCATGCCAAATACATCACAGGCTAACAAGGCCTAATTCCATTTTCTGCACATTCTACTATGCTCCATAATGTTTTTCTCAAGCTCAGCTTCTGCAGCCTCTCCCATCACTGGACATGAGATATTCAAATGGACATTAAATTCTTCACAAAGTAAAGAGGTCTTTTCACACCTCCTTAGTATTAGGTGCCATACTTTGTTATTTTATCCAGAAGTCAGAATGTCTTTGGGAACCATATCACTGTGCCAATCTTGCAGAGATCACAAAATAAATGCAAGAAAACAAACACTGGGTTTTTAGTGCATGCCAGGTCCTGCGCCAGCTGTTTGAGGTACATTATCTCATGTCTAAGTAAGCCAGTGAGTAGCAGAACCAGGATGTTCATCGGATCCAAAAGCTGTGCCTGTTCTCCTTTTTCCTCTCTAAGCAAGTCTTCCTGGGTTTTGCTAAGCCACTTATTTCAGAGGACATATCATCTATAATTACAATGATCAAAAATGTATATCTGGCCATCCTTCCCTGAGGCTGAATATGAAGCACTAGGATTTATTTGTGCTTCAGGAGGACTATGGATCAGTCCCTGCAGATACTAACTTCCTTCAGTTCAATGGGAAAGTAAACAAAAGTTCATTCTTTTTTCCCCCTAGTGACCAAATTCATAAAGCAGTGGCCTCCACATGAATGGCCCTTTCTTATAGTTAATGCATCTGCAGCATGCCAACACAGGGGTAGCTTCCATAGCAATGCCCATGCTAGTTTCATATGGTCTTCCTTTGCCCAAATTCCACATTCTGTCATTCATTTCCTCCTTAAAGCTCTCCCCTCCAATGCAGACTTCCCTTAGTCTCCCAGGTTATGAAAGTTGAAGGTAGGAAAAATAGGAAAAGGAGCAGGTGTGGGAAAGAGCTGGAGAGGAAGTGGGATTGTTTTGTTGTTGGGGTATAGAAACCTACAATGGAAGTCCCACTGTGTGTCCTGGTCCCACCTCTTTAAATTGCTTATTTAAAAAGGCCTCTTCTTCAGGGCTTGTTGCTATACTGTCACAACTGGAGAGGGTTTAGTTGGGGAAAAAGCACTCACAGGCAAGAGTTTGGGGGCTGAGAAAACCATGAGCTGCCTACATGTCATTCCTGAATTTCTGGAAGGATTTTTCCAGCTTCCCTTCATAGAAAAACCACTATGGGTGACTGCAAATGGCCACTTAGGTTCATTGAGTAAGTACTACTCAGCTGTGATATGTTTGTGTTAATTTGTTCATCTAAAGGCCTACTCATAAGTGGAAACTCACAAATCTTTGGATCCATGAAGAATTTCAGTCCCTGTGCAATATTTTCTTTCTGTACCCCAACTTGTATAATATTCACCTCTGGTGTGTCTTTCTTTCCTGAGTACTCCATCATTACTTCTGGAGGGCAAGGACTGGATACTTCCTCGTGTTTCTCTTTGCTCACACTACTAGTGGGTCCTAATATGCTGTTTTTAGCTCATGTGCATGACCTCCTCCCTGGACTTAGATCTGGCACAAGGAGCCCCCATGCTAGTCACTTCTGGTATGGATAATACAGTCCAAAGACAGATACTTATTTTGATGGATGGACTGTTTTCCTGACCATGGAAAAGAAATAGAAGAAAAAAAATCTTGTCTGATACTTACTTTCTGTGAAGAATGCACAGTGATTTTTTTATTATTATTATGTTGGAAGGTAAGAATGTCACTCAGCACAGGCTACTAGATTTACTCCCCTCAGACTGGTGACATTCAAGAGGTTTTGGCCAAGGTCTGTCTGTTTACCTAGACAGTCCTCTGACTACATACCAGGCCGAATTTGTGTTCTCAAGTTACTCTACAGCTACTGGTAACAAGACTGACCTGACAGAACTGGGCCTGGGAAATTGCCACGGACAGAACTCTGTAGACATGTTGGGAAGAATGTCCCTGCCCTCCCTCTGATGCCTCTTCCTACAGCCACTGTGGCCACTATTAGGTGCTCCGGCAACCCCCTTCTAAGCTAGCCTGATGAAGGCAGACTGTCACCTTTAGCCTGGGCTAGTTGTGCCTAGATTAGCTGAACTGCTCTTGCTGTGACCTGAGGCTATGCAGATGTCCCCAGTTATGGCTATTCTGTAGTAACCTTAATTTTGTGAGTATCTTGGTTATGCCTCACAGACGAGGGGCCTACTCTGAATCTCAGTCTGGTTGAGCTGGTTTCTAGATTGATCCTTCTTCCAGGTCTGCATCCCTGGCAAGGGAATTCTCCTCAGTAGAACTGGTATACTTTTGGAGAGCTAGCTCTTTGGCTATTGCCCTGTCCAGAACTGGTGGTTAATTTTTCACCTGACTAAAGCTCCTGAGACATGAGGATTGGACTGTTGGTGACAATGAGAGGAGAGGAGGCCTGCCCTCTACCAGATCAGAGCTCCCTCACTGTGGAGTGATGGTGGAGTCATTCATTCATTCAATCAGTGCATACTTTCTGAGTAGTCTCTGTGCAGACATTGTACCAGTGCTTCGACTGTGATGCAGGGCATCCTTTGTCTGTCCTTAAGATGCGCATGTGCTCTGCTGTGTTTGAGACCGTGCTCCTTCCAGTGTCTGCACTTTCCTAACTTATAACCTGACTGCATAGCTGGAGGGCCACCTCGGGAAAGACAACAGGATGTATGAAGAGGAGAGGAGAGTAGCCCAGCTCTTTCCTTTGAAACAAACCTGGGCTGTCCTCCATGAAATTCTGATTCTTTAGTTTTTCAACTGTTGTACTATTGACATTTTCAGCAAGATAATCTTTATAGTTTGGGAAGGATTGTGAGTCTCTCTTTGTCTTACATGCATACACACCAGATATTTATAGAAAGATAACCCAAGTCTGGGGAAGAGCAGTCTGGACTCAAAAACCTGAGGGATACATTCTGGGGGAACAAGCTGGCCACGGGCGCATCTCCACACACGTGGAATGGCAGAGTGAAGGTGAAGAGCAGCGTGGTGTCCAGCAGCCACCAGTGCAGAGGACACAGATGTCAGCTGTGTGAGATGGATCTGCTCTGACAAAATGTCTTCAAGTACATGCAGTGTGACAGGGATTTGAGGCGTAAGAGGAGTTTCTATGAGACGGCGATAAATGCTTGTTTCATTCATGCTCTAACTAGTCCCACTTCATTCTTGTACTGAGAAAACATTTTTACAAACGCAGCAAAGCAACTGTAATGCAACCTTATTTGACTTATGGCTAAATCTGATTTTTTGGTGTTCCTTGTACTCTAGTCATACTGCTAGCAACATATTTAGGTTTTATTCTAGCCTATTCCTAAAGTCCAGGCTATTATGCCCTCAAAAGGAAGCATGTCTCTTACTTAGGGGGAGAGTAAGTCACAGGTTGTGCATAGTAAATCCTAATTGGTGAGGAAAGAGAAGATGGTCAATAAACTAATAAATGCCATCATTCTTTGATGGGTAATTCTGGCCTCCAGTCTCTTAAATATGTAACATTTTTCTTGATTACAGCCATGCAAAAAACAGGTTCTGAGACAGGCTAAGTTAACTTGCCCAGATCACCCTCAATAGTGGAGGAGTTGGGAAGTAGAGCTGGATTTTTTTTTGACACAGGATCTCATGTAGCTCAGGCTGGCCTCAAACTCACTATGTAGTTGAGGAAGACCTTGAATTCCTGATGCTACCTCTAAGTGTTGAGATTATAGGTGTGCCCAGCTTTCGAACTGGATTTTCTGACTCAGTATCCTATATTAATTCCTCCATTATTCTGTAACTACAGTATGTTATGCTTATGGATTATGACTATATTGGCATATCTTGCTTTGATGCCTCAAGTTGTAATTTGTTAAATTTTTACCTTATTCAAAAAGAAGGAGAAGAAGGAGAAGAAGAAGAAGAAGAAGAAGAAGAAGAAGAAGAAGAAGAAGAAGAAGTAGAATTAGAAGTAGTAGTAGTAGTAGTAGTAATAGTAGTAGTAGTAGAATGTGGGCTGGAGAGATGGCTAAGGTGCTTGCCTGTGAAACCTAAGGACCTAGGTTTGATTCTCCAGTACACACATAAAGCCAGATGCATAAGGTGGTACATGTGTCTGAAGTTAATTTGCAGTGGCTGGAGGCCCTGGCGTGTCCATTCTCTCTCCCTCTATCTGCCTCTCTCTCTTTTCTCTCTCAAGTAAGTAAATAAATAAAAAATATTTTTTTAAAGAAATGTCTGTGAATGGTGACATTGCATGGGTTTTCTCAAATCATTATGCATTACTCTTTGTAGACAGACCCTTTTTCATATAAATTAGGAAGAAAAGACAGGGTCTTCTATTTTGTGTATATTTGTTCATTTTAGAACCTTTTGTGTAACTTTAGGCTTTCTTTATTTCTTTGAAGATTGTGGTTTTATAACCTGGCAAGATACAAACAAAATCCCTATCACATTTAACAGCAGTGAGTATCAGCTAATCTTACTGTCACATACTGTGTGACAAGATCAAGGGTATGCATGCTGTCTTAAGAAAAGAACAGTTGAGAAAAGACCCAAATCAGAAGACAGCAGGTATGGGACAAAACAAGAGACAAAGAAAAACCACAGACTCATAGTTTTGGGGGTGACCATGAGAAAGCTGTGCCAGAGGCATACCTAGCCCTGACTCAGGTTGTCTTCTTTGAGAAGGGCCACTACCTGCTTTCTTACCTATAATTATCATTTTTTAAAATCATCACTTTGGCATTCTCCCATCCATGAAGATCTCAGAACTCTTCCTCGCTCCCTTCCTCCTTTCCCTCTGAAGTTCTGTAGTGTTTATTCCTGATTTATGCAACTCTGCTATTTATTATATAATTTTTCATAGGCCTTGTTGGACCCATCCCCCCAACAGCAATTTTGTAGACTGTCCAGGAGCACTGGAGACACAGTAGGGGCTTAAGAAATGCTTGTTGAGGGCTGGGCATGGTGACACATGCCTTTAATCTCAGTACATGGGAGGTAGAGGTAGGAGGAGTGCTGTGAGTTTGAGGCCAGCCTGAGACTGCATAGTGAATTACAGGTCAGTCTGAACTAGAGTGAGACCCTACCTCAAAAAACTAAGAAGAAAAACAAAAAGAGAAAGAAATATTTATTGGATGACTTTCTGAATTCTGTGCTCTTTGGTTGGAAAAGAGTTATTTAACTCCTAATGAAAAAATCTTTTAGGTATTAAAATTCACTTACTTTTGTCAGAAAAAGGGAAGGCTCTGATCTTTCTTTTAAATTGCACCAATTTACTGCTTTCTTAGTTTCAGGCTATAATTTGGACAGTAAAGGCTGACAGTTAGGACAACACTGTTGAAGTACATTGGATGTGCTGGTGAGGAAAGCCTTTGCATGCTGACCATTTTCTATAGCCATGGAGCTCGACAGAGTTTACCCTTTGTGTAGGAATCTTTTAGCGCCTGGATGGAAAGATCTCTGGCCTGTAAAACTTGATGGAATTTTTCTTCTGGCCAGGGCAACAGTTACTCACTGTGAATCTTGAAAACCTGGGACATAGTTGTCTAAATGGGCACTAAAATAGAGCGAGACAGGTCTGAGCTTTACATATTAAAAGGGTTTTTGGTTCCACATGAGGGAGTAGGCAGGCTAAGGCCAGTACCGGCAAATCTAACTCTTTGCACATACCCAGGGGATCATTTTTGTCTAAAAACTGTATCCTCCAGACAAATGCAGGTTTAAAACTTTACATTGCCTGGGTGACCACATTTTCCATAAGCTCATCTTTTTTGCCAGGATAGGATTTCAGTGTTTAATTCAAGTTTCTTCATGGGGTCTGGGTGGGGACTATAGGTCTGTTTGAGCACAGGTCTTTTTTGGGAGGGGGTGCGGGGGGAGTTCTATGCCTTGTGTGTCCTCTTCTAACCACTTAAGTGACAGACATGTACACTTCCAAGAACACATCTTGTTTCCAAAGACCCCCTTTGTTACCAGAGGACCCTGAGTAGAGGAGCCAACTCTGTAGGATGAATCTTCAATTAGTTCAACAAGACTTTTATTTCTTTCTCCTTGACAAGGTATGCTGGTTAATTTCAATGCCAACCTGATTAGATCTAGAGTCACCTAAGAGATAAATCTCTGGGCATGTCTGTGAGGGAGTTCCTAGATCAGGTTAACTGAGGTGAGAAGACTCACCCATGAGTAATACCAGCCTATGGGCTGGAGTCCTTCTAAATAAAAATAAACAAATGAGCTAAAGTACCAGCATTCATCTCTTTCTGCTTCCTAACTGAAGACTGATGTGACCAGCTGCTTCATGCTCTTGATGACATGTCTTCCTTTGAACTATAAGCTGAAATTAAAATCTTCCTCTTTGAGTTGCCTGTATCATACATTTTATCACAGCAATGAAAAAAGTAACCAATACACAGGGTCTTATACTATAGTTGAGGCTAGTTTCAAACTCATGGTCTTCCTGGATAACGAAGTCCTGGGATTATAGGCATGTACCACCATGCCCAGCTAGTTCAAAACTTTTGTTTCAGATTGCATTATCCTACTATCCAGATCCTTACTATATTTACCCAGGCAGTAGAAAACGCTCCTAGTATGCCTGTTTTTCCTATAGCATGTGCTATGTTTTCACATATCATATGATTATATGCCATGTTTACTATTTACTGTCTAACCTCCTCTCTCCTGGGACTTCTGTCTGTTGTATTCCCTGATGTATTCCAAATACCCTGGACAGTACCTGGTATCTTGAGATCAAGGAATATTTGTTAGTAAATGGACGGATGGTCTTACATCCCAAATCTTAGAGTGGCAATAATTTTGTTGTAGTTTAATATGACATTTTTAAGTGAAAAAGGACAATGCAGAGTCTAGTAAAGGATGATTTAAATCAAGGTCCAGTTGAATAGAAGACTTGGATATAATCAGATGAGGGCAATGTGAGATGTCAGTGAGCTGGAAGATGCAGTGGGCCTTTCCTGGGAGCTATCTTTGCAACACATTGGGCAGGGCATTCTTTCTTCTTTCTAGAGACTCAGATATAAATTTGCAACCCTGTATTTTCATACCACAAACTTAGTCCTGAGATGTTCCCCTTTCCCACTTCCCCTGCCCTTGTAGCCTCCAGCGCAGTGACTATTTCTCTACAGGATGGTTAGACATGATGAGAAGTATAAGTCCATGCTGTTGTCACTTAAAGACTGGGAGGAGTCTGGACCAGAGCTATTAAGGTTATGTTAATTATTTCCTGTAGGTTACAGGCTCCCAAAGGATCAACTCCCCAAAGAATCAGGCAGGGCACATCTGAAGGCACTGAAGGCTACCTATACAGTTGTCAAATTTGGTAATGGTGTGCTCAGGCATCTAAAACACAAGTATTGACCAGATGTCTAAGACACAGACATATCTGAGTGGTGACAACTTTAGTCTCTTTTGGTCATCTGTAACTTTTCCATCATCTGTACCCATTGCTGGCTTACATGGCTTCAAGAAAACTTGGTTTGCTACTAAAACAGGGTGAAGACTGATGGTAGGTAAAGTTACATAAGACAGTTTTGTCCATGAAACCTAGCTTCCTGTGAATTTACAAGATAAATAATTTCTACCTCCTCTGGCTTCCAGGCATACCTGGTCTCTCTCATCCACCAATGACAGTATTAAAGATACAAATCCAGTTACTGAGGGGTTCTGTCAACTTGTCTTCCAATTGCCAACCTCTAAGTGGCCTTTGTGTGCATCTAAAATGACCATTGGTCAAGCACCTTAGTGCTAGAATGATCTGAAACTGAATATTCAGACAAAGATTGTTCTGTAAATGTTCCTGTTAAGGGCTGAATTCTTTAAGCAAACTGAGCGCCAGTTTCCCCTAATGAGCTGAGCTGTGAGACACTGACTCCTGGCAGAAGTAGCTACAGAAGCAGTATCCTAGTACCTCCCCAGGAGGCCTTGAAACCCCCATGCTGGGGCTCATGCTAGGGATGATAGCTCTGTCAGTGTAGCATAAGGTGAGGGCATCACTGCTTTTGAATACCTCTCCAGGTGGCTTTAGATAGGAAAGATCTATGTGGAAGGAGCTGGAAGAAAAGACCACTTTGCTATCCCCATCCCTTCTCCCTCTCTCCTGCTTCATCCATTTTCCATTTTCCTTGGATTATTTCCATAACCACATAAGTGTGTCTTAACTTCTGTCTATAAATAACATGTCCTCTATAAATTCCTCACTTTCCTCCAGCCAGTACCTATTTTCTTCTTCTCTTGGAGTAAAGCTCTTTAAGAGAGCTCTTTAACTATGCCACCCAATTCCGTTCTGGGCATTCTCTCATGAGTCTTTCTGGTCCAGTGGCCCACCCCCACTACAGTCCATCTTATCATCTGGACAGGCCAGTGCATTCAGGACTCCTCCTCAACCAGAAATAGGAACCTGGACACAATACTGCTGATACACTCTAGGGCACAGCATACCCTGTATGGTGCCAATATCAAACCTCAGTGAATAGAACAAAGAACCAGAAAGCTTCCCAGAGGACCTTTGAAGGAGATCAATGCTTAAGAAGAGTTGATAACGCAGTGAGGTCTTCAGTAAGGGAGAAGGGTACATGACTTACACAGTGTGTGGTGGTGATGATGACGGAACTGGAGATGAAAGACAGGCCATCGTTCATGCTGACCTGTAGTGCAGCTTTCCTGCAATAACAAGGGAAGCACAAACACTTAGCATGGTATGAGCAGTGGGCTGAGAGTCACCCACATACTTTTCCTTTGGGCTTAGCTCCTAGCTACCTTTAGGACGCCTCTTTCTTGGGAGGCTGGAGCTTTTTCCTTATAAAATGTGGAGGGAGATAGTTCAGTCAGTAAAAGTGTTGGGCATTGTGGTAGTTTGAATGTTATGTCTCCCAAAGACTCAAGATGTTTTATTAAAGCTTATAAGTTGGATTGGAGGAGGTGTCAATGGGGGAAGATCTGAGGAACAGCCCAAGATATGTTGGGGCAGGTCTGATTTCCAGCAAAATGGTATACAGAGAGGTTTGAGCTCTGCCTGGGCTTCTGCCTGCTGCAAGTTTATGCTTGCTGCATTTGGTGTTTACTGGCTGGCGATGGTTTCTCTCTGTTTGGATGTATGGAACCAGCTTCTTTCTGCCCCTGAAGGAACTCCCCTCTGGATCTGTAAACTTGAAATAAATCCATTCTTCCTCTCAACTGTGCCCGGTTTGGATGCACATCCCAGTAGTGTAGACCTGTCTACAACAAAAATTTGGTACCAAGAGTTGGGTGTTGCTGTGTGACAAATCTGACCATGTAGATTTTGGTCTTTTGGAACTTGTGTTGCTGGAGGAGGAATATAAATAGACTTGGAACTTGTGACTGCAGAAGCTTTGCAGTGTGGTAAGCCAAAATTTATGGGCTATTTTGATGAGAGTTTCAAAATTCTAAATAAAGAGAGAATTGTACTGGAGCCTTTGCTTATATGCTTTCAAAGGGGAAGGTAAGAATACAGAGAACTTTGTTGGAACTGAACTACTGGTATAAAGCTGGCTGTGTTCTGCTGCCCATGCCCAGAGAGTTTGATCAAGGTTGAAGGTTGAAAGTAAAGTGTGTTTGGCAAAAAGATACAGAACTGAAATATATATCAGATTTAAAATTGGAAAAATTCATACAAGCTTAAAGTTATAGGCACAGAGACTGGTTTTAGGTTACTGAAGCTGCTACTGTCAAATTATTACCATTAATTACTTTACATTGAAACAATGAAAAAGATGCCTGAGGTGATTCCAGCCAGGAAAGACTGAATGGTAGACATACAAACTCTTTTGAAACAAAGAATTCTGAAGGAGGAAATCTGCTCTTCAAGGTCAAGATTTATTCCCCCCTGAATTACATATGGCTGTATGGCTGCACACCTGGTACTGGTTTCAGAAGCATGAAAAATGCATGGAGTGGGTTATCGAGTGCACACAGTTCCAGGAGCCACTGCTGAGATGCAGCATGTGAAGTAGGGCCATATCCCTGATGAGAGATGATTGTGAGATGGACCATGATTTGCAATGGAGATCCGAAGATGGCTTGGATATACCACAACTGTACAAGGGCTACTATGGAGCACTGCTTTCCCCAGCTACTTAGCCCAGCTGGAGGGGCAGAATTGGAAATTCAGAGGCTGTCATCAATGGTTGTGGATGTTGGACTTGAATTGCAGATATTCGATGTTTATCTGATAGTGATTTTGCATTGGTCCAGTCTCTCCTTGTTATGCTTTAGAGCAATGGTAATGTTTACTCTATGCCATTATATGTTGGAAGTATGTAACTTGCTTTGATTTTACAGGACAGGACTCACAGTTAAGAGACAATCTTGAATCCCAGATAAGACTTAGGACTTTGGAACAACCTCAAAGTTGGTAAAAACTATGAGGACTTTTGAAGTTGGACTGAATACAATTTGCAATGTGAGATGTTCATGAGTCTATTGGGGACCCAGGCAGAATATGGTAGCTTAAATGTATGTCCCCCCCATAGACTCAGGTGATTTTTTATGAGAGAGCAAAAGTGCACACACATGAGAGAAAGAATTGGCATGCCAGGGTCTCCAGCTACTGCAATCAAACTCCAGATGTGTGTGCCATCTTGTTTGCATGTGCGACCTTGTGCACTTGTGCTACCTGTGCGTTTGGCTTACATGGGACCTGGAGAATTGAACATGGATCCTTAGCCTTTGCAGGCAAGCACTTTAACCACTAAGCCATCTCTCCAGCCCGACTCAGGTATACAGAGAGGTTTGAGCTCTTTCTGGGCTCCTGCTTGCTGCAGGTTTGTGCTTGCTACTTTTGGTGCCTGCTGGATGTTAATGGTTTCTCTCTGCTTGGTTTTATAGAAGCAACTTCTTTCTTCCAGTGAAGGAACTTTCTCCTCAATCTGTAAGTTTGAAATAAATCACTTTCTCCCTTAAACTGCCTGGTTTGATGTCCATCCCAGGAATGTGAAGCTGTCTATAACAGGCATACAAACAAGAAGACTTGAGTTTGATACCCAGACCCCAGTAAAACAGCTGGCTATGATGATCTACACTAGACTGAGGTGGAGATAGGCAGATCCCTGAGGCTTGCTGGCCAGTTCCTTGGCAGATTCCATACCAGTGAAAGATCCTGTCTCAAAAACAGGTAGACAGCACCTGAGAAATGACACCTGAGGTTGCTCTCTGGCCTCCAAATGCAAGCACACACAAGTGCATGTGTACTTGCACACACACACACACACACACACACTCAAATGTAGAGGATGGGCTCTTATGCCCATCCACCTCTGTCTTCCCAGAGAGATGTGCTCAGCTGATGTGTCAAATTAAGCCATCAACTTCCCACTGCAGCAAACTGTATTGGACAAGCAATGCTTGCTTCTATTTAACCTAAGTGTCACACTTTGTAGGACAAAGCATTCTTTTTTAAAATATTAATTAATTTATTTATTTGAGACAGAGAAAGAGGGGGAGAGAGAATGGGCATGCCAGGGCCTCCAGTCACTGCAAATGAACTCCAGATGCATGCACCCCCTTGTGCATCTGGCTTACATAGGCCCTGGAGAATTGAACCTGTATCCTTTGGCTTTGCAGGCAAACACCTTAACTGCTAAGCCATCTCTCCAGCCCAGGACACAGCATTCTTAAAGTTGTCCAAATCAATGGGGGATAAACTGTTTGGCTGTTGTTATGTGGACTCAGTGGTCTGATGTGGGTGGTTTTGCGGTATGTGGTTAACTCACATAGACACAGCAGTGAGTGGAATTTGTCTTCTATGCTCTCCCATCTGCATGATCTGATCTCACTAGAACATGAGCTCATGTCATGCTGCACGTACAGCAAGGAGGGTGGGTTGGCGATGGGACCAGAATATCACAGGCTGATGTCGTACCCCAACTTGTCTTAAAGTGGGAACAAATGATTAAAACAGAATTTGTATAAACTTTCTTTTCCTCCCAGAAACCTACTACTCTGTCTCTAGCCTGTTAGGCATGATCTTGGAAAGGCTAATTTCTATTCTCTGTATCAACCCTTCTTCTCTGTGTTGCCACATTGTTCTCTAGCTCAGCATGCTAATTTCTTTCTTCTACTGAGTATTTTCACCACATTTCATTAGCACTTATTGTAATGGCACCACCACAAGGTGGTTCCCATAAATGAGTTCAGGGAATGTGGGCAAATACCTGAGTCTATGAAGGAGCGAGGAATGGGCACAGAGGGTGGCGCTGAAGGTCCATGTCTGGCTGTAAGCTGGTCAGAACCGGATGAGGTTCCACTTTGCCTTTCTGAGTGTCCTTCTCTTGGAGGAGGCAATAACAGTTACTTCCCAATGAGAAATTTTGAGAAATGTGGTTGGAATTAAATCAAACATACCTGGGGAGTCCCAGGCTCTTCTATTGGCTGCTTGTGATCTTGAGCAAGCCCCTCAAATTCTTTCAGTCTGAATGGGAATGTCTAGTTCATGGGGAATTGGCAAGGGTGAAAGATATTCTAAAGCACTTTCCTGGTGCCTATAACTTTAGCACCACCATTACTGGAGAAATCTCAGAAAAACCCATGATGACAATGAAGAAAGAGATCTTTGTCCCTCTGTCCCCTCCCCTCCACCTTGGCAGGTATGGCTGATGACAACTTACATGCCAACTTCTTTTAAGATGGGTGCAGGACATAGCAAGTAAGTATCTTCCACAGCAAAAGGCTTCTCGTCTGCAAAAAGGAAGTCACTGGATTACAAAAAGCGAGGCAAGATTGTAATTTCAAATTCAGCATCTTTGTGGGACCATCAACCAAGTCCAGAGAGACACAGTGGAAACCAAGACCTTCGTAAAATAAGAATTCCTTAAGCCATGTTATCATTTGAATATAAAATGTCCCTCATGTCCCCAGATGCTAGAGGAAGGGCCTAGCTAGAGGAAGTAGGTCCTTGGGCTAGTCCCCAACTGTAGCTTTTTTTTTCCTGCTTCCTGGCTGCTATGAGGTAAGGAATGTTGTTCCCACAGGCCCTTCCCCCTTCATAGATGGAAACTTCTAAGCTATGAAGCAAAATAATTAATTCCTTCCTTTATTTACCTCAGGTATCTATCACAAACAGGAAACCAACTTAATTCATGCTAGCATCCACTAGCAGTGAACTCAAGGGCTCCTGTGTATGCACCAGCTTTTTGACATTATTTCCAGATGAGCAAATCTGTGAGCAACTAGATACTTTTCCCTAAGGAGATTCATGTCTAAGTCTAGTTTGTGAGAGAAGCCAGAAACATGGAAAAAGTGTCAGACACATGTAAAGTAGCTAAACCAAAATATCATTGGTCCTCAGAAGCCAGGAAGCTTCCTTTACATGGACGGTATGGTCAGGTCTCAGGAAGACCAAAACAGAAGCTGTGCCATGGTAGAGAGCTAGGGAAGAAGCAGTCTTGGTGACCCAGAAAACACAGGTATGTCCCAGGGTACAAGATCAACAGTCCTTGAAAGTACCAACCCAGAAAGAAGTCGGGTCCAAGTTCTCTGAGTTTATGGGACTGACTTAGCCACAGTTCCGTAAGTTACGAGAAGAACTTTAGAATGTTTCTTGGAGGGCTTAGCAGGTCTGGCGGTAGAAGACGGACTGCAGTGGGAGAACCTGGAAGTGAACAAGTCCTTATCCTAACAATTACCAGGACAACATTTATGGGGCTTCAACCTCAAGTTATTTAAGAACGTCACTGTTTCCCCTGATACGAGGCCAGATTCAGGGCTGTGAAGTTACTATTCTCTGTAGATATCAGTCATTCCTTCATAGCTCAGCACTTACTGGGTACACAGGCTGTGCAAGACTGTGGTGTGACCTCCTTTCAATCATGCTGTGACTGAACACACCCATCACTAGAAGATGCAAAGAGGTACACAATATTCTGCTGTTGGCCTTTGGTGTGAACTGATCCGTACAAGTCCCTACTGCACAGAATACAGCTGGCATTAGATCCTTACATGAGTGGAAATTAGGAATATTTGTGTCCCGTGTACATGGACTTAGTGGGGTATAGCCACCGGGGTGGGAGCTGAGGGACACATGTGGGTACGAGGCACTGTATCCCCACCAGAAAGAGAAGAGGGAATGCTATTCATGCAAGTGTTGCCACGGTGGAAAGTCAAGTATACTGTGATGTGCTTTTTCATTCATATATTCGTAAGTATTTATTAAAGGTCTACTATAAACTAGAGACTTTGAGAATAGAAACAAGTTTCCTGCTTTTATGAACTACATAGGAGCTATCACAGTCAGGACTGCAATGCTGGCAGAAAACACCTGACCAAGAGCAGCTTGTGGGAAAAAGGTTAATTTTGGCTTACAAATTCAAGGGGAAGCTCCATGATGGCAAGGGAAAATAATGGCATGAACAGAGGGGAGGCATCACCTCCTGTCAGGTAGACAAAAGCAATAGGAGAGTGTGCCAAACACTGGCAAGGGGACACTGGCTATAATACCCCCAAGCTTGCCCGCAACAATACATTGCCTCCAGGAGGCATTAGTTCCCAAATCTCCATCAGCTGGGAACCTAGCATTCAGAATATCTAAGTTTATGGGAGACACCTGAATCAAACCACCATATTCCGACCCTGGCCCCCATAAACTGATAACCATACATGATGTAAAATACAATGCATTCATCCAACTTTAAAACTCCCCATAGTTTTTTATGAATCCCAATGATGTCAAACATTCCCTTAGACCAAGATCTTTTACCTGAGCCATAATACCAAAAAAATCCCCCAAAACCCATAACTGTATAGAAGAAACATTCATACTGCAAAAGATGGTATTGGACATAGTTAAAGAAATATTCAACCAATTCAAGATTTAAATAGGGCAAGCATCAAACTCTGTAGGTCCAAGTCCAATAACTCTAGTCAGTGACAAATCTCCAAGTCTGATAATTCTAACTAACAACAAGTCTCTGGAGTTCCAATTTTGCCCCTCAAGCTAGGCTACTCACAGTCATGGAAAACTTCATCCAGGGCCAGCAGCTCTCCTTAACAGCTATCTCATGGTCCTGCCATCTCCACTGGGTCTCCACTACAACCCATGATTCATCCTCATGGCTCCATCGGGTCTACATGCAGGCATCCAGCAAACCTGCTTCACACTGCCCATGGCCATTTCCAAAACAAAAGACCATGTTGCAAATTCAATGACCTTCTCTTTCCTGCATTTCTTATACTCCATAATACTAGGTAGAGTGTCAATTTGTTAATCCAGGGGGGAATAAAGCAGACTTTGAAGAACAGGGAATTCCTTGAGCATTCAAGCACCTTCAAAAGAGTCTACATTTTTCCTGTTGCCCCAGGGTAGGTCAGCTGGCCAAGTTTCAAAGGTTGTAATCTTTCATATAATTGCAACTGAACTGGCAGAAATTTCAGTCCAAAGATTTCATTTCTGTGCCATATCCCTCTGGTCATACCAGTCCATTTCTATGTAAAGCAATCCTGCACAAGTTCTCAGAACATGGGCATAACAAGCCTCTCACACAAACTGCTTCTAGCCCAGTTCAGGCAAAGCTCTTTCTCACCCTCACAAGCCAAACCTCACAGTGCATAGTTCTTATTGCATTCAGGTCTTTCAACTGACCAGAATAGTCCATCAAGTTGTACTTACAGCACTGCAAGGCATCTCTTAGGTCAAGATTTCAAATTCTTCCATATTCCTCCTGCAAAGCAGTTCCAAAAGGCCAAAAGCCACAGAGTCAGGTTTCTCGCAGCAATGACACCACTTCTCAGTGCCATTTTACTGTTGTAGTCAGGTTTGCATTGTTGGCAGAAAACACCTGACCAAGAACAGCTTGTGGGGTAAAAAAAGGTTTATTTTGGCTTACAGAGTCAAGGGGAAGCTCCATGATGGCAAGGGAAAACAATGGCATGAACAGAGGGTGGACATCACCCCCTGGCCAACATCAGGTAGACAACAGCAACAGGAGAGTATGCCAAACACTGGCAAGGGGAAATTGGCTATAATACCCATGAGCCTGCCCAACAATATAGTGCCTCTAAGAGGCGTTAATTCCCAAACCTCCATCATTTGGGAACCTAGCATTCAGAACACCTAAGGGTATGGGGGACACCTGAATCAAACCAGCACAGGAGCCATAGGAGAGATAATTAGTTCTTCAACAAATTAGTTTGTATTAAAGATGTGGCAACATGTGGCATGTAAGTCATGGGAATAACCACCTACTCTCTGATTAGACTTGTGGTCAGCTGAGTGGGAGAAAATTCATGCCTGGCACTGAAAACCAAATCAAAAACCTATGGCTTGGAAGGGATAGACCATAGAAGGATAGAAGAAAGCTACCACTGTTCCTTGGTTAAATGGACACATTGAGCCCATCAAATTGCATTCTAAATGAATATGTTTATGTACACTGATTAAAGCTGTTCTCATTTTTGGTTAGAAAAGCTTCTTTTACAGATGTCAATGAATACTAGGGAGACCCAAGACTCATTAAGGTGACAAGAAGAGAAAGTGCACCTCTTAGCATTGGAGGAGTCATCTACCACACCTTACAGGGCTCATGGAACACTGCAGAGGAGGTGGTTGGAGGAATATTAATGTTTCTCTAACTGATAGTCAGAGAAGCTTCTCTATGAACATGGTGTCTCTGAGACTCAAAACTTAACACAGCTGAAAACAAGAGGCATTTGAGAGTGCAATACTAAATAAGACATCTCTGTCATTCCCACCAAGCCTCAGGGAACACTGGGGTAGAGGGAGCAGAAAGAATATAAGAGCCACAGGGTGGGAAGGAATACTTTGGAGCACTGTCAGTCAGATATGAACTGACAGGTGCATTCATGATCTCACAGTGGTTTTCATATATAAAAAAAAACTGCACTATTCTGAGCCCATCAATATTTTGACACTGAAGATAGAGGAGGAAAAAAGAATGCAACATCCAAACAGAAGAAGGACTACTTGGAAAGAGAAAGGTGCTCAATAGACTAGAGGTTGGAGAGGAGGATAAAAAAAGTTAAAAAGGGCTGAAGAGGTGGCTTAGCACTTAAGGGGTTTGCCTGAGAAGTCTACGGACCCAGGCTAGATTCCCAAGTATCCACATAAGCCAGATACACAAGGTGGCGCGTGCATCTGGAGGTTGTTTGCAGTGACGGGAGACCCTGGTGCACCCATTCTCTCTATCTCTATATCTGCCTCTCTCTCTCTTTGTAACAAATAAATTAAACTTAAAAAATTAAAAAGGGTTAATAGAATGAGAATATGATCAAATTTCAGTATGTTCATACATTAAAATTCTCAATAAAAATACTTTTTAAAATACCCTTCAAGAGTCTACCATAGGCCAAGCAGTGTGCTAGGGTTGTGATAAAAGATATGAAGTCCTTTGCCCTCTGAGATGCCTTGCTGGTAATCATTCAAATTAACACCTAATTATAATTGTGACAAGTACACACACAAGGAGGCAGTGGAGGACCTGAGGACATGCTTGCCCTGGGAAAGGTTCCTTCAGCTGCAACAGGAGCAGCACGCAAAGACCCTGGTACTGGCACGAAGGATCCCAAATCTTTTTAGAGGTAAAATAAGACCCATAAAGCTGTTACATTTGAGACAGTCAATAACCCAAAATGAAACCAGAAAAGGCCACAGAATCATGACCACGATCATGTAGGACAGGAAGAGGCTTTCTGGATGTCTCCTAAAAGCAGCAGGGCACTAATGGAGGCTCTCTCCTATATTTAGGATGTCCAGGAATGGGAAGGGAGTGTTGGGTAAAATTATAAAGATTATGATAAGAGAGGACCATGCGGTGCTTGGAATGGTATTAGTCTCAAGATGTTTTTCACCTGCGAGCCTGACTCACCTGGGGCGTACTGCGAGCCAGAGCTCTGTAAGTGCATCACAGTCATCACTTGGTCAAATCAAACCTAGCACTGCTGTCAGGGAGAGACACTGTTTCTTCTCAGATGGTATCCTGGCAGTTTTGCTACAGAATTTGTTTGTTTATCCAATTAGCTGCTCGCCACCTGGGTAACCCCCTTATGACACCTGGGTAACTCTCTCATGACACCTGGGTAACCCCCTTATGACACCTGGGTAACTCTCTCATGACACCTGGGTAACCCTCTCATGACACCCTTGGGAACTGAGGCAGAGCAGGAGCTTAGGCCTTTTTTTGTTTTTTTGTTTGTTTGGTTTTGGTTTTCTGAGGTAGAGTCTCACTCTAGCCCAGGCTGACCTGGAATTAACTATGTAGTCTCAGGGTGGCCTTAAGCTCATGGTGATTCGTCTACTTCTGCCTCCCTAGTGCTGGGATTAAAGGCGTGTGCCACCATGTCTGGCTTTAAAAAAATTTTTTTTTTGGCTTATTTTTCATTTATTTATTTGAGAGCAACAGAGAAAGAGGCAGAGAGAGAGAGGGAAAGGGAGAGGGAGAGAGAGAGAGAGAGAGAATGGGCACACCAGGGCCTTCAGCCACTGCAAACAAACTCCAGATGCATGCGCCCCCTAGTGCATCTGGCTAACGTGGGTCCTGGGGAATCCAGCCTTGAACCGTGGTCCTTAGGCTTCACAGGCAAGTGCTTAACCACTAAGCCATCTCTCCAGCCCACGTCTGGCTTTTTTTTGTTTGTTTTTTTGTTTTTCAAGGTAGGGTTTCACTCTAGCCCAGGGTGACCTGGAATTCACCATGTAGTCTCAGGTGGGCCTTACACTCACAATGACCCTCCTACCTCCACCCCTTGAGGGCTGGGATTAAAGGCATGTGCCATCACACCCAGCAGAGATAGAGAGAATGGGTGTGCTCGATGCTGTAAATGGACTCCAGATGCATGCACCACTTTGTGCGTCTGTCTTTACGTGGCTACTGGAATTTGAGTGGTTAGGCTTTGCAGGCAAGTGCCTTGACTGCTCATCCAACCCATTTCTTCAGCCCTCTTTAGGACCATTTTTCAGATGAAAAAAATGAAGACTCACAGAGACAAGAGTGATATATTGTTGCATAATATCAAAGGCAAAGCCAGGCCTAAAACTGAGCTGTGCGTTATTATGTCCTTGGTGAGAGACTTTCTGTTCCAGGAAGGCCTATATGAGGGAATGAACTGAACAGGCTCAGCATGGCTAACTAGAACCTGTATTTATTTCCTCATGGCTTGGCTTATCCAACACACATGCAGTAGCAGTATGTGAGAGGACCATCTCCACCCATAGAGTCAGCCCACAGAGCCACGGGCAGCTACAGGATGGCCCAAGAGGCCTGTGTCTCCAGGCTATGTTCTGTGGGAAGAGCTGGAGGGTTTCCAAAGAGGCAGTCTGCAGTGATTCTTCCCCCTGGCCTTACAGGGGCTGCATGCCATGGTCCTGCCTGAGCTCTTGAGATCACAGCTGGCGCTCTCTCAATGACTCTTGTCTCAGTTCCTCCATCCCAGCTAGGAGAGAATGGGAGGGGCACTGTGGCCTCCTCGGGCAGACATTTCTCACTCTGCCCCTATTTTCATTTTCCTTCCCTGATTGTGAGATGAAATATTTGTGGGACAAAGCAAAGGATCGCTTTGTTGGGAGAACAGAGGACTTGGACTGCAAGTGTGTGACAGATCTGCCACCTCCCGAGGCTGTATCCAGCCCCTGAAGCTGTGGGCTTGCTCTGTGGAGCTGGCATTTTCTGCTTTGAGAAGCACTGTTTGGTTTGGAGCCTGTTTTCACTTTACCACAAAAATGAGTGGCTTTTTTCCTCTCTCTCTAAACAAAAGAGGCCATTTGGTTTCCATAACTCAGATCATCTGACTCCTTCCTGGAATGGCCACTTGGGAAGCAGAGCACCAAGCCTTCTTCGTCTGCCCCTAGAGGGGTCATGCCTGGCTCTGGGGCCATGCCAGCCCTACTGCTGCAACCTCTGCCAGTGCGAGTGTGCTGTGCTGTTTATGGGATAACAGGGGATTCTGCCTTTCTGTCCACTGGGTGGCCATTTCACTTCACTACTCATTAGAAGAATGGCTAGGAGCCTGCTCAGTTTTGTTTGCAACTGGGGAGATAATCAGGGATGGGTGAGTGTTGCACAGTAGATATTAAAGGAATTTTTAGATGGTCTTAATATATAAATTTCTTTGTTCATACCCAAAGGCATTTCAGAATTCTAAGCACACCATGACATATGTTAGCCTAAAGCCTTTATCCAACAGAAATATGACTGAAATTAGGATTTGGGCACCAATGAACACCATTATCTTGAACTGTTGACCATTGCAGACTGGGAAACAGATATCCTGGAAGCTGGGTGCAGAGGGGACAGAGAAGGGGAAGAAGAGACTTTGGGGCCTGATAGATGCTGGTTCAAATCCCAAGTCTTCCTTCATGACTGGGGCCAAGTTTACCCGGAAGTGGTGATGATGCCATCACTGGGCCAAGTTGTACGTAAGCATGCAGAAATGCACTAAGTATAAAGCATGGTGCTTGGCACTTAGTAAGGATCCAGGAAATGTTCCTCTCCTTTCTCCTTTATTACAAGGCATTCATATTTTTTAATATATTTATTTATTTATTTGAGAGAGAAAGACAGAGAGAGAGAGAGAGAGAGAAAATGCATGCCCAGGGCCTCAAGACACTGCAAACGAACTCTAGATGCATGCACCCTGTTGTGCATCTGGCTTACATGGGTCCTGGAGAATCGAACTGGGATCCTTTGGCTTTGCAGGCAAACACCTTAACTGCTAAGCCATCTCTCTAGCTCCAGGCATTCATATTGTTTACACTGAATGCAAATGTGTAGTTCAGAGTGAAAAGAACTGAAGACCACAATTTCCAAAGTGTCTGATTATTTAATGACATCATTCTAGAAAACAAACATCTTTTAGACACCAGGAATTCCTATAAAAATTAAGTTTTGGAGAAGTGTGTGTGTGCACAGACACATACATATACATCCATATATACATGCATGTGAAACATATACAGGTTCTGTCTTACACTATATAGATGGGATCTCATTTGATGCTAGCCCTCACAGAGAGATTCTATCAGTAGTTTGGAAAATGGCAGCTCAGCAATGTTAGTTAAATTGAGTCAGCAATATACCACTAACAGGTGTTATAGCTGGAATATGAACACAGGTTTTGTTGATATGACTTGCTCAGGGCCAACCCAGGTAATTTTATGTTGTGGCCACAAGTACTCCAGATAGAGCCCCTTCACACTGACCACCAGAAGCAAAAGACCATGACCTGTAGTGGGCAAAGCTGGGCCCAAGTAGTAGGCACACCTCCAGGGCAGAGGTTTGGGGTAGCCTAGTTCCCCATGAAGGCTTAGGAGTCTTCTGAGAGCCCTGCTCTAAAGGGAATGAACCCACACTCAGGAACTATACACGAAAACATGCCAGTTCCCAGGTTTTGACCTTGGCTCAGTGCAATCATTTCAGATTGGAGAAGGCAGCTCCCCAAATTCTTCGAGGTAGTTTGGTGACTATGGATTTGGATTAAAACCAGGATTAAAATTTATTTGCCAATCCAAACACCAATAGGAATGAGTCCTTTTATAGGGCTGATTAAATAATTTGAATGCTTTCCAAGTCTTGGCAATCTTTTCTTGATATAAATATTTATTTCTGGCAAAAATGAAAAGAAAAACAACCCTTGGTCTTATCTGGGGGGAGATTCTTGAAACTCTCCAAAAGCTGATGTAAACCCCAAAGTAGAGTTTACATTCCTATTGTGACATTTAGATGAGGTAGTGGGAAATGCAATGGTTAGATACTGGGGGAGTTCACTCTCTGTTGCTCCCCGAATCCCCTGGGTTTGGGGAGCATTTTCATCATACCCCAGAGCCAAGTAAAACTGTTGAGCACAAATTATCAGATGATTTGGGAATGTAGCTTCAAATTAAAGGAAAACAGACAGTTTAGATTTGGCTCAAACACCTCTACTTTTTCTCTGCTTTCAAAAGTGAACAACTCTGAAAAATTATTGTATTCAGAGGGACTCCAAGTCAACAAAATTCAAAGCATCTGCATTGAGCTTTCTGGAGTCCCAGGCAACTGTCCAACTGGGGCCACCTCAATGGTCACTTGCAAATGTGGAGTTCTGCTGCAAAGCTCAATAGGACCCACTGCTAGGAGGAGAAAGGAATGAACATTTACAGGGCAGTACTGGGTATCAGCCTCTTGGCTGAAAGGCCTTCATAGATGTGTGGATAACAAGCCCAGGACTCCAGCAGAAGATATTAAGTCCTACATTAGGGGACAAACCAGACAGCTTGAAAGTAGTGTGGCTTCTACTTGGAAAAGCTGAACAATAGTGGTACAGTTAGAGGGATGAGAAAGAAGTCTACACAGAGTGTGCAGGGAGGGTAGTAAGTTCAGGGGGGTTGGACATTTAGAATAGAGTATGCTCACTAGATCTTCCTGAGCTTATGGAAGTCAGGGGCATGCCTTCGGAGTGGCAAACAAGCCAGCCACCAACTCTTTTCATAGACATGACTCGTAGCCACTCATCCCTCCTGGTCTAGAGCTGAGTTTCTTTGGAAGCCCTTACCAGTTCAGAGGATGAACTTGGCATCAGGTTCCAGGTAAGTGTCATGGTTTACATATAACCATATCACCAGTCCCTGAATGTAGGGGTCTACAGAGTGTGCCTGTTTCAATTTGGAACTCTCATCTGGTAAAGGCAGTGATATTCATTTCACATTTTTTGCTCATGTGTGTGTGCATCTGTATGTGCCAATAGAGTGACTTGCATGCAGTGGCATGGAGGAATGTCAGATGTCCTGCTCCATCATACATCTACCCTTTCTTACTTGACCCTCAGTCTCTTACTGATCCCAGGGCTTGGCTTTTTTTTTGTTTCCCTGAAAGCCCTGGTGTTCTCCTGTGGGATTGGAGTTACAGACATGAATGGACACATCCAGCTCTTTCTGTAGGTCTTGGGGATCAAACTCCAGTGGTCTCTCAGGTCTCCTCAGGTCCTCAAGCTTGTCCAGAAAATGGTCTTAACTGCTAAGCCATTTCTCTAGCCCTTACTGTAAGGATTTTAATGAGATGATATTATTAAATGCTTTGTATTTCATAAGTACCTAATACATGTTAACTACTAGTACTAAGATGGGTTCACCAGACACAAGGTATGAGTGCACTTGCAAATTAAGTGGGTCTTAGAACTTGTCCCCAAATTATGCCATGAGCATAGGGTACAGGTATGACAAGCAAATCATTTATCCAAATAGGATCTGTGGACACATATTTAGTGCAGTGATTCTCAAATGGAGGCGACTTGTCCCATCAGGGGTCAAGTGGCAATGTCTGAGATGAGAAGGAATGATACTAGGGTGGAATTTACAATGTACCACATAGGCCGCCTCCTAAAAATGACCTGACATAAATATCAGTATTGTCAAGGTGAAAATGCCTGGTGTTGAGCTGAGGATTTATATCCTTTTCCAACTCTTGGTAGCGGGAGAGGCTTATAGGCATCACTGTGTAGTTCACAGCCCCTGGGTGACTAGTGCAATATCCAGAAAATCCATACTGTTAAGAACGACTAGCAGAGGATGGAAGGGGCTAACAGCCACAGACATGGAAGCTATGCCTTAGTCAGAATTGAGAAACAGTGTTTCTAGATCAATTCCTCAGCAGACTTGGGTGGGCCCAGGCTTTCTTGGTGGCAAATGGCATTGCATCTATCCCATCCTGCTTGGAAGACTTTGTCCTACAAGTAGGGTACTTGTGGGCGCTGTACTGCTACAAAAGGCAGAGGGCTCAGAGCCAAGGGCAGTTCCAACAGAATACAAAATGGATTATCCTGGTCATTGAGTTTGGGTCACGATTACATCATGGCCCCAGAAAGGAAAGAAAGAGCCAGGAGCCAGGAGGACCTTCCTAGAGGAAACAGGTACTTGTTAGGACTTCCATAGCTCTCACTAACCAGAACTCAGAACTGCTTGTCAGAATAGCTCATCTAACTTCTCAGGAGAAAAATTATTATTTGCTTATATTTATTTATGTTTATCAATTACAGAAGTAATATGTTTATAGTATAAAAAGCTTGGCAAATCCTGAGGTTGATTAAAAAAAAAAACCATACATATCCTTGATAATCTTGTCTCAATGACAAACAGGATTCTTTTTCTGTAGACATAGCACAGGCTGACCTCACACTCACTATGTAGCCCAGGCTGTCCTTGAATTTCTCCCACCTTAGCTTGGTCTCCCCAGTGCTAGGATTATAGGCCCAACTGATAAACATTATGAATGTCTAGGAGTATAATATTTCATTCTCTGTATATTATTTTTATATAATTGGAATCATACTACACATAAATTTTGTGGGATTTGGCAATTACTTCTCTCTAAAGTTATTAGATCAGCTTTGGGTACTGCACGGAAAGTAACTGAAGGAAATAGGGCCCAGGGCCCTGCAAAGTACTTCTCCTTTCAATGTACACCAAAAATTTCATGACTGTTGACATTTGTAAAACTTACAAATTATCTTCTAAGCAAGGCATCAGCCTTAAATTTTTTGTAATTCTGAGGTCAAAATAATTGCTGCACTTAAAACAGCTATAATTTGCTAAGAGTAAATATTCTTTTTAAAGCTTTGTTTTTCTTCAGTAAAGGACAACTCAAGACTCATGCACAAGGCATGTGTCTTCTGACACACTCTTGCGGTTGTGAACAACTGGGCTTGGAAAGGGTTTACCTTTGGAACTGAGGTTAAGACACAAACCTATCCCAAATGGCTAAGGGCATGCCACCAGTTATGGCAAATACTGATGCTCTTAAGGGGAGAGACAGAAATTCAGAGTAGAGGTGGAAAGGAGTCCTTGGGTCCACACCTGAGCTACAGTGCACGGCACTGAGCTACTGTGGCACACGCATGTTGGGGGCTGGAGCTGAACTGTATAAGAAACCAGCCACCAGAAGCATTTCCTTCCTTCTCTGCAGCAGAATCTAATTTCTCCAAATATTTAGACATCACATTAATATCCTGCCTGGGAGTCCCAAGTCTGGCCCATTCTGGCACTAAGCATCACCTCTTGCATCATCTTATGGAAACGACCAAGGGATAGTACTGTGCAAAGAATGTAACATCCATGTGTTCACCTTCTGTGAAGGTCTGGTTGCCTGGTGTAGAAGTGTGTGGGGGGGTACCAACTTCTCACACTCAAGAAAGCAGTGTGAGGGGAAAGGTAGGTTTCAGAGTTCACAAGCATAAGTTCATAAGCCCCACAGAAGAGCATTCTATATTGTTTGCCCTTGAGGCCTCTGCACACTTGGTAGCCCAGTTGTTGCATCAAGGCTGACTGCCCACTGTATCCTGCACCTAACTCCAACTGCTAGCCCACCTCTGGAAACTGCTACCTTGTTGCCTGTGGTGGTAAATTCCACTTGTCCCAATTTCCATGGCACATTACAACCTCTATATATTTTTTCTGGGTTTGAGAGATGTGAATATGCAGACTCTAGAACCCACTTTCAAACCAGTGGGCAAAATAAAGCTCTGTCTGAAGGGGCAGGGGAAGAGGGAAACACTGCCAGATAAGGAAGGGAAAGGCTCCGCAGGCACAATGCTCACAGTGGTCAAACTGTCAGCTATGGACAATTGTGCCCTGAAGTCTGGGCCTCTGCTTTCCCTCAACCTGGGTTCAAGTCTTGACTCTCCTATGAACATGTTGTGTGATGTTGGGCATCTGGTCAAATCCTTCTGAGCTCAAGTTTCCTGGTTCCAAATAAGAATAGTTAGCCGGGCGTGGTGGCGCACGCCTTTAATCCCAGCACTCGGGAGGCAGAGGTAGGAGGATCACTGAGAGTTCGAGGCCACCCTGAGACTACAGAGTGAATTCCAGGTCAGCCTGAGCTAGAGTGAGACCCTACCTCGAAAAACCAAAAAAAAAAAAAAAAGAATAGTTGTCAGAATCAGTACCTCTGAAGCAGGAGCGTATCAGTCCCCTGGGCATTGCAGTCAGGGCTCAGTGATCTTGGGGATTCATGTTTCAGGAGCTATGTACAGAACTGGTCCAAATCCCCGGAGTCAGGCTGCCCAGGTTCAAGTCATTTCCAACCCGGGCCATATGAGTTTGCCTGTATCTTTTTGGTCATCTGCAAAAATGGGGACCTAGGTAACTACTTCCTCATGAGGTGGCTTTGACGAAGACATGACATGACAGAGATGGTACTTGGATAGAATCAGGCTAGGCCTAGGTTCTTAGCAAGCAGTAGCTGCTACCACTTGGATGAAGGTACTGGTGAGTGGAACACTTATACCAATTAAGGACCAAGACACCATGGGCTCTATCAGGTCCCTTCATTCTAAGTTACAGATGTGACAGCTCATTATAGGGCATCAATCCTTAGTACCATCAATCAAACTGCACTAAGGATTTTTGACCAGTACATACAATACTCTAATCCATGGCAAAGGCTTTATTTTGGGTCATTTAAGGTTTCTCCTTCCTCTGTCTTGCTTCTCTCCAACTGCTCTCCTCCTTCACAGAAACATTAATGATCTCCATAGGGTGCCCACAGCAGTCTGGCATCCAAATATTCTCTATGGTGAAGTACAGTTTCTGGATAATTGGGGAGACTTTTTGAATATAAACACACTGTACTTTTCACATTAGAATGAGAGTTGCTTCTCTTTTCCGTGGGAAGCTAAGTCCTTTTTGAGAATATTTAGAACTGCCTGCTTGACAACATATCATCAGAGTTTTATCCTCTCAAAAAGTAAACCAAGTCAGGTGTGGTGGTGCATGCCTTTAATCCCAGCACTTGGGAGGCAGAGGTAGGAGGATTGCTGTGAGTTCGAGGTCACCCTGAGACTACATAGTGAATTCCAGGTCAGCCTGGACTAGAGCGAGACCCTACCTCAGAAAAAAAAAAAAAAAAAGTAAATGACAGCCAGGTTTGGTGAATAAGACTGGCAATCAAGTGAGGTAGTAACATTTTACATCAGAAAATTAATGCAAACTTATGAAATCATGCAACAGGTTTGTCACATGCCCTGTCAGCTGAATGTCAGCAAGGTTGTAAGAAGTCAATTTCTTTGTTTATAGTTATGCTTATGTGTCCCCACACATCAGGACAGTCTGGCATGTGTTTCATTACTGCATTAGTAAATTATGCATTTCTTATTTGCTGTACATCAACCAGGTCATTTCTCAGCTCCTGCCCTGTGTCCCCATCTTAGCATTGTAATCTCCCTGCAAGTAGATTTCCAGTTAAAATAGTTCTTTCTTGGCACAATACACTGTATAATGGACTAGGAAAATGTGCAATCAGAATAAAGAGAGTTCATATAAAGATTTCCGCGGTATTTTATTAGCCAGTATCATGTTTAACCTGGTCATTAGAGAACTGAACAAATGCTTAATGTAGGCCTGAATAATTATCAAAACACTTTATATCAAATATTAAATGATTTTAGTGAGTTACTTTCTTCTAATGGGACATATGCTTATAGAAACCTCAGAAAACACCAGAAGAAAATAAAATTTCACAGTGGTCCCATTCAGAGATGACTGCTATTAACATTCTGGTTGATGTATGTCTTTTAAGTCTGCATGAGAATGTATGTGAAAACAATAGCTTCTATGTACTGTACTGTGACTTCGTTTTAACACATGACACCACATCATCAACATTTCCCACAGCAGTAATTACTCTTCTACAACATTAGTTAGTTGTATAGGGTGACTTGTAATTTAACCTGTAGATCACCTACTATGAAACACTTATGCTGCCATTCAGATGTCCTCCCTCCCTTCCTTTCTTAAGAGTGCTGCTTCCATGCTATACCTGATAATCAGCACCATAGTGTAGGAGACAGACTTTGATGATACTCAAAACCTACCAAAGCAGAGATCCAGAGGCTCCTAGGAGCTCACCACTGAAGTAGACTTAAAACTCACCAACTGCCGGGCGTGGTGGCGCACGCCTTTAATCCCAGCACTCGGAAGGCAGAGGTAGGAGGATCGCCGTGAGTTTGAGGCCACCCTGAGACTCCATAGTGAATTCCAGGTCAGCTTGGGCTAGAGTGAGACCCTACCTCGAAAAAACAAAAACAAAAACAAACAAACAAACAAAAACTCACCAACTATGCTCAGGGAATTTTGCAGAAGAGAGGGTGGAAAGATTGTAAGAGCCACAGGTTGTGACATCATGCCCAGAGGCATTCCCTCCCCCCCCTAAAATAATTGACTCCTACTCCCTCAACACATACACCACAACGCTATGAAGACCACCTGCAACCCCACTGAGGAGCATCCCCAGTGGAATGGGGACAGGGAAGAGGGAAAGGGGGTGTCAACACATGAAGTATCCATATTAAACATGTTGTTAATAATAATAATACATATTAAAAATATTAAATGTCCTGTCCAAGACCACGTCCAAAAAAGAAAAAAACACTTTCATATATTTTTAATGATGTTGAACTAGAAATGCTAGGTCAAGTATGTGTAAGAGCAGCTGACTCATTTCAACTGCTTTCTGTAAGTCTTGATGGTGTCTTACTGATGACAAGTGAACTTGTTCCTCTACAGTTTGGTGAATCCTAGGACTTGTGTGTGTGTGTGTGTGTGTTTTTTAATCAGTGCAAGTTTGTTAGAGTAAAATGTCCATTAAATCTGGGTGTGGGGCTTGGGAGATAGTTGCTAGTAAAGTGCTTGCCTCCTAAGCATGGAGACCTGAATTTGATCCCAGAAACCACGTAAAATATCCAGTCATCATCAGTCTTCTAAATGTCTGTTTATCCCCTTTGATCCATGCTGCTCTCACTCCTGGCTAGAGAACATATACTTTACAAGTAGTGGCTAATGCCAGAGTCCCAAGACCCACCAGAATGATAGGAAAAGAAAGCCAACTGCCTAGCATGAAACAAGTCATCTCTGTCACAGCTCAGGAAACGTTACAGAGGAAGTGGCAGATTAAATATGAGTGCTGCTCTCACTGTTAGCCTGAGAACCTCCTCCAAAGAGATGGTGACAGACACTGAGGACACTCAAAACTCATCAAGGTAGAAAATCAGAGGCTGCTGAGAGCTCAACACTAAAGTGGACTTATGTCCTCCAAGGCTCAGGGATCACTGGGGAAGAGGGAGTGGAGAGAATCTAAGAGCCACAGGGTAGGAAGGTGTACTTTGAGGCACTGTCCCCCCACACAAAGAATGACTAGTGCATTCATGACCCCACAGTGATTACTGATAAACCCACTGAAAAAATAATATCCATCTCTTTTAACCTGTCATTGTATTATAGTGAATTATGTATGAACAGCAAAAAAAAAAAGGACATTGAAAAAAATAAATTGTGATATGGCCTGTCATGGACATTTTTAGAAGAACAAGATGTGGTATATATAATAACCATGAATCAAACACAGACTTTATGTAGTGCAAAACAAACCATACACAAAATTTTGCCTATATATGATCTTAAATATATGAAGCACACAGATGTACACATTTTCAAATATTCAATGAGTGACACAAAAGATTTGTGCATTGTTATATGTAAATTATACCTCAAAAGTGTGGTTTAATTTTTGAATACTAGAAGATTTACTAGCATTCTTTCTGTTGTTTCTGTTTTTTTTCCACTTTGGTCAGAGAACATATCCCATATGTTTGGAAACCTGTGAAATTGGTGGAAATCTGCTATTTGGTTCAGTGTATGATCTATTTTGGACAATATTATAAGCATGCTTTAAAAGAATGTGTGGCTGGAGAAATGGCTTAGCGGTTAAGGCACTTGCCTATGAAACCTAAGGACCTAGGTTTGATTCCCCAGGACCCATGAAAGCCATATGCACAAGGTGGCACATGCTTCTGGAATTTGTTTGCAGTGGCTTGGATGCCCTGGCTCGCCCATTTGCTCTATCTCTCTGCCTCTTTCTCTCCATCACTCTCAAATAAATAAAAAAAATAAAAAAGAATGTATTTTTTTGTAAATTTTTGTTTTTATTTTTATTTATTTGAGAGTGACAGAGAGAGAAAGAGGGGGAGAGAGAGAGAGAGGGAGAGAATGGGCGCGCCAGGGCCTCCAGCCACTGCAAACAAACTCCAGACGCAAACTCCCCTTGTGCATCTGGCTAACGTGGGTCCTGGGGAATCGAGCCTCGAACCGGGGTCCTTTGACTTCACAGGCAAGCGCTTAACCGCTAAGCCATCTCCCCAGCCCAAGAATGTGTTTTTCTGGGGCTGAAGAGATGGCTCAGTGATTAAAGGCACTGTCTTGCAAAGCCTGACATCCTGAGTTTGATTCTCTGGTACTCACGGAAAGCCGGATGCACAAAGTGGCACATGCACCTGGAACTTGTCTGCAGTGCAAGAGATTCTGATATATCCATTTTCTCTCTCTTTCCCTCCCTCCCTCCCTCTCTCTCTCCCCCTCCTTTTTCTCTCTCTGCTTATAAATAAATTAAAATATTTTTTTAAAAGAATATGATTTGGTAGTTGGTAGGTAGCACATTCCCCAATTGTGAAATAAATCATTTAGGTTAACTGTGGTCTCTATATTCTCTATAGTTTTGTTAGTCTGTTTGTTAATTCTGTTAGTTACTACTAAAAGAAGTGTTAAATTTTACACATATGATTGGCAACTTTCCCATTATTTTATTTCAATTTCCTACATATGTAGTTAATATATGCTACCAATGTAGTGGTGTGTGTATCTATCTATCTATCTGTCTGTCTGTCTGTCTGTCTGTTCGTCCGTCCATCCGTCCACCCGCCTGCCTGCCTATCTATTTATGCTACTTTTTTTTTTTGAGGCAAGCCCAACAAACTGGCCTTTTCTTTCAATGCAAGAGAGCAAGACCAAGAGATGGTGTGGGGGGGGGGAGGGGGAGAATTGGCACAGTAGGGCCTCCAGCCACTGTAATCTAACTCCAGATGTGTGCCACACCTTGTGTGCATGTGCCACCTTATGCACTTGTATCACATTGTGAATCTGGCTTATGTGGGACCTGGAGAGTCAAACATGAGTTCTTAGGCTTTGCAGGCAAATGCCTTAACTGCTAAGTCATCTCGCCAGCCCAATCTATGCTACTTTTTATCTCATGGTTTGTTCCCTGTGATGTTTTATCTCAGTCATCTTTTTGAAATTCATAGACTGGATTCTTATGACAATTTTTTTATAGAAAAAATGTTAATCAAAAGCTATGGCTATGAAAAAGCACTTGGTATTTGCTTTGAAAAGAAAAGACAGGTATGGTTGAATGGCACACATTTGAAATCCCAGTGGTGGGGAAATAGAGGTGGGAGGATCCCTGGGGCTTGCTGACCAGCTAGTCTAACTTACGTGGTGAGCTCCAATGAGAGGTCAATGTGAGACTGTCTCAAAAAGATGTGGATGGTGTACCTGAGGAGCAACACCTGGATTGTCCTCTGACTTCCATGCACATGTGCACCCACATACATATGAACGTGCACAGACACACATACATGCAATAAAGACCAAAAAAAAAAAAAATTAAAAACCAAGCTGGCTGTGGTGGTGTCCTCCTGTAATCCTAGGAGTTAGGAGGCTGAGGCAGGAGGATCAGTTGTTCAAAGGTAACCTTAGCTACACAGTGAGTTTGAGGGAAGCAGGGCTACATGAGACCTTGTCTCAAAAAATAAAAGAAAATGAAAAATGGCAGCTGAGTATTTCCACTCACATTTACATGCTTACATAAAGTACTTTCCAAATTCTTATTATCATTATAAATTTCCTTTTCATAAATTTCACTACCATTTTCTACCTTTTTAAAAAAAGTTAATTTATACATGGGCAGAGAGTGAGAGGGAGGAAGTGACAAAGAATGTGGGTGAGTGAGCATGGGCACACCAGAGCCTCCTGCCACTGCAAGTGAACTCCAGACACAAGTACCACTTCTTGTATCTAGCTTTAAGTGGGTACTGGGCAATTAAACCCAGGCTGTCAGGCTTTGCAAGCAAGCACTTTTAACCATGGGAGCCAGCTCCCCAGCCCATTTTCTACCTTTATAAAAACTGACTTTACAAGGTACTTTTATACTAAGATTATTGATTCCATGTTGTATATATTATAAGTAATTTTCCCCTTTTGAGTTTTGTTGGGGTTGGTAACAGAAGAGTTAAAAAATTTTGTGCTCTATCAGATTTTTGTGCTCTACCAAAATTTTCTTTCAAGCTTCTCCCTTTATGTTTAATGTCACTATTCAGGATAATGATGCAAATATTTGTTTTGTTTCCATGTAGAAATTTTATAGTTTCATGTTCACATTAAAATTTGTAAGTCATCTTGAATTTGTTTAAATGTAAGGTATGAGATAAAAATCAAACTTAGTTGTTTTCCCAAGTGGTTAGCCAGGTGTCGTAATACCATTTTTTGAAATATTCACTGATTTGAAGCATCACCTTACTTTACACTAAGCTCACATGATGTTTGGCTCTCTTTATGGATTTTGATCCAGTGCTGTTTACCAGTTATCACACCAGTCATGCATTTTTCCAGTGACTGAAGCTTATTTATTCATCCTAAGATCAGCTCAGGCACATTTCCACAGTTTTCCTGGACTTATTCTTATGTTTATTCTTCCACACTAACTTTAGAATTATTTTGTTCACTTAAAAAGTTCCATTGGAATTTTCATTTGGATTGTATTAAAAGTGAATAGTAATTTCAATGCCCAATTATGACCCCACTTGGCAACAGTAATAATGACACTGGATAACTAACCCACATAACAACTTATTATTGTCACACTTGTTTTACAGAGAGAAAGTAAGGCATGGAGATATTGAATAACTTGTCACAGCTCACAGAGCTGGAGATAACAAAGTTAGGATTCTACACGGTGTTTGACACAAGACACTGTGCTATGCCAGGATTCTAGACCACTGGTTCATTCATACTTCATTTATACCCCTCACAAAGTTTTGTCACCATCTTCTTATGTCTTTACAAATTTGATTAAATCAGATCCCACTAGATTTTATTTGTTGTCACATGTTTCCTAGAATATTTTTTAACTGGCCATTGCTGAACTCCAGCAAAGATAAGTGAGGCATTTACAGGGGAGAGGGCAGTGGGGTTAAATACAAGCAAAGTAATAATAAATGTGTATGAAAGTGTCTTATTGAACTCATTACTTTATATGCTAATTAAAATCACTAAACATTTGCAAAATGAGTGAGGCGCTTACTCTGAAAACATCCAGTTTAATAATCCTCTTATTAGTCTAGTAGCTCTGCTGACAATAGTTTTCTAGGAAGATAGTCTTTTATTTTATTTGACAATTTCATATATATATATTTGTGTATATATATACATAATATATTTTGATTACATTTACATGTGCACCCCATTACCATCTCTTGTCCTCTTTCCACTTCCACTGAACTCCTTATTCCAAATTAGTTCCTCTTCTACTTTGATATCTTTATATTATGTGTGGGGGGGCTGGGGGTTGAGACTCAAGAGTTAAATTAGGGTTGCTTGCATAAGCATGGGTGGGAAGTTATTTACCAAAGAATGGGAAACTTATTAAAGGCTACATCACTAAAGAAAATGTTTTCCCCCACCAAAAAAAAAAAAAAAGAACCACTGACTTCCAATAAATTCCTCAGGGAGGGTTTGGGCCATGTGAGCCCCTCCCTACTCATGACAGAATGTTGAAGAGCACTCTCTTACACAGGTCTTGCACAAGTAAGAGTTCATGAGTGCAATGGTCATGTCTTGTCTGGAAGAATATATTTAAAGGTACTGATGTTGTTTGTTGGTTCTCTTGTTTTGTTTCTTTTAAAATTTTATTTTTATTTATTTATTTGAGAGGAGAGAGGCAAATTATATATATATATATGAGAGAGCGCGCGAGAGAGAGCGTGCGAGAGAGAGCGAGAGCGAGAGAGAGAATGGGTGTGCCAGGACCTCTAGCCACTACAAATGAACTCCAGACACATGTGCCACCTTGCACATCTGGCCTTAAGTGTACACTGGGGAATCGAACCTGGGTCTTTTGGTCTTGCAGGCAAGTGCCTTAACCACTAAGCAATCTCTCCAGCCCTCTGTGTTCTTATATGCTTATAATGTCCAATATGGTAGTGACTAACCATGTGTAGCTGTAAACACTAAATTCCATTAAAAACTCAATTCTTCAATCACACTAGACACATTTCAAGTGTTGGCTTGTGGCACGAGTCAACCATATTGGTTAGCATTCTAGAACATTTCCATCACTTCTAAAGGTTCTACTATGTTTGTAGTGGCCCAATTTGTAATAGCTAAGAGCTGGAATCAACCCAGATGTCCATCACTAGAAGAATGGATAACTAAGATGTGGTAAAGGTTCTACTAGATAGTGTCGCTAGAACTGTCAGATTGCCATTACAGAACAGTGGTGAGATGAGAGGTCTTGTTAACTTTAAGCTAATGATTCCTCTAATAGTGATTTATTATCAGAATGACTTTGAATTTTAAATCCATATATGTAGATGTATTTCATTATGTTAAAAGAAGTCTTATCCTACCTCTAATTTTCTAAAAGTATTTAAAAAAATAATTGGAACAGGAAAAGAGCCAGTTGTGTTGGTGCATGTCCTTTATTCCAGTACTCAGGAGACTAAGACAGGAGGATTGCCATGAGTTTGGGGCCAGCCTGGGTTACAGAGTGAGTTTCAGGTCCACCTGGGCTAGAGTGAGAACCTGATTCAAAAAAAATAAAACGGGATTGGAGAGATGGCTTAGCAGTTAAGGCACTTGCCTACAAAGCCTGAGAACCTATGTTCAACTCTCCAGCTCTCCCGTTAGCCAGATGCACAAAGGTGAGGCAAGTGCAAGGTTGCACATGCTCACGAGGTGGCACAAGCATCTGGGGTTTGATTTCAGTGGCTGAGGCCCTGGTGCACCAATTCTCCCTCTCTAAAACAAAAAGTAAAAAACAATTAAGATGGATAATAAAATTTAATTCCTTTTTGGAATCAACAATTTTGGCATGTGACAGCCAAATTCCCCCTCATTTTTCAAAGTTGTCTTAGCTATCTTGATTCTTTTCAAATGTGTTTTCTTGCCAGTATTTAAATGTTTGTCATAAACCTCATCTCAAGTAATCTCATCTTCTTTGTCCAGCATACACACACACACACACACACACACACACACACATATATATATGTATATATGTATATATACATATATGTATATATGTATTTTATATATATATATACACTTTTTTTTATCAAGGTAGGGTCTCATTCAAGCCCAGGCTGACCTGGAACTCACTCTGTAGTCTCAGGGTAGCCTTGAACTCACAGTGATCCTCCTACCTCTGCCTCCCGAGAGCTGGGACTAAAGGCGTGCACCACCATGCCTGGCTTCAGTTTATATTTTTTAATCAAGATTATCACAAAATGTATTAGGCTTTTCTTGCAAGGTGTGGTGGTGCACGCCTTTAATCCCAGCACCCAGGAGGCAGAGGTAGGAGGATGGCTTGTGAGTTTGAGGCCACCCTGAGACTACAGAGTAAATTCTAGGCAAGCCTGGGCTAGAGCAGGACTCTACCTCAAAAAACAAAAACAAAACAAACAAATAACAGAAAGAAAACAAAAAAGGCTTTTCTTTGTTTCTTAACTAAAGGTTGGAAAATCTCAGGTGATATTTCTCTTAAAAGGTGGTAAAACTTGGGTGGAAACTTGGGTATAGTGTTTTGATTGAGGGTAGTACTTCCTTTCCTCCCCCCTCTGGTTCATGTATTTTATCTTCATCTGTGTCTGATCACACTTTAATCTAGCCATGAAGTTTATTTCTGGGAATAAACTTTTTCAAATTTAGAACCTATACTCTGATTTTTGGCAGATCTGTCATTGTGGAGTTTTCCTGTCCTGTGATGTGTTTGATCTCGCCGGTCCCTCTGGTTTCCATTCTTACTTCTGTTTTCATGTTCTGCATTGGGATTTCCCTTCTTTCCTTTGAGAGAGTCCATATGTTACAACTTAAAATCCTACTTTTTCCAGCATTTCTTCATTTGTTATGTTGACCACAGGTCCTCCAGAAATTCTTTTAGATTTCTGAGTTGTTAACTGGCTTATTTTATGATTAAGCAAAGCCCAGGAAGGTAGAGGAGCAGGCATTACTGCATGGGTCTGCTTTCTTGTTATATTTATAATCAGAATGTTTGTGTCTCAGTGTAAGTTTTCAAGGTTGTTCATAGTCATTTAAAAAGGTAGTATATGTACATATGAATGCTTTATATTTTTCATTGTTTTATTAATAAGCTTATTCATAATAAGCATTGACAATCATATTAACACTTCACATCATAAATACATGTTTTCCAGTTTGTTTGTACTTTTTAAAACTGTTTTTCCTTCATTTAATTTGCTATGGCCTTACTTGTGGAAGCAGTTGGGTCCATACCATGTTCAAAGCGGATAAACCACAGTGGCTAGGCTTCACTATTAAACCTTGAATTATCTCTTTTCTGATTAAGAATAGCACTTATATTCTCTTTTTGTTGTGCATTGTAATGCAGTACCTGGGAAAAATCTTGAGAAAGGAAATATGTAACATAAAAATGCAAACAAACATTTTAAAACTTGATATATAGAGCTGAAAAGGGAAATGGGAGAAGTAAAGAAATATAGATCATTTCATTTTTTTTAATTAACCTTTAATTTTTTTTTTTTTTGGACTTTTGAGACAGAATCTTGCTATGTAGCCCAGGCTGGCCTCCAATACATGATCCTCCTGCTTCCACTTCCTGAGTGCTGGGATTATGGATATATGCCACTATGCCTAGCTCACAATGTATTTTATTTTATGTATTTTATCTTAAGGGAGAAATAGAGAATGATATATTTGCAAGGTTGATAGGTATAAAACATTATGCTGCATTTAAAATTGTGTTTATAAGTTTATGTCATCCTTGGGCTTTTGGCCATGTTCTTTCCTAAATGGACATGAACAGGTAAATGAGGACCACGTGTTTTCTTTGAGCTCTGTTTTCCACTCATAATAGGATATTTTTACTAGCTTTATGTCTGTGTTTAGGAGTGTCACTTGTGACACAGGTGAGGATCAGCTCACTTCCTCTGTCTTCTGCAAACCCTTAACACTGAGCTGGAAGCATAACAAACCAATCCCCACCAACCCAGGGGCCTCTGACTGTGAGCAGAGAGTTGGACATGGTTGGCACGTGTATACAGGGAAAAAGAAAGAAGAGAGAAGGGAAAATAATATGTGCTGGTTTCCCTGGAATCAAAGGTTCGCAGAAAGGGATGGGAACATGATCAAATCACTGTATGTGCATATGTGAAAGTTCTCAAATAAAAAAAAAGTTCACTGAGAAGTTCTGTAACTCCAGTTGTTCCGCATGTCCTCCTAACATAGCGTCTGTGTGCCCATCAAACAGTAGCTATGAGGTGAGCTATGTTTCCCCACCTCACTTCCATTTGCCCTTACAAGAAGGTGGCTTCGAAAGCTCACTGGAGTCTGAGGTTGGTAAAAACCATCAGGAGTTTCCAGACTGCCTTGGGATTTGGGTTGAGGAGCAGCGATGCTGAGTTTCACACCAGGACGGCACAGAAATGTTGCAAACTACCTGCAAACAGCAAGTACCTTTTGGATGTGTGAGAACATTTCTAAATTTTATAAAAAATATGTGCTTCTAATGCTTGATATAATCTTAGGACAGGAATTTCAAATGTCTGTCTTAAGGACACTGCATATCTGTGTTAAAATGTTCAAGTGGCTTTAAGGTGCTAAAGAGGGGGAGAAGGCACATCTCTCAATTCTAACTTGAAAGTAGGTTTAGACTTCCTCTCTCCGAGGGGTATGAGGCGAAGAAACTACTGAGTGGTGTTCAGTCAGCTGTCCTCCTCTGCCTTACCTCAGGGTTGCTGTGCAGGAAGATGGAGTGCATGGACGCACAGCATGGTGGGAAATGAGGAACAGCACAGCTGCTATTTATCACTACAGATCGAGTCAGAAATTACCGTGTGATGGACGCCAGATGCAAATAATAACCAGAGCCTTGGCATCTGTCCCTCCATGCCCAGACCTCCCATCTCTCCTGGACAGCCACATGAGTCACACATGTCTTTAAATTAGGAGCTTGCCTGCTGCAGATGGCTCCAGAGGTTCCAGTGTTATGATAATCCATTTTTCTCATGAAACACACTTAGTTTTGCTTCCATATTCCTGTATTTCATATAAGGTATTCATTGTGATGAGAGTTTCTTGGCTTCTCTAAGCAAGAATCATCCAGATGGAAAGAGGTTCCAGAATTTACACATGTAAGACTAACAGTCTGACTATTGCTTTCTTCAGGATTCATGAATTTAGACCAGCCTTTTCATTCTTATCCTTGAAAGTCTCTGGTGCTTTTTTAGGGAACCTCAAGCTCAGCTGGCCCTGACAAACAAGCACTTGCATGGTTAGCTTAGAGTGAATGGCTTGGTAGACCATGGTGGGTGTGGAAACAGGCACTCTACTGTCTCCTGGGGGATAGTGGAAGTGCCACTATAACAGTGAAGGCTGTGGGAACATGTCCAGCCTTGCCCTGCTCACTAAGCTGGGTACCCTCAGCTGTACCCACCTGGGGGTTGTCCAACTCAGATGGGAACCAAAGCTAGACAGGGACAGCTATCAGTCCCCATGAGTCCCTCCAACAGTGAACACTTTCCCCAGCAGGGTCCTGTAAATGGTCATGCTGGAAGACAGGCTGGCAATGCCTCTTCTGAGGCAGGCCACAGAAACCCACCGGTGCTGCCAGTACTTACTGAGGGTGACTGAGTCATTGATCTTGAAGCTGCAGAGGACCCTGTCTACATTGCGGGCATGTCGGAAGCCATTTCCTCTCACCACCACTTGAAATGACTCTGAAATGAAGAACAACAGGACTCACTACTTAACCATCGCTCTTGAGCTTCCTGCCTGCCCTGATTTAGACTATCCAGTAACGACCTCACCAAGCTGCAAATAAGCAAATCTCAGATCAGGTTGGAAACCAATAGTAAACCAATGGCCCCTTTCCACTTAATGATCCTTTCTCTATGGTTGTTTATGAGGAAGGCATATGGCTTCTTGCTCTGTGCACTTCTTACCTTTGCTTCCATGTAGTATGCCTTCGTCCTTCCCCTCTGTCCATTCAAATCTAACCCATGTTTCAAGTCTAGACAGTTTTAAAGCAGCCAGAGGGGCCCATAGGGAGAGGTCCTTCTCTTTCCCCTCAGTCAGCTCTCCTTGGCTCTGGTTTACATTTTGGAAACCCCTGAAAGGATTTCTTTAGAACCCAGATGCCTAACGAGTTTTGGAAACCACTGCCTATGGTATGCACCACCAGTGCTGAACCACTGTTTGCAAGAAGTTATGTAATTCTGGCGTTGTTCTTTTGTCCTTTTCTCCTCCAATGAGGAAAGAGCTCCTTTGGGTCAGTAGCTGTGTGGCACTTGTGTGGCTGTTCTCTCAAGTGGTACTGAGGAGGTTTGTGCAGGCATTGCACCATTTGACAACAGATCAATCTTGTGTGTGTCTGAACTGACACTGATTCTTCAGTGCAGGGTCTGTTTCTCCACGAACAGAAGAGCTCACAGGCTTGCATATTAATGTCCCACTGGTGGGAATGTATGCTCACTTAGTATATATGAAAGCCATCCTCATAAAGTAAAAAAAATCATACTTTTTTTTTAGGTTTTTCAAGGTAGGGTCTTGCTCTAGCCCAGGCTGACCCTGGAATTCACTATGTAGTCTCAGGCTGGCCTCGAACTCATGGCAATCCTCCTACCTTTGCCTCCCAAGTGCTGGGATTAAAGGCATGCGCCACCACACCCAGCTCTTCTTTTTAATTTTTTTATTTTATTATTTATTTATTTATTTGAGAGAGGGAGAAAGAGAGAGAGAATGGGCATGCCAGGGCCTCCAGCCACTGCAGACGAACTTTAAACACATGCACCATCTTGTACATCTGGCTTACGTGGGTCCTAGGGTATCAAACCTGGGTCCTTTGGCTTTGCAGGCAAGCGCCTTATCCACTAAGCCATCTCCCCAGCCCAAAAGCATTCTTTACAATAGTCTTATCAAAGAAAAAAAACCAACTAGTGAAATGCTTAGGGATATTTGTCTAAGTATGATGACATTCAGTGGCCAATGCTCCAGTTTCTTTTATTTTGACCATTCCTGTATGGAGAAGATTTGGGGCTTTTGATAAGGCTAGGTGGCATATAAGGACAGAAACAAATTAAAAGTCAGAGGAAAGAAATGCACTGGGTCTTGAGTAAATCGCTTTCCAAATAGGGACTTTGTATAAAGTAAAAGTGAAATTAAAATCTAGCATCTGAGACTCTTTCAAAGTTAAATAAATGTCATGAGTTTATGTTACTTTCATTCCCAAGAAGCTAAGCTAAAGATCGCCGTTGCCAAGATAATAACCAGTGGTTAATGTGCCCCTCGCTGTGTGGCAGCTCAGTGATAAATGCTGTACGGATATGATATAATTTCAACCTTCCCACAGCCCAGAGAGATGGAGCTTAGAAAATGATCTCTGTACTTATGTAATCTGCCCAAGATCATACAGCTAGCAACCATCCAACACAATCTGGAATCCAGGTCTGCCAGGCACTAAAGACTGTGCAGTTAAGACCTCATCCGTCGTTCTCTGAAACTATCCTGCTGAAATGGATGCTCACTGCCTTGTGATACAGCAATTTAGAAGTTGTGTGTGTGTGTGTGTGTGTGTGTGTGTGTGTGTGTGTGTGTGTGTAGGCTAGAGGACACCTTGGGGTATTGTTCCTCAGGCACTGGCTTCCTCCCCTCTTTCCTGCCCAGCACTGAGATTTCAAGCATGTGCTACCAGGCCCAGCTTCTTCACCAGTTCTGGGGATGGAACTTAGGTCTTCATGCTTGCAATGCAAGCACTTTGCTGACTGAACTATCTACCCAGCCTGGAGTTGTGATGTTTTCAAACCTTATTTTTCCGTATTGTTATTTTATACAGGTGTACTCACTTTTCAGAAAATCTCAGTTGGCCTGCATGTGAAGCAAGAAACTAAGAACCCAGAGACATTATGTGTACAGGAGTATGAATAAGAGAGAAGTGTAAGGACCTTGGGCTGGAGAGATGGCATAGCAGTTAATGGAACTTGCTTGCAAGGTCTGATGGCCTGAGTTCAATTCCCCAGTACCCATGTAAAGCTAAACACACAAAGGGGCACATGTATCTGTAGTTTGTTTGCAGAGGCCAGAGCCTCTGGTGCTCCCATGCTCAATCATGCAGGTTCTCTCTCTCTCCCTCTCTCTCTCTCTCTCTCTCTCAAATAAACAAACAAATAAATAAAAAATTTAAAAGTGTAAGAATCTTACCAATAAAGAAATGGAGAATCTGGCATTCTGATGACTTGCCTGGAGCCCGTTAATTAGTAAGCAGCAAAATCTGAACTTGTATCCTTGGTTTTAGTAGCATTTTTTTTCTTAACTGTATGAACCAAGGTCATGGGCATATGGCTTTTCAGGACCATAGTCATGAATATTAAGGGTTTACATACGCATGTTGATACATATGCACAATTGCTAAGTTTAGAAAGATGGATTTAAAAGTTTTCTTTACATCTGCCTCGTATGTTACTGATCATCACTTGGTCCAACAGGCATTTTATTATGTGTCAAGCATTGTGGGAGAATCTTGTAACCTTTTATTTCCTGTTAAGCCCAGGAAACCTATTTTTGTTCCAGCTTGACTATCAGACATATAGACATCTGCTGTTTGACATGTTTGCTGATTCCAAATGTTTTCTGCCTTGCTGCTGGACCTCCTTCTCTGGTTTCCTCGCAGACCCACAAAGGGGAGAAGACATTGGAAGGCAGGCTGCACGCCAAGCTCACTTCTCAAACACCATGTTCCAGCACTACCAATTCAGCTGTTGAGTACACTATAAAAGAGGCTCTACACATGATTGGCTGGCTCAACCTCAGGGAGTTTAGGAAGGAACACAGCAGAAACCCATGATGTGGCCATGGTGGAACCAAACTATGTAACCACTCAAGCTTGAAGAGAAGAAAAGTGCAGAGGCGAGCTCCTACCCTGCCTGACACAATTTCCACGTCAGCTCACATAGCTGGTTTCCAGAGGAGCTCAAATATCTGACATAGCAATCTGACTAGAATGTCAGATCTTCACACAAAGAAGTTATGTAATCAAACACTGCCCAATAAATCTGCAGCAAGTGGGAAAGAAGGAAGACACAGGACTCCAGGCACACTACTTTAAATCCACTTATTCCCAAAGTCCTGTATCTACCCTTCAAAATATGCACAGCTCAGTGTTTTCAGGCAATCTGTACATTGGCCCTAACTCCTACAGGAACTATCTTGGTATCCAGCCTAGACCTTCAGGGATGATTTTTTTTTTAATTTGAAGTGGTCTTTGATTTAATCTTTCATGATATTTATCTTTAAGGCATAAATGCATTGAGATCCTTTCATCATTTTTATTCCTGGTGTTAACTTATGATTCTTGACAGCAGAAACCAACATTTCCATTTCCTCTGATGTGCACCTATCTTAACTAGGGACCATGTCAACTGCAGTGTAAGCTCACTGGATGAATCAACTAAGAGCACAGAATAAAGGATAAGTATAAGTATAAGGAGCTCATGCATCCAGGTGGCAGCCAGGTCAACCTTGCTTATTTTTCTGAAGTGAGTGAATGAAAAGTCATTCAATAAACTTAGTCATTAAAGAAATGCAAATAAAAACCACAATATTACTTCACATCAAATATGATAGGTACACTAAAAGAGAAGGACAAAACAAGAATTGGTGAGGATGTGCATTGTTGATGGGAGTGTAAAATGGTGCATCCCTTTTGCAAAGAATTTGGCAGTGGCAGTTACTCAAAATTTGAAACACAATTACTCCATGGATCAAATATCGTATCCCTAGTTATATACCCAAGAGAAATTTTAAGAAATGTATGTCCACATAAAAATTTGCACAAGTACTCATAACAGCCCTGAAGTATAAAAAAAACCCCAACAAATATCCATCAACTGATGAACACAATATTTCTCTACAATGTATTACTATCTAGCTATAAAAAAATCAAGTTCTAAAACATGCTAATGTGGGTGGTCCTAGCAATATTGTGCTAAATAAAGGAAACAAAAGGCCACATATTGTAGGATTTTATTTCTATGAAATGTCCATATTAGTAAAAGCAACAGGAAACAGATTAAGGATTGCTGTGACTAGAGGGAAGGAGATAGGAATGACTGTTAAAGGGTTTCTTTGGGGGCAATGAAAGCATTATGGAATTAAGACAGTGGTTGTAATTGCAGATCTCTGTGATATGTTAAAAACCACTTAACTGTATAATATAAAAGGATGAATTTTATGGCATGTGAATTATCCTTCAATTTTAAAAAAGGAAAAAGTTAAGTGGCTTAATAAACTTATTCTAGCCTATTCTTTTTCTTTCTATATCTTTCTTCTATTTTCTAATTATAGAATACATAATTTTGAAATGACCTCAATAAAGACTGCCTGTCATTCACAGCACTAGAAATGAGACAATTGCATATTTTCTGCCTGCTATGTCACTAAGACTGTCTTGCCAACTCACAGCTCACTGCTTTATCTTATAAGTCACACTGAGTTTTCATGCTGAGAAAATGCTTAATGTGCTGTGCAACATCTAACATATTATTCTAGAACATTCCAATATTATAATAACTTCAGTGAGCTATAATTGACATATACTAACTTGCACACAGAGTGGAATCTGATATGCCTTGACATATGTATATACTCATCAAGATGATGGCCACCTTACTATCCTGAAAAATTTCCTCTGCTGCCTTTAATTTCTCTTTCTGCTCTCCCCTTCTCCACTCCCATAAACTACTGGTCTGCTATGCATCAGTTTGCATTTTTTAGAATTTTTTTGTAAATGCAAGCATATAAGCAATTTGCTTTATTTGTTTTTTTCTTAACATAATTATTATTTTTTCTTTTCTTTACTTTTTCTTTCTTTTTTGTTTTTTCGAGGTAGGGTCTCACTCTAGCCCAGGCTGACCTGGAATTCACTATGGAGTCTCAGGGTGGCCTCAAACTCATGGCAATCCTCCAACCTCTGCCTCCCGAGTGCTGGGATTAAAGGCATGCGCCACCACGCTCAGTTTAACATAATTATTTTAAGACCTATCCATAATTATTTTGAGGTTTACACTCAGTTTATTGATTTTATTGCTGAATATCATGCCCATGTAATGGAATGACCACAATTTTTTTGTCCATCCACTTGTTGATGAACATCTGACTGATAGTTTTGGACTCTTAAAAATAGAGGGATAGCTTAGCAGTTAAGGCATCCGCCTGCAAAGCCAAAGGACCCAGGTTCGATTCCCCAGGACCCATGTTAGCCAGATGCACAAGGTAGCCAATGCATCTGGAATTTGTCTGCAGTGGCCAGAAGCCCTGGCGTGCCCATTCTCTCTCTCTCTTTTTCTTTCTCTCTCTCCCTCTTTCTCTCTGTCAAACAAATAAATAAAATACTTTAAAAAATAGAGCTGTGGGCTAGAGAGATGGCTTAGAGGTTAAGGCACTTGACTGTGAAGCCTAAGGAACAAGGTTTGATTCCCTAGTACCCACCTAAGCCAGATGTACAAGGTAGCACATGCTTCTGGAGTTCGTTTGCAGTGGCTGAACAGACAATGACAAGTGAACAAAACAGAGCCACTATCTCATACTACCTAAATGCCTATTTGAAGCAGCCAATCTCTAAATGCCAACAAGCCTACAACTATTTTCCTCTGTGCTAACTCACCCTGTGTTATCAGAAACAGTGGGAACAATATAATTGCCTTTGAAATGACAGCATGAGGAGCTAAGTATAACTTCCTTTCTGGAAGCTCTTGTCAGAACTTCAAATGTAAAACAGTTGGCAGGTTGCACACTTGATCCCAATTAGTTCCTTCCTGGAGTATAGACACACTGTGAACTTTGCAAGCGTGGGCCAACTAAGAGGCTCCTGAATAAACGGTGCGCACAGGGTGCATTTCCAAACAAAGGGACTCAGGCAGGAACAATCTCCTGAAGGGGCAATTTCCCTGTGTAATTACAGAGGACAATCTGCAAAAATGCTCAATGAGAACTTTTCAAGGGAGTTTATGTTGGGGTAAGGTCAGAAAACAGTGACATAAACACCATGCTCAATGGCCACCATAGATTTAGTTTGGGTCCTGGGAAATGGTCAGCTGGAAAGAGTTCATAATTCTTTTAAAAGGAAAGCTATTCATTTCCAAGATCTTATCTTGAGCAAGAACAGGTCAACTGTCACTAGATCTGACTTGCCAAGATAATATAAAATATGAATTAAAAATATGAATTAAAGGTGAAATAAGATCTTTAGAATATTAGCAATAAGTACATTTTTAATAACTGCATCATAAAGAATATAAGCTCAGGCTGGCCAGGGCCTGGGGGTTGCCGGCTGATAACCTCTGAGTGTGACGCTGTTCTAGAAGGCTCTGTTCCCCAAGTGGCTTTGCTAATGACAATAACTGGAATTTCTTTTTTTGACCTTAGCAGATTAGACATGTTCTCTACTACAATGGCCCCTCCAGCATGATTTCCTGTTGTGTGCGCGCGCACATGCGCGCACACACACACACACCATACACAAAATAGTTCTAGGGGTCCTTTTTCTTCAGTAATGAGGAATCAGTCAGCCATTAATGCCTTAGGTTAGACTGAGTGGAGTCTCTAGAAACTTCAAAAAGTGAAAGAGACCCAACAGCTTTTGGGTTTCTCCTGATAGCACCTGCCATTGCTCACATAATTCTAGGCATGGCCATAACAGATCATCCATTTTATTGTTAGAAAGAGTTATCTGGGGCTGGAGAGGTGGCTTAGCGGTTAAGGCATTTGCCTGCAAAGCCAAAGGATTCCAGTTCGATTCCCCAGGACCCATGTATACCAGATGCACAAGGGGGCGCATGTGTCTGGAGTCCTTTGCAATGGCTGGAGGCCCTGGCGTACCCTTTCTCTTTCTCTCTCCCTCTCTCCCTCTCTCTCTCTCCCCCTCTCTCAAATAAATAAATAAATAGGAGGAAAATCTTTTTTTTAAAGAGTTATTTGTGAATGTTGCATGTGTTAAGTCAAAATCTACCTACCCCCGGGCTGGAGAGATGGTTTAGCGGTTAAGTGCTTGCCTGTGAAGCCTAAGGACCCCAGTTTGAGGCTTGATTCCCAAGGACCCACTTTAGCCAGATGCACAAGGGAGTGCACGTGCATCTGGAGTTCGTTTGCAGTGGCTGGAAGCCCTGGTGCACCCATTCTCTCTCTCGCTCTCTATCTGCCTCTTTCTCTCTCTGTCACTTTCAAATAAATAAATAAAAATAAAAATTAAAAAAAATCCACCTCCCCCTGCCCCAAGCCCCTCCAAGGTGGTCTCCTGAAGCTCAATTAAATGGCTAGCCTTACTGCAGGGGAGTCCTATCCCAGCAGCTGAAGGTACCTTTGCATTGTCAGTTCTTTGTCTACCTCTCTGGCTTTCCCGGTCTTTCTTCATCTTACCAGTGTCTAGGGGCTGCCACCACTTGCTTGGGAGCTGACTGCTGCCATGTGCTCTCTGTGTGGCTTTGCAGTTTATCTGAACACCAGAGCAGACTGTGAGTTTCATGTCAGTGGGGCTTAGGGGAAGAAGTGCTATGAATTTTGTACTCAGCTTTTCATAATGTTTGATACATAGTGTTTACTGAGAACTGATGGAAGGAAAGAAGGAATGAATAAAGAAAGAAAAGATCAAGGGAAGTAAAGGAAAAATGCAGAGAAGGAAGGAAGGAAAAGAAGGGAAAAAAGCAGGTTAGGAAGGAGATGGAAGGTGGGAGGGAAGGAGGAGGGGCAGGAAAGAAGAAAGAGGGCAGTGAGGGAAGGAGGGAAATGGAAGGCAGGAGGAGGGCAGAAATGCAAAACAAAGAAAAGAGAGAGGAAAGAAAAATCCATGAATGAAATATTAGTATGGCTTCCAGACCCATTCTCTCTCCTATGGATATGCCTTTTTCATTGCAATTCTCAATTTGTGGCATTTGAAACCATGGTCTCAAAGTGAACCGGTAGAGCTATCAGCTCTCCTGACCTAGACCTGGATGGTCACCAATGCTACCCACAGCTATCAGCCTTGTTTACAAACAGCTCTGGTTATGCTCATTTTTCTACCCTTGCACAATCTACTATTACTCAGTCAGGCTTTTCTAAATCTGCTCTGTATGTGAAGCAGGCTATTTGAGCTCAAGTTCAACACTTTATATTTGTCTCATTAAATTTTACATTCTGCAGCCCAAAATACAGACTTCTGTGTTAGACTTGGGCTCTACCCAGTGCACTGTCTGGGCCTTTCAGAGCTCAGTTTGCCGTCACAGCCACTGCTGGTGCTGAGTTGGTGAGAGCCTGATGAGATCACTGTCTGGGGGAATGCAACCATCAGCATAGACTGGGGCAGGGCAGGCCGTGGTGGGGCTGATCAAAGGGTCAAGGAAGGAAAATAACTGACAGTGAGGGGAGGAGGGGAGAAGTTATTCTGAGGTAAGGTCCTTCATAAGGGTGACTCCTGTCTTCTTCATAGGTCTCTCTGGAGCTGGGTTCCACTGCTGTACCTTAGAAGTAGGAAGAGCTATTTTTGTTGTTGTTATTTACTTCCTTCCTCAACACACATTGAGTGAATTATTTTCAGATACTCTGACTCTTGTCAGGATCCTCCTCAACTTTCTCTCAGTGGAGAAACAGCCAAGGCATGAAAGCTTGTCTTGCCCAGAAGTGGTATTATGTACCTCACTTACCACCGAGCTTTACCCTCACCAATGTAAGGCTGAGGCCGGCGGGTCTCCTCGCTCTGAACTGCAGCTTGTGCTTAGCATTCTCAAGTGAATCCCCTTTGAATGCCAGATCCTCGTGTAGCCTCCTGTGCCTAGCACGGGGGTTGCTACCAGTGCCCGAGTCAATGACAAGGACACGGGCATCGGGGCTTCAATGGAAGCTACTCTCATTCCAGACAAGGGCCAACATCACACTTAGGGAACCAGCGGAAGAACCTGAGGTGTGAGATCTGTGGGGTTTCACTTTCTCTCTCATCATGTTATCCAGTAGTCAGCATGTTGTAATCCTTCCATTCTGACTCAGATGCAGGAGCTTGTTTTTGCCAAACCCAAGGAGTTCCCATCACTATTTTGTATTAATATTTTTAATGACAAAGAAATAGAACTGGATGGCTTGCTCTGAGACAGAAAACAATGTACACATGTGATATTAAAAGTCTATCAGAGATTTTAGAGAAAGGGCTTGGATTTAACAAATGTTTGTCTATTTTATTTGTCCTACTGAAGAAACAACGCTTTAATTTTTTTCAAAATAATTAACTGTTTATTAACACATTATTACATCTTTGTTTTCTTGTATTTTCCTTTCTTATTGTCTTTTCTTGGGGGGGCAAGCCCAACAGACTAGCCTTTTTCTTATATGTGTGTGTGTGAGAGAGAATTGGTACACCAGGGCCTCCAGCCACTGTGAACGAACTCCACATGCATGTGCTACCTTGTACACATGTGTGACCTTGTGCACTTGTGTTATTTTGTGTGTCTGGCTTATGTGGGACCTGAAGAGTTGAACATGGGTCCTTAGGCTTTGCAGGCAAGTGCCTTAACCACTTAGCCATATCTCCAACTCTTTTCTGTTGTCTTGAACACCACACCCAGGCCCTTACTGTGACAGCTGATGTTTAATACCAACATTCATTTTGTGAGGATTGGTAGACTAAACTATTGAGACTAATTAAGTATGTAGAATGGCCAGCACCAACTGAATATAAATATGTCACTTCAGGGGAGGCCTAGGGTGACTATGACCATATGATGTTCACTTTTGAGGGCTGTGGTGGAGGATAAAAATGACACTACTATGCAGAGGAAGGGTGGTGCAGTGATCAACCTTGTACTGGGTGGGAATCCAAACCTTTTGGGCAGACCTTTTCAAATAACTCTCATGATCATTCTTTTTCTTTTTCTCCCTAGAAAGTAATTTAAATAGCAATTTCTACTCCTTTTTAACCCACCCTCCTCCAGCCACACTTCTCTTACTCCTTTACCTAGGAAGTAAACATGAATTTGAACTCAAAACATCGTCAACCTTGTTAGAACAATTAGCACATAATTTCAGCTTACCTCCTGCACAGATTGTGGATGGTTCTGCTGCTAGAATCTCGATGCAAGATTTCTTTAAAATCTAAGAAGAACAGAAAAACATTGTCAATGTCCAGCTTATTTTGGTAGAAGACAGAACTAAGACAATGCTCTTAAGTACTGAAGTAGGGAAGGTCAAGGACATTAGGGTGTAGGAAGAGGTGCTGGACATTTAATGAGCCAGACTGTGACAGGTGGTGTTGGTGTTCAAAAGCTATATTCACTAATTTGGTCTTTTGGCATATATTTTAGGTCTCTGTTACATCAGGCCAGGTTTGGGATTTAACATGGAGGTACAAAATTGGCTTACATTTGACATGATGAACAATGGCTGACAGTTTGTGGTTCGAGCAAGGGGAAGAGACACAGCAGAAGCCATAATGGTGCATGGTGGGGGTAGTTGGGGGCAGATTCACTGCAGTGGGCTTTATGGGAAAGGAAGCTAAGGTGGGATTTAAACAGAGAGAAGGGGATTGCTGGATTAGGGTTGAGGTGGTGAAAGGCACAGAGGTAGCACAGCAGCCACATGAGGTCCACCTCTCCAGCTGGCACAAAAAGGGCTTGGACAGCAGAAATAAAAGAGTAACAGGAGATAAGTCACATTGATCAGAACTCCTGTATGCAGAAAACATCTGAAAAGATGAGACAGGGAGGGCTTGGCCAGCTGCTTGCTGTGCCTCACTTCTTAGGAGGACCTCACCCTTCCTTCAGATGGAACTTTGTGCTCTCCTGGCTGAGTCTCACAGGGCTGCATGCACAGCCTAAGGGACCACAAAAAGTCTGGCCAGGGCAGGGTGTCTGGCGGGTGGAATGGAAGCTTCTTCCAACCTCCTATGGATCCTGCTTTTGTGGAACAGTGATTCCAAACTTTGAACCAAATATTTTAAGCAAGTAAGGAAGGTTCAATTAATTTGCTAATGAGATGTGGTATCATTTCTTATGGCTTAATTTGAAATTTGAGATAGTTCAGAAGGTTGAAGTAAACTAGTTCTCTTTGATGAAAAGTCATTTACTGGATTGGAGGGATGGCTTTGCTGCTAAGGCACTTGCCTGCAAAGCCAAATAACCCAAGTCCAATTCCCCAGGGCCCACGTAAGCCAGGTGCACAAGGTGGTGCATGTGTCTGGAATTCGTTTGCAGTGGCTGGAGGCCCTGGCATGCCCATTATCTCTCTCTCTCTGTCTGTCTCTCTCCTTCTCTCAGATAACTAAAAATATTTTTTAAAAAGTCAATTATTGAAGTAACTAATATTGTTTTTATAAAAATTAAAGATTTGGATTAAATTAAAATTTTTAATTTTAAAAAATTAACCCATCTTTTAGCATGTGAAAATACCCATTTCCTTCCATGGAAATAGTTCGATGTGCTTCTTATTCCAGCTTTATGAATCCATGCACCACAAGATACAATCAAATGAAAGGTGCAATAGATGACAATAGGGAGAATGGATTCCAGAGAAAATGAAAGATGATTCAAGGAGTGAGACTAGCACAGAAAAGATAAGCTATGCGAAGCTCATTTCCTTGTTAGGAGTGAACTTGCTTTCTAGCAGCAAATGAGGAAGACAGACAGTGTTTATGAGCATTTCAGTTTGTGGAATAAAAACTAGTTTCTCAAGAGATAATATTTACCCATTCTGGAGAGGAATCTGGGCATCCTCAGAGAGCAGCATTGTGAAAGGAAATGAACAAACAAGCTTAAGAAGAATCTTTATTGGGCACGCAGTGACAAAACAGTGAAGGTAACTCAGATAGAGCCCTTCACAATCCTATCTTTAGGAAACTATGCTTAGAAATCATGAAAAAAAGACATTTCTTTTTTTGACAATTTTAAACTGGAGATTTACTGGCCCCTCTTTTATTCCGTACAACCTTATACATCTTTGTACTTAGCTTTTCCTAATTGTTTTCAGCCCCCTGATCCCCCACCCCACAAAGGTACAGCCTCAGTTCCTCACTTGAGTGAGAGCCCGTCCCAGCTGCCATGAATGTTCAGAACTCCTCATTTCTTGTGCATCTCTGCTGAAGTCAGGGCTCTCCATATGTCTGGTTCTGGGACTTGTTTTCAATGCTGAGGTCCTGTTTCCCCTCTGTTGTCAGTCTGACTTTATGTCAGTAATTTCAAGGATACACCTGGGGCACCCATGGTCCCCTGCTGGCTTCTTCATTCTCCTATCTTACAGTCCATCCAGCTTATGTCTTTAGCAGTGTCCTAGGACTGGGGCTTGTCCTCCTTAAGTGACAGCTGCCCTACCTGAATGTGACATGTGATAAATGCCTCCCTCCCATGTGCTGCCTCAGGGGCTACCTCAATCAGAGGGAGCCATTGACCAATAGAGACAGCAATCCCCCCACCCCCCCCAACCCATGTGTCATCAGACACAAATCTCAGGCCACATCAAAGAAGCACAATTAACTCAAAGGGAGGGCCTCAGTAAACAGTGGCATTAGATAAGCTATTTTTTATGTTTTAAATAAAATCTCTCAGGCATTTCACATCTAATGAATCATTTTATCATCCAAAATTAAAGATTTCTAAGTAGTTCAAGTATAAAAATTGAGCTATTTGGTCTGTCCTGATTCAACTCCCAAAACACATGCATGAAGTTTTTACACATTTAAGTTCCTGAGTTTCAATCAACATTTCTGAACCAATTCTAACATGTAACCAGAAATTGGTAAATGCAAATCTTTGACCACAAAGACATTAATGGTTTGTCATAATAAACACAAGCTATATTATTCTCTCAAAGTGTCTACAATTAGCTGGTGAATCTAGGGAGTGTATGAAAAGCCAAAAAATGTCAGTCAAGCCCTGTGTGTAAAAACACAGCTTTCCCAGTCTTAATCTAAACCATCTGGAGGGGACTAGAATACCCAACAGAGTCAAGTCATCAGTGGGAGTGGGTTGGACTTGTCTGGGGCTATGGCTTCTATTATCTTGAAGTGTCTAGTTTCAAAGGTAGGCAGTCATAATGGTGTGGGTGGATAGGGGGAGGGAGACACTGGGTTATAAGCATCTCAGACTGCATGGTAATCAGTCTGTCTGAACTACAGCCGACAGCAGACCAGCTTAGGGACTGGAGACTGGGTGGAGAGTGAGGAGCTGGAGGCAACCTCCCCTGCCCAGAAGAGCTACCATGGAGGAGGTGTACATATGCATGGAAGAATAGCTACAGGGTATGCAGAGGAAGAGACTTACATGGGATTGGGGTGAGGTTCTGGCCCACAGAGGAAACCAGGCAAAGAGGTCCATAAGCTCAAGAGAACCTCATGTAAGGAACCAGATCTTGGTTCATGTTTCTTCATGATTTGAACTTTCCTGAGCCTTAGTTTGGGGAAGCTGTCTATCACTGAGAATAGCGAGGAAGATGGAATCAAATTGCTTGGGTCAACTCTGTCCAGAGCAGTATGACCTTGGGCTAAGTGCATAACCACTGGAAGTCTTTCCTCATCAGTAGGGCTGGGAAGTTGAACAGGGTTGTACAGGCAGGGCACAGCACAGCACAAGGGCCTGCAGGTCAGACTAAGGGGAGCTGTTGGCAAAAGCTTGGACTCCGGGCACAAGGATAGATTTGGTTCTTAATGGATTTCTCTGAAATCCAATATCCATCACTTACCAGCCATATTAATTTTGGCAAGTTAATAGACCTTGGAATCTCAGTTCCCCTTTCTGTATAATTGGATAAGAGAAACACACTTGGAAGGGCTGTGTGGAACTCAGATGAAATAAGAAACAAACACTGTTAAAATCAACTGGACTTAGGTGATAAGATTTATATTGGAAATTTATGCTGGAAATTAGGGAGAGAGGAGATTAAGGAAAACTATGTTTTTGTCTTGTAGTAAGAGCCAGACAGATAGCTGTGGCTTATCCACTAGTAGCTAGTTTGCTCTTCGGCCACCAAGCAGCATGTGATGTGAGTGACATGAAAATGAAACAGCAAGAAGCGAGCTTCAGTGACCGTGGCAGGGGAGTAACTTAGGAGGCTCCGACACATCCCAATGGCAGTGGCTGTGTGCCATTACTACCACTACCACTGAGATCCCTGGGCACAGTCTGAAGGTTAACATACTCCTGGTCCCATCGCTGGCCATGAACCTTACATTTAATCAATTTTCCTGAAACAAACTAAACCAGGGTAAATACTATTTTCTTGCCAATGTGTGGATAAACTTCAAAGATGAGATAGATGAGAAAGCATGTTTGAAATCCACAAAGGACAAAATAGATGCAGTGTGTTGTTACAGGCAAGGTTACTTCTGTAAACCTTGGATTAGTGGAGGAGCAGGAGGGCCTGGCAAGAGGCAGAAAGAGCTCCAATGAGTTACAAGAGTGGTTAATACACTCAAGGTGGAATCCTTTCTGGACCAGCCCAGGTTATCAAATATGAGGGGTTTTTTGGATTCTAAAAATCAAATGTCCTTGTTATAATCTTCTCAGTTTATGCAGAGATTTCTCAAGAATCTTTAAGAACTGCAAATATTTGCAGTTATTAAACCCCTCACTATGGTATACCTACTTTTATCCCTTGTCTAATTGTTCTTTTCCCAATGAATAACCAATTCATATTTGCTTGGCCATTTTATTTTTTTATTTTTATTTTTTTCTTTTTCTGGTTTTTTTTTTGTTTTTTTTTTTTGGTTTTTCGAGGTAGGGTCTCACTCTAGCCCAGGCTGACCTGGAATTCACTATGGAGTCTCAGGGTGGCCTCGAACTCACGGCGATTCTCCTACCTCTGCCTCCCAAGTGCTGGGATTAAAGGCGTGCGCCACCACGCCTGGCTGCTTGGCCATTTTATGTTGAAGATTTTTTTGTGTCTTAAAAATAGTCTCTTTACCTGCTCACAACACAGAGGCCTTCTGCTTCTGGGTCCTGCAAGGTATGTTCCTTGATGTCTTATTTGTTGTGAAGTGAACATTCTGGTTTTAAGACACCTGGACCCTGAAGTAGACTGGCCCATAGTAACCAGCTATATGTGTCGGGTTCTTTTTTTAAAATATTTATTTATTTTTATTTGCAAGGAGAGAGACAAAGAGAGTATGGGCATGCCAGGGCCTCCTGCCCTTGCATGTGAACTCCAGTTGCATGCATCATTTTGTGCATCCAGCTTTACGTGGGTGCTGGGGAATCTAACCCAGGCCATCAGGCTTTGCAAGCAAGTACTTTAACCACTGAGTTATTTCTCCAGCCCCTGTCTAGTTCTTTAAGACAAAAACCTAGCAGTTTTCCTTTACCTTGCTCTCTCTGCCACTTTCCAAATCTGATATAGATACTGCCACCTGAGTCCTGGTGATCTCAGCATTGACAAAATGTAGGTTCCTGGGCAACTGAGATCAGCTTCCATCCTTCAGCAGATGCACCATCCTCTATGACTACCTACTTGGTTTTGATTGGCCATTTGTCTTCATAGAATGCAATGATACATAGCAAAAACTGAATCTGTTCTTACCCATGGTGCATCCACAAAATCTAACCTGACACACAAATGAGCACTTGCTACAGAGATGAATACATGACACAGTTTCTGCACGGCTTCATCATAGCACACTATGTATGAGCTTCTCTTTTCCCTATCTGTATAATCTCAGGGCATCCTGACTATATGGCGATGGTCCCCATCTGTTAACTCCTCTCTCATCCCACACCTCCCTCTCCCCATACAGCTATGCCAGAAGGACTGCTCCCCCCATCTCTTTATGGCTAACTTTTAAACTTTAATATTGTAGGTGAATCATATCCCCTAAGGTCTAGAGTGCCCTGCTTTTAAAAGATCTTGACATCTGTATTTGGGAAAAGCTATGTAGGTCTGTGTTTGGTGGGTAGAACTCAGGACCTCTTAGAAAAGCCACAGATCTGATGCCAAAAGACATGCTGAATAAGCCAGAGGCACCTTGCTTTTAGAAGCAGCCAGGAAGCCTGGGACATGTAACTGGTTCATTTATGCTTTAAAGATCATCCCATGGGTTCTGAAATGATTTAATCGATAGTTCATTAGTTAACTATTAAAAAAAAGACACAGTCACTATCCTAACTCAATTCAACCCTAAGGTTTAAGGCAATGGCCACATCTGTTAACAATATTTCTTAGCCTACATCCAAGTGAGGCCTATAGAATCAGACTTTGAAATTAAAGTTGAATATTTTACATAAATATTTCCAAGATTCAATTATTTTATGTTCACTGATACATTATACCAAATAAAGACTCATGCATGTAAGAAACATGTTTTTTGGCATTTTAGACAGTAAAGTTTAGGCCTAGAACTTGTGAAAGTAGCTAGCCTACTTAAACAAAAATGTCATTATTCCAATGGCAGTTTAGTCCAAAATGGTACAGGACCATCAAGCCTTGGAAACTAAGTGTTTTCCTCACTAAATCATGTCCTTGCCATGTCTTCAGAAGGGAAACTCAGACAGTTGGAAATGTGAGGACGCGGTGGACATCTTGGGCTTCGTGGTTGGGCTTCTCAGAAGTTGACTTTAACTGAAAATGCTGTTGTTGCTCGTATATGAGGTCTCCTAGAGAGAGGAAAGAGCTGCTGAGGCTCTGGAGTGAGGTGCAGGCTTACTGAACCCACCCCTTGCACTCTGTAGTCTCTTAGCTATGGGAGTTAGTGTGACTTTGGAGCTTTTCAATAGGCCAAGAAGAAACAAAGGCAGGAGAAATGCCTGGCCTGAATGTCTGCAAAGTCTGAGTCTAATTAATGATTGCTGAGGCAAGCAATCAAAAAAAAAAAAAGATTTTCTGCTCCACTCCAGCAACTACAATTGCTTCTATTTTCATTTTATATCCAGGCCTGCCAATATGAGTAGAGCTCAGAATGCCATGTCTTATAGATGCAATCTTGGAAGAGAGGGTAGGAGACGGAGTGAAGGATTTCTACAGGAAACTCAGCCACAGAATGCCCATTTGCTACTCAGGGCAGGTCTTCCATGGGTCACGAAGCCTGCAGAGTCCTCTGGGCAGCTTTATTAGGAATAAATAAGTGAAGCACAGTGCTGGAGATAGGACACATGGGCAGTATCCATGACTGTACTACTTAATTTTTGCAAATATATACACACTATAGAATATATATATATTCCTCAGTTTGTTGATCATTAAAGATTTCCTGATACCAAGGGTATTCATGCCAAAACTTGCAAGAAATTCTTGCCAACATAGCTGTGTTTGCTTAATACTTGTTTATCGTTGATCCAATATGCAAAAGGCTCTATGTGATGACTAACCCTTGCATTGACAGAAAGCCAGGAGCAGGCTTAAGTAGCTCTTGGAGGGAACACTGGGGCAGATGGCTTGGTGCCAGGAACTGGGCTCTGTATCTCACAGACAATGGCCCGGCCCATGCTCTCAGCTGTACAAGTGGGATGCGCTGGGAGGATGAGGAGGACACATCAGGGTAACTAGGTCAAGTTTCAATGCTGCCAACCCCTTTCAGTGCTACCTGAAGCTGTCTTTTGTGGCTGTTCTGGTTTCACCATCTGCAGCACTTCTGAAAGGGCAAACAAAGCCCCAGGAGCCTTGCTGGATCTTGGCTTCATCGGTTCACTTAAGGGCTGGTGCTAAATCTACATGGTGGTCAGTGGAAATTCCCCAAAGCAGCCACAATAAGAGAAGGCAAAGGAATAGTTTCTTCCTTCACAGTTTTATTACTACAATCTTGAGGATTTCATCACCATATTCCACAAAAGTTAAGTGAGAATACTGTTAGGGCCCCATGCAGGTTGGGAAAGGAGGATTTTCCTTGCCACCTAAAAATACATTTCTGCAATCTTTATAGTCTTCAAGATATTGTAATTTTACTACACTGTGACTTTTTAACATGCTGAATAGAAGGGTCAGGCCTGCCTGAATGTCTACGAAGTCTAAGTCTAATTGTCACCTTCTCATGATGGTACATCACTTGTTGAACAGAAGTTGAGATTTTTGAAGGTGTTTTTTACAAAGCAGTAAGAAGCATAGCATTCCCTTGCCCATCCAGAGTGTACCAAGGCCAGGTTCCATGGACTCTGGCATTGTCTCTGCTTTAGCTGTGAATGGTGTCGATACCTCACATTTTGGTCCCTAGCGTTTGCCTCTCAGAAACAGCTGCTTCCTGGCTCATGCTGTTCAGCAGAGCTGGAGGCCATTTTCTTTCCTAGAGACAGACTGGTAAATTCTGGACACTGTTCACTGTGCTGTGTGGCCTTTGGCAATTTAGCAAATCACTCTGAGTTTACAGCATCTGTGTTATAGAGGAGCTAATAAAATTGAATGATGCATGTGAGGATTTTTTTTTAGTAAATGATTTGCACAGCACATGGTGTGAACTCATCAAATGATTGGTAGCTTTTGTTGCTGTTGTTTGGGTTTTCAGGGTAAGGTCTCACTCTAGCCCAGGCTGACCTGGAATTCACTACATAGTCTCCGGGTGGCCACAGCAATCCTCCTGCCTCTGTAGTACTATGACTGCTTGGCTTTTGTTTTTATTTTCCTAAGGAAACAGAAGTAGAAAGAAGCAAGGGTGCTTCTCCTTAGAGCTGGCGCTCTTGGGCAAATTCAGAGCTTCAGTTTCCTCACCTGCGAATGGGGATAAGAATATTTACTTCACAATGGTGCTATGGTCTTTAAATAAGAGAAAGGAACAAGGGTTGATCTAAAGGTAAGTTCACTAAGCTCATTACAGCTGCTCCCTTTTCTGTCTCCCACAAAAGAACACTGTGGATCTATAACTCTGGCAGGTAAGGACTTCTTCCTTATGAGAGGACTGAGGGTGGTGAAAAGACCAAAATAGGCATCAGAGGAGGCAGCAGAGACTCTAGAGATGAGGTCTTCAGCAGGATGACTATCCCCTGAGCAATGAGCTCCTGGCAACCCCGTGGGGGCTTGCCACTTCCTCAGACACTCACAGCCCAGTGTCATGGGAAGGACAGGAACTCTAGAGTCACAGATGAGTTCAAGTCGCCACTCCACAGCTTCTTTACAGAGCTGTTGCACAGGGAAGCTGGGAAAGAAATGCTCCATAGTCAAGGATTTTTCTTACTCACTCAAGCAATAGTGTCATTAGTGCCTTCATTTTCTGAGCCTCAGTGCATACTGCCCCACTGTCCAGCTCTGCATCTGGCTGTTGTATCCCACTGTTTATAAATGACATAGCCTTCATCAGGGCTGCTTGCTGCCAATCCCCACCTTACACAATGCTCTTTTATTTTCCTGGGCTCTGCCAAGAACCTTCCAGGCCTGTTCTTCTGAGAATGGTTGTATTCCATCCCTCGTGTTGTCTCTTCAGTGGAGCCTGGCTTCTCTGTCAACTCTCCTCTTCATCTCAGGAATGTTATTTTATACCATTTATCACAAACTTAATTATATATATATATCTGCTTTTTATGGGTATTTCCTACTAGATTATAAACTCCATCTGGACAGGGTCTCTTCATGGTGACTTTGTCAGAGTCTACCATGAGACATTTTCAATGAGTGTATTTTTTTTTCCTGGAACCCATAGCCTTTCACATGTGAGGCAAGTGCTCTACCACTGAGCCACATCCCAGCCTTCAAAGAGCATTTGATTGGTGAATCAGTATTAGCTTCTACCTCTTCATTTGATGCGTGAAGCTCAGTAAACTTTGTGACCCATCTGAGCGGCTCAGAAGTTGCTCTGCAATCTCACCTTGGATAATTGAGTCCAGTCCCATTTTATTATGAGAAAACAACAGCAAGAAAACAACATTGATGGGAATGAGCTAGAATAGATGCTTCTGATGGGGGTGAGGGGAATGAACTCTTTCTTTTCAGTATCTAGTAGGGGGAAGGGAAACTGTTTCTTAAAATCAGCCAGGTTTTAGGCCATAATTATTTCTGTCTGACTTGGGAAGGACAAGCCCAACCATGATTGCCTCTGCCTCTCTGCCCAAGCAAACCAATCAACAACTGCCATAAACATGGGTTTTGAGTCCTGGGAGAATCAAAACCACTACTGAAGCTCCAATATGAAAGCTCAAAAGAAGGTTATCATTCAGCTAGTTTGGAGACTGAAGTCAAACTGTTTTTCTTCTCTTTTTGGGATGCTTGTGCTAAAACTTCTGATAAATCTTTGGAGTTATTCCCACTTGGGTTGGGTTAGAGCTTTATAAACATCTGGGCTCACGCTGAGTTTTGGTGCATCAAGGCTGAAATCTTCAAGGGCAACACTAATTTATATATATAAAAGGAAGTGTCCATGCTTAGGAGTCCTTCTGAGGGCAAGTCTGCTGCTGCAGCCTCTGGATTGGGCCACTGATCCAGGTGTTTCCAATCGCCCCTCTACGTACAAAGACATTTTAGTTACTTTGTGAAGAACTAGAGGAGGCCAAAGGACACAAACATGAAGAAAGAACACGGTGATGGAGACGCACTAGTTTGTTCCATGCACACTGTGTGCCTGTACTGACATACCTCACTGTCTACAGCCATACTGCCCTTAGTGTGCCCAATCACATCTCATCTCAGAAGCTAAGAAGTGCTAAGCTTGGTTAGTACTTGGATGAAAGATCAAGAGATACCACACTAGACCCCATTTTTCATGCTAATTAAAAGTTAAAAAAAACAAGATACAAAAGCATCTTTTATCGATATAAAGTTATCTTTTCCAATAAAAAATAACTATGTCAGTGAAACCACCCACTGCCTATAGGCTGAAGCTAAAACCCATCAAAGTGTTTTGCAAATTTATCCCAACCCAATGTTCGGAAGGTTTATCTTCCATTACTCCTGAACTCCCACCCCACAGTCATGCTTTGTCATTCTTGTCCCCATTATCGAGCTCTTTCTTCTAGTTTCTGGGAAGGAAGCTTAGATCGTACCACCTCTTCTCCAGTCCTGGCCACTACCCTCCCCAACCCTTTAGTGATCCCAGTCAGGCCCACTTCTGAGCCCCAGAGGATGCACGGCCAGCCCTGAATTCCGCGCCCATCACATTCTGCAGTGCTGGGTTGTTGCCTTATATGATATTTTGGTTCTGGTACTTATACTACCAACCATGCCAGGAACCCCAGAAAGTGTTTAATTCTTCACCTGTGGACCCATGACTGTGTTTGATACTTCTCTGTCTTTTTAGTAATTTCCACTTTTTAGTAAAGTAACTGTATACACATTTAAGATAGGAATTCTCAACCTGAAAAAAAACATTATTTTTCATGATTCTGAAAACTTATGGTTATATGTACCAATGTTCTAAAAGCATGTCTGTTGTACTTCTGTTTTTCTTAAATAATGCAAATTTAAAGGATACAGGTTCCTTGGATCCACCTCCAACTGACTGCAATGGGATGTCTTGGGAATTGACCTAGAATCTTGCACTGCAAATGTGATTCCCAGGTGATTTTTTTGAAATGATTTAATTTATAATCTACTAGCTAAATATTTTTTAAAAGATGAAGTCACAGCTCTTGATTAAATTCCACCCATATTTTGTAGGCACAAGTGGTTTAGTCATGGGCATTATCTCAGGCGACCTAAGAAATATCCCAAGAACTTATGGGATTCGGGGACACTAATACAAATGTCCCTCATAGGATGAGATGGGAAGTGGAACAGAAACAATTCATGTGGCTTGAGTACCTATTATGTGCCTTAGATGTTTTCACCAATAATCCTAAAAATTCTCAAATAAGCCTCTAATGAAGGTTTTATCATCAGCCCCTTTTTATAAGGAAATAAACGTACAAGGAACTCTTCAGTGGTGAGTGCTTGGGTCAGCTAGCTAGCTCCCAAATTCTTCCTTCTCTGCTCTCCGCTTTGCTGGACCTTCTAGGAACCCAGGGAGGTTCTCAGAGGTCACATGGAGGCATAGCCATGCTAGGATCTTCCAACGTTAGTTTGGGTAAGCTGGCATTCATTTGAGGCTCCAGCTACTACCACCTAGATCAAGATACCCTTAAGACATCTTAAGATGACACTTGAAAGTCTGAATTTGCATCTCAGACTCCAGTGTGCATCTTGGTGAGCATCTATCATGACTGTGTGGTATCCTGTAACATCACTACAGATACAATGTACACACTGGCCAGCCAAAAAAGACCAGCAGCACCCATGATTCCAGCTGGCCCAGAAACCCAGCCTAAGGACAGTGGGGAAAGAAGAAAGACCCTAGGTGCCAGTATCCTATTCACTATCAAGGAAACCGGCTCCAGAAAATCATTTGAGTGTGTCAAAAAGGGCCGGTGACTGTTTAAAACCTGGAAGACGTGGAAGCTCCTGTAGGTGAGTGGAAAGGCCTCAGGCTGTCAGCCTTATGGTTCTCAACCTTGCCTGACTATCACAATCACATGGGGAGATTTCAAAATCTCTTGAAGTTCAGCCTGAGCCTCAGACCAGAGACCCATGCAGGCACCATCTCTAGCTGATTTCAGGGGTGGTTACCTTCTCTAAGGTGCCTTCACTGACCAAGTGATGAGGTTCAGTTGACTGATGCTCTGCAGGAAGCCTATGTTCAGTCCTGGCCAGAAGAGCAGCAGGTCAGTCAAGTGCAGACCACCAGTCTGAGAACTGAAAAGCTGCCTCAAGTCTGACTTGCTGCCCAGCGGTGCCCCCTTCAATTTTTAATCTTTTGAAGTCCCGAGTTCACACAGGAGAAAAGAAACAGGAGTGAAAGGCTGAAGGGAGACCGGGGGCATGGTAGACACAAAGATATACGAAGGAACATTCTCTCAAGCAGAAAATCAGCAGCTTGGAGACAGGGAGCCAGTACTTACTACAGATTGGCCACCTCGGAGCAATCAGTGCACTCACCGAGTGGATGATGCCTTGCAGAGCCTGGAAGCCGTCATTCACAGGAAACACGTGGTCCTTACTGTCGGCAATCCGGGCCAGCTGAGAGCACAGCAGAGACTCATCAGGAATGGCCGTGGCAGAATCAAAGAAAGCTACTTATGTGGGGGATGGGAGGGTACCTTCACAGGCTCAGGGCCTCACAGAGGAGCCTGCAGCAATAATGAGCTTACCAGGGACAATTCAGAGCAGGCCCAAAGGCAGCTTAGGCTCCTACATTGGTTTAACTCCTTTTCTCCAGGAAGCAGAGGTAAGACTGCCCGACTGGATAAACATCTGGCCTGGGTTATGTATTTGTGGACTTGGGAGACAAGGCCATTAGCTCGTTTTTTCCCCAATTTCTTCTGGGAAGTTTATTCAAATCAAATAGATGGAAGTCCCTCTCAGAGCAATTGAGTTTGTTGCTGCATCAGGCTGACTGGTAGAGACCTTATCTTTCACCCTATCTGTCATGAAGAACAGAACTTTGCTGCTCCCACTTCTTGAAGCGCAGGACTGCGTGTAAGGAGAAGCTGACCTGTGACCCTCCCAAACTGTGTGGTTCAGGGATTGCCACAGTATGATCAGCTTAAAGAGTTACTTTCCTTGTAACATACATATTTTTATCTATCAATTTACCAAGACTATTCTCTTGTGCTACTGTAACAAAACTGTGGTGAAATACATTGAAGAACGCTTATGTAGGATGTCAGCAGCTTTTCACAATTTGCTTGAATGTACTTGTGTACACATTTTGGTCCACTTGTCAACTATTTCCATATTTTTGCGTTGAAAATGTATTGCATTTTTAATAGGCAAAAAGGAATACCTGCCACTTGAATAAGAAGATCATACTTGTCAGATTAAATTAAGAAGCAAGCATTTCTAGCTAATCCAGATCTGTGCTGACACTCTTGCAATTTACTATCAACCAAGTCAACCAAGAAAGATGTTGCCTGAATGCTCGGTGTTAAAAACCCCAGGTGATTCAGGAAAAAAAATCACTTTATATTCCTTATACAGCCAATAATTCCTTCTTGCCAAGCTTTCTGGAACAACAGCCTATCTAAGGGGCATTTAGTGTGGATGCACACTCACACACATGCCCTCCACACTCCAAGCTTAGCATTCTCCAAAACAGGGAAAACAGAAGACTGTACCTGTGTTTCATTGAAATCTTTCACACCAACACAGTAAACAATTGCACCAAGATCTCGGGATCTGTTAGCCTGGGTGAAGGAAACAAAAGAGATTAGAAGGCTGCTGCCCCTGCAATCAGATTGAGATGGTGCTTTGAGTTTTCAAGCCTGGCATCAACAATGAGGTGTTCTCCACAATGGAGAAGCAATCCTGTCTGCAAGGAGCTCTGACTCCAGTGGCACCACAGTCTAACATAAAGCATGGTGGACCAGAGAGGAGCAATTCTCTCTAGGGGGACCTGGTGGACCCACTAAAGCAGTCTTGAGGAAGGGCTTTGAAAGGAGACAGGGAGAAAGGGAACTGCAGGCACAGATAAACTGCATCAAGTATTCTGGGGAAATGCTCACCTTTTCTATTCCTGTAATGGGTTTTTATTGGCATACTTTTCTCTGTTTGGGATGGCAGCACTGTGTTACAAAGGAATGTAGCCTTTGGAACCAGATGTCCCTGAGTGGGATGCCTGCCTTTACTCTGTGAAGAATCTGAGGAAGTAACTGTGGTAATATATGCAGAGCTCCTCACATAAGCTCAAAAGGTGTGATGTTTATATATACCAGCATCTTTTATGAGTCAGGCCTTTCTCATTCCTGTTAAGTGGTTTAGTGGTAGGACCTTATTTAATAGGTGAGCCCAGGACCTTCTCAGCATTAATCACTGAGAAGGAAACACACTGAATAATATCCAAGTTTTGGTGTGGTATTAAAACTTGATTTATTAAAGGTCTTGACAGCTGATCTCCAGATTCTGCTAGGTTTCAGAATAGAAACCAACAAACTGGAAATCCTTGGCACAAGCAGTAGGTAATAAATAAATATCCAACAATAAACACAGAGTAAGAGTCCAACACATGCATATTGGTTTGATTGCATTATTTCTCCACCTCGCAGAACTCATACCTACTCATGTCTAACACTGACTTCCAGAAAGGACAGAATCATGTCTCTTCTTGTTGTAAATATTCCCTGCTGCTTTCAGAATAAAATAAACTTTTAGAGGCTGCCCAGCTCCAACTCTGGGGTCTCTCTTCTCTAGCTGGGCTTTCTAGAGAACCATGAGAACATGACGGTCTGTTATCTTTGCACTTGGGATTTATCGTTCTTTTTCGGAGTGCTTCTACTGTCAGCACTGGCATGCTCAGTGCTTTTCATAATCTGTATGTACCATACCTAAAATTGCTTTCTGCTAACGTCTACTTTACATCACTGACACCATTTATGTTATTTTCAGTTCTTTCCTTATTAGGATTTTTACTTACTTGACTGTTACTCAGTGCCCAGTAAGCCATTTCACATTCCCACCACATAGTTTTAAGTTTAGAATGCATTACTTCCCAGATGCTAAGGGGTGTCTGTCCTATTAACTTGTGTTTCCCATGTTGAGGATCCTCTGTGCTCGTGAGGAAAGGGGACTAATGAAAGCATTTCATGGCAGAGCACAGAACTGTGCCTTGCTCTCATGTCTCTAATGTGAAGCCAATGTGAGCACTGAATGGACAAACACATACTTCACATGGGGAGGGAGCGCAATTTAAACTAACCAGCATCAAGAGCTCAAGGGAAGTGTAATGCTACCAGTAACTTCTCTGCAGCACCTGCCACCCCATCCATCTGCTTTTCCCCTCATGCCCGTTTTTCTTCTTTAGCCTGAATGAGTTTGTGTCAGGAGCTTGGTTTCATAGCTAATTTGGTTCCCTCAGCCAATTATACCTGTATCTTGAATCTAAAGGTTGGACGGAATCATTTCTGAAGCATAAGTATGTGGTATTTTGAATAAAATGTCCCCTATAGACTCCAGTGTTTTAAGTACTTGGTCCTTAGCTAGTGGCAATTTGGGAAAGTTGTGGAGCCTTTGGGAGGCAGACCCTTCCTGGAGGAGGTGTCCACTGGGAGCAAGCCTGGAGCTTTAATAGAACACAAGGGAAAATGGAGCAAAATAGTACAAATGCTTTTTGTTTAAGAGTGATAAATTGCATTTTAAAGCTGCGAAAGTAATACAGTGCCTTTAATAAAAGCAGAGTAGATTTTTTACTCCTCAAAAAAGAGCAATGTGAAAAAATTTTTGAATGGGATAAAAATCTAGCATGTGTAACACATGAAAATTCACTTTAACAATGAATTATTATGATTATTTTTACATATGAAATGCTATTTCATTCAGGTTTTACAGAGAGCAACTATCATTGTACCTAAGTAGTGTGTAGGTCATTCAAGAGAAAAACTGTTTCCTGGTTTTTTTTGGTGGGGGGAGGCTGGGGATCTAACCCAGTGTGTCTCACATGCTATCACATGCTCTACCACTGATCTGCAGCCCTATCTGGTCCCAATTCTGTGTTTAGACACACCTAGGCCATTCCTTACCTCCCTCTCTGAGTAGAAGAAGAGATCTTCATGTAGCTCCCCATCCGTCAGTGCAATGATGACACTTGCTGTCCTGTATCCTGCTCAAAGCAACACAGAATCCCTCAGTCATCTTATAAGCTCAGCCGCTGGAAGTCAACTTTTCTTTTGGGGCTGGAAGTAACTCCACCACAGAGATTACTTCTATAGGGACAGATTTTGCTTCTTAGCCTCATCTCATCATATGGGCCAACCTGGTGACTTGGTTCCTATATCATGAATCAGGGCAAGCAACTCTAGTAACCAGTGGTCACCAGGTCTGAAGACAAACTCCACTACTGGGACTTAATTGATCTTTCTTGCAAGTCATAGCTGACAACATACACCAGCCCTTGAAGTCAGTTTTTCCAAACAGTAATGGTTGCCAGGATTTGTAAGTTGAACTAGTGGACTCTCTCAATGATATTTAGACTTCCAGTAACAATGCTTACAGTTGACTTCTGTTAGCAAGTTTTGGTGTTGACACTGGGTCTGTTCTATTTACTGCAGTTTAAAATTAAACAGGAAGTGGACATTAGGAGGAAAATCTCCACTCTAATATGGATTTTCTTCTAAGAGTGTTGTATGATACATAGCAATGCTATTCATGAAGGATATGAGATAACTAAAATAATCATTATTTTTATTATTATTGCTAGGCACTTTACTAAACATATTTTATGCATTTTTTCTATTTAAATGAAGGGAAGTTTAAGCAGAATTTGATGTGACTATCATATCCAACCACAGGAATGAAGATGCTTGGAGCTTAGAGAAGGACAAGATAATTAAATGTGACATAAAAATCCAAGACTTTACTATCTCATCCAAGTATTTGTTAATTTAATGAATTCAACATACAAAAATATTCATGAGAATTATAGACTATAGCCATAATAAGATCTTAATTACGTTTGTATAATGCTTCATGTCACTTCCCAGATGGTAAAATCTGACCTAGTCTGAGCCATTTTTTATAAATTCCTTCTTAGTGATGAAGTGTATGTCCAAGAATTAGGACAATGTCATACATGCATTTTGAAATATAAAATTCTCTTTCAGAAATAAACACAGAAAAATATTAAACTTCACTTCATAATGTTGCTTTGTACTACAGTCTTACCTTGACTGTTTTCATAATAAATCTGCTCACTGGCCTGAAAAACACATGAACAAGACATTAGACATGGAACAATCTGCCACTCTGGCAGCACACTGGGCTGAGACTCAGGTGCTGGACATGCAGCCAGGGCTCAGTCTAAATTCTGTATGTGACTTGTCCAGGCCTCACTCAAATGCCAGTGGCTGATATCCCCATAAGGTTACTCTCACATGAAGTAAGGCAGCTGTGAACATGGGTAGAGGTCTTATGTACCAGAGCCTCATACCTGTTTCCCTTAAAGTTGAAGGTACTAAATTTTCATAACAACTACTGAGGCTCAATCCAACAATATTACTTTAGGAATTTACAGGACTTGGGTGTGAAAAAGAAGCATATCTATATATCTATATATATATGTATATATATATCTATATATCTATCTCTCTCTCTCTCTCTCTCTCTCTCTCTCTCTATATATATATATATATATATATATATATATATATATATATATACCTATAGATAGATAGATAGATAGATAATACATTCAAGCATTAGCTAACAAACCCTTCATCAGTATCAGGGAATGAAGAAGGAAATCCATTTCCCTGAGTCATTCAGATATAGCTGTCAGTGTACAAGCTTGTGGGGAAAATTGTACTCTCTTATCACCAGGAGTTAGCTCCCTAAAACAGCTATTCTTATGTTGCTATTCCATTATGGCACGTTATACTTAGAGCTTAAAGCTGTCATAAAATTACCCTTTCAAATCCTTCATGCATGTAAGTATCTCCTCCTGGCAGAACTTTCTGGAGTTCTTCTAGGCCTTGACGGATTTGTTCCCTGAAATCCAAAAATATCCTATTAGTCTCATTAGCACATTTTCACCTTGCTATGTACAGTCATATGTCTTGGTCTTCTTATTTACATTATATTGTTGTATTGCTCTGGCAGTCCCCAAAACTACAACTAGTCTTTGTATATATTATCCTTCCAAGGTTAGCCAGAGCAAGCATAGGAAGGCAAGATTTCAAGGACTGAGAACCCTTCCATGGGAATCTCCATTTGCTTGTGAGAATTTTCTTTTCTAGTAACAGAAACAAGTTTTCCCTGTACATTAGAAATGAGTCTTAAAATGTAGCTTTTTCGAGGAGGCACACGGCAACTCAAGCAAAGATGTAAATGGCTCGTGTGAGACAGAAAGAAGCAGGCACCACAAAGCCAGGGGGAGGCTACAAAGATGGGAGAGCACTTGGAGCAAATTCTATGGTGCACATAGTTGTGTCGAGGAAAACTGTGAAAATTGTCACCTTTGAAAGTCAAAGCCCAAGGAATCCACGCTTTCCAAACAACAATGAGTGGTGTTGTGGCTGGTGCCTGTGTATGTCAAGGTGATGGTGGAGGCAGAAGAGGAAGTGGATATGGCATGGGAGAGAGCTCAGGTGGCAATGTGAGAGCCAAGGAGAACCTTTGCAGGCTATTCTCTCTGGAGCTTAAGGTAACCACATTCAGGGCTGAGGATGTAGCTCAGTTAGTAGTTAGTAGTTGCCAAGCATGCATGAAGCCCTAGGTTTGATCCCAGCACTTCATGAAATCAGGTGTGGTGGCACATGCCTGCAATACCAGCTGGAGTCCCTCAGTTACATAGTGACTTTGAAGGAAAGCCTGGGCTACATGAGATCATGTCTCTCATTCATGTAACTGGCTTTTAAGTAGCTTCATACTACGCCAAAAAGACCAAGAAAGTGTAGATGTCTGAGAAACATAACCTTCCTTGACCAGTACCTGACTCTCATCTCTCCTTTACATTTACCATCATCAAATTACATGGTTCTACTCCGGACATATCTAGAAGCAGACCAGTTTCTATCTCATGCTAGCACCAGCATCTGAGTCACCCAATCTTGCTTCCACTGGGGTAGTCACCTGTCCTACTGTCTTCCTGTCCACTCTTACTGTGTATGGCTGCCAGCATCTCAAATTCACCTCAAATCATGCCTTTATCTCCTCTGCTCAAGACCCTTCCATAACAACTCATGAGGACTCATGCTGAGTCCTAGCTGTGACCTTGTCATGCCCTTGCAATGTTTACACGGCTGTCTCCTGCCGCCCCATCCACCCTCATCTTTCCCTCCCTGCCTCTACGTGTCTTGCTTCAGCCACACTGGTGTCAGGATCCCTTCTCTGACAGACCCTCAATATCAGCAATCCCCGAGGCCTGACTAACTCTGCAGGGCTCATTCTCACCAACCATCAGCTTCAACTTAAATATCAGCTGCTCAGAGTAGCTTTTCTTCTACTTCCCCAGTTCAAATGATCTCCTTCAGTTAGACATTCTCATGACACCCAATGATTTTTGCTTCATATCACTTAGGACACTGTATCATTAATAATTGATTATGGAATTGTTTAGTGTTTCTCCACAGAAGACTGGCTCAGTACTGAGCCAGATCTGTTTGGGTCCATGCTATATTTCCTGCATCTACTCTAGTACCTTTAATATCACAGATATGCAAAAAATATTTGCTGAAATAGTGCAGGGAAGAGATATTTCTAGTGTTAGTCATCTTGGAAAAAGATGAGCCTCACTTGGAAAAAGGCCAAGTGGAAGCTGGCCTGGTCATTGTCCCTAGCCAAGTCTGTTAAAAACCCTTCTTTATTCTTCTGTCACCTCCAGTGCTTCAATATAACCTATCTAAGGGCAAAGTTTCAACTGCGTTGTTTGAGAAAGATGAAATAGTCTGTGTTTTAGTAGGAGAGATAAAGATGTGAACAATCACAAATGATGTTGGAACAACTGGACATCTCTACATATAGAGGAGTAAAGCTTTATCCATCCCTACCTTGCCCTGTACAAACATAAACTCAAAATGGACCCATGACCTTAATGTAAAACCTGAGACTTTGAAATGCTAAAAGAAAATACAAATAAAACAGTTTAAGACATAGTGAAGGTAAGGACTTACTGAAAAGGACTTCAATAACAAAAAATATGAAGAACTGATGAATGGGATTACATCACATTAAAAAGCCCTTTTGTGGGAAAAGAAACAATTGAGTGAAGATATAGCATACATAATGGGAGCTCTCTGCCAATTAATATCTCAATCTATAAAGAACTCAAAACATTAAATTCCAAAAGAACAAATAATCCCAACAGTAAACAGGCAAATGAACTGAATACTTTTCATAACCAAAAAGTATAAATGGCCAATAAATACACAAACAGATGTCCAATATCCATAGACATTGAGGAAATGCAAGTGAAATTATATTGAGGTTCCTTTTCACCCCAGTAAGAATGGCTACCATCACGGAAACAAATGCAACAATGCTGATGAGGATATGTGGAAAGAGGACACCTTATACATGGCAGGCAGGAATGTAAACTGGTACAGCCACTATGGAAATCAGTATGGATGTACAACTAAAAATAGATCTACCTGTCATATGGTCGAGCTATATCACAACTGAGACTATATCTGAAGGCATCTAAGTCAACATAACATAGACATCCACACGACTCATAGCCAAGAAATGAAACCATACTAGATGACCATCAACAGATGAACGGATAAAGAAAACGTGCTCTATATATATACACAATATAATTTTATTTGACCATAAAGAACAAAATTATATCATTTTCAGAAAAATGAATGAAACTAGAGATTATCATGTTAAGTAAAATAAGCCAGGCTCAGAAAGACAAGTATTGCATGTTTTCTCTTCTATGCAAAGGTTAGAGGAAAAAATGGCACATGAAAATAAAAGGGGCCATTAGGGATGTGGAGGAGGATAATAGGAGCGGGTAGGGAGATAAAGGGTAGTAGAGGGGGAAATATGATTAAAGCATGTTATATACATGTATAAACATGTCACAATGATATCCATTACTTTCAAAAATTAATACATGCTAATAAAAAAGTAAATGTGATCTTACTTGTGAGTTACGGACTAGTGAGGTCTAGAACATTTTGGTAACACTACACCATGATATTAACACTGGAGCTTAAAAAAGAAGGCTTTTTTTTTTAAGGCATGTTGGGGGTGTGGAAAAGATTCCTTGGCTTCACTGTATTTTTCCCTGCCAAGTAAAGTCTGGGAACTGGTGTTTTTTATTTTTTTTTTCCCCCTCTCTCACTCTCTCAGCCTACTTCCTTTCCTTTACAAGTATTTTCTTGAGCTTTCTTTTCTTCTCTCTTTTATTTTTATTTTTCTGTCTCAGTATAATCAAAGGCTGTTTGGAAAATGTCCTAATTCCTGACACTTTGTGTTTGGCAAGGTATCAATATACTAGTTGCAAGCAGTAATCCCAACTTTCCTATACATCAACTTCTGAAAAGACCATGTGACTCAGGGTCCGCCTCCCTACTCCATACCCTCTCTGTATAACCATCTAGAGACAAAGCACAGGTACCATGGGAATTATGGTTCTGCTTTGATGTAGGGACACTAGGATTAACAGTAAGCATGTCTTCTTTATGCTGTCTTGGAAACTGAAGAAAGTTGGGAGAAAGATCTTTTAACGGATGATAACCTCTGAGAATTCACTTACCAATGCAATGCTATCTTCCTGGGAAACTAGAGGCTAGGGACCCTTGGGAAGCTGTTATTGAAAGGTCCTATTTTCCTTAGTGGTTTCACGTGTCTATCAGCATTCCTACTATGGATTTTCAGACAACGTGTCTTGTGTTTCTTTTGCAGCTTCCACAGTACTTAATGACAAGCATACACAGTAGGCAGTTGTTAAATGAGTTATTCCAGCTTAAGCACACCATCCATTCATTACTACTGCTATTTTCTGTGCAAATGCCATGCACACAGCATTATGCTGGTCTGCAGGGGTGGTGGGTAGAAAGAAGCAGTCACAATGCCTTATGGATTTTTTTGGTACTCTGGGGGTTTTACTTCAGAGACCTTACTCTCTGGGATTCTGGTTGTATGGTAACATTTTGATAACATTTGCTGATGAGAAAGAACACCTATTTTCCTGAGTAGAACTCCATTGTGTAAATGTGCCATATCTTCATTATCCACTCATCAGCTGAGGGACATCTAGGCTGGCTCCATTTCCTAGCTATTGTGAATAGAGCAGCAATAAACATGGTTGAGCAAGTATTTCTAAGGTAGTGAGATGAGTCCTTAGGATATATGCCTGGGAGTGGTATAGCTGGGTCATATGGTAGATCTATTTTTAGCTGATGAAAGCAATAAAGGATGAACAGACACAAGTAAGCCTGTCAAGATACACTTCACAAGCTCCTGTATTCCACTGCTCTTTCCACAAACAACCCCCATCACCCAAAAGTAAGTGAACATCATCATCTCTGCACTGTCAACTTCCTGCCTCCTTGTGAAAGAGCTTTGTGGAGATGGACTTTTCTCAAATGCCTTTCAGTTGCTGGCTTTGAAGTCTCAGCTTATGCAGTAAACATGCATCACTATTTGTGACCACTAATGCTACTTGCACGACATTTCCAGATGCCTATTGCTCCGGTTGTGGACTGGGAAAAACAATGTAGTGAACAGAACACACCACAGATGAAAGGCACTTTGCTGTTACTCTGAAGTCATGAAGTTCTACAACAAGCTGTAATAATCTGTTTGTCATATACAGAGATCATTACTTCTTTGGGACTTTTACCTAAGTGTCCAAGACCGTTAATGATCATTAATGATAGGATGTACACTGAAGTAAAGATCTCTATTCATTATTTTTACTGAAGTATGTTTTGCATTTATATGTGTGCATGCATGTTTATAAGTGTGTGTGTGTGTGTGTGTGTGTGTGTGTGTGTGTGCGTGCGTGTGAAAAGCCAGGGGTCAACTCAGGTGTTTCCCTCAATAGCTCTCCATCTTATTTGTTGAGGCAGGATATATTAGGGTTCTCTAAAGGAATAGGATCAATAGAATGTATATCACACAGAGGATTTATTAGACTGGTTTACAGGATAGGGCCTGTGCTGTTCAACACTAGCTGTCTGTAGATTGGAGAGTTCGATACCCCAGCAGCTGCTCAGTCCATGAGGCTGGAGGTCTCAGCAGTCCCAATCTGGCACTGAAGACCTGGAGGATTCCTGGAGAGCTGCTGGTCCTCAGGCTATGTGGGAAGGCTGATGTAACTGAGTTACAATATCTGAGGATAGCAGCAACAGGGTAGATGTGTGCACCAGCAAGGCAGCCAGGCAAAAGGCCCTGTGTTCTTGCTGACTGTCTTTATATACACAGTCCACCATGGGAAGGGTCTTTCTGGAAACACTCTTACAGACCTGCCTAAGATGTGTGTAGATGAAACTTGATTCCTGATCTGATTAAGTTGCCAATAGGCTTTACCCATCACACAGGGTCTCTCACTGAACACATTTTTCACTGATTTGGCTAGACTAACTGGCTACTAAGACCCAGGGATCCTCTGCCTCTGCCTCCCCAGTTCTGGGATTACAGGTATGTGCTGCCATGCCTGGCTTTTTATGTGGGTACTGGGAGTTCAAACTCAGGTTCTCTCTCATCTTCCCAGCCCCTTACTGAGGTTATTTTTATTTACATTGTTCACATATACATAATTTGATCAGTTTCTTTGTAATTACTGAATTTTTTCTATAAACTGGTTGACAATGTTATTTTATTTTCTCTCTCATTCCTGATATTATTGGCAAGCTGTACTTTTTGTTCTTTGAAAAATCAATTCAAGGAAGAGTTTATTACCAGTTTTTTCTTTTAAAACTTACTTTAAGTTTTGTGATCTTGTCTATTTTCCACTTTATTTATTCACTTATTTTTTTCTACTTACATTGAGCTATTCCTGTTTAGCATAGAGAAGCTAATACTTGTTATAAAATCTTTTAAATTCTTTTTCCCAGGAATCACAGTTTATATATATATATATATATATATATATATTCCCTAAGCACTACTTGAGTTGCATCCAGCAACTGCTGAAACTTTGGGGTTTATATCTTTGTTCGGAAGCACCACTGTGATTTCTCTTGTGATTTTTCCTTGATCTATGGGTTCTTATCTTTTGACTCATGAATTACTTTTTTTTCTTTTCTTTTTTTTTGGGTTTTTCGAGGTAGGGTCTCTCTCAGGGTGGCCTCAAACTCATGGCGATCCTCCTACCTCTGCCTCCCAAGTGCTGGTATTAAAGACACGTGTCACCATGCCCAGCATGAATTACTTTTTATTTCTAATAAATAATTCTATCTTGGAGTCTACTTTACCAAATATTTACATAGCCATTGCAATTTTTATGATTAGTGTTTGCACAATGCATATTTTCTATTATTTCACTTTAACCCATTGCTGTATTTATATCTCAGAGTTATCTCTGGCAAGTCATACAAACTGTGTGTGGAAAGCTATTCTACCAATGTGCCCAGTGCTCCTGTACTCCTGTACTCCTTGCTGTGTCCTCTCCCACACTGGCTCTGCACTGACTCGGTAGCTTGCTTCAGTGTGCAGGAGATCAGCAAACAGGGCAACACTCAGGGCTCATTATGGACCTATATATTGGAGGATGCTTCAGTCACCAAGAGCCAAATCTGGTCCTCTTGTCCCCTGGATGTTGGGGGAGAGAGAGAGAAGGAGGGAGAGAGGAAAGAAAGAGAGAGGGAAAGAGAGTCTTTAGTTGTCCCAGATGTATTGCCTTTCTGTGCTGAGCCCTTCCCAAAGGACTCTATAGAGAAATGCAGCTACATAACTAAATCCAGGTAAAACCAGAGCATTATTACTTCAAACTACTATTATAAGGAGTGCTTGTTTAATGCAACAATAGCTTAATGATATATTGTCTCTTGTTTATTTATTGAATGTCACATTCTCTCTGTCTTTTTAATGGAATATTTGTTTTTTTCTCTGTTTTCTGTAAATGTTGACATGGTTGCAATAAAGACCCTTTGCTACTTGCTTTGTAAGGGTTAGTTATTTCTTCTCTGTTATCTTCTTTTGTGGCAATGAAGTATTTCTTGATACTTCATGGTATACCATATATTCCTTTTTTTTTTTTTTTTCCCCGAGGTAGGGTCTCGCTGTAGCTCAGGCTGACCTGGAATTCACTGTGTAGTCTCGAACTCACGGCAATCCTCCTACCTCTGCCTCCCGAGTGCTGGGATTAAAGGCGTGCATCACCACGCTTGGCTATTTATTCCTTTTAAAAACATAAGTTTAGGACTTCCGGGTAAGATGGTGGAATAGGAACCACGCTAAACTAGCCTAGGGAGGGATTTAAGCAAAACCCCAGCATTTTTTTTCTGAAAAGTGAAGGAATATAGGTTATTCTTAGACACAGCGGAGAAGGCAGAGAGACCAAGATCCACCCGAAAGAAGGAAAACGGCCAGAGTCCCACTGAGACGCTTGTGGGCGGCAGTAGCAGAGACCAAACAAGGGTATTTTTCAACTTCATCAGCCTTCTTGCAAAGCTAAGAAATCTGAAGGAATGACAGCTGAGATCAAAGGAGCTAAGGAAAGGGATACTGGTAGCACTACATGAGCAACTCCAGAAGGCCGAACTCTCCCATCCCCCACCATCAGAATGGAGACCCTCCAGCATTCAGCCCCCAGTGGCAGCGCAGCCAGCACAGCTGATCAGAGCTCCAGCTCCACTGCACAACATGGAGGGATTAAGGTGGGCACTCAGCATTGGTGAGATTGGAAGCCACCACAAAAGGTAATGAGGCCAACTGACAAGAAACAAAACAAAACAGGTATATAGGCCTGTACTAGAAGAACTAATCCCTTTTTCCTTGTCAGGGCAGGTTATGGGTTATATATTCTTGGTTGGCTTTACCAATTTTCAAATAACCTGTATTTGGGGGTTGAATATTGTTGCCTTTGATGCTTTCATATTTATAGGGTCTTTGTCTTTTGCTTTTGTCATTATTGGGTACAGGGTCTGATCCAGATCCAGGATGACCTGGAACCCAATTCAGAACAGGAATCACTACCTCCCAGCTGACAGGAGTAAGGGTGCAGAGCAACACACACCTTTAGGTATTTGGGCTTTATAAGACAATCTGTTTGTTTTAATCCCCACAATTGCATACTCTGTGATGGTTTTTATTGATTGTGTATATTGTTCAGTTGAAGTTTAGAATTTGCCGGTAAATTGTCCACTAGAATACTTATTAATTAAACTCAACACTTAGAATTACTTCTGTGGCTACATTGGGGTACAAGAGTTACACCAGGCACCTTAAACTCATATCCTGAAAGTATATAAAGGTGGATTGCCACATGTAAGAACACTGCAGATAAGTAGAAAACCTAAGCCTCAAATCAATTCAGGATGTAAAAGTTGCTACATTATAATACAAGCAACTCAAAGAATCAAGACAATACAATCCCACCAAAAAATATAAATCCATCAGCAATGATCACCAATGAGACTGTTTTAGATGAAATGCCTGACGAAGATTTCAAAAAAAATGATGGTATCTATACTCAAAGAAATCAAAGAAGAAAAGAAAGGAATTAAAGAAGAATACAATCTCCTGAAAGAGAACACAGGAAACCAGCTTAATGAAATAAGGAGGTCATTACAAGACATCAGTAAGGAAATAGAAATACTGAAAAAAAAAAAAAACCCAGGAAGAAATGCTAGCTCTGAAGATTACAGTCAGTGAAATAAAAAGCTCTGTGGAAAGTCTCACCAGTAGAATGGTTGAAGAGGAGAACAGAATATCTAAACTAGAAGACCAGGTGGCAGATCTAATACAGTCCAACAAAGAGAAAGACAAGCTAATAGCAAGGAATGAATGGGAATTTCAAGATATCTGGGACACTATGAAAAGATCAAACATAAGAATTCAGGGTATAGTAGAAGGAGGAATTTCAATCCAGAGGCTTAATAGGTGTTTTCAACAAAATAACAGAAAAAAAATTTCCCCAAATTGGGAAAGAAATGCTAATGAAGATACAAGGAGCTTTTAGAACACCAAACAGACAAAACCTGGAAAGAACTTCTCCTTGCCATGTTATAAACTACTAAACACACAAACCAAAGAAAATATATTGAAAGCAGTTAGAGAGACAATGCAAATCACCTACAACGGCAAGCCCATCAGAATAACTGCAGACTACTGAACACAAACTTTAAAAGCCAGAAGGGCTTGGAATGATGTATTCCAAGTTCTGAAAGATAACAACTGTCAACCAAGATTACTTTATCCTGCAAAGCTATCTGTCCAAACAGATGAAGAAATAAGGACATTGCACAACAAAAACAGGCTAAAGGAATTTATGACAACTAAACCAGCTCTACAGAAAATACTTGAAGGAATTCTTAATGCTGAAGAAAAAGCAAATCATACACAGGAGGATATAGAAAGAAAAAAAAACACACTCCAATAACAGTTAAAACAAACAAGTAAAGGGAAAACAGGAAACACTACAAAATAAGGAGATTGATGAGAATAAATGCATACCTTTCAATAACAACTCTTAATATCAATGGTCTCATTGCACCAACCAAAAGACACAGGCTTGCAGACTGCATTAAAAGGCAGTATCAAGCCATTTGTTGCCTCCAGGAAACTCATCTCTCAATAAAAGATAGATACTGTTTAGGGTGAATGGATGAAAAATGGTATTTCAAGCAAATAGGCCTAGGAAACAACAGGGGTTGCCATCCTAATATCTGACAGGATAGACTTCAAACCCACATTAGTGAGGAAAGATCTTAAAGAAGGTCATTTTATACTGATTAAAGGAATATTCCAACAGGAGGACATTACAATCCTAAACATATATGCACCTAATATGGGGGCTCCCAGTTTCATCAAACAAACACTATTAGACTTAGGTTCACGGATAACATCAAACACAATTGTAGTGGGTGGCTTTAGTACCCCACTCTCATCAATTGACAGGTTATCCCGGCAAAATATAAACAGAGAGACATGTGGATTAAATGATGTCATGAAACAAATGGACCTAACATATCTACAGAACATTCCATCCAATGCTGCAGAATATACATTTTTCTCAGCAGCACATGGAACATTCTCTAAAATAGATTATATATTAGTTCACAAAGCAAATCTCAACAAATACAGGAAAACTGAAATAATCCCTTGCACTCTATCTGACCACAATGGGATTAAACTGCAAATCAGCAACAAGAAAAGCTACAGAGCATACAGAAATTCATGGAGACTAAACAGTACACTATTGGATGATCAATGGGTCATTGAAGAAATCAAAAAGGAAATCAATAAATTCATAGAATCAACTGATGATGATAATACAACATACCAATACCTTTGGGATACAATGAAGGCAGTCATAAGAGGGAAATTTATAGCTCTAAGTGCCTATATTAAGAAATTACAGAGTTCACAAATAAACAATTTAATGCTTCATCTTAAGGCCTTAGAAAAAGAAGAACAAGGCAAACTAAAAATCAGTAGGTGGGAAGAAATAATAAAGATTAGTGGAGAAATTAATGAAATAGAACAAAAATAATCCAAAGAATCAATGAAACAAAGAGTTGGTTTTTTGAAAAGATAAACAAGGTTGATAAACCCTTAGCAAATTTGATCAGAAGAAAGAGAGAAGAGACAGCAATTAATAAAATTAGAGATGAAAAAGGCACCATTACAACAGATACCTAAGAAATTCAGAAAATCATAAGAATATACTTTAAGAATATATATGCCTCTAAGCTTGAAAATCTTAAAGAAATGGACGATTTCCTTGATTCATATGACCTACCTAAATTAAATCAAGATGAGATAAACCATTTAAATAGACTTCTAACAAGTACAGACATCCAAGCAGTTATAAAATGTCTCCCAATTTAAAAAAGCCCAGGCCCAGATGGAGTCAGTGGCGAATTTTACCAGACCTTCATGGAAGAACTAACACCATTGCTTCTCAAACTTTTCCATAAAATAGAAAAGGAAGGAATTCTATCGAACTCCTTCTATGAAGCCAGCATCACCCTCATACCAACACTAGGCAAAGACAGAACAAAAATGAAAATTACAGACCAACCTCCCTCATGAACTTTGATGCAAAAATTCTGAAAAAAATATTGGCAAACAGAGTACAAGAATATATCAAAAAGATTATTCACCTCAACCAAGTTGGTTTTTATCCCAGTGATACAGGGATGGTTCAACATACTCAAATCGATAAATGCAATACATCATATAAATGGTCTGAAGGACAAAAATCACATGATCATCTCAATAGATGCAGAAAGGCATTCAACAAAATCCAACAACCTTTCATAGTAAAAGTATTACAGAAACTGGGAATAGAAGGAACATATCTCAACATAATAAAAGCTATTTATTACAAACCTGCAGCCAACATAATATTAAATGGAGAAAAACTTGATGCTTTTCCACTAAATTCAGGAACAAAACAAGGGTGTCCACTTTTATTTAATATAGTACTGGAAGTCTTAACTATAGCAATAAGGCAAGAGACACTCATGAAAGGGATAAAAATTGGAAAGAAAGAGATTAAATTATCACTATTTGCAGATGATATGATTCTATACATAAAAGACCCTAGAAGCTACCAGCAAACTGCTAGAGCTGGTAAACACTTTTAGCAATGTAGCAGGATACAGAATAAATACACAGAAATCAGTAGCTTTCCTATATACTAACAACAAACATGCAGAGGATGAAATCAGGGAATCTCTCCCATTCACAACTGCTTCAAAAAATGAATGAATAAATAAAGTATCTTGGAATAAAATTAACCAAGGAAGTGAAAGATCTCTACAATGAGAACTTTAAAACATTCAAGTGAGAAATTGCAGAAGACACAAGGAAATGGGAAGACATCCCATATTCTTGGATTGGAAGAATCAATATTGTGAAAATGTCAATCTTGCCAAAAGCAATCTACACATTTAATGCAATCCTCATTAAAATTACAATGGCATTCTTCACAAAAATAGAAAAAAAATCCTAAAATTCATTTTGAAGCACAAAAAACCTTGAATAGCCAACATGCCTTTTAGCAACAAAAATAAGGCTGGCGGTATTACCATACCCAATTTTAAGCTATATTACAAAGCCATAAGTAACAAAAACAGCATGGTATTGGCACAAAGACAGACATTTAGATCAATGGAACAGAATAGAGGACCCAGTTGTTAATCCAGGCAGCTACAGCCATCTGATTTTTGACAAAAATGCCAAAAACATTCATTGGAGAAAAGACAGCCTCTTCAACAAGTGGTGCTGGGAAAACTGGATATCTATATGTAGAAAGATGAAAATAGATCCTTGTCTTTCTCCATGCACCCATAAAGTTCATATTTTTCACCTTTTTGCCAAAGGGAAGTGCTTTATAACTTCCCCTTGGTATATTCACATAGCCAGCATCACCAATCTTGCACATTGTGGCAATAGAAAGTAAGATAAGAGAATTTAACAAAAGCAATATTGTACAACTATAGGCAATCTGATCATTGAAACAACAACTGGGTCACCAATGGGCATTCTGTACCCAGCATGGATATGTGAGGTAAAAAGTGACTCACATCCTAGGCTGGGTAGACAGGGAAGATGCAGGACTTAATCACAATACTCAGAAATATTCATAGTTTAAAACTTATGAATTATTTCTGGAATTTTCTACTTCATGTTTTCAGGCCACAGATTACATTAAACAAAATAAAAATATGCAACAACTGGAATTAAAACTGCAGGTAGGATGAAGGCATGGGGTAATTTTTATGACAATAAGAGATGATGAACAATAGTCTTTTGTGTTTCCCAAATGATTATTTCTGGGACTCTCCTTTTCTTCATTTTTTTCACCTGCTTCACACCTAATACCGTTTTCCTCCATCCTGAAGAGTTCTTTCCTTTAGTGTTTACTTTCTGTCATGTCAATTTGTTGGTAATGATTCTCATCAACAAATGAAATTATTTGCTGAAAATGTTCTGATTTTGCCTTCCATTTTAAGGCTTTCTCAGAAGAATATAGAAATCTAAGTTTACTTTTTTTTCCATCTCTTTAAGGATATTTATTTGTCTTCTAGATTGTATACAGGTATTTTTGAAGAACTCTTGTTATTTTCAACATTGTTCCTCTCTTTCTCCTTTCCCTGCTTAAAATTATTTTCATAACTTTGATCATGATGTGTGTTACTTTATTTGTATGTGTCCTGAATGGGGGTCTTAGAGATTCTTGGATCTGCACAAGGAACAGTGTTCAGAATTGCAGGAATGTGTCAGACCACCTGATACCCACACTAGAGGCCCTGTTGTCCTTCCCCTGCATGCTTTTTCCATTCTCAGCTTCTTTTGTTTGAAATATCTCTATTCACTTTTGTTTGTCTTTTTTTCTGTTGTTGTTTTTTTGCTTTTGGAGGCTAGAGTTCTCACTCTAACCCAGGCTAACCTGGAACTCACTTGGTAGCCCACGCTGGCCTATCTAAGTCTCTATTATGATAGGCATGAAGCCACCACACCCAGCTCTTTACTTGTTTTAACTTTTTAAAACTTTTCTCTGCATGGTTCAATCTGCTGTTAATCCCATCTAATGACAGTTTATTTCAGAATTTATGAATTTTCAGTTCTGCAGCTTTCACTTGATTCTTTGAATTTTCTTTTTCAATACCTCTCTCTTCCCTAGTAAATTTACCTACTCTTGGAAATTCTTTATTATATTTGTAATACTTTTTTGCTTTAAAATCCCTGTTTGCAAATTCCAAAACCTTCATCACCTGTGATTTGCTTATCTTACTGTTCTTCCTTATTATGGGTTACCTTTCCTTATCCTTTCTCATGTATCACAACATTGTTGTTGTTTGTGAGATAGGATCTCATGTAGTCCAGGTTGTCCTTCAATGCATTATGTAGCTTTCCTTGAACTGCCTTTACCTCCTATTGCCAGACTCACTGGTCCTCAAATTTTCAGAGGATTCTTGTGCCTCTGTCTCCCATCTTGCCCTAGGTGTGCTGGATTTCAGACACCTGCCAAAGCTCTGGCTTTTAAGCAGGATCTGGGAATACAAACTCAGGTACTCACACTTTTGCTTTATCTACTGAGCCATCTCTGTAGCCCCTGAATAATTTCTTGGAGATATTATCTGTTTTGGCTCCTTCATGCCAACTATGGTTCTCTACTGGAGATAGTAGTACTTTTGTGTCACACTCTGTAGCATTGCTGAGCAGGAGGTAGGAGTGGGTAGAAGTATTCTAGATCTACCCAAGATAATCCAACCCACAAGTCATATGTGAGCACATCTATTTGCAAAGATAGAGATGGGGTAGAGCACCAAGATGATGAAAGGATGTGGTATATTGATATCATAGTAGGAGTTTAAACTCTCTATCAATTACTTCCTCATTACTGGGACAAAATACCCAACCAGAAACAACTTAGAGAAGGAAGGGCTTATAGTTTTAAAGGCAAGTTACATCATGGCAGGGGAAAAAATGACAGGCAAAAAGCTGGCATCACATCTTCACATCAGGAGGGAAGAAGAAAGAGGAGAGAGAAAGAGAAAGAGGGAGGGAAGGAGGAAGGAAGGAAGGAAGGAAGGGAGGGAGGGAGGAAAAGAGAGAAAGGAAGAAAGGGAAAGAGAGGAAGGAAGGAAGGAAGGAGCAGAAAGACAGAAAGGAAGAAAGGGAAAGAAAGAGAGGAAGAATTGAAAGAAAGAAAGAAGGAAGGGAAAGAGAGAGAGGAAGAAAGGAAGGAAGGGAGGAAGGAAAGAAGGAGGGAAGGAAAGAGAAAGAAAGGCTAGGACATAATACCTCAAGGTCCACGCCAATGAACTCTTCCTCCTGCAAGACTCCACCTCTTGAAGGCTCTACAACCTTCATGAATAGTGCCCCCAACTTGCAATTAAGTATTCAAAGCCTATGGGGATTATTTTACATTCAAACCAGAACAAATTCATACACTTTCTTCAGTCTCTCCCAATTGAGCTATTTCAGCACTGTGCTCATACACCTTCTTTGAAGAGCAAATCAGCAATGCCTATTCACATATCCTGAGATCAAACATGCGCCCTCGACCAGTTATAGGGTATGAAACAACAGCAAAAAGAAGGAAAATAACTGTCCATAAATAAATAAATGAGTACGTGGTGGTACATCCTTATGTTAGATTATGATAGAACAGAAAACATACAATGATTAATGTGAAACAAGCATGGCTACAGGTATGTACACAGAAAACATCTCAAAAACATGGCATTAGGTTTAAGAAAATTCACCCATTATAATCATGCTTCATAAAGTTTAGTGTGAAAATATATTGTTTATGGGTATGTAAACATATAACATTAAAATTATAAACCCCAAATTCAAGAGAGCAATTCTCTCTTCTGACGAAAGAGGATGTGTCCATATGAGGTGTGACTTATGACATTTTATTTCACAAGCTTGGTGATGAGAAATGGGGGTACATTATTCTTTTCTCTAATACTTGAAAAAAATTGCTATAGATTGAACCCAGGTACTTGTGCATACAAACCAAGTGCTCTACCACTGAGCTATATCCCAGCCTACTTTTATTACACTCCAAACATTTAGTAATTTATAAAATAATCCTGCTCTCATAAGAAGCAAGAAGAGACTTGGGGCTTGTGGGAAGCTACTCAGGGTCTACCAAAGCTCAGCCTCTCCCAGTTAAGCTATCTTAGCACCGTGCAAGGAACTCCAAGGCTCATCTGGTCACACCACTGGCAGCAAGGAGTCACAAGGCAGGTGATACATCGGACTGCCACTGTCTGATGGTGACCAATGCCAAGTTTGTTTTGGGGAAGGACACAAAAAAGTTTCTTGAGTTTGGTTCCTGGCTTCAGAAACCAGACTACAATCATTCTTGGGTCCTACTGGTCACTTCCAAAGTTGGCCTTGCCACTTTCAACCAGACGGCAGTACTTGTCCTGTCCATTCTATCCTTCATTTATTTGTCTTCGGTGCATGGGGACAACAGGTAAAGAAACACATGACATTTCCTGAATATTGTGAAGTGTTAGTGTGTCTGCTGGGCACTTTTCACACATTAATCCACGGAAGCCTCCTATCGGCACCCTGTGGTGGGCATAGAAGAAGGGAGACTCTGGAAAACATGGTGGTGCAGCTCAGTGATAAGGTCCTGGGGCAAAACCTAGATTCTCTCCATCTCATCTGTAGGGCCCAAGTTTTGTATGCAATAGCACTGAACACAAACATACAGAAGACATATAACTTTTTGGTTTTTTCTGAAGAATAAATGGCACTCCAAAATTTGAAAAAGAATCCAATATGACTGGCATATTATAGGATAGACTAGAAATGTGGATGCTTTTTTAAAAAAATTATTTTATTTATTTGAAAAAGACAGAGAGTAAGGCAGACAGAAAGAGGGAATGAGTGCAAAAGGGCCTCCTGCCACTGCAAGCAAACTCCAGACACATGTGCCACTTTGTGCATCTGGCTTTACATGGGAGCTGGGGAACTGAACCCAGGTTATCAGGCTTTCAGGCTTGGCAAGCAAGCAAGCACCTTTGACCCCTGAGCCATCTCTTCAGCCCACAGATACATTTTTAAGTAAAAGAACTTTGAAGAAGTTTCTTGTTTTTAATGAACTATATCAAATGATACCTCAGGGCCCTAGGGATATAATTTCATTCACTTCTACTAACTAAGGAGCTCTAGATGCAGAGATTGAGAAACATGGACCATACCACCCTCACAGTGTGTTCGCTCTGCTCAACTGCATCAAGGTGGGCTGTGTTCACTTACCATCACTGCCATTCAAGCTGGGGAGCTTGTAGACAAATGTGCTCTAGAGACAAGGCCTGAGCTTGTCTGAAAGAACTCTTATTTTTCTAAATTATTTTTCTGAATTATCTATATTATTCTAAATATGTGTGTGTACGTGTAAATAAGGGTGTACACATGGATGTCAAAGGACAACTTGCAGTGTCCTCTCTTTCTGCCTTCTTTTTGAGAGAGGGTCTCACTGTTTTGCTGCTGAATGTGCATCAGTATAGCTGGCCCAAGAGCTTCTGGCTTCCGCTGGCTCCACAAATGCACAACTTTGCCTCAGCTTTACATGTATATTGGGGAACTGAACTCGGGCCAGCCGGCTTGCAAGCTAGTATCTCTAACCACTGAGTAACCTTCCCAAGAAAAAGTCTTGTTAGAACTATTAGGCAAAGAAAGCAACCATGACCAGCTATTTCAAGCTCCTGTCACCATGACTTCCGCACCATGATGGACTGTATCCTGTGTACACTGAGGGCCAGAACAGACCTTCCTATGTTAAGCGGCATTTTTTCAGGTATTTGTTGCAGCAACAAGAAAAGTAACTGATATAGGTGGGGCTATTGTTTCCGCTTCATTAGATGAGGAAAGCGATCTGGGGACCAGTACATAGCCCTCATTAAAGATCACATGTGGACATGTGGCTCCCTCCACCTCAGTGTTCACAGGTAACAGACTAGGCAGCATGCGCAGAGGCAGGGCACACTGGGCAAACTATGTGAAGTAGGGGAAAAATTGCTGGATTGAAAAATTGAATTCTGTGAATAAAAACTACTGCTTTTGCTGAGTACATGGGTGGATTTGGGCAAACAGTCCAGGTCCTCTGGGAATCATTTTCCTCAGCAGTAAAATGAGGTCAGTGGGTTGGATAAGATATAACTTTTTGACCCATGGTTTTTTTTATTACGTTTCATGTTGGAATCTTGCAAAGTTTGGAAGAAAGGTGGTATTTCCAGTCAAAGATAGTCATCCGGGTATAGACATTTTAACTCCCACTTCCCTTTCTAGCTAAACTAGCATAGTAGAGAAATTGTTTTCTTCACTGCTGGAAGGACAAGGGTGTCAGACTCAAGCCAGAATCTTAACATTCCCATGTGAAATAGAGCTGCCAAGGTCAGGGTGAGGGAAGTACACATCACCCCATGATTCCACATCAGGAGAAGCATGGCCAGTGGGGTGCCCAGCCCAGTGACCTGGTAGTGGGTGTGTCAGGAGAGGGGATTCCAGGCCAGTGAGGGTAGCAGGAGGAGCCCCAGCCCAGCCCACTGGCACCTGCACTAGAACCCTCTTCCTCTGCTTCCCTTTACTTTGGAATGGCTGCAGGATCTCTAAGAAAAAAACACATTCCTACTAAATTTTCCCATTTTCTTTAGCCCAAGTTCTTAACATTTTGAACAAGGAACTGGTATGACTTCTAACAGATCAAAGCCCAGTGCTGAAAAACTGACTTGATTCCTGTCTCCTCATTATCACTAGTTCCTTTGGCAGCAGAGTGGTGGGGGCCAGTTTAGAGAATTGAGGGAATAGTTTATTTCAACATGAGCTCACATGAGGAGCAGGGAAGGGGGCACAAGTAACAAATTCCAACTGATATTTATGACAAAGACGTTCCATCTCTACCACAGTAGCAGGTCACACATGACAGGACCCATGCTAAAACATGTTCAAAGGATTTAAATAAAAATGATGAATTACAGATTGGAATATGAAGGAGATAATGAGCAAATCAAAATGCTAATGAGCCAACAGAAGAATTATAATAATAAACAAAAGAAAAATAAATTTAGTTGGTGAAGTTTGTCTTCAGACAGACTGAGTGCTATTAAAGCCAAGTACAATATTAATGGCAAGACTCATACCTAGACATAGTCTGTTAACATTTTAAGAAATTTTTAAGCAAAAGAAAAGTTTTAAAGCATCAAGAAAGGAAAAGCCATGCCACCCGTGGAGGAAGACACCACACCATTTCTTACTCTTCCAATGTATGTGGGTTGACAATATGCCATGATGGTTAGAGAATTCAGAGGAAAAGACATAAAAAGTTCATATTCAGTTAAAATATTTACCTGAATTCCTCCTTCCCACCCTGTGACTCTTATGATCTTTCTGCCCCCTCTTCTGAAATGTTCCCTGAGCCTTGGTGGGTATGTTTTAAGTCGACTTTAGTGTGGAGCTCTCTGCAAACCCTGATTTTCTGCTTTGATAAGTTTTGAGTTTCTCAAGTGAACAGAAATTCTCAGGTAAGTAGAAACAGAAAGCTTAATATTAACATTTTCCAGAAAAAATCTAACCTAAAAAAGACTCTCAGCCAGGCATGGTGGCACGTGCCTTTAATCCCTGCACTCGGGAGGCAGAGATAGGAGGATCACCGTGAGTTCAAGGCCACCCTGAGAATACATAGTGAATTAGTGAATTCCAGATCAGCCTGGGCTAGAGTGAAACCCTACCTTGGAAAACCAAAAAAAAAAAAAAAAAAAAAAAAAAAAAACAGACTTTCAAGACTGAGAAATTAACAAACAATAAAAAATAATTAAGTTCTGGAAAAAAAAGTGTATATGTCATATATATCTAATTTTATTTTTATTCATTTATTTGAGAGAAAGAGAGAGAAAGAAAACGGGCACACCAGGGCCTCCAGCCACTGCAAATGAACTCCAGACACATGCACCACCTTGTGCAACTGGCTAACATAGGTCCTAGGGGATCGAACCTGGGTCCTTTGGCTTTGTAGGCAAACACCTTAACCACTAAGCCATCCTTCCAGCTCCAAAATAATCATTTTGATTTGCTTAAAAATATAATGCAAGTTTGCCTTTTAAAAAAGCTAGCAAAGGGAACCAGCAGATATTATTTAATCCTTCCATTAAGCAAAATTCATTGCCAATTGTTATTAGAACAAAAACGAAACTACCTTTCCAGTCGCTAGAAAATTAGACAAAATAGCAATGAAGGATAAAAAAATAAATGAAAACATAAAGAAAACTAAATTTTAATAATCAATTTGGACAAAGGATATAAAACAAAAAATTGAAGAAGAAAGATTATTTTATAGTAGTTAGAAGTAAATTCTGATAAAATATATGATCTATATCATATGAAAATTATAAGGCAATGTATTTGGGAATTACAATAAAACAGTGATGGTAACAAATATTTAAAGTTCTATCATCATAGACGAAAAATATATTCAACAAAATTTAATCACTATATTATTTACATAGGACTTTTTTACTCACCAAAGTATATATATTTTCTAAAATCCCTGCATGATATATAAAATGTGATTCCTTCAGTAATATGTAACATACCAATAAAATTAAAATTATTTAAACTACATTTTTTGAAAAAAAATGCAATGACTCTGGAAATTCAGATAAAGGTAAAAAAGTCATGTGGGAGATGCTGGGAAGGTGGCTCAGCAGTTAAAGGTGCTTATTTGCAAAGTGTACCTGCCCAAGTTCAATATCCCAATAACCACATAAAGCCAGACGCACAAGTGGCACTTGTGTCTGGAGTTCACTTGCAATGGCAGGAGGCTCTGGCATGCCCATACTCATTTTTTCCCTCTCTCTATGCTTCTAAATAAAAACCTTTTTGAAAATCACATGGGTGCTGAAGAGATGGTTTCATGGTTAAGGCACTTGCTGGTAAAACCAAAGGACCCAGGTTCGATTCCTCAATACCCTCTTAAAGCCAGATGCATAATGTGGAGTACATGTGTGGAGTTCATTTGCAGTGGCTAGAGGTCCTGGGATGCCCATTCTCTCTCTTTTTCTCTGCCTCTTTCCTCATAAATCAATAAACCAATAAATAAAATATTTTTTAAAATTACATGAGATTTGTAAAGCATCTTCTAAAGCATTCTGAATTGAGAATTTTTTAAAATATATACATAAAAGCCGAGCATGGCTGATAACAGAGGCCAAGGCTTGTCTGACACTGTGAGCTTCAACCATGATCAGATTAAAGTATACGGTTTTAATACGGTGTATTAAAAATACCTCTTAGTACTATAAAAGAATAAAATACAATAAACTTTCATCTTAAGATGCTAGCAAAAAAGGTTGAATAGAAGAAGCAGATGAAATAATGAATAATGAAGCAGAACTTTAAAAAATATGCAAGTATTTTGAAATTTAAGAAATAAATCATTAAGTTATTAGGAAAAGTATAGAACTAATAAAATGTTTCATTAAAATGGTTGAAGAGGAACTGGGGAAATGGCTTAGTGGTTAAGGCATCTAAGGACCTCGGTTTGATTCCCCATGACCCACGAAAGCCAGATGCATAAGATGGCACATGGATCTGGAGTTTGTTTGCAGTGGCTAGAGGCCCTGGTGTGCCTGTTTGCTCTTTCTCTCTATCTGCCTCTTCCTCTCTTTCTCTCTCAAAGAAATAAAATAAAATAAAATGGTAGAAGAGAATTGGAGAAATGAGTCAGAGGTTGAAGGGGATTGCTTGCAAAGCCTAATGGCCTGGGTCTGAGTGCCCAGTCACAGAAAGCCAGGAGCACAAAGTGGCACATGCACCTGGAGTTTGTAGTAGTAAGAGGCCCTGGCATGCCTATTCTCTCTTTCTGTTTCTCTCCCCCCCCCCATCCCTCTCCCATTCATTTTCTGCTTGCAAATAAATAAAATATATTTTTTAAAGATGGTAGGAGAAATATCACCTACAGGGCTGGGGATATACTCAGTACTAGAGCACTTACTCACTTAGCATGTTCAAGCCAAGTTCCAGCCCCAACACCACAGGAGAAAAGGAAAGAAAAGGAGAGGCAGAGAGAGGGGGAGGAGAAGAGAAAAGCATGTCTACAAAACCAGTAACTCCCACCCATTCCAAGTTATAATTTCTTAAACTTCTTCTGGGTTGGGGAGTTACTGGGTCCTTCTGCTGTAAAGATCCACTGATATTCCACTAATAATTTCATGATACTAACAGAAGCTCTTAGGCTGAAAGCCCTAAACTCACTGCTCCAGTAAACATAACAAGTTAGGCAACAAAACAGAATATATTTCTTTTACAATGGAGGCAAAACCTCACATGCCTGGGAATAGACATAACAAACACCAAATGAGATTCATCTTAAAAGACTAAAACCCACCTAAGACATGAAATAGAAATGATATGAACTCTTAAGGAGAATGAGTATTGCAATGTAACAATGCAGTGTCACCATGCCAAGATTAATATCACATAACTCAAATAAAAATCCCAAGGATATTTGAAAGAAAAAAATTTTAAAGCATGTGATTGGAAAATTCTATTGAAGACCAAGGAGATTGTCAGCCAATATTAGACATGAGGAAGGACTCGTTCTCCAGGTATGAAAGGTAATTAAAGCAATGTGGCCTGACAAAAATACCAAATTACAACCTGAACAGCAACAAAACAGAAAACCCAGCCATGGATCCAATCCACCAGAGTATAGCTATTTAAGTGGCTGGTAAAATATCATCCCACAAGGGTGTTAGGAAAACTGACTACCAGTTGGGGGAAAATGGCACATGTGGTTCTTATACCTCATATATAGTAAACTCTGGGAAAATTAATGATTTACAGAAAATGTTAAATACTATAATGAAGGTAATTATAAAAGGAAGATTATGAATAGAATACTAATTTTCTGAATAATAAGCAGGAAACAGAATTCCGATCTATACAAAAAGAATATATTATAACCAAATATAACCAGAATCATCCAATATCTATTTTCTTAAATTGATTTCACTATAAATAAAAAAGATCTTCTTAATAAGAGACAGAAATGCACTTGAACACTATTCTGATTTCTATTGAAGGACCAGCTAGACTACCTTGACATGATCACCTTTCTAAATGGCAAGGCATTTGAAGTATTTGAGTTCATTTCTTCAATAAGACTACCCTGGGAGCTTCAGGAAATTGTCTATAGAAGTTTGCACTCAATTGATTTACTCTAATAATATAACAACATTATGTATTCTATGGCATACAAAATTTGTTACCATCTGCCAGTTATGTTATTTAAACTTAGGATACTAAGAAATCTCCGTAGCTCAGCATGGTTTGATGCAAAGTAAAAGACTCAGATCAAATCTGGGATCCAGAAATAAGACAATGAGTTCTGCCATTTGCCAATTATTTGACCTCAGTGTTCTTCTCTGTGAAATGGAAGTCACCTCAGTCAGGACAGCATATGCTTGCTGTGTCTACAATGACAACAAAAAACTCTGGTTAGAAGAAGAAAGCAACCACAGGAAGAGGACAAAGCAAAGTTAGGGGCAGGCTGGGAGAAATGGCCTGCAGGGTGCTCGTGGGAGTGGCTGAGATGTCCTCTAAAAGGCCAAGAAAGTCCCCATAATTTCAGGAACCCCAGGAGAGAAGGGTCCTTGTGGTTCAAAGAATGTGGGCAGAATTTCCACCCTTATCTTTTTACTCTGGCTTAGCATCAAGTAGCCCCAGCGGAGAACTGCATAGTAGCAGTGAGGGTATCCCAAGCCCCAAAGACAAGCTTGTCTTGGCTAGATTGTTGAGGGAATTTTAGAGATTTGAAACTTGAGAAAAGGCCCCTAATTCTGTGCACAAAGCTATGTACCCAGGTCCTTTCCTGAGCCACGCAGCAGCAGATTCAAAAAGATTCAGCAAGAGTCTGTAAACCAAGCTGACACTGAAGTGTATATGCACAAAAGAGAGAGAACTGTGGTCTGACCCAGACCATGCTTATTGTTGACTGAAGCAAATAAAAGAAAAATTCCAGAGAGTTTAAACATAATTTATACATAATTTTTTAAAAATTCAAGTTACACTTGAATTACACAAGTGAATTACACAACAAGAAAAGCACCTCTAAAGGATGACCAGTGCTTATGGATAGCAATCCTGAAATGTTGGAATTACAATATAGACATAAAAGTAGTCACAGAGACTATTCCATGAAGTCATGGTGAATACTGGAAATGAAGAGACAGACATGAACACTCCAAAATTTTTTTAAAAGTAGAAGTTTTGGAACTATAAAACCAAGTGTTTGTAAAAAAAAAAAAAAAAAAAGTACATATACTCAGCAGTGAAAGGAAGACGGTAGAGGAAAGAATCAATGAAGCCAGGCGTGGTGGCACACGTCTTTAATCCCAGTAATCAGGAGGCAGAGGTAGGAGGATCGCCATGAGTTCAAGGCAACCTTGAGACCACCACATAGTGAATTCTAGGTCAGCCTGGACTAGAGTGAGACTCTATCTTGAAAAACAAAACAACAAAAATAAAATCAATGGATTTGATGATAGGTCAGGTCATGAGAAGTCACTCAATCTGAAGAATAGAGATTAAAAAAAAAATGAGACTAGACTTCAGGGACACCATAACAGGGACAGAAGATATACCATGTGCATGCTGGAATCTCAGAAAAAGAAGAGAAAATGATAAGTATATACAAAAATTGAACAGTAGGGGCTACAAACTTTCCAAACTTTGTGAAAGACATGAGCTCAGAGATTCAAGAAGTCAACTGAAAGTTGGGTAAACTCAAAGAAAACCATGCTCAGACACTTCATAACCAAATTGCTGAGAACTGAAGATAAAGAAGACATCTTAAAAGAAGTTAAACAAAAATTCTGCATTACATATAAAAAAATAATGATTGAAATGACCATAGTAGCTATCAGGAACTAGAGTGACAACGGATTTAAAAGGATGAATATGAAATTCTTTAGCAGATGCAAAACCCAAATCATATTATTTTCTATCATTTCCTCAAAACATCTTATCACACTGTAGTTTCTTTCCATCTTATTTCTTCAACTTTCCCATAGCTTCCCCCTATGCATATTTGATAACAAGAGTATATAAGAATATATGGCAAATAAATACCTATTATTTCTCTTAATTTACTTGTAATCTTTTGGTCTTATTAAAATGAAAATCTTGATAATTTATATTTTGTTATTTTAAAATAATTTTTAATTTGGGGGGATTTTTGAGGTAGGGTCTTGCCCAGGCTAACGTGAAATTCACTATGTAGTCTCAGGTTGGCCTTGAACACATAGCAACCCTCCTACCTCTGCCTCCCAAGTGCTGGGATTAAAGATGTGCACCACCACACCTGGCTTACCTTGTTATTTAATAAAGTTTTTAACTCTATAAATCTCCTCAAATACACACAAAATGTAACAATGGATACCATAAGCAATACAAAAGATATAGATTCCTGTGTCCAATTCAGTCACTGTAAGTCATATAAGTCAGACATAGCTAGCAGCCTGAGAGAACTGATCCTTGTAGCCCATCTCCTGAGAAGGTATCTGAGTAAGATCGCTTGCCCACATCTCCTCTGTAGGTGACAAGGAACACACGGCAGTGAGCCACGCCATGGTCAAGTTGTTCAGTTACCACATGAGCCTCAAATAGTCTCTGACTGTTATCTGAGGCACATTTGCCCAAATTAAAGTCTGTTTCCAGCAAAGGAGGGAATCTAAGCTATGTAATCTCCTTGGCACAGGAAAACAACAGTAATGAAGTTAAGGTGACTATTTTCAACAAACGTGACAAACCAAAATGGATCAGAATCATTCTGATTAGTGTTTGTGCATCCCTGACCACCTCTGGCCTCCCTGAGTCCCCAGGGCCATGGACAATAGCTCATGATATATCAGGAGCTACTTCAGTTAGGTCTCTTGGCCAAACTCTGACACTGAAAGGGTACTGAGCAGGAAGCAACACCTGGCTGCCTCGGGTTGCAACAGGATGTGAAGGGCAGATCAAATCTGATTCTGGGCTTCATCAAATAATGCAGGCATCCTCCGCTTGCTCTTGGCAGGACTGACCAGGCTCCCCTTCCTTTAGGCCCTCATCTCTAAAATGAAGACATCCCTGCCAGCAGATGATGTATGGACTGAGCAGGATCTTGAGTCTTGCACAAGGCTAGAGACACTTCCTTGGAGCTTCTCAAAATACTTGGTCAACCCTGAAGGAGACCCACAGGGTTTTTTGATTTTAAGATTCTTTGTTAAACAGAGGTGCAAGGTGAAGTGGAAACAATGTGGAGCCTGGGTCTAACTTGGGTTCTGCACAGTGTCCTTAGGAAGGACAGATGACCTCAGTGTTTTCTCTGAGTAAGGAATGAGAGCTATTTTTTAATGTAATTTTAATGATTTATATGCAAGCAGAGAGCAAATAAGAGAGACAGACAGAGAATGGGTGCCACAGGGCCTCCATCTGCTACAAATGAACTCTGGATGCATACACTACTTTGGTGCATCTGGCTTTATGTGGGTACTGGGGAATCAAACCTGGGTCTTCATGCTGTGCAGGCAAGTGCCTCAACCACTGAGCAATCTCTCCAGTCCCAGAGAGCTGTGTTTAAAGTGGGGTTTCTGTGCAACTCAATAATGTGTATGCATGTTGGGGAGGAGAGAATTTAAAAACAAATGAAAACAGAAGCATGCCAGCTTTGATTTGCTGATCACAGCCAGAAGCTTGTAAGCTATATTCTCAGTTCTTTACAAAGAATGTCATAAAGTGTTTCTACTCTTCCTATCTTGGTGTGGTTTGAGTGTATTCTCCAAAGGTTCATGAGTGGGAAGTATGGTCCTCACTATGTAGATGCTGGAGGTGGGGAAACCTTTTGGAGGTGGGGCCTAAAGGGAAGTAATGAAATCACTGGAGGTGTGGCCTTTGGAGGAGAATAATGTAGTTTTTGCCAGACCCAGATTTGTTCTTGCATGAGTGAGCCTGGGTGAAGAGTGGCCCTAGCCCTTGGTTTCTCAGTTCTTGTCTCATCTTGGGGTCTCTTCCTGACATGGGTCACATTTGCTTTGTGGAGGGCCCTCATCAGAGTGGAGCAGGCGATGGTACTATGCACTTGAATTTCCAGAAATAAGAACTAAAATAAACTTCTTTTCTTTATAAGGTACCCATCTTGAGTGTTTTGTTAGAGCAACAGAAAACTTATTTGCCCTTCCTCCATGTCTTTTTCCAACATACACATATGTAAGTCTGTCAATAATCCCATGTGTCCCCCACAGTACTTCCCTCATGTGGACTGTGTCACATTTTTTTAAAAGTGTGCAGTATCACGAGTATAAGGAAATTGTCTCATCCCCTCCCAACATGTCACTGTAATTATGAATAAAAGACATGTATCTGTTATTGCTCATCTTCACTGGCAAGTAAAATGTGGTTAAAAAAAAAACTTCCAAGAATGTTTGGTAAGTGAAGTCTCACTACTCCTTTTAAGTCATCAACATTTTACACAACTGATTCAAATTTCCTTCTATTTTGTGGCACCTTCTCTTACTCTCTCTGACCTTGGTAATTATGTATGACAGCATTTTAAGCTCTGACTTTTCTCATGGAACATTCACTGTATTTCAGAAGTCATAATTGACAAAATAAACCTAATTTAAGCTAAAGAAAATAGGACCCAAAGAATTTGGTTTTGATGACATTTAGTTCCAACTTAGCAAACTACTAATCAAACATAAGATTTATTTCAGCGTGCTATAGTACCTGATAAAACTTCACCAGCATCAGAAAAATTTCTATCAAAAGTCACTGTGGAGTAAACTAGCAAAATTGTCAGAATCAAAATTAAGGCTTAAATTAAAAGTGAGAAATAATCAACAAACTGAGGTACCAGGGCACAATCTTAGGAAGAGATGGATTCTATAATGACAGTGGGGTGAGAAGTCTTCTTACCTGTCCTCAGTTAGTTTCATTAAGGTTGTTCCTCGAGTAGAGAAGACAATGAAGGACATTCTTAGCTGTGGGCTGCCAAAGAAGAAGAAGAAGCAGCTCTATTAGGGAAGACAGAACACCTATGGCAGTAGAATTCAGTTCTGGAAAGAATGGAGTTGAAATGTGGAAAGGCTCTGTGGTGGTCTGAATGTAAATATTCCCAAGGAATTTTTGATTAAGCTTCCTACTTAGTCCCCAGCTAGTGGAGTCTTTGGGAGGTGTATTGCTGGGGGCTGATCTTGAGTCCAGTCCTGTGTGTTCAGAGCCAGCTACTCTTATCCCTTTGCTGTGGGTGTGTGATAAATGAGCCAGCACCAAGAGGAGCTGTGTCAGAGCTCACAACGCACACACCAATTTTATGGAAGACCTTCACAACTTGCTGCAGTTGCACACATGAAAGCCACCATAGTTGTATGACCCCAGCAAGCGGTGACATCGCCTCCTTGCTTTTACCACTGAGTGTCCCTACTTACTGGGAAGTAGTTCCTGAACAGTTCACAGCAACTCTGCCTGGGAAGGTGGTATCAATCACACAGGGCATTATCCACAAGGGACATGGCTTCAGTGACCACCATGACTTGCCAAGGTTTGAGGTATGTTCACAGGATATGAGACATTCAATGTAACCCAGGACAGCTGTGGGTAATCCAAGATGAGTTGATTATCCTGTGCCCTGTAACACCTACCCACAAGTCCACTAAGTGTGCTGACTGCACCAGCATGATGCATGATTCAGGTAAAATCTTAGTATTCCATTTATACAAATGCACTTGTCAACATGGGAGAGAGAATGTTAAAATTGTTTCCCTTACACAAAAACTCCTGATGGAGGTGAGGGAATAATGCTGCTCTCTGAAGCCATAAGTTGTTGCAGGAAAACCCCAGTCCTGGGGTGAGATACTTCTCAATGACTGGGCAGGGAGGGCCCTAAGATCCCCAAAACAAGACAGGCTACTGCCAAAGATCTTGGTTGCCCATCAGAACCAGATGGCAAGAACCTATTGCTAAAGACATCACATGCTTCAAGTTGCAGGACAATTGAGAAATCAAGGTGGAACTGAGCTAGAAGCTTTCTCCCTAATGGCGAGCTGTCATATAGTTGGAAAGTGCCATGCAGGCTGCTGGGGGAGAAAAGTCATCAACCGTCTTAATCAGCAGTGAATCCACCCAGTGAGCTACACAACTGATCAGCCAGTGAAGATATACCCAATGGCACAATAGTGCATGACTGTTATAGGGGTAACCAAATGCTCTCTTATTGGATTTGAGGCATGCTCCATGGATGAGTACTCGTGCCTGATATTGAAAACCTAGTCCAAAGCCTATGGCTGAGAAGGTCTTAGGACCCTAGTTGATAAGCTATTACCTTTGTTGGACTAAGTGGATATGCTGTGCCCATAAAATTGCTCTCTAAATATTTATATCATATTTATTCCCATTTGTTAGAACTGCTCTCAACTTTGGTCAGTGAAGCTTCTTTTTGCAGCAAGTGGTGACTACTGGAGAGACTCAAAACTCATCAAAGTGCTGAGAGTAAGTAAGTGTTGAATGCTTAGCACTAAATGAGACATCCCTATCACACCGTCCAAGGCTTGGTGAACATTTCAGAAGAGAGAACAGAAAGAATGAAAGAATCAGATGGTAGAGAGGAGCATTTTGGGACACTATTCTCTATATATGAAGTTTTCATTGCATTCATAATTTCATAGCTCCTCCAGTTACCTGCACAATTGAGCCCACCAACATTTCAACATGATGATGGAGGAGGGCAAATAAATAAATAAACATAGAAGAGTTATTTGCTAGAAAGAAAGTGTTCAGTGGAAGGGGAGGAAAGGAGGAACAAAAGGTAATGGAAGGGGATCATGATCAAATTATAGTATGTTTATATATGAAAATTGTCAATAAAATGATTAAAGACCAAAATGTTGGCCCTAACAATTACAACTGGCTACTTCTGGAAACACAAGGGCAAAGCTACTCTAATACACTATATAAATCAAAGTGAACAGCCCCTGTACCCAGGCTTGACAGCTCCCTTGATCAAAAAAGTATCCCCTGCCCAAGGTGGCTAGGAGTTAGCTGAGCAGCAAACCCACTGCTTTCACTTATGGTGGCTACAAGGGAAGCAAATGCCAAGAGACTCTCTTACCTGATGAACTTATGAGCCAGCTGTTCCACAAAGTAGTAGATTTCATTCCAGTGGTGCAGAACACTTCCTGACCTGGGAAACAAAGCAGGCACTGCTGTTATCACTTTGTGTGATTTTTCTTTAGTCTATTACTCCATGAACAACCAGTAGCTGTGCTCATTATATGACGGATGTAACCACGAAAGTTATCTGAAAGGCTGTTTTGAAGAACAACCCCCCCCCCATCTCCCAGTGTCCCATCACAGCTCCACATTAACATGTTGAAAAAGAAGCAAGCAAAGAGAAACTTGAGGGCCCACATAGAGTCGCAGGTTAATTTCAAATCTCTATGAAATAGTTATTTTTGTGGTATTTCAGCTATTCCTCTAGTGAGAGAAGTTAATCCAATTCTTTCAAATAAAATCAGCATAAACTGGCAAAACAAACACTCTGAATCTAATTTCATTTAGAAATACAGATATTTGTAAAATCCTTAAATTATTAGCCAAATGAATCCATCCAGGATCCTAAATAATAATTAATCAATTGGTGGAGTTTATTTCAGCAAGGCACCAAGAATTAAAAGTTTAAGATTAGTCATATTATTGAGAAGAAAACTCAACTTTTCATTGTATTAAAAATTCCCTTACTCAAGAGTGAAACTGATTGTCTGAAATATCCAGAATCACAGGGTTTTAACTTGGAAAGGTTCTTGTCTCCTCCTAACGTCCTGTATCTGACCACTGTTTCATGGTGTCAGTTCTTACTATTTCAGTTTGGCTTGCATTCTCGACATTGCTCATACTTGGTCTCTTGCAGTGAGTCTGTGTTAGTGTTTATCTACATCTGTGGGAACCGCCTTTTCTGTAGCTGTGAGGCGTTCTCCCTCTCACTCAACATCCCGTCCAGCAAAGCCTCATTTCTGAGGCTGCAGCTTGTTTTCTGCTCTACCGTTTTGTACTGCAAACACTTTCCACTGGTATCTGATTACTGCCAAGATGTGGGGAGGTGAGGGGCATCCCTGCTGCACACTTCTGCCACCATGGATCCTTCTACTGCCATGCCTTCCTGCTATAGTAGACTGCGTGCCTGAGAAAACTCCTGCTCATTCGTGAAGGCAGCTCTGCCTGCCGCTTGTGCCTCATGCTCTCGGGGCACCTCCACCATGCTCTAATACTGGGTCACAAGCACTTTTTCCCAGGCTGTCTTTGGGGAGGACTCACCACGACTTGACTCCCCTTATGGCTCTCTGTTGCATGGAACAAAGAAGAGTGTGTCAAGGACGCAGTTTCATGGCTCTAAAAGCCTCCTGGCTTTTTGTCAACTGGACATAACCTGTTCTACTTCAGGATTCATATGGCTACGTGTAATCCCTGTGAACCTAGAATGCAAGGAGCCTTCCCAGAGCTCCCAGATGAGGTGATTGGCCTGCTAACCTGCACCCACAGGCAGGTCTCTGAGCTGAAGGGCTGCTGGGAGTCTCCTGGGTGCTCTCCATAACTGCACACACGAACCCTGGGCTTTAGAGCTTTAGAAACCCTTTCATTATGGCCTCTGCCTTCCTCCTGGACAGGGCTCATAGTACATTTCAATTTTCAAAGACTAGCCTGGCTGCTCTCCCTCAGCTGTGGAGTAAATATTCTTACGCTGGGAATGAGGGAGGACCTGGCAGGAATGGCCACAGCTGTACAGGAGCAAAATTAGTCCCAGCCACAGTCCAGTCCAGAAGGCTACAACATCTTTCCACTGGGCCAAAAGATGCCCTTGACCACTAAGCATCATGCTCACTTCTGCAGAATAAAGCTGGTTTCTGATGCATAGAGCCAAGACAATCAACCTTTGAAATTCAAGTCACCAAGAGGCAGCTAAGTGGCCTTATGGTAAGAGAGGAACTTCTGTCCAATGTCCTCATCAGCAGGTAAGTATTGATGAGGAAATTAGACTGGAAGAGATGGCAAAGTAGAATGAGTACATGACAAAATTGAGAAATGATACCAACTTTCTGCTTAAGGGACAGGGCTTTGAAGTAAGTCCTTTTTAGATTGGTATTCTTTATTTTGTTATTCTCTTCCCTCCCTCTCTCCTTTCTTTTCTTCCTTTCTTCCTCCCCTCTTTCTTTTTTGACAGGGTCTCAAAGAGTCCAAGCTGAACCCAAATTCATGATGTACCCAAGGGTAGACCCAAACTTCTGGTTCTCTTTGCCTCCATCACCCATGTACTGGGATCACAAGTGTGTGCCACCTTACCCAGTGTAAGCAGTACCTGGGATTGAACCTATGGCTTTCATCATGCTAGGTAAGCACTCACCAACTGAACAGTATCCCCAGACCCAGTATTTCTTAATTTTCAAGCACTGGCCCTCTGTCTCTCAATCACTAACCACTTTGTTTCCTTAAAAAAGAAAAGCAGGGGCTGGAGAGATGGCTTAGCAGTTAAGGCATTTGCCTGCGAAGCCAAAGGACCCAGGTTCTATTCCCCAGTACCCACGTAAGCCAGATTCACAAGGGGCACATGCGTCTGGAGTTCGTTTGCAGTAGCTAGAGGCCCTGGTGTGCCCATTCTCTCTCTGGCTGCCTCCTCTCTCTCTCTCTCTCTCTCTCAATCCAAATAAATAAATAAATAAATAAATAAATAAAATTTTTAAAATCTTTGAAAAAATTAAGAAAACATCATTTTCATTATCCTTCTGCCATGGAAAATCAATACAAATTGGACATTCACTTGATTTGACTTGGTAGATGTAGAGAAAGATCAAAACCAACCATCCTCAGGTGTTGAGGAAAGTTGAGGCCCATCAGAGGCTTTCTTCTACTAGGCAGGTGCTGAATTTTCTCAAGAAAAAAAAAATGAGCCCTCCAAGACAACCTGGAAACAACATGGTTTCTAGAACAAGTTAAAAGCCTGGGGCAGAGCGGTTATGATAAGTTTCTTCTGTCCCATCTCTGCTACCAGCTACCCTGTGGTTGCTGAGGTTTGTTGTTTTATATGAGCCATCACAGTTGTGTGCTCAGAGAGGACTTTTGCATGGAAGCTGACTTGCCCTCAGGTGGCTCTCCAGTCACTTCCAAGAGTCTAATATGCAAAGAGGAGGCAGAAAATAAGAACCCCAAATCTTGCTCTGATTTTTTTCCTAAACAAAAATGCATTCTTTTGTGTTTTTGAGAGTTTCCAAACCTCCCTGTGGTTGAATGCCTTATAAAAGGCAGGCTCTTTCAGTTAGCCACACATACAATTACAATCAGCGGGCCCAACTGGGCTTAAATTGTCCCCTTTACATATAGATTAGAATGTAATGAAAAGGGAAAAGAGAGCTGGCAGTGGACACTCAGCCAGGGAAAGCAGAGAAGACGTAAAGATGGCACATGAAGCGGTCAGTCCTGCTTTTCCTTAGCTTGCCTGGCTGAAGTTACTGATGCTCCCAGTGACCCACTCACATCGCCCAGCCAAGACCCGGATGGGCGGATATATCCAGCAGCTTCATAGGCTCGAAATAGACCCAGGATAAGCCTAAAGGCCCATTGCCTCTGGACTCCCTCTCCCAGCTTCTTCTTTGAGCCCTCTTCTCTTTCCTCCTGTCCTTACTAACTGGAGCTCCAACCTGCCCCAGGCCTTTATGTCACTGTCCTTCTGTTACTGTCCAAAGCCACAGTCACATCTCCATCGTACTCACAACACTTCTCCCTGACTCTCGTTCCCACTCCAACTTCTTCAGATATTAATCCAGACCCAAACCAAGCCACTGAACACCACCCTCTGTCTGGGCACACTCATCCTACTCCACTCTGTGCCACACAGCCACCAGCCCAGGATGTCCAAGTCCACCCACTGACTTGTGATGAATTTCCCCTTGTGGGAATTTCCCATCATCTAACTGATGGCTTTGAAAATAATGAAACTTATGCTACAGAAGGCCATCACCTATTGGTGGGGTGGGAAATTGATGGGATAGTGCCCACACTTAAAAAAAAAGAGAGAAAACTGAAAGGGCAGAATCGCTGATATTTTGTTGAAACCAACAGAAAAGAATATTAAATGAAACTTCTGGTAAATTATGTAACTGCCAAATAGCTATTGCACCAAGATATGAAATACATTTTTGAGTTATTATAAGATACACACCCCATCTCCATTCAGCTTTTTCCAACACACACACACACATGCACAAGCACATGCACACCCTAAAAGTATTTTTTGGTATCAACTACCAGTACTTTTGGAAAATTAGTTAATTGCCTAAAAAGTGCTCCCCATAACTGAATTGCACAGCTGGGCTCCATTTCACACACACTCCAGATTCAGAAATGAGTCTGTAAGAGCTTCCACGCTTCCTCCTGGAGGATAAAAGGCATGGACCAACCCACCCAATGACAGTGGCTATGGATGTTGTCACTTGGGAGGAAGTGGTGCAGAATGAGGGCCCTACAGGAGAAGATTTAAGATTTTAAATAAAGCGTAATCAAAGCAACATGTTCTCTGTTGAAATACAGACCAGGGAGAGAGATGAGCAAAGCAGACAATAAAACTTACTTATTCCACAACTCAGACGTAGTCATCACTCATCACATGTAGGGACTCTGCTTTCAGGTTGTTGTCCACGTGTATCTATTCATAGTGACAGTCTCCACTCTCGTCACTTCACATTATTACAGGTAATACCTCTGTTTTCATTTCCTTAAATAACACTGTCCAGCATCACTCCACGCTATAGAAAGTTATTACATTAGTGGTATCCAACCATTTTTTTTTATATTGGGTGGCCTCTGCTTTTTTCACTTTTATAACAATACTATGTTGAGCACATTTACAACAAGAGTTTTTTATACATAATGGGGATAATTCGAATTTCTACTGTGTTTTTCTTCTTGGCATTTGCACAGAAAGGAATCTATTACACTGCAGTCCTTTGAAGGCATCCACCCGCCTGCAGCTAGACTGGAGGATGGGAGACTTCCATTTTTTTTCATCAGTGATGTAAAGAAAAGTCCATGCTTGAGAGTCAAAGTAAGGTGTTCAGAAACAATACTCTGTCAAAAGAGAATTTCTAAACTCAAGCTTTGAGGGTTCAGACCACAGTATAGGGAAGATAAAATCCCCTCTGTCATTTGCTGAAGAAATCTGTGCATTGGGAACAGAACCTCTGCTCTGTTCCTTGCTCTTGAGCAAAGGAGAGGGGACAGATGCTAAGAATGGGAGTCATGATGGGTCAGGGAGGCAAATGTCCCACCCTGAAGACTGCACCCACTGCAAGGTGAACTGGACTTGGCAGACAGAGGACTGAGGACATCATTATAGTTTTAATCTGGATATATCTAATTATAAACCACAGAACTTTAAAACTACTTTTTGTTCCTTTGATTTCCTTGGTAATTAGGTTGGGACCAGCTCCATCACTTGTAGAACCCAGTGTTAATGAAAATTCAGGGATCCTTGTTTTAAAAGTATTATGAATTTCAAGATTGCTGTACCAGAGTATTAGGCAAAGCTCCAGGCCTTTGCAGTGAGGGCACAAGTCCCAAGCGCACAGGCCCACACCCATAAAAGTAACCTCCGTAAAGACAGTCTTTGCCCATTTTCTGCTGGATTGCAGATGTTTCCTCAGTTTAGGGGTCAGCAAACCTTTCTGTGAGGGGCAAGAAATGGGCATTTTAGGCTCTGGAGGGTCGTGACTCAACTTTTTCATAGTACAGCAGCACCAATGACAGTTCCCAAACAAGTGAGTGTGGTTGTGCTACAGTGAATTTCACTTGCAAACCAGGCTATAGACTTGCTTGCTAACCTCTGTCCCTTTCTCTCAGTTTTGTTTTTCTAATTCCTCTATATACTGACATGTCTTTCTCATAACATGCTACTATAAAACATATAAATATATATTCCTTACTGTTTAAATTTTGATGTACTTCGCTGCTCATTTCCTGTTCTTTATTGCGGGAAATGTGGACAGGAAAAAATGTGCCTTGGGATATATGTGAGGCATTCTTTGTGACCTAATAAATATTTCATAGGCATTTGAAAGGAAAGTGTATTCTCTGTGGAGGATAAAGTTTAAAATGTATTTATTAAATCAACCTCATTAATTATTATTCATATTCTCCCTGTCCTTGGATGGGTAAGGATTCAAATATGTCTTTCAGATTCATCTGATCTGATATGGTTTCCATCTTCATAAAGTAACTGTGAGTTATCTTAGCATGTGTAAAAGCAGAAACACCTTTGCAGTCTTGGAATGATTGCCCTGGGGCTTCGTGCATTATTCTTTTACTACACTGTTAGTTTTGTTAAGGTATTTTAAGCTTCAAAGTTTTTATTCAAAAGTTGGTAGAAAGTTTTGCCTATGAAAACATTATGTTCAGTGGATAATTCATTGGGCACATATCAGCTTTTAGGAGACACTCTTCTTTTCCTGTTTTCTGCACAAGTTTAGAATCAAAATCACCTGTTCCTTGAGGTTGTGAGCTTTCCATGAGCCAATGGTGCAAAGTCAAAGGACCTCCCTGGTTTCCCCCAAGCTCCCAGATGCTGATGATGAAGGAAGGCCAAGTCTAAAGGGCTGAGCATCTTACCAGAAGGATTTGTGTTGTGGGAACAAGGGCTGATGAGTGATGCATGCATGTGTGTGTGCAGGTGTCTGGGCTCCATGTGCATGTCTACAACCTCCACAGAACATCAGGTGTCTTTCTCTTAGAACTAATCTGTTTCCTTGAAATGGTGGCCCTTATGCTTAAACAGCAAGTTCTCTTAACTGCTAAGCCACCTCCCCAGCCCACCAAAGGAATTTTAAAAGAATATAACACTGGGTGATTATTACCACTTTGGTTCAAAAATCTAAGGATTTCTTTCCCATTTGTTGGCTAGTTAGCAGACTTGAGAAGAAGGGGTTGGGAACTAAAAGCTAACAACATTTTCTGGTGTATACAAATGTAGTGTGAGGATTTTTTTTACCATTCTGCATAAAAATGTGCATATTCTTTTTTGAAAAACAACTCTCCAGGTCTTTCATTTTGCCACATAATCTCATTGATAATATTATTATGACTTCTTAATGCTTCTAGGGCTATTACAACTTCTGTTTCTTTGTATTTTTTTGTGCTTCTCCTATATCATAATTCAAATATATTTTTCACTTGGACACCAATCTTTTCAAACATGTCTCAGTGGTAGCTGGTTTATACAGGCCATCTCCTCTGTTGTTTACCTTCCCTTTCCCCTCTCTGGAGCAGCTGCCTCTGCGCAGTGATGATGCTCAGGGGCACCTGGGCTCCAGGGGGATGGTCTGGTACCTCTCGAGCTCTAGTCTTTACTTCAAATTTATTTTCAAATTTGAGATTGTTTGTGAGACTCCTTGATGATATTTCTCTATTTATTTTTTTCTACAACTTGGCAATAGACATGCAAGTTAGACCTTGCTAGCCCCTGTTAAAGACAGGCCATCTGCTTTGTTTTTCCTATTGTTTCACACAAGTTGTGCGTGTCAGTGTCACCGTCCTCTGGATATGACACAGCTTCACCTAGACACTTCCTAAGGCCTTCTCTATGAAGAGGAGGTCACAATTTTAGATGACAGTGAGAAGGGGAGTAAGGGAGAACCTTTTTATGTTTAGCTTTTTCTGAAGTTTCAAACTATTTTGTCCTTTCTGATCTTTCCTCGAGCTCCTCGGCTCATTAAATTGTAGTTTTGCACTTAATGGTTCTCCAAAAGCCACCTGTCTTAGTTACTTTTCTCATTGCTGGGACAATACATGACAAAAGCTTAAGGAAGGAAGGAGGTATTCTAGCTCACAGTTTGATAGCCCATTATGGTAGAAAAGGCGTGATTTTAAGAGTGTGAGGCAACTGGTCACATTGCATCTGTAATATGAAAGCACAGAGAGACAAAAACTGGTACTCAGCTAGCTTTTCCCTCTTTATACTGTTTTGAACCTTGGCCCATGGAATGCTGCTGCTCACATGTAGGGCAGGTGTCCCACCCCAATTCACCTAACCTAGAAAGATCCTCAGAGTTATGTCCAGAGGTTTATCTCCCAAGTGATTCTAGATCCTGACATGTTAACAATATTAACTATCACACCACCAATTCCTTCATTCTTGTTAAAGCATTTTCTTTACTTTCATCTTTCTTGGTTTAATTAAAGTATATCATTCATTTATTCAACCAACTAGTTTCTGAATGCCTGGTGGGGTTTTTGGAATCCACAGAGAGTGATCATTAAAAGACTTTACATGTATCGAGTACTTACTAAGCAGCAGGCCCTGTGCTATGCACTTTGCATTCATTGCCATTTCATAATCATAGTTAGCACTTTCGATATGGCCAACTCTGTTCTGTAGGTGCCACTCTGTGACCCATACTATTTCCCTTTCTACAGATAAGGAATCTGAGTTCACAAAGAAGCTAAATAACTTGCTCAAGGACACACACTGTTTAGTGCTAAGGTTGAGACTGGAATCCACTAGTATCCATATTTTTAGTCCTAATGCTAAAGCTTCTTTCTGGGTTTAACCATGTACTCTTCGCTACTATGCAATACTGCCTCCCCATGGAGGGGTTAGGAAGTGTCCAGTCACAGTTGATGGTGAGGTGCTAAGACAGTGAGGACCAGACAGCACCCATGAAGTGACAGGAACTGGGGAGTGGAGCTTCCAGGAAAGGCTCAAAATTGGTACGCTTAAATGGTATCAGGAGTGCTGACTGTCTCCCATTTTAGTAAAACCAAGTGTATGAGGTAAATCACATTTCTGCCTTCAATTCACTCTTTTGTCCCTTTGATATTGCCTTTTATGTTCACAATGCCCATATAACTTAAAATCCAAGCTGACCCAATTTTGAAAGTTGAAGAGGAAGCTATTAATTATACTGGGTCTATGAAAATATTTGGCCTATTGTGGGCAACTTCCGTCACCTATTAAAAAGATCTCGCCCACCATACCTGTATTTATTGATGCTTAGTGCCACCCACTCATACTCCAGCTCTCCTTTTACCTGAAATTGTTGACTCTTATCACTGTTGCATACTTATAAGTTCTCACCTTTCTCTTACTGCTATGTAACTTCTGTAAACTTTGCACTCTCGCTGTTTTATGGAAGGGTGATAGCAGGCTGGTTATGAATCTGCTCATAACCTTTTTGCCATCAGATGCTGGGAGCTCTGCTCCCAGAAGTTCCTGTGATATTTACTAACCGGGGCTGCACATCACTGGGCATCAGAGGATGAGGGAAAGAAGATATGGTCACTAGGTGACCTACCTCATAACTAACACTGAGTGTTTCTCCTCTTTGACTCTTTTTTAAAAAAATTTATTTATTTGACAGCGACAGAGAGGGGGGAGAGAGGGAGAGAAAGAGAATGGGCACGCCAGGGCTTCCAGCCACTGCAAACGAACTCCAGACGCATGCACCCTCTTGTGCATCTGGCTTATGTGGGTCCTGGGGAATCGAGCCTCAAACTGGGGTCCTTAGGCTTCACAGGCAAGCACTTAACCGCTAAGCCATCTCTCCAGCCCTCCTCTTTGACTCTTGATAATAAACTACTCCACTGCTTGCCATAGGATATGAGCTATATGGGGTTGGGAGATTATAAACAAGGAAGGGATTTTCAATGCAGAGGCAATGTAGAGAGGTGACTGTTCTCAATAATCTTTGTATCACGGGGAGCCCACAATTAATGATGGGAGCAGACCAAATGCCAGTACATGTCTTGAGAATAAGTGGGCATCATTTAGGTTAAAGATGGAGTAGGGATAAAGGGTATCGCAGGTAAAGGCAAGAAAAGGCATGGGTCACTTCAGGAAACTATGAAGTACAGTTTTGTTGCACAATAAAAAGTTGTGGGATGTGGTAAGAGGTAAAACTTGAGAGCTGTACAATGGCCTGAGTAATAAGAGTCTTGGATATTTTACCAAGGAGTTTAAACTTTATGCCAAAAGAGCTTAAGGAGTGAGAGGTGGGGCTTTGGGAAGCTGGAGCCAATATTGGGTTTGTGTTACAAAAAGATTAACTGGCTACAAAGTACAGAATACAGGGTGAGGGAATGGTATAACAAAACCAATTTGGAGAATGAACTGGTGAGAATGTTGGAGCCTTGAGCTAAGGTGATGACTAGGTGGAGAATGGGGCAGACCCAGGAAGGTACACAAGTACCACCAAACACTGCAGTGTGAGAAAGGATTACTCCCGCGTCTTTAGCTTATGCCTGGTTACAGTGCCATCACTCTGAGATTAGAACCAGAGGAAGAGATGACTTGAGGGGGAGTCATCTCCATAGCTCATTCCTCCACCGGCACACTCTCTGCCTTCCTCGCGTACTGGTCTGCGCTGCTTTACTCCCCGCAGCTCTGCAGCTTCTCAGCTCTGTTTAGTGCAGCTTCTTTTGCCTAGATGATTTTCATTGGCAACTCCTCTGAGCTGGACCTTGGCCACCTCCTCTTCAAACTCCACCTCTTCTTGACATTTTAAAATCCTGATAATATCCTGATACTATTTATTATCCATACCCGCATTTCTAACTTCTGCCCTTGGGCTGACAACATTCAAGTCTTTATTTTCCGTTCCAAGACATCAATGAAGCTGCCTACTTGATGCCTCTGCCCAAATGCCCCACAAGTTCAGACTCGTACCTCCACAGCTCCTCTTGCTTCTGAAACCTGTTCCTTACTTGGGCAGCTCTTTCCTCTCCCAGCTGCTCAATTCCTCAAGTCACGCTCCTCAATACAAGAGAGCTTCCAATTTTATTTATTCTTGTTTTCCACCCTCCAACAATAGACAACATACAAACACACTCAGCTTTCCTATATGTGGTCTCTTTCCTCGGCATCTGACTAAATCTTGCTCAACTTCTGAGTTCCTGGTCCAAAGCCATCTCTACGAAGCTCCTAGATTCCTGCCATATTAACCCAAATTATTTGACTGTTTCTCTGGTCTTTTTTTTTTCAACCTTGAAGTCCTTGAGATTTGGACATGTCTCAGGCATTTTATAATTCTGAAGTCTAGCAGTTTCATAAATAGTAAATTGAAATGATATGTTTCTGAGCCAGGGGTGGGGACACACACTGGTAAACCCTAGAACTTTGGAGGAAGAAGAGGGAGGATCAGGAGTTCAAGGCCAGCATCAGCTACATAGCAAGTTTGAGGCCAGCCTGGTCTATATGTGATCCTGTCTCAAACCAACAAACAGAAATGATATTTCCTCTGGCCATGTGGTCTTGCTTGGAAGCTAGGGACGTGTCTTCTGTTATGGAACCACAATAGTCTTCTAGGGATAATTACCACTAGCACCATGTACACCAGCATCACCATCACCATTGTCATCACCATGCCAATCATCAGTGTCAACCCTGTCACCACCACTGTCACCATGTATCACCTGACACTCATGTGCCAAATGTTTGACTAAAGGTTTTACTCTTGGGCTGAGGAGATGGCTTAGTGGGTAAAGTGCTTGCTATGCAAGCATTGGGCTTGAGTTCTGATCCCCAACCCCCATGTAAAAGAAGAAGGAAGGTTCAGAGGTGGTGCAAGCCTATCCCAGCACTGGGAAGACAGAAACAGGAGGATCCCTAGGCCTCAATGGCTAGCTAGTCTAGCCAAATTGGTGAGTTCCAGGTTCAGTGAGAGACCCTGTCTCAAAGAATAAGGTGGGCAGTGACTAAATAAGACCCCTAACATCAACCTCTGGGCTACACGCATGCATGCACATGTATATGAACGTGCACACACTCTCTCTCACACACACACACACAGATGTGTTGGTGCACACATCTGCATATACATGTGCCCACATATATGAACACACACACAATTGTAGTCATCTACACACATACATAAGCAAAAAAGTATTTTTTAAAAAAGGTTTTAGCCAGGCAGGGTGGCTCACACCTTTAATCCCAGCACTTGGGAGGCAGAGGTAGGAGGATCACCATGAGTTCAAGGCCACCCTGAGACTACATTGTTCCAGGTGAGCCTGACCTAGAGTGAGACCCTACCTTGAAAAACCAAGAAAAAAAAAGGTTTTGATCCTGCTTAATCTTTACATTTATGTGAGCATAAATTTAAATGCTATTTTATTGACAAGGAGAACGGAGGTTCACAGAGGCTACATAATTTTTCCAAGATCACAGCACTTGGAGAAAGACTGAGCTGAAGTTTGAAACTGGAGATGCCTAATTCCAAAATCAGCACTACGTTTGAGACCTGGCTCACCCCCATGGGATGCTGGAGCACCATGGAGTCTTGATGGAAAAGGAGCCTAGTTAGAGAGCACCATGGCTTAGATGTGTCTGTTCATGGAACCTGGCAACAATTAATGGGTAAAGCATGACCTAGTCTCTTTCTCTGTATCAAGTTGGCTTCTCTTACCACTATCTAATTAAGAACTCTCCCTGGAGCTCAGTTTGAAGTTGTTCGCTGCCTCAGCTACCTCTTTGATCTCCAGCGAGGAGAAAAGCCATCATGTGTCAGCTTTTCTTGTCTTCCTACTCAGCCTCGACCTCATTTACTGTGAGAGTGAGGGAGCCATAGCCCATCACCTGGGATGCTTTTACAAAGTACACATGCTGGTCCCAGGCCTCTGAGGTTTGGATCTGGCGCTGGCTTGAGAACCACTAATTTAGCATATTCAATTCCGAGGTCTGCACTTCCCACTGGGTCCTCTTACCCACTGTGTCCTCCAGCAGTTGCTCTTCCTGCTAAGATATGCTCTAAGGAACCAGAAGTCACATCCTTGGCATGCCTAGCTCTACCCTACAATCCTCTAGCAGGGCCTCTCTACTGGGTGGAATCGCCTTAGAAGAAAGCACCTTAGAAATAAATGTAGAGGTTTTATTTACTAGTTATCACAAAAACCAGGAAGGCTCATGGTATTTAGAGAGCAAAAATGAGGAATACTAAACACCATACACTCCCTGACAGTGAAAAACTGTCTCCCTGAATATGGCAACTGCACCCCCACTGGGAAACACTAGCTGGCGCCCAGACACTCCTGATCGACACTCTGAGTTGGCCTGTAGTATGTAGGCATCCTCTGGGCCAGCACGCCTCAGTGTACTCAGGCTGCTCTCTCTGCCCAACCTGTCAAATTCCTTCAGACTCACCAACTATGGGAAAAGAATTTTTTTAAACAGGGTTTCATGCATCCCAGGCTAGTTTCCAACTCAGTATGTAAGTGAGGATGCCTAAAACCCCTGATCTTCCTGCCTCCACTTCCACCCCAGTGCTGGGATTACAGATGTGTGCCACCACACCTGGTAAAATGGTGCTGGGGACTGAACCTAGGGCTTCATGCATGCTAGGCAAGCACCCTGCCAACTGAACTATACCCCTAGCCTTGAAATTCTTCTCTTTCAGATAAATTCATGTAAGACCTAGATGGCAGAGAACCATGTCTAACATCCCTTTCAACCTTCCATTGAATCAAGCTTATTCTTACCTATTGCACCGAAGGCTTCATAAATATAGAGGGAATGGGGAAAGGAAGTAAAGAGCAGGCAGCTCCTGGGTAGATCTGAAAGATCATGTCTGACAGTAATTCCAAATTCAACATATACCCAAGACATAGCTGCAAACAGACCCTGTCCTAAAGTCACAGCTCTTTATAGTGTTTCAACTACTGTTCCTTTCCTGCTTATTCAAGCCAAAGCATACACAACTGTGTTTGCAGTAGAGATGCTGAGTGCCCACATGTATCTGGTTTTCCTTTTCTCCAAGGCACATTTCCTCACTCCCATTCTATAAGGTGAGGACATGTGACTAATTCTAGCCAGTGGGCTATGACTGGAAGGATGAGGATCACATCCTTCCTCCAGTACTCTTTGCTCTGCAGCTGTGATGGGGAAGCATGTGTCAAGGGTGCTCCCCCAGTCTGCCTCTCAGGTCAGCCATGGGTGCAGCTGTGGTCCCCATCCAACATGGGGCACATGGGAATAAGCCTGTGCTGTTTGTGCCACTGGTAGACTTGGGGTTGTAACCACAGCGCAACCTAGCCTGCCCCGATTGATCAGTGTTCTTTTGCCTGTTCAATTTTTCATGTCCTTGGGCATAGATCATGAGTCAGTGTGGCTTGGTCTGAGGCTGGGTGTCACCACTGAGAGCGGCCTTGGCCAGCCTCTCTAAACCTCAGTTTCCTCCTGTGTGAAGTGGTGATCTCAACTGTACATGTGACAGGGACTACAAAGACTAGATGGATGGTGCAGGCAACATTTCCATCACAGTGCCTGACAGGGAGCAAGGGCTCATAGACAACCAATTTTTATTCTTCCTGTTGATCTAAACTTGACTTTGTGCCCTGCCCCAAATCCTTACTGGAGTCTACAGCTTTCTGGCTGGAAGTCCTTCTAAAGTCCTCCACTTAAACAGCCAGAAGTCCAGTCTGCTTCCTGCTTCTGCCTTCTTTGCCCATAGGACTGCTCTCTGCCTTCACTGCTAGGCCAAATAATTCAGCTACTATGATCCATACTGAGAATGTATTGGTGCCAAGTAAATGAAAAGAATAAGCTGAATCTAATGGAAAAAATTGAATTACTTTCTCAGTGCAAACCTGACATATCTGAAAACTGTCAAAAATTTTCAAATATTCTTTTCTGTTTTTATAGAATAATCAGTGGGAGAGGAAAGATCCCCCCCCCTTTTTTTTTTTTTTGAGGTATGGTCTCACTCTAGCCCAAGCTGGAATTCACTATGTAATCTCAATCTGGCCTTGAACTCACAGCAATCCTCCTACCTTGGCCTCCCAAGTTCTGAGATTAAAGTTGTGTGCCACCACACCTGGCAAAGAAGATTCCATTTCTTGTTCCCAGATATTCATTTAAATTAGCATGAAACAAGTCTCAGCTGTATTTCTGTAACAGCCTCATATGCCCAAGTGATGCCAGTTTGTCTCTAGAGCACAGGGAAGTCTTCAGCATTGGAAGATAATTACAGGTTTTATTGGGACAGATGCCTTCTTCCACCATTCCTGGACTCTATTCTTGGCTTGACACTGAGTTATAACAGGTCTCCAGAGCTAAGGAAGTAGAGGTAATTATTTGGCTGACCTAGACAGAACACAAAACACTTTAACCTAACTTATTTTTATTTTTGATGTATGTACCACACATCCCAATTTGTCAACAGTCCAACCAACTACTGCCTGGACTGATAGATATTCCCCAAACTTGGAATCTAATTTCTGGAGTACTTAAAACCAATCATAGATTTCATCTCAGAACTTAAAAAAAAAATCCTAGCTTCTGTGAAATGTTTTCCTGGATGTCTTTTTTTGTTTTTCTCAAGGTAGCCCAGGCTGACCTGGAATTCACTATCTTGACTCAGGGTGGCCTGGAGTTTAAGGCAGCAATCCTCCTACCTCTGCCTCTCAAGTGCTGGATTTAAAAAACCCAGCATGCACCACTATGCTCAGCTGGATGTCTTTTAAGGCATTATTGTAGCACATTCAATGTACTTTCTAATGCACTCTGCTCTCTTTATTTGGTGCCAACCTTACATTCTCATTACTTTTAGAGAGGTATTTCTGAAAACATGATACATTTGTGTACTTTAATGCATCTACAGATCTGGCTTTACTCTTTTCATTTGATTCAACCTGAACACATTACTAACTTATTGGACCTTTCAGTGGAGAATAATCAGACACATGGAGCATCTCCAGCTCTGATTCATCAGCCGAGCTCCAGGTGGGGGGTTGACTTCCTAGAACTTTCCATCAACTATTGCTGATGAACAGTGGCCCAGTAGCTCCTCAATTAAGCAATCTTAACCACTTATACACCATAGTTTACTGAAACTCTGGTACAGAGTTTTTTAATTCCTGGAAGCCACCCAGTTCTGCTCGTTGGGCTGCCATGTGCTCTTCATTAGAGCCAACTGCACAGGGCAGAGATGAGCAGAAAGGGCCTGGCTGGGAGTCAGGAGCAGACACAGCCCTGCTCAGTCACAATCCAATCCTGGTCCAGGGCAGTTCTCTCAGCCCAGGAGCTGAACAAAAAAGGGTTTTATGGGCTGGAGAGATCTATTAGTGGTTAAGGCACTTGCCTGGGAAGCCTAAGGACACAGGTTCAATTCCCCAGTACCCATGTAAAGCCGGATGCACAAGGAGGCACATGCATCTGGAGTTCGTTTGCAGTGGCCAGAGGCCCTGGTACACCCATCCCCCCCTTTAAAAAAAGTTTTTCCTGCCTGGAGGGATGGCTTAGCAGTTAAGGCGTTTGTCTGCAAAGCCAAAGGACCCTGGTTTGATTCCCCAGGACCCATGTTAGCCAGATATACAAGGGGGTGCACACATGTGGAGTTCATTTACAGTGGCTGGTGGCCCTGGCACACCCATTTCTCTCTCTCTCTCTCATAAATAAATAAATAAACATAAAATATTTTTAAAAGTTTTTCCATCTATAAATTAGGGACAATTCTACCTGCCTTATCCACCAAACAAGGTTGTCTAGGGCCCTGTTGAAAGACCATGAGGGTTTGTAAGACACAATTTTTAACTCTAAAATGTTAAAACCTGGTAAAGCAGAAGGTCATTTCCCAGAAAAACAATGCTGTACCTGACAGTGATAAGGCTGAAAAATCTGTGTCCCTAGGGTATAACACACAATAGAAGCCCTAGACACCACCTGGGGACACCCAACGATGGGTGCTCTGGCTTCAAGTCTGGATATGTGACAAGATGGAGCTCCTTTGTATGGGGGAAAGAGAAAGAAAAATTGGTGTTGAACAAAAAGGTAGTCTCAGATGGGAATGGGGCTTTCACGGGCAGGAGCTCATGGTGATGTTGTGGTGGGCCCTTTTACATGTAAGGATTTATTGGGTACAAAGAAGAAATGACAGACTGTGGCTTTGTAATGCCCTATAAATAAAGCTTTCAGTGCCTCCTGTCACCCATCAGTCCACCCCTCCACACCCTGCTCCCTTCCCAAATTCTATTTTTTGAAGTCTTTATAGCACATGTATCATGGCCAGCACCTCCCCAAGATGAGATGGAAAATCCACCTTTTCCTCTAGGTAAAACAAATGAATATGTGACCTGTGGATACACCCTACAGTTGACAGAAGAGTCTTGCAAGGAAGGAGAGGTAGCTCATGTCTGCATGTAGATCTTTGAAGACCCTCTGGAAGACTTAAAAGGAACTCACTGCTCCTTTACTGTTTTTCTCAGAACAGAGGCCTTCCACATCTGACTTTTGAAATCCCTGATTGAATTCCCAGCAATCTATTTTTCCCAACTATAACCAGAAAAGCATGTTTAAATGAACATGAAATTCCATCAGTAGAAAGCCTTGTGCAGCCCAGTTGCCAGAGCCGCTAATAACGCCCTATTGTGTTACCGTGGTGTTTCGGGTTATCATTATGCAGTCTTTACGCCTAGTTGAGAAAACAGGACATTCCATTAAATATATAATCTGGGCTCCTTCCGAGCCAGAGATGCATCTTGCCTGAAGCTTCAAGGAGCTGAGATTTAATGGCATGAAACAGAGAACTAGTCATAGGAGGGGAGGGAATTGCAGGAGTGGAGAGGGTGGATTTAGTTCCCTGAGATCCACTGGTTTCAGCCAGTGTCTCAACAATCACCAGTCACAGAAGCCCAAGCCAAACTGAGTCAGCATTCCTTTTCTTCCCACCAGGCTGTGGTTGAGTGTTGGTCAGCAATGTCTGAGGAAGTTCTTTCTAGGACAGAAGACTGTGTCTTGAGGGATCAACCTGTGGCCTGTTTGCCATGGCTGCCTGGTGGCCCAGCCTCAGGATCTGGACTCAAAAACCTCATCATTTTGCCTGGATAGTATGCATGCGACCATACAAGTTGTACATGTACAAAAATAGCCCTGCCGTTAGGCAGTAAGACAAGGAAAGGAAATCAGAACCATCGATATGACTGTAAAGTGCATGCTTGTAAAGGGCTCCACAGAAAATTTCATTTTTGGATTAAAGAAGCAGCTTCTTTGTTAACAGGGAAGGGCTGAAAACTCAGTACACTGACCAGCACTTATTTGGTTTCATATAAAATTAATATGTTTACTATAGGGAAATTTGAAAATTCAGAAAAGTACATAATCAAAAGTTAAAATTCTACCTTTGGGCTGGGGGCATGGCTCAGTGGTTAAAGGCATTTGCTTGCAAAGCCTGCTGGTCCAGGTTCAGTTGCCCAATACACACTTAAAGCCAGCTGCACAAAGTGGCACAGGCTCATGTTTGCTGTAGCAAGAGGCTACGGTACACCCATCTTATTCTCTATCTCTCTCTCAAATGATAAATAAATATGGTGTTCTTTAAATTTTTCTACTTTCTAGAAAGAAATATTATATCATAACTGGTAAATATAGACATAAACATGTATGTGTTTAACTTTGCTTTGAAACAGGATCTGATTATTTAGCTCAGGCTGGCTCTCAGCCTCCCAAGCGCTGGCAGCATGCCCACTTTAACTTTTTGCAAAGGTAGAATGCACACAATATTTGGAAATTGTATTTTTATTTAATATTACATTTTAAACATTACATATTTCTTCTAAAATATCTTACCAGCATGCATAATATGCAATAAATGTATAATACTCTGTATATATCATGTCTAACTTAAATCCCACTATTGGGCAAGTAAGTAAATTTCAGCTTTTTTATTATTATAAATAACAGTGGCATGAGGATTTTGTGACTATTTGGATATTTTTAATGATATGGGTGTGTTGGGTAGAAATAAAGACCCTTCTCTGTTTAAAAGCACTAATACTTCTTTTCAAACCAAATTCTTTTCTGTGCTATTCATATGGCATCCATGTGTGGCTATTGAAATTTAAATTAACTTAAATAAAAGTTTCATTCCTCAATTACATGAGGAATCACATATGGCTAGTAGCTACTGTGCTGGACCACATAAATACAGAACATATCCACCATCTTAGAAAGTACTATTGGACAAGGCAAGTCCAAAAGACTACCAATTCATACTATCCCTAGTACGTCATGACATTGCCAACTTCCCCAAAGGAGGTCAACACTGAAATTGCACTTTTTAAAACATTTTTGCCAACCTAATAAAGATTGTAGTTTGATTCTTTTTCTTTTTTAAATGTATTTTAAATTTTATTTATTTATTTATTTATTTATGATAGAGAGAATGAATGGGCACACCAGGGTGGTGGGAATTGGTGTACCAGGGCCTCCAGCCACCACAACTGAACTTCAGACGTGTGTGTGCCCCTGTGTGCATGTGATCTTGCGGGCTTGTGTCACTGTGATCTGGCTCTGTGGGACCTGGAGAGTTGAACATCAGTCCTTAGGCTTCGCAGGCAAGCATTTTAACTGCTAAGCTATCTCTCCAACCCTTTTTTTTTTTTTTTTTTTTTTTTTTTTTTTTTTTTTTTTGGATTTTCAAGGTAGGGTCACTCTCTAGCTCAGGCTGACCTGGAATTCTATGTCGTCTCAAGGTGGCCTCAAACTCACGATGATCCTCCTACCTCCGCCTCCCAAATGCTGGGATTAAAGGCGTGGGCCACCACCCCCCGCCAAGCCCAATATTTTTATTTTTAACCAATTTTTATATATTTAGATCACTCTTTCAAGAGTAAATTAGGTTGAAAAGTTTCTGTAACTTGTTATTACGTTTTACTTGTGGCATTTTTGTATATAGCAGAGTAAAATATTAATATACTCCAACTTCTCTATATTTTCCTCTATAAGTCTAGCCTTCCTCTTTCCCAGTGTTATCAGTCACTTGTTCAAAAGCCATTATTTTTGCACGTACGTGGTATGTGTGGTGTAGAGTGTATGTGGTGTGTGTGTGTGGTGGTAATGGTAGTGTCCAGCATCTGCTGGTACTGGTACAGCCCTGTTCACATGTCTTCAGAAGCCAGAAAAGAATGTCAGGTGCCCCCCTTCATCATTCAGCCTCCTGTTTTTCCTTTGAGACAGAGTCTCTTACTTATTGTGGAGCTTGTTGGATTTTTGTGAGCCCCAGTTACTCTACTACTACCTGCTACCCACATAATTGGGTTTAGATACATGTGGACATGCCCAGCTGTTTATGTGAGTGCTGAGGGATTTGAACTGGGACAGTTGTGGCCCCCTGAGGCCCCCCTCATGTTTGCACAGGAAGCACTCTTAATCATCTTTCCAGCCCCCCTTCTCCCCAAACACTTGTACCAATACTAAATTCATTCCCCACCAATTTCAAATTCCACTAAATATCTAGATTTTTCTATACTGTGCTTTACCATTCCATTTTCATTAATATGGCTTATAATGCACTTCAGTATTTGGAGAGAATGTATTTCTTCATTACTCTTTTCCAAAAGTGCTTAAGATCTTTTTACCTTTGTCTTCTCTCCCTTAGATAAGCTTAGAAAGATTTTGTCAAATTCCTTCCATCACCCAAATAAATTCTTTCAGAACTTGGACTGCAAAGTTCAGTTCAACTTAGAACTTGGGAAAACCTGATTATCTCTACAGCACACAGTCATTCCATTTGGAGAATGGTGATTATGTCGCTTAATTCAATTCCCCTGTGGGTCCCTCTAAACTCATTTTTTAAAGCTCACAATGGTAATAAGCAGATATGAGCCATGAGTCTATAAGCTCCTCTTCCCACCTACTAAAGTAACACAAGAAGTTCTATTAGCACCGGGATGTATTTTCAGTATCCACCTTCTCATAAATCTGCAAGAAGGAGATCTGACTTTTCATCCAAAAGAATCTGGAGTTCAAAACAGCTCTGACGGAAAAACCAAACTCCAGGAGCAACTGCGAAGCACATTTGGTGTCCAGCGGCCAGCTTATTTTTCAGAACTCTTTTTCCAACTCCCAAATACTTTCCAGTCTGTGAAATTCATCTCCCACCACGGTAACTGCAAGCGCCTCTCCTGGCACCATCGCTTGCGCAGTTTTACAGAGCTGGGAGCTTGAGGAGTTTTTTATTGTCGAAGCTGGTTTTCAGCAGGGAGCAAGCATGAAGCTTCTCTAAGTGACTGCGGCTTGGCAAACCTGGGGGGTTGTGGGTCCTGTTTAACTGGTCAGAGTTCAGCCATGCCTTGAACAAAAGGAAATCAGCCCTGCTAAGCCCCCTCCCTGGTAGTTCACCAGTCCAAAGGCCATGATTATGAATTTGCCTGTTACCTGATTCTCAAGAAAAATGTATCAGCGGCATTTGTCAGTACCAAAAGGCACGTATATAGTTTGTTGTCATCACTCTTGGGGAAAAGGGTCAGTCAGTGCGACTGGCACCTCAAGGATGGGCGCCAGGGTCGGTGCTCAACACCCACCAGGCACTGACAAAGAAGGATCGTCTCGAACACCGGTGGTGTCGAGTGTTCGCAGACATGGACGTTCGCTATGTCCCCACGAACAAAGACAACCGCACTTCGCAGCACAGACGGCGTCTGCACAAAGAAGCGACTGGGTTTGGCATGCCCTGCAGCTTACTTTGCAAGCGCCGGCGAGCTCTGCCCGGGGTTAGCAAGCCCTTCCCCTCGAAGTGGCAAGAAGGCACCGCCACCAGGACAGCACAGCATCCCCGGGGTCCCGCCAGCTCGGGCTGAGCCGGCCCGCAGCGAGCCAGCGGCGCGGCGCCCCGACCCCGACCCTCGGCCACTCACTTGTCCAGGATGAAGTAGAGGTCGAAGCCCCCGTAGCAGGCGGGACCCCCGTCCTCGCGGCGGCCCCCGTGGCCCGCGCACGCGAGCACGAGCGCCGCCACGCACAGCGCCCGCAGGCCGGCGGCGCCCCGGCGCCCCGCGCAGCACATGGCCGCAGCCCGAGAGAGCGAGCGAGCGGGCGAGCGAGCGCAGGCCTCTCCCGCGTCCGCAGCACCTCAGGGGCACGCCATCGGCGGCTGACCACCCGACGGGTCGCCTCGCTCGTGGGAAACAAACGCCCGGAAGCAATTGTCCGGGGGAGTTCAAGGCTTTGCCTCTGGTTTCCGCCCGCTCGGCGTCGGTTTCGGGTTTCAAGGACCCGGCGCGCTCGCGGGCAGGGGGTGCTCGGCGCGGGCCGCCAGGCAGCTCCCCAGCTTGCGCCTGAAGCCTGCAGTCAAGGCAGTTCCGTCCCCACGGCTCTTTGTCCCAGATTTTAAGGATGATGGGTGGGTTTTCAGATTGTTCTTGGTTGGGCCAGTGCGGTGTCTGCTCCCTCCCCTTTCTCCCCACCGCCCTTCTGAGTTTTTGGGGAAGAAAGTCCAAAGAGTGCCACCAAGTGGCCACAGCGACGTAAGCGCCCTTGGGGTCCTGCGGATGGTCCCTGTCTGGGTGGGTGGGGGACTTCCAGATGTAGGGGGTAAATCTCCCCTTCCTTGTCATTTTCAGGTACCTACGCGCCTTATTCCTTTCTTTTTGTCACGCTCCTGGTCTTTCCATTTCCATGGCTACGTCTCTGGAGCCTGTCCATACTATCCCTTGCTTTTCTGCATCTGCGGATAGTCGTTGTAAACATTAGACGAGAACTCATTTCCTCCAAGCAGGGTGGCTCCGGCTCCAGGCTAGGACCTTTGCAAACATAAGGCATTGTGCAAGTATAGAAGGGAAGAACAAGGCCTTTGTGATCCTAGTCATCAAGTGACTACAAAGTCAGTGCAGATCACGAAGGAGCCGATCAGGGGTCGGGTTGAAATCAGCATGCACAATGCCACCGAGTGTGGTACACCAGGCTGCTCCAGGCTTGGAAGAGCTGAGCCCTCTAGATTATCTCCATCTCTGTATTTTAGGGAGTCTGTGTCAATAGTTCTTCCTTTCAGCCTGTGAACTTTAACTTTTTATCCCCCTCTTTGATGTAAGACAGAGGAAGTAAACAGATTACAAGAAGTTTGGTACTGACGCAAGTCCTATGCTTGACTTTCTAGAGTGGAGTCTTTAGATTGAGCCTCAGCTCCAGGTAGGACACCAGATCACCTTTCATTCTGAAAGTCACCAACCTATGTACACTTTGCCCCAGTTTCAGGATTCTTCCACATTAGACACACATTTTATCTTGTCTTCCACTCAAGAGCCTCTCATACTTGCACACCCCAATGTGACCATCCTTGGTAGTTTTCCTCCAAAGCACATACAATGAAATCTTCTGCAATTGGAATGCTTTATTCGCTGTGGAGAGTCTTAATTCACTATGCTAGCCCCCTTTCTAAAGTGATCCCCGGGGTCTTACATGCTCAGTAGTCACACATCTCACACATTAAGACTGGTCTGTAGGAGGCTAATGAGATAGTGCAGAACAGATGGTGTGTGACTTTTGAAGCTTGGCCGTGCAGCTACTGTGGTTTCCCTCTTTGCACTCTTGGTTCACTCACTCAGAGGGAGCACACTTCTGTGTCCTGAGTAACCCAGGCACCCTTGCAGAGGAGTCCATGTGCCAGGACATTGCCATCCTCCCCCCAGAAAACCAGCCAACATCAATCGCCAGGCATATGCCTGTACCACCTTGGAAGTGGATTCTCTAGCCTCAGACAAGCCATCAGGTGACTGTAGCTATCTGAGACTCCAAGCAAGTCTATTAGCTGATTCCTGATTTCCCTGATATTTAGGATATATTGTTTATCTGTATTCTAAGGCCCTAGTTTTGGGAACAGTTTGTTATGTGATAATAGGCAACTACTAGATACCTATTATCTTATTAAAACTTGGATATTTTCTGCAGGATAAACATTATTGAACTGTTTTTTTTTTTTTTCCACTCTTGCTTGTCCACAAAAGTCTTTTTTTGTAATACCTACTGACAGCAATACTTTGGTAACTGTTGCCCTAAGGAAAAAGTAATTGAGGGAAAATGAAAATAACTTGCCCAAGTTTTTCTTTTCTCCTGCCTCAAAAGATGGAAATCCCACCCTGCCCTCACTGCAGCACTATGATAAGAAAATAAGGGAAAGTCTACAGAAACCATCCCGGCCAGTAAAAGCCAGAAAACCAGATGGTAAACAAAAGAAATTTGAGGACAATGTAGTGAAGAGAGTGTTGGTGGGAGGACTAGTAGAAAAGGAAAGTGTTTGAATGCCCCTGAAGGGAACTGAGGGATGGGAGGAATGTATCCTTTCATCTTTGTTTCCTCAAGGTCCTCTGAAGTTATTTGAGTTTGGTGACTGTACAAAGAATAATTAAGGAAATTTTCTGAGGGCACCCATAGAGTGTTCTAAAGCCAGGAGTGCCATTGCCAAGAATAGGTGGAGGCACCAAGTCCAGAGGGAGAGAATATTCCATGTGAAACACATTTACAGGGAAAGAGAGAAGATAGAAGACTCTCCACAGGGCAGCTGGCTTTTCAGAGGACAGACAGGGAGTTAGAGTCATTCAGATATTTGAGTATTCCAGCTGCCTCTGCCTTTCTTCCAAGATTCTAGAAAGCGGTCTTTTGATACAAGCTGCCCATCTCTAGATATTAAAAGGGTCCTCATCTTCTCTCACTGCCCCCAGGAAATCTGTACTAGGCTGTCTGTTGTACTTAAAATGTTTTATATCACCCTCACTCTCCAGTAGGTCCCTACAACCATTTCCCAGATTAATTTCAGAGTTCAGAGATGTCCAAATAGCTACTCTCCTTTCCAAGTATTGTCATTCTCTTGAGGTAAATCTTAATGTTCTGATTGATTTTTACAAGTATCCTGGCTTTTATCCCTTTCCAAGGACCACATTTTTCTGTAAGAGATTTAACTACCTTCCCAACGTCCATAGAATAGATGAGCCAGCTTTGGAAGGAACCCTCCTGCCCTCAAGTCAGTAGAAGATCAGGGTATATGGCAACATCCAGGCTGTAGGTAGATATTTCTGGGGTTGAAGATATAAAGGAGAAAACCAACTATGCAGTGGAAGCCAAGGCATGACACCATCTTGGGAAGACACCATCAACGATGCTGTGGTGGTTTGAATGAACTAGATGGTCCCCAATATATTCAGTTGTTTTTTTGTTTATAGTTTGCAACTGCAGCCACCTGGCTGGAGGCAGTGTCACTGGGTGGATCTTAACATGAGGTGGTGGGTTTCAGATTTCAATGTAAAGATATGCAAAGTGTGCCTAGCAGGAGTTCCTGAAGTGTGCTATGGCTTTTGGCTTTTGGCTTTAGGCTTGTACTTCTCTCTCTCTGCTTGGGCCTGTGAAGGCAGGCCAGCTTCTTCTGCCATTATGGAACTTCCCCTGGATCTGTAGGCTTCAATAAATATCCCTTCCTCCATAACTGTGCTTGGTCTGGAAGTTCATCTCAGCGAACCTGAAGCTGTCTGCTACAGAACTATGTTTTGTATATGTACAATTTACAATGTGTGATGGTTATAAATCTTTTGGAGGCCAGGGGTATAATGTGGTGGTTTGAATAGAATAGATGGCCCCCAATATATTCAATTCTTTATTGTTTGTAGTTTGCGTTTGCAGCCACCTGGCTGGAGGCAGTGTCACTGGGTGGATCTTAAGGTGTGGTGGTGGGTTTCAGATTTCAATCTAAACATATGCAAAGTGTGCCTAGCAGGGGTTCCTGAAGTGTGCTGTGGCTTTTGGCTTTAGGCTTGTGCTTCTCTCTCTCTGCTTGGACCTGTGAAGGCAGGCCAGCTTCTGCTATTTATGGAACTTCCCCTGGATCTGTAAGCGTCAATAAATATCCCTTCCTCCATAACTGTGCCTGGTCTGGAAGTTCATCTCAGTGAACCTGAATCTGTCTGAAACAGATGCCACACGCTGTGAAAATCAGGAGAACAATTCCTGAATAAAGCCAATAAACTCAACACAAGTGTCACTGTTACCAAGAAGCATTGCAGTGGGGTAGAGTAAGCAGTGTGACACAGCACTAGGTTACTAAGAAGGGGACACCTCTTTCTAGGAGATAAGAGAATAAGGAGGTAACCTGTGAATGTTCAAATGATTTGTTTGCCATAAGAAGAATCCCTAGATATTTAAGTGTTTCAGGAATTTTAAATTCATTGTCTTCTCAAAGACTAGAACATTTTTCAGCAAACTGTTTGTCCTAAGGATTCCCTACCCTACCGTCCAGTCATGGCACATGAAGGCACTGAGATGCCTTCTTTGAGAGAATAGTGATTAAATATGACCTGTTTATCAGCTTTTCCTGCCTCACTCTACCTTATTGTCCCAAGCACCTGTGATCCAGATCCTTCTGTCAAGCTGCAACACACACAGCTTCTGCCCTGATAACACTGTCTTCTAATTTTCCAGGAACCTCACTGGATTGCTGTATTCCCTTCAAGAAACCAGACACTAAAGAAAACTTGAGTTTTTTTTTTTTTAATTTGCCACACTATGGACAAATCTGATACATCCCTACTTGTCAATTACAGGCTCTTGGAGGTCACAAGGTCAAGATTATTTCCCAGAAGGAATTTATCATCTGCAACAATGGCATTTCTAAAGAATACCAATCCATTAAGTATTGGATTTTGTTGAGAGGGAAAACAGGTATCAATAATCAAGCTTATCCCAGAGGCAGAACCATAGTCTACAGCAAAATGTCCTCAGAGTATCCAGTAGGCTAAGCCATTTACAAATTCATCCCAAGCTTGTTGAACCCAGAAGAGCAGCACTCCAGCCAAAGCCTAGCTGAGTCTAGTGTAAAAATAGAATTCAGTCTCATATATGTCTTGATTCAAATTAAGGGCAACCCAAAACTCCAGCCCATAGCCCTGTTCACAGTCTTCCTAACATAGATAAAGTCTCTCTCAAGATGGGCCACAACTCAACTCTGGGTAATCCAGAGCCTTTCAAGAACTGAGATCACATCATTGGTGGGTCAGTGTCAGCCCGGAGATAGATCCAGTTTAATTTGGTTCAAAGCCCAGCTCAGCTGTGGCCACACACCATCCCTGGTTATCTTCAACTCCATCCAAGACTTGAAAAGCACATTCTTCCAAGAATCCAGTCAAGGGAATAAGCTATAATTTATAAGCATACTCTTTTCAAAGGACCCAAATCCTTGTTGAACAAATAGTTCATTCCATCTAGAGTAGAGACAAGGCCAATTTAACTCAAAATTCAGACAAAGGCTAAAATTGACAAGTACAGTCCAGGATCCTGACAATCCTGAGATTACAAAGGTCTGATGGAAGACTGTATTAGATAAATGAAAGCCAGCACAAAGCTAACACAACACCAGCCCAGTCCTGCCAGTGCTGCTCAACTCTGGCATATTTAATGGTTTTAATACAGACCCAGAACAATCTAAACAGAAGATACCAGGGAAAATCTATCCAAACCTGTCAAGTCCATAACCTTTTTGATCCTTTTGCTAATAGACACCTTCCAAGTTTCAAGCACATGTGTGTGGATGGGATGTGTGGAAGGGTACTGTGAAGGTGGAGGCAAGAGGTGTGCTTACCATGGGACAACTAAGGAAACCTCTCCAAGGTAAAAAATACCTGTAGAATACCACGAATGGGTATGGTGTTGGAAGGTCATAGATAATCAAATTCAGTCCTTATAGTGACTGGTTTTGTTTCCTTCCTTGTCTCCTACCCTCTTCTTCCCTGTTGTTGACAACAACTGAAATATAAAAAACTAATGTTCATTTCCATAAAGTAGTCAGGATGGCATTGTAGATTAATAATCTCACCTCAGAGCATCTGGGGCAAAGCACTGCTCTGTCAGTACTAACTGATCGAGAAACTTGCTTGACCTATCCCAAGTAGTCATCTGCAAAATGGAGATTAATAATATCATCTACCTCACTGAGTTGCTAAGCATTTCCAGGAGATAATATATGTCATGGGTGGTCTCATACAAGAGATGTTGGCTTTTATTGTTATTGGGAGACTGACAAATTGCATTTAAGTTTCTTCTGGAGATGAGAATGAATTGAAAAGATCCATTTGTACATCATTAGATTTTCCTACCAATAAATCACAGATGTTTATGTACTATGGATATTCACTTTACAATCTGGAAAAAAAAGAGGAGATGAGGATTCTAGCTCATCCAGGAATGACTGAAAGTTGGTTGTTTCCTAGGATGCCTGCAGAAAACAAATAGAAAATATACTTTGGGGCTATCAATAATCTACTGGCAGAAATGCTATTTCTACTCGCCAAGAATGTTTGATTGCTAAACTCTCATGAAACATCTGAGAACATTTAATAACCAGTGATGCTTCTTTCTGTTATTAGTTTGTGATATATAGGGATCTATAAAATGTGCACTTATTATTATTCATCATGAACTCATTCACTTATTCAAAAATACTTGTGGATATCTACTGTGGTGGTCAATCTTGATTGTCAACTTGACTGGATTAGGAATTACCTAGGAGACACACTTTGGGGCATGTCTATGAGGGTGTTTCCAAAAAGGCTTAACTAAGAAGGGAAGACCCTCCCTAAGGGTGGGTTTGGTGCTGAAACCTAATGAAGGATTGTCAAAAAAGGAGAAGGAAAGCAGAATGAGCACAGGCATTCATCTTTCAGTCTCCTGACTGCAGATGCGACCTAACCCACCAGCTGCCTCTTGCTCCTGTTGCCATGCCTTTCCTTCAAGTCATGAGCCAACATAAACCCTTCCTTCCTTAAGTTATTTTTGCTAGGTATTTTGTAATGTGAATATAGTATAATGATAAACTGTGATTCATGCACTTATTATACACAACACCCTGTGATTACAATTAATGTGTACTGGACCTTCACAAAGTTGAGGTAGCGTGCAGAATATATAAGCAGTATTAGCACAAAAAGTGGTTATCCATCTGTCAGAGAAAACTCAACATATCCCTTGTACCTCTCCATGACAATTTCATACATTTATTGGGAAGAGTTTTTTGAGGAGGTGATTGGATTAAGGCAAGTACTTCTCCCTGCTTGAATGAGATACCTTTTCACTAAGAGATTAAGTGTTCATGAAGGCTCCCAGGGCAATACGAGTAAGGTATGGGCTATATAAAATGCTTCCTGACCCACTAGAAATCACTAGGGCATAGAGAGCTTGAGAGTAGAGCTGAAGTTTAACTTATGTGTTTGCCTCTGAGTATTGAGTCATTTTGGAACTTCTTGGGAGAAATAAGAACTGGGGCAGATTTTCAGAATGAAATAAGTATATGTCTAAGATGAGTATCTAAGAAACCATCACATCCCAGGCCCTCATATTGGAAAGCATTTGCCCTTCCTGTGACCAGAGTAACAGTGGAGAAATCTTGGGTTACTCTTGTAAGAGTCTGAAAGTGCCCTGCAGTAGGGACCAATTCTGAAACCAGAGCTGAGCTAACTTCAAAATAGAGAACTCAAGGCATAGATGGTGTGACCTCAGGCTTTGTTTTCTTCTCTGTTGTATTTCTTATGAAGGGTGAAGCCTGGCCTGCTATAAAGTCTTAATCATATCATAAATTTAGGCACTTAAATTATGATTTTGTCCCAAAGAAAATAGTGGAGTCAATGAATAAACATAAAGAAGACTAAGGGCCTCTCTAGTTAGGGAAATTTTTATCTTATTTTGAAACAAATGAAATTCTTAATGGAATTCTTACAAATCCAAGTGCCAACAAGGAAGAAATAAAGATCCATACTCAGAAAACTGTCCCCTAGAAGTTAGATCTGCCCAGAGGCAGGGAGAAATCTTTGGGAAGTAGATAAGGAGATATCATGATTTGTTGTTTGAATAGAAAACTAAAGCAGAAGTAGCATGGGTGTTCATTATAAATTAGTAAGATCAGCCTAGAACATAGTTCTCAGTCACACACTTGATTCAGGATCTGTAGAAAAGAGGAAAGGAAGAGAGGGAAAAAAAAATCCAGATCCAGCAAGCAGGGACACCTTATGAATATGGAGTAGGTATTTTTGAAATGCTTTTTCTACATGTTGACAGTTCCATATAAATCATGTTTTTCTAATATAGAATTACTACAATTAAATTTTCTAGCCCTCACACAAACTTCAGTACAGGGGCTGGAGAGATGGCTCAGCAGTTAAAGATGTTTGCTTGCAAATGCTGATCACCCAGGTTTGAGTCCCAGTATTCACATAAAGGCAGATGCATAAATTTGCTTGCACTGGCAAGAGGCCCTGGTAGGCCATTTTCATTCTCTCTCCCCTTTTCTACTTCCCTCTCTTCTTTCCTTTTTCTTCCTCCCTCTCTTCCTCCCTCTCTTCTCTCTGCTTGCAAATAAATAGATAAGAATGTTAAAAATACGTACTATAGTACAGCTGTGACTTTCCAGTTAGATGACTTCCCCCCATACTACAATATATCTTCATATATTTTCTATAAATTTCTCATTATATTTTCCTTCACTCTTAATTCATAATACTGATTTATATTTAATGACGAAATTATAATTCAGAAAGTAGTTATGTGAATTTTACACTTAGGAGCAATGTCTCAGTAGACAAGCCTTGAAAGTCAAGAGTGTGAGTTGGAGTTGTGTGTGTGTTTAAATGTTCCCTAAAGTAAATGAAGAGTGTGATAAGAAAAAAGGGTCAAGGTTGCAACCCAGGAGAACACTAACATTTGTACAAAGCTTGGCACAGAAAGATGTTTCTAGGAGGAAATAATCATGAATACCAATTGGGTAGAGAAATGAGAAACAGAAAACTCTTCATTAGATTTAACAACTAAAAGCTCTTTGACAGTCTTCATGAAAGAAGCTTTGTGGGGTATGGGACAAGAATCCATATTGTGATGACTGGAATTGGACATGAGGTATCAGATAGAGATGAAGGGCATGATCTCCCTGGGATTCTTCTCAAAATTCTATGAAAACCAAAGTAGGGGCAGTGAAAACAACAAAACTCGTGAGAATAGGAAAGGAAGAGGAAACAACACAGGCAAATCTAAGAACTGTGGAGCTCCATCTAAGCTGATGGTGGGGAAAATCCTGACCACTGTCATCTGTACCACATCCCTTGTAGTGAGGCATGAAGTGTGGGGCTGACAGGAAGACCTCGGTCTGAAAAATGTTTCAATGTCAGAGCTTCAGAAACTCTCTGGGTAGCCACTCTTTGCCCAACCCAGCAGAAGACTGGGGTGCTGTTCTCTGAATAGCACAATGTAGAGGTTTTCTGGAGAGCCCAAACATAGCTGAGGTTATCATTACTTTACTGAAAAGCACAGGGTTGTGGAACTGGATAGATGTTGGTTGCTGGGCCTTTGGGCCCTGCTCCTTCACAGGTTCTAATGTGCTGGCAGGCAGAACTTTACCTTGCAGCCAGGCAGGAGACTGGGAATGTGTCAGCCCAAGACAAACATCCTGAAGTTACTGACATTAGGAATTTTTTCAGGACTGACAGCTCAGGTACTATGCCCTGAAGCCTACAGAAAAAAAAAAAAAAAAAAAAAAAACAAAACAAAAAAACCCAAACAACAACAGCAACAAGATCAGCCTGTAGACTCATAGCCTTGCATCTTCCTACTCAAACACAGGCAGCTAAACAAGAATTTTCATGCAATCACAGAAAGACTAAGCTACTAAAAGTGGTGATGGAGGTGCATATAGAGAAAAGCACTTAACAGTAATAAACAGTGAGGAGAAGAAACTCTCAGAATTGCAGTTGTCAGAGAGTTAGAGAAGACACTATTAGTCATTGATAAGGTAAGAAAATGGTGCTAGAAAGGAGGAATGTCAACAGGGAAAAGAACTCTTAGAAATTAGAGCCTGATAGTAAAATCGAAAAGCAAGCAAACAACAGCAAATAAATAAATAAATAAATAAATAAAACACGATCAACAGAATAATTGGAAAATAAGCTTGAAGACATTTTGAAGGAAGTAGAGCAAAGCAGACAATGTAATGAAAAGGGAAAGGAGAAAGCGTAATTGAAATATAATGGGCAAATGCAAGACAGTCAACATCTGAATAGCAGAATCACAGATTGGGAGAACAGAAAAGAAACCATATTATAACAAACAAGTCTTCTTAGAATGAGGGATATGAGTTTCTGGTTTGAAAGAATCTTTTGAGTGCCCAAGAACAATGGTTAAAAATTACACCTATTTCAAGTTCATTAGTAAACTTTAGAATATTTTTAACTGATTTTATAGAGTCTAGAGAAGAAAATCAGGTCATATTTAAAGGATCAGGAATCATGACCTCCCCAAGACTATTCAGCAGTAATTTGGAGAAGCCAGAAGAGAGTGGACTTTCTGAACCTCCGAAAGAAAGCACTAACCACTCAGAAGCATGTCCCTAGTCAAGCTACCCATGAACATCAGGATAGCATAAGACAATCCAACAACAGGCTCAGCATTAACAAATTCACCGGTTCAGATGGTGCTGGGAGAGCTCCACTAATATGAAAAAGGAAAGACAGAAGACATGATGTTAAGGAAACAGGGTGCCCAACTCTTGATGGCTAATTTAATGTGTCAAATTGGTTTAGCCATGGTGGCTAGATGTTAGTTTAAATAGAAACTTGTAAGTTACTTTGAAGGATTTTTTTTAATGTGTGATTAATAATCACAGTAACTAATTAGCCGGGCGTGGTGGCGCACTCCTTTAATCCCAGCACTCAGGAGGCAGAGGTAGGAGGATTGCCATGAGTTCGAGGCCACCCTGAGACTCCATAGTGAATTCCAGGTCAGCCTGGGCTAGAGTAAGACCCTACCTCGAAAAAACCAATAATAATAATAATAATAATAATAATAATCACAGTAACTGTGATTTAAATATTATTATGATCCTTATTCTGTGAGTGAAAATTTCATGGCTAAATGAGGCTCAGAGAAGTCAAATACCATTCCTAGAATTGATAGAGCTTGGGTGACACCTAGCCTCCTACGCTATGCGTGTTCCTCCTTATTGCCCTCAGAAATGAAGGGAGGCTATAGACGAGTCCACAAGTGGGAAGGTGAGGATTGGAGGCTTTGAAAGATTATGCTTACATGTGAAACACAATAACCCATTTATTATTGATTATTTAATGAACTTATCCTCCTAATTCTTAAGCATTTATTTTTTCTGCATTTTGTTCATGTCATTGAACTTTGTTGTTTATTCCACTGCTGGGCAATTGGTTTTGCATCCTAAGTTTGCTATCTAAATGATAGTATGACCCTTATGTTTAGGTGAGAGGATGACAAAACTGTCCCTTGACTTTTATCAGGGACAACCATCCTTGTATTCAAGCCCAGTGCTGCCACCTTACTGATTGTAAAGTTGCTTTCACAGAACAGATATACAAAGCAGGCAAGTGAGGAAGAACCCCTCAGATAAAAGTATCACTACATCTTCCCCCAGTTTCTCATGCAATATCTGTCTAAGCAACTTGTGGTCTAACCTACTCAGCAGCAAACAACCTGTCATGATACTCACACAAGTGCAATAGTTGCGCACAGCCATGGTGGGCAATCAACTGCTCTTGATTTAGCTAATTGATCCACTCAGTGGAACAGAACCCATAGCTGGAGCTGGGAAACAAGTCAGAACCAGATCTAAAAATGAGCCCACTCAGCATTAGCAAGCTCCCACCAATCGTGGGCTACAAGTGGGCTTACACCTATTAAACTCTCTCTAAAAATAATGGTCATCACATTATCTGGTGCTAACTTTACTCCTTTACTCTCCATCAGAGAATCTGCTTCTCTTTTTCAGATAGACACAGATCCTAAGGAGAGAACCACCTCATCATACCTCAGAAGAGCCCCAGCTGAAACTAAGAATAATTGGGGAAACATGCAAGAGTGTTGGTTTCTTGGCAAACTGGGAACCAGTACAAAGGTGAAAGAGATAGACACAGAGAACAATCAACTCCTACCAAATCAGATATCCAGAGACACAGAGGCTCCCAAGACCTCATCACTGAAGCAGACCTAAAATGAACCCAACATAGCTCAGGAAAATTTGTGGAAGAGGGGGTGGAAAGAATGTCAGAGCCACATGTTGGGTCATGATACACAGAGACATTTCCTCCTACCCAAAACTGATGGCTAACCCCACAATGCATGACCCATATACCCTAACAAGGAGGGTCCCTGTGGAGGGGAGAGGACAGGGAGGAGGCTAACAATGGTAACAACTTGACTGTATTCACTGACTACAAAAATAAAAATAAAATAAAATAAAAAGCATCACTGCATTTAGCTTCCTGGAAGGCCAACCATTCCCATGGCCATCCCCATGTCCTGGTGTGTGGGACCCTGGATTTGCTTAGCTGATCTACCAGGACTTTTTCCAGAATTCTTTGGCCTCTATCCAGCCACATGTGGAGCTTGTGAAATAGAATTTCCAGATACTTCAGTGTCAAAAGTGGGGTGCATCTCCTGGATGAAAACCTGAGTAAATGCATTCCACTTGAATCTAAGTCATTCTGAGTTTCCTTGAAAGCATGCAAGCATGGAGAGCCACCCCTTTCAGTCCTTGTGTGTGTCTACTTCTCCCTGAGTTGCTGGAAAACTAATCCTTTTTGCTTATCCTTAAAGTCTTCCCTTGATGAATGAATACCTTAAAGTTGCTAGTAAAAGAATAGTTAATACTATACTTGTCAAAACACTTGCACATAGTTGGGCATGTAGCTCGATGGGGCATCATTTTCCTAGAATACATGAGGCTATAGGTTCAATCCCTAGTACCTCACCACCACCATCCCCATGCATACACAACCCCAAAGGGCTTGGATAGTCCTGGATGTAGCAGGTAGAACCAGTGCTGAGAGGGAACTTGGGTACAGGGATGAACAAGAGAATCGTGGAGCAGATTTCTGTCAGCCAGGGGTTTGTGCAGCTTGCTTGCTATAAAATAAACCACAAACATAATGGCATAAGATAATTTATCTTATTTCCCATGGTTATGTGGGTTGATTTGAGGTTTCTCTTGTGGCATCAGCAAGATGCCAGCCATTCTAGCTACAGCCATCTGAAACATCGACTGGGTAGATGTTCAAGATATCCACCTGCATGGGTTGTAGTCCATATCTGTTAGGTACCCTGCTGTGGCTACAAATCTTCTCATGTATGTGTGCCCTGTCCATGTGGTTTGGGCTTTTTGCAGTATGGCAACTGGTATCCCAAAATACCTACCCCTCCTCCAAAGTGAGCATTTCAAGGGACTTGGGCAGAGACAGCAAGCCTTCTCATGCCTTACCTTTGGAAGTCTCAGAATGTCACTTCTGTCTATCTTTATTGACCAGGGGAACTTATTATGCAAAATCTGGGATCTAAAATGAGAGAATTAGACTACTTTGTGATTCAAGGCAAAGCATGTCTGTAGGGTGATGAAAGGAACTGAAAGAGGCCATATTTTCTGTGTGTAACAGCCTGAATAGACTTTAGCCCAGAGTTTGAAACTGATGGGTATGGAATCTCTGTAATGGAATAAAATAGCACATTAACACCTTTGTGTGCATTGTTGGGTTTAATAGTTTCAATAGCCGTATAAAATAATGTGTTTTATTATTTTTTCTTTGTGTGTGTGTGTGTGTGTGTGTGTGTGTGTGTGTGTGTGGTGTTTGCATGGTGCATGTGTGTTTATGTATAGGCCAAAGACAACCTTAGGTGTTATCCTCAGGTACACTGCCTGCCTCTTTTTGAGACAGGGTATCTCATTTGTCCTGTAACTCACCAATTAGGCTAGACTAACTGGCCAGTGAACCCCAGAGATCAATTTGTCCCCACCACCCCACTGCTGGGATTACAGACAAGTGCCAAATCTGGCACTTTACATGTGTACTGGAGCGCAAACTCATGCTCATGAGACAAGCACTTTCCCAACTGAGCTATCTCTACAGCCCTAAAAGACAGAATTTTTACTACCAATTCTTCATAGAACCCTTGATCCATGTCATTGCCCTGTAACTGCTTGGTGCCATGAGAAGGCATAGAAGCTTACTTTCCTGCTGCTTGACTTTAGCTCGACTGTGGAACTCGCTGTGGCCCACAGGATAATTGTAGCTTTGATACAAACAGGGCTTTTAAATGTCCTCACCCTGAAGAGTACCTTTCTGGGATGTGATACCTTTTCTACCTGGAGCCTAGAATGAGACACAGAGCAGACTGGAGACAGCTGGACTCGTATCTCGAAGAAGAGATGTTCAGCCAAGCCCAGCATCAGTCTGTTAGTTCCTGGCTAGCTGCCCATACATGGTTAAAAATTAAATGCTTACTTTTGAGTGCTGATAATTTTGTGGTTGCTTTAATGATGAATAATGTAGTTGCTACTGTTAGCTCTAGTCCTGAGCAGTTAATTTAGCCAAGAACCAGTTTTCACATCAATTTCTGCTTAATTTATCACCTCATGTTGTTTTCTGTAGGTACTATAGGACATGGGCTAAGCCAGCTGTGGCCAGGCTTTCATAGTGCTCTTGTGGGGTGGAGGCTGGAAGGAACTAGCTTCTCTGTGGCAAGTCTTATGTGTATTTCTTCCCTAGGAAGTTCTTAGAGATTGCTAACAGCTTTGATCTCTCTCCATGAATACAAGTTAAAGGGAGATGGCTATACTGAGTTTCACTGTTTCCTGAACAATTTCCATTGAAGAGATGAACTAAGGAGGGTGGAACCATTTGCCTTCCTAAAGCATGAAAGACAGCATTGTTGATTGGGCTATTCTGTGTGCTTAGCTAAAAAGCTCCAGAGCCCTAAGCAGGCATTGGTCTTATTGAGATCAATCCATGTGTGTGTGTGTGTGTGTGTGTGTGTGTGTGCGCTTGTGTATGTAGTGTGTGCCCCACAACTGTGGTCTTTGATGCTCCTCACATTGGCATGACCTTCCTCTAATATTTAGCTTATGATACTCATGCAGAGTACAATTCTCTCTTCCATAATCCAAGCCTGCTCCCACAATGGAGAGTATTGAATAAAATGTGTGTGAGAAAAAAACCCTGGACTCAGACACCAAATAAGACTCACTCCTGTTCCTTCATCATTTGCTAGCTATGTGTTCTGAGATAAGCCTTTGCCTTGCCCAGCCCCAATTTCCTCAGAGGACTATGAAGTCCTAATCTACTTCATACTCTGAGAGACAAGAACCTTGGTGGAGAATATACACATTACATATTCTTGGAATATAAGTTGTTAATATGTGAAGAAACTTAGAAAAATAGTTCTTAATGCTGTCAATATTTTGCCAATTGAATCAAGTTAGTTAATAGCATTCTCATGAAATGAGTTTGAGGATATTCTGATTTTTCCTTATGTACTTGAATAGTCTGCATGAGATTAGAAAACTGTATATCTTTAGTTTTTATAAATCTGCTGGGAAAAACATTTGTCCTGCACTTTGCTTTTGTGATGCTGTTAAAGTTCTGAACCAATTGTTTTACTGACTATCCAGTATTTAGTTTTTCTCTTTCTTCTGGAGTCAGCTTTAGCAGTTACTTTTTAGAAATCCAGTTGACATAAGCTGTTTAATATGTTGATAAATAAAGTGGTTTACACTGGATTAGCCCAAGTTGCTGATATAACTGAATAGCATATTGGGGCTTGGGCAATAGGGAGGGTAGGGCTTGGGGGAAGGGTGGGGGGACACAAAATCTGAACCCAAATTGAACTGGTACCATAGAATCCTATATCCTGGAAATCAGACTAAAAGGTGGAACCCTCAAGCAAACCTTACAGGGAGCACCTGAATTGAAGGGACCTGGAGAGAGTGAGATAAAACCTAACCTGAAATTTCTCCTGTTTCTCTTTCTTCTCTGGCTTTTTCTTTTTTCTTTTCCGTTGGCACTGGCCTGTAATTCCCTGTACCAGGATATGGTCTATATCCACAATGAGCTGTTGATCAGAGAGACCTACTAGATCTCCCAAAACAAACAAGACAGACTTCTGTCCGAGCACTTGATTATCCCCCAGAGGTTAATGGTAAGACCCTACTGCTGAAGACACCAATCGCTATCAGCATTGACCATTGAGAGACCTGGTTGGAATCCAGAGGAGAGCCAATCCTCAGATAATTAGCCCATCTAGTGCTGGAAGGCACTACATGAGCTACCGGGGGAAAGTGGCCAACATCTGTCCAAGCAACTCAAAGTCTAAGCAACTCAGAAGCAAACAACCTGGCCTGATGCTCACTACAAGTGCAATAGTGGCACACAGCCATGGTGGGTAACCAACTGCTCTTGGATTGGCTAACAGACCCACTCAGTGGAAAGGAAATCATATCTGGAGCTGGGAAGTAAGTCAGAATCATATCCAGATAATGATTCTACTTTCCATTGTCAAACTCCCACTAACTTTAGACTATAAAAGTGTCTAAACCCTTGTAATTCTCCCCAAATCAATAATGGTTATACCATTTAACTGGCACTGACTTCACTCTCCGTTGGAGAATCTGCTTCTCTTTTTCAGATGGGAACTGGACCTGAGGAGATAAACGACCCAGCACACTCCACCCTGGCCCCAGCTGAACCCACAGAGGAACTAGGGAAATGAGCAAGAAAGCTGCTCTCTTCGTAAAATTGATATTAGTACAAGGGTAATGAAGAAAGATACTGGGGACACTTGATACCTAACAAACCAGACATCTAGATGCTCATAAGTACCCATTACTGAAGTAGATTTAAAATTCTCCAAGCATGGCTCAGGGAATTTTGCAGAAAAGGGGGTAGAAAGATTGTTAGAACCATAAGGGACATTTTTCACAGAGACATTGCCTCTCTCCCACAACTGACTGCTACCCCCATAATGCATGGCCCACAATCCCCATGGAGTTGACCTGCATTCCCAATGAGGAAGGCCTCTTCAGAAAATGGGCAGGAGGAGGGAAAAGATGGTACCAACATGAGATGTTTACATACAAAATATGTCCATATCTAATAAAAATAATTAAGAAACAAATAAAAATATAAAGTTAATCAAACAAAGGAAAAATAAAGTGGTTTACAATACCATCTTATTAACAACTTAATTTCTGTAACATTTTTATGTAATTCCCTCTCCTTTATTATTCTGAATTGCTTGTTTATGATTTATCCCTTTTTCACTTGGTGCTCATTTTACAAGTTTATTAAAAGAACCAAAATTTGGGCTAGAGGAATGGCTTAGCACTTAAGGCATCTTTTTGCAAAGCCAAAGGATCCAGGTTCAATTCCCCAGGACACATGTTAGCCAGATGCACAAGGGATACGCGTGTCTGGAGTTCGTTTGCATTGTCTGGAGTCCTGGCCTGTCCATTCTCTCTCTCTCTCTCTTTCTCCCTCTCTCTCTCCCTCTTTCTCTCTGTCAAATAAATAAATAAAAATAAAATATTTTTTAAAAAGAACCAAAATTTGACTTTGCTGAGAATTATGATTATGAATTTATTTTTATTAGTGATATCAGTGAATATCTTTCATCTTGCTTTCTTTGGAAATAATATGCTTTTGGAAAAATTTTAAAAGTGAAGACCTTACTCAATGTTCTGCTTTCCTTCTTATACAAAATGAAGATTTAAGAGTATGAATTTCTCCTATGTGTTGCTGTGATACTACTCACTGGGTTTTCTCTGCAGGGCTTTCATTAATGAATAGTTTTACCAATTAATTTTTTAGGTTGGTATTATAACATTTATTTAAATAATGCTATGGGTTAATAGAAACAGCAAAGAACCAAAGAATTAAGATGCAAGCTATGTAACATCTCAGCTAAATCCCAGAAGTGTCTAATGTAGTCATTCATTAGCTAACTAAAAGCCCAAGAAAGACAAGATATCCAATATAATAAAGTACTGCAAAATAATTGCCAATTTTCAGTTATCAAATTGTGGCTTTTGAATTTTGTATCCTTTTCTCAATCAAGAAAAAATTTAATGCAATACCAGTAAAAATTCCAGCATCATGCTTCACAGAGATAGAAAATATGATCTCAAAATTCATGTGGAATGGCAGCAGGCCTCAGATTGCCAAATATATTCTCAGCAAAAGAAACACCTATGCAAGTATCACCATACCTGTTATAAAGCTACTATGCAAAGCCACAGTAACAAAACCAGCATGGTACAGGCATGAAAGCAGAAATATAGATCAATGGAACAGAACTGAAGACCTGGACCTTATGTCAAGTAGCTACAGCTACTTGATCTTTGACAAATGTGCCAATAATGTAGACTGGAGAAAAGACAGCATCTTCAACAAAGGGTGCTGGAAAAATTGGATGTCCATATGTAGAAAAATGAGACTAGACCCACTCATCTCACCATACACAAAAATCAACTCCAAATGGGTTAAAGACCTCAATATAAGACCCAAAATTCTTTAACTACTGGAAGAAAAATAGGAGGAAGGGTCCATGATATGGGAGTGGGGAAGGACTTCCTGAACAATACCCCAGTAGCCCAGGAAATTAAATAATCATTCAACCAATAGGTTCTTATGAAACTAAGAAGCTTTTACACAAACAAACATACCATAAACAATGCTAATAGATCACCCACCAAATGGGAGAAAATTTCATCAGCTATACCACTGACAGAGGCCTAGTATCTAGAATCTACAAAGAACTCAAAAAAAAAAAAAAAAAAAAAACAATCCACTGAAAAAAATGAGGTAAAGAACTGAATAGGGAGTCCACAGAGAAAGAAATACAAATGGCAAGCACACACTTAAGAAAATGTTCATCATCATTTGCCTGCAATTAATAGTCAAATAACTGACTGTGGCTCCCACTACACCATGGGGAATACCAGCAACCCCGCTGGGGGGGGGGGCTGAGGAATGGGAGAAGGGAGGAAGGAAAAGATGATACCAACACATGATGTTTCCATACAAAATAAGTTCTTAATAATAAAAAAGAAAATGCATTGTGATGCTAATGATTTGAAATTTTGAGATATGAGTTATGATTCAGTATGTATTGGCTTTTTCTTAATGGCCAGGAATGTATATCTTTAGCTTTGTTAGGGTTATTTAGGGGTAATTCACCCAAAGACATGGGAGTAGAGTAGAAATCCACTTCTGGCCTTTAGGATTTAAAGAGTATATGAGAACAACTTTTAAAATGAAGTTCAAGTTCATGCTGTGATACACATTGTTGGGAATCTCTTTTCTTCCAGCTTGTTCTCCTACAATGGAGACTCTTATGCTGTGTAAATACCATGTAATTTCACTTTCCTGTCAATCAATGAATAGAGGTTGAAGACTATTGAGCCAAACAGGGTCAAGGAAATTTGAAGGTGGGATTCAACATTAGACAGTATCTCTTGAATGGGAAAGACATGTAAACATGGAGAAGGATGCTGATTCATCATTCTGGTTCATCTATCAGGTGTATGAACAAAGGAAAGAGGCCATCTTCAAAATGAAGAATAACATATGGAGGAGGCAATGTGGTTTTAGGGATAGAAGAGGAAGTCTTGGGTTCTTGGTGTCAGTAAAGGTTCATTTCTAGTCTCTGATACCTAGCTCCTCCACTTTTATTACAGATACTCTAGTGTCCCTGGAGGCAGTAAACCTCCTTTTCTGGTTTAGGCTATTAAAATTTTTGTCCTTGCTGATCTGAAATGTCACTTTGCATCCAGCTATAAGGCAATCTTCTGGGCAGTGGGATGGTGTTGGAACAATTCCCAGGCTGGGAGTTTTAGTCTATGAAGCATCTGAAGAGTCCTTTACAGGAGACAAGTCTTGAATACAGACTGATGGTGGTGCCACCCCACAACTCTTAACATCATGTGCATTCCAGTAGAAATCACGAGCAATGTTAGTACAAACTGAATTTGGTGCCAAATAAATTTATTGAACCTTAAAGAAACCAAGCATAACTCAAAGAAAACATTTTCCTAATGATGTGATAAAAATGATTAGAATCCATGCTGTATTACAAAGCACATTCTGGTTATTAAATTCATCGTAGCTTCTAAAATTGTTCCACCGTTGATCCACAGAAGGACATATTTAGAATCCAGAGTATATTAGCAGTATAGCACTTTTTTGAGTAAAAAGGCAAGTTTGACCCTGATAAAAAGAAAAGAAGTTGGTTATAGTGAAAATTCAAAGATTCTTTTTTTGGTGGGGGGAGAGAATAGGAGTGTCACACAACTTTCAACGGATGAACTAATTTCAAGATTTATCACTGTCTGTCTCTCTATCTATCACTGTCTATCTATGTATCATCTATCATCATGTTCTGTGTATCTGTAACTTGTTTCTGTAGATTCAGATTAGAAACAAAATCTATAGACAGATTGTATCTATGTAGATAATCATTTGCCTCAGAGATCTGGAAAGTAGCTCTATATAAACACTTTGGTTTTATGTAATCTACTCTTTAATATTCAGAAATTAAATGCTGAGGCTATAGAAAGTCCATAGATTTCATTGGTATTTTCCTGTCCTTTAGCCATCCATGCTTTCTTTTGAATATGACTAGACTTTCCCATTCCCCCTGCCCCCTTCCAAAGAAAGGCAGAATTCAAAAAAGGTAAAGAGCACAGAACTTGACCCAAATGCTTGGATTGACTCATGCAGAAGTTTTGTGATCTTTCTTTGTACCTCAGCTTATTCATGCATTAAGGAAGACTAACACTAGAACTTGTAATATAGACTGCTATGGGGAGCTAATGAACTAACACATATAAGGCCTGTACAACTGCCTGACATGGAGTAAGCACTAGAGTTAGCACTGATGAGTACCCTCGCATGGTTGGTGCCTTCTATGGTCAAGCTTGATAGTTCTATTGGCACTAACTTGGGATGTACCTTAGGAAAGGTACTCACCTGGAACCTCCTCAGCAAAATAGGTTGGGAGTCCCTGGCACATGCCAGCAATCTTTGTCCCAAATCTGCTCAAATCCTCCATTTTGTTAGGATTGATGGAGTACATCAGGTCCTTGGGAGGTGGTCCTCTGGGCCCTTTACCTTGAAGCTGAGTGTGCAAAAGAAGAAAGTAAGGAAAGAAAGAGAGAAAGAAAGGGTGGGGAAGGGAAAGAAAAAGAGAAGTGATGAGTGCCAAGTTCAGGGGTGTGTTTACTTGAAGGGGTATGAGGACTATGGATATTTCTTAGCTACCACTTTTTGTATCCCAGGAGCCCATTCTAGCTCTGAATATGTCAATCTTTCTAAGTCTCTCAAGGGACTTAGATGGTTTGAAACCTCAGCTGTTCATAAAAACAGAAGTCTGAAGCTGAGTTTATTCTGAAACTTGGACCTCATTTGTTTACCTAAATACTTTTGGGGTTGAGCTATGTGATAATTCCTGAGAATGTGCCTTTTTTTATTTTTCTACCTTGTCAATGGAAGATATCCATTTACTGGCTATAGGAATATAAACAGGCAATTTTTTTGTAAAAACATATTCCTATCTTTTCCTATCCACTACAACTAGGGTTTACAGATTAATTTATGACAATCAGTTACATTTGAATTTCATGTAGCTAATAAATCATTTTCAGTGTAAGAATAACCCAGATATTACACAGGACATACTTATACTTTAAAAATCTATTATTTGTCTGAAAATTCTAACTTAAGTGGATATCCTCTTTTTTTGCAAATATTGATAAACTTGACTATTAATTGCAGGCAAATGTCCTTGAAGTCTTGAGGGCTTGACTCCACCCTGTAGAGTGAGCCATAGCCTCTGGTGTGGTGGCAGTTGCCCTTTCCCACCCAGACAATTTCCTGTTCTTCCCCGTGTGCCATTTACTATAACAGAGATTCTGACATATTGTCCCTAAGAGGGAATGAGTGTGACCCATGCATTATTACAAGAGGGGCCATGAGACCTCTTATCCGAAATAAAGACTCATTTTTACCTTCTTCTCCTTGACCAGTGCATCAAGGGTTTGAATGGAGGGCATGACATCCTTGTTCATCTTATGCACAATGCAGGTCTTCTTGGCAAAGAGTCTCGTTGCAGCAAAGCTCTGTTAAAGCAGAGAGAACACGTGATGTGTATGTTCCCCAGACCTTTATCACAAGCTAATTCCGCCAGCAAAGGGAAACACAACTCTAGGATCATGATGAGCTAGGACATGCACACTGAATCTGGTTGTCTTGTATTCACGTTTATGACCAATGTGCTGTGGATGAATTCTTGGAGGGCAGAGATGGAGAATCTGACTTATCCCCTTGATTTGGTATTTGACCTCTTACCAATTAATATCATCATTTATAATTTCTGCCCATCTTTGCAGAGAGGAGCCTGCTTGTCAGTTACCTACATTTTCGTAATCCCAGAGGGCATTCCAGGAGTCCCAGCCATTATTATTGTCAACATTGGCCACATTATGTTCATTGTTGACGCTCACTGACTGTTGCCCGCTTCCTGCCACGTTGTTATCATCACTGATGTTGATATTCTGAGGTTCATGAGAAATGAAGAATGATTTAAAAATACATTTCTTTGCAAATTCATTTGGGTAATAACCTTTAACAAGTGAGACTTACATAATCAGCAAAACCAGGAACTATGAAGAGTCCAAGGAGTCCAATTACAATAATCTGAAACAACAGATAACATGGACTGCAGTTACTAGGCAGGGCAATAGCCAATATTATTAAATATATTTACTAATTTTACCTATATGTTGAGTTGTATTTTCTTCTTTCACCTTATATTTTTAGGTGTAGACAGTTCCAATGATAATATAGAATTGATTAATTATAACTATATCAACATAACATATAGTTTTATAATTTCAAATAGACATTATTAATGGCTGATGAATAACTTTTCAAATGAATACATTCATAGTATAAAAATAGCTCTGAAATTTCTGAAAAATCACATCTGAAAACTAATCTATTTTCTTCTGTGGTCTTGGATACTTTCCTCTTAACAGAAGAGAAATGCTCTTATTATTCTTCTTAATTAAGAAGTTTCCATTATTTTTTATTATTTTGAGAAAGGGTTAACATTAGTCTCTCAAAAGTTAGATGTAGAAGAAAATTTTGAGAACATGTAGTATGATGTCATCTTGTACACATTAGGAAAGAACAGAGAGGTCAGAGGCATACAGCCATTCGTGGCAGAAGTAGGAGGGAAGGGAGGACTTTGACAGGTGTTTGGAGTTCTCCCTGCTTTTGTGCAGCCTCATTGCTCTAAAGAAGGCATTTATAGATCATACTTTACAGTTATAACCTCTTTATGAAGCAGTTTTCCATCACAAACTCCTGTGTGGAGTAATGCTGAAACCAAAATATGTCCATGTGATTCTGTCCCCTTTGTACTCTGCTATCGGAAATGGTACCAGGAGCACCCTGGCACAGCCTTTGGGGGTAACGCTCCAAGTGATGCTCTTGACATCTGTTTGGAGCTATAGGAAAGAAGGTGCTTTACCTTCTTCACCAGACACTTTACCAAAGAAATACTGGGACAGGGCCCAAGGGAAACCTTTCTTACTTGGATCCATTTTATAACAAAGAATTCAAAAAGCCTCTCACCCACTGGTTTGGATAATAAGCTTTCAGTCTGGCCTGGACATGCTCAGGAGTTTCATTCAGTAAAGGGGAAATCAAGGATGAGAAAGTTCAGGCAGTTAGAAACCATTTGGGGCTTAGAAACCACTTGGTTCATGTAGAAACCCAAATCAGGTGAAATGGAAGGTAATTTTAGTGTAAGATGCCCTGACAGCTGTCTGATCCCAGCACAATTGCACTGTTCTGTATAGTGTTTATAAAGGCTGCAATTCTATTAGAAGGAAAGAGTAACATTTTTTCAAAGTTTTCCATTATGGTAATAGTGCCATAAGCAGAAGACTTCTATACCCCAAACTATTAGCAGTCTCTAGTGATAAGGTCATAAGTTCCAAATAAAAATCTGACTTACTGTGAGCTTCATAGTCTCAGCAGTGTGGTCAAGCAGAGGAGCAGGCAGGTATGGACATGACACACAGCCCTCTCATATTTGTACCTGACCAGCTTTGCTCAAAGTAGGTGTGTTTGGGTGGAGTCAGAGACTTATCTCTCCCTTTCTTGTATCTGAATCATGACCTATGTCCTTGAAGCCTTTCAAAATCACTGCCTGGGTAGCAAGGCACTTTGACAAGGAGTTGATCTGGCTCATGACCTCCTGAAATCCAAGGTATCTTAACAAACTCAATGGATTTGTGATAACTTCTGATCCAATCAAATATATATTGACAATGCTCAGATTCAGGTAAAGAATAATCCCTAAAAGCAAACACCACCACAGACGAAATCTGTGTGCATACCTGGCCTTCCAGATATAAATTCTTATAGGACTGTGGGAAAAGTTTCCTCTCACCTTTTCCTGATCCTATTGCGTGTTTTAATTGGTATAAATATGCATTATGAGCTACTCTCACCAACATTCCCGAGGTCCTCACTTATCAACCATTTTTACAGTTAGAACCCTGTGGGCAGTTTTCAGCACTTTCTTCTCACCTCTACATGGAATTAGTTACTAATCATTGTCATTACATCTCAGAAATGTCTCTTAGCTCAGGCCTTGGTCATGGCTTTACTTGATAGACTTTCTATGGTTGTATGATTGGCCAGCCTTGTAATGACTATCTTAAATTTTAGTGTGTTTTCCCATTCCCCCCCACCAGGATTGCCCTTCTAAAGCAAATGATGTAAATAGCACTTTACCATGCTTAGAAACTCTCACTGGCAGCCTTCAAGGTGGAGTTGAAGCTCATTGGAATGTTATCCAGTGTCCTTCTTAATGAGGGTTCTAGCTTCCCCAAATTTCTGTCCTGGATGTCAGGTGCCTGCTTTCCAACCACCCCAGACTTTCATGGTATTGGAACATTCAAGGTGCTTCACACCCCTGTGTCTTTGTACATGCTGTCTCTTGTACTGGACTATTACCCCTTACTTTTCTTTAGTTGGAAAATTGCTATTGATTTCTCAAGTCCCAACTCCAATACTGCTATCTCTACCACCTCTTCTCCATCTCTCAGATAGAAACTCCTTCAATGTCTCTTGGAGATAGCAAATAACTCATTGTATTTTTTATTTTGCTTCTGGAATATAAAACTTTCAGAAATCATATTATATAATGTGATATACTGTATAATAATATAGAGAGTTTTTGCCACTGAAAGGAAGCAGAAACTGTGATTTGGGCAAACAAGTAAATACTTAAAATAACCTTAGAAGTGAATTAAAGCTTAAGGTTTTTCCTGCTTTCTTCTACAGAGTCAAATTGGTAACTCAGATTTGCTAAAGAGGAAAACCAGTTCATTGATTACTGATGTACAGATTTCTACAATTGTCCTCTAGACCATGGACTGGAGCTGAAGGGGCTGCATGGTCCTCAAGCTTGGCTCATTCACAATGTCTCTTCCAATATGCTGCTATATGTGGATTAGAGCAGTTAGAGTAAAACTTGGCTCATGTTTTTAATTCATCCACAAGACAATTCAAACTCATTCTTTAGCTGTACAAGGTCAATAATCCTGGGGCTAGGGACAGATACATATGATGAGATATCTGCTTTAGAGACCATCATTGTACCACAAGGTAAGAGTGGACAGCAAAGGATCTGTTTTTAGATTTAGTGTGTAAATTTTATGTGTAGATTTTAGTGTGCAGATTTTGTGTGATAAGCTTGGAACACTCTTGCAGCCTCCAGCACACATTTATTTATTTATTTATTTATTTATTTATTTATTTATTTATTTATTTAGATAAAGAAATATAAAGAGGCAGATAGAGACAGAGAGAGAATAGTTGTGCCAGGGCTTCTAGACACTGCAAATGAACTCCAGATGCATGTGTCACCTTGTTCATCTGACTCACGTGGGTCTTGGGGAATCAAACCTGAGTCCTTTAGCTTTGCAGGCAAGTACCTTAACCACTAAGCCATCTCTCCAGTCCACATTCTTAATGTTATACTTTCCCTAGGACTCCAGATGGCATAAGCTATGGTGGATCTGTGAAATGTTCATGTGGTGCATGATCATGACAGATAGTAGAGACAGAGAGAGAGACAGAAAGAGAGAGAGAGAGAAAGAGAGAGGAAGAAAGATGATATTATTCAGAGTTTAGAGAAGGAAAATTTCCATTTATGTCAAGTGTGCTGGGAAAAATGTCTAAAACAAAACAATCTGTACCATGTGGTAACATCCAGATTCTCCTAAACTCAAATGTCCTAAACCTTGTTGTGTTCCTTTATTTTCATTTTTCCCTAGCTCCATGAGCCTCTCCCTGCCCAGAGAGGAGTCCTTCTTAGAAAATTCTGCCACTGAGAATGCACTTGGATTTGAAATCCTACTTGGGAGCTGATTAGAACTAAGAGCCAGGAGACCTAGATTCTGTTCTTCCTTCTTTCCATGAGTCATTGTTTTCTTTTTCTGTTGTTGTTTATTTTTATTTATTTATTTGAGAGTGACAGACAGAGAGAGAAAGAGGGAGACAGAGAGAGAGAAAGAGAGAGAAAGAGAATGGGAGCACCAGGGCTTCCAGCCACTGCAAATGAACTCCAGATGCACGCGCCTCCTTGTGCATCTGGCTAACGTGGTTCCTGGGGAATTGAGCCTCGAACCAGTGTCCTTAGGCTTCACAGGCAAATGCTTAACTGCTAAGCCATCTCTCCAGCCCCCATGAGTCATTTTTTCTTCCTCCAGTCTTTAAGTTTCCTATGGCTAAAAGAGAAGAAGTTCTTTACACACTATTATTATCCACTTAGCTCCCAAATCAGAAGAAGCCTTTGTCTATACTTTGTGGGTAGGTGAGTCTCATGGCTAACCTGGGTTGTAGAAAGTTAACATTTGCCTCCAAACTATAATGACACTGACAAATTAAAGAATGAGTCACACAAGTATATCTTGACGAGTAAAATGAGTTTGCTAGGGATCACTTACGGAATGGTAGAGACAACAGATGGCTGCATTTTGTAGAAATTTCCACCTCTAATCAAATTCTGGAATCAGTCATGCTGCCATTATGCTACAAAGCCAGTCACCAGTCAAATCCCTATGTTATGCCTTCATATCTAAAGCAGAATTAATACAAACATAGGCTCAGGCTACATAATCTGAAGACATCAGAAGTAACTATGCACTCAGACAACATAAGCCACAGACAAAGCCAGACACTAGGAAAGTTACACTTTTCACCTGTAGTAAAGATTGTTTGCTTTGTTGTAGTCTAGAATGTAGAGCACAGAAATGGTAGACTGCTAAATGATGGAGTTACTCTGACTAGGATCAAGAGGACTTGTTTCATTATAGTGAAACAGTGTGTGTGCACACATGCAAATGGATACCAACCCTCTCCTCAATTCTGGTATTATTTAAGGCCAAATGTCCTCATCGAAAGTTAATCTGCTACTCTCTGTCACCCTATGAGCTGTGTTCATATGTTTCCTGTCTTTTCATGGGAGGAAGCCATGTTAGTGTTCTTGTCTCCTCCACAGGGCTTGGGACATGCTGACACATACATGGTGATTACTTGGCCCCTCTGTCTCATTTGGAATAGCCTAAAGTTGATGAGCTAGCTAGAGGACATAAAATGTATTATATTTATCCATTTCTGGGTTTAGTGACACACTGAGGGAGTCTTAGGTGACAGTGCAGTCCCAGTTCCCTAGGATTAGTGTGGGACAAGTCATCTCATGGGTAAATAGGGTCTGCCCTGCCCACGGAGGTTAATACTGGGCCATTCTCCAGGCAAGAGCCTATCATCACTTTATCTTCCAGTGTGTACACCCAAGGCTTCCTTTTAGCCTACACCCTGCCTGCCATGTGAACTAAGTGAAAACTCCCTTTCTCTGGAATAAATGAGATGTCTTCCATATGCTCACACCATGGACCTAGAGGAGATATACTGCTTTCTCACAGAAATCAGGCTTTCTGTATACTTTGATTTTTCCCTGTGAGTGGAAGGGGACATTTACCTACAGAATACATTTCCATCAAGGAGTATTTCCACCTTCAAATACTCGGGAGTCTCTCTGCTATATGGGCCAACTAGTTATTAAATCTTTAAAGTCTTTTAAAGTCTTTAGCAATCTTGCCTTCTCTTGAATTCTTCCCCTATTTTCTGATATTTAGGACTTAGCTAGCTTTGTCCAACTCACGAAAATTATAATACTGTGAAATATGTGTTTGAGGACTGGGAAGATGGCTCGGTGGGCAAAAGCACTTGCTGATAATCTGTGTTTAGATCCCCAGAACCCTCATAAAAGCTGGACACAGGAGCAAGCATCTATAATTCCAGCACACCTATGGTGAAATAGAAGGAGGAGACAGGAAAATTTCCTGAAACTCATGTGCTAGCTAGCCAGGCCATTTCAGTGGTGAACTAGAGACCTTGCCTCAAGCAAGTTTGAAGGTGAAGACCAATACCCGAGGTTGTCCTACTCTGACCTCCACATACTCACTGTGGCACCCATACTCACACAACTCACATAAATAATAATAATAATAATAATAATAATAATAATAATTGTTGAGTGAGGAAGCCCTTTCATTGAGAGATTTTGTTTCTTTGTCTTGATTATTTCCCTGCAAAACCAAGGCACTAGTTTAATGGCTCTTGTGATGACCCCAAGTCAACTATTCACTGAGAAGTCTGAACACATTTCATTTCTCAGAAACTTTTATGCTCTTATATCTTGGTCTGCCTGCCTGTAGTTAAAACTGTAATACCAGCCCCCAAGCCCTAGTGTTTTAGGATGGTATACATGCATTGTACTCCCCATACATACTGTGGTCAGGAATAACATGGCCAACAAACAGCAACAGGAACATATAAAACAGCATGTTAATAACTACTGCAAGAAAGCTTTAATTCAAGAAAATCTCAACTTATTACATTAGTTGTTTGTATATAGGAGAGAAACCCTTTCCAAATCACAACAAAGTTGAGGAGCTCTTTCTTAAGGCATCACTGATCTGTTCGTTCTGGGACCATTGCCTACCACACACACACACACACACACACACACACACACACATACACGTGAATTTTGCCTTTCTGCTGCTGCTTAAGCTTGTCCAATCACATTTTCCAAGCCTTCTGGATCTCATCAGCGGCAAGCAGTGATGTATCATACATCTGCACAGTTACCTTGAGTATTGTAAGGAGGATTTGGAAATGTTTTGCCAAAAGAAGATCTCCTGAGTAATTTCATCATCTGTGTAGAAGATAAATAGAATGTTGGCCAATAGCCTCCTTTTTCATCATCACAAAGAATGGTTGAAACTGGCTGAGCACTTCTGGCTCTGAAAAGGTCTCTAGGAAACATGGCGTGCTTGTGTGAGGAATGACAATCACAGTGATGGTACACATTGCTCATAACTGCCTCGTGGCAGTTGGAAAGTAATATCACTACTCCCTGTCCCATCACTGTTACATCTTGCTCATTTGTAAGGAAGCAGTTTAGTGGTGAGGTGTAGAACTCATGGATAAAGTGTGCTTATTCAGTCCTAGCCACCAGGTCTGGATGACTGAACCACTCACTGAAAGATGAGCTTTGGATTTGATTAGAATCCTAGTGCTATGTGGTAGAGTCACACCCAGAGTGGGTCAGGGGAGGGCCCTGGGACCAGCCTATGTTCTGTAGCTTCCTGGCAGGTGAGGCCAAATCAAAGGGCCTGTTGTTACAGTCCATGAGCGATGAAGCACAGCTCTGGCTCAGAAACCACTCAGTTTTCTGCAGGGTCACTGATCAGAACTGGTTTCCTTTCTACATCTCAAAGAGACCATGTGGATTGTCTTATGTCTGGAAGAGCATGTCCTCAGATGAAGATACTGGATCCTCAGGACTGCCTCAGGAAATCCAGACTTCCTTCCATTATTCACCCATGCCCTACTCCTACCAGCACACCCAGTCTCTAGTTCCTGAAAGTTCTCAATGAAACATCGTGTCCATTCTCAGGAGTGCATTTTTTCCTTGAATAAAAGTCATCTCTCCTCATGTAGGCCGGGAAAGCTGTTTCAATTTTCTATTTAACAAGGGACCACAGGGCCAGCAGCCCTATGCTCATATTGAAAACCAACCAGTTTAAAGAAATCCACTGTGTTCTCTATGATGCGAAGACCTGTCTCATATAATTGTAGTAGATTTAAAGGTCTAGATCTACCAACGGTCATACTATGAAGTCCTGAAATTTGTATGAAAGGTGGTGCTGGCTTTATGGGCTTGGGACCAGGGTGGTCCTCCAGGGCTCATGCTCTTGTGCAGAAAGGGTCAGGGACACACACAGATACTTTAGATATTGGCAACTTACCTGACAAATATGTCTCTGCCCGAGGAACTGTGACATTAAATAACAAACCCTACCATCACAGGCTGAGAGACACAGGAGAGATACAGCTGAAAAGAAAAAAAAAGGCTGTTACTTTCTCCTCTTTTAACAGGGGTCCTGCATTTCCATGTTGCACTGGGATTATACAATATGCCCTGATGGGAGCTGAGACACATGAATAGGATAGGTACCAAAGTGTGTTAATAAGACAAGGTCCTGGGGTAATAAGACAAGGTCCCAGAGGCCTTATAACTTGTCTGTGGTCATATGGCAGGTAAGAATGTAATGACTAGTTCACACAACCTTTTAACCCATGCTTTTTCATTCATGCCCCAGAGCTTCTCCACATGACCTGAGGCATAAACTGCAGTGGTTACAGAAGCTGCATGCCTGAGACAGACCTTTGCCTGAGCCCTGTGGACCAGAGTGACATGATATACAGAGGGGAGGTGCCTCTTCTGCCTGGAGGAGCAGCAGAGTTGTTCAGTGGTTCTAGGGAGACCTCCTTATAACATGATAACATTTTATTTTATGGCCATTAACTATTTCATTCAAGGTAGAGAAAAATGGAGTACAAATTCTCAACTTATTAACAACCAGTCTTCTACACAGTGAGCTGGAGGCATTACAGGGATATAGGCTTCACCAGCAGCCATCTGAACCTGCCCTTTCTCTTTGCCCAAGGCTTCCCAATGTGTCTTGGGGTTCCTTGTTCTTCTCCACACCCACATGTTTCAATAGCCTACAGCTCCTCCCACTAAATTAATATTTTAGTTGGTGCCTATGGGTGTTTCTCTAAAAAAGCAATCTCATTTAACTTTTGTATAACTGACACACCTATAAATGTGATTTAGGCTCTTCTTAAGGGACTATCAGGCACGTATGAAGGGAGGTATATAAACATACACATCTATTTTTAAAAAGTGGAAAATTTCTCGAGTCACCTTAAAATGGACAGAATGCACATGTAGATGTTGTCTGGGGCTTCTGTTATCTATTCACATGAGCATTTCTTACTGCAGAAATCATATCCCTTGTATGTATACCTCCTGCAGTGTCATCATTAGGGCTCAATAAAGGACTACTTCAGTAGAAATTATAATATAAAATGGATTCTATAATGTTGATCTTTCCCTCAAATCTATGAGAGGTCATGCAATTTCCTGCAGACCCCGTTCTGTCTTCTTGAGTGAGAATCAAGCTAGAAAACCTTGGACCTGTGATAGTATATATTCAGCCTTATTTATAGTCAGTCATCTATTTTTCAGTGACTGTTGAGATCTCTGCCACTGCTCCATTCACTCTAACCCCTCACATACCTACTACTAAGCTAAGACAGTAGAAGGCATCAGGCTTGAACTGCCATGCCTCCAGCTCTATTCTACCTGCCTTCATGGGGTCTCCCTGACTTCCCACCCAGGGGAATGTGTTCTTACCACAGTGTTGCCAGACTGACATCTTTTCCTCACTTTCACCTTTCTCCATCCAATAGCTTTCCTTTTTCTCAGACTTCCATTTTTTTCCTTTCAGTTTGCTCCTTCATTTTGCTACACATGGTCCAATTGCATGAATACTAAGAAGACAAAAATGAACCGAAAACCATTCTCACCTTTCTCAGAAACAGACTTTGTACCACACCCTTCACATCTTTCAAGAGCCACAAATTTTCTGATTCCACTTCCTAACTATCAGTCATAGCTCTCATTCTACTGCAGTTGGCATCAGGACAGGGAAAGGATATCTGGAGAGGTGGGGTGAACTAGGCCGGGCAGTGAGCTCAGCCCTGGAATGGGTGATAAGGTAGTATCTTTTCAGGCCCACTTGACCTACTTCTTGCACACATTGACTGCTATTCCCTTGGTTTTTGAAGCCCTCTCCTCTTTTTGATTCTGTGGCATGCATTATTTCATTTCTACTTCTGCTACTGCTGCCACCATCCCACCACCCCACCATTTGCTTCCTTTGTTTCTTCTTTCTTCTATCTGTGTTGCCATCAGATTCCATCTTTGATCTTCCCTGTCACTCTGTGCCTTCTTCTCACATCACCTCACTCTGAGGGGCATTTGTGTCCATGACCACTTCATATAATTTGCTCCTTTTCCTTTGTTCTCTCTCTGGTGTTTCAGTAATGCATATTTTATGCCCTTTAAAATGTCCACCATTCTTGCTGTTCCATCCCGTTATTTTTTTCACTCTTTATTCTCTCTGTTTTTGAGTTTGGGAAATTTCTATTGACATATCTCCTAGCTAGCAGTTCTTTCCTCCCTTGTCTATTAATGAACTCATCAAAAGCATTCATTTCTTTTAGTTTTAAATTTTTACTTCTAGGGCTGGAGAGATGGCTTAGCAGTTAAGTGTTTGCCTGTGAAGCCTAAGGACCCCGGTTCAAGGCTCAATTCCCCAGGACCCACGTTAGCCAGATGCACAAGAGGGCACACACGTCTGGGGTTCGTTTGCAGTGGCTGGAAGCCCTGGCATGCTCATTCTGTCTCTCTCTCTCTCTCTCTCTCTCTCTCTCTCTCTCTCTCTCTGCCTCATTCTCTCTGTCTGTCACTCTCAAATAAATAAATAAAAATAAACAAAAAAATATATAAAAATTTTTACTTCTAGCATTTCCTCTAGATCTTTCTTAGAGCCACCCAACATGCTAAAGGGACAGATCCAACATGACCAAACCTCAGGCTGTGATATATTGAATAACCAAGCTCAAAATCAAGTTGGCTTCAAACCAAGCCAATTCATTAATTCTTAAATGTGATGGTTTTTCTGTAATCTCTATTTATTCAAACCAAGCCATTGCCCTTAATTTTCAAACTTTTTGTTTTTTATGTAACTTCCATTTATTTAATGGCATTTTAAATCACAAATCAATCAAGATAGGAACCTCAGCTACTCTCAGCTCTAATTCTTTACTTACTATCCTCCCAACTTAATTGCTCAGAGTATCCTTTAAATTCTTTTACTTTATTTTCAAAACTTTACTGGGAACTGTAGTATATGAACATACTGTGATTAGGACGTTTTCTCATCACTTATCTATCCACTTTTGTCTCCTCTCCCCAGCCCCCACTGCACCAAGGCCTCATCTTTCAAGGTAGTCCTTCCTCTGTTTTGTTGTCTCATTCCTTTTGTCCCTCTCTGTCCTCTATATAAAAAATGTTGATGGGCTCAGAACAGTGCAGGTCTTGGGTGGCTATCGTTAATCACTATGGCCAAGACTGCACCAGTCGATTGTTTCAGGAGAACAGGGCCCCAAAGTACATCTTCCCACCCTGTAGCTCTTGCATTCTTTCTGCCTGCTTTTTCTCAATGTTCTCTGAGTCTTGCAGGGCATGTTAGAAATCTCCTTTAGTGTTGAGCTATCTTTTAATTTTTTAAATTTATTTTTATGTTTTTTAAAATATTTTATTTATTTGAGACAGAGAGGCAGATAGAGAGAGAATGGGTGTTCCAGGTCCTCCAGCCATAGCAAATGAACCCCAGACGCATGCTCTACCTTGTGCATCTGGCTTATGTGGGTACTAGGGAATTGAACCTGGGTCCTTAGACTTCACTTGTCTCTGAAGACAAGTGAAGTCTAAGGACCCAAGTGAACCACTAAGCATCTCTCCATCCCTTGAGCTATCTTTTAAATATCACTTTAATATAATAATCTAAAACTTTTTATGGTTAAAAATGAATTAATTGAAAGTTGTTTAAAATGTGGAAAAATTTAATGATTCTACTATGCAGAAATATTTACTGTTACTTTTTTAGGATGTTTCTATATAGTTTTCCTTAAAAATTCTTTGACATGTTTCATTTAGAAGTATGTTGTTATGTCTCCAGGTATTTTGGGATTTTCCAGTTATCTTTCTGGAGTTGATTTCCAATTTAATTCCTTTGTAGTCTAAGAATATACTTGATATGATTTCTAATCCAAAGCTGGGAAGGCAGGAGACAGGGAATCCCTGGGTCTTCCTGGCTAGCTAGTCTAGCTGAATTAGTGACCTGTAGGCTCAGTAAGAGATACTATTTCAAAATAAGTGTGGAGGGCTGGAGAGATGGCGTAGTGGTTAAGGTACCTGCCTATGAAGCCTAAGGACCTGGGTTTAATTCCCCAGTACCTATGTAAGCCAGATGCATATGGTGGTGTATGCATTTGGAGTTCATTTGCATTGGCTGAGAGCCCTGGTGCACCCGTTCTTTCTCTGTCAAATAAATAAATAAATAAAAGTATATTTAAAAAATTAAGCTGGAGAGTGACTGAGGAAGCCTCCTGACACCAGATTTCTGGCCCACCACATGCATGCATGTACATGCACATGTAATCATACACATACAAACATGTATACATATATAGAGAGCATACACATTAAAAACAGTAACATAAGTAAATACATAAATAAAAGTTTTACAGCAAAATTTATGAGAAGTAGGATGGAGGGATGGCTTAGCAGTTAAGGCGCTTGACTGCTAAGCCAAAGGACCCAGGTTCGATTTCCCAGGATCCACATAAGTCAGATGTACAAGGTTGCACATGCGTCTGGAGTTCATTTCCTGTGGCTGGAGGTTCTGGCATGCCCAATCTCTCTCTCTCTGCCTCTTTCTCTGTGTCAAATAAATAAATAAAAATAAAATATTTTTTAAAACTTATGAGGTGTAACAAATTTATGATTCTATTGATTTTTGCCTTAAATATTTTGATGGTCTATTGTTAGGTGTATAAATATTAGGCATTGTTATATCTTATTGAAAAATTTCTTCTTTTTTAATTCTGAAATTATCTCTACAGTTGTATATATATAATGTGAAGTTTGCTTTGTCTAAAATTGGTACAGCTCTTTTAGCTTTCATTGTTTCTTCTTGTTTGTTTGTTTCTTTGTTTGAGACAGAGTCTTGCTATGTAGTCCAGGTTGACCTGGTGCTACAGCAGTCTCCTGCCTCTGCTCTCCGAATGTGGTGACTATAGGCTACCATGCCAGCTTGCCAGCTTTCTCTTTTTTTAATAAAATGTTTTAAATACTTTATTTATTTTTAAAGTCTTCTGGTATTATTTATTTTATTTATTTGAGAGAGAGAGAGAGAGAGAAGAGGCAGAGAGAAAGAGAGAGACAAAGAGAATGGGTGCTCCAGGGCCTCTAGCCACTGCAAACAAACTCCAGATGCATGCTCCATCTTGTGTATCTGGCTTACATGGGTACTAGGGAGTTGAACTTGGATCCTTAGGCTTTGCAGGTAAGCACTTTAACTGCTAAGCCATCCCCCTAGCCTGCCAGCTTTCTCCTGATTGGCATTCAGTGGCATAGCTTTCACCACCACCCACTTTTAACCTATCCATATCTTTGCTATTCTACTCCACTTAAAATTGTTTTTATTTATGAGAGAGAGAGAGAGAGAGAGAGAGAGAGAGAGAGAGAGAGAGAGAGAGAGAGAGAGAAAGAGAGGGGGTGAATCAGGGCCTCCTGCCACTGCAAATGCACTCCAGATGAATGCATGCTCCACTTTGTGCATCTGACTTTACCTGGGATCTGGGGAATCTACTGAGCCATCAGGCATTGCAAGCAAGTGTCTTTAACCATTAAGCAATTTCTCCAACCCATATTCCACTTTTTTTCATCCTTTATTCTATTTTTCAGCTTGGAAAATTTCTACTGACCTATCTCCAAGTTCCCTGTTCATTTCCCCTCTGTTCAGTGTATTTATGAGCTCATCAAAGTCATTCTTCATTTCTATTCGTGTTTTGGAATTCTAGCATTTCCTTTAGATCTTTCTTAGCATTAAGTCTCTGGCTGATACTACCCATGATTCCCTAGTGCTCATGTAGTCTCTTCATATTGCGCTTTTTCATCATCACTCACTCTTTCTTATTGAAAGCTTGGTAAGGTGCACTAGATGGCAGGAATTGAGGTAGATAGGTCTTATGCAAGAGGCATTATGTTAATTCTACTAGAAGTTGGACTGTGTTTTCTGCTTCCTGATTACACAGCGTTGTCAGGTGCTTTACTCAGCACAATCTGTTGCAGATGCTTGTGTGTTGTTGTGAATTCCTTTACACTGTTGCTCCTTTTCATTGTTAAGTTGTATTTCATTGCATACATAAATCTTCCACAGCCTATTTACTTACTCGCCAGTTGAAAGGAGTTTGTGTTGTTTTCAGTACCCTCCCCCCTTTTATGCATGTGCACATATGAGTATGGGTGTTCATGTGTGTGTATGTATATCTGCATGTGCATATGGCTGCATGACATGTGAAGGCCAGAAAACAACCTTAGGGTGCCATTCCTCAGGTCCCACCACCTTTTTTTTTTTTTTTTGGTTTTCCGAGGTAGGGTCTCACTCTAGCCCAGGCTGACCTGGAATTCACTATGGAGTCTCAGGATGGCCTCGAACTCCTACCTCTGCCTCCCGAGTGCTGGGATTAAAGGCGTGCGCCACCACGCCCGGCCCCACCACCTTTTTTTAAAGACAGCTTGGAACTTGCTGAGTAGGTTAGAATGGCTGGTCAGCGAGCCCCAGCAATCCTCCTGTCTGGATCACAGGTACACGCCACTGCACCTGGCCTTTTTCACCTGAGATTGAACTAATAATCCTAATTCATGAAAAGAAGTATTTTATCAACTGATCTTCCCCTCAGCGGCAATGTCCCCTTTTCATTGCTGACAGGAATGATGCATGCCTTTTCCTTTTCCATTCTCTTGAACAGCGTGGCTAGAGGTTTAACATTTTGACTGATGTGTCGTGTTTTTCAATGACTTGTCTTTGTTTTCCTAATTTCAGTTTTATTGGCTGGTACTCTTTATTATTTCTTCTTTTTTATTTTTTTGATTTAGTTACTTTGATATTTGTTTTCAAGTTTCTTTAACTGCTAAGCCAACTCTCCAGCCTAGTTTTCAAATTTCTTAAATGCAGATATTTAGATACTTTATTCAACACTTTCCCCCCAATATAAGTATCTTCAGGTTTCAGGAGATTGCTTAGTGGTTAGAGGTGCTTGCTTGCAAAACCTGCTGGTCTCTGTTCTATTCTCCAGCACCCATGTAAAGCCAGACACAAAAAGTGGCACATGTGTCTGGTATTTGTTTGCAGTGGCAGGAGACCCTGACATGTACACATACACACACACACACACAGGCAAATAAATTTAAAAAATAAAATATAAGCATCTTTAAACTATAGTAAAGCTCTCTGAAAGTATACTTTCCCTAACATAAATATTTATTACTATTTTTCTCTAAATGCTACTTAAGGATTCTACAAGTTTTATGATGTGTTTTTATATTTATTCAATTCCAGATAGTCTATAATTTCTGAATGACTTCTTTTATACCCTATGACTTAATTAACAGTGATTTTTTTTTCTGGTTTTTTGAGTCAGGGTTTCACTCTAGCTCAGGCTGACCTGGACTTCACTGTGTAGTCTCAGGGTGGCCTCGAACTCATGGTGATCCTCCTACTTCTGCCTCCTGAGTGCTGGGATTAAAGGCATATGCCACCATACCTGGCTCAGTAATTTTTAATAAATACAAATACATAGGGATTTCCAGATATTTTAGTTTCATCTACATTTGATAATTCTGCTTGAATTTCGAATTCCCTGCTAATTTAAGGATTTCAGTATGTGTTCATAATAAGTAGCTGTGCATTAGCAGCTGCCTTCAGTACTTCTATATGCGTAAGTCATAGATGTTCACAAAACTCTGAGCAGAGCTCTGTTATCCTCTCTAGGTGAGTGTACTGATGCATGCTGGGAGAAAGCAGAGGATGTGGAACTCAACCTTACTAGTTAAAAAACAATCATCATTTACATCTCATAGCTGTATTTATGTCTTTTATTATTGTCTATTTTAACACTTTCAGCCTCATAAAATCCTTTGTGTTGCCAAAATCAGATCAAAATTTACCTATATCTTTAAAAACTGGATTCTTTTATAACATGGACATTGTTCATGTTTATTGAAAAATTAATTTGAAATTAATATTGCTTATGTGTAAATATACATTAGCTTTTCTCAAATAACCACACTGTCATCCAGGACCATTCAGAATTGAATATCCTTCCCTAACAATTTCTGATCCTTTGCTTGGAGTGTACCAGAAAATGATGTGGTAATGAACTGGTAGGTGACACACTTTGTCAAAGTGGAACTTGAGCAGAGTGAGGGCCAGGGCAAGGCATATGTTACAATGTAATTATGGACTCTTAGAGTCTTCTGCATAATCAGAGGTGAATTCAGCATCACCAGAGGAAGCAAGTTATTATTTTTTATAGTATAGAAAACTTGGGACTAGAGAGAAGTCTCGGCAGTTAAGTGTGCTTTCTGTGCAAGCAAGAGCGGGGAGAGAGGCCGAGATGGCCAGAGTTTGAATCTCCAAAACCCAGTAGCAGTTACCTTCTCATTGCTGGGACAAAACACCCAATCAGAACAAGTTCATGGAAAGAAAGGTTTATTTTGGTTTTCAGTTTGTGTTTGGATGTGAACATGTCACAGAGTACATGTAGAAATTTGAGGGAAACTTAGAGTTTTTATCCTTTGCCTCCACCCTTCTTGAGACAGTGTTTCTCTTGTGCTTTTGTTTTCATTGCTCTGCTTCATGTGTGCCTGTCTAGCCAGCCTGTGAGCTTCCACATTATCCTGGTTCTGCCTTCCATTGCTTAGGCCTGCTAGGATTGCAGACACACGTGACACCTCACATGCAGCTTTTACATGAGTGCTGGGGAGTTGAACTGGGGCTGGCAGGGAGGTTTGCAAACAAGTGTCTTTAACCACTGAGCAATCTCTCCAGCTCTCACATTTTCTATTTTTAACAGTTATGTTTATTTTCTGCCAGACAGAAAATTCCTGAGAGCAAAGATCCTACTTGATTCTGGGAACTAAGCTTTTGGGGCAAAAGGGAGGAGAGAGAGAGAGAGAGAGAGAGAGCAAAAAAGAAGAAAATATTTACTCAAAAATATCCTCCTAATAACTCTTAATAACTGGTGGGCCTTGAGAGACATTCAAGATCCAAACTATAGCACCTTATCTCATATCATTGACAAGTTATATTGGATAATGGCTGTAGAGTGAGTTAAATGCCAAGCTCAGAGTTCTCAACTTTATTGTATATTTGGTGGGAAATTATTTGAGGACTTTGAACAAAGAGAATGAAGACAAGGTGGAGTTGTCAGGCTATGCAATAATAGTGACACCGAGGAAAGAACAATGGGCAGCTTCAAGGTAGGAGGATACCTGGAGTCTTTGGGCTAGCCTGATATCTTCCCAGGCACAGAGTTCAGCTCTGTCTCCCTCACATCTAGGTGGGGCCACATGATCTCCCTTCACTAAGGAATATGAGAGGAAGTGGGACCATTCAATTTGAAGAAGTTAAGAGCAGATGTGTTTTCTCTACATTGTTCCAAACTTCTGCCTATCCACTAGACAATACCAGGATAACCACAAGGCCACATACTGAAAATGGGGAAGCTCTACCAGGAGGAAGCTGAAACCCACAAATCATTGCTTAGTGGAAACTACCTACCATGAAGATCAGCTGCACTGGGCTTTGTGCAAGTGAGAAAGAAGAGAGACAAAGCCAAGAGGAGTGCCACACACTCGTGGGCACCAACACCTAGAAGCCTTGCCTGTTTGCCCTTCTGAGTCTCTGGCACCAGAGATGGGTGGGCACAGGCAGATGTTCCACCAAATCAGAATCACTCCTGCTGTCTGCGGTGACTTCAGAGACATTTACTGAAGCTGCACACTTTGGGGGGTTATTTATGTTTGTTTTTGTTTTTCAAGGCAGAGTCTCACTCTAGTCCAGGCTGATCTGGAACTCACTATGTAGTTTCAGTATTGCCTTGAACTCATGCAATCCTCCTACCTCTGCCTCCTGAGTGCTGGGATTAAAGGCATGTACACTTTGAATCCACCCTATCCAAGCAACCTGGCAGAGGAGTCCAGCCTATTTCTAAAGATCCCTATTTTAAAAATATTACTCTGTCCAAGCAACTCGTGGTCTAACCTACTTAGCAGCAAACAACCTGACGTGATGCTCACACAAGTGCAATAGTGACGCACAGCCATGGTGGGAAATCAACTACTCTTGATTTGGCCAACTAATCTGCTCAGTGGAATGGTACCCATAGCTGGAGCTGGGAAACAAGTCAGAACAACATTCCAAAATTGAGCCCACTCTCCATTATCAAGCTCCCACCAATCATGGGCTACAAGTGGGCCTACACCTATTAAACTCTCTCTAAAAAATGATGGTTATCACATTTATCTGATGCTAACTTTACTGTCCGTCAGAGAATCTGCTTCTCTTTTTCAGATAGACCTTCTATCACCCAGCATCTAGCCCTGTAATCCAGAAAAAAGGGCACACTTGCTTCCTTGGGTAGAGCAATAAAGTTTCTGTATCACCAGTCCAACAGACAGGCTATCGCTACCTGCCCTGTCCTCTCTTGGTATTGCTGGCCAAGCATAACCTAGGACATCCCACAACATGGTACAAAGCAAGAGGTGGCTCTCCCAGGATGTGTCATTTCTGAGTGTCTCTTTGGGAAAATATCACTTGAGAATTTTGGCAATAAATGAATAAACTAACAAAATCACTATTTAAGCCTAGATTATACAGCTGGGTCTGAGGCTGCTCTCAGCCATGCATGGCCTGTCATGAATCTGCTGAGTAGTCGTGATTCACACAGGCAGGTCCCTGCCAGCCCCAGCTGTCCATGGCCACAGCCCCCACCCTCTGGACAAGGTCCACAGCACGAGGTTCCATGCCTGAGCACAAGACACTCAGGGCTGTTGTGGGTGGCAGCAATGGTCAGCTTGTGTTTGCTGAGACTGCTACAGTGGGATGGCTTTCCTGGCATTCACTTGTGGGATATACTTGTGCGTGTATGCAAATGTGAATATGTGTTTGAGCACGTGCAGATGCAATGTGTGTGTGCATGTGGAGGCCAGAGGACAAGCACAGGCATTGCTTCATCAGTAGGATTCCATTGCTCGCTCTCTCTCTCTCTTTCCTTCTTTTTTTTTCTTTTTATTGAGGCAGAGTCCCTCCCTGGCCTTGAGCTTGCCAAGTAGGCTGCCCAGCAAGCCCCAGGGATATTCCTATTGCCTTCCCAGTGTGGGGGTTGGGATTACAAGCATCGGCCACTATGCTCAGCTTATCTTCAGTGGGTTCTAGGTATCAAACTCTGGTCTTCATGCTTGCAAGGCACTTTACCCAATGAGCTATTGCCCCAGGCCTTCAGGGGTGGGTGTGTATGTGTATGTTGAAGCAATCCCAACAGACTGGCCTTTTTATGACAGAGAAAGAGAGAGACAATTGGCACTCCAGGGCCTCCAGCTGCTATAATCAAACTCCAGATGTGTGCACCACCTGTGCACTTGCGTCACCTTGTGTGTCTGGCTTACATGGGACATGGAGAGTTGACCATGGGTTATTAGACTTTGCAGGCAAACACTTTAACTGCTAAGCCATTTCTTCAGCATATAAATTGTGTTTTAAATGTTGAAAATAGATCAGAATTTGTGTTGAGGGATACTGTGCAATAAAGTGCAGGTTTAAAGGGCACAGCTCAGTGAATTTTACATACATTTCCACAGAGCCATCACCCAGATGAAGATGTGAAACTGTCCCAACACCCCAAAAAAGTTCCTTCATAATACTTTCAGAAAATACACTCCCCATACCCCTCAGCCCGCAAAAGGGCCCCAGCTGAAACTAAGAATGATTGGGGAAACATGCAAGAGTGCTGGTTTCTTGGCGAACCAAGTTACCAGCCCAATGGTGAAGGAAATAGATACAGAGAACAATAAACCCCTGCCAAATCAGATATACAGAGACACGAAGTCTCCCAAGATCTCAACACTGAAGCAGACTTAAAATGAACCCAACATGGCTCAGGGAAATTTGTGGAAGAGGGGTGGAAAGAATATCAGAGCCACACATTGGGTCATGATACACAGAGACATTTCCTTCTACCCATAACTGATGGCTAACTCCACAATGCACGACCCACATACCCCAAGAAGGAGGGTCCCTGTGGAGGGGGGAGGACAGGAAGGAGGCTAACAATGGTACCAACTTGACTGTATTCACTGACTACACAAATTAAAAAAAAAAAAAGAAAAGTAAAAAAAAAAAATACTGCTACTCAGACAGTTGTTTCAGCTGTAAAACAACATTCATTACCACCTTGCTGGTGGTACTGATTCCCAATGTTTTACAATCTAAAATCAGATTTTTACAAAACTTCCTTACCTATGAGCTCGTCACCTCAACCTAATACTAACTTACCATTTCTAACTGAGGCACCAAAAAATGAAGCTCTGCTCTCTCTTTACAATGTTGAGGATTTCTCAATGTTCCTCCATATAACTGTAGGAGATACATGAGCCAGTCTTCAAGGGAACAAGGCTCAGAGCAAACATTGGTTAGGGCTTGTAATGGGACAGAGGGCTTGTCCGGCCTTTTCCTTGGGAATCTCTGTGGATTGCTACCAACTCTAAAGGGAAGAAGACAATCATGAAAGTTGCTCATTTTCAAAGCAGAGCTCCCAGCCCCTCTCCTCGTCTCTGTTTTCATTCTGACAAGCAAGCCAGTGATGAAGAGATGTCAAGTGGGGCCAGCTCAAATCTTCAGGAAGGACGTAACACTCAGGAGAAGGTTCTAGGCATGTGTTCTCATGTGTCTGCGTGTGGAGAACAAGCATCTTGCAATATTGGGAAAGGGTGGGAAGTGAAATCTCAAATACAGCCTGGACAGATAAGCAAGGGTTATTTGCCGAGTGACCAAGTAGGGAGTTTTCAATGCTGACTAATGAACTTTGCAGATATGTGGTTGGGTCTCAGTCCTGATAAAGGAGTTTGCTGGGGTGTGTTGGAGATATGGACATGATCCTTTCCAACGTGATCATTTGGGAAAGAGATTTCCATACCTCCAAAGCGGTATAAATGGCGGAGGCTGCGCCTGGCCATGCCACTTGCTGCAGCACCTTCTTCCTGCGGGCACAATGAAAACCCTCGTGAGTACCCGTTCATGCTTTGGGGTCCTCTTGCTGATGCTGTGTACAGTGTGGCATGGACTTCAGGGAACTCGGAGACACACTGCAGAGAATTCTTGTGCTTCTCTAAGATTGAGTGAACAGTGTCTTTGGCAGGGTTACTGTCGACTCTTAAGTTGAATATGTCTGTGTGTGTGTGTGTGTGTGTGTGTGTGTGTGTGTGTGTATTTTGTGAGATGTTTACAAAAATGGACAAAAAAATTTTGTAACTCTAAAGGGAATTTTAATTTGGAGAATATCTCATAATTCCTTATCAGGACTGCAAAATATGGAGGCATTTTAGAACAATTATATTTACAAATAAAAATGTCAGTAATAATAATGCTAGTCACTTTGGCTTGCCAAATGCACTCTGAGCCCTAAGCATTGTTCAAGCTTGATAATATTGCCTTTGCTATACAGACGTGGGAAACTGAGGCAGAGGGGAATGTGATTTCTCCAAATCTGTGCATGTGGGATTTAGGATGTTACTTCTCCATCTGGATCCTAGACTAATGGGAAATCGAGCCTGGGTCATTAGGCTTTGCAGGCAAGTGCCTTAACATTACACTGAGCAATCTCCTTATCTCTTAACCTACTTTTTAACACAAATATAACTTCAGTGACTGTCCCACACCATATCTGATCCTAGCTTTCATGGTTCCACACTGTAAGCTTGGATACAGAATGGAAGCCCTCACCCAGTCTCTGCCTCTGGTTTTCATTTAGCTGCTAAGGGGAGAAAGCCCTAAGGTGACAAAGGCTGCCAATTTAAGGAGTTTCCTCCCCTAGAGATTACTGACCCTAAAGTACAAACTTATAACTGTGGTATTACTAATCATGGTATGAGGCAGGAGGAATTTGGAGACAGATGACACTCTCCCTGAGCTCTCTTGATATTGGGATGGTTAGCGGATTATTTGTTCAAACATCTGTTATGGATCCATTGAAAAGAACCTACAGGAGCATCCAAGGTTCAAGAGCTGGCATGGAGTATAGAAGATGTGCCAGTAGGCATGGTGTTTTGCATAGGACTTTGTTAGGGTCTCCACCCCCCAGGCAAGAGAAGAGAAATGTGAGGAGAGGGATGGAAAGAGAAGTAGAAAAGTCTCACAGACAGTTCTTAGAGTATTTGCCCTCCTCACAGCCTGCTCCCTTAGTAGTTTAGAATAATACTGTTCACCATGATGTTCAGAGAGAGAGAGAGAGAGAACAACCTCTGGTTAAAGTGCTGGACCCACCCTTTGAAGTACGGAAGCAGCCTTGGGGGCGGTGGAGCTCATGGCTTGTTGGCCCAGCCAGGCGCTGAGGTGTGGTTTGTGGCAGCAGATGAAGGTTTGCCTCAGAGGTTAACCATGACTCCAGCAGCCTTCCTCTTAGGTGGCTCTTAAAGAATGACTATCTCTGTATCACTCATAAATCCATTTTAAATGCCTCAGTTTCAAGAAATTAGTCCTTTTTAAATTTTCCCTACCAGAGGACATAATTTGTCCACTACTCCAAAGCTGGTATGGCTCACACTGGGGTTTTCTTACCTCTCTTACCTGCTTGAATCTCTTTTGCAATCTATATGGTGATGATGTTGAAAAGAGTTGGGAATGGGGTAGCCAAGGTAGAGCTTTGTGTCTGACAAATGACACAACCCAAGTGTCTAGTAGATGTGTAAATGTGTGTGTTTTCCTCTCTGTGGGCTGCTGGCCACCCGTGACCCCTCGCTTATGTCCCTAGGTGTCCAGTGTCCTATGCTTGGCCACTGTCAGTGAGTGACTACACCACAGGGAGTGAATATGGCTGCTCTATTTTTCAGGTGGTAATTCTGGTGGTACTGGCTGTCTTTGGGATACAATCTTATGGATATGAGGTGAGTGTGAAGGACCACAGAGAGTCCATTTGCCGCATTTGGAAGGCAAACCTAGAAATAACCAATAGTAGAAACAATGAGGTGGTTATTTCTTCCTGACTGGATACCTTCACTCATAGAACCCACTACTCTTAAGTTGTAGTGAGACTCGTTTCTCTTGTACTGCCATTGCCCCTCTCATATATAATATGGCAAATCATGAAGAGAAGTTTTGTATGCTTTCTCAACATGGGTGCCCAGTGCTGTTTCAGCCTTTAGTTACTTGTTCATTACAAATAGATAGCTTTATTCTGCTGGAGGAGCTGCCTTACAAATGCATGTGATTTACAGAGAACTCATTGGTTTTTGTTGTCAATTCTAGGTGCATAATCTCTTCACCCCAAACAACAATGGTGGCAATGTTCAGGAGACAGTGACAATCGACAATGAACAAAATACTGCCACCATTAACATCCATGCAGGATCATGTTCTTCTACCACAATTTTTGATTATAAACATGTAAGCAGAAAAGCAAATAGAAGATTCTTGTGTTCTTTAAGACAAATTTCCTCTTTCTTTCTTTCTTTCTTTCTTTTTCTTTTCTTTTTTTGAGGCAAGATGTTACTCTAGCCCAGGCTTACCTGCAACTCACTCTGTTTCCCAGGGTGACCATGAACTCATAATGATCCTCCTATTTTAGCCTCTTGGGTGCTGGGATTTAAAGGTGTGACTCCAGTACAAGACTAGTTCTATAAAGGGTAGCAACTCCTTAAACATTTCCCCACTTTTGTCTTTCCCTTTAAATAATCAAGCAATTGATTAACAAACAAAACTATTTATAAAGAAAAAATGCACACTTATTTGGCCTTTTCAGGTAGAAATTATGAAAGTCCTGAAGTTGTCCCACTACAGGCTCAGAAGGTGACTAGAAGAATGACAAAGCAATGTTCAGCACATGGATGCTGTAAAACACTTGTTGAATGAATAAATTATAGCTTCTAATACAAAAGTTATGCAGAAAAAGAACACTTATAAGACAGTAGAAACCAGGAGTAATAGCATACATTTAAAATATCTATATAGGCTAGACAACATCATACTTTGTGGTAAGAAGAAATTCCCAAATTTTAGTTACTGGTAATTACAGTAAGTCTCATAAACCTGCTCTAAAAACTTATTCTGTCCTCACCCACTTATTTATTTTAATGAGTTTATTAATTTCTTACACCAATATCAGTTATGAGCCTGCCTTATCCACCTTATCCAGAGTTTCATATGATGGTTATAACACTGAATGTTTAAATTTGATTTTCATTTCCTTGTGCCACCTAGTGGGCTTGTGCGACCTTGCGTTTGCCTAACCTTTGTGCATCTGGTTTAATGTGGGAACTGGAGAGACAAGCATGGGTCCTTAGGCTTTGCAGGCAAGTGCCTTAAATGCAAAGCCATCTCTCCAGCCCCAGAAATGGTCACTATGCTATCAGACGGCATAGTTCTGAAGGGCATTGTGTTTGCTCAAGAGGCTGAATAAAGCCAACGGAAAGAGACTGGGTGCTGTTGCTCCTCAGTCTTTCAATCTCCGACTACAGGCCCAGACTCCACAGAGTAATGAGTGACGACAGATTTTCACAACTTCAAAGGGGAACAAATTACATGTAGAAAACAAAATTAACATGCCAAAGATGAGTGAAACAGTGAAAAACAATGACATTTGCTCCCCACATGTGCTGGGTTGTGAGTAACTGTGCTCTTGGCCCCTCAGGGATACATTGCTTCTCGGGTCCTCTCCCGAAGAGCCTGCTACATCCTCAAGATGAACCATCAGGCCATCCCGGCTCTGGACAAACTCCAGAGGTACATCTACGAGAGGAAGGTAATTGGGAGCATCTTGAAAATGCCCTACTCCTGAACCAGCCCTACTAGTCCCTATAGAGAAGTGAAGAAAGTGAGAAAGAAGACCATAATATTCCTTCCCATAGATATGATACTCAATTTATTAAAGTACTTTTTACAGATTTCTTCCAAGAGCAAAAGTACATCAATTTGTATTATAAAACTCTAAATGCATGAACTTAGAAGAAATTCCACTGTCTTTGGTGAGAGGATGGGAAACCTCTCAGGGGTAGAACCTAAGAAATAGTATTTAGCAGAAAGAATAAATAAATTTATATTATTTGGTGACACAAAGAAGCAACGTAATAGCATAGGGATAAACAAACACCACACTGAAGCCAGGTACTTTTCACAACTTCCCATTCATGTCACTGTTAGCATGAGAGTTACCGTCTCTGGATTTCATTGCCAACAGCAGTAAAATACTACTGGTAAATAATGAAGCTTTTCTGCAGACCAAGTAGTCAGAGGAGAGGATGATATGCTGTGCCTGACTAGCTTGTTCATTCACAATTTGGAACAAAGGCCACCAGACTCTTTCTTTGATGCTGTCCTTCTATGTTATATCCATGTAGACATTAAATGCTATGGCCACCAGTGAATACACCTGGGTCAAGTACAACCCTCTGGAGTCTCTGCTCACGAAGGTGGACTGGTTCCTGTTTGGGTCTCCCATTGAGCAGCTCTGCAAGCACATCCCCCTATATGAAGGGGAGGTGGTTGAAAAGCCAAGTGAGTACCAAACAGGTTCTGAAAGCTACTACATGCCCAGCAGTTGTGAGGGACAGTGTGAACTACAAGTACATGTCAACCCTCCTCAGTTCAGTTTACCTTGGAAATTAAATACTTACTGTGTGGAAATTGTGCTGAATGTGAGGGGTACAGAGGCTGGGGCAGAGAAAGAGTCCTGAGTGTCAGGGAAAAGCTACTGGAGTCTCTTTTTTCATGTGTAATTACTTCATGAAGGAAAACTCCTCCTAGAGCATCTTTTTGGAGGCATTTTTTGGAGAAGGCAAGAAACAGATCCCTAAGAGATGCTACCAGATTATAGCCTAGTACTGACTCAGGACAGAGATGGCACAGCACGCTGACAGGCAGGGGATAACAGCCTTGTCCCATGCAAGTGTCACAGAGCACTGTGATCATTGTTGAGTTTTACGCTTAACTGAGGAAGAGAGGTCAGAGCCAATGGATGATGAGTCAACAAAATAAATCCCCCAGAGTAAAGGGAGATAGACAAGGAGGGGGCATGCTAGCATTGTTACACGTGCGTTGCCCAGAAACAAAATAAAGTACTCCTCAGCAAGAGCATGGGCATAAGGTGTGCCATCACCAGAATATCAGCATCAACTGGAAGCACTTCCAGGAATTGTCTGTTTTGTGTAAGTTGATATTATTAACAATTATTCTTTGCAGTACTAATATAGCCAAAATCTTGGGTAATGTGAAATTACAAGTACAGTTCTCTGTCATTTACAGAAAAATTGATTCATTGTATCATAACATATTTTTAATGCTACTTCTTTAAAAATTCTCTCCTTTCCAGAGGATGTGGCCACTGGTGCCTGTGCAAAGGTTGGGCTCCTTGGGATCCTGGGAATCTCCATCTGTGGAGGCGTTCACAGTTGGGATGCTTAGCCAACCTATTTCATCTTTCAAAGAAATACAATCTCGATTTCCACTCTGAAGCCAAACTAAATTCTCCCCCAATATCCCACCTAATTGTGAGATTCAAAAATAATATGTAAATGTTACATTTACAGAGACCTGTTTGTTTGTTCCTTTTGTGGGCAGTAGAGGGAAACCAAGACATGTTAATATCAATACAGAAGGATTTCAAATAAAGTGTATGATGTGTGAAAATACCCAGATGATGTAGCTGAGCCATGTGCAACCTAACCAGTGGGGTGCAAGTCTCCATCTCTCTCTCTCAGCAGCCTGCTGGTTGGTCCCACGGTTCTGGGCAGCTGAGGTGGAGCAGGGAAATAGGTGGCAATGGCCTTGACCCACAGGGGCACTCAGTATATCTTTATCAAACAACTTGACTGCTCAGGTGAAGAAAATTCTTCCCCTTGACAGAGTACTCAGCTTTGAAGTCTATTCACATGTCATTTAGGATGTGTCTTTCAGGTCACCAAAGCAACGGACTTAGCCACATGAGCGATAGCATTGTGTTGTCCTAGGAAAAGAGGCCGTGTACTGAAAAGTTTATATTGTTTAATTTTTAAAATTTATTTGCAATGAGAAAGAGAGAGAGAGAGAGAGAGAGAGAGAGCGAGCGAGCGCATGGGTATGCCAGGGCCTTCAAATGCTGCATGCGAACACCAGATGCATGTGCCACTTTGTGCATCTGGTTTTATGTGGGTACTGGGGAATTAAACCCAAGCTGTTAGGCATGATGCACAAGCACCTTCAACCACCAAACCATATCCTCAACTCTCAAGTTGGCTTTAATCTGTAAAATCTCTGATGACCCCAACTGGTTCACGTGGGGCACAGTCTCACTACAATGGTCAGAATAGGTATGGTGGGTGAGGTACAGGTGTTATGAAGCACAATCTCCTTGGGAGTGTACTTCTTAAAGATGTGTTTTCTCTATTAGTCTCATCATTTTGGTTCCATTTGAAAGCAAAGCCCTGAGTTCTACTTTTTCTTCACTCTACTCTCTCTCTAAATCCCTTGTTTCTCCTGCCTCCCAGGAAGGTTGGGGCCCTGCTATATTTTCTCATAGTTAGCCCGTTGTTGAGGGCTGAGACAAGTAGGTATCAGGTGGTCAGCTCACGCAGTGCTCAAGCCTTAGAATCTCCCTGGGCCAGGAAAATGGGAGCAAGCCTGAACCAAACATAATTTATTGGGGATGTCTGAAGAGCCTTCAGGTAAGAAGGGCTGAAGAGAGTGGCTGGTCCTTGACTGGATGAGACCAAGAAGTTTGTGCAAGAAGCCTGGAGAGGCTTATAGATGGAGCTTTTATATCCCATAAAGTTATATTCCTCATAAGAAATGAAATATTACATGTTTTTTATGTTTTTCTGAGGAAAGGTCTCACTCTAGCCCAGGCTGACCTAGAATTCACTCTGTGTTTTCAGGGTGGCCTTGAACTCATGGAGATTCATCTACCTCTGCCTCCTGAGTGCTGGGATTAAAGGTGTGCACCACCACACCTGACTATTATATGTTCTATACACATCAGAGTTGGAACTTAATACATTGGGTTCATTCATCATTCCCAGGGTAAGGATATATAGACCCAAATACTTTATTATACAATTATTTTTTTTCAGATAATTGACTCAGTGAACAAATTCAAGTGTTAGTTGACCAAACATAATAATTGGTAGAGATCAGTCTATACTTGCTGCCATAACAATTATAAACCTGAACACAATATTAAAAATTGCCATCAAAAGGTACTGGAGTGACATGCAGCAGACAGAAACCCAAGGAAAGGCCACTCATCTGTTGCTGAACAGACCTGTCTATGAGTAACATGAATCCCCAGACTAGAACCATTTCCCCATCTTCTTTCCTGCTAACATAATCTAAAATTTTTAAGTAGCAGATAAATATTATTCCTTCAGTTCTAGGAGATTAATCATGATTAGTTCAAGTTAGTTTTCAACTGGGCTGTGACTTCCTCCTCTCCTTTCCAGACATTGTTACTGTCACAGCTGAGCAGGTTCTACTATCAGAGTGTTGAGACTAGAACTCCTGTTCAGCACACTGCATAAACACACACACACACAGACACACACACACACACACACATACCACCGCAGTAAGAATTGTCTGGCTCAAAATGTTAATAGTGCCAAGGCCGGGGAAATCCCAAGCTAAGCTGTCTTGTTTTTCCTAAGAAAAGAAGGTGATCACATTTTTCTCATTCTGTGACTGGCCTGTAGTGGTCAGATGTCCAAAGTTCTGGCCAGGGAGGTGTAGATAGACACCTGCTAGGTGAGGCTTGCTGGGAGACCATTCTTTCCTGAAACGGAAGGACAGATTCAGGGGGCTCACAAAGCTGCACTTTGCCTTCTCTTATTAGTCTCCTTTCAGTGAGGACACAGTGCTGACATCAGGGGATGCCTTGGACATTTGGAACCCTGAAGTAACAACCCTAGAGAGGAAAGGAAGAACTAGAATGTAGGTTATGCCATTCCCCAGATGCATAGCTCTGTCCTTACACTGGACTCACAAGCCTGACCGATCTCCATCTCTTTAGGTCACTGTTGTGACCAGCCCAGCAGAAAGGACGATATTGTAAAGAGACCTCTATGACATTTTTATTGGCTATCAGACTATTGAAACAAAGAGCCCCCAGAAATTGGAATTTCCCTAGGAATTTCATCCTGTGTGAGAAAGAAAAGCCCAAAGCCTGGTTCAGTCAGGGGAGAAACACAGTGCAAACAACTTGTGAGACCACCTTGCAAGAGAGACTGGAGTGAAGGCAATGATGGACAGACAGGTCCATACCTTGACCCGAACTGTTTAGCTATGCATACCTCTGGCCCTTTATTTAAATACAAGCCTTGCTTTCTTAGGACTTCCAGCCAAGATGGCAACTGCCTAACTGCGCCACACATCCCTGAGAAAGAGAGGCAAGGCATTAAGGGTTCACTGGCCCTTTTAGAGGAGAGAAATCTCTAATAGGTTGCCAGTGGGAGGGCACAGAGAGGGAAAAAGGGAATCACTGATTCCTTCACTTGCGGGTAGCCCACCAGTTCCCCAATTCCCCCAAGCAGCTGCAGTACCCACAGTCCCAGTTCCAGGATACTCCCGCACTTACTGTAGGAAAGGGGACCCAGGCCAACATAGTTCCACTTGCCTCAGTGCACACGGGGATCACCCTGCTACCCACTCCCACATGTGACCTTGGGCAGGCTGTGCCTGCTGGCCTGCTGGAGCTCAGGCTCCACTTGTCCACCACACGCATGCTGCTTCTCTAAACGTAGCCTGCTCTCTCTGCCCATTTGCCCACTTACTGCTCTGGCAGCCATCCATTCACACACGAGCTCAGGTACATTCCACCTGCCACACAAGCTCAGGTTCACTCTGCCTGTCTGCATGCGTCAGCTCAGGTGCCAGCCCCTCCCTGTCTGCAGCACCAGCTGACTGCCATTGTCCTGTTGTGGGGGAGCTCAGACAGCTTCTGGGTCCCAGTGTTCCACCACATGCGAGTAGTTTAGGCTGCTTTGGTGCTTGGTACTTCAGTGTCCCTCCTAGCGTGAGGGCAGGCAGCTTTGGTGCATCACCTCATGAGAGCTCAGGAAACTTTGGCACCCCTGTCACGCAGGAGCTCAAGCTGCTTGGCATTGTGCAAAGTCAGAGCTCAGACTGTTTGGCATTAGCCTCAGGATGCTTCAGCTTCCCACTGTGCTTGAGCTCAGGCTGATCCACCCACCTACATGTTAGCTTAAGACCACTCAGCCCATCTGCTTGCCTGCCAGCTAGCCCAGGCCAGCTCCCCCAAGAGGCACCACTTCCCCCACCCATCAAGACCACAGTCCTACTCTCCCTGCCCAGACACTGTGATGGGCAGACCACAGCGCAAAAGACATAACATGAAAAATCAAATGCAAGAGAATCCAGTTAGATCACCCAGTCCGACAATGAACATCTCTAATCAAAACATAGAAGAAGAGTCATTAGGATCATAGCACCAAAATGAAGTTACGAGCAATGCAACCCTGACCAAGCTATTGATAGAACTTGCAGAAAAGCAACTAAGGACTAATAATCGTGTGGATGCTGCCATCACTAAACTAGACCTAATAGATAAGAAAATGGGAGGAATTCAAAGACAGTTAAGAGATATGAAGGAGACTGAAAAAAAAAAAAGATGACCTCAAAAATCAGCTGGCAATGCTAAAGATGCTAAAAAGACATAAAAAAAATGCAAGGATGAATTCCAAGAAGCATCAAGAAAATCAGAAAATGATGTGAAAAGGGAGCTTGACAGAGGGATGGAAACTGTAACATAGAAAAGTAGTAGAAAATGCAAACCTAATTGAGCAAGTCCAAAACTCTCTAGAAGCTCTCAAGAATAGAGTCAGCCATGTGGAGGATAGCAACTCTGATCTGGAAGACAAGATGAAGAAACAGTTCGAGAGTTCAAAAATTTCAATAAGATCAAAAATTACTGTGAACAGAACATGAGGGAATTGTGGGATACTTTTAAATGTCCTAATATCAGGATCATTGGAATACCAGGAGAAGAAATTCAGACCAAAGCCATGGAGAACTTATTTAACAAAATAATTGAAGAAAACTTCCCCACTCTCAAAAGAAAGGCCCATCAAGATACAGGAAGCCAACAGAACTCCAGACAGACCGGACAAAAGGAGAAACTCTCCAAGACATATTGTCATTAAGACTCTGAACATTGACACCAAAGAGAAAATCCTGAAAGCAGCTAGGGAAAAACAGCAAATCACTTTTAAAGGTAACCCCATCAGAATCACTTCAGACTTCTCAATGGAAACCCTGAAAGCCAGAAGGGCCTGGAATGAAACATTGCAAAGTCTAAGAACCTATGGCTTCCAACCCAAACTACTCTACCCAGCAAAAGTGTCCTTCATAATAGATGGTGAAAGAAAAACTTTCCATGACAAAACTCAGCTTTGCAATTGTATGAACACAAAAACAAACCTACAGAGAGTATCTCAGAAAATTCTGCACACAGAAGAATCAAATAACCATCCTCAAATGCCTACAAGAAGTAGATCACAATAACCAAACTCAGAGAAGTCATAAAAAACTTCAAAGTCCATGAAAACCCCAAACCACATATACCAACACAATATGGTAGGGATCAAATCAAATCTCACAGTCATTACCCTAAATATATTAATGGCCTTAATTCACCCATGAAGAGACACAAGCTAACAGGATGGATGAGAAAATTAGACCCCTCAATCGGTTGTCTTCAAGAAACCCATCTCACCACTAAAAACAGACACCTCCTCAAGGTGAAAGGGTGGAAAACAATATTCCAAGCAAAAGGGAATAAGAAACAAGCAGACGTAGCTATATTAATATTGGATAATATAGACTTCAAACCAAAAATAATCAAAAAAGACAAAGAAGCCCACTTCTTACTTATCAAGGGAATGATCCATCAAGAGGATATTACAATCATAAATTTGTCTGCACCAAACGCAGGGGCACCACAGTTCATAAAGCAAAACCTACTTGACATTAAAACAGAAATAACCACCAACACCATCATTGGGGACTTCAATGCACAATTATCAGTAATAGACAGATCATCCAAAAAGAAACTCAACAGGGAAGTAAGATAGCTCAACAAAACCATAGCTCACTTAGACCTAACAGACATCTACAGAACATTCCATCCAAATCCACAGACTACACATTCTTTTCAGCAGCCCATGGAACATTCTCTAAAATAGATCATATACTGAGTCACAAAGCCTGCCTCTATATATTTAGGAAGATTGACATAATTTCCTGCATGATATCAGATCACAATGCTATATTGCTAGAAATTAACAACAAAAGAATGCCATCAGCACCTGGAAACTGAATAGCACACTTTTAAACAATCAATGGAGAGTGGATGAAATAAAAATGAAATTGTGAAATTTCTAGAAATGAATGACAATGAGAACACATAGTACCAAAACTTATGAGACACAATGAAGGTGGTCCTCAGGGAAAAATTCATAGCACTAAATGCCTTCATAACAAAGATAGAGAGCTCCCAAATCAATAACCTAACCATCCACCTAAAGGCAATGGAAAATCAAGGAAAATCCAACCCAAAAGGCTCCAGAATGAACGAAATAATAAAGATCAGAGCAGAAATTAATGAATTGGAAACTAAGAAAACAATCAAGAAAATGGACGAAACAAAGAGCTGGCTCTTTCAAAAAATAAACAAGATTGACAAACCCCTAGCCAATTTGATCAAGAAAAAAAAAAAAAAGATGCTTCAAATTAACAAAATTTGAAATGAGAAAGGAGAGATCACAACAGACATAAGTGAAATTGGGAGAATCATCAGGACTTATTTCAAAAACCTCTACTCCACAAAACTGGATAATGTGGAGGAGATGGATAAATTCCTGGACACATACCATCTGTCAAAGCTAAACTCAGAGGAGATTAATCTCCTAAACAAACCTATCACATTCATTGAGATTGAAAAAGTAATTAAAAACCTCCCCAAAAAGAAGAGCCCAGGACCAGATGGCTTCCCAGCTGAATTCTATCAAACCTTCATGGAAGAACTCAAGCCAATCTTCCTCAAACTGTGCCATACAATTGGAGAACAGGGAAAACTCCCCAACTCCTTCTATGAAGCTAGTATCACCCTAATTCCAAAACCAGGTAGAGATACCACAAGAAAAGAAAACTACTGGCCTATTTCCCTGATGAAATTAGATGCAAAGATCCTCAATAAAATCCTTGAAAACCAAAGCAACAACACATCAAAACATTATCTACGTTGATAAAGTGGGGTTTATCCCAGGAACACAGGGGTGGTTCAACATATGGAAATCTGTCAATGTAATACACCACATAAACAAGGTTAAACACAAAAACCACATGATCATTTCAATAGATACAGAAAAGGCATTTGACAAAATACAACATCACTTCATGATCAAAACATTGGAGAGAATTGGCATGGTTGGTTCATATCTTAACATAATAAAGGCAATGTACAAAGCTCCTAAGGCCCAAATAATACTTAATGGAGAAAGACTGGAGGAATTCCCATTGAGATCAGGAACGAGACAGGGTTGTCCACTCTTACCTCTGCTCTTCAATATAGTACTGGAAGTCCTAGCTCAAGCAATAAGACAGGAGAAAGAAATAAAAGGGATACAATTTGGAAAGGAAGAAGTTAAGTTAGCTCTATTCGCTGATGACATTATTGTATATGTAAGAGACCTGAGAGACTCCATCGCAAAACTCCTGAAGGTGATTAACTACTATAGCAAAGTAGCAGGATACAAAATCAATGCACAGAAATCAGTAGCCTTTCTATATGCAAATGACAAAGACACAGAGAAAGAAATCAGGGACATGGTCCCATTTTCAATAGCAACAACAACAACAACAACAACAAAAATACCTTGCAACAACATTAACCAAGGAAGTGAAAGATCTATACAATGAAAACATAAAAACACTCAAAAAAGAAATTGATGAGGACTTGAGAAAATGGAAAGACCTCCCATGCTCCTGGATAGGCAGAATTAACATTGTGAAAATGGCAATCCTACCAAAGGCAATATACAGATTTAATGCAATTCCAATTAAAATCCCAACATTGTTCTTCACAGAGATAGAAAAAGTAATCTCAAATTTCATATGAAAAGGCAGAAGGCCTGGGATATGTAAGCATATCCTCAGCAAAAGAAGTACCTCTGGAGGCCTCACCATACCTGATCTAAAGCTATATTACAAAGCCATAGTAATAAAAACAGCATGGAACTGGCATAAAAACAGGAGTATAGACCAATGGAATAGTTGAGGACCCGGATGTTGGGTCAAGCAACTACAGATACTTGATATTTCACAAAAGCCCTAACAATACAGGCTGGACAAAAGACAGCATCTTCAACAAATGGTGCTGAACAAACCTGATAACCATATGCAGGAAGTTGAAACTTGATCCACACATCTCGCCATGCACTACACTCAAGTTCAAATGGATCAAAGACCTCAATATAAGACCAGACACTTGGCTACTACTGGAAGAAAATATAGGAAGAACATTCCATGATATAGGAATGGAAAAAGACTTCCTGAACAAAACCCCAGTAGCTCATGATCTTAAATAGTCACTCAACCAATGGGATCACATGAAGCTGAAGAGTTTCTTTACAGACAAGAATACAATAGGCAAAGCCAATAGATTACCCATGGAAATATTTGCTGATTATCCAACTGACAGAGGCCTAATCTCTAGAATCTACAAAGAACTCAAAAACCTATACAATAAAAAGTCAAACACCCCACTCACAAAATGGGGCAAAGAGCTGGACAGGCAGTTCACAGGGGAAGAAATACAAATGGCAAGTACAAACTTAATAAAATGTTCTTCATCCCTAATCATCAGGGAAATGCAAATGAAAACAACTATGAGATTCCACCTTACCCCAGTAAGGATAGCAAACATCAAAAAATCAAATGAAAATAAACGCTGGCAAGAATGTGGAGAATTAGGAACCCTCATCCACTGTTGGTGGCAATATAAGATGGTACAACCACTTTGGAAAGCAATATGGAGACTCCTGAAAAAGCTGACTATAGAGTTACCAACAGACCCAGTTATTACCTTACTGGGCATGTACCCTAAAACCTTTAAACCATAGTCCAGAGAGATTTGCTCAACTCATAATAGGTAAGAGCTTAACTCAAACCAGATGTCCATGAGTAGAAGAATGGATAACTAAAATGTGGTATATCTACACAATGGAATTCTACACAGCAGTAAGAAAAAATGACACAATGAAATTTGAGGAAAAATGGTTGAACCTGGAAAAGATCATTCTTAGTGAACTTACCCAATCACAGAAAGATAATCACTGCATAGTATCACTCATCTACAGCACTTAACCTGAATCTACCCAAGATGCTGACATACCCAGCAAGCACCTCAAGGACTAGACAATAGGGTGGGTGGGTAGGGATGGGAGGGCTAGGGTAGGAGTGAGAGACACAAATCTAGACCCAAACGGCAATGGTACCATAAAATTCTACATACTAAAAGGCAGACCAAATGGCTGAACCTTCACCAGGCCCTTAGAGGGAACACCTGAGCCACAAGACACTAGAAAGGGTATGATGAAGACTGACCTTAATCTTCTACAGCTCCTCGCTCTCTCTTCTCTCTAACTCTTTTATATTAGTTATCTTTTTCTTCCTTTTCTTCTTGGGCACTGACCTGTAATCCCAGTACCAGCTTGTGGCTATCATCCACAATGAGCTTTTGATCAGAGAGACCTACAAGCTTTCCTAAAAGAAAGACAGATTTCTGTCAGAGTACTTGATGACCCACCAAAGGTTAGTGGTAAGACCCTACTGCTAAAGGCACCTTATGTGGTTGACATGTAAAATGGAATTACATGGCTGGAAGCTGGAAGACAGTCAGTCCCCAGACAGTCAGTGTGTCTAGTGCCAGAAGGTGATACATGGGAGACTGGGGAAAAATGACCAATATCTGTCCAAGCAACTCATGGTCTAACCTACTTAGCAGCAAATAACCTGTCGTGATGCACACACAAGTGCAATAGTGGCACACAGCCATGGTGGGCAACCAACTGCTCTTAATTTGGCTAACTGATCTCCTCAGTGGTACAGGACCCATAGCTGGAGCTGGAAAACAAGTCAGAACCATATCCAAACATGAGCCCACTCTCCATTATCAAGCTACCAACAAACGTGGGCTACAAGAGGGCCTACACCTATTAAATTCTCTATAAAAAAAATAAGGGTTATCCCATTTGTCTGGTGCTAACTTTACTCTCCGTTGGAGAATCTGCTTCTCTTTTTCAGATAGCTGCATATCCTAAGGAAAGAACCACCCCATCACACCTCAAAAGGGCCCCAGCTGAAACTTAGAATAATTGGCGAAACAAGCAAGGTTGCCGTTTTCTTGTTGAACTGGGTACCATCACAAGGGTGAAGGAGATCGACACAGAGAACAATCAACTCCTACCAAATCAGATATCCAGAGACCCAGAGGCCCCCAACATGTCATCACTGAAGCAGACCAAAAATGAACCCAACATGGGTCAGGAAAATTTTGTGGAAGAGGGGGCAGAAAGAATGTCAGAGCCACACATTGGGTCATGATATGCAGAGAAACTTCTACCCATAACTGTGGGCTAACTCCACAATGCATGACCCATATACCTCAACAAGGAGGGGCCAGGGAGAGGGGGTAGGACATGGATGAGCCTAACAGTGGTACCAACTTGACTGTATTCACTGAATACAAAACTAATTAATAAAAAAGAATAAATAAAATAATTAAATACAAGCCTTATGTGAGGACCCCAAAGATAGACTGTGTGTGTGTGGGGGGGGTTATTGTTGCTGGATCTCTTTATCTCTTTTTCCAACATGGCCACATTGAATAAAACTCTTTTTATCTGCTTTTCATTATTATTTAAATTATTTTTATTGACAACTTCCATAAATGTAAACAATATCTCATGGTAATTCCCTCCCTCCTCTCACTTGCTCCTTTGACACTCCACTCTCCATCATATTCCTCCTATTATGATGGTCTTATGTAGGTAGTGTCAGGTGCTGTGAGGTCATGGATATCCAGGCCATTTTGTGTCTGGAGGAGCACTTGTAAGGAGTCCTACCCTTCCTTTGGCTCTTACCTTCTTTCTGCCACCTCTTCTGCAATGGGCCCTGAGCCTTGGAAGGTGTGATTGAGATATTTCAGTGCTGAGCACTCCTCTGTCACTTCTCAGCATCATGGTACCTTCTGAGTCATCCCAAGGTCACTATTAATTTAGCTATTTTAAAGGCTTATTGAAGATGAGTGGCTAAGCCAGGGCACAAGGCTCTGACCCTGTGACACTGTGAATCGGTTCTCTTAGTTTGCAACAGTAACCATTCCTTACAGATGCCCCCCAATGAGCTGGAGCTGGCCCAGTGAGATCGCATGCTCCAGGACTCCACCCAGCAATAGGGCCTCCACTTCCTTAGACCTGTGGCCTTTGCAAGGCCCAGACTCTCGCTCTCCACATTTCTTTCCTGACATGTCAAAGAGCCAGTAAGACTGAGGCATTAGTAATCCCTAAAGTGCAGAACCACTTAGCCTGTTCCTTTCATTAGCCGGATACCACAGATGGCCTGATGCAATAGCATCATGGTTGTAGGACCTTCAGGAATGAAATCAGGTATCTTGGTGGGGGGGCTATGGTTGACCCCACTTTAAGGAAGTCAGCACTGGAGGAATCCCTAGCTGCTGGTAGGATCGTCCCACAACCATGATAGCAAATAACCTTGGGACACCCAGGAATTAACTCCACATTGCCTCAACTGGTGTAGCCCACACTTCAGCTTTCACCCTGATATCCACAGCATGTGGCCTTGGTACATGATACCTGGCCAATGGTCAGCTATCCTGTCCTTTTGTTCCTGATCTTTGGCAATTCCACTCTACTCCTGTTTGACCCAAAGTAACCACAGCAATGGGAGAATCCCAGTGCACTCAGCAGCCAGCCCCCAGCCCAGGAGTCCCAAAGGGTGTGTTATATCTTGTGGAGGGATCCTCTGTGAACTTCAGCACTGCCCTTTGTCACTTCCTTGGGGCTGAGAGGTATGGGCAGTGTATTTTCTGAAAGTATTATGAAGGAACTTTTTTGGGGTGTTGGGACAGTTTCACATCTTCATCTGGGTGATGGTTCTGTGGAAATGTATGTAAAATTCACTGAGCTGTGCCCTTTAAACCTGCACTTTATTGCACAGTATCCCTCAACACAAATTCTGATCTATTTTCAACATTTAAAACACAATTTATGTGCTGAAGAAATGGCTTAGCAGTTAAAGTGTTTGCCTGCAAAGCCTAATAACCCATGGTCAACTCTCCATGTCCCATGTAAGCCAGACACACAAGGTGACGCAAGTGCACAGGTGGTGCACACATCTGGAGTTTGATTATAGCAGCTGGAGGCCCTGGAGTGCCAATTGTCTCTCTCTTTCTCTTTCATAAAAAGGCCAGTCTGTTGGGATTGCTTCAACATACACATACACACCCACCCCTGAAGGCCTGGGGCAATAGCTCATTGGGTAAAGTGCCTTGAAAGCATGAAGACCAGAGTTTGATACCTAGAACCCACTGAAGATAAGCTGAGCATAGTGGCCGATGCTTGTAATCCCAACCCCCATACTGGGAAGGCAATAGGAATATCCCTGAGGCTTGCTGGGCAGCCTACTTGGCAAGCTCAAGGGCAGGGATGGACTCTGCCTCAATAAAAAGAAAAAAAGAAGGAAAGAAAGAGAGAGAGAGAGAGAGAAAGAGAGAGAGAGAGAGGGAGGGAGAGCGAGCAATGGAATCCTACTGATGAAGCAATGCCTGTGCTTGTCCTCTGGCCTCCACATGCACACACACATTGCATCTGCACGTGCTCAAACACATATTCACATTTGCATACACGCACAAGTATATCCCACAAGTGAATGCCAGGAAAGCCATCCCACTGTAGCAGTCTCAGCAAACACAAGCTGACCATTGCTGCCACCCACAACAGCCCTGAGTGTCTTGTGCTCAGGCATGGAACCTCGTGCTGTGGACCTTGTCCAGAGGGTGGGGGCTGTGGCCATGGACAGCTGGGGCTGGCAGGGACCTGCCTGTGTGAAACACGACTACTCAGCAGATTCATGACAGGCCATGCATGGCTGAGAGCAGCCTCAGACCCAGCTGTATAATCTAGGCTTAAATAGTGATTTTGTTAGTTTATTCATTTATTGCCAAAATTCTCAAGTGATATTTTCCCAAAGAGACACTCAGAAATGACACATCCTGGGAGAGCCACCTCTTGCTTTGTACCATGTTGTGGGATGTCCTGGGTTGTGCTTGGCCAGCAATACCAAGAGAGGACAGGGCAGGCAGCGATAGCCTGTCTGTTGGACTGGTGATACAGAAACTTTATTGCTCTACCCAAGGAAGCAAGTGTGCCCTTTTTTCTGGATTACAGGGCTAGATGCTGGGTGATAGAAGGTGGAGGACTGAGATGAGCAGCTCCCCACAGCAGAGGCTGGGCACATCCACTCTTCATGTGGCAAACCTGGAGGGTCAGAGTCCGGGGCTCTCCCCACAGATGGAGAGCCCCATAAAGGTCAGAAGCTGGATCTCAGAGCAGGAATTCGGATCTATTGCCAGGGCAGTACCTTCAAGAGGAAAGAGAAGCACTTTGCAGAAAAGATCAACAGCAGACCATTGAGTACAATGGGCACATCATGGCTTATATCTGGGCACATCGGGGGTTGTACCTGTGTTGTACATCATACTCAAGGAAGCCTCACTAGTAAGACCATGGGGCTGACGTGGAAGACCTCATCCTGAGCCCTCTCACCTGCCCTCCTTCCACCTTTTGTACTGTCCCTGGATTATGCTTCTTAAGCCCCAGCCCTGCGTGTTCTCTGTTTTCCTCCTGGGCCCCCTGTCATGAAGCCTTGCTTGTAGCTAACTTAGACCAAGCAGCATCCAGGTTACTGACCATCTAGACTCACAGGCAGATCTTGAAGTCTTTCTTAACTTCTAGCTCTCCAAGGTGGACAGCACAAACTCCCATCACATTCCCCTGGAGGATGTCAGCCACCAAGCCACCCCTTTCTCACTGTGCTTTACAACTATGAGGCTCCAGATGCTTGAGAAAAAAGACTGACAGCCACAGGCCTTCCTCGATGGGCTGCTGGGCAGAGGCCAGTGAAACGAGTCAGGGGAGAGTGTCTACCACCTGTCAAATTCCTTGGATGACATCATTGACTTTGACTAACTCTGTTTATCTTCTCAATGAACCCTGTAAGGAATCAACTCTGGCAACAGGGGGAATACATCCCAGGCTATATTGTTTTTATTCTGTTAATGAAGAAATGCTATCAATTGCCATTATGGCCTGTCAATAGTACATAAAACTAATATTGTCTCTTTTGATTCATGCATGGTCTTGTCTTTCCAGTCATGAACACACCTGCTTTTTGCTGCTGAGCAAAGTAGGCAGGAGCCGCTCTACATAGGTTCTTGATGGGCATTCCGTACTGTGCCAAGTTCTTGACCCGGGTGGGTAAAACTGTGTAGGTCAAGCCGCGGGTGGGCGGGTAATGACTGGAAGCCTGGAAGAGGTGGCATATCAGACATGGCAATTCACAAAAGAGATCTCGACCCTCAGGTAAGTGGTGAAGGGCTGGGATGGTTCAGTCGACAATACCAGCAGCCAACCCGGACTCCTTGTTGTCTGACTGCAATATTCTATCAAACCACAAGGGGACAACACAACTCTAGAAAAATCTGCATCAGTAACTTCCCTTCAGTGATCAGCCTTCAGTGGTTTCTAAACCCAAATGATAACTTAGAATAGTTTAAAACTTATTTGTTGCATTTATATTTTGTCAACATAGATGAATGGAACATTTTTAAAAATTCTCTTAAAAAGAATGGCATTACTTTATTTTTATGTGACTTGAAGCACTTTTTTTTTTTTTTCTTCAGTTTTTTGAGGTAGGGTCTCACTCTAGCCCAGGCTGACCTGGAATTCACTATGTAGTCTCAGGGTGGCCTCGAACTCATGGTGATACTCCTACCTCTGCCTCCCGAGTGCTGGGATCAAAGGCGTGGGCCACCATGCCCGGCTTGAAGCACATTTTTAACCCCCCCCCCACCAGCAAGATTCAGCAAACTCTTCTCCCACAGTCTTGAGTTTTGTCAAAATGTGTTGTACAGGTCACTTAAGCAAAGAAGAGAAGATTCTTAGACTTTCCAGGGACTTGTGGCTGGTTCTTAATTTATTATCATTAACAGTTTGCCTTCTCCCTTGAGAAGCTAAGTAAGAAAGCTTCAGCAATCTCGGGCTTATTGGCAATTAAAGATGACATGCATGCATGCATGTGTGTGGTAAGCAGGGAAGGAGAGAAGGCAGGAAGACATGAAATCAACAATGTGAATCCTCTAGCTTAGCTCGAACCCTTCAGGAATACATCTAAATTTGGTCATTACATGGAATAGTCATCGATTCAATTGTGATTTGTCTTGATGGGCCATTGACTGGCCTCAGAGTCTTTGCACAATGGTTTGAATTTGTGGGTATTAAAAACAAGCTTCGATGAAGTCCTAGGAGATTGACAGTAAGTTAGAAAACACCAGAGCAGAAGGGGACCAGAGTGAGCTGGACTCACTCACCTGTTTGTACAGGGCCTTCCTAATATCATCCAAACTTGGGAAGACTGCTTGGTCCATCTGGGCCAGGACACAGGCCATCTTGCTGAACAGCTTAACTACCAAGAGACCCTTAAAGCAACATGGTGGAAACATGTCAAGCATTCATTCAGTCACAATACCAACAATGCTGTCGGTGCCTTGCCATCCTTCTGATCACAGTACATAGTGCCTCAGCAGTGCACTGGCCTGGACTATGGTCAGCGTCAAGACTGGTATGTGTACTAAGGCCTGCTGCTCTCCAAGCCCTGTGCTACTGACCCCTGCCGCTCCCACAAGAGTCTCTCAGGGTACTCCGCAATGCTAACAGGCTGACCTGGAGGGCTAAGGGAGTTGGCTCCAATAATACCAGGATAATTTTAAGGGCCTACAGTACCACTCTACAACCCCTGGAGTCCTCAGTTGCCTTCCTGATCTTCAGTTTCTTCATCTGCAAAGCAGGAGGAAGAGCCTCTGACCAGAGCTGTCATGAATATGGTAGGAGGAGCTGAGCTCTTATCTTTTGGGGACAGTGTTGTGCAAGTTACAGAGAGCTTTCTGAATGTCCAGGGCTGTTAGGTGCCTAGGTTAGGACTACGACCGATTCTAGTCTGGGTCTGCTCCAGACACCCCCCAAGCCCCGCCATGAGGCCTGTCATTCAGCCTCTTCAAGCTAGAATTAGAGCTGCAGTTTTCTGCAGCTCGGTCTACAGTGCCCATTTCATTACCTGCGTGACGTGAAGCCCCTAGCAATAGCTCTGGCCTCTTTGTGCCACCGACTGGCTTACACTGGAATATTTTGTTGACGAAAAGTTTCCATGGCTTAAGGTAGAATTGTAGGATATCTCTAGGCTGTGTGCGCTCTGGGAGGATTTGGGGAAATTGTTGAGGAATCAGATGTGGGAGGGTGAAGAAGGAGGAAATGTTCATGGAGGGCACTGGCTGCATGGAGAGGTCCCTGGCATTGGGTCTCTGTCCTGAGTTGTCCTTGTGCTGGAGAGAGTGTGGTAAAAGTGTGTGTTGGGGGGCTGGGTGACAAAGGCCAGGTTGGGAGTGCGGGCTTTTACTTCATTTCACCCTCGGCAGTCCCTTCAGCAGATAAGGCAGCTGCTGGTGCTGTTGTGCACATATGGCTATGGTGGCACACAGGCTGAATGACGTTTCTGTGGCCATAGCACATTTTAACCAGCTAAACCAAGGCATAGGCATTCCTTTCTGAATCATGCATCTTCTTATGAGTCCTTACTACCAAAGGATATAGGCAAGTTACAGCCAGAGTTAGAAATCAGTATTAAAAATCTGGAACCAAGACAAAGTAACTTCTGTTGCACATCTGTTACAAGAAATGGGGCTCTCTAATGGTCCTTAGCTTTGAGGCCTTTGGTAGCCATGTGAATCAACACTTCAGAGGAACACAGAGGACCGTAGGAGCCCTATAGACCATGTGGGGTTCAAAAAATCACTGCAGCTGCCAGAAGGCTCTTTGCCTACCTACAGACATGCACTCCAGGGAGGGCTAAGGCTGGAGAAGGATGGTGAACATGTACCCTCATCCTCTGGAAAAAGAGTGAGTTCCCATTCAGACCAGACAAGAGTTCCTATGGCATTATAGTGAATGTATTTCACATCTTACATTCTTGTAGTCCAAGATTCCATCCCATTCACTCAAAACATTGTTGTCTCGGATGCTGACCATACCTCGGAAGGCATTGATGTGGATGGTCTGGGTCCCAACAGATCCATCCAGAGGATGGCTGTCACTGGTGTTCTGGAGAGGAGTAGGGAACAGTAAAAAAAAGTTGACAGCCCAGAACATCTACTTTGTCCATACCTTGCAGAGTAAAGTGTTCCCATGAGAAATTATAGGACTGTCACCCTTGATTACCAGCTTTGACATGCTTCTACCTCTCCATCCTACTCACCATCATGGCCAGAGATGGAACTAAGAAGAAGGTCACAAGGATGGAAGGCAGGATCTGAAAAGGAACAAATGTAATTCCTCACATGACCTCAGATTCCAGCCTTCTTAAAAGGATTTATAGGTTTCCCCATGTCTCATGCTCATAGAGCCCCAGTGTGGTTCCATGCAGTAAACAGGAACGGGGAGTACAGGCTGCTCAGAAGGCAATGCTTTATCTTCCTCTCAAGACACTGTCAAGCACTGGGCTAAATTCTGACTTGAATTTAGTCTGGTCACAGGTCAGGATCATCTTGGGCCAAGATTCAATAGTTGCCATAATTCAGGTTTTTCTGCACATTTCTCTGTACTTCCAGCTGCTGGACACACCCTCTGGTCCAGCTCTTCATACAAGCCCCAAATCCCATGGTCTTCCCTGCACCACCCCTTCTGTCTACTGACACCTGCTCTGAAAACTGATGCCCTTGGGTTTCCTCTCCTTCGAATTCCAGCACCTTTCCTAAGAATGAAAGACACACCACCATTTCCATTTCATGCCAAAATGTATATAGGTCTTAGAATATTTTCAGTTAATCATTTCCTGCCTGTGTGGCTGCCTTGCTCATTTGAGTGGATTTCAGCAATCAGAGAGTCAGTGACAGAGAATTGGGGATAGAGACACGATAGAGTAGTAAAGTTCTGCAACAAATCCTTTCCCACATCACATAGTTTATTATCAGGGCACCTAAGGGTCACTGAGACCAAACACACCCACCATATCAGGTGGAACTGATGGGAACTCCCCCTCTCCAGACCCATAGTATCCCATGCAATATTCCACATGCTATTTCAACAAGAAGATATGAGATACACCTTTAAGGCAAAAGAAACAGCTATTCTACAAACAGTGATCATAGTGGGGTGAGATCTACCACATAAACAGATGCTGCAGAGGGCAAAACTGTTCCATCAAGCTATCCAAACCTGAGTGTGGTGGTGCACACCTATAATCCCAGCACTCAAGAGACTGAAGCAGGAAGATTGACATGATGTAAGGTCAGCCTGGGCTACAGAGTGAGAACTTGGCTCCAAAAGCTAATTATAACTAACTATTCCTAGTTATATATCTGCATCTTTCCAATATGTAAATAAGATGAACCCCAAAGGGTAGAACCCTAAAATATGAATATCTACCTAACCTCCAAAGACTTGACTGTTAAGAAATTAGTCATTGATCATTGGGAGAAGATTCCCCATTTAGAACTTTCAAACCAGTGAGAATTGTTAACAGAAAGGTTATATACCAATCAAGGTTTGAAAATTCAACTTTGGTTTAATTTGAAGAGTTTAGGGAGAATATAACACCTTGGCTCTTTTGACTCTGAGACTATAATTTCCCACATTATAAGTTAGAAAATGTACTTACAAGGCCTATCATGTTGTCTCTGTTGGGCATTATTCAACTCCATACATAATAAGATTTTCCATGTCCCATTCATTTTCTGAATCTGGTTTATATAGTGCTCAATCTTTCAGTGCTTGCCATCATAAAGGACTCTGGGAATAGTTAACCATAGCCCAGATACCACTGGGGGTAGGGGGGTGTCAAGACAGGTTCGCGTGATTAGTTATCACTTCCTTCAACTACTTTTGAAAGTTCTCTTTTTCCCAAACCTCCACCTGTTCCAAGGCAAACATGGTATATGAACAAGTCTTTGTGGGCTGGCACACCCATGACCTTGGCTACTAAGCTAAGGGGTTGTCAACAGTAAATCCTATAAAATTGTCCTGACATAAAAATCAATGAGTTCACTGTTTCCACTTCTCAATTTCTGAAAAATTTTTTTTCTTTTCTTGCTAGTAACAGTGTTTAGAGGAAAGGCAGATTGACATAAAACTAAATTTGTTGAAAAGTAATCGAGTCCACTTCTTCATCCCAAGCCATATGACATGGCTCTAAGCATCACCCTCTACCCTGCCATGGAGCTGAGATCAATTCATCTCTTCAAATATCTACCTGTGAGCCGGGCGTGGTGGCACACACCTTTAATCTCAGCACTTGGGAGGCAGAGGTAAAAGGATTGCCATGAGTTCAAGGACACCCTGAGACTACAGAGTGAATTCCAGGTCAGCCTGAGCTAGAGTGAGATCCTACCTCTAAAACAAAACAAAACAAACAAACAAACCACCACAACAACAAAAATCCACCTGCGACTGGCCTCCTCACGTTCTGACCTTTTGTCCTCATTATGTGACTTGTCTCTCCTGCAAGCCTTCATTTCAGGGTGCTTTCTTCCATAAGGGACTCTGTGACTAGCCCTGTAACCCCTAAGATACAGGGAACTCTGGCCTTCACACAGTAACTGAAGCACCAATTCAGGCCTTATCATATAGTATCTTAGTATTTCTCATGCTCTAACTTCAAGAACAATATGAGTATTTCTTCTGAGAGAAAACTTACACAGGTGATCCCTGGAGTAACCCGAAGAGACAAGACGGACAGCTCAACCCTGACTGCACTGTGGAACTTGGCCATCAAGTAGATGGACTTTGGGAACTATAAGGTCAACCACAGCTCAGATAATATCATACTCCTATATCCAGTGTCCTCAGTACTTCCCAAATCACTCACAGACTATATACTGAGTTATCACCTGAGTCAATAAAATGGATTAACAGAGACTAAAAGGAAATATATTACATATATTTGTAAAGTACCTTACAATTTGCCTTCAAGGTCATGATTTCAGTTGCAACTGCATTGCTCAGGAGGAACAGTGATTGTTAATCCACTTACAAATGAGGCATGTAGTCATAACTCTACTCTAAGCAAATTCAGCTCCTATGTCTGCACTAACTAGAGCTGTTACTGCAGAGCTAAAATTCTAACCCAAGTCTATGGACTTCAAAAATTCCAACTACATGCTTTAGGAAAACTATGCTGAGTAACTACTTCTGTTGGAGTCTCACTCCCTGAAAATGAGGACCAGTAGTCATTCACCTTATGCAGTCAGATGCCATTCTGCTCAGACTAAATACAGGTTCAGGGAGCAAAAAGCCAAGCTATGAGCAGCTGTATCCTAAAGGGAGAACCAGCAGATGAGCCCACATGAGGCTCCATCTTAGAAAGATCTGTAAGAGAAGGCACTCAGATATTGCTCCAAACAAAAAGGAGAATGGCGTCTGAAGAGATGTGGAGAAAAGCTCTCAAGGGACTGGAAAGTCATGAAGAGTTGGACAGCCTCTGTGCCTGCCACAACCTCCACGTCCCTACTTCTGTTGTGAGAGTAAAGTATCTGGAGTAGGCCCTGACTCTAAGGTCACACTCTTCAATTTATTTGGGCCTCTCATGAATGATGGCACCATGCTGGCACATTTTCACGTTAAAATACCCCATGTAATGGAGTTGATAATATAATGGTGTTTGAATGCTTGTTAAAATATTGGCATCTAGGGTTGAGGAGATGGCTCAGATAAGGGTGCTTATGGTGCAAATATAAGGGCCTGGGACCACCCAAATTTGATTTTCCAACACCCATGTAAGAAGCTAGATGGGGCTACATATGTCTGTCAGCCCACTCCTGTGAGTGGGAGTTGGGGGGAACATATACCCAAGAACCACTGTGGCTTGCTGACCAAAAATATCAGCAGCTCTGGGTTGAGTGAGAGACTCTGTCTCAAGGAAACAGGTGGATGAGCCAAAGGAGGAAGATGCTGACATTTCTTCATTGCCTTCTGCACATCCACATGGGGCACGTGCATCTGAACACACACTACACCATGCACACATATGTGTACATGTGACAAAGGAAAAAATGGCATCCATGTTTGCTAATCAATCATTATCCAGCCACATATTCAAACCCACATTCAGTCCTGCAGAGACCAGTGGCCACATGCAAAGAGGAACAATGAATCCATTCAAAACATGGAGTGTTATTAACTAATGATGTTTCGTCAGACGAAAATCTAGAAATCACCTCTGTTTAGCCCTGCATATACTCTGTCTTCCTATATGTTCCAAAACTTCTAACAGTTTCAAAACGATGGGGACCCTGCTAACTTTTATCTCCTTGTCTCTGGCTTCTTTCTGGTCTATCCCAGAAGCTAACTGGTGTTCTAGTCTTCTCAGGTTTTCCTGACTCCAGGCTCTGGTTCATATTTGGACACTGTTCATCCTATTTTGTCTTCCTGTCTCTTTCTTAAGTCAAAATTTAACTTTTCTAACAGGGTTTTTTTTTTTTTTGTTAGCCTTCCTTCATTCCCAGACAAACATGACACCTTCTTAGGAAACATTACAATTTTCTGCTGTGAGAAACTCCTGCAAGGTATGTTTATTTTTATAGTTGTGTGATCAGGACATTAAATTGCACATTTATGTTAAGTTGGCTGTGAACTCCATAAGGTAGATACTTTTTTCTTTTCTTTTATAGATGTAACATCAAATATTTAAAGCAGTGCTGAACACAGAGGTACTTGGAAATATATATAGGGAGGGATGAGGGATATAATAGGATGGCATTGTGTATATTTAAGTAGAAGAACAGATTAATGGGGGTGAAAAGGCCTAAGTGAGATCAGGGGAAGAGATTGAGTAAAGGAATGGTGGAGGGAGGGCTAACAAAAATCCAGGAGGATATAAATAAATCATAAGGAAACCTACTTTTTTGGACAATGGAACACTCAGAAGCCATAGATAGTTATTAGAAAATTTTCAGTGCCAGGGATGGGATACCTTCCAGTGAGTTGTTGGCCAGGGAGGTCACTGATACCCCCAAAACATTACAGTCTATTGCCAAGGCTCTTGGTTTCCCACCACGAATAGATGGTAAGACTCTATTGCTAAAGACTCCACATACTTGGGCTGCAAGGTCATTGAGAAATCCTGCTGGAACTGAGCTGAAAACCTCCTCCATGTAGACCAGCTGACAGAAAGCTGGAAAAAGCTGCACTGCATCTGTTCAAGGGGAGAGAGAGAAATCATCAGTGGAGATTCTCAACAGTGGACACTGCAAGCCTTAAATTTGGCCATCCAGGCCAAATGAGCCAACCGGTGCAATAGTGGCATGTCTGTTGGGGGGAAACCAACCATTCTCAAATTGGACTGGAGACCTGCTCCATGGGAGAGAATATATCCCTGATACTGAAAACCTACAACAGGGATAGTCATGAGCCCTAGGGGTATAACGTCTGCTGGTGTCTGGCTAAATGTATATACTATATATACTATACTCACCAAACTGTCCAGTGAGCACTTCTCTTAATGTTCATACCTTCATATTAATGCTACTCTTCCTTTGGATTAGAAAAACTTCTCTTTTCAGATGGCAGTGACCTTGGGAACTCCATGGTGCTGAAAAGAAGTGACAGAGGAGTGCTCAGCACTGAAATATCTCTATCACAACTTCCAAGGCTCAGGGTCCATTGCAGAAGAGGTGGCAGAAAGAATGTAAGAGCGAAAGGAAGGGTAGGACTCCTTATAATGTGCTCCTCCAGACACAAAATGGCCTGGATATCCATGACCTCACAGTGACTGACACTACCTACACAAGTCCATCATAATAGGAGGAAAAGATCATGACATCAAAATAGAAGAGAGACTCATTGATAGGGGGAAAGGATATGATGGAGAGTAGAATTTCAAAGGGGAAAGTGGGGAGAGGGAGGGAATTATCATGGGTTGTTGTCAATAATTATGGAAGTTGTCAATAAAAAATAAATTAAAAAAGAAAATATATATACTAAGTAGATGAATGAAGGTATTCCATGTGAGGCATATTATTCATCTCTACATCTCTTTGGAAAGCTTAGCAGTGTATGGTAGGTAGTCAGTATAATGAAAATATTTGCTGAACTTAATAGCAAATAATAGAATCAATCATTTATTGACAGTGTAATTGAGGAAGGCAAATAAAATCTGAACAGAATAGTATGTTCTACAAGGGAAAATGGCCTTCTTTATAAGATCCAAGTATAGTTCAATTGAGGGTATCTGAGACACATTGTTAATGTTGAACTTGAGGGTAGGAGGTGAATTAAAAGGAAAGAAAATCCAGGCATCTACAAAGCTGTTTGCCTTTTATCTTATATCCTGGAGCCTTTGGCAAGAGCAGGACTCTGCCTGGATTCTGGTCCTGTGTGGTGTTTGCTAAACACTCTGATCGTCTCCTTAATCAACTTTCTACAAGCCAGAAACTTTCAAAACCTTTATGAATTCATGCTTCCTAGTTTTATTCTGGAATGCAGACCTCTTTGTTCATGTCTGTCATGGTACAATGTTTAGCTGGTCTTCTCACCTTTGCAGAACTGAGCAGACATCACCAGTGAGGCTTTGCCCATGTGAACTTGTCCCCATTCCGAAGCTCTATGGCCCACCACCATCCTCCGTCCCTTGTGTTTGTCTCCTTTGAGTTAGTTCTTTCAACAGAGTGGAATGCACAGCACACCTGGCCTTCATGTATATGCCCCTTGTCCTATCACTGTTGTGTTGGCTTGTTCCTGAGTTTGCTTCTCTCCTCTTTCAGCACTCTTTATCTCCTTCATTGCTACACCAAGGACCTCAGGATCCTGCCTTCCAGGCCTTCAGCCACAGTGATCCCATTGAACCCCTGTTATCTTGACCCCTTCTGGCTCAGTATCCCTGGATGTTCTCTCTGACTTTCACTTGGTTTTTCCAGGACCCTAGACCTAACTGTTTTCTGTAGAGTAAGTCCCTCCAAGCAGGCACAACCTTTTAGCCAACTTTATCCTATTCTACCTCCTGGTTGCCCTGAGCTGCGTATCTCTATGCTCACCTAGGCCCCCTTTCTCTGGGACTTTCTTCTTCCTCAGGCCACTCCAGGAAAACAGGTAGCCAGCACTCCCATAGTGTACTCATCTTGTAAGGTAGATGACATTGTTTCTTTACACATTTTACTGCCCTTACTAATAAACTTGTTTTTAATTTATGGCACACAGAGAGAAAGAGAATGGGCATGCCAGGGCTTCTAGCCAATGCATATGAACTCATATGCAAACTTGTGCATCTGGTTTACATAGGTTCTGGGGAATCAAATCTGGATTCTTAGGCTTTTCAGGCTAACTGTGAAGCCATCTCTCCAGCCCACTAATAAACTTTTTATTCAAATGCAGACTTCAAATAGCCTGATTGTTTTTGTCTCCAAAGAAAAGTAACTAGCATTTGGACCTTCTACCTCTACGAATACAATCAACTAATGTTACATTAAATCAAAGATTTTGGTACATTTTTATTAATCCGACTTTAGGAATGTGCCAAATAGCAAACCAATCTGAGCAAGCTCTTAGAAGGTCTGACTCATACAAGGATACAACCTTGCCTATAATTCTATTGGAGTAGATTTTGGGTTTAGAGATTTATAACTTTAGTAAGACTACCATTTCAGAGAAGGGAGGGAAATGGCCTGGGGACTGGCTCTGGACATCCCAGGAGCTACTAGGGAAACCTTGCACTGAGAGGTCATAACCTGTGAAAGGTAACTTGGAGACAAGGGGCAGCAAGATGTTCTCCCTGGTTCTCTTTTGCTGTTGTGAGATAGGTGGCTCATCATTGGAGATCCAGTTACTGAGAAGACCCATATCTCAAAGAAAACTTGAATAGTCTATTTCTAGGTACAATTTCTCATAATACATGTGCATACACTATTTCTAGGTACAATTTCTCATAATATATGTGCATGAAGCAAGTCCTGCAAATATCAGGAATGGTCTGTACAGTTCCATACAAGCCATCCAGGCACCATGTTTCCTAGGCTTCCCATCATGCGTTACCAAGGCTACATTCCACTGTCTTTGGAGGGCAAGTTCAGACTGAGTGATACATTAATTCATATCTATCTATGGAAAAAGGAGATGTGGTAATCAACACCCTAAGTAACAATTCTTGCTCTCTGGAATTCATATATATATATATATTGAATAAGGTTGACTTGTGTGGAAAACACTGCGGAAACTTCTGTGCCAGTACATGAAAGCATTGTGACTTCTGTCTCATCCTCTCATAGCTCACTCTTGGGGAGCCAACTGTCATGCTTTGACACTCTCCAGCAGCCTAATGCAAGGTCTATGCAGTGAGAAACAGACTTCCTGTGCTCACCATGGGAGTTGCTGCTTTGGAAGTACATCTCACAGCCCTGGCCAAGCCTCCAAATGACAGCACCCTGGATAATGTCTTGACTGAAACCTTGGAATAGATGCTAGGCAAAGGCACTTAGCTTAGACTTCCTAGGTGTGACCCCTAAATCTGTACAATGGAATATATTTAATGGTGTTCATGTTCTGGATAATTTATTATGCAGAATGAGGTTGTCAATTTTATTTAATTGTTGTTGAATTCACATAACAAAATTATCTGTTATTAAGAGGACAATTCATTGGTATTCTGTACAGTCACAAAGTTGCATAGCAACATCTTTTACCTATTTCTAAAACATTTCATCCATTCAGAAGGAAACACCATACCCATGAAGCGATTATGCTCCTCCTCTCCCCATCCCTCAGCCTCTGGTTATCTGCCTGTCTATTAAGCTTTACTTATTCTGGATATTTCATACAAATAGGATTCTGCAGTCTGTATCTTTTTATGTCTGGATTCTTTCCCAGTTGACATGTTTTCAAGGTTGATCCATGCCATAACATCTACCACAACTGCATTAACATCTGCCATGACTTCATTAACATCTGCCATGACTTAACTAACATCTACCACAACTGCATTAACATCTGCCACGACTTCATTAACCTCTGCCACGACTTCATTAACATCTGCCATGACTTCATTAACATCTACCACGACTTCATTAACATGTGCCACGACTGCATTAACACCTACCATGACTTCATTAACCTCTGCCAGGACTGCATTAACATCTACTATGACTTCATTAACATTTACCATGACTTCACTAACATCTACCATGACTGCATTAACCTCTACCATGGCTTCATTAACATCTGCCATGACTTCATTAACATCTGCCATGACTTCATTAACATCTACCATGACTTCATTAACCTCTGCCAGGACTGCATTAACATCTACTATGACTTCGTTAACATCTACCACAACTGCATTAACATTTGCCACGACTTCACTAACATCTACCATGACTGCATTAACATCTACCATGGCTTCATTAACATCTGCCATGACTTCATTAATATCTGCCATGACTTCATTAATATCTGCCATGACTTCATTAATATCTGCCATGACTTCATTCTTTTTGCAGCTAATATTCCTTCACATGTGTTTATCACAGTTTACTCATCCATCCGTTAACAGATATTTTCTTTACTTCTGACTTTTGGCCATCAAGACAAGTGCTATTATTAGTGTGTGTGTGTGTTACTTGCTTTCAACTATTTGGGGTACATAGGTAGGAGTATGATTGTTGGGTCATGTAGTAATTTTATGCTTAAGTTCTTGAGAAACCATCAAGCTGTTTTCGATGGCTGATAAACATTTTCAGATTTCCACAAGCAACATACAAGGGCTCTAATTTCTCTACATGTTCACCAACATTTTAATTTTAGGTCACAGCTTTCCTATTGGGCATGGGATGGTATCTCATTGTGACTTTAGTTTGCATTTCCACGATGAAGGAATAAGTTATTTTTAAAACGTTGTTTATTAAGGTGTAGACTTGTTCTTTACAAGGTCCTAGTCATGAATTCACTCACTCCTTGAACAAACATGTCTTGAGCATCTTCTACAGATTAGGCCTTTGGTGCTGTGGAGGACTTAAAGATGAACAAGACAAAGCTTTTCTTCCAAAGAACCTTCTGTCCTCTAGGAAAATGAGATGTAGTGCATTTGCAATCTGTCATTGCACAGAAGGCATGAAGGAGCAGTTCAGTTCATGGTGGTAGGAGTGTATGTAGAGGTTGTTTGCATCTTGGAAGCAGAGACAATGCAACAAGATCCAGGGTCTGGGGCAGCTTTCAAACACCTACCCTACCTACACAGTGAGGAAAGTGATGCATACAGGTGGTTAACTTGAAGTGTGAAGTGTATAGGTGATGAGAGTGATGTCTGAGGTCAGGTTTCCACAAGATCCAGAAGGTTCATCCCAGGTCTGGGGCTTGCGGATGGGATGGAGGTTGAGTTATGGCTTCTTGGTCTCTCAATACTGAACCAGACTCTGGATCCAAATAATTTCCATGAACACAGGCAACACTGTGAATTGCTAAGTGGGTGAGATTGAAGTGTTTTCTTGATAAAGTGAGAGCTTGCCAAGGGGGATTTCTGAACCATTTTCTCCATCAAATCAGCAGAAGTGTTAATCCTCAATCTAGATAACAAAGTAACTCAACTACGGACTTTGGTGCTGAACTCTGCTACCCATAACCAGCTGTCAAGGATCTCAGCTACCAGCAGTCAGGTCTTAATGGGAAGAATGTCAGGTGCATGCATCAGAGATGTGGACAGTCAAGTTCTGGTTCCTCCACAGAGTGAGAATAGAGATGATGGAGAGCCCTAGATGGCCCTGGGCATTTCATTGCCAGTTTTTATCAGCTCCTGAAAGAGCAGGAAGAAACACATTATAGGTGAGATTCCTGCCTCTGACTAGTAGAGCAGAAACTATGATCTAAGAAAAGTGACTGGCAGGGAGATTGCTATCATCATAACAGTTTTCACTTAAAAAGTAAGGTTTTAAATAGAATGATAACATCACTAAGTGTCCTGAAAATAAATTCTATTCTCACAATGTTATGATTGATTCATACTGACAATTGCTTTTTAAAGAATTAATTTTTACTTCTACACAGAGTGTATGTGTATACAAATTTTATCTTAAAACTATTTTATTTTTCAGCTTTTTAATTTAGTAGGTAGGGCATCATTTCATTCTTTCAATTTTATTTCATTCATTATTATTATGGTTTTGATATAAAGTGTCCTCCCCAAAGGCTCACATATGTTAGGAGCTTGGTCCATAGCTGGTGGCACTATTTTGAGACAATCTGACTTTAAGAGGTGGGGCTCAGCTGGAGGAAGTGGGTTACTGGCAAGACTGTCCTTGGGAGTTGAATCTTGTTTTGATTGTCTCTCTATTTTCCTTTCTCCCTCTCTCCTTCACAGATGCCATGAGACAAGCTGATAGACTCCTTCTACAATCATGCTCTGCCCTACATGGTCCAGATGCAAGTGATCTGAGTTACTATGGACTAGAACCTTTCTCACACATTTGTCACAGTGGCAAATTAGCACAATTATTGATAACATCAAATATTTTACACAAAAACTTCCTCCTCTCCTCCCGCTCTCCTTCCTCACCCCCTTTTTATTATGTACATTTTGCAATTCCTGTATGAACCCCAGCCTCCTCACTCCTTACAATGGATATTACGGCAATATCACCCAATGGGACTGTGAACTGATGTTCGCAGTAAAAGCCACAACTGTGGGCTAGGGAGATGACTCACAGTGGTTAAGAGCACTTGCCACTTAAGCATGAGGGCCTCTCAGGCAGGAGACTGCCAAGTCAACTCCCCAGACCATGAAAAAGCTGGGTATGACCATTGCTCATCTGTAACACCAGTCTGTGGGGAGTGGAGACCAGAGAATCACTGGGGTACCACTGATATTATGGACAGCATCTGTGGATTGAGGGAGATACCATGTTTCAAAGATATTTGCAGATGTGTGATAAGAGCCAGATATCCAACATTCTCCTCTGAGCCTGCAAACATGTGCATGGGCTGCACACACATACTCTACACACATGTGTATGGGCTGCACACACACATACTCTGTACACATATGTTATGGGGTGCATATGAAATAGCTACAACTGTGTTAAACAGCCTTTGAGGCTGAATGAATGATTAGAGCTTTTGCAATTTGTGTAGAGATGAAATGCTACAGTTAGGTGTCAAACAATCGTGGGCTATCTTAACCCCCTAAATAGCCATTTATTGTATACCTCTTACATGTTATCTAATAGCCTGTGACTATTAAGTAAATTCTTTTGGAATGTATGAATAGGTCCTTAGCTTCCACCAACCCAAAGGCTACCAGGCAATATCTGAGTCCTATAGGAGAGATTTCCTGCTTTGCTGGAATCCTCCTACCTGAGGTTTCCACCAATGTATTTTAAGAAATGACTTGAATTATGCCTTTCTTCGTTTCATTACTGTGAAAACTTCATGAAATGGTGAACACATTGGAACATAGTATTTGGGGTAACCAAAATCTGTATTCCAGGGCTATGGTTACTCCTCTCTAACTCTAGAATAAACTCTCTCTTATTACCTTTTGAGGTGAGAGTGAAGTTTTTGGTCCAAAGTATTATTGTAAGAATTGAACAATCAAGGGCTGAAAGATGGCATAGTATATAAAGCACTTTCTGTAGGAATATGACTACCGAATTTCCGACCCCAGCACCCTTATAAACTCTGGGTAAGCATGGAAGCCTGCCTATAATCCCAGTGCTGGGAGGCAGAGTTAGAGAATCCCTGGAGCAATCTGGCTAGCTTTGGGTTCAAGCGAGAGACCCTGACTCAGTAAACAGAGTGGAGAATGATGGAGGAAAGCACCCAGTGTCAACATATGGCCTCCACACACACACACACACCCACACACATGTGAACATGCACGTACATACCATACGCACATTCATATGCAACAGAAAGGTCACCAATCAGCATTGTTGGACTGTGGTCACAGGCTTGACCTTGGATGTCATCACTCTGGCTTTGGGGTGTGCTCTAACCTCTGAAAGCTGATGGAAGGTCACAAGGTCATATTGCCAAGATAAGATTGGCTTACTGTGGTCATCAATAAAGAACATCGTCTAGTAAGTCGATCATTCTTGTCTTAGAAACATTTCTAAGTGCACAGATATTGCCCCCCATGAAACCATTAGAACCTGAAGGATAAGGCAAGTACCTTTTGAGCTGCACCTCAGTCACAATCTTCTCTACCAACGCCAAAATGGTGTGTTGGCAGGACTCTAACAGAACCTTTAACACATATGTGCACATATGCAGACAAACATGCCCATATGTCCATACAAAATCTCTAGTGTTTTTATGCCTTAGGCAGCCAGGATCACATTATATGTTTTTTTAATTAATTTATTTTTTGGTTTTTCGAGGTAGGGTCTCACTCTCATCCAGGCTGACCTGAAACTAACTATGTAGTCTCAGGGCGGCCTCGAACTCACGGCAATCCTCCTACCTCTGCCCCCTGAGTGCTGGGATTAAAGGCGTGCGCCACCATGCCCGGCACATTATATGTTTTAGTTCAACATATTACTGCCTAATGTGTTTATGTATTGTGCTCTCATACCTTGGGCTGTATTTTACTCTTCTGTACTTGTGCATAGCAAAGACACAATATGGTTTACTGACCCTCCTGTCCATCAGCAGAAAGCCAGTATCCTTTCCCAAGACACTCACTGGCCATTACAGAAATATCTTCAACATTTGTCAACCAAATTGAAGAAAATGTCATTTTACTTTGAATCTTGTTGTTTATTAAAGTTTACCTCTTTCCCAATGTTTCTTTTAAAATGAAATTTTTGTTCTTATACTTCATTCCTTTAAAAAATGGCACTTTTATTTTTTTTGTTTATTTTTATTTATTTATTCATTTTATCTTTTCTTTTTTTCTTTATTAGTTAGTTTTGTATTCAGCAAATGCAATCAGTTTGGTACCATTATTAGGCTCATCCGTGACCTACTCCCTCCCCTTGGCCCCTCCTTATTGAGGTATATGGGTCATACATTGTGGAGTTAGCCCACAGTTATGGGTAAGCTAAATGTCTCTGCATAACATGACCCAACATGTGGCTCTGACATTCTTTCTGCCCCCTCTTCCGCAAAATTTCCCTGAGCCATGTTGGGTTCATATTTGGTCTGCTTCAGTGATGAGGTGTTGGGGGCCTCTGAGACTCTGGCTCTCTGATTTGGTAGGAGTTGATTTTTCTCTGTGTTGATCTCCTTCCCCCTTCTGCTGGTATCCGGTTCATCAGGAAAACACCAACCTTGCTTGTTTCTCCAATTTTTCTTAGTTTCAGCTGGGGCCCTTTTGAGGTATGATGGGGTGGCTCTCTCCTTAGGATCTACATCAATCTGAAAAAGAGAAGCAGATTCTCCAACGGAGAGTAAGTTAGCACCAGGACAAATGAGATAACCCTTACTTTTTTTTTTTTTTTTGGTTAGTTTTTGGTTAGTTTTTCGAGGTTGGGTCTCACTCTAGCCCAGGCTGACCTGGAATTCACTACATAGTCTCAGGGTGGCCTTGAACTCATGGCAATCCTCCTACCTCTGCCTCCCGAGTGCTGGGATTAAAGGCGTGCGCCACCACGCCCGGCTACTTTTTTTTTTTTAATAGAGAATTTAATAGGTGTAGGCCCTCTTGTAGCCCACAATTGATGGTAGCTTGATATTGGAGAGTGGGCTTATGTTTGGATATGGTTCTGACTTGTTTCCCAGCTCCAGCTATGGGTCCCATACCACTGAGGAGATCAGTTAGCCAAATTAAGAGAAGTTGGTTCCCCACCATGGCTGTGTGCCACTATTGCACTTGTGTGGGCATCACAACAAGTTATTTGCTGCTAAGTAGGTTAGACCATGAGTTGCTTAGATAGATATTGGTCATTTTCCCCCAGTCGCCCATGTAGCACCTTCTGGCACTAGACACACTGACTGTCTGGGGACTGACCCTCTTCCAACTTCCAGCTATGCCATTCTATTTTGCATGTCAACCACATAAGGTGTCTTTTCAGCAGTAGGGTCTTACCACTAACCTTTGGTGGGTCATCAAGTACTCTGACAGAAATCTGTCTGTCTTTTAGGAAACCTTGTAGGTCTCTCTGATCAAAAGCTCATTGTGGATGATAGCCCCATGCTGGTTCTGGGAGTTACAGGTCAGTGCCCACTAAGAAAATGAGGAAAAAGATAATTAATGTACAAGAGTTAGAGAGAAGAGAGAGAGAGAGAGAGGGAGAGAGATAGGGAGAGGGAGGGAAGGAAGATGTTGAAGATTAAGGTTAGTCTTCATCCTACCCTCTCCAGTATCTTGTGGTTCTGGTGTTTCCTGTAAGGGCCTGGTGATTAAAACAACTGATAGGCATTCCTTTATGTACTATTTCTTTGTTGAAATTTTTATTCTCAGAATTTCTATATTTTAAATTCGTTTGAAACCTTTTATTGCAAAGTTTTCCTGGTCTGATATAATCAGATATGTTAAGAATTCTTGTTTAAAGCCTTTTTATTTTCAAAACAGTTTTCTTTAACATTATATAGTTATATTTTCAAGTCTAGATCTGCAATGTAACTAGAATTTACTTTTGTAAATGTCTGGTTTATGTTTTAATGGAAAGCATTATTTTAATGCTATTTGTGATTTTTTTTTTTTTTTTTTTTTGGTTTTTCGAGGTAGGGTCTCACTCTAGCTCAGGCTGACCTGGAATTCACTATGAGTCTCAGGGTGGCGTCGAACTCATGGCCATCCTCCTACCTCTGCCTCCCGAGTGCTGGGATTAAAGGCATGCGCCACCACACCCTGCAATGCTATTTGTTAATAGAATTTTTCCAATTTATTTAAATGTTAACTTCATTATGTGCTCAATTCCTATATACTGATATGATTCTATACTTTCTATTGTGTTCAACTGATATTATTGTCTGTACTTCTGGAAGAAGAATATTTTATAACCATAGATTTATAATACTATTTTTTACTTTTAGATATACTTTTATTTCTCAAACTCAAAGCTTTATAATACTATTTTTATCCTCCTCTTTCTTCAAATTATCTCATTTCTTGTTTTTGCATTTTAACAGTTATTATAACTCTATTATAATAACGAGTCTTGTTTCTTCTTGTTAATTTACTTTCTCAAGTGAATGTCAGAATTATATAGACCGTTTGATTGGCAATACATTTAATTTATTAATTAACTTGGGGGAAAATTAACTTATAATGTGATGTCATTTTCCCGTTTCTGCTCATCAGCCTTTAAACTCTGTACTGTGTCATTCATGAAGTGGCCACCAGGTGGGTGTAAGAGCAAAGAAGGTGAAGCTAGGGCCCTTAAGGTGCTTTTGAGAGACCTGGCAAGGGGTCCCAAAAGGAAGGAAGGAAGGCCAGCCTGCTGGACAGCATGCGGGTGCAATGTCTGCAGACCGGTTCTAGCCCTTTTTGAGCAGAGCTTCCAAGCATTCGCTTGCCCTCCCTGGGGAAGTTGGAGGAGGGAATAGATGACCAGGGGAACCCCAGTCAGACAAGATGGTTTCTTTAGGATGTGTAGCCATCAGGAGAAGATGAACAGTCTGAGTAGGATCAGAAGAGAATGAAAAATAAGTGGAAACTGGAATTCAAAGCAACAACAGAAAAATGATTGTTTAAAACCCCAATATTACTCTGCACCTCTCACCTCCACTCTTCATTTAGTTGAGCGCCCACCCTGCACCCAAGTCCATTTGGGTACCTCTCACATTGTCTTTTCTCTCCTTACGACACCGTTGTACTCATCTTACTTCTTGTCAGTATCCCTGAACTTCAGTTTCCCTCCAATTCATCCCTTCACCAGAGTATTCCCATCAGTCAGAGGGGGAAATGGAAAAACAAGTTTGTTATTTCAAGATGGAGTGGCTGGGGTTGAGTGGGAAACTGTCAGGACTTCCCAAGTGGGTGGGTGATTGATGGAGGCCAAGGGCATGCCCATGGCACCTCTCTTAGTTCCTCCTCAGTCACCTACAAGATGCTCCTGAAGGAGCTCCGAGGCCTGAGAATTATCATGTGTTGACCACAGGGGACAGAAAGCATGTATTGGGGACAAACACTGAGCAAAAGTTGCAGACAGTCCAGATGTCCCCCACATCACTCAGCAGCACAGGGTAGCCCTCTCCCCATCACTAAGCACAAGCATGAGAAGGCTAATGAAGAATAAGTCCCCTCCTGGAGGGTTAAATAACTCTTGCTAAGTTACTGGAAAGGGGAACCTGGGCCATGTCCCTGGGCACCTGCGGTTTCAACTTCCTGTAGGAATTAGAAACCTCAGCGTTTCCTGAAATGATCAATTGAGCCAATTCTTTGGAAAGAAATGACTTGATTCAGGAGGCCTGCAGAGGGAAGGACAAGGTGTCAGTGAATAGATCAGAAGTTTGCACACACACACACACACACACACACACACACACACACACATGTCTTCAGCTATCCTTTTGTCTTTGTGATTGGAAGATCATGGATTCTTGGTATCAATATGATGGTGAGGTTCTGGGGAGGTGTTTACTCCCATCTCCATGAGCTCTACCTCTAAATAGAGCTCAGGGGATCCAAAGTTCTTGGTTCCTGTTTGTGATGCAATATGGCTGGAGGTCATTCCTCCCAACTTTCCATGCCCTTCCAGAGCAAACTATCTCTGTGGGCTCAAATATATAGCTGGAGAGGTGTGGCCCTCCACAGCTGTGATGCTGGGCACCTCAGAAGTACTGCAAAGTTTCTCAGGGTTTGCTTGGTCTACTGTTCACCTCTCCACACCCACAGGTGCTGTGTACCAGGATGCTCATTTGACTGAGCTCTCTGCCAAAACTGGGCTTCAGGAGCAGGGAGGGGAAGGGTCAAGTTCTGACAGCTGTGGACCCTGCTCTCAACACACTTAAAATCTTTCCTCTCATTGCCTGCGTCTTGCTCACTCAGTGTTGCATCTGACTCATACCTCTTCACCCAGGCCTGTTCATTTGTGTCACTTGCCTCACTCACATATTACACTTTCCCTTCCTGAGGAACACCCCAAAATTTGGAGAGGAAAGCAGTTGGGAGAATGGACCCTCTACTACATGCTTAACTCCTAGCTGCTAAGATGATCACTTCGGCTCCTTCATCAGAGACATGGTGGATTTCAGTCCAATATTAAGTATGTGTTTTGATTTGAACAAACAGAATTAGCAAGGTTATGCTTATGAAAGGTATTGCCTCTGCACTTTCAACAAATTATAATCAGGGAAGTGACAATTCACTGGATGCTTTCTGTAAGTCTAACTCCCAGCTAACCTCCTGCCATGTGTTATCTTATTTAATCACTATTATTATTATTATTATTATTATTATTATTATTATTTTGGTTTTTTGAGGTAGGGTCTCACTCTAGCCCAGGCTGTCCTGGAATTCACTCTGTATTCTCAGGATGGCCTCAAACTCACAGCAATCCTCCTACCTCTGCCTCCCGAGTGCTGGGATTAAAGGTATGCACCACCATGCTCTGCGAATCACCATTAATTTAAGGAAAGTGAGCTGGGTACACTTAGTTAACTTGTCCAAACCTGATTTCATGATTGATCTTATTAACTATTCTGTGCTGTTGCATCATGTCAGTGTTAGGAAATGGTCACACTGTAATATAAAACAAAGAAAGTGAGTTCAATAGGGTTGGGAGAGGGAGACAGAAAAGGGTTATGGGGAAGGATTATCATCAAATATCAGTATGTTCATGTATTACAATTCTAAATAAAATTTTTTAAATGACTTTGACGGTTGTTCTGTAGCTTGTGTGTAGAAATTCCAAGCTAATTCCAAAGGAAAATTGAGAGAGTTAGACTACTAAATTGAGAGTTAGACTACTAAAGCCCAAGGCATTATCACATGCCTGCTGTTGCTGACACTGGAACATCCCTTCCCTTTCTTGCCACCCTGGACCCGCAGTACACACACACACACACACACACACACACACACACACCACACCACAGCACCTCGATGTTAGTTGTCATCAAGAAAAATATTCTCAAAAGGACTTGCAGCAATTCCAACTTACCCCCACTGATGACACTGACCAAGAGTCTTGCTCCCATTTGCTCACTGAAATGAAGACAAAGCAGAGCAGAGGCAGCTCCTCACTGGTCACCTTATTGCCACCACTTCTCATGTGCTTGCTAAATGGGGAAAGGCTGGAATGTTCCCTAAGTGGGGCCTTTGATTGTTCACAGCAACAGCACAACATTGATCAAATAAACTAACATCCCATTCAAATAGTCTCATTTGGTGGGAACAATGTATTAACATGACAGTGTTAATAAAGAGCAAGAGGTGGAACAGGAATATTGTACTTTTGGTCAACAAATAAGCACCTCTTCTATGTTATTTATGCATGCTTTATTTTGACACAATTACAAACTTATGCATTATACCCATAGGAGTATATATTACCTGGTAAGATGGGCATCATAGTGCGTGCCTTTAACACTGGGGAGACAGAGGTAGGAGGATCACCATGAGTTTTAGGCCAGGCTGGGACAACATAGTGAATTCCAGGTCAACCTGGTCTAGAGTGAGACCCTACCTTGAAAAGAAACTAACAAAAAAGTTACCTGGTACCCATCATTTTGGAACCATTTTTTGTATGTTCTACAAATCACGACATCTTTCTATATAACTACAATACAATTAACACAACCAGGAAATGAATGATGGTACATTTTGGCCATATGAATTTTTAAGTCCCATCAAATATTGTCAGTAATTCTATATAGATAATGGCCCTGTTCAGGGTGACAAGTTACATAGAACTATTCCAGTTCTTCTTTGGCCCATTCCACTTGGAACCACCACAATTTTTTTATTTATTTTTGAGGCAAGGTCTCACTCTATCACAGGCTGACTTATAACTCACTTTGTATCCCAGGCCGGCCTTGAACTCATGAATGATCCCACTACTTCAGCCTCTTAAGTCTGGGAATATAGGAGTGAGCCGCCACGTCCTGGATTGTTCATTCATTTCATTTTAATGACTTTGACAATGTGAAGGTTACAACTCAGTCGCATTGTGAAATGTCCCTGCAAATGTGACCAGTTGGTGTTAATTCATGGTTGGAGCCTGGGTGTCCTTCTGGGAAGAGTCATTCTGTCAGGAACACTGATGATGCCATGCTCTGGCCTCCTCACATGGGACTTTGCTCCTTACTGGTGACACACCTTTCAAGCACTTGAAACAGCTTCTGGGGAGAAATTTGCTACTGCAGTGCCAGTGACTCCTTGTCTTTGTATGCAACAGTAATTGTGTTGAACTGTTGGACATACTTGAAACATTCCAGTTCTCATTAGTCAGTTTATTTACCTTTATCTGTATGGACTCTTGGTATGCTGTTTTATTTAGTGAATCATAATTTAGAACTGTCATTATTCTGATGTCCAAATTGTCCCTGATTTGGCCATGGGGAGTGCCTCAGGCTGGCTTCTACATATTTTTTACATGCTCCCATCATTCTTTGTGCATATCCTCATGGTCTTATTGTTTGTCCCCACAAGATGTTCTGGGCTCACCTTGCAATTTCCTGCCCAGATACTAGAAACAGCTGTTGCTCCAGCAGTCCCGGTCCCTTTTACTAGAGTTTCCAGAAGTCAAAATGTTTTATTTGTTTTGTGAGACAGAGTCTAACTCTATAACCCAGACTGGCCTTGAACTCATAGTAATCCTTCTGCTTTAGCATCCTAAATGCTAGGGGTACAGGTGTGAACCACCACGTCCAGCTAAAATGTGGGTTCTACATGCTATACCTCATCGCTATTGGTTGCCTCTGCCCTCAGGTCTTTGCAGTGGTACTTGTATGTATATGCACATATGTGTGTACTTAGAAATATAGAGACCTGAGTAAAGATATGAATGTGCCACATATGTTAATATGCTGACATTATACAGATCAGGCATGTGTATATCTGATACAAACCATGCTATACATTAATTTCTCTAACTTCAATTTAGTTCCAGGATTTATTTTAGCTTCTCACTTTCTATATGTAACTCACTTTTCTGACCATAAGGAATCTGGATTCAATTACTGTTAGAATATTTACTTGTTTGATCAATCATTCCATATTCAGTTAACATTATGACCATTGCCCTCTTGCCACCACATGATATTCTTGGACACCCTTCTCTGGACCATCATGGTTTGTCCTCTCACTCTATTCTCCAGGCATGAAAGCATGAATGCATTACGATGCCTCACATCATGAACTTAGGGAAATTGTGATCACATTGCTCAGAAAAGGAAGGAAAGAGATCAGAATGTATGTTGCAGTCAGGTTCACATTGCTGGTAGAAATCACCCAACCAAGAGCAGCTTGTGGGGGAAAAAAGGTTTATTTTGGCTTATAGACTCAAGGGGAAGCTCCACGATGGCAGGGGAAAACGATGGCATGAGCAGAGGGTGGACATCACCCCCTGGGCAACATAAGGTAGACCATAGCAACAGGAGAGTGTGCCTAACACTGGCAAGGGGAAACTGACTATAACATCCATAAGTCCGTCCCCAGCAATACACTCCCTCCAGGAGGTGTTAATTCACAAATCTCCATCAGCTGGGAACCTAGCATTCAGAACACCTAAGTTTATGGGGGACACCTGAATCAAACCACCACAATGCACATACCCATTTTTCCCCCAACATAAAGATAGGACAAGTTCTTTTTTGTTTGTTTGTTTGTTTGTTGAGGTAGGATCTTGCTCTCTATCCCAGGCTGACCTGTAATTCACTATGTAGTCTTTTTTTAATGTTTTGTTTTTATTTATTTATTGGAGAGAGAGAGAGATAGAGAATGGGTGTACCAGGGCATCCAACCACTGCAAAAGAACTCCAGACACATGCGCCATCTTGTGCATATGGCTTATATGGGTCCTAGGGAATCAAACCTGGGTCCTTTGGCTTTGCATGCAAGTGCTTTAACTGCTAAGCCATCTTTCCAGCCCCACTATGTAGTCTTAAGGTGGCCTCTAACTCATGGCGATCCACCTACCTCTGCCTCCTGAGTGCTGGGATTACAGGTATGGACCACCGACCCTGCTGAGGCAAGTTCTTATTGCATTTTTTAATGAATATTCTCAGCAATGTCTTGCTTCAACTGGATTAGGGTGAACTAAGTCTGAGAATGATTATCCCAAAATTCTAGTACCCAAAGCTTCCTAAATAGACATTTTTTGTTCAGAGACAACTTCAACAAGCTGCAATGACTTGTCCTACAAGCAATTTGTTATTAAGGATCCTGTGGGACCTTGTGTTAAAATATCTGTGCTTTGTCCCTCATCCTTTGAACTCATAGAGAGGACCATGAGGCAGGTGTGCTGGGGTCTACTCTGAGGTCTCACCTTGGCTGCACTATGTTTACATGGAAATGCAGAAGACAAATTCTTAACAAGTGTGACCTGATCATCCTGGTTCATCCCAGGTCCTCGAGGGCAAGGCCTGGCTTTGCTGTGTCTACACTGTAAAGGTTGGGTCCTGTAAATGCAGGTAGCCAAATGTCTTGGTGGGAGAATGAATGTGGCACCAGATGACTCTGTGCTTATCACACCTCCCTCTCTGGGGACATCCATTAGCACAGATGAAGGCTTGCTCCCTTATTCCATGTCCCAGAAGTCATGCGTACAGCTGGAGGGCTGGAAGGGCTTTCATCCCAGACCTCATAAAAATCCCCGATTCCCTGATAAGGAGAGGAAGCGGCTGCTTCAGGAATTTGATCTGTGATAACCCGTTCCACCACTCTGGTGGACTGTGCTGCGCATCTGCAATGTGCTGCCACTTGTCTCACGAGGCGCAGGCTGTTGCAGACACAAAAGGAATGTGTGTTCAATATTTGGTGCTGAAAGGCTGGAAAGAGAAGCAGAAACCAGGATATGTCAGGGTGGCTGATCCTCTGTGACGAAAAGGGTGTGAGCCTCCCTTGGGCAACAAGTAGGGATAAGGTCATGAGGAAGAATGTGGAGAAGGTCAGGAAGCCTGGTTTCACTGGCTCTCATTTCTTAAAAAGAAATATATAATCCATTTTTCTTTTCTTTTTTAACCTTTCCTATCTGATTCCCTTTAATCTTTCAACCTGACCTCTCCTAAAACTGTGTTTAAATAAGCTAAAATTGACAGGACATCTTGTGCTCATTTATGAAGTTTATACAGCACACCATCGCTTTGGGGACAGGGAGCAGGCTGTCTTCTTGCAACAGGCTACCAAGCCCCACTCTTCAGCTAACAGCCAGGACTTGGAATAGCGGATTTTCAGAAGTGGGGAGCCAGATAGATTCCTGGCTCCCATTCCCAGAGAAGGAAGGGAAAACACATTACTAAAACAAAACAGAAAAACCAGTCAAGTACCTTATCCATTCTTTTGGATAATTTATTAATAGAAAAAAAAAACTAGATTAAGTGGCTAAAGATTTGGGAACTTTGCCCAAATTTTGCCACCTACTGGTTCTGTCTAGAGAAAAACAGACCCAACCCTCTGTTCCTCCATTCACTTGTATAACAAGTATCTTACCAAGAAGCAGCTGAGCTATGTGAAGGGGCTGTGCAAAGGACAAGGCAACAGGTATTATTTGTGGCACTTCTCTTAAAACCCAGGCTTTAGTTCGTATTCATTCACTCCTTGGTGCTTATTGCACCAGCTTTCTCCTAATTCATAATTAATAGTGGGAAAATGAGAATTAGTTTCAGCCCATTTCCATTAAGCTTGTACCTCAAGTTGAGAGGGAGGCAGGTGCTTGCTGGGTGCCTGTGAGGAAGGCACAGGGGGATGACTGGCTGAGGCTGCCTATCCTGGGTGGAGAAGCTCTGGCCACACAGAGCCAGGTTCAAGTCCTACTTCTGTTGAGACAGCCATCTGCATCATGCCACTGTTATTTAATCCAGGACAAAGTCAACTCCTACACTGTGCTAGGTTAGTCATTCTGTTTATCAAGACCCCTCCCTGCTAAAGTCAAAAGTAAAGTACCTTCTTTAGGTACTTTGGCAGTTTACATTTTTTTAAAAAAGGAAAGAACTTAAATATTTAATGGTAAGAGACTGGCTAAGTAAAATCTAGATATATTCAAATATATGAAGGATTTTGCAGTGTTTAATAAAAACTATACAAGTTCACATTGACATAGAATATCTTCAGATCATATTATTTAGTTTAAAAAGTGGTTCTAGGCTGGAGAGACTACTTAGCAGTTAAGTCTCTTGCCTGTGAAGACTAAGAACCCAGGTCCTCAGCAAGAAATACATAAAGAGAGAAAGAGAGAACACAAGGGTAACCAAGGGCCTCTTAACACTATAAGCAAAGTTCAGATGCATGAGCCCCAGTCAGGGTCTCTAGATGGGCTTTCCCATTTCCAAGAACCCTACTCTTGCTTCCTCTTGGGCAGGAACTCTCTTTATTCTTTCCTCTTTTCAGCTCTCGAGTGCTTTAGGCTCTATAATCCCTATAATAAAACCTCTCTAAACTTACTCTCTGGTCTGTGGATTTCAATTATTCAAATTCATAAGACAGAAGCCTGAAGGCCACTATCTCAGTGAAGTTTTGTGTGTCTGTGAGTCAGGCACCCTAACTCCTGAGTTACAGCCCAACCAAGAGCTGAGAATGGCTCTGGTGCTCTCAGAGACAACCCAAGTTCCTGTATCCATGTGGTGTGTGCATGTATAGTGAGCATATGCACTTGTGGGTGCAGTTGTACATGCTTTCTGTGCATGAACATGGAGGCCCAAAAACTGTAGCAAGTGTCCTCCTCTATCACTCTTCCATACTGCTTCCTTGTGACAGTCTCTCATTAAACCTGGAGATGCTAGTTTATATACCCTCCCCCACGCAAGTCATACTGACTGACCAATAGCGTGGGTGATTCTCCTGTATCAGCCCTCCCCCCACAGGACTAAGGGGCTTTTTACATGGGTGCTAGGGATCAAACTTAGGACTCTCAGACACTGATGCTTGTGTAGCAAAGCACTGTCACCTGCTGAGCCATCTCCCTCTTATTTTTCTTGAAAGTTAAATTGATATACTTTGTGTATATAACTCACCATTTAAAGTTTATAATTTAATGACTTGTCATGTATTCAGAGTTGTGTAATCATCCCCACAGTCAACTGTAGAACATTTCCATCACCAAACCAACAAACAAAGGTGAAAAAAAAAAAAACTGAAAAGAAAGAAAGAAAAAGAAAGGACTGTAGGTATACTACCTCACACCTTGTGCTTTGAAGAGAGGCAACGACGTGACTGGAATGTTCTCCTTAACATTCATTTCCATATTATGCTTTGCACAACCCTTTTCTTAAAAGTCAGATGCACAAAGTGATTGGTGCAATTTGTCTAGAGTTTGTTTGTAGTGCATGAAGATTGGTCATGCCCATGTTCTCTCTCTCTCTTTCTCTCAAATGAATAAATTTTTATAAAATAAGACTAGCTTTCATAACTTTGATAGCCACCCACATAAACCTACCTAGAAAACAAAGCACATGTCAAGTTGATCCCCAAGAAAGTTACATTTATTTTCACCATTTAAAATATTTTTTTGGGTAGTCATGAGCCCTAGGGGTGTAACGTCTGCTAGTGTCTGGCTAAATGTATATATTATGCTCATCAAACTGCCCAGTAAGCACTTACCTTAATGTTTATACCCATATGTTAATGCTACTCTCACTTTTGGTTAGAGAAGCTTCTCTTTTCAGATGGCAATGACCTTGGGATGACTCAGAAGGAAACGTGGTGAGAAGTGACAGAGGAGTGCTCAGCACTGAAATATCTCTATCACATCTTCCAAGGCTCAGGGTTCATTGCAGAAGAGGTGGCAGAAAGAATGTAAGAGCCAAAGGAAGGGTAGGACTCCTTATAACATGCTCCTCCAGACACAAAATGGCCTGGATATCTATGACCTCACAGTGTCTGACATTACTTAGACAAGACCGTCATAATAGGAAGAAAATATCATGACATCAAAATAAAAGAGAGACTAATTGAGAAGGGGAGGAGATATGATGGAGAATGGAGTTTCAAAGGGGAAAATGGGGGGGAGGGAGGGAGTTACTATGGGTTGTTGTCTACAATTATGGAAGTTGTCAATAAAAAATAAATTAGCTGGGCATAGTGGCGCATGCCTTTAATCCCAGCACTCGGGAGGCAGAGGTAGGAGAATTGCCATGAGTTCAAGGCCAGCCTGAGACTACATAGTGAATTCCAGGTCAGCCTGGGCCAGAGTGAGACCCTACTTGAAAAACAAAAATAAACAAATAAATTAATTAATTAATTAATTAATTAATTAATTAATAGAGTATGATGAAGACTGAACTTAATCTTCTTATGTTTCTTTTCTTTTTCTCTCTCCATCTCTTTCATATTACTTAACTTTTTCTTCCTTATCTTCTTGGGCACTGACCTGTAACTCCAGTACCAGCATATGGCTATCATCCACAATGAGCTCTTGCTCAGAGAGCCCTGCAAGGTTTCCCAAAAGAAGACAGATTTCTGTCAGAGTACTTGATGATCCACCAAAGGTTAGTGGTAAGACCCTACTGCTGAAGACACCATATGCTGTTGGCATGTAACATGAAGTGACATGGCTAGAAGCTGGAAGAAAGTCAGTCCCCAGTCAGCCTGTCTAGTGCCAGAAGGTGCTACATGGGTGACTGGGGGAAAATGACCAATATCTGTCCAAGCAACTCATAGTCTATGCTACTTAGCAGCAAACAGCCTGATGTGATGCTCACACAAGTGCAATAGTGGCACACAGCCATGGTGGGAAACCAACTGCTCTTGATTTGGCTGACTGATCTGCTCAGTGGAACAGAACCCATAGCTGGAGCTGGGAATCAAGTCAGAATCATATCCAAAAATAAGCCCACTCTCCATTATCAAGCTCCCACCAATCATGGGCTACAAGAGGGTCTATACCTATTATATTCTCTCTAAAAAAATGGTTGTCCCATTTATCTGGTGCTAACTTTACTCTCCGTTGGAGAATTTGCTTCTCTTTGACAGATAGATGCAGATCCTATGGAGAGAACCACCCCATCACACCTCAAAAGGGCCCCAGCTGAAACTAAGAATAATTGAGGAAACATGCAAGAAAGTGCTGCTTTTGTGGTCAACCTAGTACCAAAACAAGGGTGAAGGATATAGACACAGAGAACAATCAACTCCTACCAAACCACATATCCAGAGACACAGAGGCTCCCAAGACCTCATCACTGAAGCAGACCAAAAATGAACCCAACATGGCTCAAGGAAATTTGTGGAAGAGGGGGTGGAAAGAATGTCAGAGCCACAGGTTGGGTCATGATACACAGAGACATTGCCTCCTACCCATAACTGATGGCTAACCCCACAATGCACAACCCATATTCCCCAGCCAGGAGGGTCCCTGCAGATGGCAGAGGGCAGGGAGGAGGCTAACAATGGTACCAACTTGACTGTATTCACTGAGTACAAAACTAATAAAAAATAAATTAAAAAAAATTCTAAATGTGAAAAAAATATTTTTTTAAATTTAATTCCTTTATTTGTATGTGTGTGTGTGTGTTTATGTGTGTGTGTGTGTGTATACATGTGCTATGGTGCACATGTGGAGGTTAAAGGACAACCTTAGAGTGTTAGTCCTCTCCTTGTTTTTGAGACAAAGCCTCTCTTGTTTGCCACTGGAAAGACTAGTCTAGCTGGTCCTTGAGTTTCAGGATTCTCTTGGCTCCACCTCCCATTGCTATAAATACATTGAGATTAGAGATGGGTGCACCACTTTGCATCTAGCTTTATGTGGGTACTGCAGGGGATCCAATTTAGTTGGAAGTTTTATATCCATAAATAGAGCACGCATGTGCCTTTAACCGCTTAGCCACCTCCCCAGTCCATATTTTCACCACTTTTGACAAACAAAAATAGTAAATTTTAAATCACTTTGAATGATTAACACTACTAGAAAAGAAAAATATTTTTTTACTACATGATGATGGTTAATGTTAACAATTTACCAGCTTAGGTCTTAAAATATTTTATAGGCAGTATTAGTGTCAATTGTACAGTGACCCAAGGAGATAGGTAGCAGTAGAAGCGAAGTGCATTTTAAAGCTGGAATAAACAAAATAGTAGCACAGAGATTCAATAATCAGTTCAAGTTTACATGGTCAATGAATGATCATATTGTGTGATACACAAAAAGATCTGTGTGATACAAAAACATTATGCTCTTAAATATCATACTAGATGAAACCCTGAAGGCACTGAAGAGAAAATAAGGACTGCAAAATTACTTTTTTAACAATTTTTGTTTTATTTTTATTCATTTATTTGAGAGCAACAGAGAGAGAAAGAGGCAGAGAGAGAGAGAGAGAGAGAGAGAGAGAGAGAGAGAGAGGGTACACTAGGGCCTCCAGCCACTGCAAACAAACTCCAGATTCATGCACCACCTTGTGCATCTGGCTTACGTGGGTACTGAGTATTGAGCCTCCAACCAGGGTCCTTAGGCTTCACAGCAAACGCTTAACCACTAAACCATCTCTCCAGCCTCAGGGACGGCAGAATTCTTATCTGAGTGTAAAGTTGAATAAACACTAGAGAAAGACATGAGCAGGAGGGCAGGGGGAACAGTGTATGCTAGTAAAAGGGCAGAAGCATGAAGTCCTTTCTGCTTCTTCCTGCTGCATGCTTAAGATGCACAGCAATCTCCCCTGTGTGCTGTCACTACCACCTAGCTCCATGGTTTTGCTTCCAGAGATTCTGGAAAGATGGAATACCACTCAACTGCCCTTCAGTCAGTCATGTGACTCTGATCCAAAACCTTCAACCAGTTAGAAAAGAATAAATTCCTCATTGTGTTTCTTTTGTTCCAACAGTCTCTTACCCAACCATCAGCTAGTGAAGAGATAATATATAAACTCAGAAAAAAAATAAATAGTCATTAGGAGCTTCAGTAGAAGAGACTTGAAATATGTGCAGGTCCTGCCCTGCTGTGTCCCAGTTAATATTCTATCATATCCCTGTTCAGGCAGTCTTTGGGCTAGTGACTGGAGTTCCAGCTGGTCGGATACTTCTGAGTTTACCGACAATAATTACCAGATGATAAAATGCTGCCTCGTGAACCACTTGACTCCATCTTGTGACAAATACCCTTCCCCAAAGTCCTGTCATTGTAACCCATTGTGCTGTAGGTTCTGTTTGCAAAATGTGTGCTGGCAATTGCTTCTGAAGCTATCTGGGAATACTGACATCTGTCACTGCTCTTTGGGTAATGGAATGACACAAGTCATTCTCATTAAGTCATGGGTACCAAAGGGTGATACTGAGTTCTTCCAAAGTATTCTGGAAGCGCATCATGAAGCCACCCATCAATGCTATCAGACACTGCCTGCCGCATGAGAGGAGAGATAGAGCAAGTGTGACGGGACCGGCATGTGCATGATGACTAAAATTAGTTTCCAATGTGACATCTTATTTCTGCCTTCTCTGGATTCATCTGCAGTTTTCCCCATACATGGTCCATTCTGAAAGAATCCCCCTTAAGAGGTCTAAATGTCAATTACCCTGAAGTTCTGATGGTGAATGAATGCGCAACTCTTCCAACAGACCCTGTGGAATCTTATCCCCACTGCCAGGAAGAGCCAGGGAGGACCACGGCCATATACTGAAGCAAGGTTTGCCTTCTGCCCTTGTAAAGCGATACCACAGATACATAGGCTTGTTCTGTAGCTTGTTCACCCCACAGACGGATTTCCAACTTGAAATGGAGCCATGTTGGTGTTGCATGTGAGCAACCTTGGGAGGTTAGAGATTATAGTGCTTGAAACAAATCCAACAGTGCTGCAGAGACCCACATGAAAGGCAGGGACCCCATATCCTCCTGCACAAATCCCACGCCTGAAGTTGACCTTGTCTCTGCCCTGCTGATGTCTGTTACTTTCTTTTGGCCAACAAAGCATTTCTTGAGAGACAGCGAGAGAGAGACAGAGAGAGAGAGAGAGAGAGAGCATCACTCTCAACAACCTCAGGTGAATTGAGGATCACAAAAAGAGGCAAAATGAGATTATATTTTATTACTGGAGGTATTGCTTCCAAATCTCAACCACTGAATGTCACCCCTTCTCCCTTAAAAACTTTCCAAAGGTCACCTCAAGAATCTGTGAAATAAGTGATTACCTTATCCAGGTCATCAATATATTTTGGCATATGTGGGAATTAATAGAGTAATACAGAGATTGTAGATCAATACAGAAAAGTCAAATGTCAAAGGAATGTATATGGAATGATAACATTGTGCTCACATTCGTCCCTAGTTTTTTGTTTTGATCATTAAAATGTATTCATTTGTGTTATTTATTTGTTGATAATTTCATGCATGTAAATGATGCATTTTTATCATAGTCACCTTAATTACACTCTGTTATTCTACTTCCACTCCAGCCAAACCTTTGTTCTTCCCCATTTGTCCCCATCCTACTTTCTTGTCTTTCTCTGGGTTAGGTTTTTTTTTTTTTTTTTGCTTTTGTTTTAGGACAGAGTCCTGACATGTAGCCCAGGCTGGTCTGAAACGCATGGCAATCTGCTTGTCTCAGTCTCCTGAGTGCTGGAATTATAAGTGTGAGCCACCATGCCCAGCTTTGTCTGAACTATTTATTCCAATTGTAAAAGTACTTTCAGCAAATGTTTGATAGAATATTAAAATATATATTGAGTATCTGAAAATGATTATGATTAAAACTATTAACAACCTTCTGAATCTGCTGTTGTGATGCCACCCAGAACATTTTCCACTTGGAAACAATCTCTTGCCTGGCTTCCTCATTCACTGAGATCTGGGTTAACTGTCAGGCTTCAGCCCAGGGTTCTGACAAGCTTTATCCAGAAAGAGTCATTTCATCTTTTGAAGTTTCCATTTACCTATTTACATAAAAAGGATAGTTTTTATTTGTCTACCTTACTAACACACACACACACACACACTCAAAGCCCATAATTAGGAAGAGGGAAAGGGTAGATGGGAGGAGGACAGAGAAGGCAGAAGGGAGGACACTGCACGTAAGTACTTTTCAAACCTCAGTTATTAAAGTGCTCTTTTCCTTTAGTTCTGTTGACTCTGGTCATTTCCTTCATGTCTTTGCATACATGAAGGGACAGGGTATCTCATGTTTCTCTTGGTTTGCAGACTGCAGTTTCCATTACTCTACTTTCCTTTTGTCGACACAGCTAATGAGGACTTAGCTGGAGTTCATGGCTTGACCTTTTCCAATAGTTACAATAGCCAGTATAATTCAATGGGCTGTCTCAGTTAATGAGACTCTCATTAAGTTAGTGAACCGTGTATTCATTGAGCCAATTTTTTAAAGTTCTAAGCAGTCTTCAAAAGCATTTGAATCACAGATTATGTCATACCAAAATATATACAAGATAATAAATTTTAAAATAGGATTTCATTCAAAAGGAAGATAAATGATTTCAAAGCCTGAAATGAATAGATCTCTACATTCATAAAAGCAATGACTAGCCTGAACTTCATTATGCTAAACTTTATTGTCCCTGCTTTATAGATGACAAAATCAAGGCTTTGAAGGTTAAGAGAAATCACCTAATAGGAGCAAGAACCTCCAATTCTGCCACAAGATCATGCTCTGACCTGTGAGGATCCCTAAACCAGCTGGCATTTTATTCTAGAATACATTTTGTATGATGTAACTAAGGTGGTTTGTTGTGTTTTCATTTTTCAATAGGGAAAATAATCTACAGATTCATTTTTTAGCTTCCTGGGTAATGAACTGGGTAAAATGTTCTACAAGACAATCCCTAAGAGTTTGACTGTTTATTGAAAAAAAACCCAGGAGATGTGTTCTCCAGTGGCACATGGACATTAGTATGCCCTGTGGGCTCTGGTGGCTGGAGGAGAAGTCCTGGAGAGGAAAAGACTGAAGTCTGAGAAATGCTGATTAAAAGGAGGTGACGATGATATTACAGAATTTGACAAAAGAGTCCAAGATGTCCACTAACTTGTAAAGCACTTCAGTGGGTGGCTTCCTCGGCAGCAATGATGCAGCAGTGAACAAGGAAGACACTCTTCTCTCTGGAGGAATTGTACTCAGAGGCATGGTTCAGGGAAAGCAGAGCAAGCAGCACAGGTTCAAGAGCAGCACTGCCTCAGAAGATGGCCTGTTCCTCCTTGGCCTCCTGGCTCTGGTCCTCAGCAGTCCCCTTCATCTCATGGCTTGCTCAGTGGGAAGACCCCATAGTGCACCATGATTGCTTTCCATGCCGGGGCCTGCACTCCTTTCTTCTTTGACTTGTTTTGTTTAAAATTTTATTTTATTTATTTATTTGAGAAAAGGGGGAGAAATAGGCAGGGAGTCAGAGACAGAGAGTGAGAGAATGGGTATGCCAAGACCTCCAGCCACTGCAAACGAACTCTAGATGCATGCGCCCCCTAGTGCATCTAGCTTACATGGGTCCTGGGAAATCAAACCTGAGTCATTTGGCTTTGCAGGCAAGTGCCTTAAGAGCCAAGCCATCTATCCAGACCTTGACTTTTTTTTTAAAGTTTATTTTATTTTATTTGAGAGAGTGCAGAGAGAGAGAGAGAGAGACAATGAGTGAGCCAGGGCCTTCAGCCACTTCAAAACAAACTCCAGAAGCATGCACCACCTTGTGCATCTGCTTACGTGGATACTAGGGAATAGAACCTGGGTCCTTAGGCTTCACAGGCAAGCGTCTTAACTGCTAAGCCATCTCTCCAGCCCTTCTTTGACTTTTTAAAACCAGCATGCTCAGAGTACATACATACTGAGCAGCCAGCATACCCCATTGTTCCTGTGGTTCTGTGGGCCCAGCGAGCTTTTCTACTGACATTTGCAGTCATACTTCAAATGTACTGAAATTCAAAGTAGGATCGAATTTGATGACTATGGAAACAACTCTGTTCCTTTGCATACAGACTGGTGAAGATTCTAAAAGGAGTTGTTTATTTTTATTTATTTTTTTTTGCTACACAATGCTGAGTTTACTTGGGGGAAATATGTTTTAGGAATATTCACAAGTGTTGGGATTTATCTATGTCTTCAATTGTTTCGCTCAGTAAGTCAATAATATTGAAGCTCCACACCACTTTCAAGTTTCTTTGGACTTCAGCTTTAGTGATTCTGCCTTCTCAACTTGTTGACCTCATTGCCACACTGTGTGTGTGTGTGTGTGTGTGTGTGTGTATGGTGTGCATGCATTGTGTGTATGTCTGTCTGTATAAGTATGGGCACATGCATGGGGTGAGTGTGCATGTGTATAAACATGTGTTGATACAAGGCTTCAATGTCTAATGTCTTCCTCAATCACGGGACAAACCTAGAGCTCACTGATTTGGCTAGTGAGACCCATGGATCTCCTGTCTTCACCTCCCAAATGCTGGAATTGTGGACATGTGTCACCACACTGGGCATTTTATGTGGGTGCTAAGCATCCAAAACCCATGTCCTCATGCTTGCTTGCATGACAATCACTCTGCTCACAGAGTCATCTCTCCTCTGTCCAAGTGTTCTAAGTGAAAAAGTTCCTCATAAACCACCTCCCGGACTACTAATTTTCTAATTTTTACCTATTAGTGAAGAGCAAATTAGGAGCCAAGGTTTTCCCTGTTCACTCAGCTCTGGGTCTCTGGGGTCAAACTTACTGAGTTAGAATTCTGGTTCTATTACTGGTAGCCCACATTCTACCATGGGCATCTTATGTCTCTTCTTTGAGCCTTAGTTTCCTTGAGTGACAAGTAATATTGACCTAATAGACTGTGAGAATTCAGAGGTTACTCACGTAAATAGCCTCGTGCAGGCCAGGCACACAGTGGCACTCTATACTTGCTGTCATTCACCGTACATCTCCACCATTCCTTCTCCCCGCCCCTGCACTTACTTTTCTCACCAGATAGGCTTGTGTCTTGCTGCTTGGAGGGAAATGAGAATATTCAATATAATGTTTCTCAACTTCCCTTACTCCTTCAAAGGTGGTAGTGACTGACAGAGGGCCCCCTTCTATGCCTTCTTTCTCCCCAAACTATGTTCTCTGTGGTTTCTTCCCTACTTCTGATCAGCCCTCCTGGAGATGCAGAGTATATTTGACCAAGTGATTGGGAACAGTGCTGGCATCAGTCTTAGATCGTCCTCTTCCTGTTCCTCTTTTCCACCTGCATCTTCTTCTGTTCTGTGGGGATGAAACACCAAGGTCACAGGTTTAGAGAACTGGATGAGGCCATGGCCACAAAGCATGAGCATTGGTGCCTGGCACAGAGCAGGGCTTAATAAGCAGTACCTTTCTACTATTTTATCTTATGTTGGCTGGCATTGCAATGTCTTTCCTGGCAGGCTAATGCCACTGTGCACTACACAGTGCAGGTGCTTAATAAACATTTGTTTGAGTGGTGGTAGTGAATGGTGAATTGTTGACCATGATAAATTGCCTCTGGCTGGGGCTCAAGATTCCTTTCTCCTCTTGGAGCCACTCAACCTCACCACCACAAGGTTCAGGGAGCACATTTTATGAAATGTTGGGTGTACTGGGTAAAGTCATTCTGTTTCCATGAGGATTTCCCCCAAACTAGTAGTCTCCTGATGACCTAGGTAGATCAGAAAGAGGAATAATTACACTTTTCCCAGAACCCAGTAGCAGCTACCTTGTCTTCTCTTTTCTCTGGATCATACATCAGTCCACTCAAGAAATAAAATGTCAAAGTAAGCACAGGAAGAAAATCAAGGGGTCCAGGAAAGTCCCCCCCCCCTTAGAAGGGAGGGAACACCCTCCTAACTGGAGGGTGCTCAGACCTTGTTGTCCTGTCAGTCACTTAGATGATCAGGGTTCCCAGAAGTGGAGTCCTGTCCAGTGTCTTCAAAGAACTGTCCAAAAGAGAAACATCCCAAAACGGAACTTTAAGATTTTCAAAGGAGTCTACCACTGTAGGTAGATTGGCAAGGGACAGCAGATGGCATGAGGCCATCAAAGGGACTACTATGCACTCAGCCTTCAGGAAGATTGTGATGTTGAAGAAGGTTAATATCCTTACCTTAAATGCTGATCTCCTTAGTTTTATTTAAAACTCATTTCTTCAGTATAATAAGGTACAGAACCAAGAGCAGATAAATAAGTGATAGGATGCACCATATCACAAATGCACACCTCTGTTTACCCATTACTGGGCATGATCTGTGTTCCAGGCTCCTTGCTGCGACCCAAGGATAGATGAATGGAATATACTCCTGCCCTCAAGTTGTCTGTGTCATTTGAGAAGACAGACATTCTAACCTTATCACAAGGAAGCTGATACAACCCAGAGGTATGTCAACCATGCAGCAGAGAGTGGCCACTTTTCTGCTTGGCGTAACAGATGGAAAGCAGCTTTTGGGATTATTTTTATCACAAATTTGGTTATTTAGCTTTATTACAAAGTTCACTTGGGAGTTTCATCTTTGCTAAGCCCGTGATGGCTGAACAGCAGAGTGACAGAATCAAGACAACTATAGAAATCTTCTGGGGGGGGGGGAGGGAGAAACCTTAAGTTTTTCTGCAATGGAGTGACCCTGGCTTGGTTCAGCTGTCTGGTTGCTATTTAAGGAATTCTGTTGTTATCCGTCACTAAAATTCCCTTTAGGTGCTGTTATCAATCCCAACCACACCAAGTCCCCAGGAATAATTAGCCAATGAACCCTAAACGTCCTAGCCATGATAAATCTTTTACTGACAATTTTGTCGACACGTGAAGGACCAAATATGTGGCTTGGGTGCTGTGTGTGCACACACAAACTGCTTCAGAAGCAGCTTCATTGAAGATACTTGTCAAACTCCATCGTGTTACTTTGCAGCTGTGCATCCACGTTGCTTCATAAGGATTGCTTAAGCAGAATCACTAGGCAACAGATAAGGAGACCATGAACACATCTGATTATAGTAGAACTTAACTCTTGTAACCTAACTTTTTTCTTGGAGGCTCATTCTTTGAAGGCATCAGTGACCAAGAATCCCTTCTGGCAAGCAATTTTTAAAACTTGTCAAGTGAAAGTTGTTAGGAACATGGCTGTCCATTGATAAGGCAGTTTTTTTTGTTTTGTTTTGTTTTTCTTCTTCCTTCTCTTTTCCTGCCCACTGTTGAGACCAGCCAGGCTGACCTCTGGTTCTCAGTCTCAAAGTTGCTTCAGTGGACTGATGATGGGGAACTACTTAATCTTATCTTTCTTTATGATGACACAGTCTCAGACCATGAAGTTGACATTCCCAGACTAATTCAGTTAAGCTATATCTTTTTCTATGAAGCCATGTTTCTTTTTCTCACAGGTGTCTTTCATTTTGTAATAGTCATGTTCCAAGTTCAACACCACAAATGTGGTTTGCCTTTGATCTGTAGACAAAGTCCTGTAGAATATTGTTTTGCTCTTTCAGAACATGTTTATACTGGGGTCCACAGACAAGGTAATCATATTTTATGGGAATAAAAGGAGATAGGGAGAGAGAGGAAGGAGGAGAAGGAAGGAAGGAAGAAAAGATTCACATTTGGCCTGTTCTTTGGGGAAAATAGAACAGAACATTTGAAGTTGAATGTGACCTATGACATCTAACAACAATAGAGAGTTATGTCAGGTTTCAGGGCAACAATAATTAACAGGTAGTATAAAGAGAGCCTCTAATATATGCAACTCAAGTTTATAATCATAGCATAGTCTTACTCACTTTCTCAGAGTCCAGCTATGAACCATAAACCCAACACATGTATCTTAGAGAATACAGAGGAAAACAGTGGCAAGAATGGGACTCCAAGTTCCCCCAATCCCAGTAATTTGGGTGCTTCATCTAACCCTTTGGGCTCCAGGTTTATCTACAAAATTGGGAAACAGGTTCCACCACACAGTGACAACAGTCCACACAGTAAGACTTTGATCATGTGCAAAGCGGCTAGTAATAATTGAGACTCCACGTAGGGCCATGTGGTGATGACATTCTCGAAAAACCCATTATTTTGAGGAGTATGCTCAAGATGGGGCCTCCAGGAGCAGCAACTTGAGACCTGCTCATTGTTTTCCCCAGAATAGTTGCATGCACTTGCATCTCTTCGTTTTTCTCTGAGCTGCGTTGCAGAGCTCAGTGTGCTGTGAGGCGTGAATGGCAGCTTATCTTGCTGAGAGTGTGGGATAAGCCCTTAGCAGCCTCTGGTGTTAAAGGGCTTGACTTATCTATGTGGTGGCACAGTGCCCTGGCTGGGTTTGCGCCTTTAACTTTGCTCTCTGGGATGTTGCTTAGCACAGCTGTCAAACACCTCTAGTGACTCTAAGAGCAAGTGGGGAAGTGTCTACCCCACTCCCAGGATATCCTAGGTCAGTGGACATTTTCATTTTTAGCATTTTTGACTTAAGAAGCATATATATATATATATATATATATATATATATATATATATATATATATGTATTTTGTCACATGAAAATACTGCCTCATTTCAGGCCATGCATGTGTTTCTGAAAGGAGGGTTAAGTGTAACAAATTTGACTTAAAATGTACTTGTGGAACTCACTATTTCAAGGAACTCTTGGTGAAGTGTTGTCTAAACTTAATAAACATCATTATGTTTTTGGAATTCTGGAATTTTTTATTCAATGTAATACACATACTTTTTCTAAATGTGAGGCTTCTCTTTTCCTTTTCCTATTGAGAAAACAGGGATAGGAAAATCACTTGTCTCTTTTAGTCTTAGGATTGGAGAGGCACCAATTATAGGCAAAAGAAAACTTCACTCAGAACATTTTTCAGACAAAGGTTCAAAATTGTTCCTTTGTTCCTTTACATGAAGTCCTCGTTCACCTGGATTTTTTTTTAGGCAGGATCTCCCCCTAACCCAGGCTGACCTTAAATGCACAGCACAGCGATCCTCCTAACTTAAGCCTCCTGAGTACTCAGAGTAAAGGTGTGAGCCATCATAACCAGTTTAGAATTTTTTTTGCATAAAGAATTAGTACTTTTAATAAATGGTTCCTGCTACTGTTTACCTAAAAGTTTGTTGTTATTGATCTGTGATATTGGCTACTTTCTATTAAGTTTTCATGTCTGTGAATCTTTTCCTAGGCCTTGTTCATCCTATCTATTCCTACAATATCATACTGTACTGAATGCTATTGACTTCTAATAGGCCTTCACGTTTGATGCACAGGCTCCCATACAATCTTTTCTAAGACTGCTCTAGCTAGCCTTGATTCTCAGCCTTTCAAGTTCTATTGAAGTCCTGTTAGGAGCATAGTGGGAGTTTTACTGAATTTCTACATGGATTTGAGGATTACTGAGAGCTTTACTGCCTTTCTACTTAGGGACTTGAAGTGCTACTGCATTTATGTCCATCTCTATTCTTGTCCTTCAATAAAATATTCAGTTCCCAGGTAGTATACTTCACAAGAATCAAATCAGTTAACATAAGCCAACACAAAACTTTACAGTGACTCTTATCCCAACCCACATGTTCCATACAGAGACATCTCAGGATGGAGGGAGCTGCAGAAGAGACACTCAGCTTCACTATAAGTGCTGGCAAGGGTGAAAACAAGACAATATGAGTGTGAAATCCATTCAGGAAAACATCTGACATTGCATAAAATTGCTGGTATTTCTTCCTAACTAATAATTATATTTTTATATTGACTTTTGTTAAAGATAATCCTGACATGTACTGCCCAAAATATATATTAGCTACTTGAAGCTATTTAAATGCAAATTTAAAGATTTAAAATTAAATGGTTGGAGAGATGGCTTAGAAGCTAAGGTGCTTGCCTGCAAAGCCTAACGACCCATGTTCCACTCTCCAGATCCCACATAAGCCAGATGCACAAAGGTGAGGCAAGCACAAGGTCACACATGCCCACTAGGTGGTGCAAGGGTCTGGAATTTGATTGCAGTGGCCAAGACCCTGGTGGGCCAATTCTCTTTCTCTCTCAAAAAAAAATTTCTTTTAAAGAGTTAAAATTAAGTGGAATTTGAAATTCAGTCTTTCTGCCATCTTGGCCATGTTCCAGTTACTCAATATCCACACATTCATTGATGGCTGTGTTGGGCAGCTCACAAGATGTTCCTGTTGCAACAGAAAGAGCTACTGGGTGGCACTTCCTAGAGAAGCTTTCAAACAGAAAAATAATGACTGTTCATGGTAGTTCTGGCTATGACAAGGAAGGGAGATAGTCCAAGTATTTAGCATCATTAAAGAAGACAAGTAAGACCTCACATATTTATAAAACTGACAACCATTTAATAGTGAAAATCAATGAATGACAGCTACATATACCTCCATGTAAACATGGGAAAACATCTGTTGGGGGCAGAAAGGGAAGTCATTAAAAAAATATAACATGGTTTAATTTGTATATATTAAAATAGACAAAACCTATCATATAGCTGGTTAAATATTTTTATTACCACATAAGGTTTAAGATGGACCCAAAGATTTAATATTTAATAGGAGTAACTATAGGAATAGAATTATTGGCTAGTATGAAAGGCTAACAATTTATTTTATTCATCTATTTAGTTCCAAGGAGAGAGACAGAATGGGTTTGCAAGGGCCTCTAGCCACTGCAAACAAACTTCAGATGCATGCACCACTTTGTGCAGCTGGCTTTATGTGTGTACTGGGGACTCAGACCTGGTCATAAGGTATTGCATACAATCACCTTGTACCACTGAGCCATTTCTCCAGCCCAAGAGTAACAATTTTGTATAATGTCAAATGTTTTCCTGAATGTATTTCCCACTAATGATCTTAAGGTGGGATTCAAGGTAAGAGGGTTCCAAGAATAGAGAGACATGTTCAAAGAACTTCACTAGCCTCCTGTTGGTCAGGGAATATTGATTTATTATATGGCTCAAGTCTGATCATTACTTATAGGGAATGGCAGAATTCATAAGCACAGTGTCATAGGCCCATCACTGGATCAAACCACAGATCCTCTGAGAATCCAGAGAAGTTTGTTTGTGCAGTTATGAAACAAGTCTCTAAAAACTTCCCCAAATGAGGTAAATTTAGCAGAGCGTTTTTCTCAGAGTTGAAAAGTTTGGTGTATTGTTAGAATTTTGTTTCACAAATGTATGTTCTCTTGAAATGTTGAAATACAACTTTTCTGTATCTCTTGGCTCCATGGAATAGTGATCTTCAGCCATGATGGATGAGTTGCAACATATTCCAAATAAGTGGGGGCCAAAATAATGAGATCAGTTGCAAAATAATGGATCATGTCAAAAAAATCCAGATAGGGAAAAGAATATGGAAACATTTGGCTCTTTTAGATGAAAATCATTAAGAACGGTTTCTAGAGAAAATCATGGACAAAGACATTCTTCAACCAATCTGTAAGACATCCCAAGTTCAGAAGAGGAGATTAGCTATGTCTTCTTCCTACATGCATGAAGCCCAGTCTTTTTTTTTTTTTCTTTTTTTTTTTGGTTTTTCGAGGCAAGGTCTCACTCTAGCCCAGGCTGACCTGGAATTCACTGTGGAGTCTCAGGGTGGCCTCGAACTCACGGCGATCCTATTACCTCTGCCTCCCGAGTGCTGGGATTAAAGGCGTGCTCCACCACGCCCGGCTTCAGTCTTATTTCTTGGCAACCTTTACTTAGCATGCATTTCAAGATGTTGTAGGTGGTGGGATGTTGTTGTGGGTCAATTTCTTAGTCTATCTCTGTTATGATGATTATTTGTGTGTGTGTATATGAATGTGCATGTTGTGCATATGGGCATGTGTGCAGTGGTCAGAGAATAACCTAGGGGTATTGGTCCTTTCCTTCCACTTTGTTTGAGACATTGGTCTCTCTTGTTTCTTTGCTGCTGAGAAGGCCATATTAACTGGTCTGTGAGCTTTGGAATTCACTTGACTCCACCTCCCATTGGGATTACAGACAGATGTGCACAACCAGCTTTATGTAAGTACTGAAGATTCTAACTCCTGTTGAAAGGCTTGCAGAGCAAGCAAGCACCTTTACCCATATACCCAGTCCTTTCTTAGTCCATCTCTTAATCAGCTAAAATCATACACGTTTAGTGGAGAATTGGTCTAAATATTTAACTCAGTAGCTTCTCTAACTCCAAGTACAGTGAAGTCAGTGAAATCTTGAATGTGTGTTTTCTCCCTGTGATGTAAAGAGCTAGAGCTTTGCAGTGTGGGGTGCATGTCTCTCCTTTGACCTTTGAAACCAGCACACCAAAGGATCTATTAGTGCCACTTGTTTGGATGTCCTGTACTGGTTGCACACACATGCCTGCCATGCAGAGTTTTAGAGTGTGCGTTGACATCTGTGTGTGTGAAGATAACAGGTGCTTGTTCTGATCAGTACACAATACAGGGCCTTGCTGGCGTGCTGTCTGCAACCTCATGTTAAAGTGTGCCACTTGCTTGGGACTCACCCACTTGTAGGCCTGTTCAGGGTACAATCTATTTCCAATCTGCAACCATCACTTTGCTACAGGAGCAGAACATTGGATTAAAATAAACAATCAACAAATGCACAATGAGTGACTACTAAACAAGATAGTATTCTTTCTAGGGCAGCTTTAAAAACCACTGTAAATTTTTACATCTTAGAAGGAGAAAGAACCAGAAAGTGATTCTTGAGTATCTTGGTTGAAAAAAAAAAAAAAGGAAATATTATAGGTAGCCCCCTATGGTAAATGTAGAAAAATTTAACTGAGACTAAAATTAAAATAGTATTTCAGTGTACCAAATGTCTAGAACACAGTCCATGGCTGCCTAAGCAGTTATACAAGGAATGCTTTGAGTAAGTCAGAGAGATTTCAGTACCATTGCCCCACAGGAAAATCACCCCCTGGAGCTTTGTAAATCCTTAGCAGCATGAGGACACCATGGCTGCTACTGCCACCAATTGGAGGGGGCAGTATGGTCAGCCTTGGTCTATTATTCCTAAGCTGATACAATCAATTTTTTTATGAAAATATAGCATTTTATTATTATGTTTTAAATTTTTTAAATTAGTTTTGTACTCAGTGAATACAGTCAAGTTGGTACCATTTTTAAAATTGATACAATCAAGTTTACCAGATTTTTCTCCATATCAAATGTAGTTGGCATTTTTAAAAGTCTACCAAGTAATGCTATTTGCCAAGATTCTAGTGGATACTTTTTAGTCTTGAAGATGAAGTTGGCAGAGATTTGGGTCATATTAATAATTGATTTCACAGACTTAGGACCTGAGGTCCATGGTCCACACCCTTCCTCTTCACTGACTGTCCAGTACAGGGCTAGTCTGTCAATATTATTACCCAAACTCTGGTCTAGTTTAATAGTGGTGTCAAAGCAGGATTGTTTATTTTTTTTGTAAGCATCACACTGAGTTCAATCTTTGGTTCCACATCTGTGTAGTTTCGAGACTTATAAGCTGGATGAGAACAGATGATCTCTATGAAATGCTTGACAAAGTGCTACACTTTCATACCCATTAACATTAGGCATTTGGTTTCGTTCATCCTGATTGAACCTGTTATTGGTTATTGGCCGTGAAGTTCACAATCCTTGCTTTTAAAAAATGCATGCTTCAAACTTTTTACATATCTATTTAACTTGAAGCTGTTGGCTATTTGATGCAACTGCAGAGACACAAGCCCTGTCACTTGAGTTAATATGCGTCACCATTCATTCTGTGGTTTCTTAATGTCTGTCACACACATGTGTGAAGCTGTACCCTTAAACGCAGAATTCAGACATTACTGCCAAAAGGAAGTGAGTTGCAAGAAAGAGCAGCAGAGCCTTTGCAAGGCGAAAATTGTCCTATCTCTCCTGTGTCAGAATGTGGAAATGTTTATAAAATGCTCATTAAAAGAAAAGGGGATTGCAAGATAGAAATGAAATCTGGTATACAAGTTTACACTAGGGAGATAAGAAGGGCTAGGCCCTATAGGGGATTTTGTTATCCAATTACTGCAACCTGACTTTTGGAGGGGGGCAGGGGTGGAGAATGGTAGGGGGAGGGGGAAAGGAAGAGTTCCAAACTTGTCTTCAGTGACAGGAGACACTTACGCTCTGCAAGATAAAACTGCCACTTAGGGCTCAGGGGAGTTAAACCTTCCTGGGTTGGCCCTGGGACTCGAGTGGAGTCATGGCTTCTCTGGGCCTACAGCTGAGCATCGTCTGCCTGGTGGCTCACTGTGTTTCTGGTAGTCCCATCATGGGCCTTGAGCCTCTGGAAGAAGATATGCCCTTCTTTGATGATGTCTTTTCAGAGCAAAATGGAATTGACTTTGACACACTGCTACAGAGTATGAAAGATGAGTTTCTCAAGACCTTGAACCTGTCTGACATCCCCATGCAGGACTCAGCCAGGGTGGACCCGCCAGAGTACATGTTGGAACTCTACAACAAATTTGCCAGGGACCGGACCTCCATGCCTTCTGCCAACATCATCAGGAGTTTCAAGAATGAAGGTTGGTTTGCATTTTCACTGATGAACTTTGAAGTAAATCTTCTTTTCAGGAAGCAATACAAAAATTTACAATGTATGGATAAGAGCAAATACATAAATGAAATGGCATGGTGGTCAAATGCAAAGGCACCATTTATGGTATTGTTCCACAATCCTAAAGATGTTTCAAAATACCTTTTAGCAAAAATTCACTAAATAACTATGATTCTGACATCATAATGGGGTCTTCTTTGCTTTTTTTAAAAAATAATTTGTACTCTAAATAATACAAAAAATTATGCTGATCTATGGCTGTACCTCATTTCCCATTTTATTTTGTAGATAAGGCTCAATTTCTATTTGGGATATTAATTGATAGTAAAAACTGTCAACTTCTACTTAGAATGAAAATGGTGAAAATAGTAATTTTTAAAAGTTGGGACTTGTAGTTTGTTCAAACTCTGGGTGAGTTTTCATTTTGGGACTTCATTCAGGAACTGTTCTGACAGAATGGAGGCATATTTTGAGATTCTTTCTAAAGCTCTTCTGTGTTTGATTGTTTTGTTCATACTTAGAACACTGCTTATAGCAGATTCCCAGGATGTGTGCAGGAACAGTTGATAACAACACTTATCATTACATTCTTAAGAAGAGTTTGATGTTAAAACTTCAAATTATTATCCTTCCACCCCAGATCTTTAAACTCAATAGCTAGATCTAATGAGTTGGCAAGTTAATCCTTTGTTTAATATTGTACTAGTAGAAAAATAACCTAGTATCTATGGTAGAGGCTAATTCTTTAATATTTACTATTTATGCTTCTGTAGTAATCCAGGAAAGTATAAAAGAGGTTTTGACTAATATTGGCAGTTATTCTTGAAAGTAGAAAGCAGTCATAAAGAAATAGAAATATCTGGTTGAACTGGAAGGTTGTAGATAAGTAGATTAGATGATCAGAGCCTTGATTTCCTTCAGTAACATGGAAGCAGCAATATCTATATAACACAGATGAGTGAATCATAAGCATTTATGGGTAAGGAAGAACTCATTTTCTGGAAGCACTTAATAAACTGCAAAGGCTACTAATGAATTACTTAGTAAAGTGGGCATCAGAGTAAATACTTAGTAGATATTCTTTAGGCACCAAGATGGTTTTTGCTTTTAAAATTCAGCTGGCTACCATAATTTCTATTTGGTCACATTCGTCTAGTAAAAAATGGCAAGTGGAGATTTAAGATTCCATTTGGAGGCAAGTCAGAGTTGCTTTCTCAAGCTTCCCAGCTTTGAGCCATGTGTCTAGCTCCGGTGTGGTGGGAACAAGTTCTCTCACCCTCACTTCCCAATGAAGGATCTCATGATTGAGGTCAGGGTGTGGAGATGATGGAAATTGCTATAGCTAGAGATCCATGGTGGTGGGTGCAGACTAAGAGGACACCCAGCCCTGCAACTCTGCCATCCTGGAAGAGGAAAAACACAGCTGGGGAGAGGTGTCCTCTCACTGGTTTCACCCTGTGGGCTACTACCATCCTTTTTCTTACCCTTTCTGTCTGCTCAGTGCCATGCCCTAGGAGACAAAGTCCAGAAGTGACTCACCTGGGAAGCACAAGTCACCTGAGAGGTGGAAAGCATGCCTTCAGTTCTCATCTCTGCTCCACCCTCACTGAGTCATATGAGAAGTCAGTTCTAGGCATTTTCTGGGTCAGTATGGACATCATGAAGTCATTGTCACAGCTACATGAGACCACCTGGCATGTGGAATTTGTCATGAACATTGGTTCTCTTGTTATGAAATGTGAGCCCTCCATTGTTTTATCACTGTGCCCTCATATACAAAGAACTTCAAGTAGATTTAACTATTTACTTAGTATTTTTTAGACAGTCTTGTCCACACTGGCCTTGAAGAGCTTATTTTTTCAATTCTTAAATAGATTAATTTTTTGAGCCCAGATTGTCCTTAAACTTTCAATCCTACTGCATGTGAGTTTATTTTTTAATATTTTTATTTATTTATTTGAGAGAGAGATAGAAAGGAAGGGAAGATAGAGAGAATGGGTTTGGGCATGCCAGGGCCTCTTGCCACTGCAAACAAACACCAGATGCATGTGCCACTTTGTGCATCTGGCTTTACATGGGAATCGAACACAGGCCTGCAGGCTTATAAATCAAGCATTTTTAACCACTGAGGCTTCTTCCCAGCCCATGAGTTCATTTTCACAACACAATTTTATTAAAGTTGGCATATAAAATATGTATCTATTTAAATGCATAACTTGATAATTTTTAACCTGTGTGAACATCCTGGAGACCATTGCCTCAGTACATATACCCAAAACAGCTTTCCTCATTTGTTTTTGCAACCCTTCGTCCCACTCCAAAGCTTATCCTCTGTGCTTTTCTCACTAAGGAGCAAGCAGCTGATCTTATTTCTGTTCTTCATAAAAAGCAAATACCTGGGTGATGCATTCTGGAGTAAACTTGTGGAAGAGAGGGGTCTTTCTGGGTGTGCCAATGATGGGGAAGTGGGGATGAGGCAAGAGAGCTTTCTTTTCAAAAGCTAAAAGAGCATCTTTAAGGTACAGAATGAAGAAAAGAAGGGATGTGTTTGCAAGTAGTGAAGGTGTTAATCAAATAAGAGGATTGTCAGCTCCTTCAATTGCTGGACAAATATTAATTGAAAAAGTGAAGTAATCCCTGTATTGTAGAGAATGGGCAGGAACTGTGGTTGGAGCAGAAGATTGAGACCTGGCTGCAGTAGCTAGTCTTGAGCTCCATGCCAGGTCATATAGGTCAGTGTTTCCCACTGACAGTGTGAAGACGACTTTAGTTGTCTCCCAGAGGTTATTTTTGTGTGTGTGTGTGAGATCACTACATATTTTTAATAATGTAAAAATTTAAAAACTCCATATAAGAATCAATTTAGGGACAAGGCTTTAAACTTTTAAGAGGTAATAACTATAAAATAATCAGATAAAGAAAAAGCCTTAAAAGAGTATATTGTGGAGCAGTGACTTCCACTATATCACCAGTTGAATATATAATGCTGCTGGAGACAACAGGGAGCCCCTGGATCATTGGTCCTTAGCATTTCTTGGGGTCATGATGTCCATGTTTTAATCCACACAGACTACACAGGAGCTCTGGGCTCATGATAAAATTCTCATATGAGATGTCAGCATCAAGCCAGTAGCACATGTCTCTCTAAACCTAGCACAATGGGGGTAGAGGTATGTGAGGGGAGGGTTGTTGCAAATTTGAGGCCAGCCAGATCTATATAGCCAGTTTTGGACCAGCCTGGGCTATATAGAGCAACTATCAAGAAAACCACAAGAGTCAGTATCATAGCATTTAAGAGTATGATTCTGAGACTAAACAGAGATTCTGGAGTGATTTGTGTGTGCTGACTTCACACTCACTGCTAGAGGAACAACACTAAGGCAACCCATCTATGCCCATTATTATTTTCTCCCACTCCCTGATAGAGAGGATCACACACTCCGAAATCAACTGTGGTGACCCCTGGGTTTAGAGTTGTTGTGTTGACCTTGTTAGGCTTTTTGGTGTAGAGCCAGGGTCAAAGAACTTCCTCTGTAAAGGCCGGACAGATGGCAAATATTTTAGGCTCTTCAGTCTGTATCTAACTCTGCCACTATAGAGCAATACATAAGGGAAGGATGTATGCCAGTAAAAATTTACTTTCAAAAGCATATGAAAGGTCCAAGTGGCAAGTGGGCCATAGTTTATGAACCCTGATCTCCATGGGGGTCTTTCAGGAAGACCAGTGCCCAGGCAATTTTGTGGGACTCTCCACCATTACAAATATAAATATGAAAAGTGCCAAAGTCCTTATCTATGACAAGCTTCAAGAAAATAACAATCTCTGTATGTTCCATTTGACAAATCTTTACTGCTTAACAAACAGAGAACTACTCTTCTTTACAGCCCCTTCCAGTTCTGTACCTCTGGGGCAAGTAAGCTACTCACTCCCGACTGGGTGAGTTTGCTCCCATACACTGGCAGCATTTTTATATGGGTCCTATGGTTTCCGATGGGTTCACTCAGGTTAGAATTTTACCATTTGCCTTCTTGCCTTTTCTTCATTGCAGAATGTTACCATTGCATTTGTTCTTGTTGATCTTTTCTGGTTCACTTGGTATCAAACTTCCTGCATAGAAAGGTCCTGTTTCTTACTACATAAATGGACCCCTAGATCTGATTTTCTTTAAATCCCCTCCTTTTTTTTTAGATCTGTTTTCTCAACCAATAAATTTCAAAGGGCTCCGGAAATACCCTCTCCTCTTCAATGTGTCTGTCCCTCACCACGAAGAGATCATCATGGCCGAACTCAGGTTGTACACACTTGTGCAGAGAGATCGCATGATGTACAATGGTGTGGACCGGATCATTACCATTTTTGAAGTTCTTGAGAGCAAAGATATCAATGAAAGTGAAATGAAGATGCTGGTCTTAGCATCAGGGGAAATCTATGGAATTAACAGTGAATGGGAGACATTCAATGTTACCGATGCTGTCAGACGTTGGCAAAAGACAGGCTCATCCACCCATCAGCTAGAGGTCCACATTGAGAGCAGACAAGTCCAAGCTGACAAGACTGGGAGGGGACAAGTGGAAATAGACATGAGTGCCCAGAATAAGCACGAACCTCTGCTGGTTGTGTTTTCTAATGACCAAAGTAGTGACAAGGAGCAGAAAGAGGAACTGAATGAGATGATCACCCACGAGCAGTTTCTGGAGCCAGACAACCTGGGTATGGATGGTTTTCCCAGTGGCCCTGGGGAGGAGGCTTTGTTGCAGATGAGGTCAAACATCATCTATGACTCTACTGCTCGCATCAGACGGAATGCCAAGGGAAACTACTGCAAGAGGACCTCACTCTACATTGACTTCAAGGAGATTGGCTGGGACTCCTGGATCATTGCTCCTCCTGGATATGAAGCCTACGAATGCCGCGGTGTCTGTAACTACCCCTTGGCAGAGCACCTCACACCCACAAAGCATGCAATTATTCAGTCCTTGGTTCACCTCAAGAATTCTCAGAAAGCTTCCAAAGCCTGCTGTGTGCCCACGAAGCTGGAGCCCATCTCCATCCTCTATTTAGATAAAGGTGTTGTCACCTATAAGTTTAGGTATGAAGGCATGGCAGTCTCTGAATGTGGCTGTAGATAGGAAGCTTGTGGTCTATTTAATAACTGTAAATGTGTATATTTTGTGTTCTATTTAATGAGACTATTTAATGAAGGTGTACAGATTATAGAGACTTGCCACCTTAAACAAATGGAAAGGCTGGTGTGTTGTAGGAAATGGGTATTTTGCTACACAGTCCAGTCCCTTCTGATCTGTTTTACTTTGGACTTGACATTTCCTGGAGACAGTATCTCAAACAGCAAATGGAAAGCCTACACACTTATCCTCTATGCCCGTTTGAAGAGAAAATCCCCTAAACAAAATGCAGCATCAACATACAGATATTTTGCATGTTTGTGTGTGTGTACATGAAAATATTTTGCTTCAACAGAGGTAGGTTATGATTATATGTCACCGACTCTCTCTGATGTATACAAATTATAAGATATGGGATTTAGGTTAAGAAAATTCACATCAGGAATTTGACCATCTTGGGACAGCTACATGTCTCATACATTCTGGACATGTAGTGTGGCTTTTTCAGTTGATTTTCTACCACAGCTCAGAGAAGCAGGCAGAATAAGGATGCTGTGTGCTGGAGGGGTGGGGTGGGATGAGAACCAAATGGCCTCACAGGTGCTACATACAGCAAAGAACGAGCCCCTGGGGACATGTGCTGCAGAGTATCTAGTCAAGAAAGGAGGACAGAGAGGACTTCAAGACTGAATCTGTCCCTCAACAACAGGAATCAAGGCTATGTATCCTGCGGAGAGCAGAGGAGAAAGGGGAAGGGTGTAGATATTGTCCCTCCATAGTGTTTTAAAATTAGCAACCGCTCTACTGGGACAATTCAATCTTTTGGACAAAATGAAATGATCAAAGACAAAGGAAAGAAAATCAGAAGGGACCTGTTGGATTCTTCACTTCTTAAAATATTCTTCACTTTATGATCTCTCTCTCTCTCTCTCTCTCTCTCTCTCTCGCTCGCTCATCTGTCATTTCATTTCTACTTTCACTCTTGTCTATCCTCTTCCTTCCTTTGGGCTTCCTGGCCACCAAGCCTCACTTCCCTCTCCCATCTTCCTGTCTTCATTGTGCTACATTGTCCTTGCATGAGCTAGGAGGGGGCACCTAAAAGCATTTGCTCTCAGCATGGAAGAAGTTAGTGATCTGACATCTGGAAATTTAACTTGACTCTGGTCTTAGCGCCCCCTATTGGGATCCAGGGCTCTTTGCAGGAGGTGCCAAAACAAGCAGGCCCTATGCCTCCCAGCATCACCAGGCAGGCCTCACAGTGATTCACAAGGGAGTCAGGAATGTGATTTCCAGTACAATGGCTGACCCCACCTTTGAATGCTTCCTTAAGAAGTCTTGATTTTGTTTCTTTATCCAGGGCTATTAACTTCCTTTTCATAAATCTCCTAGGGTTATGTATTCATATTCTCCTATAAGGAAAACTCTTTCAAAGGTCCTTTTCCAACTTTGAACTTCAACTCTATATATCTACCATGCACTGGTCCCCAAAGGAAAAATCCTAGAGAAATCATTGCCCTGGAACAGGGATATTTTGACCATCAGTAGGAACACAGTGAGCAACAGTTTGAGTTACTTAGAATCACCCATTTCTGGATTAGCCTCTGTGTAACATTCTGTGTGAGCGCATGCATGTATGGTTACATGCATAGCTGGCTTTTAATAGCCAGACCTACACCCTTGGAAGAAGATGGTACATCCTTTATACTCCACGGTACACCATGTATACATACTTCACGGTACTTCTGATCTTTTCTCAAAGATGCTGTAATAGTAAACTCTCAGACTAACAGGATAATTTCTAGTAAATTTTATTTGTTTGTGTCTAATATGTAGTATAGTGTTTTACTGGTGAATGCTTCACAAAGAGCAGTCCAGGGTGGGAAGAAGCCTGCTTTATCATTTCAATGGTGTAGATGTTACCTGAAAACATTACAGTCAGGTCTTGAGAACTGCATGTTTTCTGGCCCTGGAATACCGCTGACAGCTTCTGTACCCCTTCATGCCCTCTGCGGGCTCCCTGCTCCCCCACCCTGCTGCTGGTGAATCTTGTCCTGAGGTGACAGCCACGGCTGTCTGCAGCTGCACTGTATATCCCAGATGCTGCTCCATCTACCACAGTCCAGGCACAACCACGCTTCCGTGACAGTCTTCTTGCAGAAAGAGGTGCACACGGCCACCTCAGGCACTCAAGCGTTGCTAGGTTCCTTATTTATTGTTAGTTTCTGCTTTCTTCACAAAAAGTGAAATGATCAAAGCCTTATATAACTGACAGCATTCTCCTCACTCTAAGCACCATCCCTGCTACTCTTCCATTTTGCTATTCTAACACGAAGCCATAAGACAGGCAGATGCTTAAGGACATAGAACTTATTAATGTAATGTCTGATCGCAGATCTGCTGGGGTGGCCCACACCTGTCTTTTTGCTTTTTACATTGAATGGCAGAAGTGCCATCACTAATGCTGATAATCCCCTCTAATGGCTCCTGAGAAAAACCATAGCAGAGGCACTCAGGCAGCCTACAACCAAAATAGTCATGTGGAAGTTTTTAGGCTTATTATTATTTATTAATTGATATATTTATTTTTGTAATATAGTGTAGAATATTAAATATTTTATTTTTATGTTTGTGAGTCCCTCTTAGATAGAATAGTCTTCTATGCAATTCAAGTAGTATCCTTCCCCAGAGCATGGCTCACTTAGAATATGTGGCCTGTATATTCGTCTATGTTTTTTACATCAAAATGTCCTGTTACATTATCTTGCTATAGTTTTGTGTGTTTTAATTTTGTAGGCATTCTGTCAGCCCCTCCATGTAGTTACAGATCTGTAAATAGTATAGTTTTAGCTCATGTGTAGATGTTCCAGAACATATTTAGCCAACAAATGTCATGCCACTGCATAAATAGACATGGTCATTTTATCATGAGAAATAAATATTGTCCAGGGATGAGGGAGTATCATTAATTAACTACTCAGTTAAAAGAGGTGGCATTTAATTAGATCCCCTAAAGCAGGGTTTCTCCTCTGCAACAATTCTCTGCCTTTAATGATCTACCAGTTCAGACACACAATTAGATAAATCCATTTGTAATTGGACCAGTTATTGTATAAAGGAAAAAGTATTAATTTATTAACTCCCCAAAGAGTCATCATCAAAGTGCCTAATTCTTTACCAGGATATAGTTTTTAGTCTAAGACATTAGTAATGAAACATTCTTTCAAAATTTACTAAAGTTTAAAGATTGTACATAATATATTCTCCAAGTGAAAAGTATGTTCATATAGAGAATTTTGCTTCTTATTCCCTTCTGACTTCAGAAAACATTGTTTTGTCATTTACCTGCCAACCTAGATGGGATGCTGTCCTTCTTAAGGACTTTAGGTCTTTTCCAGGGTTTCTACAGTCCTGTGAGGTCAAGTGTGGTGAAAAGTAAATGCAAGTTCCCTGTATATGTTCTTATCCCCAAACAAAGACATTTGATTTTACACAATTAAGGGAAGGAAAAGTAAATAATACTGTACAATGGCAGCAACAAAGGATGTTTCTATAGGTGGAAATGCATCCATACTTTACTGACCCCGTGAAGGAATAACCATTTGTTGTAATCAGCATGTTTCTATAGCACACAAGCACTGGTTTTTGGAGTGTTCAGCCTGATTATGGTGAGAGATGGACATGCTAGTACCTACCCAATGGGCTTCCATATGCATGGGAAATTAGTATTAAGACACCCCAAGTCAGCTGAAGCACATGTTGTTGGGTAAAACAAGTTCATGTCCAAATCTATTTAGCAAGTATACTAAGATGAAGATGGAAACGGTATTTTACTTTGTGCTCATAAACCAACTGTGCACATTTGAGTCATCTTGTTAAATAAAATGGAAGAATTATTTTGACAAAATTATTGGCAGCTTGTTTTTCTTTGAATTGAGATCTCTTTCTATACTATGTCTTTCCTTGCTTACAATTCCACATGATAGTATATTTTTGTTTCAAGCTGGAAGCTCTACTGATTCTGGAGATGGTGGGGCTTTGATGGTTCAGGGTTATAGGTGCACATGCCCAGCTTTGTGCTTGGGACCTGAAGACTCAAATTCTGGTAGTCTTGGGCATCCTCAGGTTCTCATGTTTGCTCAGGAAGCTCTCGTAATGGCTGGGCCAACTGGCCAACCCACAACGTTGTTTTGAGCTTCAGCGTCTATATGCTCCTCTCATTTCATAGGCCTATGACTGTAAATTCCATGAATGCCAAAGACTTACAGAGAAAATAACAATGGTTCCTTTTTGGCAGTAACTGGAAACTACTTCTTTGAAACCTGAATAAGGTATATTAAGAGTAATTTGGAAAAATAATGAGATTAAAATTCACTAACCTTTGATTATTGACCTCATAGTATCTCCAGTTTAAGAAGGAGTCTTAAAAAATCTATCCTGCTCTTTCTTAATAGACATCAAAGCATGTCTAACCTTCTCTGCAAATATTAATCATAAGATGGGAACTCCTTATACTCTTGGGGGAATCTGTTGCATTTTTAGAGATCTTTGTCTCAACTCTACATGGTTTAACAAATAGTTTGGTTCATTAAATGTGCAAGTCCCTGGGAAGCAGAGAGTTAGCAGTTCATAAATGGGACTGAAGTTTCTCCTGATGTCCCTCATAGTCTCCCACTCTATAACTCTTGGGACCTCACATTCAGGTCTACCACCCTACTGTCTTCATGACGACCCCTCTAGTTTATAGATAGCTCTTCTGCAATCCTGAGTCCACTGCTCCATATTCTTCACAAACGTGTGTGCTATATTTTGGATATTTCCTCCACAAGGTCAATGTTAAAATCTTAATCTCCAAATTCACATGTTAATGTTATTCAGATAACAGATCTTTGGGAGGTAAATGAGTCATGAGGCTCTGCCCTCATGCATGGATTAATCATAGACTCATAGGTGAACGGGTTATACAGGAAATGGTTTTGTTATGAAGGTGGGCTCTCTTTGGCATGTCTCATTTGTCGCACCCTCTGCCATATTATGATGTGGCAAGAAGACCTTGGCCAGGTACCAGCACCATGCTCTTCCATTTCCTAACCTCCTGAACAGAGAGCCGAATGAGCCTCTGCTTTATAAATGGACTTTGTTAGAACCATGGAAAGTGGACAGTATGCATCTGTGCATGTGGCCACTCATAGAGGCTCCCTCACATGGATGGAAACAGGTCAAAGGACTGACTGTGCCTGGGTTGCACCTGCCCCTGAGTTGACAGATAGATCCTGCTGCTTGTCCTAGAAAGATCATTCCCATGGCATCCAGAATGAAGGATTTAAAAGGAAGAGAGATAGCCCATAGTAGGCTAGAATTCCTTCCATTGGGCAGTCACCTGCCTCTCTTGAGAGGACTCCAGCATCCTGGCTGGCAGGCCTCATCTGACACATGTGTAGCAGGGATTGTAGCCCTTGTCCTTGGGTAAGCATGACAAGGTGAAGCAGAGTTGTGCCCTAGAGAGGAGGGAACTGAGCTCCCAACCCAAGCTTAGACTAGGTCCATACTGGAGAGGCCAGAAAAGCTATTCTTATGACTTGGCTTTGAATTCTTCAGCAGTCTATTCATTCTCCTGTAAATTAATTCCATTTATGGATATCCCCTGTGGTGGGTGTGGGGCAGGGAATTTCTCTCAATATGTGCTGGGGCTGGATCTGGGCAAGGTCACTCTGGATACTGCTTTGTTCTGGTGTTACTTTTCTACTGATGCAGCCTGGAATCATACTTGTTAGACACAACATGGTGAGTTATCTTAGGAGGTCATTTGTAATAAGGTATGAGAAAAAAAAGTGTGCAAAGCACATATTACATGTCTAACAATATGTTAAAGTTTTGAGAATGATACCAATGTGACCTGATTTTTGTGGTTTTATGGGAAAATACATGTGACTCTGGTCACATGGGTGAGAGCCCACTTTTGCACAGAAGTGACTATTTGTAAATAAGGGGCCTATTTGGAGAAGGTGAGAGCTTGTTAACTTGGGCAGTTATAAATGGATTATGTGATTATCTTGAACTCACTCTCCTGAACTGTCAGCTTACAAGAAACAGTTCCTGCCTGCCCTCACCTTCCTTAGTCTGTTTATACAGATTTCCAGTTGCTCCTCCCATCCAAAGAAAGCTCTGAAATATGTGAACACCTCAGTTCATTTTCACTCTAAAACAAGATTCTGAGACACTCATAAAAATGTAGACTACTCAATTCACATTAAGACTCTTTGATGAGCAGTATGAAGCAACATTGTTAGGTTAAGTTCAGCAGAACAATTTCATACATAGAATTCTGGCCAATCTCTCTGCATGGCATCACGAGGTTTTAGTAAATAGGTCTAACCTTTAATTAGTTTTGTTCCCTGAAATATGTAACAAAACTTGACAATTATGAAAAAATATCAGAGGAACCAATTTGAAGAAAAATTTGTAAAAGAGTTTCATTTAAAGATAAAAATCAATCAAAGGCAAAGGAAGGTGGAGGAACTGTTATGGGTTAAAAGAGACTAAAGACGGCTAAGTGCATTTGGCCCTGGAGTTGAACTGAGATCTCCCTAAAGCTAGCAGAAAGGACATTACCATTCTGTTAAGTCCACTGCTGCTCAGTTGACAGCATGTCCAACTCTATCAATTGCATCTTTAAAAATCACCTTTAAAAAATTTTTTTGTTCACTTTTATTTATTTATTTGAGAGTGACAGAGAGAGAGAGAGAGAGGCAGCTAGAGAGAGAGAATGGGCTTGTCAGGGCTTCCAGCCACTGCAAACGAACTCCAGACGCGTGGGTCCTGGGGAATCGAGCCTTGAACCGGGATCCTTAGGCTTCACAGGCAAGCACTTAACTGCTAAGCCATCTCTCCAGCCCTAAACTTTTTTTTTTTAATGTGAAAATTTGTGCAGGCAGAAAGCTTGTTTGTTTCTATCCAATGCAGTGCCCAAGATGCAAGCATTACAGATGTGATCTCTGTCCTGTAGGTCCAATCAGTGACAAGGCCAGAGCAGGAGAAAATGTTCTGCAGTGTAGCAAATCTGATATCCCATACTGAGCAACTACACATTTTCCTGAATTGATTGGGCTCAATACTCCATTCCCCGAAAGGAAGCATGCTTTTCAGGCAACAGACCATCTGTTCCAAGTATTTAGAAAAATGATCTCCAATCACTAGTAATTTAAACTTCCTTAAACTTCAGTTCAATGTTTGATAAGGAAAGAGTGCTAACAGGATGGGAACTGAGTTACTATATTAAGAAACCAGCCAGAACAGAAACCAGCTCCCAAAGTTATGTTGTTTATGCTTCATCTGTTTTAATTAACATAATATTTACATGAGACCAGCTCCTATTACGTCTTTTGCTGCAACTGCCACATTTTATTCTTTCTTCTTCTTTTTTAAAAGTTCTTGCAAAAATATGTCTAAATGAGGTGTGCACAGTGGAACCAAATCATAGCATTTTAGTTCCCAAGGGCCAGGCTCACATTCTTGGTACAGTTTGAGATTAGTCATCAGGTTGTCAGATAAAATACAGAGTCAATGTCAGTCAAAGATAAATAATGATTTTTCTTAATACAAGTATTTTACAGATACTGCACAAAATATATTTATATTCAAAAGTCTTCAACGTCTATCTGAAGTTCAGATTTAATTGGGTGTTATTTTCTGTGGAATCTGGCAGCCTGTGCAAGGATCACTCAGGAGGTTGTAAGGGTGGAAGGAGCCATGGAAAAATGAAGAGGTTTGCCCAGGCATTCCTGAAAGACTGTTCAGTAGATCTCAGACAAGTCCCACATGGTTCATTGTTGAAGAACAGCTTTGAGATCGGGGGTTGAACTCCACTTGACCATGACACCTGCCAACACTGCAAACAACAGTAATTCCTAACACCTTATCCTCGGGTTGCATATGTGAAGAGCCGAGTCACAGCAGAAGTGGACACACATCAGATGTCACTCAGCCAGGCACAAACCCGAACACTGGTGGCTGAGCTCTCATGGTCTACCTTTCATTTCTGCTTCTTTCTAGGATTGTCCTAGGTCATTCATTTCCATGTCACTGAGGCCTGGAAAAAGGTTCAAGTTTCAGTTTCCTATGTGAGGTCTTTGGAAACCTGAAGTCACTGTGACCTGAGGGCTAGTTGTTGACTCCTGCAATGTACAGATCAAGCTCTCGTGTACTAATGTCCCATAATGTCCCTAGCAGTTCCATTATTGTCATCCATCACCATGCGACAAAACAATGCTTTGGATGAAGACAGTTTGTTCTGCTTGTGAATACAGGGCTGGTTCCACTCGAGAAATGCTTCTCTGGGGTGCCCTGCCATCCGATAGTGGCCAGGATGCCATCGTAGCAAAGGCACCTGGGGAGGGGGTTGGTGGTTCTCCATCTGTTCTCCTAACACGACCACCTCAGGGTAATCAGAAAGCACCCAGAATATGTGTTCTGTCCACAATGCAGGCAGCACCACTTCCTCTACATTATGTTGGCCAAGGATGAGTCACTAAGGCCAACTCATAGTCAACGGAGAAAACGGAGGCTTTACCTCCTCATGGAGGCAGGCTGGTGAATTTTGAGATGTTTTGAAAAACTCTCTGAGTGAGTGAGGATCTATGCAACTGTACAAGGATACTCTCACCTATGAAACACCTGTATCTGGCCTGTGAGTGACGAGCACATCCTAGACATGATGAACCCCACAAGTCTTGCTTAGTTGTATGATCTTACTTCCCCACCAGACTAGGTCACTGTCTTTTTTGATTTCCTGATTGGTGATCAGATTTAAGATTTTACATGTCTCTTCTGTCCCCAAACATAAGAAACACATGCCCAATACCCTAATTTGAAGTAACTGTTACTATGTTTGAAGTAAAAGAAGCCATCTTTCCTCTCCCCTTAATTCCAACAATCAGCTTAGTGAAAACTAAAATACATTCAAAAGTGAATTAATGTTTTCTAACATACATTTTAAGATACTTTTAGGTATGAGAAGTATTTTGTAATAGAATCACATTTTTCTTAAGTCAAATAATTTTAAGTTTTTCAAACCTTGGTAAGTCAAGTTGCCCAAAAAGTATATTCTAGGAGGCTGGAGAGATGATTCAGTGGTTAAAGGCTCTTGCTTGTAAAGCCTGCCAGCCGGGGTTCATTTGCTTCATACCCACATAATGTTAGATGCACAAAGTGGCACATGCATCTGGAGTAAATTTGCAGTGGCAAGAAGCCCCAGGGTGCTCACACACTCTCTCTATTTCTCTCTCTGCTTCCATATAAATCAATAAATGTGTTAAAAATATATATTCAAGCCAGAGCTATGAATACCTGTTGGGTTTTTTCTTTTTTAATTTATTGTATATTATGTTATATTATATTATATTATATTATATTATATTTATTTATTTATTTATTGATGATTTGCAAGCCAAGAGACAGACAGACAGAGAGATTGAATAAGTGTGCCAGAGCCTCTTGCCACTGCAAAAAAAAAAAAAGTCCAGATGCATGCTCCACTTTGTGCATCTGGATTTATACAGGTGCTGGAGAATTGATCTCAGGCTGGCAGGCTTTGCAAGCAAGTGCCTTTAACCACTGAGTCATTTCTCCAGCCTTACTGTATGTTTTTAATGCTATATTTAGGATTCTTGCTCTTTGGAAAAATGAACTACCAAAGAATTAAGTAACTTACCTGAAATTGCCTTACCAATCAATGGAAGAATTAATCCTGAGACTAGACCTTTCAACTTCTAACATCAGGACTCAACCTTGAGCAAGATGCTTCATTGAAGTTTTGTCCTAGATCTAACTTCAACATTTTTTTCATTAGGCAGGAAACAAACAACTCCATATCCTACTACACTATGTTCTGCAGTTTCCAAACTTCCATAAACGTGCATTTGAAAGCCAGCTATTAACAACTAAATGTGGCCATTTTTCTAGTAAGTATTTTTTTTTTTTGAAGTAGGAACCATACGATGTGGTTGAGTGCCATCTGTTTGAGGAGTTGCAAAGCGAGGAACAAAGTGCTTTTGAGACAGCCCAGGATACGGTGTTGAAAAGCTGCACATGGAGTAAGCAAAGATTGAAGGCAGTGTGGATTCACACAGCAAGTACAGTAAGCAAGTCCCATATCTGTCACCTTTGGTTTGTTGTGTTTTGCTATGACGACCTCTTATCTTTGTGGATGTTTTTGGATCCAAAGCTGACACTTGAGGAAGTGCCTCCTTTTCACTAGCTCAACGATTAAAGACCAAATATGAAAATGTAGCAACAGAGAGATTTCCTTATGAAAGATGTTGTGGGGCGTATTGTTACTGATGTTACCATGGCCACATAAGTGAAACCAAAAAAGACAATAATGGAAAATATGGATTGCTTCAAATTCCTGATATTGTCAATAAGAGGAAGCCAACCAACCACATGCAGCTAATCCGGATTCTTTAAACTGTCACTTTGGCTGTTACACAAGATCTCTCTACCACTGCAATTTTGATTGTTGTAAGTATCCCATATAAGCAGAATCACAAAGGATCTGTCATTTTTCTCATTAGTTAATTTCATTTTTGATAATGTCATCAAAGTTCATCTATGCAGTATCTCATATATCAGAATTTCAACCTTTTCAGGGATGAATGATACTTGTATATTCTATATATCACTTATGAATTCATATATGGATGAATATTTAGGTTAAATCCATATTTTAGCTACTATAAGTAATGATGTTATAAATGTGTGTATAAATATCTTTTTAAGAACTTACTTTCAATTCTTTTTTAAATTAGTGTCTATTCTTTGTACATTATGATGGTTTTCCAAAAAACATAAAAGCATATATAATATACAAGTACATATAATATATAAGTATATTATGTAATTTGACCATATCAGTGCCCATATCTCTCCTTCCTCCTCCCATTAATTTCCCCTGGCCATCTCACCACTACTTTCATGTTCTATATACATATATGATTTCATATATCTAAGATCTACAAATTAGAGAAAGACATGGTATGTTTGTCTTTCTGATTTACTTCACATAGTATGAGAATTTTCAGTGATATGTTACTTTATAGTTTTTTGGGTATATATCCAGAAGTGGTGCAGCTATACAGTATGTTCGATTGTTTGTTTTTTCGAGGAGCCTCCATTCTGATTTTCATAGTACCTAGACTAGTTTCCATTCTCATCAGAAGTGTGTAAGGGTTGTCTTTTCCTGAATCCTCACCAGCATTTGTTGTCTCTTGGTTTTCTGGATGATAAACACCCCTACTGGGGTGAGATGGAGTCTCATGTCATTTTTTAAATGTTTTATTTATTTATTTGTTTGAGAGAGAGAGAGAAAAAGAGGCAAAGAGAGAGGGAGAGAAAGGGTATACCAAGGCCTCCAGCCACTGCAAATAAACTCCAGACACATGCACCATCATGTGCATCTGGATTATGTGGGTTCTGGAGAATCGAACCTGGGTACTTAAGCTTCACAGGTAAGCATCTTAACTGCTGAACCATCTCTCCATCTCCCAATACCATTTTAACATGCATTTCTGTCATGGCTAGGAAGGTTAAACTTTTAAAGCATATCTTTATTGGTAAATTATACTTCTTTTGAGAACTGTCTGTCCATTTCATAAGCCCATTTGTTTGTTGAGTTGTTCAGTTTCTTTATATATTCCAGGCATCCATCCTCACTCAGATATATAGCTACCAAAGGTGTTCCCCCATTCTGCAAGCTTTATTCATTCCTTTAATTATTTACTTTGCTGTACAAAAGCATTTTTATTTCATATCCCATTTGATTATTATTTTTTGATAAACACTAAAGAAAGAAATTAAAGGAAACATTATAAGGTGGAAAGACCTCACATGCTCATAGATTAACAGAGCTAATAATATAAATCACTTATTTCTGAAAGCAATCCACAGATTCAATGCAACCTCATAAAAATTCCAATAGCATTCTTCACAGAAAGAGTAAAACATTTCCAAAATTCATATGAAAACAAATAGCCAAAGCAACCTTGAGCAAAAAGAACACTGTTGGAGGTATCATCATAGCCAATTTCAAGATGATTTCAAGCCATACAAACAAAAACGGCATGGAACAAGACCAAAAACAGGCATGTAGATCAGTGGACTAGAATAGAGGACCTGGAAATAAATTCATACCACCACACCTTCCTGTTACTTGACAAAGAAGCTAAAAACATACTTTTGGGGGGAAAAAAGACAGCCTTTTCAACAAATGATGCTGGAAAACCTGAATATCCACATGTAGAGGAATGAAATCAGATCCAAATCTCTCATCCTGTAAAAAGCCATAAAGTAAAACCTAAACTATTAAGGGAAAACACCTCAAGATACAGGCATAGGCAAGTACTTTCTGAAAAGGAATCCAATAGCTCAGTGTATAAAATCAATTCTTTGGGGGTATATATCCAGAATTGGAATTGATGATCGTATGGCAATTGTATTTTGTTGTTTTTGAAGAACTATCATACTGTTTTCAACATCATTTCCAACAGTGAACAAGGTTCCAATTTCTCTAATTCTTCATATTTTTATGTTTCTTTGTTTTAAATCATAACCACCCTAATGACTGTGAGCTAATATCTTAATGTCTTGATCTCTACTCCCTAATTATCAGTTATGCTGAGCATTTTTTCATGTGCAATTTGCATATCTTCTTTGAATAAATATCTGTTTGAGTTTTTTTCCATTCCTATTAGTGTTCTGAGTGCACAAAACAATGGGACTGACCTTAATCTTCTACAGCTCCCCCCCCCCCTCTCTCTCTCTCTCTTCTCTCTAACTCTTGTATATTAGTTATCTTTTTCTTCCTTTTCTTAGTGGGCACTAACCTGTAACTCCCAGTACCAGCATGTGGGTATCATCCACAATGAGCTTTTGATCAGAGAGACCTACAAGGTTTCCTAAAAGACAGACAGATTTCTGTCCAAGTACTTGATGACCCACCAAAGGTTAGTGGTAAGACCCTACTGCTGAAGACACCTTATGTGGTTGACACGTAAAATGGAATGGCATGGCTCGAAGCTGGAAGAGAGTCAGTCCCCAGACAGTCAGCGCGTCTAGTGCCAGAAGGTGCTACATAGGCAACTGGGGGAAAATGACCAATATCTATCTAAGCAACTCATGGTCTAACCTACTTAGCAGCAAGTAACTTGTTGTGATGCCCACACAAGTGCAATAGTGGCACACGGCCATGGTGGGGAACCAACTGCTCTTAATTTGGCTAACTGATCTCCTCAGTGGTACAGGACCCATAGCTGGAGCTGGGAAACAAGTCAGAACCATATCCAAACATAAGCCCACTCTCCATTATCAAGCTACCATCAATCGTGGGCTACAAGAGAGCCTACAACTATTAAATTCTCTATTAAAAAAGTAAGGGTTATCTCATTTGTCCTGGTGCTAACTTGCTCTCCGTTGGAGAATCTGCTTCTCTTTTTCAGATTCATTAAGACATTTTCATTTCCATACATGCATATAATTGTATGATATTCACTCCTTTCTCTCACCCATCCCTTCCCCATTCTACATCTCTAATATTTTCTCTTTTACTTTTATGTTCTTGTTTTTCCCACAAGTAGGAGAAAATATGCTACATTTGTCTTTGTGAGTCTGGTTTATTTTGCTTTAAGTGATAATCACCAATTCCATCCATTGTTCTGCAAACAACATAATGTCATTATTCTCTAAGGCTGAGTAAACACATTTTGTTTGTACATTCATCCCCTGTTGGATATCTCCGCTGATTCCATTAATTGATGGCTGTGAGCACACACTGCTCATTGTGTGGCCCTTAGCTGACAATTAGATGCCAACTTACAACACGGAGACCTGAAGCCTCCTCCCTCCACTGGAGATTCTGACCACCTCTAGTGTTATGTTCACTTTTCCCTGTTACATGTTTCTATTCTTTTTCCACAAGGCTGAGCATGAAGTTGATTTAATCATACTTTTATCTGTGCACATGTACTGTTGGTTGTCATGGGAGAAGCATCATGTAACCTTGGGTGGTTTCAGCACAGTTCCACTCAAGGACATTCCTTGGGATGTATTATTCCTAGCCATTTCATGTCACATTCTGTTCTTATGTGCCATGATGTGAACAGCTATCATCTACCATGTGCTCCTGATGCCATGTTGTTTTATTGGATATATGGGCCAAACAACCATTAATTGAATTCTCTGAAACCATGAACCAAATAAAGTTGTTTCTGCCAGGTTATTTTTGTCATGGCAATGCAAAGGTAACTAGCACAGAGGCTGTCCTTAGCCTTAGGAAGATGTGGGGAGGGGATCATGGAGGGCTGCCTCTTTGAACTTGGCAGCTCACCCAAAGGTCATGACTTCTTTGTGGTTTTCAGAGACTGAATTTGGTTCACATTTGCATTCTGTTCCTTATAGAACCTCTCCTTGGCCTCAGAAACTTCACTTTCATATCAGGAGAGGAACAAGGGTGATATGGAGATAAGCAAGCATAGTGGCCACATCTGGTCTCATCTGGACCTTTCCACTATTTGGCTTCTAGCTGACTCACAGATTCTGAGAGAAGAACTGGGAAAGATATGATCATTACATCAGCATTTCATAGATCAGGGAGTGACCTCACGGCAGAGCTTCTGCATCCTCCTGTATGCCTCAGCAAACACTGTCAGTAGGTTTCTTGGTCTGCCTTTCTCATTTTTCTTCCTAATTGATCCTGACACTTGCCTCTCTTTCCTTGAAATTTACTAATGGTCAAATTAATTGGCTTATAGTAATTAGCCAGATGATTTTAGGATCTTTTCTACCCCTGAAAGCACACAACTTATATGGTGTTTGTAGAGCTAGAAATGACTTCAGAATCCACATAGCACTTCCTTTGGCCTTCACACATGGAAAGTGAAGCCAGAGGTTCAGAGAACCTCAGAGGCCAGAGAGTGCTTTCATAGCAAGCTGGCTGAGAACTCCCAAACCACAAGCCCTCCTACTGTTGACTTCAGGATTCTTGAAACCATAACTACACATTCCTCTGAACACACATGCACACACACAGACACACAGACACACACACACACACACACACACACACCAACGCCTCCCCAGCTCCCGACTGTGCCTTCCAGAGTAGAGGCCAATAAATTTTTGTTGAATAAATAAATGAATGAATGTTTAAAAACTTAAATATGCTATTTCATTAAAATTTAGCCTGCACTACACTGTCATCATTATTAGTATGTCAGTAGAAACATCTAAGGCACTCGCGCCAGTGCTAAAACTAGTGACCTCAAAGAAGCTGTCGGAATTGGGTTCATGTGCCTCATTTGAAAATCTCTTCATACATTTCTAATTTCCATTGTGTTTCAAAATTGAACAAGTGAAGTCACCTCTTCTGTTCCTCTCCCTGAAGCACAATCCTCCCCTTTCCCTCTATTGTAGGCATTCCAGACCTGCACAGTCTTCTCTCTCTACTTGCACAGTGACAGATTGTCTGCATCACTGGACTAGGTCAAATCTTCCAGGCACATGTCCTATGGCCCCTGACCTTTTTAACATTTAACACATTTGATTGTTGTGTGTATTCCCAGCTACATGATGAGTTTTCTTCATGATGCATGGTCCATGCTGGCCTCACTCATTGCCTGATATTGCTATTGCTTGCCAAGGACTTGCAACAAGATAGGGACTTCATAGTGCTTAGCTTAAGTGGAAGTGAGTTTACTGAGCTAAGTAGAGTGGTTGGGGGTACCTAGCTGACTCTACTTCAGTAGGAAACTTAGCCTGTAAGAACAGAAGCTTCTGACTGCATACCAGATACTCAACAGCATCCCCTTCTGCCTGAGGAACTGAGATCACTGTGGGATACTGATTCTTCAGATGCAGTGCTGCAAATAAGGCTCTGTTCCCTCTCTTCCCCAAAGTTATCTGATTTCCTTGTTGAGGGCAGAGGAAGGTAGGAGAAAGGAAGGGTGTAGCAGGCCCATCAAGGAAGCTGGAAAAAAATGTCTGGCCTGAAGTAGTATAAATGTCTGAGATGAGGAAAGAATCTATTCAAGAAATATATCCACGAATGAAGTTACCTGACTGAGGAAAGGGAAAAAAATTAATGGGAACGGTGGCTGGAGAGATGGTGTGGCAGTCAAAGATGCTTGCTTGCAAAACCTGACAGCTTGGGTTCAAATCATCAGTGCCCATGTTAATCCAGATGCACAAAATAGCACTTGCATTTGGAGTTCATTTGCAGTGGCAAGAAGCCCTGGCATGCTCCTTCCCTCTCTCTGCTTAAAAATTAATTAATTAAAAAATAATTGAGGGAAACATAGGATAGTGTGTGAAGAACTCCAAATGATTCTGAATGATGGCTCTATTAACCAAGACTGATGAATCGTGGCACATTAACTATTATGAGTTGACTCAGAAATGTCCCCCACAGGCTCATATTTTGAATATTTCTCCCCTAGTTGGTGGTGCTATTTTGAGAGCTTCTTGGTCCTTTTGGACATAGAACCTAGCTGGTGGAAGTAGTTTACCCTGGCTCCCTAGTTCCTTCCTTAATCTCTGCTTCCATATCTGCTGTGATGTGAACAGCCTCTGTCACAGGCTCGCAGAACTTTGAACTGAGCTGCTCTGCTCTGCCTAAAAGCATAATGGGCTAATACCTGAAACCACAAACCCAAATGAATCTTTTCTCCCTTACAGTGTTTCTAGACCACTTTTACTAAGAACAATGAAAGAGAAGATATCTGAAGAGGAAAGCATGGAGATCTGCAAATGGTGATAGAAAAGTTGAATCTTTCCAACAGCTGGTCAGAAGCACATGTGTCCAACAAGGATGACTGCAGTGTGTGGCATAGGCCATGGGAGCAGACTGGGTCCTTGATCTTCTGGGATGCTGTCTGGGGCATGTCTCTGGATCCCTGGGAAGAACTCCACATGTCTGGCTTTCTCTCACTCTCACTGACCATACAATTTCTTGGCTATGGGAGGACCCTGGCTCCCTTGATCTTTCTCTTCATTTTATCCTGTTATTAGCCCTTGACTACCTCTCATGGCTCTACCATAAATCAGTCCATATTCTGTCTGGCTTATGTTCTGTTATCCCTTCAGGACATGATTACCTGCCAGACAAATCTCCAAGTCTCAGTTTACATTACTTTCTGTGCCTAGACTATGGCCAGGGCATTGGAGTAGGTGCTCGTAGTCTGCATATCCTAAGACACCCAGTTGCTCCAGTGTGTCATCAGCAGTTTCCATGTCAAATTTGGCTAGACTATTCTAAACCCTTCACTCTGTTGTCATGCTCCAGAACCCTTGTCCTGACTGTGGGTCTCATCTGCCCCTGAAGCTTCTCCTGTAAGAATGAGGCTCCTCTGCCTGCGTTTCCTAGTACATGGTGAACACACCTCACAGTAAACACTAAATGGTTACACAGAAGATGGCCACAGCAAGAAGTGATGAGACAGGATTAAAAATAATTAAGATAAAAATAAAAAATAGTAGCTAACACTTACTAAGCCCTTGGTAAGTGCCAGGCAATATTCCAAGGATGTCACCTTATTTAGTACTCATGACAGCATCATGAAGTGGGTAAAAACAGATTTCTTGTCTATTCATATTTCTTTGCTAAGAGGACCCCAGTTTAGTTCATTTCCATGGCAAGGTAAGGAAACAAAGACTAAAAATACAAATCTACAGAACAAATAGGATGGTGCAGAAAAAAGGAATTTTGACGAGGGAGAATGTAAAAGATGTGTTGAAAGTAAGACACAGGGATTCCTCTCCTTTGCAACCATTCTATCTCCACACCCTGACTCTGAAATTATGCAGAGACTAGAGAGGTTAAGCTGCCTTGTTTCATGAACTCAGGGTTGTAGTTCATTATGTAATAATAAAAAAGAGTCAGAGCTTCTGCTCATCAGGTGACCTTTCGAAAGAAATAATGTACTCTCCAGAGTGGTCTGACTAACTATTCCATTGCCACAGTATAGAGCTAAATGAAGAAAGAGAACAAGGAACTCAAAGAAAGAAAAGGATGAGAAGTGGCTGCAGAAGATTTACGAAAGAAAGTTCTTCAAATCCAGAGTTGTACCAATCCACACAGCAATAAAAATTTAAAACTCTGAGCTAGAACTAAAGACATGTATCTGTGAATGGTCTACTCAGCAATGCCAGCTCAGAACAATTGGTACAAAACTCACCCCTGGGGGGACAGTCTGGAAAGAAGGTAGAAAAAGCTTAACTTTAAAACCATGGACTCAGGTTGGTAAATTCTCAGGCCAGAATTGGGCTACCTCCGCCCATAGTGAGCTGTTAGCCAGGGAGACCCATGAGGTCCCCAAAACAATGTATGCCATTGCTAAAACACATGATACCTTCCCGAGCTAATAGGTACGACCCTATTGCTGAAGACACCACTGGCTATGGTCACAGGACATCAGAATACCATCTGGAACTGAAAGGAAAACTAGCTCCTACCTGGCTAACCCTCATAGTGCAAAAAAAAAGCCCTATAGGTGATGCTGGAGGAAAGTGGACACAAATAGCATGAATAAACAGGGGACCCTGTAGACTATGAAATCAACCAGATGGACAAGAAGTATGCACTTATGCAATAGTAGCACATAGCCTCTATGGGTAACCAACTGTTCTCTAACTGGACATGTGGCCTGCTCAGTGGGAGAGAACTCATATTTGGTACTCCAAACCAAATGAGAATCCCATTGTCAGGAAACTTATAGACTTCAGAGAGAATTCCCCACTGTTCTTTGGAGAAGAGTGAGCATGCACACACCCCCACAAAGAAATCTGTCACATCTTCCCCTTTAACTCAAGCTGCTCTCACTATTGTTTGGAAAATCTGTCTTATTTTACAAATGGTAAAGAAAATGGAGGATAACCAAAATCCATTGATAAGAAGCTAGCTGATTGCCCACCACAAGATGTGCCACCTCTACCACATCTGCCAGGGCCCAGCAGAAGTTGCAGGGGAACCGACAACCAGCCCCAGGTTATGGTGATGAACACAGTGATCATTAAAACCTATCAAGACAGGCCTAGAGAGATGACTTAGCAGTTAAGGCATTTTCCTGCAAAGCCAAAGGACCTTGGTTTGATTCCCCAGGTCCCACGTCATGTAAGCCAGATGCACAAGGTGGCACATGTGTCTGGAGTTCATTTGCAGTAGCTAGAGAACATGACCCACCCATTCTGTCTCTCTCTCTCTCCCTCTCTGTCTCTCTATCTATCTCTGTCTCTCTCCCTGTATGTGTGTGTGTGTGTGTGTGTGAGTGTGTGTGTGTGTCTGCCACTTTCCCTCTCTCACTCTCTCAAATAAATAAATAAAAATTAAGAAAAAAAACTATCTAAACAGAAATCCAGACACCACAGAGAATTCAACACTAAATCAGACTGCCAACAGGCCTGCCATGACTCAGGGAACATTTATAAGAAGGGTCAGAAAGATTATAAGAGCCACAGAGTGGGTAGGAATATACTGAGGCAGGGCCCCTGCTACACAATAGGAACTGAGTGAGGCCTTCAAATCAAATCTCACAGTCATTACCCTAAATATTAATGGCCTTAATTCACCCATCAAGAGACACAAGCTAACAGGATGGATCAAAAAATTATACCCCTCAATCTGTTGCCTTCAAGAAACCCACCTCACCATTAAAGACAGACATCTCCTCAGGGTGAAAGGGTGGAAAACAGTATTCCAAGCAAATGGGAATAAGAAACAAGCAGGTGTAGCTATATTAATATTGGATAAAATAGACTTCAAACCAAAAATAATCAAAAAAGACAAAGAAGGCCACTTCCTACTTATCAAGGGAACGATCCATCAAGAGGATATTACAATCATAAATCTGTATGCACCAAACACAGGGGCACCACAGTTCATAAAACAAAACCTACTTGACAATAAAACAGAAATAACCACAAACACCATCATAGCTGGGGACTTCAATACACCATTATCAGTAATAGGCAGATCATCCAAACAGAAACTCAACAGGGAAGTAAGAGAGCTCAACAAAACCATAGATCACTTAGACCTAATGGACATCTACAGAACCTTCCATCCCAAATCCACAGATTACACATTCTTCTCAGCAGCCCATGGAACATTCTCTAAAATAGACCATATACTGGATCACAAAGACTGCCTCCATATATTTAGGAAGATTGACATAATTTCCTGCATGATATCAGATCACAATGCTATATTGCTAAAAATCAACAACAAAAGACCCACCAAGAATCCCAATAGCACCTGGAAACTGAACAGCATGCTTTTAAACAATAAATGGATAGTGGATGAGATATAAAATGAAATTGCAAAATTTCTGGAATTGAACAACAATAAGAACACATTGTACCAAAACTTATGGGACACAACGAAGGCGGTCCTCAGGGGAAAATTCATAGCACTCAATGCCTTCATAAAAAAGACAGAAAGGTCCCAAATCAATGACCTAACCATCCACCTAAAGGCACTGGAAAAACAAGAAAAATCCAACCCAAAGAGCTCCAGAAGGAAAGAAATAATTAAAATCAGAGCAGAAATCAATGAACTGGAAATGAAGGAAACAATTAAGACAATTGACAAAACAAAGAGCTGGTTCTTTGAAAAAATAAACAAGATTGACAAACCCCTGGCCAATCTGATCAAGCAAAAAAAGGAGAAGCTTCAAATTAACAAAAGTCAAAATGAAAAAGGAGAGATCACAACAGACATAAATGAAATTGGGAGAACCATCAGGACTTATTTAAAAAACCTCTACTCCACAAAACTGGATAATGTGGAGGAGATGGATATTCTTGGACGCATACCATCTACCAAAGCTAAGACAGAGCAGATTAATCACCTCAATCAACCCATCACACTCATGGAGATTGAAAAAGTAATAAAAAACCTCCCCAAAAAGAAGAGTCCAGGACCAGATGGCTTCTCAGCTGAATTCTATCAAACCTTCATGGAAGAACTCAAACCAATCTTCCTCAAACTGTGCCACACAATTGGTGAACAGGGAAAGCTACCCAACTGCTTTTATGAAGCTAGCATCACCCTAATTCCAAAACCAGGCAGAGATGCCACATGAAAAGAAAACTACCAGCCTATTTCCCTGATGAATTTAGATGCAAAGATCCTAAACAAAATCCTTGCAAACCGAATCCAACAACACATCAAAAGCATTATCCACCTTGACCAAGTGGGATTCATTCCAGGAACACAGGGGTGGTTCAACATATGGAAATCTGTCAATGTAATACACCACAGAAACAAGGTTAAACATAAAAACCACATGATCATTTCGATAGATGCAGAAAAGGCCTTTGACAAGATTCAACATCACTTCATGTTCAAAACATTGGAGAGAATTGGCATGGTTGGTTCATATCTCAACCTAATAAAGGCAATATACGAAGCTCCTAAGGCCCAAATAATACTTAATGGAGAGAGACTGGAGGAATTCCCATTAAGATCAGGAACAAGACAGGGTTGTCCACTCTCACCTCTGCTTTTCAATATAGTACTGGAAGTCCTAGCTCAAGCAATAAGGCAGGAGAAGGAAATAAAAGGGATACAATTTGGAAAGGAAGAAGTTAAGTTAGCTTTATTCGCTGATGACATGATTATATATGTAAGAGACCCGAGAGACTCCATCCCAAAACTCCTGAAGGTGATTAACTCCTATAGCAAAGTATCAGGATACAAAATCAATGCACAAAAATCAGTAGCCTTCCTTTATGCAAATGACAAAGATACAGAGAAAGAAATAAGGGACATAGTCCCATTTTCAATTGCAACAACAACAACAAAAATACCTTGGAATAATGTTAACCAAGGAAGTGAAAGATCTATACAATGAAAACATAAAAACACTCAAAAAAGAAATTGAGGCCGACTTGAGAAAATGGGAAGACCTCCCATGTTCCTGGACAGGCAGAATTAACATTGTGAAGATGACAATCCTACCAAAGGCAATATACAGATTTAATGCAATTCCAATTAAAATCCCTACAGGGTTCTTCACACAGATAGAAAAAAAGATCTCAAATTTCATACGGAAAGGCAGAAGGCCTCGCATTTCCAAACATATCCTCAGCAAAAGAAATACCTCTGGAGGCATCACCATACCTGATCTAAAGCTATATTACAAAGCCATAGTAATAAAAACAGCATGGTACTGGCATAAAAACAGGAGTATAGATCAATGGAATAGACTTGAGGACCCGGACTTTGGGTCAAGCAACTATAGCTACTTGATATTCGATAAAGGTCCAAACCATATAGGCTGGAAAAAAGACAGCATCTTCAACAAATGGTGCTGGACAAACTGGATAACCATATGCAGGAAACTGAAACTTGATCCACACATTTCACCATGCACTACACTCAAGTCCAAATGGATCAAAGATCTCAATATAAGACAAGAAACTCATATACTACTGGAAGAAAATTTAGGAAGTACTTTCCATGATATAGGAATGGAAAAAGATTTCCTGAACAAAACCCCAGTAGCTCATGAACTTAAACCATCACTCAACCAATGGGATCACATGAAGCTGAAGAGTTTCTTTACAGACAAGCATACAATAAGCAAAGCCAATAGATCACCCACAGAATTGGAGAAAATATTTGTGGGTTATCCAACTGATAGAGGCCTAATCTCTAGAATCTACAAAGAACTCAAAAACCTAAACAGTAAGAAGTCAAACACCCCACTCACAAAATGGGGCAAAGAGCTGAATAGGCAGTTTACAGAGGAAGAAATAGAAATGGCAAACATACACTTAAGAAAATGTTCATCATCCCTAATCATCAGAGAAATGCAAATTAAAACAACTTTGAGATTCCACCTTACCCCAATAAGGATAGCAAACATCAAAAAATCAAATAAAAATAAATGCTGGCGAGGATGTGGAGAAGTAGGAACACTCATCCACTGTTGGTGGGAATGTAGGACGGTACCACCACTTTGGAAAGCAATATGGAGACTTCTGAAAAAGCTGAGTATAGAGATACCAACAGACCCAGTTATTCCCTTACTGGGCATCTATCCTAAAACCTTCAAACCACAGGCTAGAGAGATTTGCTCAACCATGTTTATAGCGGCTCAATTTGTAATAGCTAAGTGCTGGAATCAACCCAGATGTCCATCACTAGAAGAATGGATAACTAAGATGTGATATATCTACACAATGGAATTCTATACAGCAGTAAGAAAAAATGACACAATGAAATTTGAGGAAAAATGGTTGAACCTGGAACAGATCATTCTCAGTGAACTTACACAATCACAGAAAAAAATTGCCACATAGTCTCACTCATCTACAGCACCTAACCTGAATCTACCCAAGATACCTTCCATACCCAGCAAGCATCTCCTAGACTAGACACTAGGATGGAAGGGGAGGGATAGGAGGGCATCAAAGGGATGGGAAACACAAATCTAGACCCAAATGGCAATGGTACCACAATTTTCTACTTACTAAAAGACAGACCAAATGGCTGCTCCTTCACCAGGCCCTTACAGGGAACACCTGAACCACAAAACACTGGAGAGGGTAAGATCAAGACTAACCTTAATCTTCTACATCTTCCCTCCCTCACTTCCCCTCTCCCTCTCTCTCTCTCTCTCTTATCTCTAACTCTTGTATATTACTTATCTTTTTCCTCATTTTCTTAGTGGGCACTGACCTGTAACTCCCAGAACCAGCATGGGGCTATCATCCACAATGAGCTTTTTATCAGAGAGACCTACAAGGTTTCCTAAAAGACAGACAGATTTCTGTCAGAGTACTTGATGACCCACCAAAGGCTAGTGGTAAGACCCTACTGCTGAAGACACCTTATGTGGTTGACATGCAAATTAGAATGGCATGGCTGGAAGTTGGAAGAGAGTCAGTCCCCAGACAGTCAGCGCATCTAGTGCCAGAAGGTGCTACATGGGAGACTGGGGGAAAATGACCAATATCTGTCGAAGCAATGCATGGTCTAACCTACTTAGCAGCAAATAACTTGTTTTGATGCCCACACAAGTGCAGTGGTGGTACATAGCCATGGTGGGGAACCAACTGCTCTCAATTCGGCTAACTGATCCCCTCACTGGTATGGGACCCATAGCTGGAGCTGGGAAACAAGTCAGAACCATATCCAAACATAAGCCCACTCTCCAATATCAAGCTACCATCAATTGTGGGCTACAAGAGGGCCTACACCTATTAAATTCTCTATTAAAAAAAAAAAAAAAGGTTATCTCATTTGTCCGGACGCTAACTTACTCTCCTTTGGAGAATCTGCTTCTCTTTTCCAGATAGATGTAGATCCTAAGGAGAGAGTCACCCCATCATACCTCAAAAGGGCCCGGGCTGAAACTAAGAAAAATTGGAGAAATAAGCAAGGGGGCTGTTTTCCTGATGAACTGGATACCAGCACAAGGGGGAAGGAGATCAACACAGAGAAAAATCAACTCCTACCAAATCAGAGAGCCAGAGCCTCAGAGGCCCCCAACACCTCATCACTGAAGCAGACCAAAAATGAACCCAACATGGCTCAGGGAAATTTTGAGGAAGAGGGGGTAGAAAGAATGTCAGAGCTACATGTTGGGTCATGATATGCAGAGACATTTAGCTTACCCATAACTGTGGGCTAACTCCACAATGCAAGACCTATATACCTCAACAAGGAGGGGCCAAGAGGAGGGGGTAGGTCACGGATGAGCCTAATAATGGTACCAAACTGACTGTATTTGCTGAATACAAAACTAACTAATAAAGAAAAAAAAAATTTCATTTGTAAACAACTACAATTGCCAGTGGGCATGTCCTGGTTTCTCAGTTCTGGAAGTCGATTTAAACACTATCACCCTTGTTTCTTATTCTATTTGTGTGTGCTGCTTCCAAAGGTTTGTTGTGATTAAAAGAAATGCAGATGAACTAATATCAAAGCCACAAGGTGCCTGCAACGGGGTGTCTGCTCTGAGCTCCCATGGATGCGAAGGGTCACTGGGATAATCTACAGTGCCTTTGTAAGTTTGCTCCAGCAGCTGGTGTGGGGGTGCCTTGGTGCACAGTTTTGGAATCACCAGCATCAATCGATTTCCATGTGCCCAGAACTGTGCTAAGTATTGTGTCAAATATTGATACATGGTCTTACAGGTGAGTAGATGAGACCAATGTTAATAAAATAATCGTGCCAATAAATTCGTTATCACAAGTGATGATAAATACTAAATTAAAGCCAGAATGTTGTCAGCCAGGCCTCATTCTAAAGCCTTAGAGAAGAACAGTTGCACTCAGAACTATACTTCATCCTTAAAAAAAGTGACTTTGGGCTGGGGAGATAGCTCTGCAGTTTAAGGTGCTTACTTGAAAAGCCTGATGGCCCTAGTTTGATTCCCCAGTACCCATGTAAAGCAAATGCACAAAGTGGTCCATGGGTGTGGAGTTCACTGCCAGGTGTAGGAGCCCTGGCATGCCCATATTCTCTCTCCATGTCTCAAATAGGTAGATAAAAATTAAAATTAAACAACAATATCAACAACAACAACAAACACCCAGTGATTTGATTGGGGGAGACAACTGGCAAGTCTGAATCATAGATTTGGCAATAGCAATGTTCATCTTACTGAAATGTGTCTGGTTACATCCACATTGTACACCACTTTTTTTTTCTTTATTAGTTAGTTTTGTATTCAGCAAATACAGTCAGTTTGGTACCATTATTAGGCTCATCTGTGACCTACCCCCTCCCCTTGGCCCCTCCTTGTTGAGGTATACGGGTCATGCATTGTGGAGTTAGCCCACAGTTATGGGTAAGTTAAATGTCTCTGCATCTCATGACCCAACATGTAGCTCTGACATTCTTTCCACCCCCTCTTCCGCAAAATTTCCCTGAGCCATGTTGGGTTCATTTTTGGTCTGCTTCAGTGATGAGGTGTTGGGGGCCTCTGAGGCTCTGGCTCTCTGATTTGGTAGGAGTTGATTTTTCTCTGTGCTGATCTCCTTCCCCCTTGTGTACACCACTTTTTTTTTGCATGGAGGGGAGAGATGTTATTTTAAAGGAGTTCTTCAAGAAAAAGTCACTTATTTGAATCAAAGTTTTTGCAGAAGGTCCTAGGAGTTGGATAGGCTGGGTGCTAGAGCTTTGAGAGTATGTGCCTTCTGCCCAGGACCCATGGAAAGCTGAAGCCTGCAACCTGGAAGTGGACTAACTGATCTCTCTGATTTCTAAACCCTGCACCTCAACCTCCATCCCTAGATGGCTGTTCATCAAACTTGCCAAGTCTAAGGTCTGGCAAGGTAGCAGAAGCCCCAGGCCTCTCCGGCAAAACTAGCCCTGTGTAGTCATAGAACTTCCAAAGATCATGCTGTAGGGGAATTGTGACCCACATCTTGTCATCTATTTCAGGCCCCACCAGATTCCCGGCTGGGGATTCCAATATGTGGCGGGCTGAGTGAGGCCTGCTTCGAGCTCGCCCTCTAGTGGCAGGAGTGGGCCTCAGCATGCAGGATTTGGCTTGTTTCTTCCTTACCTTTGCTTAACAGCTAGACCTAGCCTCTCTCAGAAGCATCTCCCAGACGCCCACTTCATCACCTGTATGGGTCAGCTTTACATGCACTGGTAGTTTCTATGGATTTTCACGGATCATTACACACCTCCAGGTCTTCATAGAAGTCACTTCGTTGTTGACCCTCAAGGCCTCAGCTCCTGGGAGGGAAATTTAGTCACTCATTCTTACCACCACCTTCCTGCTTCCACACACCCAGGCACACACAGACACACAGGCTCCAGAAAGAAGCTCCCACCAGTCTTTTGCTAAGAAGTGGCTATGCCCATCAAAAAGTCTCTTAAATAACTTCCTTCTTCTTTTCTTTTTCTCTTTCTTTTTTTTTCTTTTTTTTTTTTCTGTTGTTGTTTGTCTTTTGAGTTATGGTCTCACTATTGCGGCGAGCCCCCCGACCAGCGGGAAAAGAACAATCACCACACGAGGATCCTTCTTGATCACACTTTATTGGAGAGCTTCTTGGTTAACAGGAGAGCTGACGGGGAAGGACCCGGGGGCGGGATGTGCAGCTACTTTTATAGGGGGATGGGCAATGAGGCACCTACTGATTGGCTGTTATCTGCTTGCCACCACCAGGCGCCACGGGATAGGCTCAGGACAGGTTGCGTCAAGCGCATGCGCGTACCTTGAACACGGTTGGCGCCAAGGCACTGCCGTATATGAAGTTGAACACCACGAGGTTAGCGCCATCTTGTAATGGCGACTTAGATGTGGCTTCCTGCAGTGCCAGTGCCATCTAGTGATGGCGACTAGATGTGGCTCCCTGCAGTTCCCCCTTTCTATTATAAAGCGCAGCAGGTGAAGGTAGAGGTTTGATCTCTGATAAACAAAAGGACATTGTGAAGACCCCAGGCCAAGTGGCCAGCCAGGCTGGTGCCTCACCTGTCCGGTACCTTTTCTCAGAGATGGGATGTCGGTACCAACCCATATGCAATCAAACATGCCCTCCATGAGGCTGCTAAGAGCATACCTCATGTGCAGTACTTTGTCTCACAGCCTGAGCGCCAATAAATGTCGTGTCCCCAACACCAACCTTCTGTTCATCCTAGTATAACGGGCACCTCAGGCCCTAAGGGGGCAGGGGCCAGGGAAAAACTAGGTGTTTTTCAGGGCCGACAGCCAAATCTGGGGGGAGGATCCACACTCCAAAGCGGCAAGTGCTTGAGAAATAACTACCTTGTCCCGCCTGGTCTGGGCTTGCAGGCGACAAATCAACCAGAGGCACAGCGCACAGCCTCCAAGGCAGCAAACTGCAAACATCCCTACCCCTACCCACTCCTTGAAGAAGGAAAAGGCAGAGGAAAGCCAAGAGGTAAAACCCTCAGCCAGGCTAAGGTCCACTCGCGTGGAATTGATCATAACAATAGCTTGTCTTAGTTCTTCCAATTCCGCATCAAAATCTAGGGACCAATTCCCTGCCAAGTACAAGGACAGTTGCTTTGACAGATTTGCTGCCCTTGTAAAGTTTTCATATTGAACACTAGTGATACATAAGGCATTAAATTTCCATTCACATCCCAACTGAGCGATTTGCCAAAGAACATCAATTTGCTCCTGAACTAGGTCCACCCTTTGATTTAGGATCATAATGCCACCTTTGAGTTGGGAATTTAAATTTGATTGTGTGTCTAAGGTGGCAGCTGTGGAAGAAGCCAAGGTATTTAAGGTAGAGGCGGTTTGAACTGAAGAAGCCATGGCTACACCTGCGGCTGTAGCTGCGGCAGCAGCAGCCGCCACCGCAGCAATAACAGCGGCCGTAATTCCAAAATCTCTCTTATGCCTGGACAAAGACAATGTACTAGGAGCCTCTACAGGCACGGGGACCCAACGGGGGACCCTAAGTACCATGGCTCTGTGATAGAGTGTTGCGTCCCAACATTGGGACAAACGACAAGAAGCATTAGAACAATTGCTGAAAGAAAAGTTACTAAGGACAAACATGAATGGTGGATGGACACACACTGGGGTGGGGACATAAGAGGCATTTTTTCCTAAGTAGTTTCCTATCCGGGTGACACCCCCAAACACTTTCTCATATCGCCATCCAAGGACTGTCCTATCTAAGAAATCAACTATTAATTCGCTCGTTTCTAGCGCATGGATCACTCCAGACACATTATTACGGGCAACTGTCCCCCCCCGTAATAAAACAAAGGGTGTCATATCTGTGCAGCTACCATTAACCCCACACAGAACCCACTTTGAAAATGGGTTCATAGTACCATCCTGTAGAAATGGTCCCTCCGTCCACGAAAAATCTAAAGAAAAAGGCCCTTTCATATTCGGGGAATAAGTAAAGGTCCGTCCCACATCTGCCCAGCCCACAGTACTGGACTGGCATTCCGTCCATGGCCAAAGGTCCCCTTCATAAGTTCCCACACAGTGAGGTGCCAGGCGTGGTTGAGGCAGAGTCACAGTACCTCTCCGGCCACGAAAAAAGGTACCATTGAACCATATCGCCTCTTCTGAGAAGGGGTGACTAGAAAGTTTGTGGGACGAATTCCGAGAGGTAGATACTGGGCCCCATTTCCTGTCCCCCTTAAACCAAGCAAATGCCTGCATCTCCAGTTGTATACAAGAGTCACGTTCACGGGCGAGAGTAAAGCAGAGACTTCCACTTTCCTCGAAGTGTCGAGCCTCCCCCAGGGGGGCAAGGGTCAGGTCTTTAACAACCGCAGGGAGATTGAGACCTTTCTGAGTGGTGAAGAACCGAGGAAAGACTCTCGCCGTGTGGCGAACGGGCAGGGGCTTGGGGAAAACAGACAGGATGCCCCAGCGCAATTCTCCTCTACTGGTCTCCAGGCACATAAGGATCAGCATCCACAGGATCTTTGGCACTCGTACTTGGATGGCCATCCTCGTCCCCTGGACTCTCCTCTGGAGTTGATGTCAGCGTCTTGACTAGCCGGGCCGGGACCCAATGTGGCGATTCCTGGTCCTGTGGAAAGACACAAACAGCTCCCCTGGACCTTACCAAAGCAGGATCCGGTCCCTTCCATTTATTATCCAACACATCCTTCCACATGACCAGTTCCGGATGTGCTTGTGCCCCCTGGTGGCAATGTCTGTCTGCTGCAGACCTATCATGAACATCCAAAACTAAAAAATTAAGGGTATAGAGTGCTAGAGAGACTCTCTCCTTGGGGGTTGCATTCTCGGCTATCCCCCTTCGTTGTTTAAAAAGGATAGCTTTTAAACTTTTATTTGCTCTCTCCACAATACCTTGGCCTTGTGGGTTGTAAGGTAGGCCAGTAGTGTGGGCAACCTGCATCTGGGCACAGAAGGCACGAAAGCCAGAGGAAGCATAAGCAGGGCCATTGTCAGTCTTTAGGCGTCGCGGTTTTCCCCAAGACGCCCAGGCTTCCAAACAATGAGTTTTTACATGAGTAACCTTTTCCCCTGCAAGAGGAGAAGCATGTATGATTCCTGAGCAAGTATCCACCGAGACGTGCAGGTATTTAAGCTTGCCAAATTCCAAGACATGAGTAACATCCATCTGCCAAAGATCACCAGGTCTTAGGCCCCGTGGGTTCACACCCACATGTGGAGAAGGCAGGAAAGTGACACAGGATTGACAAGCCTTAACAATATCACGTGCCTCGGACCTAGAAATGGCAAAGGTCTTTCTTAAGGTGTTAGCAGGAACATGATACAGCCTATGGAACTCGGTGGCCATATCTTTAGGACTACTCATGGCTAACATGGTCATCCGCGTGGCTTTGTCTACCAAGTCATTTGCTTGAGATATAGGTCCTGGTAGCAAGGAGTGAGCACGAACATGGGTAACATAGAAGGGGGAGGAGCGTTGCCAAATGAGAGATTGAATTTGAGAAAGAATGTTTGAGACAGGACTAGCAGAACGAATAGAGGCAGCAATTTCCAGTCCAACAACTGCATTAGCCACATACTGTGAGTCTGTGAACAAATTAAAGGGACTACCAAAGGTCTGAAACACCTCCAAGACAATCATGCATTCCACAATTTGGGGAGAGTCAGGCCTATAGAACTTCACCACAGGTTCTGAGCCCTGAACCATATAAGCTCCGCGACCTGTTTTTGAACCATCAGTGAAAATGGCAGGGACTGAGGGCAAAGGGTCCTTTGATGTGACCCGGGGAAAATAGACTAAATTTTTTTCCACGAAGGACAGAATGGGGCTTTTTGGGTAATGGTTATCTATAGGATTTGGAAAAGCACACATAAGAATGCTCCATTCATCAACCGTACCGGATAGAGTCTCTACTTGTTCCTTAGTATAGGGGATGATAAGCTTATCAGGCAACTTTGCAAAATGAGTTAGGCACGATTTCAGACCCAAACAAGCCTGTTGGGCAACCAACTGTGGGAAGTACTGCAGGGTGCGAGCTCCCAAGGAATGTCCATGAATCCACAAAAGAGGGCCGTCCTGCCATAACACTCCCGTGGGGACATCCCTTGTTTTTAGGATACAAAGAAGAAGTGGACTAGAAGGGTCAAAGCGTTCAAGCTGTGCCTTCATAAGGGCCTTTTCTATCTTGTTTAAGGCCTGACGAGCTGGCTCAGTGAGCACACGAGGAGAGGTAATCTCAGGATCACCCTCCAAAATGGAAAACAATGGTAACAAATCTGCACGGGGAACATGGAGAAAACCTCGCAACCAATTAATGTCCCCCAAAAGTTTTTGAAAATCATTTAATGTATGCAAGTGGGAGGTACGGATGCAAATTTTTTGAGGTTTCACAGACTGAAGGCCAATGACGGACCCAAGGAAATTTACTGAATCCGTTTGCTGGACCTTCTCTGGGGCAATAAAAAGACCCTTATGTTCCAACGCCTTGACGACCTCCTGAAAGGAGACATGCAAAACATCTAAGGTAGGGGCTGTGAGTAGGATATCATCCATATAGTGGATCATACGTAAAGAGGGGAACTGTTGTCTTACTACAAATAACACTGAGTCTACATAAAGCTGGCACATAGTGGGACTGTTAGACATCCCTTGTGGCAACACACGCCACTGAAAGCGGGCATCAGGCTTCTCATGATTTACAGCTGGTAATGTGAAAGCAAAACGCTCTCTGTCCTGAGGGCAAAGGGGTATGGAGAAAAAACAGTCTTTAATATCTAAAACCATCACTGGCCATTCCCTGGGGAGAGCAGAAAGCGCTGGCAGGCCCCTCTGAACTGGGCCCAGGACCTGCATTTGAGCATTGACAGCCCTCAAATCATGTAATAATCGCCACTTTCCAGAGGACTTTTTGATCACAAATATAGGTGTGTTCCAAGGGGAAATAGAGGGCTCCAGGTGGCCTAACTGCAATTGTTCCTCAATTAACCTCTGGGCTGCTTCCAGTTTTTCCTGTGAGAGGGGCCACTGAGGAACCCACACTGGCTTATGAGTCATCCAGGGTATGGGCACCTGTTCAAAATTGGAAGCAGAATTTTCAGTGGTCCCTAAGAAAAACCCAACCCAAAGCGATCCAACTTCTCCTCCGGGATGATGGGCTGAGGTCGCCCTTGAAGGTGCTTCCCTAGACCTGAGCCTGGAACAAAGCCCTGAATTTTCATCATGTTTTTACTAGCTTCTGAATAATCATTGGTCAAGCGGAGATTCATCTGGGTCTGAATATCTCTTCCCCATAAATTAATGGGAACATCCAACACAAAAGGTTGGATTTTTCCCTTTTGACCCTCTGTAGTGGTCCATGTTAACTCCTTTGCACTCATATGTGGTGTTTTAGCAAACCCTAAGCCTTGCAAGATCTGAGCTGATCTCTGCAAGGGCCAGGCTTTTGGCCAAGAATCCAATTTTATTATACTTTTATCTGCCCCAGTGTCCACCAGTCCTGAGAATTCTCTTCCTTCTATGGTCAGGCGCAGAAGGGGTCTTTGATCCAACTCCAACGACAAGCAGGTCAAGTCCACACCGGTAGACCCAAGGCTCTTGTCACCCCTTTCCTTATCTAGTGCAGGAAATAGAGAATGGTTAGAAGGCAAAATCAGCAATTGGGCAATACGGTCCCCAGGGGCTATAGACACCGCCCCAAATGGGGAGTGACAAAGGAGCTTAATGACACCTGTAAAATCCGGATCAATTACTCCAGGAAGAACCAAGAGACCTTTTAGAGTAGAAGAGGATCGCCCCAAGAGAAGTCCAACCGTGTCCCTCCGTAACGGGCCAGACACATCCGTGTCCAAAATTTGGACGCCCATTTCCGGGGTTAGGACCAGTCCGGAGGCGGCACAGAGGTCCAGGCCTGCGGAGCCCGATGTTGCTCTCCGGGCTGAGGCAGCGGGGGACCTGGCGCCACAGTCACCGGGACCTGAGGTGTCTGCATTGCCCCATAGATTTGTGGGCCCTGGGGACGTGGGCCCTTCCCCCCGTTTTTTTGGTCCTGATTACGTGAAAGAGGGGGGAGGGGCAGACCATTAATATCCCTCACAGATCTACATTCATTAGCCCAGTGTTTTCCCTTCTTACATCTAGGACAAGTCCCAGGGGGGCGCTGTGCCGGTCCCGCATCTCGGACAGGGGCTGGGCTATCCGCTTGAGGACATTGGCGTTTAAAATGTCCCAATTGACCACATCGGAAACAGCCCTTTTGATTCCCTGTCCGTTGAGCCTTAGCGGCAGCTATGACCGCTGCCGCTAATCCTGCATTAGACAGAGGACCCCCTATCTCTCGACAGGCTTTGAGCCAGTCATCCAATGTTCCCCTTCTTACTGATTGTATAGCCTTTTTGCACTCCTTAGTGGCCTGTTCAAATATTAGCTGTTGTATAAACGGCATGGTGTGGTCAGCAAGGCCAATTGTCTTTTCTGCCACATCCAGCATTCTAGCTGAAAAATCAGAAAATGGCTCTGTAGGGCCCTGAACAATCTTAGTCAACTGTCCTGCGACCTCTCCCTTATTACGGAGCTCCTTCCAAGCCTGATAATGAATGTTATTAATTTGGACATACACGTCTGGATGGAAATTGAGCTGATCTGTAAGATAGGGACCAGTCCCCAGAAGCATATCAGAAGTCCAGTCCCATTCCCCTTTCTTAATATTCTGCCTAGCTTGTTCTTGGGCTTTATCAGAAATCAGTGATCTGAAATCCAAATATTGCCCTCTCGTTAGACAAGCTCGGGCTAATTCTAACCAATCACCAGGAGTAAGGGTGCGCTGCGTGAGTCTGCGGAGCAGCATAAGAGAATAGTCAGCAGTGGGTCCAAAATCCTTGCAGGCCTGAACTAAATCCTTAAGCTCCGTATAGGGGATTGGCTCCCAATCTCTTTGATTGGTAGTGGTATTCAAAAAAACCGGGAAAGCGGAGGCCAGGCGGGACCATGTCCGCGGCTTAACAAAATGGCAGCGATCCTCGGCTGGGACATAGGGGGGGGGGAACATGAGGGCGTGGCAGAGCACTAGGCGGTGCTCGGTTCCGAATACCAACTTCCTCTTTTAAGGCACTCCTCCCCCTAACCGCGGGAGGGCAGACACGCCCACCCACAAACTGAGGATCCTGCGCACGATGCAAAGCTGCCTCCTCTAAATCCTGTCCCTCTGACCCACTGGAGTCCTCCTCTCCCTCCTGATCAGAAGCAGAACTACCGCCGTGATCATCTCGTATACTCAGGTGTCGCAGCGGTTGTAGGGAAGGATATAACCCCACAGCCCCCTGCTGCGGCGGGGCCCTAGGGAAGTCCTCACCCCTCCTGTGCATACAGCCGGAGCCCTCATTACTCTCTTCTAACGGGGGTGCCTTCTCCTCTACATGGCAGGGAACCTTTTCCTTGAAATGACTGGCCATATTGGGAACTCCTCCCGGGAAATGACTGGCCCTTTTTTCCTGTACTTCCTTATATAATCTGGGTTTGTTATCCCCACTTGCATCAGATTCTGACAAACTATCCTGATGTTGTCTGAGCCGTCTCCGGCCCTCCTGAAGTGGGTCCGGGTGGCTTCCAGAACGTAAACAAGAATGTATCATCCTCCAGAAAGGGAGGGTACCTCGACCTAAGTGACCCTCCTCCCTAGCCGCCTCAAGGTCTTTACCCAGCTTTTCCCATGAGGGCAATGAGAGATCTCCGGACACCGCAAACCATGGAGCAGCAGCATCAATATCCTTAACGATCTTTTTAATAGTGGCATTAGAGATCTTTAGATCACGTTGTTTCAAAACTTCCTTTATAGGCTGAGTAAAATCAATGGGAGAATACCAGGCACTCGATGTATTACCCATCACGAGCTGGAAGGCTGGAAATGAAACTAACAGCCAGCCCCACGTTATCTACCGAGGATTTATCTGACTCGAGGCTCCAAGGACCAGAGCCGCGTTGTCTACCACGGGTTTAACCGGTCCAGGCTATCAGCAGACTAGGCAAGATAGAAACAAACGCAAAACAATAGAAAGACCCAGACAAAACAAACAGAAAACAGCAAGAGCAGCGAGGCCCTCAGACACGGACATGACTGAGACACAGAAAAAGACAGAATGACTTACCGGCGCCTGCCTCTCCGTGTGTCAAGTTCTGAATCCTCCTTTGGTCCTTCCCGGGTTTTCGGCACCACTTTGCGGCGAGCCCCCCGACCAGCGGGAAAAGAACAATCACCACACAAGGATCCTTCTTGATCACACTTTATTGGAGAGCTTCTTGGTTAACAGGAGAGCTGACGGGGAAGGACCCGGGGGCGGGATGTGCAGCTACTTTTATAGGGGGATGGGCAATGAGGCACCTACTGATTGGCTGTTATCTGCTTGCCACCACCAGGCGCCACGGGATAGGCTCAGGACAGGTTGCGTCAAGCGCATGCGCGTACCTTGAACACGGTTGGCGCCAAGGCACTGCCGTATATGAAGTTGAACACCACGAGGTTAGCGCCATCTTGTAATGGCGACTTAGATGTGGCTTCCTGCAGTGCCAGTGCCATCTAGTGATGGCGACTAGATGTGGCTCCCTGCAGTTCCCCCTTTCTATTATAAAGCGCAGCAGGTGAAGGTAGAGGTTTGATCTCTGATAAACAAAAGGACATTGTGAAGACCCCAGGCCAAGTGGCCAGCCAGGCTGGTGCCTCACCTGTCCGGTACCTTTTCTCAGAGATGGGATGTCGGTACCAACCCATATGCAATCAAACATGCCCTCCATGAGGCTGCTAAGAGCATACCTCATGTGCAGTACTTTGTCTCACAGCCTGAGCGCCAATAAATGTCGTGTCCCCAACACCAACCTTCTGTTCATCCTAGTATAACGGGCACCTCAGGCCCTAAGGGGGCAGGGGCCAGGGAAAAACTAGGTGTTTTTCAGGGCCGACAGCCAAATCTGGGGGGAGGATCCACACTCCAAAGCGGCAAGTGCTTGAGAAATAACTACCTTGTCCCGCCTGGTCTGGGCTTGCAGGCGACAAATCAACCAGAGGCACAGCGCACAGCCTCCAAGGCAGCAAACTGCAAACATCCCTACCCCTACCCACTCCTTGAAGAAGGAAAAGGCAGAGGAAAGCCAAGAGGTAAAACCCTCAGCCAGGCTAAGGTCCACTCGCGTGGAATTGATCATAACAATAGCTTGTCTTAGTTCTTCCAATTCCGCATCAAAATCTAGGGACCAATTCCCTGCCAAGTACAAGGACAGTTGCTTTGACAGATTTGCTGCCCTTGTAAAGTTTTCATATTGAACACTAGTGATACATAAGGCATTAAATTTCCATTCACATCCCAACTGAGCGATTTGCCAAAGAACATCAATTTGCTCCTGAACTAGGTCCACCCTTTGATTTAGGATCATAATGCCACCTTTGAGTTGGGAATTTAAATTTGATTGTGTGTCTAAGGTGGCAGCTGTGGAAGAAGCCAAGGTATTTAAGGTAGAGGCGGTTTGAACTGAAGAAGCCATGGCTACACCTGCGGCTGTAGCTGCGGCAGCAGCAGCCGCCACCGCAGCAATAACAGCGGCCGTAATTCCAAAATCTCTCTTATGCCTGGACAAAGACAATGTACTAGGAGCCTCTACAGGCACGGGGACCCAACGGGGGACCCTAAGTACCATGGCTCTGTGATAGAGTGTTGCGTCCCAACATTGGGACAAACGACAAGAAGCATTAGAACAATTGCTGAAAGAAAAGTTACTAAGGACAAACATGAATGGTGGATGGACACACACTGGGGTGGGGACATAAGAGGCATTTTTTCCTAAGTAGTTTCCTATCCGGGTGACACCCCCAAACACTTTCTCATATCGCCATCCAAGGACTGTCCTATCTAAGAAATCAACTATTAATTCGCTCGTTTCTAGCGCATGGATCACTCCAGACACATTATTACGGGCAACTGTCCCCCCCCGTAATAAAACAAAGGGTGTCATATCTGTGCAGCTACCATTAACCCCACACAGAACCCACTTTGAAAATGGGTTCATAGTACCATCCTGTAGAAATGGTCCCTCCGTCCACGAAAAATCTAAAGAAAAAGGCCCTTTCATATTCGGGGAATAAGTAAAGGTCCGTCCCACATCTGCCCAGCCCACAGTACTGGACTGGCATTCCGTCCATGGCCAAAGGTCCCCTTCATAAGTTCCCACACAGTGAGGTGCCAGGCGTGGTTGAGGCAGAGTCACAGTACCTCTCCGGCCACGAAAAAAGGTACCATTGAACCATATCGCCTCTTCTGAGAAGGGGTGACTAGAAAGTTTGTGGGACGAATTCCGAGAGGTAGATACTGGGCCCCATTTCCTGTCCCCCTTAAACCAAGCAAATGCCTGCATCTCCAGTTGTATACAAGAGTCACGTTCACGGGCGAGAGTAAAGCAGAGACTTCCACTTTCCTCGAAGTGTCGAGCCTCCCCCAGGGGGGCAAGGGTCAGGTCTTTAACAACCGCAGGGAGATTGAGACCTTTCTGAGTGGTGAAGAACCGAGGAAAGACTCTCGCCGTGTGGCGAACGGGCAGGGGCTTGGGGAAAACAGACAGGATGCCCCAGCGCAATTCTCCTCTACTGGTCTCCAGGCACATAAGGATCAGCATCCACAGGATCTTTGGCACTCGTACTTGGATGGCCATCCTCGTCCCCTGGACTCTCCTCTGGAGTTGATGTCAGCGTCTTGACTAGCCGGGCCGGGACCCAATGTGGCGATTCCTGGTCCTGTGGAAAGACACAAACAGCTCCCCTGGACCTTACCAAAGCAGGATCCGGTCCCTTCCATTTATTATCCAACACATCCTTCCACATGACCAGTTCCGGATGTGCTTGTGCCCCCTGGTGGCAATGTCTGTCTGCTGCAGACCTATCATGAACATCCAAAACTAAAAAATTAAGGGTATAGAGTGCTAGAGAGACTCTCTCCTTGGGGGTTGCATTCTCGGCTATCCCCCTTCGTTGTTTAAAAAGGATAGCTTTTAAACTTTTATTTGCTCTCTCCACAATACCTTGGCCTTGTGGGTTGTAAGGTAGGCCAGTAGTGTGGGCAACCTGCATCTGGGCACAGAAGGCACGAAAGCCAGAGGAAGCATAAGCAGGGCCATTGTCAGTCTTTAGGCGTCGCGGTTTTCCCCAAGACGCCCAGGCTTCCAAACAATGAGTTTTTACATGAGTAACCTTTTCCCCTGCAAGAGGAGAAGCATGTATGATTCCTGAGCAAGTATCCACCGAGACGTGCAGGTATTTAAGCTTGCCAAATTCCAAGACATGAGTAACATCCATCTGCCAAAGATCACCAGGTCTTAGGCCCCGTGGGTTCACACCCACATGTGGAGAAGGCAGGAAAGTGACACAGGATTGACAAGCCTTAACAATATCACGTGCCTCGGACCTAGAAATGGCAAAGGTCTTTCTTAAGGTGTTAGCAGGAACATGATACAGCCTATGGAACTCGGTGGCCATATCTTTAGGACTACTCATGGCTAACATGGTCATCCGCGTGGCTTTGTCTACCAAGTCATTTGCTTGAGATATAGGTCCTGGTAGCAAGGAGTGAGCACGAACATGGGTAACATAGAAGGGGGAGGAGCGTTGCCAAATGAGAGATTGAATTTGAGAAAGAATGTTTGAGACAGGACTAGCAGAACGAATAGAGGCAGCAATTTCCAGTCCAACAACTGCATTAGCCACATACTGTGAGTCTGTGAACAAATTAAAGGGACTACCAAAGGTCTGAAACACCTCCAAGACAATCATGCATTCCACAATTTGGGGAGAGTCAGGCCTATAGAACTTCACCACAGGTTCTGAGCCCTGAACCATATAAGCTCCGCGACCTGTTTTTGAACCATCAGTGAAAATGGCAGGGACTGAGGGCAAAGGGTCCTTTGATGTGACCCGGGGAAAATAGACTAAATTTTTTTCCACGAAGGACAGAATGGGGCTTTTTGGGTAATGGTTATCTATAGGATTTGGAAAAGCACACATAAGAATGCTCCATTCATCAACCGTACCGGATAGAGTCTCTACTTGTTCCTTAGTATAGGGGATGATAAGCTTATCAGGCAACTTTGCAAAATGAGTTAGGCACGATTTCAGACCCAAACAAGCCTGTTGGGCAACCAACTGTGGGAAGTACTGCAGGGTGCGAGCTCCCAAGGAATGTCCATGAATCCACAAAAGAGGGCCGTCCTGCCATAACACTCCCGTGGGGACATCCCTTGTTTTTAGGATACAAAGAAGAAGTGGACTAGAAGGGTCAAAGCGTTCAAGCTGTGCCTTCATAAGGGCCTTTTCTATCTTGTTTAAGGCCTGACGAGCTGGCTCAGTGAGCACACGAGGAGAGGTAATCTCAGGATCACCCTCCAAAATGGAAAACAATGGTAACAAATCTGCACGGGGAACATGGAGAAAACCTCGCAACCAATTAATGTCCCCCAAAAGTTTTTGAAAATCATTTAATGTATGCAAGTGGGAGGTACGGATGCAAATTTTTTGAGGTTTCACAGACTGAAGGCCAATGACGGACCCAAGGAAATTTACTGAATCCGTTTGCTGGACCTTCTCTGGGGCAATAAAAAGACCCTTATGTTCCAACGCCTTGACGACCTCCTGAAAGGAGACATGCAAAACATCTAAGGTAGGGGCTGTGAGTAGGATATCATCCATATAGTGGATCATACGTAAAGAGGGGAACTGTTGTCTTACTACAAATAACACTGAGTCTACATAAAGCTGGCACATAGTGGGACTGTTAGACATCCCTTGTGGCAACACACGCCACTGAAAGCGGGCATCAGGCTTCTCATGATTTACAGCTGGTAATGTGAAAGCAAAACGCTCTCTGTCCTGAGGGCAAAGGGGTATGGAGAAAAAACAGTCTTTAATATCTAAAACCATCACTGGCCATTCCCTGGGGAGAGCAGAAAGCGCTGGCAGGCCCCTCTGAACTGGGCCCAGGACCTGCATTTGAGCATTGACAGCCCTCAAATCATGTAATAATCGCCACTTTCCAGAGGACTTTTTGATCACAAATATAGGTGTGTTCCAAGGGGAAATAGAGGGCTCCAGGTGGCCTAACTGCAATTGTTCCTCAATTAACCTCTGGGCTGCTTCCAGTTTTTCCTGTGAGAGGGGCCACTGAGGAACCCACACTGGCTTATGAGTCATCCAGGGTATGGGCACCTGTTCAAAATTGGAAGCAGAATTTTCAGTGGTCCCTAAGAAAAACCCAACCCAAAGCGATCCAACTTCTCCTCCGGGATGATGGGCTGAGGTCGCCCTTGAAGGTGCTTCCCTAGACCTGAGCCTGGAACAAAGCCCTGAATTTTCATCATGTTTTTACTAGCTTCTGAATAATCATTGGTCAAGCGGAGATTCATCTGGGTCTGAATATCTCTTCCCCATAAATTAATGGGAACATCCAACACAAAAGGTTGGATTTTTCCCTTTTGACCCTCTGTAGTGGTCCATGTTAACTCCTTTGCACTCATATGTGGTGTTTTAGCAAACCCTAAGCCTTGCAAGATCTGAGCTGATCTCTGCAAGGGCCAGGCTTTTGGCCAAGAATCCAATTTTATTATACTTTTATCTGCCCCAGTGTCCACCAGTCCTGAGAATTCTCTTCCTTCTATGGTCAGGCGCAGAAGGGGTCTTTGATCCAACTCCAACGACAAGCAGGTCAAGTCCACACCGGTAGACCCAAGGCTCTTGTCACCCCTTTCCTTATCTAGTGCAGGAAATAGAGAATGGTTAGAAGGCAAAATCAGCAATTGGGCAATACGGTCCCCAGGGGCTATAGACACCGCCCCAAATGGGGAGTGACAAAGGAGCTTAATGACACCTGTAAAATCCGGATCAATTACTCCAGGAAGAACCAAGAGACCTTTTAGAGTAGAAGAGGATCGCCCCAAGAGAAGTCCAACCGTGTCCCTCCGTAACGGGCCAGACACATCCGTGTCCAAAATTTGGACGCCCATTTCCGGGGTTAGGACCAGTCCGGAGGCGGCACAGAGGTCCAGGCCTGCGGAGCCCGATGTTGCTCTCCGGGCTGAGGCAGCGGGGGACCTGGCGCCACAGTCACCGGGACCTGAGGTGTCTGCATTGCCCCATAGATTTGTGGGCCCTGGGGACGTGGGCCCTTCCCCCCGTTTTTTTGGTCCTGATTACGTGAAAGAGGGGGGAGGGGCAGACCATTAATATCCCTCACAGATCTACATTCATTAGCCCAGTGTTTTCCCTTCTTACATCTAGGACAAGTCCCAGGGGGGCGCTGTGCTGGTCCCGCATCTCGGACAGGGGCTGGGCTATCCGCTTGAGGACATTGGCGTTTAAAATGTCCCAATTGACCACATCGGAAACAGCCCTTTTGATTCCCTGTCCGTTGAGCCTTAGCGGCAGCTATGACCGCTGCCGCTAATCCTGCATTAGACAGAGGACCCCCTATCTCTCGACAGGCTTTGAGCCAGTCATCCAATGTTCCCCTTCTTACTGATTGTATAGCCTTTTTGCACTCCTTAGTGGCCTGTTCAAATATTAGCTGTTGTATAAACGGCATGGTGTGGTCAGCAAGGCCAATTGTCTTTTCTGCCACATCCAGCATTCTAGCTGAAAAATCAGAAAATGGCTCTGTAGGGCCCTGAACAATCTTAGTCAACTGTCCTGCGACCTCTCCCTTATTACGGAGCTCCTTCCAAGCCTGATAATGAATGTTATTAATTTGGACATACACGTCTGGATGGAAATTGAGCTGATCTGTAAGATAGGGACCAGTCCCCAGAAGCATATCAGAAGTCCAGTCCCATTCCCCTTTCTTAATATTCTGCCTAGCTTGTTCTTGGGCTTTATCAGAAATCAGTGATCTGAAATCCAAATATTGCCCTCTCGTTAGACAAGCTCGGGCTAATTCTAACCAATCACCAGGAGTAAGGGTGCGCTGCGTGAGTCTGCGGAGCAGCATAAGAGAATAGTCAGCAGTGGGTCCAAAATCCTTGCAGGCCTGAACTAAATCCTTAAGCTCCGTATAGGGGATTGGCTCCCAATCTCTTTGATTGGTAGTGGTATTCAAAAAAACTGGGAAAGCGGAGGCCAGGCGGGACCATGTCCGCGGCTTAACAAAATGGCAGCGATCCTCGGCTGGGACATGGGGGGGGGAACATGAGGGCGTGGCAGAGCACTAGGCGGTGCTCGGTTCCGAATACCAACTTCCTCTTTTAAGGCACTCCTCCCCCTAACCGCGGGAGGGCAGACACGCCCGCCCACAAACTGAGGATCCTGCGCACGATGCAAAGCTGCCTCCTCTAAATCCTGTCCCTCTGACCCACTGGAGTCCTCCTCTCCCTCCTGATCAGAAGCAGAACTACCGCCGTGATCATCTCGTATACTCAGGTGTCGCAGCGGTTGTAGGGAAGGATATAACCCCACAGCCCCCTGCTGCGGCGGGGCCCTAGGGAAGTCCTCACCCCTCCTGTGCATACAGCCGGAGCCCTCATTACTCTCTTCTAACGGGGGTGCCTTCTCCTCTACATGGCAGGGAACCTTTTCCTTGAAATGACTGGCCATATTGGGAACTCCTCCCGGGAAATGACTGGCCCTTTTTTCCTGTACTTCCTTATATAATCTGGGTTTGTTATCCCCACTTGCATCAGATTCTGACAAACTATCCTGATGTTGTCTGAGCCGTCTCCGGCCCTCCTGAAGTGGGTCCGGGTGGCTTCCAGAACGTAAACAAGAATGTATCATCCTCCAGAAAGGGAGGGTACCTCGACCTAAGTGACCCTCCTCCCTAGCCGCCTCAAGGTCTTTACCCAGCTTTTCCCATGAGGGCAATGAGAGATCTCCGGACACCGCAAACCATGGAGCAGCAGCATCAATATCCTTAACGATCTTTTTAATAGTGGCATTAGAGATCTTTAGATCACGTTGTTTCAAAACTTCCTTTATAGGCTGAGTAAAATCAATGGGAGAATACCGGGCACTCGATGTATTACCCATCACGAGCTGGAAGGCTGGAAATGAAACTAACAGCCAGCCCCACGTTATCTACCGAGGATTTATCTGACTCGAGGCTCCAAGGACCAGAGCCGCGTTGTCTACCACGGGTTTAACCGGTCCAGGCTATCAGCAGACTAGGCAAGATAGAAACAAACGCAAAACAATAGAAAGACCCAGACAAAACAAACAGAAAACAGCAAGAGCAGCGAGGCCCTCAGACACGGACATGACTGAGACACAGAAAAAGACAGAATGACTTACCGGCGCCTGCCTCTCCGTGTGTCAAGTTCTGAATCCTCCTTTGGTCCTTCCCGGGTTTTCGGCACCACTTTGCGGCGAGCCCCCCGACCAGCGGGAAAAGAACAATCACCACACAAGGATCCTTCTTGATCACACTTTATTGGAGAGCTTCTTGGTTAACAGGAGAGCTGACGGGGAAGGACCCGGGGGCGGGATGTGCAGCTACTTTTATAGGGGGATGGGCAATGAGGCACCTACTGATTGGCTGTTATCTGCTTGCCACCACCAGGCGCCACGGGATAGGCTCAGGACAGGTTGCGTCAAGCGCATGCGCGTACCTTGAACACGGTTGGCGCCAAGGCACTGCCGTATATGAAGTTGAACACCATGAGGTTAGCGCCATCTTGTAATGGCGACTTAGATGTGGCTTCCTGCAGTGCCAGTGCCATCTAGTGATGGCGACTAGATGTGGCTCCCTGCACACTATAGCCCAGATTGACCAGGAATTCACTATGTAGTCTTAGGCTGGCCTCAAACTCACAGTGATCCTCCTACCTCTGCCTCCCGAGTGCTGGGATTAAAGGTGTACACCACCACTCCCAGTCTTACCCCTCATACGCCATGTTGCTCTCAGCCTTGTTTGGAGAATCTGTTTTGTTTTGTTTTGTCTTAAAACAGATGGCAGTGAAAACCAGAATTCACCAATACAAGAAAAAATTGCCTATCACAAGATGAGTCAGCACGACCTCACCTGCTGGGCCCCAGGAGACATTACAGAAGAAGCGGTGGTTTCAACATGAGTGCTCCCTTTACAGCTACTTTTACAGCTCCAGGAAGATGGCAATAGGACACTCAAAACTCATCAAAGCAGAAATCCAGAAGTTGCAGAGAACTCAACACTAAAGTAGACTTATAACATATCCAAGGCTCAAGGAACATCTCAGAAGAGGGAGGCAGAAAGAGCTGGGCTGGAAGGATGGCTTAGCGGTTAAGGCATTTGCCTACAAAGCCAAAGGACCCTGGTTCGATTCCCCAGGACCCATGTTAGCCAGATGCACAAGGGGGCACAAGCATCTGAAGTTTGTTTACAGTGGCTGCAGGCCCTGGTGAGCCCATTCTCTCCCCCCACCCCTTTCTCTGTCAAATAAATAAATAAGATTGTAAGAGCCAAATGGTGGAAAGGAGTATCCTGAGGCACTGTTGTCCCCACCCCCCACACAGAGACTGACCAATGCATTTATGACCCCACCTGGAATACCAATAACTCCACTGAGGAGGACCCTTTGTGGAATGGGGCCAGGGAAGAAGGAATATAAGATTATAATTGATGGGAATATGACCAACATGTGATTTGTTCATACAGTAAAATTCATAATTAATAAAAATAAGATAAAATCAAAAAATAGTAAGTCTTGAGCCATGGCTACTACCATGCTGACTTTTGCCAGCTTCTTTTCAGACGGTATTTGTCTAGGAGAACAGATCACAGAACTAATCCTATGTTCTGTTTTCCTTATGCTCAAGCACGGCCCAATGGAGCACCATTCAGATGGTATTGTTTGTCTTTTCCCTCAATCTTGATTGAGCTGGGAACACTCGGAGCTGGTACCACTAAGAATTAGGTTTAGGTAACATGTTGTAATATAAGCTATGTTGGTCATCATTGTTCATTTCATGGCATGAAAATGCCTGTGGTGAGAACTGTTAGTCAGAACTTCACCTGAAGAAAGGACACTGCTTGGGATCTTGATGGATTAGGAACTCCAGCTGACCACTCCACAGGGCTTCTCTGGTGATCTCTGTTGGGTGTTGGATGCACCTGATGTGATAATGATATTCTGTTATTTCTCTTCTGCTTTCCATTTGTCATTTGTTCTTTTACCTTTCAGTGAGACTACTCCAGTCATTTCTGCTGGGTATTGTTCAGTGCCCAGCTTGACGCTCCATTCTGCATCTACTAATTGCCATTTCTCCCATTACTTGTGCTTGCTATATCTTCAATGAGCTCACTCATCTGAAACAGAAAATAGTGCTATCATGGGTCACTTATTCCAGACAAAACATGTGCACTGGTAGCCTATTCTTTCTAAAGACCAGCTTGAGCAGTAGATGTTCAGGTGAGGAGAGGGATGACCCATGGGTGACCATTACACCCACATTGCCTTTCTGATAATGTGCACCATGAGGTGCTCAAAGGAGCTGTTTTGAAACAAGAATCTCCTGGAACCTCAAAGGAAATAAACCAAGCTGGGCTACAGAACATTTTGAGCTCACCTGGAAATCCATGTGGTGACATGAGTATCAAGGGTGTGTGCACACATGCATGTGTGGAGCCCAGGTCTTACAAAAGGGCTGCTGGGCTGGCCCCTCTCCAAGTACATGCATGCCACACTGAAGAAGGTATGGGAGCCTAGGTACTTGGCAGTGAAGGTTTATGGGGCAGAGTGGTGTGATGTTCTGTTAGATATATGGTACACTTTGAAGTAGACTAAATTATTAAAAACTTGGAAGCCGAGTGTTGGTGGCTCATACCTATAATTCTAGCACTGGCTGAGGGAGAAGGACTGATGTGAGTTTGAGGCTAGGCTGTGCTGCAGACTGAATTCCATGTTAGCCAATTTGTCAGATGAGCAATACACTCAAATCACTAGGGGGTTTTTACTGAAGTGTTTACTTTGCCCTAAATCTGTCCTAGCTCCCCTCACAGTCCTGAAGTTGCTAGATAGATGTTTCCTATGGTCCAAGGATAGGTTGCAAAGTCACCTTATCAACAAGGACAAGCCCAAAAGCAGGAGCTATAAAGAGACACCATTGTGTGACCTTGGGCTTTGCTAGAATACAATAGCTAGTAAAAGCAAGGACTTGGAACAATGTGGCTACAGCAGGCAACACCAGGTACCTGCTAAGAATGTTACTATTATTAGCATTATAGTGATCACTGGTGTTAATTTATACATATATGTAAGCTATATGAGCTAAACTATACACTGAAAATAATGACTGCAATTTAAATAGGAAATGGCAACTGAAACCACTGGACCATTTCAGTAGCACAATTTTCTTTGCCTGTTTTTCTTTCTTTCTTTCTTTCTTTCTTTCTTTATTTCTTTCTTTCTTTCTTTCTTTCTTTTTCTGAGATGGGATCTTACTATTCAGTCCAAGCTGGTCTTGAACTCACAATGTTCTTGCCTCTGTCTCCTGAGTGTTGTGCTTGCTCTGGGAATTCAGCTATCTCTGCCCTCCCAGTGCTGGTATTACAGGCATGCACCAGCATGCCTGGCATTTGTGTGGGTACTAGAGATTGGACTCAGGTCTCGTGCTTGCACTTTGCTCACTGAGCTGGCACCCCTGGATGTGTACCACTCTGTGCAGCTTTAAGGGTCTGTACCTCTACATCTGTTTCATTGTCTGCTTTATCATCCGGCCTGGTATCTTAGTGAGCAGGTGATAAATCTGTACATTTTGAAACTTATAAATGATTGGGGGATATTAGTTACTTTTCTCAGGGCCATAACAAAATATCTGAAAAGACCAACTTAAGGAAGAAAGGGTTTATTTTGCCTCATGGTTTGAGTGTATTGTCCTTCAAGAAGGGAAAACATGCTGGGGAATTCATCACCCTATTTCTTTCCCCCCACATCAAATCCTTCCCAGAGTCCTTCATATAGAACGTTCAGAGTCTCCCTCCCTCGCTCTCGCTCTCCCTCTCTCCCTCCCTGCCCGTGTCCCTTTCAAAGGTCTCACAGGCAGCACACCCTTCAGAAGCCACAGTGTGCCCCACTTGTGGGAATATTCTGGTCTAAAGGGAAGAGAACATATGTCTCTAAGTCAGAAAATTCAATATGAAGGTCTGACAGACTCACTCCTTGGCAACATGGAATCAAATACTCCAAGAATATCCTAATTCCAAAGGTTTGCCCAAGAAGACTTTTGAGGGTGGAGTAGATGTGTAAGGTTGTGAGCGACTCCAGAAAAGAACGTGGTGACATGTGGCCTCCCAACCACTCTTAAGGAAAGCAAATTGTGACTCAGGAAGACAAAGAAGGCCTCCCTCCTCAGATATGTCTCCAGCTTGATGCTAGATCAGAACAAGGACAATTAGAGCTGGGGAGATAGTTCAGTTGGTAAACTACTTGCTTCCCAAGCTGGAGGCCTGAATTGTATCCCTAGAACCAAATAGAGAAGTTGAACATGATAACATGCACTTGTAATCCAAGGGGTGGGATGGGGGATAGGCAGGCAAATCCCTGGGCCTCACTGACTGGCCAGTCTAGTTAGCTTGACAAGTTTCAGACCAGTAAAAAACCCTCCCAAAAAAAATGTGGGCATGACTAAAGAATGGTACTCAAAGTTGTCCTCTGACCTCCATTCACATGCCCATACACATGCACCTGCACACGCATGTGTACCTGCACACACACATACATGGTACAATCAGAGGTTCTTCTCTGAACCCCTGCCACATTTCTACTTTTTAAAAATTCCTTGATATGTTAATCAGATTTATGTCACTGTAACAAAATACCTGAGATAATCAACATATTACAGTTTTGGTTGTTGTAGCAGGCCATGGTCACTGGGACCCAGTGCTTCTGGGTCAATTGCCAAGGAGTTTGACAAGGAGTATTCAATAGAGGCATTTAGTTCATCTCACAGTGGCCAGAAAGCAAGGAGCAAGAAGAAGAGAGACAAAATTCCCAATATCCCTTCCAAGAGTGTTACGGTTTTGATGGAGGTGCTGTTTTGGGATGTTATGGAAGCTGTGGGGAGAGAGGCACAGATGGAAGAGTGGGTTACTGAGGGGAAATCCTTGGGGGTTGCAGCTGAGCTTTGCTTCCTATGCCATATCTGCTTCCTGATACCCCAGAAGTGAGCACATAGCCTCATATTCTTTCTATCATACCTTCCCCACCATGATGGACTGTCCCTCAATCCATGAGCCAAAATAAACCCTTCCTTCTTTAAGTTGCTCTTTGTTACATTTGGTCACAGCTGTGAGAAAAGTAAGGAGTGCAGAAAAGTGGTAATGAGAAGTGTGGTTGTCAGTATGACTACCTCATCAAGTGTTCCATGGGCTTTTGGAACTGGTTTGTGGGAGGAATGTGGAAGATGTTGGAGCTGTAGGCTACACAAGCCCTAGAATGCTATGAGCAGAGCTCCATAGGTGATTCTGTTGGGAGTATGGCAGAACAGAAAAACGTCAGCAGAAATGTGCACAGTGGGGCTGAAGAGATGGCTTAGCAGTTAATGCATTTGCGTGTGAAGCCTAAGTACCCAGGTTCAATTCCTCAGTACCCACATAAGCCATATGCCCAAGGTGGCACATGGGTCTAGAGTTTGTTTGCAGTGGAGTGACCATTCATTTTCTCTCTCTTTCTCTCTCTCTCGTCTGCCTCTTTCTCTCTCTCTCTCCCCCCTTCTTAAATAAATAAATAAATAAATAAAAATATTTTTAAAAAGAAATGTGCACAGTAAAGGCTGGACTGGGGAGCCTTCTGAGGGGAAGATGGGCTCTGCTGGGACCTGGGCTACAGGACATTTATGCTACATTTTGGCCCCTATGCTGGGCTTCAGTTTCCCTGTGCAGTGAATGAACAGGTTGGATTAGATGCACTGAAAAGTGCCTTCTGATCATGGAGTGGATGATTCCCACTCAGAAGAAAAGGAAGCTGCAGTTCCACCTCCTGGTGGTCTCTATGCGTCCCAGATGTTGGACACTGATAATACTTGAACAGGAAGTGGTGGGATGTGGATGTTTACTGCACGTTAGTGTTCGTGCCTCTCTCATGAGCCCATGGAGCCCAGCTGTGTTACTGTGGTCCTTGCCCTTTGCCTCAGTGGCCTTCAGCTGCCTCAGTCTCCTCCTTCTTGCCTCTTTGAAAAGAGCTCAAAGAAGATGGTCAAAACAACAAGCTGAACCAGGCATGGTGGCTCACACATTTAATCCCAGCACTTGGGAGGCAGAGGTAGGAAGATTGCCATGCGTTCAAGGCCACCCTGACACTACATAGTGAATTTCAGGTCAGCTTGGGCTAGAGCAAGACCCTACCTTGAAAAACAAAACAAACAAACAACAACAAAAGAACAAGGTCCCAGACTACCCAAAACTCTTATTAGGAGGGGATCACCTATTCCCAGCCAAACCTTCCTCAAGTGTGAGAGAAACATACACCAACATGTGCCAAGCTCAAGACTTGGAGGGAAAAGCATTTGGCTGGGAAGAGGGCACATTGCAGGCCTTCCCTGCTCTAGGCATGTGGGTGATACAAGAGTGTGGAAGGTGAAGATGGGAGTGAGGCTGTATAAAATTCAGGTTTGCTAACCCTGTACTGCAGTAGGCTGGGTTCAAACATGGTATCTTGCTCAACCTGATCTATGGCTGCCTAACATAGCAAGATCCTGTAGCACGGTCCTTAAAAACTGGCTCCAGGGGCCTCTCTCTGTACCTTAAGACAAATGTCCCCCATAAAATTGTGATGCTGGACACTTCCATACTCTGTCATAGCACCCAAAGGATCAGTGTAAGGCAGTGGGGGGGGGGGGAGCACGGGCACATGTGCCAACAGAAGAAACTGCAGACCTTCATCAACTCAAATCAGGAGCCCAGGAAGTGTCACCATGTCTGTGACTACAAAATTAAAAAGCAAATTTAAAAAAAACAAACTAAGGGGCTGGAGAGATGACTCAGCAGTTAAAGGCACTTGCTTGCAAAGGCTAACAGCCCAAGTTCAACTTTCCAGTACCCACATAAGGCCAGATGCACAAAGTGGTACACATATCTGGAATCTGTCAGCAGTGGCAAGAGGCCCTGTCACACCTCTTCACATTCTCTCTCTCTCTTGCAAATAAATTTTAAAGAATTAAAAAGCAAGTAGACCCCACAAAATCAAATGTTTTATTGATTTTAATAATGTCCTAAACTACCCCACCATCTTCTGCAAGCAGGACCCTAGGACGATGCTCTGGGCTGTCCGTCCCATCGGTACCATCTTCAGGAAATGGGAGTAGTCGGAACACTGACGCTCCCGTCTGTACTTTTCACTCTGTGATGATAAAGGACAGAGTGCTAGGGGAACAGCGGATTGACCACAGTTAGGAAAACAAAGAGAGAAGAGGAATAGTAGAGGAGGCAGTGTGCTGGGGAGGCAAACTCTCACTGTGGTAACCATGTTGGAGGCCCTTGATTATGGCATGCAACTTCTAAAGTTCAGGTAAACTTCCAGGCATGATAAAGCACACAGTGTAAAACAGGTACAGACAATATCCATTGGGAAGGGCTGGTGGTCTCCCCAGATGAAGCCACCTTGGGGAAAATCCACTGATCTTTGATTTTAATTTCATCACTATTCAGTCCCTGTCCTCTGCATGTTTTCTAACTCACATGATATAGTGAAGCCATGGTACATGGCAACAGAATCAGCCCTCAGTACGGCAGGAGGATTAGAACAACAGACTGCAAGAGGGCCAAGAGACTCAAAACTCCAAGGTGCTCCCGTCTCACATACATTGGCATTTTCATAGAACCCACACATCACTTCCTGTGTGCTTTACGTCATCTCTAGCATGTTCTGTAAGTAGCCATCACTCAAAATAGTTTTGTAATCAGCCTTTGGTTGAATCCATGGAAGCAAAACCCAAATACAAACAGGGTAAGGTGCAATTTATAAATAAATAAATAAATATGCCTAGTTGAGGGGGTTATGCTCCAACACTGTGTGAACAGTCAAAAAGTACTTGGATGCCACATAACTAGAATGGTGACAAAACCTATAAACTCTCACCCAACCCACCCAGGGTTCTGGAGTCTGATGAGGGCAATGTCAGGCTGGCTTGATGTAGAACAAGTCAGCTGTCTGCGGGGACAGCCTTACTCACAGCTGCTGTCTAGTGCCCCACATCCCTAAAAGTCACTTGCATTTTGATAAAATAGGAAATCAAGATGACCTTGACTATTCATTATACAAATCCACAGTGTGTCCCTAAGGTCACTTCACAGTTGGGAAACCTTTGCTCTTAGGCCCTCCAGATACAGGTGGGACCACTGAGAAGCAGCCAGTGTGGAATCTAGCCAGGCCTGTTACCCAACCATGCACCAGGAAAGGCCACGATGTCTTCAGAGAAGGAGTGTCTTTCACTAATGCCATGATGGTGTTGTGTGGACTAGCGCAGCCCTGCTTGTTTGTCTTTTCTTTTTACACTTTATTGTTTGTTTCATTCTACTCTAATAAGTTTGGATTCTGGCTCCAGCTTGCTCCAGCACAGCTCTCACCAAGTGAGCACTTGTGAGCTGAGTGTATTCTGCCCTGTGGCTTAGATATGGCCTGAGCCACCTAACCAAGCCAGTTATCCCACACAGAAAACAAAGAATGAATGCCTTAGCCCGGCCTTCTGTCTGGGCCCTGAGGTGGCACTTGTCTCACATGTCTCCACTGGACCAAGTCATCCACCATGGAAGGTTCCAGTTCACTCAGCCTAAGAGCACAGTGAGTATATGTGGCCAAAGTGTTAATGTTTGTCCCTGATCACCCTTATTTTTGGAAACCCCATTGATTTATTTTCTGGGGATTGTGACATTTTTCTTCAAGGGGCCATTTCCCTCTTAGAAAGGAACCTTTCTCCTAGTTCAATGTAGCACAGAGCAAAGGAATGGAGTTGGCTGTCCCTGCAGGACTTCTCCAACCATCAAGCATCAGCTTTAGTCTTGGGCTCCTTCACTAATTTCACAAAATCCTTGACTTCTTCTTCTAGGACTTTGTTCCTCCTCTCAACATCTTCCCGGGAACGCTCCATGTGCCGGAGGCTGATTTCCAGAGCTGCAAACTTCTTCTTTTCCATCTCCAGTTCTTCATTGAGCCTTACCACCTTAGCCCAGACATCATAGTTTTCCTTCTCAAGGCTACAGGGAAGGAAAGAAAATGAAAAGCGGGGTGTTAATTCTAGACCTTCCTTCACACCTCTTCGCCCTTACTCACAACCTCCTGTTCACTTTCCTTTCTGAGACACAAGACCCAAACCCAGCCTATGCCTCTTATTTATATCCTTTCTCCCACAAGAAGACTTTCCAGTAAACTCAAATTCCCAGAGCACTTTTGAACCCTTTCTTTGTTATTTAACACCATTTTCGACATCTCTTCTCTTGTGTTTCATATTATTTGATGCTTTATATATCTAACCAGATAAAGTAGGTGAAAGGGATCACCTGTAACATATTTATATTCCATTCAGATAGCAACTTTGTGTTTCTTGTTCAATTGAATCTGTGGATGTTCCATCCACAGTCTAGATGCCCCACATCTATGCACATGTGACGCCTTTTCACCTTGCTCCAGTGGAGAACCTGGACCAGGCCGTTTCCTCATTGAGATTCTCCTGGGGTCAATTTGGAGAAGCAAAGGGAAGGGGAGCAGGTGTTCCCATCCGCAATTCTAAGTTCTGCTCCAGGAGAAAAATCTATCGGTTTCCTGAACTCCTAGCATTTTCATTGCTACTAAAATCCTAATATAGCTTCTGGTACCCTGTCCAAAATGGGCTAAACTAATTCTTTTTAAATTTATTTTTATATGGGGGGAATGAGAATTAGCATGCTAGGGCCTCGGATGTGTGCGCAGCTTTGTGCACATGTGTCACCTTGTTCACCTGGCTTATGTGGGTTCTGAGGAGTCAAACCTGGGTCTTTAGGCTTTGCAGGAAAGCAGCTTAACTGCTAAGCATCTTTATAGCCCTAAACTAACTCTAAAGAATGGGTATGCACATTTTTTAAGCCTAAGTAGGAAATCTATGGTCTGCTAATGAAATTAGGATTGTGTAATTAGGTATTTGCTTTGGATTTTCATCCTGGGGGAGGAGGGCTGCCTACCTCCTCCCCAGGAAATTTTCCCATTCTCATCTGCAGGCTTGGGCTCTCATATAAGTCCCTGTCTTGGTTTCTGTCTTCAGGATCTCGCAATACCCTCCCCATTCACAGACTTGCCTTTCACTGTCTGTCTCTTCTTACACCAAAGTTGTTCCCATTTCTTTGGACACTCTCATTACAAATCTAGTCTTCTCGAAGCTCTCCACATCCTTCTGGCTTGGAGAAAATCTCAAGTGACATGCTGGCTTAATGTCAGTGAAGAAGCAGAGCCTTTGTGGGCTTGGAAACCTGGATGACCTGGGTTCAAACCCCAGCCTAATGATCAGACATATGGCCTTTAGGAATACTTGTGTGCTTCTGGAGCTGCCACGTTTTCTAGAACATGAGGTACTTCCTCCTGGAGATTGACGAGAAGATTCTCTGAAGCAAAAGGCACTGCCATTCTGTTAACTCTCCTGTCTCAGGTGCACTTAGAGGTGTCTGTTCTACTCAGGAGGAGCAGTCGCCACTGTGGTAACCTTTTCTCTCCTTTATGTATAGAGTGTGCACGTATGTGTGCAGCTGCATGTGTGTGTAAAACAGCCTACAGTGTCATTCCTCAAGTACCATCCACCTCTTATTGAGACAGGGTCTCTTATCATCCTGGAGGTCACCACTAGGCTGGACTAGCTGGCCAGTGAGGCCCAGCTAGCATCCTATATCAGCCTCCCCAGTGCTGAGATTACAAGTGTGTGCTACCACCATGCCTGGCATTTTAATATGGATTCTGGGAATTGAACTCAGGTCCTCAGGCTTGTGAAGCAAGAACTTTACTGCCTGAGCCATTTCCTCATCCAGCATTGCCAGTTCTTTTTCTGTTCTGTCAAGGACACTTCTCTTGAGCAGTTTTGGTCCCACCAAGATGCCACAAAAGTCTTATAACTCCACAAACGGTTGATTTCAGGTTTGTTTCTAGAAGAACAGTGCTCTGTAGAGAACAATGGATAAAAGCTCAAAACAGTCCTCCTTTAACTGTCTTAATAGATGAAGGAATATCCATAAATATGAACAGCAACTAATTCTCATTTTGTGGTATTATGGTGGGTGTTCACATGAGAAAAGCTGGGTTAAAGTCATCTCTCATGTAAAAGAATTTGCTGGGCAATCAGAAGGATGAGAAAGAGTTCAAGAAAATCCTTTTCCTCCCCAGGAGAACAGGGTGTTAGCAAGCATCTCAAAGGTTGTTTGTGGTTGTGGCAATCACTGCCAGGCTGCCTCCCAATCTCATCTGCCCCTGCAGACTGTGCTGTGAGAAACCTGTGAGTAGATGCACTGTTTTTCAGGTGGAAGCTGTCCAGATGCTTCCATCTCAGTCAGGCTTTCCAGTGGACAGCAAAACCCTCCTGGATCTGGCCTCCTGTGCTTCTCCACTCTCCACTCTCCTTTCCTACCAGTTATCCAGCCCTCAGAACCCATATTCCTATGCATGATATGGCAGGCCTGCTATCATTTCATGACCTCTGCATCTTGTCTTCTATTTTTCTGGCACATTCTCCCCCATCTGTGGGCTTGCCGTGTTCTTGCATCTTATTTAGACCTTTCCTGAAATGCCACCTTCATAGAGAGGTTCTCCTGATCACCTGTGTTAACAACAGAACTTCTAGTAACTTCTTGAACATTCCAACCTTAATTTTACAGCACAGCATTGTCCATCCTCTGAGATAAAATGTATACTTTTGGTTGTCTTGCTTGTGCGTGTAATGTGGTGTGTGGTGTATGTGTGTGTGTGGTATGTGTGCATGGATGGGCTCTTGCAGTGCTTCGTGTGCTTGCCTGCAGTGGGGTGCACTGGCCTTCAGTGGCCAGAGAAGATCACTGGGTGTCCCCGGTGTCCCGCTCCATCGTTCTTCTACTTGCTCTTATTTGAGCCTGTGTCTTTTACTGCTCACAGACCTTGACATTTTTTATGAGCGCCAGAGAGTCTCAGGTCTCTGCTCCCCTATAGGATGGGTGTACAGATGCACATGGCCAATCCTAGCTGTTTATGTAGGTTCTGGGAGTCAAACTTGAGAAGTCTCTCATGACATTTTCAGGCCCTTATGCTTGCACAGGAAGTGCTCTTAACTGTGAGCTATCTCACCAAGCCATAAAATACGTTTTATTACATGTTTTTCATTGTCTGTTCCCACACAAGAAGTGCTCTACAAGCACAGGAACTATTATTTAAGTACTATGCCCAATGCCTGGAATGGTGTCTGACCTACAGAGGTCCTCAAGAAATATTTTCAGAATCAATGAATGACATAAATATGAAACACTTGAAAACTTCCACTTAATTCATTCTAGTATATTGGTCCTTAAAACTACTTGAGCTAGTTGTTTAAGCTTTCATGGATTTAATCTAAAGCTCGGGATTTTCATTAATTTAGCTATATCATCATTCCCTTCTCCCTTTCTGTTATTAGGTTTAACTGCTAGGGATTATTGCCTTTACAATGTGGCTTTCTTTTTTAAAAAACATTTGTGTGTGTATGTGTGTGTGTGTGTGTGTGTGTGAGAGAGAGAGAGAGAGAGAGAGACAGAATGTGTGTATCGGCACTCTAGGGCCTCCTGCTACTACAAGTGAAAGTCAGATGCATGTGCCACCTTGTGCATCTGGCTTTACATGGGTACTAGGGAATTGAATCCATGCTATCAGGCTTTTCAAGCAAACACCTTTAACAGCTAAGTCATCTCCCCAGCCCCAGTGCAGTGGGAACAATCCCCTTCCTTCTGAATACAGGAGCCGGTGCTCCCAGCGCTCCTCTGCATGTGACTTACTTTTTAATTTGCTCCTCATACATCTGCTTCTGTGTGTCTATTTCCTTCTGTAGGTGCTGGACCATTTTCTGCAAAGAATTAAGTTCTTCATCTCCAGAGTTCTTCCTTCCAGTCCCCATTTCAGAGTCTGTGCTGGTAACAGCGTCTGTCTTTGAGTCACAGGCATGAGGAGAGAGTACACCTGCTGTGTTCCCAGTGGATGCTGGCGGGGCAGGGACATTGTCATAGGTAGAAGTCCGCTGGGAGTCACAAAGGTGGAGTAAGTCTTGAGACATGGCTCTTCTGTGCCCTTCCTCAGCCTTAGCCTCAGAAGACGATGACCAGAACTCATTTTTAAAGACCTCCGCTTTGCTGCTATGGGCACCTTGCCAAGCTGATGTCAAGAAACACTTCCGGTTAGGGAGCGTTTGAGTCCTTTTTCGAGACTGCACCTTCCAATCTCCTGGCTTTTCCCTGAGGTTTCTCCCACAGTCCTCCTGGTCACTCGGCCGTGGTCCAGTGGGGCTAGTAGCATCAGAGTCACTTCCCTGGAAAAAAATGCCCATGGATGTTACATAAGTTTTCTATCCCATGTGTCAAGATAAGGTTTCTTAAGAGACTTGCAAGCAAATGTTTCCTTATCACACATCTGCAACATCTCAATTTATCACTTCATCTGTGGTAATCACCTGTGTGGTAATTTTTCAAGAGGACATAGAAGTTAAGAAGCTTGTTCATACTCCAGGGAGGAAGCATGGACTGATATCATCTGCTTGCTTGCAGTAGTAGAATTCTAAACTGAGATCCCTTTATAATCTTAGGATGGGCAGTCCAGCTAACTATAACTTGAAATCTAGAAGCCATAAGACAAGTTCAATAAATTCAACTTGAAGGGCAAATAAGAAACCAATAAAGCAGGATAGGTAGGACATATGAGAAAGGGGAGGCAATAGGTCTTCTCAGTGGGTACATTTTTCTATTGTTTTGGTTTTTTGAACCATGTGTATATATTATATATGTATTTTGAGATAGTTCCTAGTCCAAGCTGGTTTCAAACTCCCTATGTAGCTTGAAGATGTCCTTGAATTTCCGATTTTCCTGCCTCTGCCACCTGAGTGGTGAGACAGCGGGCAGACAATGCCACACCTGGTTAGTGTGATGCTGGGGACCAAGCCCATGGCTCCGTACATGTCAAGAATGCATTCTATTAAAGTGGAAATACACATATATCTCATATATATGTATAACTGAGAAGAAAAAAAATAAAAAGAGAAAAAAATGAGCCCCAAACAAGATGAGAGAATCAAGGACTGGTGCTCTCTACCTTCCAGCTAATTATGTTTCCATAACTACCACCACCACCCCCAGTAGAAGCGCTAAGGTCCTGGAGGGGGAACAGAGCCTTAGACCTGAGACCTGTTCTAGAACATACTGTTCTTGCCACCTTGGACTTGGACTAGCTAGTCAACCTCTTTTGCTTCTCAATTTAAAAAGAAGTGCATGATAAATTGCTCTTCAGCATTCTGGTGAGAACTCCAGAAGGATCTATTTAAATTCCTAACACAGTGGCAGCCCAGAACAAATAATGGCAGGACACCTGTCAAAGGAACTTCGCCATGGCTGTCTTCAAGGACTGCAGGTGACCGTATTATACGAAGTACGTGCAATGTTAAATTGCAATTTAGTTTTAGAGTGTCAGTAAGATGCCTGTAACCAAACAGTCCTCACTGAAGAAAAATTATAATCAGTACTACTTACTACCATTTGTTTTCTACCTTCAACAGCATTATAGGTAACTAACTTGCTCAAACAGAAATCTTAAATTCATTTCTTGTTCACACAAAGAATGAAGCTGCTATATAAAGTCCACACATGCTTTAAAAAATATTTGTTCCTATAAATATATGAAAATATTTGACCTTTGTAAATAGTTGCCCTTACATAGCCTATATTTTGGAGTCTGCAGAGTTTTGGGACACTGGGAACGTGAGCTCCAACCCTTCTGTACAAGTGGGGGGGCTGACATTGCTGAGACAGCTTATCAGGGGATGAGGAATACCACACGAACACATCCTCTACTCTGAGAAAGAAATCACGTTTCAGGGTTAACAGGAATTCAGTTCTCACTCAGAATTCAACAATACTCACCAAAGCTTTTACAATGTTAGACTTTTAAAAAATGTTTTGTTTATTTACATTTATTCATTTGAGAGCAACAGACACAGAGAGAAAGAAGCAGATAGAGAAAGAGAGAGAGAATGGGCATGCCAGGGCCTCCAGCCACTGCAAACAAACTCCAGATGCGTGCGCCCCTGGTGCATCTGGCTAACGTGGGTCCTGGGGAATCAAGCCTTAAACCAGGGTCCTTAGGCTTCACAGGCAAGAGCTTAACTGCTAAGCCATCTCTCCAGCCCTAGACTTATTTTTTAAATTTAGTTTCTCTAGGGTTCTGTCCTAGAGAATTTTAGGGCAGATCCCACTGTCTAGCCTTTGGGTAATGCTCACAGTCACTAGCCCCTCCTCCAGGATTCTGTGAAGCCAGACTTCTTCCATGTGTTTAGACCAGTCTATGTCAGCTCTGCCCATTCCCACAGCATCATCCATAACTCCCCAGTGTACTGCTGTGACATGACCTGGACTGAAGGAAGAATGCAATGGGGACAGGAAGTTTCTGTGTCTCACCATGTGACTGAAGCTGTCTGTCCTGGAAACTGGGGGGTCTTCAGTAGCATCCCAGCCCACTGAGTTTCGGGGCACTGAGGGTTTCTTGGGGTCATTTTTCTGAGCAGATGGTGACAGTAGTGCATCCTTGGACTTGGGGAAGAGGACTTCATGATCTCTGATCATCATAGTCATCACTCGTTGGATTTGAGGAGTCCCTGAAAGAAAGAAAAGACTTGTCAGCGCTGGTCTATGGGATGGCAGCCAAGCGGTCTTTGAGGGTTAACATCCATGGAATGTCTCCAAATTTGCCCTAAAACCACAGGGCCCCAAAGGACTTTGCTTTGCTTCTCACAGGACCCTTCTTAATTGCTTGGAGTAAGAGATTTATTTTGGTGAGAAGCCGAACTAGAAGAAGGATACAGGATACAGAGGTGAGTAAACAGGAGCTGTCAATGGCCTAAATTGCTCTGAATCCATTTTCATTCAGGCAGGTGGGCAATGAAACAGATGAGACACCCTACTCTCTTGCTACGGTCATCAACATGAAGTCTGTTTCCTTTCTTTTTTTTTTTTAAGTTTATTTGCAAAGAGAGAGAAGTGGGAGAGAATGAATAACAACGGGCATATCAGGGCCTCCAAGCAATGCAAAGGAACTTCAGATGCATGCACCACTTTGTGCATCTGGCTTTACATGAGTACTCGGGAACTGAACCTGAGCCTTAGGCTTTGCAGACAAGTACATTAACTGATAAGCCACCTCTCCAGCCAGGAAGTCTGTTTTGTTTTTTTTTATTGGACACATAGCAGAGCCTTCTGAAGCCAGCTTTAAATTGGACTTTTTGTGAACCTGGCTTACAAAATGAAGGCTTGTTTGCTCTGCCTGTCTGGCTACATATATTTAAAAGTAAAGAAAGACTTAGAGACACTTGTAAATTAGTTTTGGGCTAACCTACTGTGGTCTGGGACCATTGGGCAGAGGATATAATTCCTGCACTACCTACCTCATAGGACTGTTAATACCATTCAGAGGAGACAAGCTGAAAATGCTTGGCAAGCTGCAGAGCAGGGCACAAACACTAGGGGCAGTGTTGTGACTGTCACTTCCTCTGCACTCTTCCTTGCAGGACCAGCCTATGTACCTCTCATAATCACAGCAGGGTCTTCAACCTTCGACCTGATGAGATTCACTCCGATGACAGTGGCCAGGTTGTCCACACTCATCTTGTTAACAGCACAGCTCAGATGAATTTCATGCAGAAACCTGCAGGCAGCCAGGAAAGCCCATCATAGTGAATAAGGAGTAAGAAGCCAGGAGAGAACACTTCCAGGTACCAGTGGTATACTTGGATTTCAACTTTCCTCCTGTTCAGAATAGAATGGGCATGCTCTGCCCACAACAGCCTAACTTTGATCTGAAAGATCCAAGACCAAGCAAGGAGGACAAACTATGTGACTTCCCAGCTGCTGAGAGTGGAGAATGACATAGCAGGGGCTTGTTCTGAGCACTAAGAGGTAACTGGCACTAACATGGGCATCTGACTGCTCCTATGTCTTGAGTTTCCACTTACTTCTCAGCACCCACCCATCCATGGCTCCAGAGAGAAAAATTAACAAGGGAGAGGTCTCAGAGACAGTGAATCCATGATGCCCACCTTCCAGTTAAGAGTAGTGAGCATCCCTCACTCTCAGAAGTGCTCAATATCTAACACTGGGTTGTCACCACACTTTTACCCAGGTGACACATGAAACCCTCAGATTCACTGAAAAAAAAAAAAAACACTGAACAGATCATAAAGGGAATTTGAGATATTTTTAAAAAACAATGTAAAAGTGGGTAGACTGAGGCAACATAATACTCTAAATACAGAGAAACTATTAATAAAAGGTGATATGTCAAAATGATGAAACACTGTGAAATATTATGGAAACATTTGTCATTGTGTTTGTGAGATAGGGACATGCTTTTCAATTCAGAATAACTATATTCCCCTGTGTTCAAATTGATGTATGAAAAGATCGGTGACAAGAAAAAACCAAACATGCAGAAGTACAGAAGGAAGCACCTCCAAATATTCATAGAGGCTGGGCAAGGGGTTATATTTAATTTTTAGTTCTTGTTTGCAGTTTTCTCTGTTTTTCTGATATTCCAAATCAAGCAAAAGTCACTTTTACAATTTTGAATGTCATTTACTTTTTTTTTTTTTTTTTGAATGAGAGACAAAACTGAGGTCTGTCTGGGATGGAGGTTCCCAGTATAGCAGAACAGGGCCAGTATACCTGTGAGGTCCCCCAAATGGCTGAAGAAAAAACAAAGCATGGCTTAGGATGGATGTTCCTGGGGTTACTATCTAGAGTCAGAAAGACCAGAAACAGTGCTAGAAATGCTAAGGGGATCTGGAGTCCTCATGTATGTTCCAGGACTCCTAGTAGCTCCAGGGAAGTCTGAAAGAGGGCGTGTGCTTATCTGTGTGACAACCAGGTCTTTAGGGATTATTGAAATTGTCTTGAAAGAGACATTCAGTGGCAACCAAATAAGGTTAGCAGTCTAGGATTCGGCACCAAAATCTGTGATCCCAGAGATAATCCCTCCTCTTCTAATCAAGAGCGTCTTTCTAGTGCGCTGAGAACTGTAGTGGTAACTCTACAATTAAGGTGTCTCACCTACAGAGGTAGCTCAGGAGATTATAGTTGTCACGAGGAAGGATAGAGAGCTGCTTCATTAACTCCTGCTGAGCCTGGGAAGAGATGGTTTTAAATTTTTGTTGAGAACTTGAATATATTAACATATTGCAAATAGGTCATATTCCCATCGAACAAAAAGTTAGCTTGCTCACTGACCAGAAAGGAGAGTTGGGGATAGTATTGGTGCATCTGTACAGAAGGAACACTAGGGTTTTCAAATTCCTACAGTTTTGTGAATTCAAAATATTTGGAAGCAACTATAAGTTCCTATGAATTTGCAGGAAATAGTATAGAATTGGCCATAGTTACTTGTACAGTGCATTTTTGAAGATTTGTTTATAATTATGACCCCCACTCATCCCTAACATTGAGCTACTGTTAAGTACAGACTACTTGATAATTCCTGCTTACTTCCTGAATGAGTGAGATGCAGTAATCCAACAAGAACTGGAGCACTGTGTAACACCTCAGAACCACTTTAAGCATGGGGAGAAAGGGAATATTATTTGGAGAAGGCTTTCAAGCCCTGTGGCCTTACTGCGACCTTCTGGAATACAAAGCCAGGCTAGTCACGCTGAAGGCCAGGCTCGGGTTGGGAGCTCAAGCTCCACCACGGCTGTGCATGTCAGATGTGGCTCTTCAAAGAACATGAAGTACCAGAGAGTGGGCCAGGCTTGTTCTTTCAGCCACAGCTGCCTATGGGATGAGGAATCACCCTCAGTGACATCATGATTATGACATACTCCCATGAGGTCTGTGGGGGTCATCACCCAAGCACACTTTATTATGAACTTAAACAGACACTGTGTCTTGAACCCTCACCTCATGCAACACCGTGGTATGGTCCCTCCCATCCATCCGTGTATCTGCTTGGTGATGAGACCCTCCCGAGTTCAACAAACTTCTACAAAAGCTGCTACAGACTCACCCTCCCAGCAACCAGCTCTGTCATATTTTCCTCAGTGAGGGAGACTTTGGACCTTCTGTCCTGCCTGTCATAGACAAAGAAGCTCTCAAATATGTTGAGTTTAGAAAAAGTTGTTGAGGAAGCTTGGGGAGGAATTCTGTGAGAATATACCTAAGCACCTTCCTCTGTCCCAAGAGCTGATATACCTGCCTTTTAAGGTAATTCATCTCTCTTTTTCACATGTATGTGTGTTGTATGTGCATGTGTGTTGTATGTTCCCATGCATAAAGGTGCATATGTGTGGAGCTGCATATGCATGTGTGTGCCTGTGGAGGCCAGAGGTTGATGTTGGACATCTTCAATTGCTTTCCATTTTATTTCCTGAAGAAGAGTCTCTCAAGAGAGCCCAAAGCATGCTGATTCAGCTAGCCTGGCTCGTCGGCTTGCCCCAGGGATCCTGTCTCTGCCTCCTGAGAGCTGGAATTACAGGCAGGCTGCATTTATGTGGGTGCTGGAAGCACAAACTTTAGTTCTCACACTTGCACACTAAGCCATCTCACCAGTCCCTCAAGCCTTATTCTATAGTATTTTATTGCTTTTCCAGGGTGAGCTGAGATATTTGCACACACATAAATCTACCATATAGTCACACCACACACACACATGCACATGCCCACATACACACATTAAAAAAAATAAGCTTTAGCTCCTCAGGCACACTGGCCACATTACAAGTGCCCAATAGCCATGTGTGACTAGTGGTTCACACAATGGACAGGGCAGATCTATAACCATTCTATCCTGTGGAAAGTTCTATTGCTCTGAGTAAATGAATTGAGTCTCATAAGAGATATATGACAGCGAATATTCACTGTCAACCTAACTAGATTTGGAAACACATCTCTGAGAATATCTGTGAGGGTACTTCTGGAAAGGTCTAATTAATGAGGAAAAACCCATCCTGACTGGGGTTAGCATTATCCCATGGCCTAGAATCTTAGACTAATAAGAGGGAGAAAGTGAGCTGAGCACCAGCATTTGTCTCTCTCTGCTCCCTCACTGTGCATGTAATGTGACCGGCCACCCCACACTCTTGCCACCATGTGCCATGGTTGTGGTAGTCCCTCAAACTGTGGGATAAAACAAACCCTTCCTTCCTCAAGTCGTTTTAGTCATAGCAATAAGAGAGTAACTAATACAATTCATAATTTGCAAAATGGCAGAATGAAAGTCAAATCTAGGTCTTCATAAATATTTTGATTTTCACTTTTCTAGAGATTTTTTAATATAGCCATGACAGACAAAACAACCTCCTGAAAGAGGGTACCCAGACCTTCACATTAGCAGTGCAGCACAGACACCTTCTCTGCTGTCAATTTTCTTTTTCTTTAAATATTTTATTTACTTCTTTATTTGAGAGAAAGAGAGAGAATGGGTATGCCAAGGCCTCTTGCTCTGCAAACAAACTCCAGACACTCACACCACCTTGTGTATTTGGATTTATGTGGGTCCTGGGAAATCAAACCTGCGTCCCTTAGCTTTGAAGGCAAGCACCTTAACTGCTAATCCATCTCTCCAGCTCCTCAAATTTTCTTTTAAACCTTGGTTAAAATCCATGAAAGCTTTATAGTTATAGTCTTATCGATTTATTTTTTGTCCATTATTGGTTTATTACCCTGACTCCATTATGACGGCTGTTAACTACACAAAATCAAAAGTCTTACTGGTGGTGAATGTGTGACTCCCAAGTTTGTTGTTATGGATGGTGATGACAGACCCACAGGCAGCTGAGGCTGAAAAGATCAGAAGAAAATTCTTTGCTCTTCTTTTCCCTGGCTCGTGTGTTTTTTGGTTGGCACATCTGACATCCAGTACCATCACAGAACTTCTGCCCATGATTAACATTACCCTGTGCCTGTCCTCCACAATGACCAGACTTTCCTGTGTCCCAACAGGTCCCAGCAAGGCCACAGGATTTGCAAAACTTCTCATAAGAATCCTCCTTTTTAATGTTTTTTGCAAGGGCTCTAGGTGTTTGATTATGGTACATTTCTTTATTGGACCACGACAATCATGAAAGCTGTGACTTATGGTCACCATGATTGGGCCTCACACTACTGCCAAAGTACCATTTTGACAAAGTATCTTACTATAGGGTGTGAGGTCCTCTGGCCCACTGTCACCTCCAAAAACTATGTTCAGGGTAGCAATTACTTTCTTCCAAGCAACACAGTTTGCAAAAGAGACACAAACCTTTGCCTCATCGGCATTCATGAGCTGCCCACAGAGTAGGAATCCTTCATACTGGCTCCATGGAACCACTGGTTCTGGGAGGTCTCGGAGGTACAGCTTCAGCAGAGAGGCCACTGTGTGCACATCTGTGTCCCTGGAAGTAAAGAAGCCACACTCTTGGAATATGAGGTCCAGACCCTCCTCACACCCACTCTGATGATTTCCCTGGGTGGATACAAGAGCTACAGAGGGTCATGTTGTCAACAGGTAGAGTCTAGAGGAGAGGAAGCAAATCCATTCTGTTATTCCTCCTTCTGGAATACAACCCTGAACAGACATCCCTCTACCTCGTCCCACAACCTCCTCAAAGGTAACTGAGATCCACCTTTTCATGTCCTCAATTATTTTGATCTTTACTACTTTCTTCAAACTCCTTAGTATCTTACAGTTCACACTGTCTAATTAGGCTCTGATTTTCATGTGTAAACTGCTTTATGCCCTTGGATCTCTTTCATTTCCCACAGTGCTTAAAACAGTTGAGATTGGTTCATATACTTCCAAATAGTAATTCAACTAATAATCACCAGGACAGTCTATTTTTTTTTTATTTCTACTATGCTCCCAGTAGCAAACCCAAGGGACACATAGGACCCAGGCCGCAGAATGTGGAGGAAGCACATGGTACCAGGTTCTGAACCAATGTGATGGAAAACCCAGGACTCTGTCAATGTGCCAAATCGAAGTGTAGAAAAGGACACCCTGGACAGACCCATGAGCCACAGGTGTCGTCTTAGATGAAGCTGTCCCTTGGGTGAGATGTGAATCTGGGAAGAGAGGAGTATCAGCCTGGAGGGGGGAGAGGAGACTGCGCTGCAGGGGCTGAAACAACAGAGAGACCAGTGTCTGACTGACTGACTGAAAGAGGCCCAGCTCTGGCTCAGCTTCTCCCAGGTATAATAACACAGGTTGGTAAACCACAGCTCAGGATGCAGATCTGGCCCCGCACCTGCTTTTGTGTAGCCTCAAGCCAAAAATAACTATCACATTTTGATGTGCTTGGAGAAAAGAAGTCTCCCACAATGTGAAAATTACATGAAATTCTAATTTCAGTGTTGTCTTTGCTTTCCTACTGTGAGGGCACTGCGTAGTAACTGCAGCAAAGACTGTCTAGACTGAAAAGCCTAAATATTTAATACATGAAAAGTTTGCTAGTCCCTGGCTTATAGGGCTATTGTGGTTATTCTTAAGTGCTATAAGAGAAAATAAATCTGGATCCACCACACACAATGATGAGGATGTGTTCTGAGAAATGTGTCATTAGGTAATTTAGTCATTATAAGAGCATCATGGCATGATGTTCATGTGACCTACTGTACTCCTAAGCGGGATGGTCTGTACTGGTCTGTGTGTGGTCTGTCCATGGTAAGTCGAGCTGATGGGTGGATACGCCTCCTGGAGGAGGGGAGGAGGCACTTGAGGCAAGGGAAACAAAAACACCAGGACTTGAGTGTTAAGCTATCTTGGCACCTTCTCACATTTTTTCTTTTGTTTTTGTTTCTGTTCTTGGTTGCCAGTTGCTGGTCCTGACTTCTGCATGCCTGCTCCCTCCCTCTGTCCCCATCCTTGCAGCCTGTGAACTTTCTACCTCTGAAGGAGAACACAGAGCCCTGTCTGCACTCTATGGCAGGAAATCTGGGGCAGGATGTTCCCTTAACATGGAGATTCTGAAAAATCCTACCCTGCTGAGTCACCTTCTAAAAATACCTCTGGGCAGAGCAAGGCTGGGGGGACATGCTTGGCAAAACCTGATGAGAAGTGACCAAGAAAGTGGAAGAAAGACAATTATCTGGTAATATGCAAGAGAGGCATTTTCCTAGTGTCCGTATGTCACAGTGCACCCAGTTGCCTTTTATGGGAATCTGGGGACTGTGATTTGATCAGCACTTGTCCTCTACCCCACGTTAAATTAAGATCCCATGTCCCCACAATTTCATTTGGTGCCCCCAAAGTAATCTGAATCTTCAAAGTCCGTAACCTTTTGCTCCCCAATTGCCTTTCACCAGGATTCTACCCCTCCCTCTGCCTCTTGTTCAGTAATACACTGTCTGGTGCCTGGCATGGCTCCAACCAAAACCCACCCACAGCATGAATGGAGAATTCACAGTGAGAAAAACAGAATAAATGATAAGTCAAAAGCTTTCATACTTTGAAGAGAAACAATAGCAGTGTTAAAGGACGGTTTAGGATTGGAGAGATGGCTCAGCAGTTACGTCACTTGTCCACAAAGCCTAACGACCCAAGTCAGATTCCCCAGTACCCACTTAAAGCCAGATGCACAAAGTGGCACATGCATCTGGAGTTTGTTTGCAGGGCCTGGAGGCCCTGGCACACCCATTCTCTCTCTGACTGTCTCTCTTCTCTCTATTTATCCCTGCTTGCAAATAAATAAAGATATTTTTCAATAGACAGTTTGCAAACTAGGCATGGTGCCACATGCCTTTAATCCCAGCACTTGGGAGGCAGAGGTAGAAGGACTGCCATGAGTTCAAAGCCACCCTGAGACTACATAGTGAATTCCAGGTCAGCCTGAGCTAGAGTGAAACCCTACCTTGAAAACAAAACAAACAAACAAACAAAAAAAGATAGTTTGGTTGGGAGAACTAAAAACAGAAAAAAAAAATACCCTGTAGTCGAAAGAGAAAGGGATTATAGCCACATATACAGTGGAAACACTTCAGAGTTAGAGACACATGATCTTAGCAGTTTTAAAAAGTCCAATTTATTTTGACAGAAATGGTGCTGAAAATTCACATTGTTTGGCCTAGCTAACTCCTTATTCTTGTTTATTATGTCTCAGAATAAATGTCATTTTGTGGGGGACTTCTCTGGTTCTACTAGAGCATGTCACAGCCTCCCTTTTCTAAGTTTTCATAGTAATGTTTATTTTTCATTTTATCACTAATTCAATAGAATTGATGCCATTGTTTATATACTTTTTTATTTTATTTTTGTTTCTATACATTTTTGTTACACTGTCTGCCCCACTGTATTAGAGCTGACTCAGGTGTCATCTTACTAAGTTTCCAGAATCATTTGTCTTGAGTTGGTTGTTCCTCTAAGCCAAAAGAACAACCTTAAATGATTCTTTTTAATTCAAGAACTCTGGTCCATTTCCAATGAGTCACAGCAGATCACTTGAGACCTCTCAGATGGCTGGGCTGCCTTGGGCCCAGATACATATCATGTGGGGTGCCAGTCCATTCTCACAGAGAAGTGAACTATGGGAAATATATCAGCTCAGTTACCAGGTAATGTCCCACCCCAGTAAAAATGCTGACAAGGAGATTTATAAACTTACATTTGTGTGTTTCGTGAGAACTATGAATATCTGTGCTGGAATCTTACCAAACTGGAGCTCCTATGTTTCCTTCTATTAAAGTGAAGAAATGCGGATATTATGATGGAACCAAATTTGGTTGATGTAAGGGATCAGTGGGGGGTATCTACTATCGTGACATTGGCCTCCCAAGCCCTCCATGACACTTACTGGTTTCTAAAAATTTATTCCCAGGGGTGAAAGTGCTATAACTATAGTAAATGTTTAGCTGTCGACACAGACATGTCTGAGGCAAAAGTTTGCAAGGTGCCATGCCCTGATGATATATAGGTGGAGAAGGCATTCACTTAATCTAGGACACACTCTTAGAAGAAGCTTTGGCCCTAAATATGTTGGAATATAGTTAGATAACATGAATGAAAAGAATCAGTCACTCCTTTTCAAATCAGGCTTGTCTTCTTAAGGGTCACATAGATCAAAGCACTGGCCCTGAAGGACCTCATGAAGAGCCCAGGTGGTCCTTCCTACTTGGGTGTGTGCCAACTCCAACCCTCAGCTCTAGACAAGGAGGTATCATGATAAGGTAGAGCAACTATCCTCCTTCCAGCTCCAAGAAGGTCATAGGAATCAAAGACATTACTGCCTATGCTGACTGGACAATTCTGAGCTATCTTCAAAACAGTTATTTAGCAAATCCTATCAATGACCTCTCTCCTTTTGGTTTACTGATTCCCAGTGTTTTAGTAGCAACCCACTGCATCCTTCAGTAACCTCAAACCTAAGAAGCAAACCGAACAAAGGCAGTGAGCATAATGGAACAGGTACCTGCACATTAAATGCAACTTACGGTGCTGTCAATAGGGCCCCAGGTTTAATGCCCACAACTTGCTATAGTTCTAAAAACAATACCATTCCTTGCTTAAAGTCCAGCACCCTTAATAAACTAGCCTTGACTTATGGTGGTCCAAAAACGACCATGGCAGTGAGCCTGAAAGATGCTCCAGAGGAAAAGCGGGTTGAACTGGTGATAGAATAGCGCTGAGGGAGAGGGGCAGTGAGAATGCCCGCACACACGTGGCAACTGAGGTCATCAGTTTTCCCTCTGTCTTAAGCAAGCACTAGGGGATTTCAACATTTGAAGATCTGGTAGTTCAGGCCCATTTTTGAATCTTGGTTGATGGGCTGCTAATTTGGAAATAAGAGCTGGTTTGATTGACGACAGCAGGACTAGTGAAATGCAGGCAACTGGGTCTTGCATAGCAGGGAGAGTTGCAATGTTGTGGTGGGCTTGTCTGGCTGAGCATGACAGAGGAAGACAGCTCCGCTGGGAGGCTAGAGAAGTGAGAGGAGAGGAATAGTAGGAATAAATCCCTATATCCAACATGCCCCACACAGGGCTGAGAACCTGGAGACTTGGGGCACTATGAGGCTACCATGATAATGCACATGTTCATTGAAGACTCAGAACTGAGTTCAGAATCATACAGGACTGTGGACTTGTCTAGTCATAGAAATTCTAGCTCACTTCTGGAATGCTGAGGAGGAGTCTGGACCTAGAATACAGAGCTGGTACATTCTCTACCCCATGTTTGTGTGGGTAGCTCTGATTGTCAGTGCATGTGAGGGGATTATGGTGGGTTTTAGGTTAGGTCTCAGCTTTCTCCCCTCCCTGCATCCTCCCTTCTCTTACATTCTAAGCCCCACTTGAGCCTTCTCAGCGAGGTTTAGCCTCTGTTTATGTTTTCTTTCACTTAAACCCTGCAGGCTAACTGTGCCCCAGAAAACACATTTAGAATAGGGAGCATAATAAAAGGTCCTCTGCTGTGAGCCAGGGCTCTAAAGCCTCCAAGAAGGTCTCTGGCTCCTCTGAGTCCTCCTGCCTCACCCAGGCAGGTAGCGGACAGACAAAGCAGTGTGGAGGAGCACAGCATACCCGTCAAAGGAGGGACGCTCCCCGGCATCAAAGGCATCTCTCAGCTGCTTCACCAAGTTGTCCTGCCCAGGCAGACGGAAGATGCCCTCTTCATTCACGCCATGCTCTAGGATGAACTCTGCGCTCTTCTCCACCAGGATGGGCACCAGGTGGGGGCCGAACTTCTGCTCATAGGCCACAGTTTCATCTAAGCGCTGGCCGAACACTGCTGGGAAGAATGAAACGGGACCCCCTTGTTATTCTGACCTTTCTTGGATCAACTAATGATCAAAGGGCTTTCTGCCCACTTCCTGATTTTTCTGTGCCATCCGCAACTTTAGAGATTTTAAAATTATGACACTAAACAAAAAATGAGAGAGAAATTATTTTCCAGGGCTATAAATTTGAAGCTATCTCTGTCTGTTTCTTCCTATCGACCCACCCTTTATACATATTAAATATAACAGCCAGTTTCGATGGAGCACTGTACTAGGAGGCATGCCATGACTTCACCTTTGCTCATTTAATCCTGACAGCTGCCCTGAGGTGGCAACACTGTCACAACTACTTTGTTGTCAGTGACACCAAACCTTGAAGACATCAGAGAACTTGCCAGACCAGGAGCTCAAGACAAAGCTAAACCTAGAAGCTAAACCCAAAAGCAAGGCCCGAAACGTGGTGAGCAGCCTGTTCTGAATTCTGCTGGTATTCTTGAGTCATGAAGCACAAGAGCCCATCACTCAGTCACTGGGCATCTAAAATAATTTAGGTTATTTGTTCTACTATCATAAGTACAGCCATGTGAACATGTTCACCAAAATGTCCATAGCACAAGTGCATAATGTCTAATTCCTATTGCATTAGTGTTTGAGTAGAACATTTGCCTTTGAACAAACGCCTTTGAACAAAAACTAATTCAAATGCCTTTGAATTAGTGTTTGAATTGAAACATTGCATTCTTTGAACTATTTCCTTTGGGCAAATTTTCACATGTAAGACTACAGAGTCAAGTGGTTTGAACATTTTCATGACCTGATGGTATGCAAATTGCTTTGTAAAAATATTTTTCTGAATTATACATCCTCCAGCAAAGCAAGTATAGACCAGCTCCACCTGGCCCTGCCAGGGCTCAGCTCTGTAATTTCCCCACCCTTATGCCTAACAAGATTAGCTCTAAATGAAGACAGTCACTGCCCATTTATTTCCCTGCCAGGCTTCCAGGCCCATGTTCTACAGGTTCAGAAGATGTCAGTGGCTTTAGTTATGTCATGATTGGGACTCTACCACATCCAACACTAGGACATCAATTTTCAAAGTCCTTTGGTCCTCCCCAGGACTCACTCTGGCTGGCTGCTCCCCTCTATCCAGACCATAATGAATAGAGATTCTACCTGGGGGAACTGCCAGGTTCTTGAATCCACGTCCCTCCTGACCTCCGGTCCCTATGTTGCAGTTGCCTATGTCTCTTCTTTCTACCATTTTCAAAACCCTCCTGCCTCTTACTTTTCTAACTCACTGGTTTGTCTAAACACCACTTCTGTTGTAGTTACTTTCTCATTGCAGGAACAAACAGATGACTAAAAGCAGCTTATGGGAGGAAAGGGTTTATTTCTGGCTCCTCATAGCCTTGCCCTCATGGTGTCTAGTGCTGGTATGTAAGGGTATCAGACCTGATATTAAACAGATCTGAAAGCTGTCTGACTTGGTGCTCCTTGGTGCTGGCCTGACATCTACCTACTCTGTTGGTATGACTTACTCCCATAGGTTCAAAGGCACCTCACCCTGGTCATCCCAAAATGTGATGCTCTCCAGTCTCTACATCTTCAGACAGATTCTCCTTCCTGCCCAGTCACGTCCCCTTTCCAGGCCTCCAGGAATTCTATTCATCTTCCCTGAACTCTCTCTGATATTAATGTCTCTGCCAGACCTTTCCGGCCACAACTTGAGAGACTTTATCCCCACTCATTGAGCCCATCTTCCTCCTGCATATCCCATCCCTCACTCACTGAGCTGTCCTGATTTGTGTCTGTGTTTCTACAGGATCACAAGTCCATTTGTTTAGCAACATGTGAAAGATCTCTTCTTCCCCAGTGAGCCCAGCACAAAGCAGATGTTCAACAAAATTTTGCTGGTTAATTGATCAATTTGATTTTAAGCAAGTATTTTCCATCAGTCATAATTATTTTGCCCTTTCTTTAGTTAAAATTCTAGTCAGCATCTTCCCCCAAAGTGCACCCAGCTTCTTACTGACAGTCACCAAATATCCTTGCATGGCCAACAGCATAAGGAACATGGAAGATCTCGTCATTTTTTCCAATTGTCCTGGGCTGGAGAGATTGCTGAGCATTTAAGGCATTTGCCTACAAAGCCTAATGACCTGGTTTTGATTCCTCAGTGCCCATGTAAAGTCAGAAGCACAAAGTGGCACATGCATCTGGAGTTCATTTGCAGAATCTGGAGTTCATTTTCAGTAACTGGAGGACCTTTTATGTCCTCTATCTCTTTCTCTCTCTCGTGCAAATAAATAAATAAAAATTTTTTTAAAATCCCCAATTAGCTAGCCCTCCCATTATGAAAACAAAAAGATCACAAAAATCATGGCAGGAGACAATGAGAGAATGTCCACGCTAAATTGTGTTTCTATTTTCTGGGAAAGAGCTTAAGAGATATTTTCACCAAATCACAAAGTTATAATTGAAATGATCTGACTCAAAATATAGATGACCATGCCACACTTGAAAACTTTCCTTTGGCAGGTCCAGGAAATGACCATCAGAGCGGGAGGTAGGTGTCTCCTAGAACAGTTGAAACTAGAGTTCAAGAGCCCTTGGATCTCTGTGACCCACAGAGAAGCCTGACTTTTCTCCTCATCCAAGTCCATCAACCTCATCCTGCATCAAGTCTGCACACCACATATCATTCTCACCAGTGTATTAATTTCCTTACATTACTTTTTCCTCCACAATCCTAGTGTCTGTGCCTCTGTCAGGCCATTGAGAACACTGAGGGAATAGGGCACTGGCAAATCCTAGAGAGGTACAGTTAAAGTCTTTGCAAATCCTCGGTTCCAAGCTCTCACCACTCCCTGTGAGTCCACCAACCCTCCCCTCCTCTGTCTCAGCAGGCAAGATCACTTATTCCTTCCTCCATCTCTCCAGGGGACACACGACTCCCTCTCCGTAGTGTCTGCCTTTTCATTACTGCTCCTGCACTTGGCCTGTCCCCACTCAGGGAAAAACAGGCCTTGCCTTTCCTGTAGGTGCTGTTTTCTCGGCCTGTGGTCTACATGCCTTCCATCCTTCCCAGAAGTATTTTTTGTGTCATAAAATTTCTCATTTGATATGAAGCACTCGCCAGTGCAGGTCTTTGCTAATTTATGAGAACATAATCATCTGTTCCAGCTCTCATGAAAATGACCATACTTGCTATCCTTCACCAGTTTACTCATGAAAAAGGTATCTGCTTCAGAGGGATTTCTTCCCTCACAGCCCATCTTTCACTTATTCAACCACCCACAACTTAGTTGACTTTCATTAGTCTCTCTCTCTCCACTGACTCTTCCACTAAGGTGGATGGCCAGGTTCAGCCTAAGATGATTCCATACCCTGATGGTCTTCTCTGGAGACCGATGGCATTGTGTCTCCTTTTACTTAAGACTATATCCCTATCTCTATGTGGCTATAAAACATCATTCTTATCCTGTCCCATGTCCCTGATGCCCCTCAGCCTCTGTTACTAAGCCCCATCCTCCATGAGCTCCTTGTGTATGTCACTGCCTGCTTCCCAGTTCAGGATACTTCTCACCTAGACATTCTCCCTGCGGACATCCACATGGTTCCATACATTTGGGTATTACCTATAAACTGATAACTTACACCTGTATACATGATCCAGATCTATCTCTCTTCCTCTCCATCTCTGCCTTCCTCTTCCTTCCTTCCCCTCTCTCCCTACCTCTCTTCCTTTCTCCATTTCTTCTCTCCTTCCTCTATTCCCATATATCCTACATATGATGGCAGATGTCCCATTGTCTTCCTTAATTCCACTCTCTTCCATCCCCTCAGCTCCTATGTCCCTCTCTGTCTTTCTCACCAGCAACAGCATTCAGTCAGGGAAGTTCCAAGTGCTCTCTGGAACTGAGACTACAAAGCCACCATCACCAGATACCTGCACTCAATTCGCCCAGTTAGCAAAACTGTGAGCATCAGTTTTTCTGGCAACTTACAAAGTCCTTCTACCAGAATTCACAAAATCATTCAGCAAATCAGCTGTAGGCTCCTTGGAGTGGACATGATGACAGAAAGACCAAAAAGCAGACTTTTTTAAGCTAATGCTCTTCTTCCTATTTCCCTTGGAAAGTGCAATCTTCCGGAGGAAATGGGGGTCTCCCTTTTACCCCCAGAGCTCTGGTGTATACCCCTATTTGCAGTTTTGTGATTACTTATTTAAACATCTCTCCTCCCCTGGGCTGTGAGTTCCTCAGAGGCAGACAGCCCGTCTGGCTCACCCTCTATTTTTATCTCCTGGCACACAGCTGGCATATGCTGGCCCAGCCCTCAAGGAGCATTCTACCTGCTGTCTCCCAAGCTTCCCATTCTTCACTCACCCTTCTCTCTGCTCAGCCCTTCTCCAAGCCTGCTCTGGTCAAGGAGATTGATGGCCCTTGCATTTTTAAATGGAGGAGTTAAATTTCCAGACCTCATCTCAATCAGAAGCATACTGCACAGTAAGCCGCTCTCTCCCAATCAGCTGGCTTCTGGCACTCCGCCCTCTCAGTTCCTCATTCATGTCATTGACTGTTTCCACTCACTCAGATGTTTCTTCTTTTCTCTCTTTCCTCTAAGTGTCAGCCTGTCCCAGGGCCACACTTCCTCATAATGTCAACCCTTTAAATTCACCCAAAGACCTCAAACTTCATATCTGTAGCCTAGAAACCAGTCAATGCCACTTCCTCAGGGAGAACCCACAGCTACATGCTCTAGAGAATGAGGGCCACTGTGTCCCTGTGTTCTGCAGGTTGTTTAGGTCAGGTTTATCATTGTTCATCTCAGATCACACTAGACTTGGAACTTCAAAAGCCGCTTCCTGAGTTGTACTGGTCTCCAGATACTTGTTTCCATCATTTGATTCCATATGCACATGGGAAAGCCTGGCTGTGGGAAAAGCTGTACTGAGAAAGCCCAAGGAAAAGGTGGGAGGGCAGTGGGGCAGATGTTGCTGACAAGGCTGGCCCCAGGTCCCCTCATGCCCTTCCTAGGTTGTGTCCACTTCTTCAAGACACTTGAGCTTCAGTTTCATCCTCTGTCCACAAGGTGGAGTCTGATTTAATCCATAGCACTAGAACTCAGTGTCATGCTGAGCCAGTCACAGTTAACAGAAGCTCTTCCATCTTAGCTGCTATAAAAGTTAATTAATTATAATAATTACATGCAATGTAATTGTTATAATTGCTAAATGCAGCATAATTACTATAATAATTGGGCAATGTAACTGGTAAATTTGATCCTGGGAGCTGCCTGCTTTAGATGTCCAGGTGCACTGCTGCCTGAGCCTCTGAAGAGTCCTACAGAGTGGACACTGGTTCATGTCACAGATGAGAAATTAGCCTCAGTGGGAGCTGGGGACATGCTCAGTATTTCAAGAGTTAAAGGTGCTTGCTTGCAAGCCTACCAACCTGAGTTCAATTCCCCAGCCCCCATGTAAATACAGATACAAGGTGTCACATACATCTGTTATCCCCATGCACTACGGCAATGGAAGCAGAGCCAGGAGACTCCAGAAGCTTATAGACCAGCTAGACCAGCACACATGCAACAAAAGCAAACACAAGAAAAACAACGAGATGAAATAGCCTACTCAAAGCAGGTAGAAGAGAGACAAACACCTTAAGGCTATCCTCTGATTTGTACACATGTGCAGTGGCACATGTGCCCATCCATGCACACACACACACACACACACACACACACACACAAATTTAACAAAAAGCTACCTCAGATTTGTTGGAATTTGTCTAAGCTCATTCTTCCTCTGTGATCCTATATTCTGTACTTTAATCTCCTTTGATTAAAGTCAGTAGGAAGCCAGGTCATTATCTCAAAAGTAAAAAAAAAAAAAAAATGCTGTGGCTGTAGCTCAGTGGTTGGTGGAGTGTTTGCCTTACACACACACACACACACACACACACGTCAGTGGAATAACATTGAGACATTGTCCAATACATGTCCAGGAAAGGACCAGGGTGGATATTTTTGGTGCTCCTCACCAGCCATGGTACGCTTTGGCACGTGCCCAGCCCTCTGCCACATGACTCTCCTCCCCACTCACCTTTACACACCAACTGTAAGCGTTTACAAAGTGAACATAAAGCTGTTGGGCACAGTAATGGTAAAATGCCAGACATGCCATCGCACCTCCCCTCACCACAACCCTGTGCTCCCCAGCCTCCAGACCTAAAGCTCTGGGCAGAAGATACTGTCCGGAACAGCCACCAAAAGGTGACATTACATTACCACCAAAGAGATGGTCAGTCTTCTATCTACTGACCAAAAGCCGCCTCCCTGGAGTGGCTAGGAAAGCCCAGGGAGCTGGGTGGGTTGGGAAGTGAAAATGACAAGATCAGCCGTGACCTCCCACCTCTGTCCTCACTCTGACTCTCTGAATTCAGGGAGAGCCTGTCCCAAGGCTTCCAGACAACCAGACCCCCTCTCCCACCAGCCCCGCTGTTTCCCAGGACTCAGTTCTAGGCTAACACCCATCCTTGACAGAACAGTGTGGCACAGCTGAGAAAGTGGCCAGCAGCTAAAGGATTGAATCATGAAATAGGGAAGAAATACCTCTTTTTCGGAGCTTGGGGGCTTTCCTCCTGAAATCCCAGCAGAAGAGCAGCGCCAGGGCAGGAAAGCCACAGCTCAGCTCCCAGCGTGGCGCCCCGGGAACACGAGGCATGGTTGCTGAGCACCCAGCCTCTGCCCAGCCAGCCTGGGGCCTCTCCTCCCTCTGGAAGCGCGGTCCTCTCTGGCTTCCAGATCAGCACATGCTTGCAGAGACTGCTCAGGTCGGGCGGAACCCAGGGGATGTGTTGGCACCTGCCCGGCCCTCTCCCACACCACTCTCCTCCCCATCACCTTTACACACAGGACTCCTGGCTTTTACAGGGTGAGCATAAAGCTGTCAGGGCCCAATAATAATAAGTGGCTCCTTTTACTTAGCAGCTAATTGTCAGCTGCCATTCAGGGGACATCTCAGAGGTGGGTTAAAAAAAAAAGCGAATTCCACATGCAAGCGCTTACCAGCACTGCGCCATATATCAAACTGTCTGGCAGGAACACAAAATGTCACTTAGCTTTTATGAAGCCAGCCCACCCTCCCCTGAAAAGGCTTTCAGAGTCATAGGCAAGCTAGGTTGGGCCTTCCAAGACAGTAAGCTGGGAGGTGGGTGCTTGGGTAAACTGAGATGTTTTCCCCTCCTGTGGGGAAGATTAAAGATAGTGCAACAAGGGGCTGGAGAGATGGTTTAGCAGTTAAGGCCTTTGCCTGCAAAGCCAAAGGACCTCAGATTGATTCCTCAGTAGCCACGTAAGCCAGATGCGCAAGGTGATGCATGCATCTGGAGTTTGTGTACAGTGGCTGGAAGCCCTGGGGCACTCATTCTGTCTCTCTCTTTTTCTCTCTCTCTCCCTTCCACTTTTCCTCTCTCAAGTAAATGAGTAAAAATAAAAATTGGGAAAACAAAAGGAAAGACAGTGCCACAAGTAACCAGCCATACCCCAGACACTTGGGGTGGTCACCCAGTGTCACAGGGGACCAGGCAGGAACAGGGTTGCCAGGAAGGGCCTAGGACAGTCTCATACTGACAACCAACTCTTTATCCCTCTGTCATTCCCCAGCCAGAAATCAGGACTCATCTTTGACACCACCTTTTCCCTCAGTTCCCCACATCCTGGCAATGTCACCTGTGGGGTGGAATGCAAACCTGTTGGATCCTCCCTAACCCCACTGCCATGCCTCCTGTCGGAGCCAATATCTGTTGTCCTCTCTTGTCTGGATGGCTGCTTGAGTGTCATAGCTGGCCTCCTGCTTTGACTGACGTGTTACTTCTGACCTCAGCCATGCTCCACACAGAACCTAGAATGGTCTTTCAGTATACCACCCTCTTGACTGACACCTTAGCACGCCATCACAATGGCTCCCTCCTGGTCCAGGATAACAACCAGCACCATGGGCGTGCTGCCTCGCTCTTAGCACCTTCCTCTCTCCCCAAAGAGCCCGCTTTCCTCTCCATCTCAGGACATTTGCTCTTGTGATGCCCCTGGTGGAAACACCATTCCTCTATCCACTGCTCTGTCTAGCTAGCTGTAGAGAGTTAAATGATACATCCCTCATCCAGGGAAGCCTTCCTCAGTACTCTTCACAAAGATATCACTTGGTTTCTCAAGTGACATTATGTCTTTTTATTCCATGGTACTTTTCAAGATGACAATTGTATGCTCTTCCTTGGAGCTTTTGAGTAATTTTTATCTTCTCGTAGACTGTGAGCTCATTGGAAGAGGGATTGTGTTATCTCCTCCATCCCTCTACCTCCTTCTGTCTCTCCTCCTTTAACCCTTCCACACCCCACCACCCAGTGCAGGCCTGAGGCCTGGTGCATGGCTCAATAAAGTTGTTGAGTAAGTAATAAATAATTGTCCCTCTTGTGTTAGGAACTGGGAGAAGAGAAGATGAAGGAATGAGTGGTAATAAGTTAAAAAAATCATCTGGTTTAGTTAGAGAGACCAGTTCACACAGACTAGCCATGACCACAGGGACCACACACCCCACAAGCTACACTGTACTATGGATTTCAGAACCATGTGGTGGAGGGCTGCAAAGAAGATTTTTAAAAATTAGAGAAAGAAAAGCACTCCAGGCTAATAATTCAGTATTTATATATTATGTGCCTTGAACTGGCAAACACACAAAAGTGCTTAAACACAGGAGCACTCCTTGAAACCAACTGGCAGAGCAGGAAGATGAACAGCTGAATACAAGTGCCAGGGCAAACTTCTGGAGGAGGAAGAAAACAGCCTGGATGGAGAACCCATCTACAGTCTAGACTAGTCCAGGAGGGCTCGCTGAGCAGACCCCGGGTGTCAGTGTGAGGACTGGGGCAGGGAGAAACCCTGTGCTGACAGGGAGAGTGGGAATAGTTCTGTTCCCTTCTCTTGCTTAAATGAGAAAGACCTGGAAAGACATCACAGCCTTCCAGCTGGCCCTCAGGAGAAGCTGTGAATAGCTAGCCTGCTAAGATGATGAGGTAACAATGCCAAGGAGGTGAAGATACTGTGTAGAGCTCTGGGAAGCAGGGAGAACTGAGAAGAAGCTGGGAGAGCCACCAGGCCTCTCCTCCAGCCACTGTTCAGGTTCAGTGAGGAGTCTGCCCAGTTGTCGAGAGTTTAGCTTCTCTGTTAACTCCGGTATTCAAGTGGGCCACTAGGTATCTGAGGATAACCTGCTGTGGGAAAAAACATTGTTCATATCTAGCTATTATTCTGGGGAGAGTTTCCCCTGCCTTTCAATAGATTTTTTTTTCTAAGGGGCCTTTTAATAATAAAGCGGCTTGCTATTGACATGGTTTCTCAGATAAGCTGACCATCATCCATGGAGAGGAGAGCCTGGGATAGTGATTCTGCTGCAAGACCTTGCCTTCACCTATTCATTGAACACATATTTACTAGGTACCTGCCTAGCCAGGCACTGTTTTAGTTCTGGGATACACAGAGAAAAATATTGCCTGTCCCATACATCAAAGCTTTCATTCTAGTGAGGGGAGACTATAAGCCAAAAAAAAAATGGGTAAAATATTCAGCAAATTAGAAGGGAGTAACATGTTAGGGAGAAAAAATGAAAAGCAGGGCTAGGGAGGAATGAAGTAGGAGAAGAAAACGATGAAAGGATAAAATAGAATGATCAAGAGAAGGCTAACTGAGGTCATTTTTAAACAAAATCTTGAAAAAACAAATAAAAACAAAACAAAAGCAAGGAGCCAAGCCTTGCAGCAAGTGCAAAGGCCCTGAGGCAGGAGCATGCTTGGGATGTGTGAGGAGGCTGATGATGCTCAAGGGGAGTGAGCAAGGAAGAAGCTTCTAGAAAATAAGAACAGAGAGGCAAGGGGGTGGTGACTATGTGCTGTAAGTGAGCATAGGACTTTTGACTTTGGGTGAGAAAAGAAGTCCTGATCATGGGCAGTTTCAGCCTAGACAGTGTCAAGCAGAGAAGCATCTTGACATGACAGGGTTTGCAGGCTCCCTAGCTGAGTGAGAGCAGAGGACGTGAAGGCAGTTGTGTAAATGGAGGTGTTTGTACAGGAATGATTCCTTCCCAACCAGGTAGCAGAAGTGAAGGTAATGAGGAGTGGTCAGGCGGTACGTGGAAAAGATCACAGAGTTGCCTGAGAGCTGGAAAGAAGCAGCAATGTCTTGGTGACTTCACGGTGTCTGGGGGCATGTCCTGTGATCCATGCATGCTTTGCGAGTAGTACTGCGTGCAAAGAAGCCCCAGCCTTGCCCTTCTCCAGCTAGTGCCTAGTGTAGGTCACCTATTCCCTCGGGACTGGGGGACTGGAGTCCTCCAACTTACACAGAGAGAACTAATGTCTGATGTGCTCATTGGTCTTAGTGAGGTGCCGGAACCAACACTGTTCCTTGAATAAGCACACAGGACTTCCTCTCCCCTGAGCTTCCCATGCCCCTCCCCCAGGAGTTATGCTTGATTTACTTCACTGGGTGGTGGCTGAGGGCTGGTAAGGGGAACTCCCTGGGTACAGGGACAGAGGTCAGCAGGTCGCCACGGCTAGGCTCAGCCAGGCACATCAGAAGGCACAGGTCCCAGTGAAAGTATAAAGCTGACCTTGTGACTCAGAGCAGGTGCACACTTAAGCTACATCCATGACCTCTGTCAGTGCAGTCAGCTCAAAGCCCTTGCTGGGGAAAGCAGAGAAGAGAGTCAGACTTGGGATCTCACAGTCCAGTGCAGGAGGAAGCTTCCAGCCAAGACTATCCAGGCTGAAACTGCACATGAGCAGGATTTTACCTATTAAGAAACTTTCATTCTGGCCCAATTAGTATAGGAAAGGCATGTGTTGAGGGCTTGGGAAAGAGCTCATGAAACTGTGAACTTTCTGTAGTTAGATGCAGGTGCATTGAGGGTGGCTATAGCAGGCACTCTTGGGTTTAACTATCATGTTTTTTTTTCTTCTTTTCTCATAACCCTTCCTAGTGGGACACAGGACATGGGCCCACAGATGGACTCCTGACCTCGACTGAGCCAGGTGGAGTTTTTCTCAGGAATCTGCAGTGGGGCTGCAAAGGCTGAGCCAGTACTGACAGGAGTGGCACAGGGAAGCTGGCAGGCACAGCAGTGTGTGGGACAAGTGTGGGCATGAGAGGGATGCTGGCTAGGTGAAAATAGGCAGGTGTGAAAGAAAAGCAAAGAGAGCAATGCATACCCCTGAGAAGCTGGCAGACAAGCTCAGAGTCCTGTTCCATTTCTTAGCTGCTGGCCCTGTAAAAGGGTCATGGCAGTTCCTCTCTTTACTGTGTCTACCAGTAACCACTCCCATAGCTCTCTTGATTGCATATCACTGGACACAATTTCTATCCTGTAGCCAAAATAATCCCCAAAATGAATCAATTAAAATCCTTTAACAAGGGCGGAAGAGAAGGTTTAGCAGTTAAGGCATTTGCTTGCAAAGCCAAAGGACTGAGGTTCGATTCCCCAGGACCCACGTTAGCCAGATGCACAAGGGGGTGCATGTGGCTGGAGTTCATCTGTAGTGGCTGGAGGCCCCGGCGTGCCCATTCTCTCTCTCCCCTCTCTATTAAATAAATAAATTTTTTTTTAAAAAAATCCTTTAACAATATGGGGTAATTGTTAGTTATAAAGATACTAAATTGCATAGTCCACATTTATCTTTCTGAAAAATGTATATGTAAAATATCTGGTTAGGAAAAATATAGAAATAGCTCTGATGTTTTAAGAAGTATTTTTCAATTTTATATAACATTATTTTGATGTTCATATAAATTTTTGAAAGAAACTGTTGGGAAATCAAAGCGATATTTATATTCAAGCATGAAAACTTTCATAAATGATTTCTAAAACAACAGATAGCACCATCATAAATAATTACATAGTTATACAGTTTTCCTGGGGTTGATACAAGTAGTTTATGTTCCTAAAAAGTTGAGAATGGTATCTTACAAAAGTATGCATATGCATTCTCTTTCTCTCTCTCTCTCTCTCTCTCTCTCTCTCTCTGTTTTTTTGAGGTAGGGTCTCCCTCTAGCCCAGGCTGACCTGGAATTCACTATGTATTCTCAGGGTGGCCTTGAACTCATGGCAATCCTCCTACCTCTGCCTCCCAAGTGCTGGGATGAAAGGCATGCACCACCACGCCTGGCCCCACTCATATTTTTTTTTTATAAAATAAGGAAAACATGTGTTGTTGATTTCAGATCTGTTTTTGCATTAGTTTTGTTGTTACTATTGTTTGGAATTTTTGAAGTCAAGATTCTGCTCTAGTGTGGGAATATCACTAAGATTCCCAGAAATCTTAATCTTGGAAAGTGTTTAATGTGGAGTTTCTCACATGCTTGTGAGACCCCCTCATGCCACATGAACACTCCTCTTCTGGAGAGCAGCTATCTTCTTGTGCTGACCAGCCTCAGTCACAGAGATTGCCTGCAGCCCTCTCAGGTCCCACAAGGCCATAATGGGCAGACCCACAATGCTGTATGAGTCAGCCTTGTCAGGAACCAGGGTCAGCTGCTCCAGATGACAGTGCCTTGGCCCAGATCAGAGAAAAGCCTACTTCGGATGTCATACACCTTTGCTACAGTGCAAAGGACTCACATGCCTCCATTTGATCTGGAGATGGCTCTGTGAGGTGACCCAGAAGGAAAACTAGAAACTGTGATGCCTCATTCAGGAGAGGACCTGGCTGCATTGATGGCCCAGAGCTGCTCCTGGGTTGTCTCTCCTGAACACAGTTCAAGGAGGGTCATGTCTGGAGCAGCCACCTGCCTGTCTCTGAACAGCCAAGGAACTGGCCCAAGGGTACCTGCCCAGGGGCACCTGCAGAAGCTCTTACCTCCAGACGGTGTGCCAGCGACTCTCCTGAGGAACTTCACCCACTCCTCCATCTCTGCCTGGGAGCTGGCCATGAGGACATAGGAGTCCTGACCCAAGCGATTCTGGTCCCATGAGGCTGGAGGAAAGAATAGCACACATGAAGGTTGTAGAGTGGGAGGAGAGGTCTGGGCATGATTTGCTCCTTAGTGCATGAACCATTGCCAGTCAAAAAGGCATTATGTAAGTTCCATGGACCTGGATCTCTGTGTCCTTGCCTGTCTTTTGCCAAAGCTCTAGTTCTACAGGCAAGTCACTGAGCATTAATGTTGCCAAGGCTTTGGCTGGGAGCTGCTCCCATAGAGATCACAGGCCATTTTCTACCAAGAGCAAGAGAAGCGTGCTGTGTGGTTCAGTGTTGGACCAGCTGGGTCATTCCCCAGACTGGACTCCAAGCATGTGTTCTTGGAATATTCACAGAGCTACACCAAATGAGCACCCACTTACTGGGCATCCTTTGAGCCCTTAGTGCTAGTTAATCAACTCAGATAAGATCAGTAAGTATTTGAAGAACTGCTATGACTTCTTGGTTAGTTAGTTGGTTGATGGACAGAACATTGCCTTGAGCCCTGGGACCTAGAAGTAGAATGCACATGCTATACCTACCTGGGACCACTTCAAAGACAAACTTCCCAACTTCTTCTGGGTTGGTGGCAATCTCTTTGATCGTACTGCCTGGCAGAAACACACAACCCTGAAAGATAAGAAGTTAGGCCTCTCATACAATCAGCAACTTTATCATGTATGTACCAAAATTAAGGTGAATAACAGGTAGGACAATGACAGTTGAGAGAGAAGGAGGGCTCATGGGATGGAGTGCTGAAAGAAGTGTCCCAGTTTGAATGGAGACCTTCTGTGACTCAGGCCTTGGTGAAATAAAATGCAGCTGTCTGGGTACCTAGAGAAAGGAGGACAAGGTCCTGACAGGAAAATGAACCCAGAGGGTGCCATTACTAGCACTTGTCACCTCCCACCTTTTCAAGACTCAACTTCCTGGTCAAACCAGACCCTTTATGTGAAGGCAGGGCTGAGACTGGGGACCATGCTACTCATCTGCCTGCCAGAGGGGGTCATGCAGCAAGGCATTGCAGGAAGCCATCTGCAAGACATAGTAACATGTTACTGAGCAGCACTGCATAGGTTTCTGCCCCTTTGTTCACCCTGCTAGTGTTCATTTCATTCCTCTGGCACACTTCCAAGCAGGGCACTGCTACAGCAAGTGAGGAAACAGGATCAGGAAGTCTCCTGCAATTTGCCCACACTGAGCTAGTCAATGGCAGAAAGGTGGCTCACCCCAGAAGTGAGCTCATAGCCATTGCTCCTCACCATCACAGCTGAGATCTTCGAGAACAATTATTTTGGTTGCCACCCTTGATCCAAGGGGGTTCAAGGAAGAATTCAGTAGGACATGTGACCTCATCCACAGATGCAGTATCAGAAAACCAAGGGGAGAGGCTCAGGGGGTCAAGCACTTGCTATGCATGTATATGAACTAGAGTTTGAATCTCCAGCACCATGGAAATGCCAAGGGGTACCACTGCTCAGGAAGTAGAGACAGGGTATACCCAAGGCTACCTGGATAGCTGGACTAGCTGAATTAGTGAGCTCTGTGATCAAGTGAGAGACCCTATAAATAAAGTGTAGTGCAACTGAGGAAGAAACCTAATGCAAAGTCCTGGCTTCTGCACTCATTCTCTTGCAGTCAGCTTCACGTTGCTGGGATGAACCTCCAGACCAGACACAGTTATGGGAGGAAGGGAATGTATGTGAAGCTTACAGATTCAGGGGAAGTTCCATAATGGCAGCAGAAGCTCGCCCCTTTTACATAGATCCATGCTGGTGGACAAATACCACCACCAGCATCATAAACAAGCACATTCCAGGAACCCCAGGCAAATCTCAAGAACTGTATATCTTTGGCTGGAAATCCAGATCCATCCCCAAACACACCTTAAGGCTAAACCCTAGGATCCACCCACAGTGACACCTCTTCCAGCCTAGCAGCTGTAAATTCAAGAAGCTTTAATAAAACTCCTGAATCTAGCCGGGCATGGTGGCACACACCTTTAATGCCAGCACTCGGGAGGCAGAGGTAGGAGGAGAGCAGTGAGTTCAAGGCCACCCTGAGACTACATAGTTAATTCCAGGTCAGCCTGGACCAGAGTGAGACCTACCTCGAAAACAAAAACAAAACAAAACAAAACAAAAAAGTCCCTCCTGAATCTATTGGAGTTCAAACTAGCCATTCAAACTACCACACATGCGTACATGCACTCTTAAACACATGGGCTCACATGCATAGAAACACACACACATACATGTATAACACACACATACATATGTAAAAAAAAAAAAGAAAAGCAAGTCACTTATACCACGTGTACACAGGGTGCTTTCCCATCTGTAGTGCACTTCCAAAAACAGCAGTTCCCTAGCACAGGTATGACAAGAACTACCATTTCCACCTTGTGATGAGATACTTGGAAACTAAATGACTGCACAATGTGACAGCTAGCTTTTCCAGATTTAGTTGCCCATAACTTACACACACCTTACTGGATGGTGAAGGTAGGATATTTGATTCTAAGCTGAAGAAACAGGTGTCTTTATTTCGAGAAAAGTCTAAATTATGATAATTAAGATTGGTGACAATGAATGCTATAAAGGAACAGAGTCTTTAGGGACTGGGGAGATGGCTCAGTGAGTAAAGTGCTTGCCAAACCAATATGGGGACCTGAGTCCAGATCCCCAGTGTTCACATAAACACCTGGTATGGCCACATATGCCTACAATCCCAGGGCTGGAGAGATGGAGACAGAAGGATCCCTGGAACTTGCTTGCTAGCTAGTCTAGCTGAATCAATGAACTCTGTGTTCTGTGAGAGACTCTCTTCTGAAAAAATAAGCTAGAGCTGGGTGTGGTTATATGCCTTTAATCCCAGAACTCAGGAGGCAGAGGTAGGAGAATCACTGTGAGTTCAAAGCCACCCTGAGACTACATAATGAATTCCAGGTCAACCCTGACTAGAGTGAAAATCTACCTCGAAAACCAGAAAAAAAATTATTAATTAATTAAATAAATAAAATAAAAATAAGCTGGAGCATGATTAAGTGCAATACCCTCCATCAACTCCTGGCCTACACATGCACACACACACATCTATACACAAGTGCACCTACACACATATGAACATGCATACACATGAAAAAAAAAAGAAACTCTCAGAAATAACATCAATGCAGAAACCCAGAAGAATAATTTCTTGAGGCTCTAGAAATAAAGATAAAATAAAATAAAATAAAGATCTGAGTGACGAAAAAGAAAGAGGAAGAGAATAGGAGGAGAGAAAATAGAAGGGTGGGAGGGCAAAGGGATGGGCAAGAAGAGGATGAGGAGAAAAGAAAAAGAAGTTATCTGTCTATAAAACAGAATTGTGCACTTCCTCAGAGTTCCTTTAATTCTAGTTCACATACACAATCCTCACCATCTTTAGTCAATCACATCAGTGCCTTCAGAAAATGACCTTGAGATTCTATCATGGTTGGGCCATGTTTTATGAGTTACAACACCAGAAGAAAAAGCCATGTTACTTTTACATAGGAAGGAACACTTCTAGAATGGCAGAGAAGTCAATTGTCTTCCAAGTACCTCTCTTTGCTGTCATTTCATGCCCAAAATCATTTCATCAGAAAATTATAAAAATAAAATGCTAATATGCAAATATATGTATATAATACACATACATATACCAATTAATAGGTACCAAAGTCTGTGCTGACTGCCCCAAATATATTAACATATCAAATCTTCATAAGAAACCTATGAGGAAGGACTATTTTCATCACTAGAGAGATGAGGAAATAAGGCTTAGAGAGGTTAATTAGGTGGCCCAAGATCACAAGCCACTTATTAGGAAGATGATGACTCAAATCCTAGAGAGTGTGATTCTAGAATTCCTAACAAGGCCTTCTGCAAGGCCCAGGTGAAAGAAGTAACAGTGTTCAAATTCTCACACTGAGGCATCAGTACGCACTTTCTTCTCTCTGAGCACGAGACCCTTTGGATGTCATCAACATGCAGAGAAAACTCAGTAGAGGTCAATATCATCGGAGTGAGAGTGGGGATAATGCTGAGGAAAGGGAAGGGCCCAAGAGGCCATAACGACTTTCATCTACTTTGCAAGTGTCTGGGGCACAGTCTGAATGAACACGGGTGGGGCCAGCAAGCCCTGGCTCATGAGAACCAACTGAGACATTTTCAGGAACTCTGAAGCAGTTGCTAAACACAGCTATTACTAAAACATACACTATATAAACCCATGTTAAACTATTCATATTCAAAGAGATAATGTTATCCCAAACACATCAATTTCCTGTTCTTAACTATGCTTTTCTACTATTTCTTCAGTGGTGATGATTGATCTACGAATTCTATGAAATTTTATGAAATCTCTATATTGTGGCATTGTACATCTCAAGAGTTGGTAACATCATGTGGAACTTTGAATTGTTTGTCAAGGAGATACTTACACCACACAAATGGGCAAGTGCTGCACACAAACCAGATTGCCCACCAGACAGCCTGACGTTAAACATTTTCCAGCACATCACCAGCAGACAACTACCTGTTAGGTTAAATTCCCGCAATTAGAAATGTGAAGTGTGGGGCAAAGGGTTGGATTATTTAAAAGGCATAAAACCCTCCTGAAAGGTTACCCATGTTTTATTTCCATTGCCGGCCATGAGAATTTCTACTTCCTAGCCCTCATCCTCTGACATGTCTATAAACCTTTCCCATTTTTTAAAATATTTAATTAACTTATTTATTTGACAGAGAAAAAGGGAGACAGAGAGAGAGAAAGAGAGAGAATGGGTGCACCAGGGCCTCCAGCCACTGCAAATGAACTCTAGATGTCTGTGCCCCCTTGTGCATCTGGCTAACGTGTATCTTGGGGAATTGAACCTCAGTCCTTTGGCTTTGCAGGCAAATGCCATAAATGATAAACCATCCCTCCAGCCCCCTTCCCCATTTTGATAAGGGGAAATTATGCCTCATTAATTTGTATGGAATTAATTATCCTTATAAAGTTTTTTAAAATATTTATTTATTTAAGAGAGAGAGAGGCAGATAGAGAAAAAGAGAGATTGGGTGCAACAGGGCCTTTAGCCACTGCAAACAAACTCCAGACGAATGCACCACCTTGTGCATCTTGCTTACGTGGGTACTGGAGAATTGAGCCTGTGCCCTTTGGTTTTGCAGGTAAGTGCCTTAACTGCTAAGCCACATCTCCAGCATCCATATAAATAAAGCTTTTAAATATATGTTCATTACCATTACATTTCTTTGATAAATTGGATAATTTTCCATTGAGCTATTTGAATTTTTCTTATGAATTTGGAAGAAGACTTTAAATACTAAGAACAGTTGTTTGCCAAATACACATATGTATTTTCCTGCTCACTACTACAAGTTTTATTTTATGCTGACTTTGTTGTGCTTTAAAAATAATCAGCTTCCGTGGATAGCAAGACTTCTTGCTGAATTGGTAAGCGCTGGGCTCAAGTGAGAGACCTTGCCTGAATAAATACAGAGGAAGCAACTGACAAAGACATAATGTCAACCTCTGACCTCTGTATGTATGTACACACACATGCATGTGCACCCACACATGTACACATATGCATGCACACCACATACTTATGCAAAAATAAACAATAATATTAGCTTTCCAATGACCATGCAGATAGCTATATTTTGTTCTGGTACTTTTTATGGATTTGTTTTAAGTTAAGTATCACCCACATTGATGAATGTGGAAATGTACCTTTTCCCGCTTTCAATAGTTTAGTTTGTGTCTGTAATTTTTTCTTCATTTCTAGATATTTTTAATGCATAGGAATTCCCAATCAATGATAGATGATAGCATGGCTAACAATACATTATTTTAAAGTCAATTTTCTTATCTTTGTAAAACAATCATGATGGTATGAAATCTACAGGTAATTACTTTTTATAATGATATATGAACATCAACACAAATTTCCAATAGTAATAAATTAGTTTAAAAATTACAGAGCACCTATACAGTAGATTATTTTGTCACTATTGTTAACAATATTGTAGAATAATATTCAATACTAAGGATGAATAATTATGATATCTTACTATTTTAATTAAGTGATATAATAATTTTACATTTATAGTCTACGGATTTAGGCATCTATTTCTTGTTAATGACTCTGCATAATTTTTACTTTATGTATGCTTTTCTGTATTTTCAAAATTTCCTACCGTGCACATATATAGCTTTTGCAACCAGATTATGGATAGCAATATACAGTAAAGTATACTTTCTAAGAAATCACCAATTTATTTCTAGAAGTTTGATATTCATATCTGAAGTGAGTGTTATGTTTTATTAAATGCTTTTTCAGTTACCTAGTGAGGGTAGGGCTCCCTCACTTGGCCTATTGGTCTAATGTATTGTACTGATAGATTTCTTAAAAATAAATCACCTTGCCTTAGAAGCTGTAGCTAATTATCTCAGGCCAATGTGATTGTGAGAAAGCCTTAAATTTCAAGCAAGGGAAGAAGCAAGGACTTGCAAATGAGTGGTCTACCCTTTGTCACTAATTTTTATAAAACAGTTTCTACATATGCTTCATACTTATTATATGACAAATGCAGGACAGGCAGTATTGCCTCATTTCATAAAAGAAGAAAGAAGGGGCTATGAAAAGTAAATAATCATATGTCCTGAAAATGGCAGTCATTTGATATGAAATACTTTATATTCTACATTTCATGGAGACAACCACCACTCTGGGGCCTTTTCTATGGGTTTGAGATGGCCAAAGCAGGATTGCCACCCCTTCTTCTACAGGTAGGAGGACTTCCTGGGCCACCTTGATGCACAAGCCACCATGGTGGTTTCTTAGCCTGAAACCAATTGATCAGAAAAGATGTCAGTTGTTCATTAAGACCAGGCAGGATCTGGGGAGATGGCGGCGTGTATCATCAGGAGCTGTGCAAGCATGAGGGCATGAGAGGTCCTGATTTGCACTGGGGTTGATTCCTTAGCACCCATGCAACTCCCTAGGAGTGGCCACACATGCCTGTGACCCCAGTTCTGAGGGGAGCTGAGCAGACTGGAGAATCGCTGAGGCTAGCAAAACCACAGCTTCAGGTTCAGAGAGAGACTCCATCTCAAGGAAACGTGCAGATAAGCAATGGAAGAGGACACCTGACATTCTCCTCTGGCCTCCACATGGCACACATCTGCACAAACACAAGCATACATCACACATACCACACCACAAATAGTACACATGCACACATGCACACATACAGACATACACACACATGAACAGGAAGTCTGGTTACCACACACCGACATCAGCATCAGCAAGAGCTCAGTCTGTGGTGGGGTTCTCGGGGAGGGGGGCCCTTCCCCAGCATCTTCAGGGATATATACTCAGAGTGGAAGGTGTGGTTAACCAAATCCTGCTGCTTTACAGGTCCTTAAGACCATCCTTAAAGAGAGCTGTCCTCCTCCAAGATATGGTGTCATTTTGCTTCCACCCAGTTGCTCATCCACCTCCTCCATATCCACATACTTCTTATCTTCACCATTCCTGAACCCAGAAAATTCTGGAATCTGTTTTCCCTGAGAAGTTACAAGCCTACCACTCCATCACAACAGAGATGAACTCTAGGTGGGTTTGCAGCTGCCCTGGTTGCCCAAGATATCAGCTTACCCCAGGTCCCAGGCTCATTGCTAACAGTGTCCTATTCACTGTGATGCACCACAGTGGGTACTGGAATTAAGGTGGAAGGATAAAAGCCATCTCACGACCTCATTCTCTTCCCCAGGTGGCCCTGTCTGTTCTACTCTGTAAGTACGTCTGGAATTTGGCCACTGACCTGCAGCCTATAGCTCCTACTGAATTTCCTCACATCATCACCCCTTACCTCAAGTGCCTGCGCCTTCTGCTAAGACCCTCATTTGTTTTAGAACAAAGTAGCCATGTTCAACATACAATATACAAGCTAAAGAATGTTTCCTCTCTTCTCAGAACCCTGCAGTGGCTCACTGTGACACTCACTGTAATTGCCCAAGTCCTTGTACTGACCTATGGTGCCTTTCACAATCTGCCGTCCCCAAACCTGGACCCCTATCCTCACTCCTCTCTTCCCCTTTGGTTATCAGCCCTAGTCCTGTTTTCACTATGTCAGTCTTCTGATGCTCCTCTGTAACTGACCCCTCTTGTGGGAGGCTCTGCCTCAGACATCCATGTAGCTACCTCGCACTCCTCCTTAGCCCTGGTCAAACGTCACCTTCTGCACGAGTTCACTCTATCCACAGCACCTCTCCCAGACTCTTTTCCCTCGCCCTATTCTACTTCTCCCTCATGGAACTTCTTTTCTCTAACAATGCACTTCCTTTATTTATTTCTCTTCCCCACCCCATATTTCAGGCTCCATATGTCAGGGGTTGCCATCTGCTTTATTCACTTGTCTATTTCAACTATCCAGAACAGTGTTTGACATTAGAACATTTATGCACGAAGGCATTATGCATGAGCTATAATAAGCTTTCATGTGTCTATTGAACAAAGAGCTCCTAAATCAGTTTTCCTCAGCCACCATTACAAAACTGAATGTTACCACTTTGGTGTGAGCCTGGACTCAAGGGTGCCTTAGGAACTTATGAAATGCTAGTCTGTCGTGGAAGTTGTCTTTGCCATACAGGCAATGTAGCTCCTATAGAGAAAATAGAGAAAAGGCAACAATAACCCGTCCCTGAGAGGAAAGTGGTCCTATGACAAGACCCAATCGAGTTTAAGTAAGCCGGTGGGCCACTGCCTACTTGCCCTGGGCCTGGAGAGAGAGCGGGAGAGGGAGAGGGAGAGGGAGAGAGGGAGAGAGAGAGGCATTAATGGGGGCACACTCCAGGCTGGTACCTGTGCCTTGGTGTCCTCTTCGTCCTTGTAGTAGTAGAGGTGCTGCGCCCTCAGCACGAAGTACCTCTGCTGCCAGTTCTTCACGATGGACCTCTGCTTCTTCAGCCAGCCCATCTTGATGGGCCTTTCCAGAGGGCTGGGCGCCGACGGTGGATGAAAGGCGGCCATCTGCTCCCCGGTCATCACACTCCTTGACCGAGCTGTAGGGAGGAACAAACAGGCTGACTGACTGAGGGACGTGAAGCAGATAGCCAAGGGGACTAAGAAGTGCTGGCCAGGGCACAGCCAGATCTCCACTCAGGGTCCAGATCCGGATTAGTCAAACACCCCCATGACCCACAGCGGAGCCAGGGCTGCTGCAGACCCGAGCGCAGCCCGCCCAAGCCTGCGGTCCAGCTGACGCCGGCCCTCTGCTCCTCACAGGCTGCAGCCTCCGAAGGAGGAAGTGGCCGCAGCATCTGACACAAGGTGCTTCCTTTTCCTGCGTGGGAGTGAGTATCTGACGAGATGAGAAAATAATGTCCCACTCCGGGTTCAGGGCGCAGCTGCAGCGGCCGCAGGAAGCTGCCTGGGCCTTCTTCCACAGTAGTCCATTCAGAGGGGCCGGTGCACGGCTTGGGCCTCACTGTCCAGTCGAGCCTTTCCCCAGCAGAGCTGCCCCCACGCCAGCCCTTAGGGAAGTGCACCCCCAAAGCTTCCGGCGCATGTCATTCAGTGCTCTTTGGACCCCTGCCCACTGAGTGTTTACTTCACCCTCTGCTGGACCAAGGGCTTTGGGTAGTGCCTTCCTCTGACCTTTCTAGCCAGATTGTCACCACCCATAGGAACAGAAACAGGACCTGAAGCCAGACCCCTCCACACAGGGCCATAATGAGCTTTTGTCTTCCCAAGCAGCCTTGCCATCATTTGATTGGATCCCTGCCTACACCTTCATGGAAATTCCCACCCAGGACAATTCTCTCCTTCCGGTATCCCTATAGTGACCCATCTACCACCCTGGTTTCTGTCCATCCTTCTGATGCCTGCCCTCCTTCATTTCCAGCCAATTCAACAATGACCCTAAAACTAATTAGAGCTCCTTGAAGCCTTAGCTTTGTGTTGATTCTTCCCAACTGCTAATGCAGTGTCTGCATTCCAACCCTACCATGGATTGTTGAGGGAAGCTCCCATCTTACTGTCTTTTTTTTGGTCAGCTTTGGTGGTCCCTGGAATAGTCATGACATAGCCATCCACTTCATTCTTGTCCCACTCATCTCACCTGGTCAGAGGTGCTGCTTCCTCTCCTGGGTTTTAACTGTGAGGAGCTATGCAACTTCTCCGCACATCCACTTCTTACTTGCTAAACTGAGCTACTAATAGCTCCCACTATTTAGACTAGTTGTGAAGATTATGCAAACTGACCCTTACAAACCTCTGGGCACAGTCCTGGTTAAGAGTAAGCACATGTCACTCTTAGTTTTGTCAGCAAGTGGCTTTACTTCCTACCGTGAGGGTAGAGAGCATCTTTTGAGAGCTCGGCTTCTCTTGATTCAAACTTCCTCTCTTCACTCATCCCTATCCTTACTGACTTTAATGAACAATATCTCCCTATTGCTTCTGATTCCTGTTTTTCTACCTCCTTTCGGACCTATGGTTCTCAAACCTTATTTGTCTCTATGGCCTCCTTCCAAATTCTAGCTGTGTACAGCATGGTCGTCTTTCTTGCAAAATGACACCACTCACTGTGTGTCCAACCAATGTTTCTGGAGTGCTTGTTGATATTTACTACAGGCCCAGGGTCACCTGTCACAAGTCAGAGGATGTGGACGGATCAGAGTGCACCTCCACACTGCTGGCATTAGATCTCAAACTGGGGGAGGATAGTAGCTGAAGGCTCAATGGACCTGTGACTTAACAGAGGAACTTTCTACCCCATTTTAACCCTCAGCCCTACCTACAAGCCATGCTTCTCATGGATAATCCCTGCATGGTAGAAAACACCTTGTGGGCCTTAGCTTTGACTGAAATTCCTTCTTACTTTCTTTAAACAGTCTCTCTTTGTGGGCGTCATTTGTTCCCAGATGAAATAAAGAGATTTGATTCTCATAATGACAGTAATCAACACAACAAGCTTTGCTTGAGCCATTCATTGCATGCATGGTACACACTCCCTTTGGGAAGGTGGTGTGAACCAGATATGGGCTGCAGACCAGGCCCCAGGAGGACAAAGGAGGCAAGAGGAGAAGGCAGCTGCTCCACGTTTATAGAACCCTCTGGAGCAAGACTGAAGGTCTCAATGAAGCCAGAAACCTGCCCTTACTCTAGCAGAGAGAGAAAGAACAGACCCTTGGCTAGTACTGTGCTGTTCAGGGTAGTAGTCACTATAAGTGCTATAGACCATTATGTGAACTAAATAAAATAAAAATAAATTTCCTCAGTCACACCAGCAACATTGCACATGCTCAGTAGCCCCATGGAACATAGGGCTTCAGTACTGGACATCAGACAGAGAACATTTCCATCAGCACAGAAGATAGTGTTGGTCAGCACTTCCCAGAGTCTGAGTGCCATCATTACAAATCATGGGATGAGTGGGCCACAAAGGTCAGATAGCATTTCAACCACGAAAAAAATCAGGCTAAAGAGCCCTGAGAAGTGGCCTGAGGTGATGCATAAAATGAGGCTTCCACCTTGATCTGAGAGATAACAGAGCCATTTCATGTTGCTGAGCAAGGAAGGGCCATGATAAAACATGGGACTGTTGATATTGAATTTGCATCTACAGATGGGGATCATGGCAGACAGAAGAAACATGGAAGGAGTCCATGTTCCTTGGGTGTTATGTTGGCAGCAGGAGTTAGCTGCTTTTGCCTCCAAGCTGATACAAGAGAAAATTAAAGAAGGAAGTGCGAACACAGAAGTCAGCTCAGATACTTTGTCACTTCCCCTGTGCTTCTTCCCATCTTCTGAGCCCTTGACCTGAAAAATAACCACAAACTCTCCCAGGTCCACCTATGGGGCTGTTTCTCCCCTCTGCATCTGTGCTACAACCTGCCTCTGTCTATGTTCTGCTTTAGATGGCTGTAAGTGTGGAGAAGGTGTAAGCAGCATTCAAGGCTGGGAGGATCCATGGAAGGTGGTTTCTCAACACTATGCATGAGTGTGGAAACTATTTGAATGAATTGAAAAAGGGAGGGAAAGTCCTATAGCTTCACTTCAGATCTCTCTGAAGTCCCAGACCCACCCCTCCTGCTGCTTACAGGCACCTCAGTGAAAATTACAAGCTTACCACATTGCTAGTCAAACCACCCTCCCTACCTCCCACTTCCTACATTAGCCTGTCTGCACTGACAAACATACCCCAGAGCCACTATCAAGGGTTTTTATATTTGTAAAAAAAAAAAAAAAAAGTAATGGCAAATTTCCCTATTTGTAGGGCTTCTAAGGAAATGTGCTTGTTTAAATTCAGGCACTGGCTGGTACTAGATATGGTCCCTACTCCAGGAACAATAAACAGCAACAATTACTTAATATTTATTGCTCACCAGGTACCAGTTGCTATGCAAGTACACCTATGTCTAGCTTCCTTTGCTGCTTACACCAGCTCTTCACAGGAGGCACTTGAACTTTACCTGTATTTTCTACACAAGGTACTAAAGCTCAGGGAGTTGCAGTGATTTTCCACTTGCTGTAACTCTGATTTCCAAGCCTTCTATCCATACTTAGGTCACAGTCCAGAAAGAGAAGTATTGTAGTGGTAAGAAGAGTCCTCTACACTGCAAACAAGCAAGTTCGAGCATAAGAAAGAGTACAGTGGGCTGGAGAGATGGCTCAGCGATTAAAGGTGCTTGCACGCAAAGTCTGAATGCCTGGGTACAATTCCCTAGTGCCTACATAAAGCCAGATGCGTGAACTGGTGCATGTGTCGGGAGTTTGTAGTGGTAGGAGGCCCTGATGTACCCACACACACACACTGTCTCTCTCTCTCTCTCCCTCACACAAATAAATTTTTAAAAAGAGTGCAGTGGACAGAGGTGGCCCCACCTCTCATCTGCATAGGAGCAAAGCTTGATTCCTAATCTACTACGAGAAGCTCCTTATCTTAGTCTAATCCTTACTACTAAACTGTAACACTTGAAGCTGCATAATTTATACAAAACAGAGCTTACTTGGTTCACATTTCTGGAGGCTGGGAAGTTCAAGAGCATGGCTCCAGCATCTGATGAAGGACATGTGCTGCATTGTCCCGTGGTGAAAGTGCAATGGGAAGGAGCAAGTGAACGAGAAAGGGCTGATAGCTTTTCTAACAACCCACTCCCCAGAGGACTCCACTCACGAGGAGAGCCCTTGTGACACAGTCACATCTCGTTAGGACCTACCACCCACTATTTCTCTACTGGAGATTAAATTTCTAACATATGAGGCTGGGGAGATAGCCTAGTGGGGAAAGTGCTTGCCTAAGTTCTATACCCAGAATCCATGTAAAATGTTGGGCATGGTGGTATGGGCCTCCATTCCTAGCACTGAGGAAGTGGAGACAGGTGGATCTCTGGGACTTGCTGGTCAGCTAGTGCAGCCTAGTTGATGAGCTCTAAGACACTGAGAGATCCTGACAGGAAGGAAGGAAGGAAGGAAGGAAGGAAGGAAGGAAGGAAGGAAGGAAGGAAGGAAGGGGGGGGAGGGAGGAAGGAAGGACGGACCAGAAAAAGGTGGATAGCATTCATGAGGAACAACATTCCCCTCTGGCCTCTATACTCACACACATACATGTACACGTGCGCCAGCACACACACACATATGAACATACACATAAACAATTTCCACATGTGGACTTTGGGGAATAGATCAAACTATTGCACACCCATGTGGTTCTTACCCATGTTGCCCAAGTATTGTGCATAAACAACTTTTGCTTCTATTTCTGTCACCTAGGGTGTCTTTGGTGAAGCTCACAAGGCCTTGGAAAAACAGTGATGGAGAAATGGTACTGAATGTCAAGTCCACCATAGACAATAGGAACCAACATCTTAGGTAATTTCTCCAACTCACCAGCTTGCTTTCCAAGCTCAATGGGAGACAAACAAAGATGCTGATCAAGGCCTAGTGTGGCCAGAGTGTAGGAGTAAGACTGAGTTAGCCCAGCTAAGCGCCCAGGCTGAGAGAGCTGCTAGGAAGCTGTCTGCTGAAAATGCCGAGCACACCCATCACCCGCCCCAGCCTGCATGACAGCTACACATGTGGAGCCCCTCTGACTGGCAGAATATAGGGTGAGAGGCTCAGCTTCTTCCTAGAAGAAAATGAGGGCATGTGACTTTAGAACTTTTGGCTGGTTTTCTTTCTCCCTCCTGTGTGTCCACAGCAAACTGCCTACCATTTAGCACCCTCACTCAGGAGATGAGAGGGACAGCCTTCACAATTGAGGACCTATCATTTGGACATTGGGATAAGCTTATTACTTTCCTGGATTTTTCCTTAATTCTAAATTTTATCTTTAACTTTGGTATGCAAAACATTACCCCTTGGGCTAGAGAGATGACTCAGCAGTTAAAGGTGCTTGCTTGCAAAACGTGATGGCCAGGGTTTGAATTTCCAGTACTCACGTGAAGCCAAAGCCAGATGTACAAAGTAGTGCATGTGTCTGAAGTTCATTTGAATCTGCAATGGCAGGAGACCCTGGTGTGCCCATTCTCTCTCTCTTTTTCTCCTTCCCCTCCTCTCTCTCCCTACTCTCCTTCTTTCTCTCTGTCTCACATAAATAAAAATTATTTTAAAAAATATGACCCCTTACAAAAGGCAATAAGCTGGGAGACTGATGCAACAAAGGGGCTTCCTTCATCTGCTCTGGCATTCAGCCACAGCACCCTGTGCAGATACTCAGCCTTGAGACTTGAGTTATAGGAGTACATAGGAGTTGATCTGTGAATGTCTGTCTCACTCTCCAAAAAAGGGATGAGTTTCCCATGCTGTACAGGCAGTGCCCTTTGTGCTTAGTCCTATAAGGATTACAAGATAAAAGAGCAAAGTCTACCCTTAGACAAGAACTTTGCACAGCTGTGTGTCCTGCGGGGAAAGGTAAAAACTGTCTTGGAAGCAGAATGAACATAGTAATGGAAAGTGTGTGTGGGTGGGGAGGGGTGGGCAGAGCTGGCTTTCTGTTTCATTTATCCCTTTAGCAGCTCTAGAAATCCAAGTTAGGAACAAATCTGACTTGCCAGTTTTCCTACTCAGGCATATTTGCTCCGTAAGAGCACTTCTCAGGATACCCCTCTGGCGCTCATATTTTGGGGCTTTCCTGTTCTTAGGAATGTAGAAAACAGTTGCCTCTTCTGGGTCTGCATGAGTCTCCAATAGTTGTGACATCTCCCTCTCTCTGCATAACAGGAAGCCGTGTGTAATAACAAGAAGCTTGCAGAATTGTGGGTACTTCCTTCTGAATAGTACCCAGGAGCTGCTGCTTCCTTAGTGCTAAGACAAGTAGAGATTTGGCTACAGCTGGTAAATTAGCTTGGGTTGACAATGTGGCTGCTATCTGGATATCTGGAAGCTATCTGATTTCCCAGACATAAACACGAGGAAGAAAGATTTGCATCTGTAGGACTGTGGGAACATTCGTGTCATAAATTGTCCAGGAGCATGTTAAACTAAGAGTATTAGGAGAGATGCTGGCTTCCCAGTGTCATTTTAGGGATTATTTTTTGCTTTATTAGCCACTTACATTCATAAATAAATAGTGCCTTGTGATGCTTGAAATGGGAGGGAGGCCTGCATGTCACAATAAGAGGATTGGCAAGGCAACCACACTCCAGGACCTGCAAGCTACAATAAAGACCTTGGCCTTGGGAGGCCACAAACATTTGTCCCTCCTATCATTGTTCCAGGGCCATTATTAGGCTATGGGACCAGCAATTTCCACCTTGAACTCTACTGAGATCAGTTAATAGTGCTGGGGATGGGATGGGCATGACAGACAAGTTGACAAGAGTATGCCATTAGAAATTGAGGCAGTTTGCTTCTGAAAAGATGACCCAAAAATATATATTAGTTTTTTAAAGTACAATCAGGACCATATGGTGAGGAAACAAAATACCCATATTGTTAAAAATGCATACTTAAGCATAAGGGAAAATTGATATGGCAGGGATTTGCTTTAAAATATCTCAGTGAAAGAGAAAGAGAGAGGGAGAGAGAAAGGAAGGAAGGAAGGGAAGAAGGAAGGAAGGAAGGAAAGAAGAGAGGGAGGGAGGGAGAGAGGGAAGAAGGAAGGAAGGAAGGAAGGAAGGAAGGAAGGAAGGAAGGAAGGAAGGCAGGCCCTAGGAAACACTGACTTTGAATTTTGGGAGTGGAGTGAGTGGCTGGTTGTTGGCTATACTTCCTCTCTATGTTGGTGCTTGAAATGTTTGCATAATAAAAATCTTCCCTCAAGATTTTTTGAAGCTTATTTTCTTTTCACTAATCAGTCATTGTCCTGGACTTCAACTGTGCTATTTTCCCTCCTCTAATCCACAGCAATGAGACTACCCAGATATCACACCACAGAATGGATGCCTGCCCCCTCCGCCCTCCAGATCCCAGGGCTGCCATCTTATCAGCTGATGGATGGGGAGGGCAGGGCTGGCTCCTAGAGCTTTCAGTATGGAGAGGACTCACTGTGCAATCAAACTTGGCTCGAAGTGACAGACAGTAAGAAAGACAGCAAGCCGAGGGAAGCCAGGAAGGAGTGGCCATCTGGCATGCCAGGGGCTCATCTTCCCAATTCCAAACTGCTATTGACAAGTGACTCTCGGTAATATAAGAGGAAATCTGAAATCATGCATGTGTGTGCATGGGTATGCATGCAGAGAGAGGTGCCAAGTACACAAAATACTATGAAACAGTAAAAAGGAAAAAAGAAATAATTTCCAACACACTTCATACAGTTAAAAAGATACTAAAATCCACAAAGTTAGAGATTTTTGCCCATTTTATCACTTATCTCTGCCAAAATCTAGAATATTCCAGGAATGCAAGAATACTTAAATAGATGGCTTATTCTATTCATATTTAAGATGACTTTTTAAAAGCCCAGTGTCTCAAAAGGCTATGAACTTGTGTTTGATACATTCCCCATCAGCTTCTGTTAGGAGGGGAGATGGCACAGCGTGTGAAAGAACTTCCTGTGCAAGCGCTCAGGCGGGAGAGGGCCTAATTCACCTGGAGTTGCACCCACGTAAACAGGTGGCCGTGCAAACTTGCAACCCCAGTTCTGTGGGAAACAGACTGGAGAATCATTGGGGCTCGCCAGTCACCTGTTTGACTGAAAATGGAAGGTCTGGGTTAGTGAGAGTCTGTGCCTCAAGGAAACAAGCTCATGAGCAATGGAGAAGCACCCAGCATGCTCCATATACAGAGAGAGAGAGAGAGAGTTAAATTATCAAAAACAGAAAACAACATCAAGTATCAACAAATATGTACCTTCCAAGTGAGGTGACCAACTCCTATACTCCCAGTACTTAGGATGAAGACTGAGGCAGGAGGATATCTTTAGGTTAAAGTGAGACCTCATCTCAAAAAAATGAATAAATACAACAATATATATATCTCAAAGCGACACTAGGAAGGAACTGAAGGACTGCTCTATGTTGTTGAAAATTCAAGTGTTGAGAATCACAAGAATGAGGAACCAGGAGTACGGAAAACGATGGTGCTCACAGGTGAGACCTGTCAGAGAAGCAGAAAATGACGCAGCAGGGCACCTGCTGTTTCTGTAATGTGTGAAACCGCCCATGGCACTATATTCACAGTTCTACTAAAGATCCTTTGGAGCTTGGCAGAAGGATGCAGTCTACACCTTAATAATATAATCAGAAAAAAAAAAATCTAAGTCCATGTGTTAGAGCTACTAACCTGTGAGAATTACGGAGAAGCACTTGTCGTAAAATCATGCCAACTGCCAGCATCTCCAGCCTGCTTCAGGCTGAGGCTCTGCAGGAGACAGAATTCCCTTGAGACCCTGTCACTGACAGGCCAGTTCCCTTTCCTTTGCAAAGCTGTCAGACTTTATCAGCTGTCTGAAAAATACTTCTAAGGGTTTTCCATTATCACCTGAGGTTCTCACAAAAACATGAGGGCTCCTTCTGTCTCTGTGGCAACAGACAGCCGCTGGGCCCCTGGCTGTCCTTAGCTCTCTGGAGCCTTGGCCTGGGAGCATCTGTTTGGCCGACCCCTGTCTCTCAGCTCCACCCACACAGTGCTTTTCTTTCCTGTTTCTTTGAGCCAGTCATCACCAAAGTGAAGTTTTGAAGGAGTGAACAAGCAGGGTGAAGAAAGACAGACGGTGTTGCCCTTGGTGTTGCCCATGGCACTAGGATTCACTCCAACTGTGAATCGCACTGGCCTGGCCCACCCAATAGCATGCAAGCTTTCTAAAGTGAAAGTTTGTAAATTTCAATTTAATTTCTTCATTTTTCAATTATTTGTTATTATTGCAAAATACATAAAACACCAATTTTAAGTGTAACAACAATACATTCACATTGTGATACAACTATTACCACCATCCTAATTCACAGCAGTTGAATTTTCAACAACCAAGAACAGTCCTTTAATTCCTTCCTATTGTTGCTTTGTGCAACCTTACATGCTTAAGTCACTGTGCCTCTGGCTTATGTGGGACCTAGAGAGTCGAACATGAGTCCTTAGGCTTCGCAGGCAAGGGCCTTAAGTGCCAAGCCTCTCTCCAGCCCCTATTTACTCATTTTTCTCGATAATTGTACTTTTCACCTACAATTTGAGTTGCTTCTTTCTGCCAATTATTCTAACTAGGACTCCAGGCAGTGTGTGAAATAGCAGCGGGAAAGTGTGCATCTCCACCTATTCCTGATCTCACCATAGAGCTTTTCCTCCCTCACCATTGAATATGATGTTGGGGGGAGGGGAAGGGAGTTATATGCAGACTTCATTATTTTGTGATATCAGCTAAATGATTGTGCATTGTCTTCATTTTTAAATGTATTTTATCATATTCATTGCCTTTTAAATGTTGAATCATGCTGGAATTTTGGAGATAAATCCCATTTTGCTGCCATGCATAGTCTTTTGATGTGCTGTGGAATTCGGTTTGCTAGTATTTTTCTGAAAATTTTTGCAATGGTGTAAGAGATGTTGGTTTCTTGAAGTTTTTTTTTTGTTGTTGTTGTTGTTTTTTACTAGCTTTAGCATTAATTAACACTGGTCTTGTTCTATGAATTTGGCAGTTGTTCCTCCTCCTGACTTTTTTTTGGAAAGAGGGAGAGCAAGAGAGAGAGAGGGGCAGAGACACAGAGAGAGAATTGGCACGCCAGTGCCTCAGCTACTGAAATCGAACTCCAGACGCTTGCACCACCTAGTGGGCACATGCAACCTTGCGCTTGCATCACCTTTGTTGGTCTGGCTAGCAGGATTATCTGGAGAGAGATGGAACATGGGCCCATAGGCTCCACCAGCAAGTATCTTAACCACTAAGCCATCTTTCCTGACCCTCTTAACTTTTTAAATGGATTAATTAATTTATTTTCATGTGTGTATATGAGTGTGCCAGGGTCTCTTGCTGCTGCAAACAAACATCAGATGCTTCCAACATTTTTATGTCTAGCTTATGTGAGTGGCATGGGAATTAAACTCAGGCTAGCAGGCTTTACAAGCAAGCACCTTCAACCACTGGGCCATCTTCCCAGGTCTTCCTCTTAAATATTTTTGGAAATGAGTGAAGGATTGGCGCTGACAATTCCTTAAATACCTGATAAAATTCACTGGCAAAGCCATTACAGCTTTTCTTGGTCAGGAGATTTCTGATTGCTGAGTCAGTCCTTTTCCTAGCTATGAGTTCACTCAGGTTTTCTGTTTCTTCCTGGTTTAATATTGGTGGTGTGTCATGTTTCTAGTATTTTTTCCATTTCATCTATGTCATCAAAATAATATCTCATGATATCAAATGATATCTCATAACCCTTTCTGTGTCTGTAGAAGGTGTCCAATTTCATTTCTGTCTTTGGTAATTTGAGTCTTCTTTGTTTTGGGTTTTGTTTTGTTTTTTTTGTAGTCCATTTAGTGTGTTATTTTCATTTCTTGCTGTGTTTAACCTCTGACATATGTCATTCTTTGCTTCTTATTGGCATAGTATAATTTTGTTTATATTAGTGTAGTTGCTATTGTTTTATAGGTATTATTTGCATGAAATATCTTTTTATATATTTTCACTGTCAATATTCTTTGTATTTGTATCTAAAGTGAGTCTCTTAGCATACTGGTGGATCATGTTTCAGAATGTTCCATTCTAAAAGATGCCTAGTTTTTCCATGGAGGACTTAGGGTCAATTATATTTAAAGTAATAATTGAGGCAGAACTTAGTTCCATAATTTTTCTATTTTTCACATTCCTTATAGCATTTTGTTCTTTGTTTTCTGCATTATATTATATTCTTTAATTGAATTTGTACAGTGAAATATTGAAATCCCTTTTTAATTTCCTTTTGTGTATATTATTTACCTATTTCCTTTTTGTTACAATTGTTACTGTATTTAAAAACTCAAAGTTGTAACATTCTAATCCAACTTAGCTTTAATAACATACAAATAATCTGCTTTTTGGCATGTGTATGTGTGTTTGGTATGTGTGCATGCATGTGTACATGTGTGTTTACTATATGTGTGTGGACATGAGTGTGTATGGGGGGCAGTTAATGTGCCCATGTGTCTTATGAAGGCCAGAGGTTGAAGTCAAGTGTCTTCCTCAATTGCTCTCAAACTTATTCTTGGAAATAGGGTCTCTCACTAACCCTGAAGCTCACTGATTCAACTAGAGAGCCAGGTAGCAATCTGAAAGGATCCTCCCCTCAGCCCTGGGATCACAGTCCTGCAGTGCTGGGCTTTTTCAGGGGTGATAGGAATGCAAACTCAGGTCCTCATGCTTGCACAGCAAGCGCCTTGCCAAATGAGCCATCTCCACAGCCTGATGCACTGATGTTCTAACAACTATTTCCACACCTTTCAGTTGTTCATGTCACCAAATTATATTTTAATATCTTGTGTTTCCAATAACCTAAAACTTTTGTTTTGATGCAGAAAATAAAATGTAGTTTATAAACCAAAGTTACAACATTAGTTTCTAAACTAACATGTCTTTTTAAAAAAAATATTTATTGGGCTGGAGAGATGGCTTAGCGGTTAAGCACTTGCCTGTGAAGCCTAAGGACCCCGGTTCGAGGCTTGATTCTCCAGGACCCACGTTAGCCAGATGCACAAGGGGGCGCACACGTCTGGAGTTTGTTTGCAGTGGCTGGAAGCCCTGGCGCGCCCATTCTCTCTCTTTCTCTCTCTCTGCCTCTTCCTCTCTCTGTCACTCTCAAATAAATAAATAAAAATGAACAAAAAAATTTAAAAATATATTTTTTTATTTGGACAGAGTAAGACAGAGAGAAAGGGGCAGAGAGAAAGTGTGACCATGAATGCACCAGGGTTTCCTGCCACTATAAACAAACTCCAGACCTATGTGCCACTTTGGGCTCTGGCTATACATGGGTACTGGGGAATCAATTCTGGGTAGTCAGGATTTGCAAGCAACTGCCTTTAACCACTGAGCCATCTCTCTAGCCCAATTTAAAAATTTTTAAATCATGCAGTAAACAAAATGTGGAGTTACATAGCATTGTTATAATAGCATTGGTTTTTATAATTATGTATCTTTACATTTCTGTATTTCTTCACATGGTTTCAAGTTCATTTTGACCTGTAGAACTTCCATCAGCACAGGGCAGGGACTGGTAGTAACAAACTCCCTTGGCTTTTGGTTCTCTGAGAATGCCTTACCTTTTCTTTCACACTTTTTTTCTTTTTCAAGGTAGGGTTTCACTCTAGCTCAGGCTGACCTGGAATTCACTATGTAGTCTCTGGGTAGCCTGGAACTCATGATGATCATCTTACCTCTGCCTCCCGAGTGCTGGGATTAAAGGCATGTGCCACCACACCCAGCTCTCTCTCACACTTTTGAAGAATAATTTTGCTGGGTATAAGATTCTTGATTGAAAATTCCTCTTCTTTAACACTTTGAATTGTCAGAGCACTGTCTTTCCTGCTTCCAATGTTTCTCATGAGAAATCTCCTCACAATCTTATAGAAAATCTTTTGTAGGTGATTAGTCACTTATCTCTACTTTTTAATTTCTCTTTGCTTTTCTTTCTCACTCTTTCTGTCTTCCTTTCTTCCATGACAGTGAGATTCTAATGTGTCTTTGCATCGGTCTATGAGTTTATCAGACTTGGAGTTAACTCAGTGTAATCTCTGTTGTCAACTTGATGGAATCTAGAATCACCCAGGAGTCACCTCTGAGCATGCCGTGAAGGATTATCTAGATTAGCTAACTGAGGTGGGAAGACCCTCCCACTGTGGGCAGCACCATTCCATGGGCTGGGTAATGGAGTCCTGGTCTGAAAAAAAGAAAGAAAGAAAAAGAAAGAAAGAAAGAAAGAAAGAAAGAAAGAAAGAGCGCTGAACATTTATTTTTCTCTTCTTCCTTACCACAGACTCAATGTCACCAGCTGCCTTAAGCGCTTGCCTTGCCCCAGAACTTCCCTACTGAGCTGGCCTGTACCCTTAAACTGTGAACTAAAATAAGCCCCTTTCCTCCTTAAGCTGTTCCTTGTCATGTGTTTGGTCACAGCAATGAGAAAGCAACTAATACACTCAGTTCTTGAATGTTTACATTCATGTCTTTCATTGAGTGTGGGAAGTTTCCAGTCATTATATTTTCAAGTATTCTCTCTTTCTTTTGCTTATATCCCACAGAACTCTTAGGCTCTGGTCACTTTTTGTTGTTGTTGTTTTGTTTTGTTTCTTTGGTTTTTCAAGGCAGTCTCACTCTACCCCAGGCTGACCTGGAATTCACTATGTAGTCTCAGGGTGGCCTTGAACTCACCATGATCCTCCTACCTCTGCCTCCAGAGTGCTGGGATTAAAGGCCTGCACCACCATGCCCAGGCACCTCTGCTCACTTTTATTTAATCTTTTTATGTTCCTCAGACTTGATGGCTTCTATTATCTATCTTTCAGTTTGCTGGTTCTTTCCTCTACCTCCTCAAATCTGTTTTGAAAATATCTGAGATTTTTATTTTTAATTTTTGTGTGGATATGATGTGTGTATGGGAATGTGCATGCCACTGCATACATGTAGAGGTCAGAAGACAACCTTGGGGTGTCAGTCCTCGCCTCCCACCTTTATGACGCAGGGTCTCTCTTGATGTTTGCTGCTGAAAATATTAGACTAGCTAGCCTGCAAGCTTCAGGATTCTCCTGACTCCACCTCCCACTGCCCTACTTGTATTTGGCAATACATTGGCTTTGGGGATATGAGCTATAATCATCAGGCTTGCACAGAAAGTGCTTTTAACTGCTGAGCCATCTATCCAGCCTACCCTCTGATAAGTTTTTATTACAATTATAATAATTTGCAGTTCCAACATTTCTTTTGTTTTCTTTTGAGGTTTTCTATCTCTTTATTGGTATTTCCATTTTGTTCATACATCACTTTCTTGAATTTTTCTTTAGTTCTTTGGATATCCTTAGGATCATTGTTCTGAGTCATTTTTTAAGTAGATTTTTCTATTAGGTCTTTCTCAGAAATGTTTTTTGTTGATCTACTTTTCCCCTTTGAATGGGCCATACTTTGCTGTTTCTTTATTTAATTTTTTTTTTTCTTTTTGGAGCACAGTCTTGCTCCAGCCCAGGCTGACCTGGAATTCACTATGTAGTCTCAGGGTGACCTCGAACTCATGGCAGTCCTCCTACCTCTAAGTTATTCCCCTTCTCCAGGATATGCTGGCTTTTTGAAATTTTGTTTGTTGTAAACATTACAGTTGGCTTCATCTCAGGAAAAAATGAAAAGGAAAGGAGGAAAAAGGCATGGGCCCTTTAAATAATCTGGAGACCATTTTCATTGGAGGACTCAAAGGTGGAGTGAGATGCAATGTAAGTCACTACTGAGTCTGCACTGCTGTGCTGAAAGCACAGATACCTATTTTTGGGCTGCCTGGATCACTCTGCCTGCCCCGGTTTCTGTCAGTAGCATAACTTGCTTGGGGAATGCATGCATAGCTGCCTGGTAGGGACACAGGACACAATGACCTGTCCAAGCCATCTCATGAAAGACCAAGGCTCCACAAGACACCAGGTTCCAAAACCATTGCACCAGATGAATTCTGCAAGGTGAAGCCTAAATGGGGGAGAGGTTGTTGGTGTTTCTGCCTCTGTCATCTTCCCAACACTCTCTATGGGCTATGCCTTTTGGAAATAATTCCATTAAATTTAATCCACTAAAAATGGAGATTCATTAAAATAAGATAAACTATGTATTTTCTAATGAGCTTGCTTGAGGGTGCAGTGAGAAAAGAAAAAGTAATTTTAATGTGGAATTCTAAAAGATGGATAAAAAAAGATTTGTTTCATATGCTTAAGAATCCTTCAACCTTTCTCTTCTTTCTGTCTCTTTCTTGCATTGCCTTATTGTGCCAACTATAAAACAGACTGACTTACAAATCAAACACAAGAGAAGCAGGAGGGAGTTGTACTTAGTTTCAGGAAAGGCTTCTAAAGACATCTGCTCCTTTACTACCTGGGAAGATGTTCAAAATACAAACATGGTTAATTCACTGACTTAAGCATTAAATTTCAGTTGAGGTATAATTGAGGTTTGTTACACCAGGGCGAGAAGTATTTTGGTAAAAAGGATGCAGAGTGATATCCCATAGTGCTCTGCTATAAAAATAGCACTACCTACTCCAATCTTTCAGCACTTTTGTCTGAGTGACAAGAGGTATTTTGGAAAATACTACTTTTATGATCTTTGGGAGACCTGAAAAAGGAGGGCTGAGAGTTCAGAGTGATACAGGAAATCCATATTTATAATAAGTAAGTATGTGGGTGTGTTCATGTAGACAGTGCTGGTGAGGAAAAAATGAAAATGTTTGTAAGCCATTGCAGGCAGGAGGTGAATGAACGCCTCAGAGTCTTAATAGTCATGGAATGTGTCTGATATTTATTCCTGGGTTGAGATGTTCAAAACCAACTGTGGACATCAAAAGCACAATTCACAAGGGAGAAAACTGGTTTTAAATTTTATCAGAATCAAAACTTTTCATCTTAATGAGGCACTGAGAGAATGAAAAGCAGGTAATAGGTTGGAAGAAAAGATTTATAAATCATATATCTGATTATTAATGAGATGCATTTTTTTGTTCCGTTTATTTATTTATTTATTTGAGAGTGACAGAGAGAGGAAGAGGCAGATAGAGAGAAAGAGAGAGAATGGGCGCGCCAGGGCTTCCAGCCACTGCAAACGAACTCCAGACGCGTGCGCCCCCTTGTGCATCTGGCTAACGTGGGTCCTGGAGAATCAAGCCTCGAACCGGGGTCCTTAGGCTTCACAGGCAAGTGCTTAACCGCTAAGCCATCTCTCCAGCCCGAGATGCATTTTTTAATTCTCAAAAACAAGTCAATTTTTAAAATGGGCAACATATTTGAACTCACACTTTGTCCAATCAAGTGATGCCTGTCGGGCTGGAGAGATGGTTTAGCGGTTAAGGTACTTGCTGCAAAGCCTAAGGACCCACAGTCAATTCCCCAGGTCCAATGTAAAGCAGAGACAAGGTGACTTAAGTGTGCAAGGTCGCTCAGTGGCGTGCGTCTGGACTGGCGGGATGAGAAGTACCTACAGTTCTCAGACCTGGCTGTTAGCACATGAAATGGCCAACTACCCTACCATGAGTACTTTATAAAGTCAAGCGTGTACTCATCTAATGACCCATAGTCTCACTCCTCCAATCCTAAAGAAAGGAAACATGACAGTCTCATAAAACCTATGAACAGATATTCATAGGAGTTCATGCACAATCTCTAAAATTAGAAACAATCCCAAAATCTTTATCTCCTTAGAGATGTAAAGGGTGACCTTGCTGCTTGCCCCTTATAATATTGAGACTAGGACAGTAAGTCCTGCCCCAACACAGTGGAAGGGGTCCCAGAGGACCCTAAGTGAAATCCAAAATTCAATCACATACACTGCCACATTTTGGAACTAACGCTCAGGCTGCCAGGGATATTCAATCCTGGGCTGGGATTGCTGCCCTCTGGTGTCCGTCATCAGCATCACAGGATACAAGCAGTGCTCAGCTGGGACCTGTACTTAGGTAACAAGAACCGGTTCTAGAAACTTCCATTAGTTGTCACTTGGATTCATCTACTCAGGGAGACTGGTATAGGAAGAGAAAAGACTGAGCTAGTGATTTCCCACCGCCCTGGTCTTTTCCTCCACATTTTCTGAAATGTTATTTTTATCACATACACTATTGTATATTACTCAACATTTTTACTACTGTGGTCAGGACACAAGACGGATCCTAAAGCTCAGCTCCTGGAAATCTCACATGCTTGCCAGCAGCAGGATTAGCCACCATGAGAGATCCTCTGTAACCACCACCTTCCAGGTCTCACCAAGTGAATCTAATCAGCACAAACAGCTTAATTCCCCAATCCTAGCTGCACGGGAGTCTGACTTGCTGATGGTTAGCTTTTCTATAGGAAGTTGGAATGAAGTTCTAAGTGAATTGGTCTACAGCAGCAATTCTGCTGTCTGTCATCAGCAATGGACTGACAATATAACTACTTTCTGATTGTGTAGTTTTAAGTTCCACTGAGCTACTGGTCTGTGGCTTGTAAAATTTGACCTGTAGGGTTTTAAATAGCATCCTCCCACATTGTAAAACCACGTGGAGGCTCCTCCCTCTACCACCTCAGAGCTTCCCCTTTTCCTCGTCTTTCCATGGTCTGCCTTTGCACCATCTTTGACTAGCCTAGCTGGCTTTCTTTTCTTTCTTCCTTCCTCCCTTTCTTCCTCCCTTCCTCACTGTCTTCCCTATCTTCCTCTCCCTGACTCATCTTCTCCCCTTTACTCAGCTGCCCACTTATACAAACTAACCCTAAATACTACTGAACTGATATACCACATTAGTATTTGTATCTCCTTGGTAGTTTTCTCGTGCTGACTATTAAATGTGAGTTGGATTTTTCTCCAAGGAGGAAAACAAAACAAAACAAAAAAGCTAAAGTTTATTTTACCTGTAGCCCTTGATATGAAAGGACTCCTGAGTTTCAGAGTCAGGTTCCTAGAGAGTGGAGAACCAACTTCCAGCGAGATGAACGTGGGGGAAGAGAGGGAGGTGAATATGAATTGGGGAATTCTTTGCCCACGCTTTAGATGACTTTGATTATAGGAATAAGAAGTACTCCCTTGTGACCTTAGCCAGCAGTGTAAGCCTGTGACTGAAATCTTGTCCTCCCTCAGAAATAACTGAGTACTCAGTCACCCCTTCCTGTCCCAAATTAGCTTCAGAAACCAAAAGCCCTACTTCCCTCTCTGAAAGGAAGTCAGAATTCTCTCCAGATCAAGCTATTGCTCCATCTCAGATAAAGACAGAGGCTACAGGGATAATAAAACAAGCAAATATGCTTTGGTCTCATTTCAACTTAATTTTACCATAATAGCTGCCAGACACTGCCCTTGTTTCTGAATGACCTGAAAGAGAATAACATAAGCAAGGCCCCTACTTTAAAGAGCTTATATATATAGTGCACGACCACAAAATAGATAAGACCATTTCACACTAAAAGTCACATTGTGAAAAAAAGGGATACAAGAAGACTGGAGTGTATTAGAAGAAATGGTCAGGAGAGACCTAGGAGGGGGTCTCAAAATACTATAGTATTTGAGAAAATGCTGCTTGAAAAGGAGGAGAAGCTGTGGCAAAGTCTTAGGAATGGCATTTCAGGGAAAACAGAGGACAGGCTTTGAGATGGCCCTGGCCCCTGAGTGCTTCGGGAATTGAAAGGTGAGTGTGGTTGGGGTAGGTGACAGCAACAGTAGGGTACCTGTGGGTTTGAGGGGCAGGAACCTGGTCCACAGATGGGGGCGGGGTCCTGAGTTTGAATTTCATTCTAAGCACACTGATGGCTTGAAGGAAGAAATGACTTTTAAGAGCTGTCAACTCAGGCCCTGGTATGAATATACTATCCAAAACAAGAGTGTGGGGAGTAAACTGGCACGCAAAATACTGCTGCAGACTTGGTGAGAAATGTTGGCATTCACAGCATCAGAGACAATGGAGAGAGTCAGATTAGAGTACACTGGTGAACCAAAGGGTCCTTGTGATGGATTCAACGTGAGGTGGTGGATGGTGGGGGAATGAGCTGAAGTTGACTCTTGACTTTCAGCCCTAGCAAGTTGTGAAGAGTAAGACTTCTTACTGGGGTCAAGAAAACTGGGTGAGGAGGAGAAATGAGAGTGGTGTGGTGGTTAGGCTCAGAGAAAGAAGCCCCTGAGGCATGTGAGCAGAAAAGCTGAGCCAGGCAGAACACACAGGGGCAGTCAGGCCCAATGACAGAGGGGCAGGTGGAGTTTAAAGCCAAAAGGAGTAATGAGGCTGGGGGAAGAAGAGACTGGGGCCTTGAGCTTCTGTCCAGGGCTGACTTCATAGGCACACACACCTGTGCACTCACATAGGCCCTGCCCTGTGGCTGTTCTTGCACTTGGCTTGCTGCTCAACTGCCACCACCCTGTAACACTTAATACTTTCTGATCAGGTACCCACATTTTAATTTACACCAGGCCCCACAAATGACAGAGAGAGAAGAACTATTTCAGGGAGAATGTATCTGACTATTGAATACCATGGAGCAGTGGACTGAGACGAGGACAGAGGAATCACAGAGGAGTTGGCAAGGCATGGGCTGGGAGAGCCAGTGCGGAGCACCTCCCTCGGGGAGCAGCATGCTAGGCTGCCCGAGAAGCCACCAGTCCATCACGGACACTGGAGAGCCTGCAACAAGAATGGAAATGGAGGCCCCTCCTCTTCGGACCCCATTTTTCACAGTGAAGGCCTCACACCTTGAGTTTGGACACTCTGGCCCTAAAGTCCAAATTGTGGCAGTGACTCCCTGCAACCTACTAACACAGGGCAAACATTGTGAGGACCCAGGACAATACTCCCACACTCCAAACCATCTACTTCACATTTCAGAAGGTGAGCAGGGCACAGGCTTAGGTGGACATGGCTCCCTTGGCTTGACTCCCTATCTTATGAGACCAGCAGAACCCACTAACATGCAGGTCCCTATTGTTCAAGTTGAAGGGTAAAACTGGAGGTAAAGGTGTGAGTAAACAGAAGCCTCTGGTGACAGGAAAATGAGGCATTTCTCACTTATCTGTACATGTTTTTGTCTATGAGATATAAAAGTATAGCAAGGATAGGAAGAAGTATTAAGGCCTTAAGAAGAAAAAAGGAATAGATGTGTAAATTAGACTTTTCATTGCTGTGACCTGAGAGAACATCTTAAAGCATGTCTTTTATTTATTTATTTGCTGTAGCTTCCAGTTTGAGACTTTCAGCCCATCATGGCTCATGCCAGGGAAGGTGACCAGTAAGCATAAAGAGAGAAATTTCAGCCTATTTTGGATAATGCCACCCACATTCAAGGTTAATTAATCTCCTTAGATAATCCTCTCTGGAAACTCCCTGATGGGAAGACTTTAAGGTGTGCTTTACTAAGCCCCAGAACCTTTTTCAATCCCATCAGTTTATCAGAATTAGCTATCATTAAACAGTAAGTATTTGGGGGGAAATAAAGTAACTTTAGTAGGTAGGTGATATTGTCTGAGTGGTGAGGCCCATTCCACAAAGAAAAAAAAAATAAAAAGGTATTAAGAGCTGTGGCCTTTGGGACATGACTAGTCACAAGGCATCTACCCTCAAGAGTGGAATTAGGGCCAGTCATGGTTTGAATATAAAATAGCTCCAAAGGCTGACATGTTGGAAGTCTGGTCTCCAGCAAGTGATGCTGTTGAGAGGCGACTGTGTCATGAGGTCACTGACCTCATCAATGGAATAATCAATTAATGTGTTTATAGCTAAGTGGATTTTGTGGAGCTGGGACTTAGTAGAGGAAATAGATTGTTCTAGATATGCCCTTGGAGGGTACATCTTGTCGCTGGCACACATTCTCCAAACCCTCCCCTCTTTCCCATCTGCCATGACTGTGCCCTCTACAAGAAGGCTCTCATCAGAGACTAAGCACCAACACTTTGGCCTTGCCAGCCTCCAGCATTGGGACAGGTAAAATTCAGATATTTTGTGGCAGAAGCAGAGGATTCAGAAAGGGGTGCAGGAGAATTGCCTGGTTCTATTGAGTGCCCACTTAGGGTGTGGCATAAAGCTGGAGTGGACCCAGGCACCAAGTGGTCAGATTTTCCCTATGGATAGTCAACTGTCCAAGTGCAGGTACCAGAACAGTGGATCATTGGGTTTAAACAAAGTAAGGAATTTTCCAGGGCGTCCTATGAAGACTTAAGGGTGCCTGCTCAGCAGTGGGTTTCTCGCTAGAGCTGAGACTGTAAGGTAAGGAAGAGGTGATGGGTGAGTAATGGAGTCAAGTGGCAGGACTAGCAGAAGAGTGGCTCACTGATATGAGGAAGTGGGTGAGTTGAGCTGGGTGCAAGGATGGAGTGGTCACAGAGTGGGAAGTCTGAAAGTGACATCAGAGATGGTGCTGAAGTCGTGGTTTGTGGAGGACTGTGAGTGGCGAGCTGGCTGGGGGAGGCTCTGTATAAGAACTTCCCCAGGCAGGCTGAGCTGCTCCCCATCTTTGCAGATGAGAAAAAAAAGGACAGGCATTAAGATGACTTGCCTAAAGTGGTACAAGGCTATGCTAGCAACACCATCCGTGTTTGGTGTCTTGAAAGCTTTTGTTCTTACATTCCCTGCCTCTCTACTTTCAGGTCTGCTTTAAGCCAAGAATTTTCTTTTTTCTTCAAGAACTATTTCAACTCTTGAACATTTTATCTGTGAAGAAAAAAAGGTGGCCGCCACATTATATTGTTTTCATCATCATTCTGAACATTTTGGGGCATGGAAGGATGAGGTTAACTGTGCTGTTGAGAGAAGTGGTCAAATCCAAGCTTTCTGAAGAGAAATAAAGACTTTCTGGAGAGAAATACAGAAAACAGGCCAAGTTTTATTGGTGAAAATGGAACCTTAGTACGTTGTCTGCAGGCGCCCTCTCCTGGCTCTCAATGAGAATGGCCGTCTGGCGTTGGAAAGTGGTTTTTAGAGTCTCAAGTGGGGAAAGGAAAACTAGATACAGAACAACCAGAGTGTCGGCTCTTTGAATATCATAACGACACACACACAGTTGTGCCTGATTTTTTGGTGGGGCAGGCTTTCTTCTCCCCATCTGATGAGATTGTTGGAATTTTAATTATCTTTAGTCCCCTGAGCCAATTAGAGTACCCAGCACAAAACAGACACCCAGTAATACGTGTCAACCGCACAGCAGACTAAACTTAGCAAAGTGGAGCAGTTTCCCTGGGGTACTGACTCCTCCAACTCCCAAATGCCGCGGTCGCATGGGTGTATCCAGGCGACATCCAGAGCACCCTGGACTACGTGATTCCACGGAAAATTGAAGCGTCCGGCTGAGAGGGCGAACACTCCGTGTGGGGCCAGTGAGAAAGGAAGAGAAAGCAGGCGGGCTTCCACCAGAGCGCCGCGGGCCATGGCTGGGAGCGATGAGGAGACGGTGTGCATCTTCCCATTATGACTGTGTTGTGGGCGGAAGATGCCTCACCCCCAACAAAGTGGGCTTCCAGCTTTTGAGTGTCCGAGTGTGCCGCATGAAACACGGAACAACACTTAGAGGGAAAATAGTCACAAGAATCAGCAAGAGAACTGAAGGCAAGATGGCAGCCCTGTGTTCACCGGGCCTCAGGGTCGTAGCTGCCTAGCTCTTAGCCAGGAGGCTGAGAAGCGATTCTCACAGTCATGCCTGAAAATGATGATCTGAAAATAAGTCAAGTGAAGAATTCTTACAGCAAACGGGAAAACCCGTCCCCCACTGCTACGGCCCATATGCAAGTGATGACAAACAGTTAAACACTGAGTCCCTTTTCATCTTTGCCAGAGGCTAGAGGCACATATGACCATCAGAAATGGAGACTGAGCCGGAGCAGCTCTGGGAGGAGTTGTTCCTGTGCTGTGGAGGAGGGTCTTCCAGCAAAATGCAGCCCATGTTCCTGTCTTCCTATCCACCAGTCTGAGGGGCTGCTGCTCAACCGTATGTCTATATCAGACCTTATGTAGGAAGTTTCCAGATGCCATTGCAAGCATAACTTACTACATCTGTCTTCCAGCTGCAGGGCCTGGAGATCAGGGTCCCATCACTAGCAGTTAGAGATCAGGGGATGGAAATGAGGACAAACTTCAGGTAGCTTTCTCATCACTATACTGGAGCTGGCTTGTTAATTGTAGTTAGCTTAGATTTGATCAGAAAATTATTTTTGCAAGCTTCACAATTTTTTTTAATGTGACTAATAATTCTGCACCATACTCAGGAACTCTACACAGCAGTACTTCCTCTTTCACTGTGAAACTCCAAACGAACAAGGAAGCCACACAGTGCTCAGCCCCCACGGTACAGCAAGCATCTGGACTCCTCTAGAATGGAGATATGCTGGGCCTGCTTGGGGGTGCAGGACGAGTGTGGGAAGGAAACAGCTGTCACCTCCACCAGCAAAAGTCCTAGTGACTGCTTGGCCAGTGGAGAATACACGGTGGTGGTGAGGTGGAGAAAGACTTCTTTTAGAAAGGTTAAGGTGTGATTAGAGACATGCTCTTCACATGAACGACGCAGTAGAAGGTGAACAGGAAACCAACAGGCTCCAGAAAGAATCTCCGCTGCTCTTTAACAAGGAGAATGGATATACACATCAATGTATCTCTCTAATAACTAGGCTTATCCCCTTTTATTCAAACTGTTATCACTTTTGTTTGGAGAATCTGTTCTGTTTTACAAATGGAGGAGAATATAGGGGAGAACAAGGATATGAAGAAGAGAGAGCCAACTGTCTACATGAGGTCACATCCACCTTATCTGCCCAGAAGTCCTTATAGGAGAAGCAGTGACACAAATACTGCTCTCATGGCTAGCCTAAAAACCAGTTCCAGGGAAATGGTGACAGACACTGTGGTCATTCAAACCTCCAGAGTCTACAGAGAAAGCAAGACTAAATCAGATCTCTATTTTGCCCACCAGGGCTCATGGAGCATCATGGAAGAGGGGCTGGAAAGATTGTAAGAGTCTCAGGGTGGGTGGGAATAGCCTGAGACACCATGTTTCCCCCATCTCCACAGAGACAGACTGAGGCCTCTTGGTTCCCACAATGAATGCCAATAACCCCTCCAAAGACCCTCAGCAGAATTGAGGCAGGAGAGAAGAAGTCTATGTGTGTAATCTTTTATTTTAAAAAATCAACATTAAAAAAAAAACCAGGCATGGTGGCACATGCCTTTAATCCCAGCACTTGGAAGACAGAAGTAAGAGGAGCACTGTGTGTTCAAGGCCATCCTGGAACTACAGAATGAGTTCCAGGTCAACCTGGGCTAGAGTGAGACCCTACCTCGAAAATAACAAACAAACAAAAAAGCACCTGTCACATAAAAAGAAGCTTATCAGTATAAATAAAGAAGTGAGTGAAAATAATGAACAAGTGAATGAATAAATAAATAAATGAATAAGTAAATTTATGAGTGAATGAATATGCAAGTGAATGAGCGATGAGTGAGTGAATGAATGAATGAATAGATAGATGAATGAGTAAATTTATGAGTGAATGAATGAGTGGGTGAGTGAATGAAACTACTGGTCTGAATATACTGAAGACCATACCACTTTATGCAACTCCAGAGAAAGAGTGTGTGTTCATGGGATCATGTTTTCACTTACGAATGTACTGAAGACCATACCTCTTTGCGTAACTCCAGGGAAAGAGTGCTATGTTCATGGAATCATGTTTCCATTTATGAACTAGAAGGGATGTGCCTCAGCACTACCATGTTCTTCAAACCCTTTTAGGAAAACTGTATTTTCTGATAGTGCTACTAAAAGCATGAAATCTGCCCATAGCACATCTGAGCCGTGGGCACTGAAACGATGTACGTATTCACTTATATGGTCTTCTTAAAAGAAGAGGCTTCATGAAGTTTGCATATTCACATAGACAATCATTTTCAATGAACACACAAGTTCTTATCAAAGACAAAGGATATAAGCATGCTGATCAAATGGGTGGAAATCATTGTGACTGGGCTTCAAATTTAGCTCAGCTTTCTTGCAGCCAAGACAAAGAAGGGAACACAGTAGGTGGTGGTGTCTTACCAAGAGAAGCACAGCATCCCCCAAAGAGCTGATCATTCCTGAGCACTGAATTCTCAAAGCAGCTTTCTCACCTAGAAGTATGGATGGGAACTGCTGGTATGCGCCAGCCCTCATTATTCCTCCAACACAATTAGGGAAACTTGCACAAAGTTTTACAGTAAAGATAAAGACTGGAGGTGCAACATTATAGTTCAGTTAGCCCTATTCTGTAAGGACCCCAAGACAATATAGCCAAGCACAGCTACCAATCATCAGACTCACTAAGGTTTAAAATCAGTTGTCTATGAAGAAAGGAAGCAGATATTTGAAAAGCATCTAACATGTGGTACATAAGAAACAGTTTCTTTCTCTTAACATATACATGTTAGGAGAATTATTTGAAATTAAGCCATGTGTCCCAGATCTCCTAACAAGAGCAGCAATGCCAAGGCTGTGGATTCTTGCTGTAACTCATGAGCTGAGCCACAACATGCAAGTCCAGAAGCATTTGCGGATATCACCTCAAAGGAAGCTGACTTCTCTGTTAAAATGATTCAGAAAGGGTGTTGTCCCTTCTTTCCAGGGATTAGCTGACTCCCAGTGGACCTTTTGAGGTTTTCTCTAACAAAGCATGGAGCTCAGAGTGAGAGGGCTTCAGACAGATGAGAAAGTGGGAGGTGGCTGAAGTTGGCGGTGTGAGTGTGGTGTGCCTGGGAAAAAGGTAGCAAGAGCAAAGGGGTAGGAGACAGGATACATCAGAAGCACTTTTAGCAGGATCCCTTCTTGCAGACAAGCAATTCAAAGTAGAGACAGCGTTTTGCTTCTTCCAAGAAGTAGACACTATGCACAGAAGAATCGCCTTAGGAACGGAGGACAGACTGGAACTCACTGAAGAACATAAATGTCTACAGTCACATCTTCCTAAGCTATAGGTCGCAAGCCTATCTGAGGTCATGAAACAATGTGTGGATGCAAAAGAATCTGACAGCAGTAAAAGGTTTCTGCATGTGCAACAACCAAAAGTCAATCCAAAATCAAATGCGTAATGAGACCAAGGTGTTTTTGGTGGTGCCTACCTATGTTGCAATGCATGACTTCACTGCAGCTGTAGTTTTGAATATATAATATTCATGCTTTGCTCTGTGCATGAAATCATGTCACAAAGTCCCAGCAAATACCACCTGCAGCACAGATTCAAGATGAATGCACATTACGAATTGCAGTTATTTTACTATACATACAAGTTTTCTTCTCTGATAGAAGCTTAATGGATTCATTATGGAGAGCAAAGAATTTTAATGTTTTCCAACTGTCATTCTTCAGCATAAAAATTTCAAATTGGTATATCTTTTTATTTATGAGCAGAGCAAGAACCAGAGAGGGAAATATGAGCACATAGGACCTCTTGTCACTGCATATGAACTCCAGATGCATGCATTACTTTGTGTATCTGGCTTTACGTGGGTACAAGGGAATGTGAACACAACCCAAGAGACTTTGCAAGCAAGCACTTTTAATCACTGAGCAATCTCCCCAGCCCCAAATTAGTCTATCTTTGTATTGTATTATGTTAAGCAGTAGATTTTTTAAAATTGCTATTTGAATTGATGAGGTGTTTCATAAAAATCATCAAATAAATTTTGGCTGTGGATCGACTGCACCAGAATTTCTAATAACTTCTGAAGTGCCCTTAAATAAACTTGCCATTTTTTTCTGTATGTTTATGCAGAGCATTGAAAATTATAAAATCAAAATATTGATCAACTATGAAAAACACTGAAGATGCTCTATGTCCTGCAGTATCAAACATGCAGCTAAGACTCAATTCATGTAAAAATAAACAAGCACTAATGGTTAAGGTGTTTGCCTGCAAAGCCAAAGGACCCTGATTCGATTCCCCAGGACCCACATTAGCCAGATGCACCAGGGGGCACATGCATCTGGAGTTCCTTTGCAGTGGCTGGAGGCCCTGGTGTGCCCATTCTCTCTCTCTCTCTCTTCCTCTTTCTCTGTCAAATAAATAAATAAAAATAAAATATTTTAAAAAATAAAATAAACAAGCACAGGTTTAATAAATGGTAATATTATATGTGCAGTAAAGAATTTTTAAAAATAAATTTCTTTATCATTTATTATCAGCAAACATTTGATTTGTACACCGGTTTTATACACCTTGGAGTCGCAGGTGGAGAACATTTAAGAGGCTCTTGTCTGTATCTTAAGGGAAGGATGCAGTAGGGATGGGCAGGGCTGCACCAGTCTTCCTGCTCATGGGCATTCCCCGTGCTTCATCGAGCTAAGCTCACCACAGTCTTGTAATTGTTTCCCTCTCTGCCTCCATTTGGGCCTGTGGGCTCCAGATAGATGGACAGAGCTACTATTATATTTGGCTGCCAATCCTACAAGTATATTTTTTCTTGTGAAAAGTGGTTTTTAGTTTTTCATTAAAAAAAAAACCTTTCAATTACAAAAGTGATGATAAATAAAGGCTAAAACAAAAAAATGCAAATTATCTTCTCACTCTACAACTCTCACCTCTCAGTTCCTTTTGGGGATTCTACAAACCTTCCATCTTCTGTGAGGGAACTCCTCTGAATGGCCTGTACCTCAGTGTGGTGTCCATCCCATGACTTCCCCAGCTTCCCTAGGTGTAAGTTGATCTCAGTTGTGGTGGCCCCAGCTGAGGCTTTGCCTCAGCCCTTTGTGCCTGCTTGTATCACATGTCTCAGGGCACCTGGTGACAGCCATGGTGCTGCCTCATGCCAGGTTCTTTCCTTCCAGCTTGGGTGTGAAAGGACTGTCATCATCAACTTACTCTTCTTAACAGATCCTGGGATCTTACTCCCAGAGTGAACATTTTTGGTGGGTGTGCAGGTGTAGGTGTGCGTATAGGCATGTGATACATGTATGTGTGAGTACAGGTGTGTGCACCATGTACATACATGTGGAGGATATAGATGACCTCCTCTTTCTTTCACCTTATTTCCCTGAGACAGAGTTTCTCATTGAACCTGGAGCTTGCCGTCTTTTTATATAGACTTACTGACTTGAGTCCTCATGCTTAAACAACACATACTCTTATTTGCTAAGCCATCTCTCCAGCCCCAGCATTCTCAAAGGACCATACTCCACTACTTTGGAGTCCCTGTAGAGTCCTCCCATTGGACACCCTGAAACTGCTTTTGAAACTGTGATGTGAGCTGCAATAGCACCACTCCTGTGAGCTGAACTGTGTACGGCTGTGTGCGCCCGGGGCCAGACCAATCTCACCCCAGACCCATTTTCAGAGACCAGGTGTCACCAGCCACTGGGCTGGCCAGTTGTCTCCCAAGCTAGCACAAAATACAGAACTAAGCCTGTCTAGTGTCTGCTGGTGGAACTTTGTGCATGAGTGAGTGGAAAACTGCTGTGGCTTCTCATCACCAGTATGGTTGGTCATCACTCTCCTGCTGCTGCAGGAGCCTCAGAGGAAACATTAGCCTCCATTCTCCAAGTGCCCTGGACAGCAGGATGCATGCCTCCATTTAACTTGTGCCTAAACATAAGTTAATAGTATAGGGGAGCAGCAATATCACCTCTGCAGAAAGCCAGGTGTGGGTACTAGAAGGGACACACTTTTGTGACAATTAAGGAAGGCATGTTTCTAGCTATTTCTCTGTGTTTATTTTTGTGGCTGGGAGAGATCTTCAGCAATTAGAGACAGGAAGCTGCTCAGGGCACACAGTGGCATCTGCCACACCAACAAGACTAACTTGGTCCAGGACCCAGGCTGGTGTGGATTAGCACATGTTAAGTTTGACAATGAATTATAAAGAAGGCTTTCAGTAAATTAAATTCCCAAGCATACATGGATCAGCTCAGCGTGGGCTATGTGGTGTCAGGATGCCGCACTGGGAACCAGCATTTCAGTATCCAGCTGAGCTCAAACAGGCTGGCCTGGCCACTGTGGAGTGATGGAGTTCTTTCAAGAAAGCCCTGTATCCTGGGACTAGAGGTCCAGAATGCCTACAGAAGAGCAAGTGTGGGTCTTGGCTTGGTGGAGCCTTTTCAGCCTGCCCAAGGCTGCTAAGTTGCAAAGGAGCACATGTTATCTGCACGACCTTGGCCAATACACCTAGCCAAGCACTTGGGGACATGTGCCAGCTTTGGGTATCTTAAATAACACAGTTAATACTTGCTTCTTATAGAGAACACTCATAGAATAATAATGCATGTGTGAGTACATCTCACCTACAAAACCCTTACCCATAATTTACTACTATTAGCAAATGGTGTAATTCCTTGCACATTTTTGAGGGCTTATTTGTACATGTGTTTCTTTATTCATTCAATGTACAATACAATAAACTCTCATGTGCCTATGAAAAGTTAGGTACCTTTGAAGCCTCCCAATATATTCTCCTTCCTTTTCCTTTCAGAAAAAGTAACCTTGAATTTTGTTATCAGTTGATTCCTTGTTTTTTTTTAATAATTTTGCCATATGCATACATAGTTTTTAAACTACAACTAAATGAAAAGAATAACAGATAATTTATTAATGCTACCCAGCTCTTCTGGGACTTTCTTTTTTGCCAAATATTAAATTGTTTCTGCTCAACTCCACTTAGGTGTGTAACTATAATTATTTATACTTCTCTCTTATACAAAGTTCCACCATATAAAGTGGCTAGAATTTATTAAATCATTCCATTATGGTGATTCTTCACATTGCTTCAAGGCTTCTACTATGAAACCAATATGTCTATGAAAATTCTGTACTTTTGTTCTGGTCACATGAGCAGAGCTTTACTAGAGAGTAGTCTCAGGAGAGAACTGCTATGCTGGGCATCATTAGCTTGGCTCAGCAATCCAGACAGTTCTCCAACATAGCCACACCCTGTTTGTGAGAGATCCCCCTGGACCACATTGTAGACACCATTTGGAATTATCAGATTTTCTCACTATAATGAATTTGGTGAGTGAGAATAGCTATGACACTGTACTTTTCATTTGCACTCCCTAATTATTGAGATAAAGTATATTTTCA